>JABWDB010000028.1:2868120-4302181 GCA_019614645.1 Stratiolaelaps scimitus
TGCATGAGGTTGCAGTTCCCACTCCGCCCGCAGTTGCGCGAGCAAACTTTACGTTCTCCTTTCGTCCAAACTTATTGCGAGCTGCTCGCAAAGTGCACCCTTGCGTGCTCCGAAGGCGGCTGTATATCCCAAGTGGCTATAGCAAGCCCACGCAACGTCAACCAACGAGACAACGAACTCAGGGGCCACATATGCTATCATCATCTCCGAGCTAGTCAATGAGGAATCATTGGTAATTTTTTACCCACTTCAACGGTTGAGTCTTCTTAAATTGTTGTTCATTCATTCACTATCGGATAATCAATGTCGAATTATTGGAAATCATAATAGTGATAATATAATTTTTTTCTCACACGGTTTGTGCAACATAAGTACGTGTTGTACATTAAAACCGGTAGGAAATTTGTTGTAGCTTCTAGATTTCCCTCCAGTCATAGAAGAGTGGAAAAGTCTCTACTCCAGCCCATAATTGTAGATGCCGGAAGACAGCCACAAAGCTGGAATTATTTAAATATAAACCTAGGTTCAACGGAAGTTTACAATGGTAGCAGGTCTCGGTGCTACATGTATATATATATATATATATATGTATATGTATATGTATATGTATACATCAATAGCCGTCGTTTTTACTGGTGTGCACATTTGTAGGCGAGATGCAGGGTGGTCGTACCCCACGTACATTCCATAATCAGCCAACTTATAGGTCACTAAATGTTCAGTACTCGCACCCACGTGAACATAACTGTTGGCGGTTTGTTTCTCGAATCACAGTTAGACAGAACTGCCAGAATGAGCCTAAACGCAAATTATGGTAGTGCCATACATTGTTCGTTGATTCTGCTCAAATTCTTTCAGGCCAAATTTGGCTACATGCATCGTTCT
This sequence comes from Stratiolaelaps scimitus, assembly GCA_019614645.1. NCBI lineage: Eukaryota > Metazoa > Arthropoda > Arachnida > Mesostigmata > Laelapidae > Stratiolaelaps > Stratiolaelaps scimitus. Next base: position 2,869,006 of record JABWDB010000028.1, read on the forward strand.
TTTCATGCATTTGTAACGCCGACATATTCACCATCGCCGGGACCGCAACCGCAATTGTCTGCCTTTGTTACTATGACAAGGAGTGCCAGGGTATCTCGCGGGGTGAGCAACAATTCTGCCGCCAAATGAATACGCATGGCAGCGCATCTTACTCTGGGTTCCGCAGGCGCGGGGAGACCTTCGAGACGAAAACCCGCACTACCCAGTGGGACGGTGCACACATAATCATTCGCGCGCCAGCCATACGCCTGGAAGAATAGATGATGACTATTTTCTATAACAATAATTGGAATAAAGTTGTAGAAGACACGCCTGGATTAGAAATAGCAATCTGAAAGCTAAAATTGAATAGACAACAATACTTGCTTATAAGATATTCGTGGTCTACGTTGGGTAGTTGGGTTGACTTGTGTCGCTTTTGCAGTATGCGTATACAGATTGCCGCAAATATCCCGTCATTCGTGCAGATAGCAACTTTCGAGAAAGTGGCAATTAGAGACAGCTATCTCTCCGTCCCGTATGGCCCTATCGAATGGGGCAGGGGCGATTATGTATGTATATATATATATATATATATATATATATATACATATCTTTCGAGAACAACAGTATAATATAAATAAGGTAGTGCTCGCAAAATGACGCAGCTAATGAGGGCTTAAATTTGCTGGTTTCAAAGGTAGATTTTCGTCATCTTTTTGAATCATTTCTCTGTGACTACATATTTAGATACTAATTATCGGATCTATGCTAATAATGACGAAATGTCCATAGGAAATTCTCGCAAAGAACGGCCAATTTCGAAAGAATAACGCTCAATGTTCGACCGGGTCCATCTCAAAAATACAGAACGTTTGATGGTGGTCACTTTAAAACTTCACTGCATCCAACATGTAAGAATTACGTCTAAAACGTGCATCTAAAATAATGAGTGCCTCACAAGTATTACGCATTACACTGCAAAAGTGAAGAACTGCAGAGAAAATGCAATATGTATGTTGTTCTTTCGACTGTTGAGACTTCAATAATTCCACTCGATCCACATGTACGAGTCCCCTCTACAGTTAAATATAAGATATCATAATATTGGAAAAAACTGGCCCTCGTGTATTTTTTATTGGGCTCATCTCCCGTCTCGATTTATTTCTATCCAACACGTCCCGATGTCGAAATCGCTATCCAGCCAGAATCGCTGTTCATTCGAATCGATCGTCAAGTATTTCATTATTCCTACACGGTGCAGTGCATCTGTAAGCGTACGTCACCGCTGTCAAACGTGATATTTGTACGCATTTCTTATCTGTATAACAACACTTCATGTCAGAATCGTGGATAAGGTTAGCCTGTCAGCGTAGGGACAGGCTCCCATTCGGTGTCGTGTCGTTCGTTGAATGGAACACGCTCGCCCTGTTCAGACTCGGTACATCTTCGTTCCATCTCCGCTTCGTTCTTTTACATCGCACTGGCGAGTTACAAGTAACACGCTAACTCGATGTATGTACAGGAGATGCGTATGTACGCGAATTCGCTCAGGTTTCACCCAGACTGATGACACCCGCTACGTGCGGAGAAGACATCAGTCTCAAAGCAGCCGCCACCCACTAAAGGGTTGCCGTTGTCGCGTGGGGTATGACGCTTGACGCTATGTTGGAGCGTGAGGAGGGGGCCGTTATGGGCAGATCCCAAGGGACACGCGCGCTTCGGGACGCATTGCCCCCCCTTCTGCCGTAGACACCTATAATCACAACGTTCCGACCAGTCTGTCGTGGCAAGGTCCCGCTTGGCGCCCCTCTCTCTGAAACTCGTTTCGGCGGCGGCGGCGGCTGCTCCAGCAGCAGCAACAATAGTCAGAGCTACTAGTGCTGTTTCGTCCTTTTATTTTACGGCTCCGTCGGGGCATTAACACCAATGTGCTCCTCCAGCACCAGCTCGGAAGTAGGCGACAGTGATAATGGCTTCAAGTTCAAAAATGCCAGCAGTAGCCGGCCGACGCGGTTCTCACCCCACGGGAATTTGCATGCATGCGTAACATGATTATGAGGCATCAATTAACGACTAGCGCCACCAGCACGCCGTGGCGGAAATGCTACAGCTTGCTTCGTCAGGGTTACAGGAAGTTTACGCAACAGCTATAACTCTGCAACTAGGTACCGTTGGTTTCATGAAACCACGGTGTAAGTGAGATAAGATGATTGTATTGAGAGAAAAATCATTGGAGCTTGCTCCATTTTGTAACCCAGGGGGTAACTTTTGTAACGAGCTAACAGCACTATGAATAAAATAATACAGAACCAAAGCAGCGCTCGAAACGTATCCAGAGCCGAATAATAGTAAATATACTCATTTACGCAATCAAATGCAGTCAATACGATTGTGTCTGTATTAAGAAGGATCAAAAGGGTCGCCGCCGAACGTGAAATTCATCTAAAAACACCTTCCTCTATATATTCTTCGTAGAATATCGAGAACAAGGAGGTCTCCCACTTACTCAATTTTATAAGAATTTGTCCCACTAGCAAGCCAGGTTTCAAATCTCGCTCGGCGTCAAATCAGCCAACTAATTTGTTTGTCATTAACTTATCCATTGTAGCAGTTGTCATCAAACTCCCTCCGAGTCGATCTCACAGTGGATGAATATTCAGGCTGGTGCCTGACTCAAGTCAAAGTTTTGCCGTATTCGGCTATCCAGCCCATTCATCCTATGTGCGAGTATATTTGCCCTGTAACAACACTGGATACAAAGGGCTTAGGTGTAAAGGCTGGAATCGTTTAGGCACTGTCAACTCCACTTGAAATTGTTCGAGCACCGACGATAGTTGTCTTCGAAGGAACAGTGTCTCTTCGAGGGCCCCTGGGAAATTCTGATTCGACGAATTGTATCCGAGCGGTGAAGGCGGCAAGCTGGAAGGCAAGTTCGAGACATCAGCATAGGCCGAGAAGCTAACCAAATAGTTGATATTATTGGAAAACGTCACGTTTTCAACTGTGAGCTCGTTAACCTTAGTCTTTAGATGAACACAAGACGTCGCTGATCAACACGGATCGACGAACGACGGAGATATAACGAACTAAGGTAGAGTGAGTATATAGCGAATGAATTATATATATATATATATATATATATATAGAGGTCGTACCGTATACGACGACTAACTATGGCTGCGCACGAAAACGTAGTGATTATCAAATCGGAACCTTATTATAACCTAATTACAATTAATGATTATAACCTTTTCATCCGAAAAGGTCGCAATCACTAATAATAATTATTGATTATAATTAATCATAATTAATAACATGTCCTCATACAACAAACGACTCGTTTTTCAAGTCAAGTTCGAATGAGTTGACTGTAACTGAGACGCGACGCTGATGAACTGTGTCAACAGGACACCACTTTAGCATCGACATCGTTTTTATCAATTTTTTCGGCAATCCTTAAGAAGAAGCCACTCTCTCCATATATTTTGTTGCGAGCTACTTCGTTCCACCTAGCTGTATACTGTCTGCCCGACAGTTTTCGAAGTAAGACCTAAGGGCTCAAAGCCGACGTCTGTCACAACGGGGAACAGCCGAGCAGAGCCAGCCCAAGTGATTCAGTAAAGCTACATATGTCTCGTATTGAATCGGATTTCTCTCGTCGTCGTAACTAATGAAGTATATATGACAGTTACGATACGCCTAACTCATGCTCACTCAATCCACAACGTGGATTCTGACACAAATAATCAGTTTATTGTCGGTCTCGTTAGATAGTACGGGTGCACTTTTGGGAAGAAGTCTTACTTGGATATATCAAAACAGCTCGGTAAACGAGAAAGGCTGCTGTCGTTGATACAAGCGAACGTTGATAAAACGACGCACATAGATCAACTCTTCTATGATACCAAGCAAGTCGCCCTATATTAACAAAAAAATATTTTCTTATTAACCGAGATTGCGCAGAAATTCATTTATCATTAAAAGGGCGTAGTTTTGTCAGCACGGTAGCCTGGACGGCTGAGTCTCGGGCTTTAAAAAAATCCAGAGGCCGCAGGTTCGAATCCCGTTGCATGACATTATTACATGATTATTCTTTTTCACTAGTGAACTCTCTAATTTGTGACGTTGCCGAATGACGAATGGATTTAATCCAATGACGGGATTTGAACTTCATCGACTCAAAATTATCGTTGCGTGTTAGTGGCTGTATGTTTTGTAGAAAGAATCATGCAATTGCACAAATTTGCTCTCGGAGACTGTCTAGAGTGTACGGGTGAGCTTCAGCACAGCTCGAGCGACTTGCACTCTCCATCAAAATTTGCACTACTGGTTTCACTACGCACCTGGTGGAAGTTTACATGTTCACAGTTCTGCTCATTAATTCTAGTTTAGCCGTCCAGCGAATGTGGGGATTCTCATAGGCCGCCTGGATAACTACTGTAGTTAACTGTTGTTGGAATTTGTTTCCACCATTGAGAAATAGTTGCAGCTATTTCGCGCTCGTAACCACCCATGTTAATCTGAACATATCGGTAGTGTTTAAGCATAAAATGATCGTAGTAACCAGTCCATTCTGAGAGGTCAACTATCGAATTCATCCGTCTTTCTTCGCTGAGTCGTATTCACAGGATTACGTACATCGATTACGAGCCACGACCAGTTAGTTCTACCCATTTCCAGATTACGGGTGATCCTCATCTCAATGTCACGTAGAATGACGACAAGTGCAACAGCACGCTATCCAAAACGCTAAGAGAAATCCCCGTCCCGGACTGAAGACAGAGACAACAAAAATCATCACAACAATAAAGCGGTAGTAGGAGAATCGCTCAGACAAACCAGTCCTCTCTCCACATCTATCCACAGTGAGTTTGCTCTATGGGATCACAACGCTAACGACTTCATCATAGCGAGATATTCACTACGGCATTCATCATGGCTAACGTAAGAGGATTCTTCATGTAACTGTCAGCACTCTGTTCGCTTGCCTACCCCTGTTCGTTCTAAAAGTCTCGCCCGGCCAGCGTTGAGCTGTTGCTGGCGGCTCAGCTTTGGCCGACCGTCGAACAGCGGGGATTTGTCGGGTGCCTTTCGGCGTCGGAACAAACGGCGCTGTTCGATGTAACAATGCTCATTAAGGGGAGCGCAGACAATTATCCTCGACGCTTGTTCCTGCTATAGCCGTCCTCGTCTGTTCTACCAGTCACTGGGGTGGCACTCCAGTTTGTTAATTAGAGCGGCGTGTTTACAAATTACTACATCGGATTTGTCTCCACTTGTTCACTTTTTCTAGTATATTCTGGGCTCGGCAATAGTTTCGAATATCTAGATCGTGGACAACAGATGGAACGACATTTTCTCTGGGTGCTACCTCTGTAACGGCTCGCAGAAGAAGACTCGTCGTAGGAGCGGCTGACCGCTGGCACATGCAGAATCCTTCTCCATACTGAGAGGGATTGCTAGTGAGTGAGGGAAAAATTTCACCTCTGCCTTTAATTGGCTCCTCGACATATGTTCTCGATGTACGCTGTGTGTCGCATCGTTGTGTGCGCTATGCGCGTCTCAGCTATGCAAATAAAAAAAAATCAAGGTCGAGTGAATGCAATTCGGATGATACTTGTCATAATTGGACATACTTGTTAAATAAGCAGTAAACCAATGATCCTGGTTATCCCGAAATCTGTCTTCATATTGCGCACCAAGCTGCACAACAATCGGAACAATTTGTTACGTTTTCTAGTACGATAACGATAGTCAGACCCTTTTCTACGAAGCGACGACATGGTATTGTACAATATCATGCACGAATTAATATGATAGTAACACTCGTATAATCTAACGTGGAAGCCCATTAAGCTATCATAATTAGCGGATACAGCACGGTATTCTACGTCAATTAATCGTTGTGGCACATACGATAGATTGAGTTGCTCCTGCATTCTCTCCACTTTCTGACCAGCTTACTTCTGTATCGGGCGACACTTGGAACAATAACTAAAACTATGATACCTCGACGACGCCAGGCGACGAGATCAGTTGTCGACGTTTCCGAGAGATCCTCAACGAGACTTGGATTTTTCAGAAAAATCCCAGAGTTACGAATGAATGAGACAGGTGCGAACCCTTTGTCAGCTGGGGCTCGCACAAAGAGTGCGTATATACAAGGTCTGCCGTGAGAGCCCTTCGTGCTCTTGTCAGTAACTTGCAAAAGGAGAATCCTGAGCTCCTATGTTTTGATGTATACGGCGAGAATCTGGACGCCCACCAGGCGCGCTGTATTTCGGTTCAGTGTGTGCCTGTCCATCCCCAAAATGGCATTTTGTTTTCATTCAAGGCCAGCTTCTGTACTCGAACGAAAATGAGAGGTATTGCACCATTGTTCACGCTTCATTCTAACTGTCAAGTTTAATGATAATGCCCAGCACTTTAAACTGACTCTCTGACTGTTCCTTACACGACAGGCTGCGGGACCACCTTTTGGGTGTTACTTCAAGGATGCATAGGGGCCGTTTTTACTTATTTTTGAAAACCTCTCGCATCTGTCAAGAATCCTCAGATAAAGAAAGATGACAAAGAAATCTAAAGATTCTCCGAATCTGGCGGCAGGACTTCATCCGAAAATACATGTTCCTCCTTACAACCCCTATTATTTCTTTATTTAACTTCCCTCCAAAGGCGTGGAACCACTTGTTCAGTATGTCTTCAGAGTCCTCCACGGGGGGATGCCTTTAGCTAAGCTTGGTCCTCAACAACCGGTCCGATTCCAGAAGAAGCCGCTCCCGGACGGCCTTCTTCTTGGTCCCGCTGTCTTATCTTCTCTAATTCCTCCTTTCGCCGCACCATTCCGTCCAAGAAACGGGCGTGTCCATTGGGCATATAAAAATCGAAACTCATAACAACCCCCTAAAGCCGCTTGCGTTACCCATTAGCGCCGAAGCCAGGTGCAGAATCTACTGGGGTCCTTGTCGTGCATTGATGCCTAAGCCGTCCGTTGATATCCAACACAGGTCACATCGACATATGCAAGTGCAACGAAGGATGGGATATAAGATACACTCAACGCAATCAACGAGGTCATCTATCGGACCACGCAATAGCTCACGTTCCAGCCAGTCGGCGGAACGACAATGGACCGTTAGTCGACGGTTCAGGTCAGGTCTGATCGACAGATCATCGATTCCGTGGAAAGAGAAGGTCGCCTCCCCAACATATTTACGTCACAGCCCTCAACCGAGATATGCTGAGCGGCTTGCCAACTAACGCAACAAGACAACGCACCGGAACTTGGCGACCGCATATTATTATTTTTATTATAATGATTATTATTAATTATATAATAACATAATATAATAATTATTGTTAGAATTATCAAAATGATCTTTATTATCATAAGAGACATCACATTTGCACAATTAAAGTAACGCATTCATCCTGTTCGTATATGGTTTAGCCTGTGATCATTGAGACACCTGCTGTACTGGAAGACGGTTCGGAAGCAATCTTCCGAAAGGGCCAGAATTACCTGTCACGTCGTTCAAAGAGTCTCACTGAAGGTTCACAGAGAAAAATCCGTGTCATTCTATTCGTATTTGATTTATTTTAAAGGACTCATCTCAGAGTCCTTCTGACAACATTTGTTATTTGTAATAATGATGTCAGAACCTGATTTTATCTCTTACCTCCATTGTATGAATAGTGCTGTTTTCTGTATATACCGTAATACTCGCCGAGTTCTATAATATAATCATATGGTCGATATATGTAATATACAGGATCAGAATATGAGCCCATATGCTATCCTTAGTAAAGACGACAAGGTCTATTTGTACGGACTGATTTGCAATGACTGTCCCGCAAAGCATTTTCATACAGTGTGTTTTAATCTAAACATCTGTGTAATAGCCACTTCAGTCACTGCGAACTCCGATCGCGTTTGAGAGCTAAAGTCGGCCTCTTCACTCGCCCAGGGTAGACGTTACGAGGGTCGTGAAGCTTTTAAATTATTCGCTTCGAACGCAGCACGCAGGATTTACGTATATTGGTTCTTCGAGTGGAGGGTATTTTCCGTCCGTTCATACTGGTTTCTTGTCTAGTTTTCAAGTACCACTGACCCTGAATCACAAACCCGTTGTCAACTTTCATCGCATAGTTAATGAGGCAGCGAATATAAACGAAAACCTAATTGGTTTTACTAGACAATAATTGTCTCGGTGTGGCCCTTGTATATCTCACTGAAGAATGGCCACCCGGACTCATTGTCAGTACGAGCTTTGCAAGAGCGTCAAGCTTCCAAGGTGTTGCCCGCACCTCTGTTCCGATTAGATAAAAGATATCAATCAAATCGGATATGCGAGGACGAAATGTGTTTGGTTCCGCAAGCGTTTGAATTATGCTTCTATATTTTGTTAACTTAAACAATATACCCGAAAAATTCTGCCCGTATAACCTTTATACGAAATAACCTCTTTCTAGTATTCCCAATCGACCGTCTTCCCTCGAACAACACTAGAGAAAATACGAAAACTGTGCTAACCAAAAAAAAAGCGTGAATAGAACAGAGAGATTTTTGTTGTTATTGGTTTCATACAAAGTTTCTCATTGAAGTTGTCGCCGTCAGATCACACAGTACGTCAACGATCTGCTCATGTTTCCGGTCAGTTGTTTTATGTCGGCAGTTGTAATCCACCCTTCGACTGTGATCATCTGTAACAACCTTCGTCAAACACTGCACCGAAATTCTATCCTTCGTAACAGTCCTCTACGCATTCTCTCAACTGCAGAAGAGAAAGGTATCCCGCTTAGAACGTGAGCCAATATACTGGCTATATATTCTGTGAAAATGGATTGCAAATAGCTGTGAACTGTGAAGTGTTCTCATAGCAGCAGAAGGCCACAGGTTCGAGTCCCGTAAATGGCCTCTACTTAACGACCCAACAGGCTAACTAACTAACAAGCAAAACTCGGACTGGGAATAGGACTCCATCTCTGGCCTGCCAACGAGTGAAGAAACGGTACAAATATATATATATATACAGATATATATTGTCTATGCATACGCATAACATTTACATACGTAGTGCCAGGAGACCAAAGACAATTTCAAACGAATTCGGGTTGATCTAAGAGAGCTGGACACTTGTTGTATCGTCGTGTTTAACAGAGCGATAGTAAGTAGATGGGGCAAGAGTTAGTATCCGTTGATCTGTCTGTTACATTATCGAGATCTAGCGATAACCCATGCCAGACACCACTCGCTGTTCGATATATCACTCCTCCACCATCTTCATCATCCCATTTCAACACTTACATTTGTACATCCAGTATCGTCACGAACGTTTGCTAGCAGTAAACTGCTTAAGTAGGTTTACGCACCAGTGAGCTCGGATGTGGGTAGACAGATTTACCCGAGTAAATGTCTATTGCGTCGCGTGTTTTATTTCGAAACCGCTGAGGGTTGCGACTCGAGCCAGACGTTTGTTTGTTCACTCGATGATATGTTTGTTTTTGGCGATATTCGAATTAGACTGAGTACTTCGAACCGTTCGAAGCTGTAATATCTTAGTTCGACTTATAAGACGTACACTGGAGCACGTTCGAGTGTCTCAAGGGCAACGATCGATAGAGCAAGGATCGCTGAGTTAATGTGCGTGAATGTTGTGTGTATGAAGCGACATTCGCCTGCGAGACCTCATAGAACCTGATCGTCTCTGATAGATGCGAATTAAAGACGTGCACCTATGCCGTTGTAGCTTGTTCAACTTTTGGGCAAAACCAAAGAGGATTATTCTATTCAATACCAACAATGATATTTATATAAATCGTACGTTCATTAAAAATATAATACATACTTAAGTAATATCAAACTGCAGTTTCGCTAATAAACCAAAGAAGCCTTTACCTTTACACGTACATACACATAAACCTCTTAGCATAAATTTATATTCTAGGGTTACTTTTATAACAATTCACAATGTTGGTAACTTCCACACTTGATATTTGGGCTACTTGATAGCTAGTGTTCTCGTAATAACAAATCAACAAGAGGTGGTCCAAGTTCACCTATTATTGACATAGAATGAAAAAAACTAAAGTAGTTCTTTATTTCTCGCGCACCCGACCACGTTCCACGGAATGGTCCGAAAACGTGCAAGCTAACCCAACCGCGGATGACGGAAGACAGTGTTCATTCTGCGACAGTATATTGTGATTGTTGGTCACTGAAGTACTTGCCTTTGTCCCTTATCATAACTGCAGGTGGCGTTTCGTTGAACAGAGTAACAATCATAGGAATATAGTCACTTTCTCTATATGATCACTGATGTTCAGTAGACCACAACAACAACAATATAATGATTCGATTTCATTCAAAGGCGTCGGTGGAATGCAGCTGAACTAGAATTGATTACAGGGCATACCCTATACGGCGCGATGAACTATCCACAAACCAAGATTAGGGCACGAAAGCAGAGTTGATGAAGACCGCTAGAGGGCGATTTGCGGCAATGCTCGAACAAGTGATTACGTACACTGTTTTTTCGAGCTGACCCTCAGCTGTTCCCCTATGTGACAGGCCTCAGCTCTTAACCTTTTAGGTATTACTATGAGGACCTGTCGGGGCCACCTGTCAGACGCGGAGAATCTTTGGAGTTCTTTATCATCTTTCTTTATCTGAAGATTCTTGCCAGGTACGAGTAAGGAAGAGAATAAGCAAGTGATTACGTACACGAGAGACGTTAAGCTGTCTCCTGCACTGGCTATCTTCGCGATTCGCGATAACTTCTTGAACCATTGAGACAACGAAGGTTTCACTTCCCAATGGCACGGATGTCATTGAGTCAGTCGGCGACTGTGACGGACCAGACAACGTCTTCGGTCAGCTACACAGGGGACCTCTACATTCAATCAACAAAGCGCACATCGAATGCTGTGCCAGCCGTAAAACCTGTGTAAGTTTGTATATTGTAACATTATTTGATATATTTATACTTGGTCTAGTAACGTCTTCACTGCGCTCGAAGCTGTGGTGAAGTCCTTTATCGATAGCTAGGAAGAACACCTGAGCAAGGCAGATCACGTTGAAGATAGGCCTGAATCTCGTTGGCACGGCTAAGGCTCGAAGGGAAGCCAGCTGGTATCCCGCTCCAAAGTAAACGGTTTAATTCACAGCAATTCCCCTATTGCATATACTAAATTGCGTATTGTAGGCAAAATGCTCGCAGGGCCTGCAGATGATATAAACGCATTCAAACGTATCACGTAGCCCTCGATAATATTTGTGATGATAACAATGTAAAATAATGCCAAGATCTCTAAGCATTTGATCTACGTAGATAGCCATAAACGTCGTGGGCAACGATTATACACAGTGAAGATGGATTCGAATGAGTTTGCATATCGTAGTCGCCTACGTACTTGCCTGACATCTATAATTTGGAGTTGGGTCGATCAGTTAATGCGGTATCCAGTTTTTGAAGCGGGCGTTTGCACAGAACGACACACAACGTGTCGTTCTGAGGACGCAACGGACGATGAGGCGAAGTATCTCGAAATGAAGGCCGCCACCATCGCTTCGGTGTCCCTTGCTGACGTTTAAGGTCAGCGATGAGCAACGCATTGTGCTCGAGTTTGGTGTAGTATAATTCCTTAATCAAGTTTTTGAAACCACGAGAATCAATCCAAGTCAGGCTTATTTTTGCTCATTTCCGTAGAATTTGCTGCGAGCAACCCACCAACACGCTCCCCTTTATCGAATTTCGATCATTCATATAATGATAGTCCTTAGACAGTGAAATAAGTTCGATTAAATGTACTGATCGATTGGGGTCGGCCTTCTATTAAATGATCACATAACTGTTTGTTTATCTATTACGATTGCAGGTGGACTCCCCGGACGATCGGAACTGCAGTCCTGATATTTGTGACCTTCTTCGCTGCTCTTGCGGTGGGTGTCATCACCATCGCTTACCATACCACTCGGTGGAAGCTTGACTATGGCGAAAAGCTGAACACATCCGTCGTGGAAGTTGACGTGGAATGAGAGTACAGTGTGCACGAACTCGGTGACCTTACGTGACCCACTGCTGGTAGAACTTCAATCGAATCTTTCGCCATTTAAGAAAGAACCAAAGACGAGGCAGAATCCAGCCGTTCACTCTATCGCGTAAGCTAAGAGCTCGTCGTGCAAAGCTCCCACACTAGGCATCGTTGAAATGCTTAATTAGAAGCACCGTTTTTTAATTATTGTTAGTCATTGCTAAATATATATATATATGTATTTTTTTTAGCAATGATACAATATTTAAAAAACTATATATATACGAATGAAGAAATATATATATATATATATATATTTCTTCATTCGTTACACATTAGTGCACTTTTTGTTCCATTTTTCCATATTTCTATGTATTCTAAATTGTCGGGCGCCTTCCTATCTTATTTCTATGCCATTATAAATTTGTCTCCGCTTTTGCCCATATCCAATTCCGAAAGTTTGGCGTTTGAGAATCTAATACTTAACCGTTACAATCGCACGTCCTTTGTTGTTTCATTTTCCTCGTTACACAAACGACAGTAATCACTTTAATCGCTCCGGATGGACAAATATTGTCGGCCATTTCATCTGTGCAATTATTCAATCTATGAATTGTCCCGACATTTGCGCTAGCAGCGTTGCATCTGCTAACATCAGCTGGTATTTAGTCTAATAGATTAAATCTAATAGATTTTAGCCGACATCACATCGACAAGTACGTCAAATAGGGTGTATCGTATGTGTTGCCTGCCGCACTGGTCTCGCAAACACGTAGAATCCGAGAAGTATTCTGTTCCTTTCCATATTTGTTCTTCAGTTACGAATAGGCCGACCTCTAGCTACTGAATAGGTATTCATGCAGTTTCTCCTGCGCAAACAGCTAAACATAAACAATTAAAAAAAACTCTAATCGACGACACGCTCTGTCCGTCTTTACACTATCAGGTTTGTGCCACCGTAGCTGTCCCAGAGGGGCCTTTTATGCCGACAAGTTCGCTAGTGTTCGTAATTGGCTCGACGCGAACAAAGCTGGCGATCATTTATGAATTACCGGGTAATCTGAACGATCCGCTTGTCGTTCGAATGACCGTACTGGTGACACGCACATTTGAGAGGTTGGTCTCCGTCTACTCGTTATCGTTGGGCACCGTACAGATGAAGTAGCCAAAATCTCCAGCAACAATTAGCTAGCTTGCTTAACTTCGTTAAATACGCTTGGATCTCACATCTTCGCGTCTCAAGGTCTGTCAAAGGATTATCTTCCCTGCTGCAAAATATCGAGAACACGCGAGGGGCGTTCATGATAAATAATATAACTTTGTCACCCTCAAGAAGTAATATAACCCAAAATGGGTCTGTTCGGAAAAGCAGAGCTTTAGCTATGATTCTTTTCGTGAATTCTAGCTCACTCATATTCAAGTTCATTAGGGCCAACGATATATATTAAATTATTACCATATAGTCTAGATATTCATTCCTTCCTATATTCTATTTTTGGACCTACGGTTGTCTACTTTTGGCTGAAACGGGACGAATAACAAAGAACGGCACGCATGATTTTACTCTCCAACCTTTGTATATACGATGTATTCTGACTTTTCTCCTAGAGAGAACGTAGAAACGATCTTCCGAGAACTTTCCACAACCGGGAAGTACTAAACACCTGCACACATATATGTGAGCATGTGAGCGTTGTGACGAGCCTTCGGGTGACAACAGACCTCGACTACAGGCTTCGAACATCTGCTTATCGAAACATGCAATAGTGACAAATCGATTTGCGTGTTGACATTCGACAATATGGTATGTACTTTCCACTTGGTGGAAAATTCGAGCCCTCTCGAACCGCTCAGAGCCGATTCGACCTGCCCGATTTAAATTAAATTAGTCTGTTGGACAAAACTCATTAAATGTGTCTGTTGGGTATTATTATTATTATTATTATTATTATTATGAGAACACATTTGTAGCACTGGCGAATACGTTGCGTATTTTCAGGTGACGTTGCGACCTGAATCATCATTTGCAACCACTTCGTGGTCTTGCAGTTTGAGACCACCCAGAATATAAATACATCCGAGGAAGCGTCTGTTGCTAGAGCCGCCATGCAAACTGCAAATATCGGTACTGTAGTCACTGTACGAAGTTCCCGCTGGATTTTGTCAGCCTTGTTTTGCTAATTAGGACTGTTGTTCGAATACGAGAAGAAAGCAGACGATAGTGTATTCTCTACTTTACTATTCTCGCTGTGGTTCGAATCTTTTTAATTGCACAAACGTGCGCACGTTAAAAGTACGTGTTCCAAAATGGTGCACAGATGGTACGGCTTCGTTTTGGCGTCGTCGAAAACGTCGGTGGACTCGAACAAACTATAGCGGACGCATAAATGAAATATCTTAAAGTAACAATTTCAATTAATGCATATGAACGATTTATCAGGCCGTATTTCGTGCCGTTTATATCACTAGGTTGATTCAAGCAAAACGGCCTGACATTCGTGTACTTTAAGTATTGGCGTCTGGTCGGTAGCTCTCCCTTCATACGAGCTCAGGGCTGGAGTTCATATGCTATTTCTCTGAGCGCTTGCTCGGACTCGCTCCGATTTTGGTGGTTGGTAGATCTGTCTTCTCGCCAAGAACGCTGACTCTTATTCGGAGCAAGCCAGGTATTCAGATTCTCTGCCAAGACCTTGTTCTGCTTCTGTGCGTTGACAGAAGTTTTCGGATGGGAGCCAATTATTTTATGGTCGTGAATAGGTTCACAAAACGTTCAGATGAACTGTTACACCTGAATACAAATATCAAACAAATCATTTTAGTCTTAGAATCGAGGAACAACAAAAACGCGAAGGAGCTCCTAAAGATCGTGGTCGTGTAAAGATGCGCCAAATCATGGGATGAGAAAGTTCTGCGTGGCTTGCAATCTAGAGTAGGTACCAGTGCCTCGACCACTGGGAATACCCTCTCAATTTGTCCACTGCTTCTTCTCGTTCTTGAGCATCACTTGGGCAGTTTCTCTCTCTCTCTCAGCCTGCCTTAAATTTCGCACAGCATTCCCATACCGTTTCCGTAGACAGGGCCGGCCAAACAACCCTTGAATATTCTCCTAAAATGTAATATTCGAAATTCGCATCTAGAATAGTCCACAATCTTTCAACAGATGTGTGTATCCACACCTAGCCTCGTTTTGGAAAGAACCCAGCCAACACTGTACATAGCCCTTTTAAAAATCCGGCCGCTGCGTTTGAATCAACCAAATTGTTGGGAACCTCATGTTTTCGATCAGCTATGTCCTATCATTCAGAGAAAATGTGATATCTCAGCTGCACGTTTTCTTAAGACTTTACTTGCGCCTTCACTAGTGTGCTGCGCCTCTGTTGCACTGCGTACATGTTGTTTGGTTGTATAGAAAAACCCAATAATATTTAAAGCCACTTCGTTGGCTATTTGCGCACTGAAAAAAGGTGCCACTGCTTTTTTTTACTCAATGAATGGGGTCGTCAACCTGTCAGGAAACACTGACAGACCTCGGATGGGAGTTAATGTTGCGCCCGGATGATCGCTCATCCCCTACTCGATTTAATTACCATCTGTTTAGAAACAAGAAGCACGACGTGGAAGGCAAGTAATGCAGAACTTAAGCAGATGTCTAAGGCACATGAGTGGATCGTCCTTATGGACGCCTTTCCTTTACCGAGGAATCCATATTCAGTTCGAATGGTTGGCCAATGCCATAGAAAGTCAAGGAGATCATTGTCCCTCCAAAAGCTGGCAGTACTTAAGCAAGTAAGTATAAACTATTGAAGTACTTTCGTTTCCATAGCTAATATTTATACTGGCGGCTGTAGTGGTGTCAGCCGAACTATTAGTATTATAGTACATTTATCTGTCGATTCTAGCTGCATTGTTCTATTGAGTTGATTATCTAACAGATTAAGTTCTTGATTAATGGTTAAATTGTGTGAACTAACAGTTGACAGCGATTTGTCTATGCGAGTCAGCAGATCAAATCGCCTGTACGTCTGCTCATAACTTAGGGGGGAATATTCGTCTCTGTGATAGCTGAGGTTGTAACGCCTCATCATATAGGAGCACGGGCCGGATAAATAGATCGCCGCAAGTGGGTCACGTGCTAGGTTGCAAGTTCAAACCCTTCAGGAGGGTGTGGATTTTTCCCTAAATGTCTCCTAGTAATGCCATACTGATAAGTACCGAGGGATGTCTGATGGAAAAAAAGCCCGGTGCCCTTCAGCCGCAAATCATCGTCCATCTCTCCCTTTTAGTAGAAAATGCAGGAATTACTGTTGTATCACTCGTTAATCCATCGTAACAAAATATATGTTGGTTTCCTCGCCAACTTGTTCAAACAGTTGTTTCAAAAAGACCCTACGAGCTTTGGTTAGTTAAAAAGGTAAAGGTAAAGCTTTATTGGTTTGTTAAAGGAGCTGCAATAACATAATGCTTAAGCTCTCTTATATGTCATCATGTGACGGGGCTCGAACCCTCTTAGTTAGTCATTTTTGTTGCGTATTCCATTTAAGCGAATCTCAGCGGGTGGGAAGTTGAACTTAATGTAACGTTGAAATTCCGAAAGTCTTTGTTAAACTCCAATGGACGGCATTTAAGGGAACACTTACATTTTCGGATACATATATTCAACGTCGCGAGCTTCTACAGGCGTATGACAGTGCGCACAGGAAGCCGAAGCTCACCTGTAGAAATCGGCTTTCTGCAACAACTGTTGTTACTTCGGCCGTGATTGAGGCTAGATAGTGGTCCGCACTAGTTCAGTGCCAACACTGCTCCCACAGACATGATCACACAAGGTATTAGAGTTCTGGGGACGGCAGTTTTAGTCACTGTTAAGGAATCTGTTTCAATGGAGTGACTGCTGCTCGAGGAGCTCAATTACCTGTGGTGGTTGTTCGAGCTGTATTACTCGGAACAATCAGATAATTGAGCTTGTCAGTTATTGTTACGTATTTCTCTATTCACAGCTGACGAGTGGAATGCGTGCTGGAGCGCCCCATTTCGCCTAAAACAAAATTTATCAGGTAAGCCTGCTTATATTCGCATAATTAATTCGTTTCAAACAAAAGCCATATCAGGGAATGTAGGGTTGGACGCTTGTACTATACTCTAATTAACATGATAGTGATATATTTTAATATAAGTATAAACGGCTCCCTTCATTAAATAATCATTTTAAAATCAAATTGTTTCCCCCAATATGCGTGCTCAAGTAATATCTTCTATCAGTAACAGATTGATAAATTTGAAGGTGACTTAAACGTTGATATTTCCTATATAGGTTATATTCCTGTTGATATTCGGTAGAGTCTACAATCGATAGCTATTTGATGTTTGGCTGGATAGAATCTAATATACAACCTTCCATTTGATATATATATATATATATATATATATATATATTGGGGTTGTTGTTACACTCTTTAATTAGCCACTGTATCTGAGATATTCCTATCTAAGGGTGGTATTATTTATGGAATCATCTTAACATATCGCTTCGAAGAGGTACTACTACTGTCCAATACTCTGGCGACGAGGTGACGACAGCTAATATTAATGTCCCGAACAGATGTTTCAATATACGGATACGTTAGGTGCCCAATCAATTAATTTCTTCCGAGATTCAGTCCTTATCCAAGCACAAGGGCAATCACGTGATGACAGCGTCCTACCACCGCGGAAGTAGCCCTGTAAGCCATTGTCCCCTGGCCATCACCATTGTTTCACCGATACTGGTTTGCTTTCAGCCACCCCTTCTCTGCTATTCGATCACTTTCCTTTTCTTTTCCTTTCCTATATTGCTCTGTTAGCTCTGTTCCTGCGAACCAGTTGAGGAATAGATCACATTGGCTAGAGGGTGTGCGATCGGCAGGCAGCCGTGACTGGCGGGTTACCACATTCAGCAGACGACTGCTATGTGGAAGGAACGGGAAAAGTCGCTAGATATGCTACCCGGTGGTGATCTCTGCCATTGAGGCCACTCTGCATCCGAAGTCAACATAGAGCTCGTTCAGCAGGCAGCGCCGAGCGTCGCTTGTTCGAGAGAGGTGCGGAGGCCTTGCGCGGAGTTGTTGTGGCCTGTGTGCTAGGCCCAGTTGCGAGGCGGCGGCCGCCCGGTCCTGTGGTTGTGTGGCGTCGGGCGTACGCAGTCTCGATTATAGAAGCAGCGGAGCACGCTTCGCCCTGCGCAAGGCTTCTCCGCCAATCTTGCCAGAGCGGGCCGCTTGAAACGTTAGAAGGCTAAAGGACACAAGCGCGCTCTGTGTGCCACCGCCCGTGTGCACGAATACATGACTGTGTTGTCTAGCCGCAATCGCGCTAGTCACTCACTGGTGCCTCTGTAAGCTAAGAAGCATCTATTACCACCATGCTCCATACGAATGAAAGTCAATATTCCAATACGACCACGTGAAGGATATATTAACCATGCAATGTTGTTCTGGATGTGTAAAGCCGTGAAAACCCGAGCTGAATCTACAACGAGATGAAAATCCTGCGTAGCTGTGCAACCTAGGACGACTTCGGAATTTGGGTGTGTTCTCTTAGTTATTCATACAGCTTACCAAGCGCTATGAAGCCACCGCGCGATTGCTCATCGGTGTGTATGCTGGGAGTACTAGTTATCGTGCCCTCCCTCTTGGGCGTCTTCGTTTCTGCTGCGACCATAAAGGATGTGCAGGTTCCACGGTATGTCAAGAACGCGACTGCCAGCATTGACTTAATATGCGAATTCGTTCGTGGAGATATGGACGAGAACTTGGTCTTGAGATGGATGCACTCCGGGGACCCGTCACCGGTTTTCACCTGGATACCCGAAATGGATTCATTCCACGTTTTCGGCATTTTCGAAGGTCACGTCTCCATTGACGACGCCCGCAAGATGTCGTCGACGAAAAGCGAGGACCTTACAAGCAAGTTTGGGGTACGGTTGCGGGAGCCGACAGTTGTGCACGAGGGCAGTTACAAATGTTACGTCACATCGGTGGCGAATACTGACGAACGCGAACGGAAGCTGACAGTGTACGTGGCCCCTAGTGAAACAAAATTGTACTACAACATTGAGCGACACATGATGACCTGTCGCATCCACGGCGTGTATCCAGTTCCTCAAGTGGCTCTCTATCGTTCGTCGAAAAAAGGCGATCTCATCGAAGAGACCGAGCACGTAAAGCGCGAAGACAAAGAGAACGAGGATGGCACCTTCGACATCCTCGTGAGGAAATTCATGCATCAGCCTCCTCCGGAACGCTTTGAATGCTGGACCATACTCGATATCAACTACAAGGTGCTGGCTAAAGCGCACTACACGCCAGGTCAAGGCTCCATTGTGGAGAGTGATACCAGTGACACTGTGGCTGGACCCACCGGATGCTCCATACGTATGGGACTGTTATCGGTAGCACTTGCTGTGACGTTTGCCGCTGCACAGCTGCTGGTATAGAGAATCGAAGCGTTGAATAATGCTAAATAAATATATTTCTATTGACGTATGTATATATATATCCAAATATGCACGAGCTTGTGATCGCTTTCGGAATCTTTCGGTGGGAGGAGGGTTTCTTAAGTTATGATATAATATATTATATCATTATAATCGAATAATGCGTATGTTTGTCATAGTTATAGTATATTCGGCTTAAAGGCATTTATCATAAGGATAAGCGAGGAGCAGTAATATAGAGTGAACGCCCCTATTCCAGCCGTAATCATGGGCACATTATCATTTAGGCATCGTGAGCGTCACAAATCCAGGTAACAGAGTGAAGCTATTGTATAAAGGTTATGCGGTTCAAGATCGAAAATATTTATATTTTCTATCTTTTTTTTGATATTTTTATCAAAAGCGAAAATTGGCGACGATGGCATGCGTGAAGACTAATCGCTGGTATTAGCGGCAGACTTTGGCAGCAAAATTATTCTAACATCAATGCTTTGAACTTGGAGTCAATGGTATCAATTCTAGTCTTGGATAGTAAGGAGTTATCTACCTTGCGTTCCGTGGGGGAGGGTGGAGACCGAAAGGTTGTTGTCAAATAGAAGCCGTTGGAGGATGGTGACCATCTACTCTAGGCTGTCACTGTAGCGCTCCAGAATGCAGCAAATAAGAGCATCCGCCGCTGCACCTATTTCATTTAGGTCGACAGTCGAAAATTAATCTCATAATAGACGCCTCTTTTTTCCATTTTTTGCCATTTTTTTTCCTTTTTTTTGCCTTTTTTTGGTTTTGAGATAGTTTTTTATTGGGCCAATCGATGGGATACAAGACTTCAAATCGCAAAATCCTAGATATTAGTTCTTTTTTTCATATAATCTCGGCCTACAATGGTACCCCGTGAACCTGTACGAGTAGTTAAGAAAAGTATCACATTCACCAAAATTGAAGATCCCTATTATCGAACGCTCCATAACCTCTGTCTCTAGGCGCACCCAAAATGGAAATTGCGGTGCCTCTTTGTATATCTATGAACCATGTAGATATTCTTTTACACAAAGTGAACACTATTCGGAATGAAGGTATTCACCTTTTCTTACCTGGCGTGTTGATGCTAGATATACCACAATGATCATTAAGCTATGCTGAACAGAGCGTATATGTTGTGAATAAATTACAATCATATCATAGTGGCTTGATTTCGTTCAGTGTCGCTATTTTAAAAAAAAATTGGTATCTTGAAATAAAATAGCATGCCCCAAATGCGATTCGCTTCGATGTACAATGTTGTCAAGACTCCCCGAGTTAACCCTTTGAAGTTACTTTATTCGAGTTAACTTAGCCTACTTTATTTCTTCAGGTCGATGAGAAACACGATATCAATAAAAGTGTTCTGTTCGTCCTCAATCTCTCTCCTGCCTCTCTATTCTTCTCAAAGCATGGGTATGCATTTCATGAACATTATCTAATAAATCCATGTGCAAACCAAATCAGATGCGAAATATGCGATTAGCCTTTTGTTATTAGTCATGTGGAAGCTTTTGAAGTTTTCAACGATGTACTGTAACATCGTCATCATTCAAGTTCAATACGAACTAATGAGTGTGCTGTTCAATCACAGTTAGCCGACGTAATTCGAGAGCGGTTCTGAACCCATGAGGGAAGAACAGGCGCTTGACAGTGAAAAGTTAGATCTACAACGATGGTAGGACACTGACCAACGTTATCTATTGTCACCCAGCTCGGCACACACGTTCATGGGATGGTGCGATCAACTTCCGTTGATTTAACCGCACTACCTAGTGGTCAGCAGCGTCGAGCTCTGCTAAAAGCGATAAAATGATGGCTATTGGTCCTAGACGATTGAGAACAGACTCGATGCTCGTAACTACAGGATCCATTCTGGCTTGGCCGCTTCCTGCACCAGAAGCCTGACCAGTGCTACAGTTACTAATAACTTTACCAAATCGTTCATTTCAACGGGCCAGAGCCGTAATTCGACTCTGTAGCAGTAATTTGACTTAGCCGTTGTCCCCGCCCACATGGCGAGCTATGGACGCGTTAACAAGGCCTGCGTGCACTCGTCACACTTGTGGATTCACCTCCTGTATATCACCGTGACTTCGTGTCTGTCGGCCTCTTGTGACCGACAGTAACGTGAGTAACATTTCCAGTGGCTCTGGTGGAACTTGTGGTGCATGACTGGGAGTGGCACGTTGAGGATGACGCGATAGGAATTAAATTTGCGCGGAATCAATAATAGCCGTGATCAAGGTCGCCTATTAAAAGGTAGCGTAACATAACGCTTTCTCTTGCTGCTGTGCACTATGGAACACATTGAGTATGTAATGATTCCTATTCGAAAACTTTAAGCACGTTAGATAGGGACACCTATTTTCGGATGATTTATGGGTACTTATGTAATGCCAATTGGTCCTCTTCTGTTCTGCCCGCGTCGTTATGTGGTTATTACGAATAGAGTTCATTCACTCGCTGTTGTAATGATACCTTTCTTATATTACATTCTCCGCGACCCTTTAGCAATTCCGAGTTCAATCACGTGTTTCTTCTTATCAACGTCCCGGATCTCCTACGTCACACGAAATATCGGTTGGACTCAACACACGGCACCAGTAGGTAGTCAAATGTTTGTGTTGTTTTTTGATGAAAACAGCAGCAGATACTACTGTGTGTTATCATTATACTGCCAGAAGGTTCTTCGATGTCCTTCAAACGGCAATTCGCTTCTATCTACCGAGTTGTAGCCTCAGGTAACACGTGAAGAGGGAAGTAAGTTCGCCTGTCTATGCGTTCCTCGGACGAGACGATGGCCAACAGCCGTTCATACTATGTAGCCGCGGTTGTATGTGATGCTGGTGAACTACTGAGTATCTCCCGCACCTGGTCACAGCCTTTGTCGTCTGAACTTTTCGCTCTCTCGATGCTGCCATAGCTCAGACTTTTGTTCGCCAGATCGCTACTAAGTGTTAATAGACTCTTGAATGCAAACAGTGCATGCAGTCATAAGCACACGGGGAACCTGTGCGGTACTTTTTATGGTAAAAGCCCAGTGAAGTCTTCGATGCTTGCTCATAACGTTTGAAGTTCCGATGTTCATTTACCGTGACTCCTGCATTGGCAATTAATAAAAATCGAGTAAGTATCGTTGACGAAATATGGTTCCTTCTATTATAGTAACAAGCAGTAATTAGTAGCGGTTCACAGCTTAGCACAATATCACTCCCGAATAGCATAGCTTACTATGGTACAGAAGTGCAAGCCATAAGTGCAGTGCGTAGTGTAACTAAAAAAAAGCCACAATCGCGTCGGACGGTTGTCTTACCCTGCTGGAAGGTATTCGCATTGATAACCTTCTCACAAACTTGGGAAAATATATGTATATACATTATACATATATATATATATATATGATTGTAATATTTATATATATATATATATATAAATTAATATTACAATAATTAGTGATGTAGTTGGGGACAGGGTGTCAGGCCAAGGCCATCATGGTCCCGAGGGAGGCGATGTTATTGGCTCTTTGCACAGCGAGGAAAAGGCGCTATCGAAGAGACGACCCTGCGCGCTGACTGACCTGAGCCTGTGCCGCGTGTTAAAACAGATTCGTCAACTCGCTCGAATTCAGGATATTTTTCCACAGACACGTGCGCCGCCAACGAAGTGTGATAAATACATGATGAATCATTCATGTATTACCAAAGTTAAACATCTGACTATTGAATGAAATCACTTTTTAACTCAATAGCATCTGTACAACTGATCGCGGCAGTAGTTTTGTCCAGAACGTATTGTTACTTACAGGCCGTAAAGGCACTCTGAGTGCATGTCAGCTCGGACAGCGGTATCATTTAATTGACCAGCAGAAAAATAGTTGAGATGTCCGATCATCGTAGTTGTCATAATGACAAGCTGCAAGTGAACACATTTATACCGTATATTATTGCTTTGTTGTAGGAACTTTACACAGACGAACTGTATTTCGAGCTGACCCTCAACTGTTCCCCTATCTGACAGGCCTCAGCTCTTCACCTTTTTGGTATTACTTTACATAGACTGTTATTATTCAAGTGTCCCCTATTCTCTTTAGAATTAAGTAAGGCAGTGTGTCTACCATGTCTTTTCAATTCATAATTAAAAATATCAGAAGCATCACACGAACATCAGGGTTTAATGATCAATTAGTACATTCACGAGAATGAGGCAAAATTAATCTTGATGCAAATAGATATAAAGACGACTTAATAGTACTGTTGTCTGGTCAGTTGAGCGTCCTGTTACGCGGACGAGTGTGAAGCTTCGTACAGTTGAGCCCCTTTTTGACTCGGCTGTTTAGCGAATTTCTCTGATATTCTCTTGATACATCTCGTGTTCAGACTTATCTTTAGTGAAGCCAAGCATCTTTGCACACTGTTGTGAACTCCGATCTGTGCAAAGCGGCTAAATCATCCCACCTCCAACCTGGGACATCTCAGGGTTGAATAAGGGTGAGATGGTTAAACCAGCCTCCTTTGTCCCTGTGTGGTGGAGCCGCCAAGTCGAACTACGTCACCTGCTTTGAATGTTATCGCGTCAATTATGTCAGGTGCAGCTGGTGAGATAAACCAGGATTCCACATCGTCCAACGAAGCTGGTTCACAGGTCAACCCAAGAGGAAGGTATTGACTTCATAGTCAGACAACAACGATGAACATGAGGTTATTAACCGCTGAAGCAAACGGCGGGCTTTACACAATTATGAGCAGAGATACGAAACGAAAAACAGCACGAGAGGCCCGAACATTTGATAACTTGAAGGTTAGCTTTCAATCTCGTTTTCAAGGCATATTCGCCTATGATGCCAAATATGCGTGAAGCCTATTATAGGTAATTTAAGAATTCGCAATAATTGTAGTTTATTTTAAAACTGGTTGAATAAATTTGCGGAATGTTTTTGTTTTGTTACAGTAATTCCGACGAAACTGCATCCTCGAATATACTATAGTACCGTATAGCCAGCTCGGGTAGATTTTCTTCGGTAACTTAGCTCACGGCGGGCGTTCGGTTCGTCCTTCTCGTCTCTGTAGATCATAGAGAAAACATGCAAAAAAAATCAACAACAAATTATTTGGGGATAGCTAAACTTTATGGTTTAATTGTCCCGAGTCACCAAGCAGCACCTCTCATCTCAAACTCGAGTATATCTCGAAATTGTAGCCAATAGGGGACGCTCTTCAGGTGTTAGCGCTTTCGTACGTGAACCAGACTGCGCAGGCGAAACCTTCAGAAAAAAAATGGCTCGAAACCACATTTAACTCCGTATTCTGTATGCTAAAGACGGTTGAGAATAATGTTCCAAAACAGAACGTTGACACGCGCCAGAGAACGTGCCTTTAGCATCAGTCCGTTACCTGTGCAGGAAATTCGGTATTCAAACAACAACGGGCCCAACGACCGCAGATGTGCTTGCTATTTCAAGTAAACGTACATGACTCCAGCAACAAACAGGAACCGAGATCCAAGCAATCAAATGACATCCTAGCAACCGGGACGGCTTCCTGAAACAGTTTCCTCAACATTAGGACACTTTGTTTTGTAATAAGTAACACGTTCAACAGGAGAAACGGATCTTTCGGATATACAATAATCTAAGAAAACGATTGAAAAAGTGAGAAATATTGTTTTGTTTAATAAATCACGATATTTTTAGACAGTACAGTATACGCCGACAGTATACGTAGCCCTAAAGCGAATCGCAGTTCGGTGGCAATATTTAAAATATGATAGATGGCTATGATTCACTTCTCATAGCAGCGGATGCTATCGGGAAAAACAGTTAAAAAAGATGTTTCGACCAACAGCCGTGACGAATCGGATCTCTTCACACGGCAGCTAAGGAGGACAAACGTTTAATCATAACGATTATAGGGTTAGTAAAAAATATATATTATCTCCATGGAGCGTCACCCTCCGATGCATCAGGATAGGTCACAATACGTGGCAACGAATGTCAATATCGTCAGAATATCTCTTAACCAACTGTGCGTCTTGTCTACACACAAAGCAGGCAAATACTGTCGGAATAAAATAGAACGAGCTGTTTCTCGATAATTGCACCATTGAAAGCACGAATTGCATAACCGCGCTTGAAACGAATGGAAGTACGTCGCGTGGTATCGCTCACGTTGAAACTCTCCAACATCGGCTCGCGTCTGCTACCAATTCGGTTATTGCAGATATGTCGAGAATCTTTTCCATGGGTGATACTTAGTGCATGATGTTCTTGCACGGACAGTTCCTCCAGTTATCTCTAATATATCCACACAGAATTCTGACCTGCATGAGTGAGTGGATTGTAGGACATCCCTAACATTCAAAGGCAAATCTTGTACCTGCCCACTCGTCACACTTTCCGTAACCATATTTCATCGTGGGTCACCACAGTCGTCAGCTTCGAGCCTGCGAGTGACGAGGATTGGAATTGAGCGAGTTCCCGTGCTGCGTCCATTCACTGTAACTCGTTGGTTGACCGTACGAGTTCATGCGGCAGCGGTACATGTCAACGTCTCATTTTGGATGCTTTGGCCGGGTGGCTGCATTTCAGTGGTTGCTTGGCAGAGTCGTCTCGACGCGTCTGCCTGCATGGCTGGCTATCGTCTGCAGTTTCGCATAGGCACCACCGTGCACCACTCTAATGGAGCCTCCGCCGAGACGCACCTAGAGAAGGCAACGGACAGCGAAGGTATGGGCAGCCTAAACGGGGGACGCGTGATAAGGCACGTTGAGGTTTAGTTTTCTCTGTAACAGTTACGGGTCACCTCGACGTTCTCGATCGTAACGGCGTCTGTTCACCGCCTACGGCGATGTCACGCTTGGTGGCCGCCGGTGGGCAAGAACAAGCTGACAACACGGTATATAGTAACGGATTAGATGTTGCCTTTCCTAAGCAAGTATCCAAAGATTTCGAAAGTTCACATCGTTGGATAATAGGTTTTATTCTGATAGCGTATAGACATCCGTCCGAGTAGTGAGCCTGGTCACACTTAATAAGAAAACACTAACGTGCCGATGTCACGTAATGACATCGAAAACCGGCTGTATCAGACGGTTATGACAAAAGGATTAATTTTTGGGTCTGTATGTTAATTATAATTCACACGCAAGTAGGCTTATGCCCAGCGCAGACTTCAGCCAACGGGTTACTTTCTTAAGGTACAATAAATTACACGACCAACGATGTACTATGGGCGAACACTGTGTCTGTATATGTATGCGTCTTTCACTTCAATAATTCGTAGTCAAACTAGAAAAAAACAAATACGTTGGAGACCCCCCCCCTATTTTGTTATTTTAGTATGTTCCCATCGACTCTATTTTATTACAGATCCAAGGTATTCGCCGAAATCTAGATTTTTTTCTCGTGTATGCATTAAGCACACCATTCATGCCAAGTGCACTTAGAATGCATTGTGTGAGACCACCCCACAGCTTCCCGTACGCTACGCGAATAAACGTCTTCGCAAGCAGTGTATATATATATATATATATACCTTCGTATATAAACTGCAGGCTGCCAGTACCGCGGGTGTCTTAAATATGATCGTATATGACTTTCCCTCCGGGTACTGCGCTTCCTTCGTGTAGCATAAGGAAGACCATTTCGTATAAGACTAGCATGCATCAATCATGGACATATCCGTGTGTTTGCTTTAGGTGGACGCTCACTGTGCCTTCAATAGGGAAACTGCCCTTGCTCAAAAGACCATCAGGCGCAAAGCTTTTATAGCGTCCTCGTGAGAAGGCGGAGAAGGGAACAACCTCAGCTGCCAGCCATATTCAGCGACCAATATGTCCCCGACTGAACATTGTCTTCGAGAGCCGGTTTCCTCGGAGCTCGTCAAAGGACGATTGAATCATGCCGGTGTATGGCTATGTAATATATATATATATAAATATATATATATATATATATATACATTAATAAGTGTGTTTACGAAATGATACACATTCTCAGCTCATCGAACTTCATTATCTCTTTGTAATATTAAAAATGTTAGGTTTTTTCGGTTCGCGATCACGTAACTTCATGATGATGTATTTCCTCTTCCATTGGGGAGTGGCCCAAATTAATCAGTCAGTCCGTTTAATGCACCAATCAAGCATTAATTGAGACTATACCTTTTGCACAACACCATCACAGATGGGTGCGAAATGTCTCGAGGTCAATTTGGTTCTGATTTTGGCACCATTGTGAGGTGACATGTTGACACGTTCGTCATTCCTTAATATACGACCCTGGCATCTCTTCATGTTGCTTTGTACAGTCGGGTCATTGTTGGTTTATCTGTTACGTGAAACATTTAAAAGGCATATTATAATTTATGCACTACTTGCTATGTTTAATATGTATAATACATCCTTCAAAGAATGACGCGTTTGAGTCCTTTCATGCAAAATCTCTATCTAATCTGACCACTACGCAAATAGCGTATTTTCATAGAGGTAAAGGTAAAGGTAAAGGCTTTATTGGTTTATTAAAGGAGCTGCAATTGTTACAATGCTTAAGCTCTCTTATATGTCACGCAGCGGGGCTCGAACCTGCGAGGTTATCTCATAAAACCGTTAGCAAATGTAAGGATTCCTTATACTATTGAATCACACCAGTTCGCACTTTGTCAGCGCACGAATAAGACCTGGTGACAGAATCCGTTCATTTTCGGTAGCTCCGTACTTCCCAATCCCCGACCTCTGTGAGAGGGCTAAAGATGAAAGCCAATTTCAAAAGAGCATATTTCATTCGAAAATAACAGACCCTTCTGGGTGTTTGTGTGTTTAGCAACCTGCACTTAGTGCGCCCATCTGGATGCATGACATCATGATTTCCCAGCCGCGGAAGCACCAGTCTAAGACGATCATCACTGGCCTTTCCTTCTAGACAACACACGCAAGTGTATTCTCTTATAAGAGAACACACTTGCGTGTCACTGAAAGAAGTGGCAAGCTCCTGACATATGCCACAACACTAGAGCACGTCGTCCCTTTGAACTATTTCAGAACAACTTGCAGACTAGCTGTTCGCTTTCGGTTCGCCGGGCGGATGCGCTGAGGACGGGCACAGCGACCAACGAGATGACATTGCACCCGTTCTCGTGGAGTAATAGTTTCTGTGTTCGAGTCTGGGAGGGCCTCGCCAGACGATTCTCGCGTTGTGTTGTGACAGTTGAAGACCAGAAACACGAGACAAACTGTCCCGCAATGTGCCCCGGATTTTGAAGAGTCCACATGAATGGTATGACTCACTCACCCATACGGGGTTATAGTGGGGTTTGTCACGTCGTGCGTTGTGGCATCTGGCCATTGCGTAAGGCTCTAGCCAAAGAGTTGCGTTCAGGTGCGGGGACGAAGCCCATGCGCATTACAAACCTGCCGCGTATGGGAAAAGTTTTGTGATGGTGATCTGCGACAAACCATCAAAGATATATTGCAAAGGATGCGGTTATCTAAGGTTTTTTTCTATATATATGCATATCTACCGCGTTGGGTGGGCCAACCAGGCAATGAGTTGGCTTTGTCTCACACAAATCGTGAAGTAGGTTTAAGATGCTGCAATTAGGGCGGGAACCAGCAGAGAGCTATTCTATATTATGGAGATTTTCACATAAAGATATTTCAGTCCCACATTAAAGTTCTAACTATTTACATCTGATCATACGGCACAATCATCGGGGAAGATCGCTGCGATCGAAATGCCTTAAGCGCGTTTTTGGTTTTCGTGACAAATGAATGGCTGCCTAACCCAAGCTAAGTACTCGGAATACGCGCATATGCAACAGTATGTGACTTGGCCGCTTTTAATGAATTGTTCGCTCAGTGCTGCTGCTGCTGTGTTGGTACCGTTATCTGCGGCAAAAAACGTGGCCCGTTTTCTTCACATCCACATCTCCTTGTTCGAGAGCAGCTAATTTCAGTGGAGTCAATTTTTCCTGTCGGGTCCGAGCTAAAAACGAACAGCATCGATAATCGGAACCTCCAACAAACAGTAATCACATCATTAATTCAAGTAGCTGTTATTTTTGCCAAGTTGTCAGGTCGCAAAGGTTGCCATTTGTTTACTGGGCAAATATCTAGGGTATACATAGTGTTTATATCTTATGATCATATAATCCCTGTGCATTGCACTTTGCTCTCGAGCCGTGTGAGCACGAGCGTGAAATCCTATTGAGCTAGTTCTCGGGGATGACACGACCAAAGCACTACATTCAAATAAGTGCATACAAAATATTTACATAATAAATAGCTTGTAAATTAATTTTTTTGTCAGAAAGCCATACATTGAGGATCTGACGGTGAACGACATACTGCAGTCAGGTACTTTTTATGTGCATTGCCGATGCTATTTAAAGTAAGCTGTTGGGCTTGATCATTTTGCAAATATGCTCCTATTGGTACTGCTATAACTGAAGAGTTTCCGTTTGTACGGTATTCAGGTATTGCTTGGATAACGTATATATATATATTGATTATGAAGCTGGTTTAAGAATTTGAACGGTGATAGCTTTATTGCTATCGTCCTGCTGACTCCTTTTACTCGAACAGGCTAACGCAAACACAGGTCGGCTGGCAAAATAGCCACACTGTGAGCGTAGTTATAAAACCAATAATGGCAAACGGCTATGTTCTTGTGATCTACTTTCTTATTATAGTCACTCATCCGTTCGCAGCAATGAATGTGACCTCGAATTGAATATAATTAAATTACACCCCTTGTTGTTAATGCAGGAGTATTTTAATTTAACTCAATAGAATCGCGTGTGGGGTCGTACTTCTATTAAGAGCGTCTGAACGTCTGAAAATGTTCCAACTTCAAGATGACTTTAGGTGATGAACAACAGTGTACACAGAAAACGTGAACACGAAATCGCTAGAACGTGTACTATTCCCATGTTCCTGTGTAGAGTTGTGCGCACGGATCCCGCCTTTGCCGTTAGTTGCCCCATCATCGAAATGATACCGAGGCGAGCTCATGACCCGATCGCCTTCCCTTCAAACGAACCATAGACCGATTCGTTAACCTTGCATACAAATGGCTATTCATTCTAATAAAACATACACTAAAAATTCCATATAGAGCCACTCAATTAGAAGCCTGTTCAAGCCTACCACCAAATCTCGATCCCAATTCGCGCTAAGCGGACTAACATAGTTTCAGTGCGAGCGGCTACGATGGTGAAGGATAGTGAGAACTTCATTTTACCCAATTCTCTCTTTCGAACCCCAGGTAACATCCCCGTGTCAGACTCGTGGACAAGAAACCTATCAACCGCTTCCACGCTCCAAGTCACCCCTTGATCTTTGGGAGATCTTTTCCTTCCAACAGTCATCCATAAGATCAGCCCGAATACTTTGCAGATACAAAGGAGGCAGTGGAGAGCCACCAGCGAAGATCCTCTCTGCTGGTTAACCTAACCTCAACATGTCCACAGCCTCCAAAAGTGGTGATGCCTCCGCCGTTACCCCTCGTCCTTCCCCCCGCCCCCACCTGAGTCAGCAACCTCTGGCGGCAAGGAGTGCTCTTGTGATCTGCACTGACCTCACCCGGCTCACCGGGACGACAAGCTCTACTCATTGTCAAACCCATCTAGCCGAACGGTGCTTAGTGGCTCTGTCTCCTCACGTTACTTCGTTCTGATATCTTCACCTCCTGTGGCCTGTGACGCTTGCGCTATGAGAGGCAGTGGGCGTCAACCGGCTTGTAGGCCCGCAGGCCACCAACCTTCAGGCCCCTGCCGTCCTCCGAACCACAATGGGCGTTTCACTCTGAACCTCAGTGGGGGCGTGTCAGTCTCGATGACGTGTCTTCTGGTTTCTCCCCTTTGTTGTTATCAACGTTCAACGTTCGTGTTCTGTTGAAAATGCTCTGGAGTCCGCCAGTAGCACCACCGCCGCCAATGACACGTCGAAAGACAAGTACAGCATCGCCTATCTAACAAGTTTTCCTGCACACGCGCAGCCATTCGTCAATAGAAGCCACGTTGTAATCCAGCTAGATACGGCCTGTTGTTGTGTCTTTGTTCAACAACAATGACCAGAAGAAACGCAGCGACTAAGAACCGTTCTGATTTGTTGCTTATATTTCCTAGTGAAGCACCTCTCATAGTGCTTATTACGGGCTGGCTGTAAGCTTCACGATGTGCCTATGTACTAGGTGTCACGATTAGGTCATGCACAACAGTAACAAATCTACAACACAATCACTGTAGTGATATTGGATGTATATAGATTTGGACGAAGAGGATGTAAATGCTAGCGCATTTTAAGATGTAATGGCCTGAAACACTCGTTATCCATTTGATGCGCGTTTTAATCATAACAGCAACTGATTGAGCATAGCAGGACAAAATTCCCCGCTTAGGAGACTTCATTATTGAATCACATGGCAATATTCTATTGCCGTTCATAGCCGGAGCAACAAAGGCTGTATCTGTTGGACTAACCTCTGACCCCATACCGGTGTCAACTGTCATACGTATGTTAGGAGGCAGTATTTTTCACTGACAAACAATTCTACTCGGCACGAACATAAGCTCTTGGGCAGTTCTAAGAGAGAGAAGACCGATATTCGAATATATACATATGTATATATGTATATTAGAATATTGGTCAACTCTATCTTGGAACTGCCCAAGAGCTTATGTTCGTTAACATATGCAGCCGTTCTTAGCGAACAAATAGACAGGACATATGCCAATTTTGTTTCTTTTTTAGTATGGGAATGTCAACGACAGCTAGTCGAAGCTGGTTTATTATGCACCATTATCCTTAGGATGTATTTTTAACATTCGGCTGCGAATGCAACGAGCAATTGGTTTAGACGGCAAGTCGATTGAAAAACGATCGCTTGACCGAAACAAGCAGAACTGTGTGAGGGCGAATCTAAGCACGGGATGATATCTACAACCATCTTTTGTAGGCAAAGAAACACCGATGCCGGTGCCACGTCGACGAAGCGTATTTTGCTTGCAAGTCAAGCGTAGACATAATCTGTGCACGGTAGAGCTTACCGATCTATTTTATCTACTATTATTAATGGTAATCTATTCATATCACTGGGGAATGTCCGATAAACGGATCTATCTAGACTCCGCTAATACCTCTCCCGCTTTCCCACGCTGACTGCGTGCACAAAGAAGAAGACTCTGTCACGAACACGTTGGCTGGGTGCATGCGTTATGGGAAGGCGAATTTTTTTCTTCGCGAATACTAATACATTGGACTCACAAAGATCTCTCTCTCTCTTTCTCTCTCTCTATTGCGCAGTCCTTGGAAAGCTATAATATCACACGTTTCAGTTTCAACTGATCGCCCGCCTTGTGCTTTATGCGACTAGGCGGCGTACATCTGCAACGTCAGTTTGTAATTAATGACTTTTGATCAGATATCTTGAGGACGCCGTCAGCCTGACGGAACTGTCAACCTAATGGCACCTCTCGATGACAGACGTCACATCTTTTTGGTGTTTGTATACCGGGGTCATGTAGGGATAAACGTCCCAGTGTAGAAAACCGTAGTCAATCATATTCCGCTACAAAATAGCGTACGTGTCATCTGGCTAATAAATATAGTGGCAATAAATGACGTTGTGAGAGATTGAAATATACCGTACACTAGGTTATGGTGATTTCTTTAAACCTGAAAGTGCAGCCATCAACTTAACTAATTTACGCTTTTCTCGTCGATTATCAAAATGAATGAAAGCGAAAATTGAAGTTCTCAGAGGCAGCCGGGTCAAGAAGATATGACCCGGCTGACCTGTTAAAAAAATGTACGCTAGTAAAAAATACATTCAAGTCTTGCATTCAGGTGTGGTGGGAGTGTACTACTGCCTGTCACCATCAATTTGAATTCGGTCCTAAACAGCAAAACAATACACTACTCTTATTACTATCTGTGAAGCAATGCCCCCTCCTTTTTCACACTCAGGGTTATAAATCATTGATAGAGACGCACGTATCATCATAGACATCGGTATTTTCACTAATGAAAAAAAAAAACAAACAACTAGGTATGACAAGCCGTCGAAACTTAGTTGCGTTAAGAGGTGAACACAGACAATGGTCACATGGGAGCGTTTTGTGGCATTTATTTTAACAGCAGATGACGATTACTCTAGTTAACAAGAATACCTATGGGCAGCTTTCCGTTCGTATGGTGGGATTAATCTTGTCTGCAAGCCCAACAAATAGGCCAAACATGCTGGCTGGGCGACCTCATCACCGATTATTCTATCTGTGGGCAAAATCCGTCGAATGGCTGCGGTACGACATTTACATTAGCTCCTGAATCAAATGACTCAACCACCGCGGTATGCTTGATCCGTCGGGTACGTGAGCTATCAGCTGACGTGTGTTGTTGTCTGTCTAGACCCTACCGTTTAGAATCAGTCTGTCGCTACGCATTGCGAGTTGCTATTCTCGGAGGAATTAGCCCAACTGTGACGATCTTCACCGAGGCTTGCCATTGGACGGCATTTGCATGGCGTCTCCTCGACTGCACATGCTGCCAACGTTGGCGGAGTTTGTATTTGACATTGGCCAATTGACAACAGTTGGTATTTTTCGGGTATAGTCAGGATATCCTTCGTAATGCACTCTAGTTCCGTGTGTAGCTAGCAGTTTTGAAAAAAATATGCGGTATCAAAGTTCCCAAGTAATTTTAATTTTCAATACTATGTGTAGTAAATACCTGTATATACATATGTATATACAGACCGATATATATATATATATGAAATGGATGTACACCGGCAATAACATTTGACGACCCATCCTATTAGTGATGTGAATTCAGTGGAAGGAATTTCAACCTGTCCGAAAATTTGTTAATAGTATACAACAGCGGTAATTTTTATAACATAGTGTTCAATACTATATATATATATATATATATATATATATATATATATATAGTACTGAACAGATATCATAGATCTCTAACGTAGATCTTTCAACGGTTTCGAACCGTACGCCTGGGTATCTTTCTAAACACCCGTTGACAATGAGGGCCTCTAATAATTACGTGTAAAAAAGAGCCTTCAATCCATACCATACTATTGGTATACCACACATACACAGGAGTCCAGCTGGCTGAAAGGATCGTCCACTGTGGGGACGCTGTTGCCTCCCACTCGACTGGTCCCATATCACCCGTGAAAGTTGCTGAATGATACCAAAGCGAGAGGGGAACTGGAAAAGGCTTTTGTTCGTCAGCAG
Source organism: Stratiolaelaps scimitus (assembly GCA_019614645.1). Classification (NCBI taxonomy): domain Eukaryota; kingdom Metazoa; phylum Arthropoda; class Arachnida; order Mesostigmata; family Laelapidae; genus Stratiolaelaps; species Stratiolaelaps scimitus. The sequence goes on from JABWDB010000028.1 coordinate 2,903,761, forward strand.
CTCAGAGTTTCATTCGAGCTCTATTCAATGGGCTATTCTTGTAGTAGCAGCAACAGCAACAGCAGCAGCCCCGGCACTATTGAAGATAAATTTTGCAGCGAAGACGAAGAGGAAGAACTCGCAAACACGACCACAGGAAGCCTATTGCGGAAGCCACTTGCCAGTATTCCATTCAGAGCAGTTCTTGTGGTGACGCTCTTGTGGGCCTGGCGGCGGCGCCGCCGCCGTCCGAATTTCCGCTTCGCCCATCGTCCTACCCCAACACCGACCAGCGATCTGTCGTCGTGGTCTTCTCGTGGACGAACTGATCTTCTATCGTTTTCTCTATGTTGGCTCCCCTCAAAGAATGCGCAAAGGCGATAGAACACAAAGCGACTTAAGCTCTTTCGAGTGTAAGTGGTGCGAGGCAATGCAATTCAAGATAAGTCTTATGCCAATAGTGAAACTCACTGAGGAGCTGGTGAGAAATGATGTGAAGATTCTATGACGTTAATCTTGATAAGAATCGATCTTCTTTGTTCTACTGAAATTTCAATTCGACTTCTCAGGGCAGAATGAATGATCAACGCGAATGGCAGTATGGCACGGGATGATACAAACAGACACAGCGATTTACATACAGCTGCTTTGATCCGTGTTCTTGCGAGCGCTTTGCTAAGTGATATGCTTTCATGGTGAATATACGTGCCGGCCGCCATACAGGGTAACATAACTTGATCATTTTTGTGTAGTTAGTTTGACCATACGGTTATTGACAATATAGCACGTGAGGACACATGCTTTTGTTCAATCAAATCGGCATTTGTATCATTTTTGCCAACTGCGTTCTCGAACTGATCCAATGCTTCTATTATATTTGATATGTATATTGGGGTAAAGTAAGGAACGCAAAGGAAAATGTGTGTTTGTTGTGATCATTTTTCGTGGTGGCGGTCCGAACACTAAAATGCATGTTTCCTCATAGAAGAAAGATCAATCTTGAAAGCGGTTTCCCTCCGGCGCGCGGATTGTTTATACTCAATGGTTGGTTTTATCTATGACTTTCTAGGTAAATTTCCTTCTTCTGTGCTCTTGTGTGCAGACCATAAAGGACACTACTGATAATCCGCAAACAGTCATTCATTACATTGTAATGCATTGCTTCACCTAGGTCATGGTTATCGACGACTCTAACATTATGTTGCAATGTATTTTTGATGTATACACCTACACTGTGTCGTTCCTTTATTTGCTATTTTTCATTGTATCACTTCCGGTATCCTATTGCTTCTCGTTAGTTTGATTTAGAGAACCCAGACGAATTGTTTGTTCGGCCTCAACGTTACTCAGATTAAAGGGGTCGACGTGAGATCATATCTGAGGCGCTCACTTGCATCACCGTATGTCCACTCCGCTATCAAGTGGATCGCCTGGTTCAAAGGGGGGTCCGTCTCCTCATCTCCGGTGGATAGATGCTTTTTGCCGGAAGATATCCGATATCTTGTGACCTTGACTCGGCCATAAGCTTTATACAAATAAATACGGCCAAACAGAGATCGTGTATTGGAGAAGTCGACACATTTCATAAAAATTGATGATTCTCCAATGATGACAAAGTAAATTGTGGCGTGAAATTGTGTGCGGGCTAGCAATCGCACACATTTGCAACAAACATGTCCATTGTGGATATCTTTAGAGGCCAGTTCTCGGTATAGGCTCGTAGACGCTGTGTTGTGCTCAACGAATTACCCTAGAGATATCGATGCTCGTCAGCTAGGGCTGTTGCACTTTGACCACTATATCTACAATCACGCTGGCAATTTTGCTTGACGCACACCGAGCTTCACATCCAAGGTGTTCGCCTCGGTATTGTGGGGCTCGCACCCACTAAAGCAGTCGTCCGCCGCGCGCTTCTCCCTGGGTCCGGCAGAGTTTTCTCATTACGCCGGGGAGGTCGGCTCCCTTAAGACTAGAAGACATGAAGTCTAAGAGGGGAGTACAAGCAACAAGAAAGAGGGACTGCCTCCGAAGCAACCTAACAGCTTACATATCGCCGCTCTCGGTTAGAGGAATAACCGTAATAATATTATCGCTCGTAAAAGACAATGGGCTCGATTTATTGGTCATTACTCGAACTACTGCCCTCTCTATCGGCCTGCGTTTAATACAGCAAAGTGTATTACGAAAAGATCACCGAGATACAAATGAATGTGGACCATTTCGAAAGTGACTCACGCAATTACACGAAGAAGAGGACGTGCCTTATTTGTATGTATTGAACGCTGCACTTTGTTCGGGTAATCAACGGCTCATACTTAATTATTCCCAATTCATACTGCGGTTTGATCTGTGCTAAGGTGTATGTATTGTATGCGAGCTAATATTTGTACACGAGTACGTACGCGTAGCTGAGTGTAATGTTTGATGTGAGACGCTCAGCGCGCGTGTGAATCAGACATTTAGGTATTCCCAAGAAAAAGTCGTGACCAGAGAAAATTTTGAAAATAGATTCGAAATTTTTTAATAAATAAAAAATCGATTTCGGGTAAATCATTTGTACATTGTAGTAGAGCTGTATACTACAATCGCAAATATTTACAAACAGTTTAACCACACGTGGTGACACTGTACATTGTAAAATATTGCATGCCTACCTTCCGAGTCAGTAACAATGAATTGAATTGAAAATATCAATACTTTGGAGCATTTGCACCGAACACACCGTGGGTCGCAAACGTATTCGTGTGAATTTCGTGCGAATCACAGCCAAGAACGTATTGGGGAAAATTAAACTGTTAAATATGCTTCAAATAAGCAATAACTGGACACTGGAGCAAAATATTTACTACCTATTACATAACGCCCCCATGCTTACGTGACAAACAATGGCGTTTTTTTTTGATACACGGAGACGTATAGAATAATATTTAGTCTCCATATGTTGGAAATAAAAAAAACATCGCTCATTTATTATTTTATTACATTATAATTTTATCCAGATAGCTTCATTATAGTAATTAGCACCTGAGGGAACGGTGCCTTCAACATAGGTGACATCTGGACCTAAATAAGTTACAGAACGAGCATAGTATTTGCTGCAGCTATAGCAACAATAAATTCGATATGGTCCGTGTCGGCCATTGGCTCATGTCACTGCTTATGGTTAAAAACATGGATGGTTTCCTGTGGTGTTCCCCATAATGCACTAATTCTCTTCGAACATATGGGAATGGTCAAGCTTTCGTTTTTTTTTGGGCTCAACTGTACCTTCAGCGGTAACGTTGTGGTTATATATGCGCATACACTCAGTAGGGACATACTTGAGGCGGTAAACGTTGTGTGTCCTGTGGTCAGCATCTCAATAAAAGTAATATCTTGAAGGTCCATATGCAATGTGCTTCCATATTTAAGCCGAGACGTTCTAGACAGAAATGCGGGCCTGACAAATAGGAGTACATTCATTTTCTGGCCTCTGTACGGTCGTCGTGTGTGTAGGACAGTTATGGCAACAACAAGGCACTAAGCGCCTTGCTTACTAAATGGTTCAAGAAATGCCTAATAAAGGTGTATATGAGAACTAGACTTGGCATATCATTTTAGGATGGCGAATTAACTAATCGACAGAAAATTAATTTATATAAACGACCTCGTCGATTACCAGTGGACGCCTCTGCCCATTACAAGGACACAACTATCGCTAACAAGCAATTAGCTTGTGAGAGATTATAGCAACCTTAGCAGGCTTTCTAGTCTATAATATCTCTACGAACGAAGCTCGCTATATATATATATATATATATATATATATTTATGTTTAAGCAGGCCAATCGTTTTTAAAGTTCTTCAGAATGTTTCGTTGCTTGGTGTTGCATAGAACGTAGCCTACAGGAAAAAAACAAAGTGAGACCAACAAGACTCTCAGAAAGAAGATTGTTGACTGCGCGACAATGGCAAATTGTCGCCATGGATCTACAATAGAACTGACTGATTTTGGACAGTGCGGTTAGTCATTGAGCTATACCGAATAACGACCACCTTGAAAACGGCGACGCAAGACGAAGCGTTGCTACGTGCACGAAATAATGGACAACCTGCCAGATGCGCAAATATTGTAAAAAAGGAACACTGCTTTGTACTTCTTCGTCTGTCTTGAATCAATATTATTCTCGGTTTAAAATGTGTACAGAATACGCATACAGCCTTATATTCCATTCAAAGAAATTTGTGTAAAATATGGGCATGTCCACACGGCAACGCCCCCTTTAAAATCTACAGGATAACCGGATACTTTTGGGACCCACTATACATTGATAATGCCGGACATCCAATGCCGGACCCACTATACACTGATAATGCCGGACATCCATTATACGATTAGGAGGTCCTTGTGAATTGGTGTTCATATTTCCAAATAATCCGCTCAGGAGTTCGATACTCTGTTGCGCAGCTGCTATAGTTAGCTAGCTCATGTGTCCATTCATTTGTCAATTTCTATAGGTGATACGGCTGCATGGTGTAATGAATGGTGCAAGGCAGCATTTTATATCATACCTATACCCTATGCTTGCCCCGTTGATCCGGCCTCAACGGTCAACGGCCTCTTTCCGATTCTCAATGGGTCACCACACAACCAGCGGCAAAATAGCGGAAAAAAACAGGTCATCGTTCCTGAATTAACCTTTGCAAACAATCCTGTACCGCGTCGGTCCACACACCTAAGAAGCAAGAGAGCAAACAGCAACTCAAAATGCAGGCCGACACAAATGAGGCCAGTCAAGTCGTCAATCTCTGCCAACGCAGGAAACGAAGCGTCGCAGATGGCCACGTGTCTGGCTGTCCAAAACACTTAGCACCTATCATGACGTTGTGCGAGTACCTTCCGCCTCTGAGGCACCTGCGCGAGGACATCTGAGTCAATGACGTTAGCGTAAAAACGAGTCCTATATATTGTATGTCGGTTCTATGCTCGAAGCAAGCAACTACAGTAGGAACCTAGGGAAAACGAGGGCAAGGTCATCGATCGAAGTGGTTAGGGGTCGATTTATAGCAAAAAGGAGGAATATCTGTTTCATTCAATGGATCTAATCCGAAGAGCCGCCCCGGATGACATTCGCAGAACCAAAACAGACACATCAAGCTTCATTCGAGGCAGTAATATATTTTGGCATTTTGGACGACGCTGCTGCGTCGGATGCCGTACAGCCGGGAAAGGGAACGCGGGGTCTTGGACGCCCTCAGCGGGTGTCGGCCCGGGGCTGGTGGTGTCCGTTTTAAATGACATTCTTAAACAGCGGAAACGGCTCCTGGCGACCTCTCAGTTTCAGCGATGAGCGCGCAGTCACGTATCCAACGCTGTGGTCTCGTTCTATGGAGGAATGGGTGGGGGGGACATCATATTATCCTGGTTATGGCAGTAATTGATGTGTCCGGTCGGGAATTAGAGGCTTTCGTTCACTTTGATCCTTAGCTCTTAGGTCAAAGACCTGCTACGCAACGAGCCCGGAAACTTGAGTGGAAAGTGGCCTGTAGACCCGGGTAGGTGCGGTGAGAGCTACTAACGAAATTCGAATTGAGTGAATATTACTCCTGGCTCAACTAAGATTAAGTACCCATATGTGGTAGCCAGAATAGTAACTCCACGAAGACGTATATTGCGAAATGACAAATTATTTTGTAGGATGTGCATGTTTTACTGTTAATAACAGCGAACTTCTCATATACAGGTTAACTGCGAAGGATTATTTCAACGTTAACTATGTTTTACTTGTAGAAGCCCTTCGACTTTGTATCCATAATCGACAAAATATGAGATAGACGAGATGAGCGATTCGTTCAAGGGCGAACCTCTATGATACACGATCTATTTTTTGTCGTTGTCAGACATCAGAATCAAGGTCCATATTGCGTTCCCATGAGGCAGGTGCTAATTTACCTATCCTTCTATGAACTGAATGGCCCGCTTAATTGCTGGGCTTCGATTGGTCTTTACCAAAATCATTTACACTATGGTGTTGGCTGCGCTGGAATGTTACCAGGTCCCAGGTACTGAGGTTCGAACATTGTCAATTTCAAGTACGCTGGAACCAGGAGAAAGCGAGCGTCGACACGAGCATTAGGGAGAAACACACTGTCTCTTGTGTTCTGGCTGTGGGCAACTGTCGACCACTGATTTATTTAATTTCTGCTTCCCTGCCTCATGAGGGACTTTTCCATTCACTATGCATGCTAATGGCGTACTTATGCAGGTGAACAAATTCAACCGCGTTGCTGGATTATAACGTTAAATATCAGCGTTACGTTATTGTAAGTACGTGTGATCCGAGTTATTTGATCCGTTTTTAAGCGATTATTACAATATGGGTCGAAAATAACGTTAACCGGTTACATCCAGCAAGGTATCGGGGACTTGTCTATGGTTCATATTATGAAGTAGACCTTCTAGTAAAACGCTGTCTATATTAGCGCCTATTGCTGAACTAATACATTGGGTGACAAGGTTCGATTGTTGACCAGCACCAGTTTCGACCAATTGGACCCTTGCTAGAACACGTTGAGTTCATTCCGTTCGTAGGACGTCTACCTATTGTAACGTCAGTGGTAGAGTCAGGTGTACAACTTTTCATCATCGAAAAGTCAAAATCAAGATGCAACTAACTATTTTATTTGCTTTGCCGCACCAATTGGCTCCGTCAGAACAGGGATCCCTATTCTAACGGAGCCAATCGTTGCAAGAAACCTACGGTTTGTTTAGTGTTGTATTCGATTATTATTATTATCAATACCTGGTTTTGGTATAAGGACCACTCTCGCCCAGTTAACCATCCATAGGATTCCCCTGCCCGGCCCGTGTTGACTATATGTTGCTAGAACATTGAGTAAAAAGGTGGCCTCATACACTATGCTATAGTTATCATGCGATTGCATCCTCTCTAGTACATCCTGTTTCGCGTCCGTATCATCGTTACCACTTCTTTAGTACTTGTTCTCCATCCTACATCTGGGTTCCCCATTATACACATTCGTTATTCTGTCCTTGTCTGTTTGTTCTGCCTCACATACTATCCGGAGAGTTTCGTTTATGTCTTAACAATACTCTTTTTACCTTTCCTCTGTTTACTCGGGTCCTGGCATAGGTTCGTTGTGCTGCTTTACGTGTTGTCAACATGTCTGCATTTTTCTATAACCGCTATTGTTTGTAATATCCTTTATTTATTTCATTTTCTCTCTTATGATCCTCTCTCTTCTGTTGCCTTTGTAGAGGTATGTCTTAAGTCCGATCAAACTAAGGTTTCTGTGTAAGCGTCTATCATATGCAGCCTGTTGAGGACTATTTCTCTGAGTTCCTTTAACTCCTCTGTCTACCATATGTGTCACAGGTACTAATATAGATAATTTTACAGGTACTAGTATAGACAAATTTTACAGGTACTAGTATAGACAAATTTTTTAGACAACTACAATGAGCACCCCCGAAATATAATCTCACTTCCTTAAATGCGCCCCTCGACGGTTTTCCTCATTATAATGCAATAATACCTTTTACTTGAAATGGACATGATTCTCCTTTATGAAGGTCACTGTCACAAAAAATACATATAAGTTACAATTACGCACTTTATAGGATGTTTTAAATAACGGTGATACAACTCAGTGAAAGCTATTTCCAATGGCACTATGCTACGTTGAGACATTCACGCCGTTTATTAGCAAACATCGAAATTTATCCGAGAGTGACACCCTATTTTATTTTCAGGTTTCTTTCGATCGCTGCCGTAGTTTGCGTTTATGCTTTAGTTCACGACATCCAACTAGCCTAAGCGACCTGTCCGTGTACATGGAACCCTTTCATCATCTATGGATTGTTGCTAGGTACAACAACATGGTTGAAAAATGAAACAAGGGTGACCCTGACATGCCCTCGTAGTAATACCTCTAGGTTCAGATCCGAGGCACCTCACAGGCAAATGGCTGAGAGTCAACTCAAAGAATATATCTCAATAGCTTTGGACATCGCTGCAGCACTTCTGTTTTCTCTACCTTCTCCGTTACACACAGACACCTGCTGCCAGATTCCTGTGTGTTTTGGCGTTGAAGCAAGCCTGCCCATAAAAATTCAACAAAATCATGCCGGAATTCAAGGAGTAGACAAAATGTCGGCATTTTTAATCGCCGAGCGAAATTATGATAGGTTCTTGAGGTTGCGATCGTCGACACAACATACGCTTTTGTGTCAAAGGAAAGCGATTCAGATTGGTTAGCAAGGTGTATAAAAGCAGGTGCGATAGGACCTTAATTCTGTTAACTTCTGGAATCATATCGTCTAGTGAATGCCAAGGCAGCACTCAGATCTTGCCATTTCCGTGGAGTGTATACCGATACGCGTCCCCCAATTCATCGGTGCCCACATAGGGACCCATGTGGGAGCAGATAAAAAGTGATCAAATGCACTCGATTCGCTCTCGCAGAGCGAATCGAGTGAGGAACATATTCATCTCCGCTGAGTCAGGAATTGTGTGCTGTAAATCAGGGATTGTGAACACGAACGCGAACAGCTCCAGTAAATACTTTGGAGATACGAAGGTACAGCAGTCTGTCCTCCGCGAGAGAGGAAGGCAGGCTCCGAAATACCCGCACCTTCGCAGATTGTCAGCGAACCCTCAAAGAGAACAAAGAGGGAGCTGTCGTTGGAATTCGTTTAACACGAGAACGAGTAATTGTGCCGCAGTGGACCCGTCCATTTTACACTGTACTCCCGTCAGACTCACTTGCCGAGCCCGCGAGGAGAGCGCGCGGCTCCGGGAAGAAAGACCACGCCAATTTGGCCACGCCAATTTGGGCAAGTGTGCCAGCAAGGTTAGACTAGACACATTTTGTGATTATACGCTCTCTCTCTCTCTTTCCCTCTCTGGGCATAAAACCACAACGTAAAGTAGGATTAACACTGAAGGGTTGGAGTCAACCGAAACAAAGCAAATGATGTTGTGTTTGTAACGGCACTCGTGTTTTATAATTGTTTTTAGTCATACGATTTTCCTGCTACATATTATTAAGGTAAGGTGAAGGTATGATGATTTCTTATATTGGAACTGCAATTGCGAGTATTCGGTGTCTTGTCTCATATATACGATGGTATGTGGTTTTTGTAAACTATAGTAATATAATAAAATAGAGGTCACGATCGTACTGTGTGAACGTTATTAGGAGAACGGTCTTATTTTATATATAGGACATATAGCCCCTCCCAGATCAAGTGGTTATAATAACTAGTACGGCAAAAAATTTGTGATTGCTTTGCAGAAGCGCAGAACAACCAAACGCACTTCGTTCTATAACTGATAGAAACGTACGGTCGATAGTAGCTTCTATGGGATCACCCAAGCGACGAGCTGGCTTTCTGGTCTCCACACTCCAATGGAGTCCAATGGGAGGAGATTGAGCAGAGAGGTGAACAATGAAAGCAGCTCAACGGACGGATTAAAATAAGCTCTAAGGTATAAAGACTGATGTTCTTACTAGACGCTCAACTATATTATGTCTTAGTACAGTTCAACACACTACAGCCAAAATACCAACAATAATGGACAAAAAAAACTCTTCGGAACTCGTCGTCGCTCGGTACCCGATGTGAGGTGGTGCCAATTAAGGTGACGCCAAGGTTCATTCTACTGATTTCCACAAAATATCTACTCAACATTTTCCATCCAACTGATAGCGTTGTGCTCGGCTGTGTTCGGCCAGTTGAGGAGCCGTTCCTCAACTATCAGACTAGCTGTTCCGAATTTGCCAAAACGAACCCGAGTACCTACTGCTTTTTGTGGCACATGTTCATTGCACTCGCCCTTCAGTATTGTCGCTTCATCTCCATCACGTCCGATATTCTCGGTGCCTTCTCGGAATTAGTGTAAGAGACGATCTCGAGCAACGATACGCTCAAACAAAGTAAGCCAGTCTGTACCAAATCCAGTCATCTTTCTAACATTTATCGAAAGTCGTCGCTAAAACAGATCCCAGCAAACAGATTGTCGTCCTTGAATTTTTTTTCCTTTAGCGAAAAAGAGAAATACATATTTCTCTCTGTTGATGTGGTTTGCCCCCCGTCTGACCCCCGCGGGGGGGAGGGATCCACTCTGCGGCCTAATTGGAACTACTGGACGACGGTGTTGCTAAGAAAGCGATATATTAACCGGAAGTGAAAAGTTCATGTAATTCGATCAGCCTGTCTATTTGGCTTTCGCCTGCCATCTGCGACCTCTCATCGCCGCCGTCTCGGCTTTGAACCTCGACTTTGACTTCTCTTCTCATTTGTGTAGTTTCGGCCAACGCGAAGGAATGTAGAATGTTCTTCAGCCAGGGTTTTGTTCACATCACGAAAGCCAGCGTGTCCCACTGTCAGTGCAGATGACGGAGAAGGACTGAATTACACTCGCATGAACGTTATAGGTGTCCATCCATACGTGTGCTGCTATACGCGATCTATTATGCGAGACCACTTATATAGCTTTGAATCGGGAGGCTAACGCGAGTGTTGTGACCTAAGTTTAATGTTGCCTGCTCCCCTTATCGTCCGCCCCTTGTATGTTGCTCAGTTATGGTTGATTGCGGTCCGCCTAATGCACCGCTGCGACGACACGATGTTGCGCAATATAGCCTCGGAGGATATTTCAACACCACTTGGACTAAACAATTTTATGCTCTTTAAGCCAATTTTATTCAAACATCCAATAATTAGGAAGTATGCCTTCGCCTTCCTCGGGACAAATGTCGGCCTCGGCCGCGGTCCCGGTCCCCTACTACCCCCCCCTCCCCAAATCCCTTGAACTAAACATGTTCTTCTATATCGAATATTCGCTCTAAAGCTTGTGAATGTTTACATAAAGAGGGAATATTATCTCGAGTGTGTCTACTGATCCACCTTTTCTCCAGAGTCCGTCGATAGCACTGCTGTTGTTTGTTATACCATTCTGCAGCGGTCACGCCGAACTAAGCAACTTTAGACTAAGTTCGAAAAGTAGCAGCAGTAATAGTAGTAAAAACGTCCCTCCAGAATTTCTATTCATTGCTGCAAGGAACAGTCCCTCTGAAGTTTCAAACTTTTTCATTGTAGTTCGTATAGCTGCCATCGTGTGTGGATGCTTCGACCCGTCTTCACAAAGTCGGCGAGGGTCAACTTCAGAAAAAGAGCGAAGCTTTGAAAGCACGAATTGGACATATGGCGTGTTTCTCGTGAAGTCTTTTCTGTGGCGTCTCCATAGAAAAGAATCAATTTAGTTTTACATACTTGTCTTATAGTAAGCGAGGAAATCCACTCGTAATAACGGATTCGAAGTCGTTGATTCATGGTCAACTGCGGCTTCCATCTAGACACAAAAATGCAGGAGATTTCCGGATATTGGAATTGGTCACTGACAGAAGCAGGCCCAACTGGTTACTACGCTTGGGACTCAGAACAGGTTAACTAGTATTTGATCAAAAATACGTTGCGCCTACTCATGGAGGTTTAAATACTCTCCGCGTCTCTGTAAGGGCATGCTTTGCAATGCTGGAGTTCTAGAACGGTGCAGGGGTACAGTCGGGAACTTGGAACATGGGGCCTCTAGTTCAAATGCACAGGGACATGTATCAACTGATAAAGTCATTGCACTTATGGATTTATTAAATAAAGTTAGTTTGTTATAATAGTTAAATTCGTCGCCTTTATCTCGGCGTTGCGGATTATTATTATTTGAGTGTCATATGAGCTGTGAATATGGTTGAATAATGAAACTACATTGTTCAGATGCCTCTCTAGATCTTTGCCTGTTTAGCTGACGTCCCATTTCCATGTAGTGTCTCTCATCACAGCTCTGTATGCATAATACACTGTTTTCTTCAACCAAACGCAGCTGCCAAATTACGCTCCCTCAACCTGTCACCTGCCGAGCCAATCAAGATCGTGCAATGTTAAGGTTCCGCAAAGCGTTTTAGATTATTTCCCTAGCTTTGCAAAAAGTCCACCTAAAAAATTTCCTACTTTGAAGCACTCAGCGCCAGCGTGCCTCACTATAAATTGCACTCGGCGGGGGTGGTGAAACGCCTGCTGAATTCTCCATCTGTTAGCTTCCGTTGGTCAACAAGTCCAATGTGTCAACTTTAACAGAAAACCACTGCCAGCAGACTGGACGCTCTGGTTGCTGGTCCGGCCGAAAGGTCCGCAGAGGGAACGATGGCAGTTACTTGGTCTGCCTGGCTAAGGGCAGGAAAGCAAGGGCCTTGCACGGAGCTGCCGCTGGGGGTCAGCTGTCGTAATACGGGATTGACGGCTTCCGGCGTCTTCTGGGAGCCTTATGTCGGAGGGCTCTGGTCGCTCCAAGCCCGGTGGCGTCATATGCGCGCTTATATCAAAACAGACGGCCACCAAGGCAAGTTGTGTCAGCGGCTTTAACAACTATGCCACTCTCCCTTGACGCTAACTAGCCTAGAGGAGTGCTTGCTTCAGATATGTTTTGTCCATCAATATGGCACGAACCATCGAAAAAGTTCAAACGAAACCTTTGACATATTGCCACGATAACGCGATAGCCGTTTTGCTCTGCCGGATCAGGTTCAAACCGACGTCTTGCCAAATAAAATACAAATCTTTCAGCATGAGTTGTTTGTACCCAGAAAATCACGTCGTATCAAATATGACGCCAAATGCAATGGGCATAAAACAAAGAAAGTGTGTTCCTTATATGCCATAAGTCGAGCTGATATCTGAAAATTAATCTGTAGATTGAGAGATTACTCATGATATCGTCTGAGTGGGTTGCAATTAAAAGCAAAATATCTGGCAAGAATCCACTGATCTAGGAGGAAACAGCGAACCAGCAGGCAAAAACTCTCACAACTAGACCATCACAGAAACTTGTAATTGTCGCGGCAGAACAAGCGAGGTGGCTTAAGCCAACAACCTGCTTCATTTTGAGCAACCCTCAAGTTACCTGCAAGCTTCGAACTCAAGTCCCTATTGAGTCATGATTACATTACAATTGGTTTATCTTGATTGGCGCTAAGGTCTTAGATCAGTATTGTTAGAACTCAAAGCTACTCTCAAACGGTGTCCCTTTTCAATGCTATCAAAGTAAACGCCTCATTTAATGGCGGGTGTGAGTGATTTTTGTCGGCGACTTCTCGTTCGGCTCATTTCCTTCAGAGTCGGCCCAGGATAACTCGAACGCTATTATTGCTTGAAAGATTGAACGGTTGAGATTGACGGTTTACGAATCTGTGCTGGGACGTGTATGCCAATTAGTTACGCCTTTCATTCCCCTGTAGCAATGGGACGGGGAAACCGGAGAATATCGAGGAAAATGTCAATATCACGCCTTCTAGCCGCCAAGGTGTTTTGATCGAACGAAGATTCCGGACGAACATAGTAGCAACAGCCTCCCGAACCTCTTTGTTGGCCCTCAAGTAATGAAGGTTGTGCCCACCATTTTAACAGATGATCGGCTGTTTACCCGTTTGCTGGTTTGCTTTCATTCGTGCTATGACGAAATTCAAAAGGCGGCAGAGTGAGCAGCCGTCTGCAGCCGGCCGTGCCTCAACCGGAGATTCTCTCATGTTTCGGCATCGTGATCCGAAAGCTTTTGTTTGGTATTGCAGTTGTAAGCATTAAGTGAGAATAAGTTAGACAACAAATCCAAACCTCAGCTTTATGTGTATGCTGGTGATAGCAGCATTATGGAGGAATGGGTTGCTCGAGTTGTGCTACCCAATGATTGCATTTCCCTCCAGCTCGTCTTCCACTAGTAATAAACGTCGTCTGATAAAGAGCTTTGCATATTCTGTCTGTTCTGCTGCGGTTAGCTTGTTTCTTGTAGAATCAAATATGTGTAAATTCTAGACTGCTTCATCAAAAGCTGCTTGAAACAGCCCGTACGATGAGTCTCTGCTTGTATTGGTCGTTTACAAGTACTAGATCGAGTGAGTCTCAATTTATAACTAAACAGCAAGATTCATCTGGGCACGCTTGGAAGTGGGGCCTCTTTGTTCTAGATATTCTATGAAGAGCATATCGAGGAAAGTGTTTTAGATGTATTTCACGTTCAGCGGGTACAATTATCGCCCACTTTGATAATTGATTCAAAATAAAATACGGTAGCAGTAGCGGTAGATTCATTACTTGTCTTCCTCTGAGCGATTCACCTGAGTCGATTCGCTACCATTATACCACCCAAGGGGAACTTTTTCGTTCTAACATACTCGACTTATTATTTTCGCAGTGAGGCCATGAAACTCCTGTTACTTGTGGCCATTTCCGTGCAGAATTACACGAACAGTGCCCTCTGAGATTTTTATATCTTTTGCCAGTTTGCTGGCACTCCGTCGAGGTCGGCTTCCGAAACTGGCACTTCACTATTTTTAAATCCTGCGGAGGTTGCAGAACGGTCATGGCGTGCAGCGATTACACCTGTCATCCTCTATCCACTCCGCAGTCCGATACACAAACAGCCTATTCACTGGGAGATATTTCAGTTCTCTGACACTATCTCATATGTCTGTATGTTACCAACCAGATAGAGAGCTACATACATACATTCTTCTTAGCTTCCATCGTGAACATACTGAACAACATTCAAATTCATGGGGTTGCTCCATATTTTGCGCCATTTTAGTTGAAATGTAAATGCTCTCAGCTTTAGTGCGCTGCTATTTGCAACATGCATCATATTAGTCTACGTACTCGGTAGTAGGTACCGTAAATAAAGATGCGCTTGAAACGGACCGTGCGACTTTGGACGCGACTCCTGACTTATCCGACCAGAGTTTTAACTGACATAATTATATTTGTATCTTTCAATAATACAATACTTTGTTTGATGCAATCATATTTCTTACAATTAATGTGACGTCTCGCTCAAATTTATTCTCAATATGACATTTCTCCCGGTACCGTTTTCCACTTTTAGCTAATTAGCTCGTTTCAATCCTGTCCTCATTTTCACAACAACCTTATTCGCATTTTTTTCTTAGAGTGTGCCAATGGTAGTAGCGACTGACAGTGTGTACAAAGGGCAGGGACGTAATTAGTGCAAGCTAATGACTTAGCACTTACTGGGAATTCCTCGTTCAAGGGGCACGATTGCAATCCCCTATCCCCATTAAGAAAAACATTCACACCGAAGAAAGACTAGCCTCATTAAAGACCAAAAAGTTAATTTTGTCTCTCAATTGAACGCGCACAGTCCAAAACATCTCTTCTAATCACAGACCTCTTATTGCTCTCTTGCAAAGTGTTAAACACACTTGACCCCATCTACGAACATGACGGAAATCAACGTATCATTTATAAGGCTAGAGCCTCGTTCGTTATCTGAGTTAACTACGCAAATCACTCCAGTAATCTGTCAACTTACAGTTAAGTTGGTTTAGCTTGCGAGGCATCCATTTAGCTAGACGTGGATCGCTGCATGGTGTACCAGATGATTGACAATATGTTGTATTATTTTATATATCACTATATCTCCTTAGAGCAATCTGGCACGACTCAAACATGGCCTTCGATTTGAAAGCAGGAACCTAGAAGAGCACGGATTGGAAAACGTACTCTGAGGATTGCTGCTGCGTGGCTGTAACAGCAAACGAGAGTCTGGTCTGGCCGGAGAGGTCGCATGTCCAGGCTCGCTTTTGAACGCAAGTTAAATTGGGACCTTGTAAGGCTCCTCCAAAGGGCCAACACATCGTCATTTGGAAAGCTCTTTCGAAAGCGTACTGCTACAGCCTCACTAGCAACAAACATGCCGGACTTGGTAACCATCTATTAACCATATATTGTCGTGAGTCCTCGCCCTCTCCGCAGTATACCTTAGTAGCGCAATAGATAGAATGCTCAAGGTCTGCAAGTTATTAAAATATCTTTATATGTATGTGGCCTCAGGTAGCAGGGTTCACCTGTGTTGTCCAGTCTGTCAAAAATCTGGTTTAACCTTGGAGCCAACATCGTCAACCTTGGCTTACCCGTACATCGTCAACCTTGGTACGTCAGTGGTCGCGTATCTATACGACGCACTAAAGTGGACTGGACCACTCCTATTATAGCTGAGCAAGTTCGCGAATTGACTAGGCCGCATTTTCATTCAACAGATCCAGCTGTGGTCTGTCTGTCATGACCGTCCGCAAAAACCACTTTCTGATGACTCTTAGTGATACTGAGGATTCCCCTTCCAGCTAATACATAATCCTCGCTGCATTGTTCCATCATTCAAATGGTGAAGGAGATCATGTCGGATATACACGTTTCAATATTCATTTTAGATCGCTTAGGCAACTGCTACTGATACGGCCAAGTACAATGTCAACAGTAAATATAAACTGTTTATCTGCTCTCGGAATTGATTCGTTAAAAAGCCCGCCAAATTTGAAACCAAATAGCATTCGTCTTAGTGAAGCTACACAAAGTCAAAGGTGGCGCAATGAACTTACCAGTCAACCTTACAATTACTTATTGAGGTGCGTTCGTTGGTTTCGCCAGGGGCAAGACGATTGTTAACGTACTTTGGAATAGTTTCGGTACTATTTTTGTTATTTCGGTACCGTGTTTAATATTTAGTCATCAATACACTGATTTAAACGACTTGGCACAATGGCAGCTGGTCAGTGCCATGATCAGTGCCATGGAGCCCAAAAGCACATGCTATTTTTGACAAGAACTTCTAAAGAATGATATTACATCAACTCGATTTCTGCTTGGACATGGCCGGAAATGTTTAATCTCTATCTATTGGTACCCATGTAATATATTCTATCATGCTGCTGCTTTCAAAATTGCAGAGCAGGTGTAAGTCCCGAATGTTACCCGTTGTGTGCGGACAGCGCCTGGTGTTCAAAATGCTACATCCGCACTTGCCCCGTCGCGTACGTTTGAGTGGGCGCAGCGCAATTGTCGATGAAGTGCAGTTAGTTGTCAGGCGGAATGTGGGCGCCACAGGGCCAGATCGAGATGAGTACACGCCAGTAGTGGAATGTTAGTGAAGGCAGTACGCGGCCAGCCGCCTAATCAATGGATGGTTTCATACTATACCGCCAGCGACTCTGGGAAATCGATTTATCATGTAGATACACATAACCGTCATATAGCCAGTGGCCGCAATGCTCACCGCCCCCGCTATTCTGAGGTGCCCTCACAATTTTGGGTTTGGGCCTACGTGTCGACACTGAGAGCGGGCGGTAGGTTGTGCCTGCTGCCGCCGCCGCCTTCTATTGCACGCAAACCCAATCATACCCCTCACATCGAGAGAGATAAGAGTAGCCTTCGCACTCACCGGCACTACTAATTCACACTTAGTATTTCCACCGTTAACACCGTCTATGCTGCCTACGCCAACCCTGAGTGAGGCGACGCAACGAGAGATAGAGAGAATAAAGGCACCAATCGACAATTGTGCCCAGAAGTCACTCCACAGAGGAACGCATCATCAGAGGGGATTGGTGAGAGTCACCGCAAATAGCGATATACTCCTCCACATATGTATATTAATGAATTTGCCATCTTATTCTACGCCGAGGTGAGGAACTTAAACAGCAAGCGTCTAGCACGTATCTCAAGAACAAATTTCTAGATTATATATACACATATATATATATATATACACATGTAGGGTAATATAGGTATCAGTGTGGTAATAAGGGTATGAGTGTGTTCGTATATACAGTAACCACCGTTGTCAGTGATGACGACGATTATCATTTCCCTCGCAGACTGCGTTGCGATGCATCGGTAATGCAGCTAATTGAGCGGTATATGGCTTCACGTCATTGCAAGGCCTGAACGCTCTCACCCCCATAACTCTAGCAAGATGGTAACCTCATGGTAGGTGAGAGGAAAATGTGGACATGTCCAACAAAGTGTTTCTAGTTGCATAAGTGTAGTTTATGTATACAACAAACACTGTGTACAGGATGTCCGGAATGTTACATTCCTATCTAAAACTAAGTCACGTTTGCTGGTGCAGAAAGCATCCTTCCCTGAGAATGTTCTCCTTCGTTTTCTGCCATTATACTTAGTCAGGGCTATGGAGAAAGTGGGGAAAACTATCCAAAAAAAGTTATTCGAGTGGACTTCAAGCCGTAGTGAAAATCTTGAAGCATGCTGATAAAACTAGGAGAACCAGTAAAACTGATGGTGTCGTCTTTCTGACCGCCAACTTAGAGCAGAGGTCAATCAAGGAAAAGTCTGACTCGCGTAAATATAATTTACCTTACTTTAAAGGCACGAATGTGCAATGAACCAGCTGCAAGATGTGAAGCAATAGAGATGAATATATAATATTACTAATTTATTCAAATTTACAGATTTATGAGGCTGAGCATCTGTTCGACCAGGGAAACCACAGACGTTCGAAATGATCAAAGAGATCTGATGCAATACCTATTTCGTACATGTACACTTGTGGTTCGCTTAATTTTACAATTTCATCTATGTTTCTGCTCGCTTCTCAGAGGGAACATTCGGTGAGATCCTCTGGCATATAGATAAAAGTTCAAAAATTCTAAGTGCCCCAACTTTTCGATTCAGATAATGCTGTTTCGAGAGCCGTCTCAAAGGTGCGCGCTTATTTTTCTAAGGCATCGGCTCCCTCTACTTCAGTAGCGCAGAGTGGAAAATACGATCATTTTTAATCTTCTTCACAAAGTAGTGCTCATTATTAAAACGCCATCCACCTTGGGATCTGTCAAAGTCTCTTTTTGTCTGAGAATTTTAAATAAGCGGTTGCCAAAGGGACGTCCAGTTCAGGCATTGTGTATGAATTTACGCCGAATACATGTGGGTAGAACAGGTTTTGATGATTTTCATGTGAGAACTGTGGGACTTGGCGTATAGTTATACGGCCTACGCGTGTGTGGGTGTTTGTATATATAATGAAAGTATAATAGTTATCATCGTGCATCATCATGATCGGTTGGAGAAAAGAAATTACTCGAAACGTGTGCCCTTTCTCCTAGAGAATATATTCATACTGTCCAAGTATTGATCACCTAATTTTGTGGCGTACGCTGATGGTTGTTTATGGTATCTCCAAACAATGGTTTCTTACTACTTGACTGGAAGTTTCCCCTCAAGTCTTGATTTCGGGTCATCTTGGGTCATTGCATGAGCATAATGCGAATCAAAGCGAAAAATAATAGGCTAAACTAATAACTAGACGAAATTTAAACACAGACGACGTAGTGCTAGCTCTAGTTGCATAATTATAGATACCTAAACAAGGAATGCCCCGTTACGAAACTGAAGATGTCCGTCAATAATTGTGTTCCTTCTAATTTTCACCCACCGTTCGACGTGTCATCTAATTCAATGAAGCGCAGAAGTCACTCGGCAACGTCTGAGCAAACAACGGTGAAGATGGCAAGGGACGATGCCGACTCTACCATCTGTCGCATGCATCGGAATTGTTTCAAGGAGGTCGACGAAAAGAGACACACTTCTGTAAGGTCCTCCTTTTGCTGCAAGTGGCCGCATGCGCACTGCTTTGGATCCACATCAGCAGATATAAGCGACGACAATAAAACCAACAGTCGTATGAACAGTGCGTTATCGATATAGACTCACCTGCCATAGTCGAGGCGCTATTAGCGATCACGGCAGACGCAATGGGTTAACAACAGACTCTCAAAGAAATGAAACGGTCCGTCGACGTTCTATTCAGTGAGAACAGTATGCTTAAGAGTAGGCAGGTAATAGCTTGAAAGAAGGTTGTTCTCCTCGCCCAAGGCCTCTCTGACTAGCAGTGCCAGTTGGGGTAGGAGTAACTCCCAACGTCTGATTGGCGAGAGACATAACAGCAACCACCGCTCGGGCAGATCCATCAGCCATTCTCGCAATCGATCGCTGTCTACTAATAGAATGACAAACCCCAGGTACAGCATCTCTTCAGGACTCCTGTGTTGCTCAGTAAGATATGGACTAGGGAGACTGAAAACGAAACCGCGAGTGGCCAGGACGAAGCAGCCAAAAAAAATATAAATAAATACCCGTGCTGTGCTTAAGGAGTGGAATGGCTGAGGCCGTCAGTACAGAGGGCACGTATGACCATCATCTCAAGCAGAATGCGCATGTCCACCCTGGGTCAGTGTAGAACTTTTTGAGGTTCAGACAAAAATGTAATATACTAGCCATCGAATCTCTATATTTATCAACGTTGATTCGGTAACATAGTATTTGATAAATGCAAACTCGAATTAAATCACAGAAGCCCAGAAGACGCCTGTGACCAAATCGCATCGAATCAATGATTGAGGCAATAACCGGTCCGTTCTATTCCATGAGGACAATGCTCATAGAACACAAAATGGAAAACACAGGCTTAACATGTGTAAGGGGTTTAATGCTTGTTCATTGGCGGAATCAAAGGTAACGAATGTACTCAAAGAATTGATCTACAATGAAACGGCACGGCCTTTCAAAGAATTGAATATTTGCTCGGCGGAATTATCCGTTGTAGAGAAGTTCGTACTGTGGCGGCGAGCCAGACGATAGAGGTTGTTTCGTCTAAATTCTAGCCAAGGAAGAAATCCCAACGAACAAATTTATGTTGAACACAGTAGGATTGTCTCCCGATCGCGATCTAAATCTACCACGAATAGATTTGAAGTTAAAGAACTCCCCCGAAAACCCTGAGCAAGCCAGCAACCCTGAAAGTGATACTGAAAATGTTTTGTTTAGGTTTTGTTCAGCTCGTATGGAGACCCACACGAGTACACGTCTCAACAATTCAATTTCCGAGGAAAAATTTGTACATCTATATGATGACGACTTCATTGAACGTGGCGCGCCTTCTTCCATAAACGCTGATCGTGAACCAATTCTGCTTAAGATCCGCGGAACGCCGGCTCATCACCGACCTGGTGGTGAATTCAAGGAGATTAGACCGCAATATAGCTCAACTTGCTTGCTAACAGGGGAATTGTAAAACAAAAAGCAAAGTTGAAAAGTTAGAAAAACTGTTGAGTAACGCGACACAGAAAGAGAGAATTATCCACGAAGGAGACGATCTTCTCCCGTCTCCTTCGTGCAGGTCCCGCGGCCTACGGCTATATATTAATAGCGACCTACTCAGAAACATCAAGGGGAGGAACCCACTCGAATAACACTGATGGACTTATAAGAATGGCCAAAACGGCGTCTTTTTTGTATTATACATTTCATCGGTTAAATCCCCTTAAGCCTAACATGCTTTCGTACTTGTATTCGATTTGACAATACGAATGTATTTTGATGTGAAAGTATCATATAATAGAATATGACACCAGACCTCACCCCGAAGTGACCTGACTGCGTCATTGTTACGCATCAGTTCTACGCCTCGTCCATCTCCTGATCAGTATGCAAATTATGCTAGTTACTATACTTGCCAGCTAATAATAGCATTATCTGAAAACATTACTTTAAACAGGAAAAAATTCGACGAATCATGATGTGAGGCCGTATGATTAGAGGTCAGCAACGTTGACTATCGTGGCACAACCGTATTTTGCCCAATCATCATCACATAGTTATCATTCGTATTATGATTATTGCCGCTGTTAGTTTCGGAAGTTTTCTCGACACATGATGAATGTGTAGATGAATGGTGACACATAGTGAATCATTGATCACATCGATTCCCTTCCATCTTGTAGGTCCCATTATAACGGCAGCCACCGACGCTGCTCACTTCCCTCGAGAAGCGCAAGCGATGGCGGCAGCCGTTTTGCATAAAAACAATGATGATGCTACTGCTCACGGAGGCGGTGGACAGGATCATAGTTTTACACCTGTCGAGACGGAGATCGCGAATGCCGAGCGTATCCTTCTTGTTTTTCAGACAGATTGTGAGAGCATGTAGCGAGACAGGGATACAACACACAGAACTGGCGACCGACGATTGAACAGAACAGAACAGATACCAGCGGTATCAGCACGATCGTTCGCTTGAGTGCCCGCTTCTTCAAACGCACCCCCAGTGATAACGGTGGATCATTCTAAGAGATTGCCACAGCAGTGTTTTTGCAAGATGCTTATATAAGGTAGGCGACAGAGGTGAAACTCGTCTGACGAATTCATTTCATGACTGTTAGGTAATCTTCTATGTGTGAAAGAGTCTCGCCTAGAGTCGTGCTGATTCCTGCCATTCTTCCAAATGAGAAAGGATGGGGCGAAGAATTAACTGTACTCTCAAAGGTCATGAAGATTTCACAATATGAACTATACACAACAGCAAAAACTGACACGGTGCCGCCTTACTGTCTGAGCGGTGTTCAGAGCAATTTCAGCAATAATATATATATATATATATAAAGATGGTGCTACCTCAGTTCTCACCTGGCGACGCTTCACTAGGAACAATCTAAGATAATGCGCTCCATCATCTTCAAGTAAATCGAAACCATGACTAGGGCTAGAAGAAGACATGTAAAATTAGAAAGTTTTCGGCGAACTGCTTGGCTCTCTAGCGAAATTCCTTATATGGAAATATAGAGACATGTGGTATACTCTATAGTCATTTCTGGTGAGAAATTTTTTATAGGGGAACAATTAGTGAGTTGTGAAATTCAATGGGACATACATTTGTATAAAAGACCGTGACATGTCTACTTGATATTTACACCGCATGAAAGACTGAATGCGTTGAACATTGTGTGATATGATTTTGGTCGTCGTGGGACAATACTTTTGCACCACCGTTCTCTGTTTAAGGCCTACCTGATTCATCCAATATAAAGGGGTAATCCTACTTAGTGGCCAGGCCAAGCGATGGAGCAGGACAACGAAGATACGCTAAAACAATAAAAACTAAAATCTTGCACGATCGCACCTACAGATTTATTCTGATAAATGAGTGGCGCCTGCTGATAAATGAGACCTGTCGAAGCGCTATGTGCCGCCTACGTACGTCTTCCATAGTATCGCTCCACCGTCAACATATGGAATGATTAACGCTTGAACATTCCGCGGCGGGGCTTGGTGGCTTGTGATGCGAAAAGAATCCATTTCAAATACAGTATACATAATGGAATTAAATAATACGGCTGAAGAAGTTCACGAGAGTTAAATAAAGTTGCTGACGGTGAGCTCCAGCGAAACTGATCTAACTAGAAAGTAAGACAATTATTTAGTTATTTATTTCTAAAAAGCGGGAGCATAAATAAATAAATCCGAAAAACCACATAAATCCAACATGGATCCGAATGAGCTATATGCGTATGGTACACAAATTTGGGACACGTATTGAATAAGAAGAACAAAATTTTAACCAACCAAACAATTTAACTGAAGCTGTAGACGTCGACTACAACTTTTATTATTGGGTTTTTCTTTTATATTTTGTTATTATGTTGCATTTGTGAAAATCATTTACGGTGAAATAAACGCTTATTATGAAATTGTACTCAACCGCTCTTCTGTTTGATATACATACATCACAATTGTGGCGGTGATCATTATCATAATTGGAATTTCAGACTCATTTCGAAAAACGGGTTTTACTACTACTACTACTAAGTGTAATAAAAGAGATGGATGTAACCATGAGACAGGGCAGAGCATAAAAGCCTTCTATAACTTCACTGTAAATCTTAATTTTAGTTCTGTTCGGCAAAACGGTTAGCGGGACAGCTAGCATGACTCGTTTCTGCAGTGCGAACAGTAATTCGAAAAAGTAGAAACGCACTATTTCGCCATTTAGTATTTCACGGTTTCCGCAACTGTATTCGTTATATCGTGAGCGTCAATTGTACAACACCGTGTCGTCGAAGATCAACATTTCACGCATAATCATAGCGTCTTTGAATATTGCAAAATTCGAGAAAATCCAACAATTATCGCCCACGTCAAGGTTTCATAAACACCGTAAAAGCTTGTGTGAAACAATTCTGGAATAAGCCACTAAACATTGTGCAGGAGTCCAGGCAAAACGTATTTCGAAATATCTGAGATGCACGCAGTTGAACATGTCCCGCATCAGCGATTCCCGCATGAGCACAAGCAGGTATGTTCTACGTTTCATAACAAAAAGAAAACATAAACCCCTCATAGCACGCATCGCGTCGGTGGATTGTAAACCTAAAATCGAAAAACGAGCAGAAGCTGTTAGCCTGTAATGGCGTCTCTGGAAACCAGCGTAATTCTTTCGAGGCCGCCTTCCTTAATACAGCTAATGGATACATACATACGGTGTACACATACCACACATTAGGTATGCACGCCATGTTTTGCAATGTACAAGGTTGTTCTACGAAATCATGGTCGAGAGAGATCACACTTGAAGGAAAAACCTAACCCAATCCTTAGTATTCTTTCGTCAATCCCTTCATTTCAGTGGGAGGTAAAACCAACTCAGTGCAGGCTAATAATAGAAAACATATTCACTGTCATATTATTATATGATTGGCATGCACGCATTTGATTTAAAGATTTGAAATTCATCTGAACAAATTCTGCAGAATGAAAATGTCATATCATATCACGGCTACCAGCAGCCAACACCTGGGGGTCTGCATCTCGTTTCTATATATTACATGCACGCACGGTCAAGTGCCGTCATCTTGCATGAATAAGCTGAATTAATTCACTTAAGCTAGACGTGATTTCAGATATGTGAAACTGTCACAATGACACACGCACCATCCAATGGGCGAACGAAGCTGTTGAAATCCCGCGGAGCACAGCCCAACCTGTTCCTGGAAATGACGTCCTCTTTGCTCGGCTCGAGGTCTGATAATCTATGCTTCCTACGAATCATTACATCGAGAGCGACAAGATCAATCTTTTCTCTAGCTTTAGGTTCTTGGCCTGAGCACCACAAAGCCGAGTACAACAAAGGCGAGATAGCGTGTGGGCGAATGGGTGCTCGCACACATATTTGCCTGTACGCGAAAGATATATAGTCAGCCAGCTGCTAATGTCTGGAGCAACTGCCTGTCGATTAGATCACAGCCAGCTTTCGGTTATCGTCGTAGTAACCCGCAAGTATTATTAGGAGGAAGAACAACACCAACATCAACAACCCGAGGGCTAACTAGCTATCTGGTCCAAACCACACAGTGATCTTCGCCTGGCTCCGAGTTGTTTCCTTGGCTCCTTCTCGATATTTTACCAGAGAGAGGGACTGTCGCGTTCGACATCTTTAAGATCTCTCTCTCTCAATATGCCCCGCGGCAAGACGGCTCAACCTGCCGTCAAACGAGAAGAGCTGCTAACTTCGAACGAACGGCCGACCGACTTTGTGCGGGCGGTGTCGACTTTTTCTTATATTTAAACATAGATTTTTATACCATTCTGGTAGAGCGACTACTCGATGCCTGCTGCGACATAAACTGCTTAGCTTATTATAACGATATCTATATTATAGCTTGAGAACGTTGCAGAACCCGCCGTATAGAGGCGCCCCCTTTTCAAAGAGACGTCTGCGATTTTTGTATGACCACCGGTGAACTTCTGGGTGCCCGCCAGCTGTTTAACACTCCGTAAATAGCCCGCAGCCTAAGTCAACGATGTCTGGATCTATGATGTGTTCTCGAAGAACATCGTCTGATAGGCGTACACGGAGTGTCCTCTATAGAATCCACGTGTGTGGATTTCGATCCAGAGAATCACTATTATAATAACGACCTGAAAATGCCACCATAGCTATTTCTTAATAATACAACTGAGCAGGCTAGTTCGAGAGTCAGTCAAGTCGTACGATCTGCTTATAGAGCATTCGCCGGCTGCCAAGCAGCGAGCGCATTGAAAACAAGCAATTAAGTTATATATATATATATTTGTTTTTATTTACCTTTGCCTCTTACCTATACATCTTTATCATTGGCAATATTACTTACAATAACGAATGCAAACACAGTTGTGTATAGTACCCACAGCAAAAAATGATTACCAGCGTCATTACCGAAACATTTCCTTCGTTGAACCTCTACCTGTTTCACTTTATCGCTTTTCTCGCATTCGAATATATTATAATCGTAGTGTATTGTATATAATATATTATTTTATACCAGTAAATGTTGCTGCTGTTTTCGGGCGGTCGTGGTTAACAGCACATATCCCTCTCTCTCTCTCCTCTCCCTCAACAGTATCTTCATCTCAATGTCGATCTGTGTGTGTGTGTATGTGTGTATGGTTGTGTTTTTTTTGTTTTTTTTCGTGTGTTTGTGTGTTCATCCAGTTGGTCTACGAAAATAGCGTAGAAACTATCCGTCTCACCATGAGCATCACTCACCATTACAGGTCCCTCGTTCATGGCGAAACCTACTTGTCGCTGGAGAATGCGTTTACCGGTTTTTTAATATTATGGTAATAATAATATTAATATAAAAAAATGATAATAACAATAATACTAATAATAATTAGAGAATAATTGCGAGAGTTCAGTACATCCGTAACGCTCCTTGATAGGTATAGGCGTCAGATACGTATCTTGGTCGGCAATGAGTATACGTGCGTCTGCTGTACTACTATCACCGTTGGATACTACTAGGGACGTTTGAGTTAACATAACGTTTGGATGAGCCAGATAACGACAGATGAAGAGAGACATCGTCAAATATTGACGAAAAAAAAAGCCGAACGCGGGTATTGAAGCATCGATTTCGGTGGTTGTGGTACTGATGGTGGTGGGGCATGCCACACGCTCCGAGCCATGTGTTGTTGCTCGGTCGGTTCAAATAACCCGTTGATTGCATACGCCATTGCGCATTCGTGTACAAACTTCGGTTGATTACATAATCATTGATCACGCTTCCATCCAGAAGATATCCATGTGCGCAGAAAACGTCCCCAAATGATCGCGTACATCACAGCAACGATTTCGTTTTACGTTACGCCTTGCTTGAAATGTGGACCGTGCCATGGGGTCATGAATAACAGGCAACGAAGTTAGCTTTACCTAACGATGGGAGACCGAAGAACGGATTGGTGTGCCCGATTGTTAGGGGACTTCACAATTCTAATAGTATTAACTAAACCTTGGAATAACTTAGCCTTGTGATATATAACATCTGTTAGAGATTGCACATGACTTCAAATGCGAGATTTATACAATTGTGAAGAGTTTGTGTTAAGCATTTTGGTAATTTTTTCAGCGACGTAAAGTGTGGGATTAGCTGGCAATTTGGTAGATCGCCGTAGTATTAAGAGATATTTTATATAATATATATATATATATATCGCTTATTTATAGTCGTAGCTATCATGACCTTTACCAACTGTGGTACTGACTAACGGAGGGTGCAAAACGGCATATGAAAACATTTAGAAAGGTGGCTGCATTTGGATACAATTTTGCTTGAAAACTTCTAGAAACTTCAATCTCCTGTATTTGACGATTTCCCTTGTTCCAAGGAGCCCGGAATAAAATCGTCGGTAATTTTTGAACCCTTTAGAACACAATTTGATTTTGTGGTATCGAATCCGATGCTTTGTCAACGCCGTTAATTCGAGAGCAGTGGGTGTAGTTCTCGTCATCCCGAGATCGTGTGACTCGGCAGGAACAATATGCTCGGACGCTTCCTCTATGCATTTCTGTCGTTGATCATATCTTGGTTTGTGTGTTGTCTCATTGATTCAACACTGGTACAGTGTGCGCCGGTGCTTCTATAATATCATCGATATTAACAAGTGGCAAGCCGAGTCGACAAATCGGTCGTTCGTTGACATTA
This sequence comes from Stratiolaelaps scimitus, assembly GCA_019614645.1. Classification (NCBI taxonomy): domain Eukaryota; kingdom Metazoa; phylum Arthropoda; class Arachnida; order Mesostigmata; family Laelapidae; genus Stratiolaelaps; species Stratiolaelaps scimitus. The sequence goes on from JABWDB010000028.1 coordinate 2,931,394, forward strand.
AAGCAAAAGTTAAGAATAGGCTATCCCATGTGTTAGGTCTTAGGTGAACATTCTGACCCTCTCCGTTCTGGTCCAATGCCATCGACCCCATCGTGAACAGTGTCATTAATCACAGATAATTCCTGCGATTTATTTGCATCGTGCTTTTTTTATTGTACTCCCTCCCACGATAGCACGTACATGAAATTTTTATGATCAGTGCGCCGTCGCTCTTTCTCCGTGTTGCTGTTAAGGTTGGTTATCGCTGGGCCGTATTCAAAGAAATATCTCGTGTGAGGAACTGGTGAAATTTCATGATAGTGTTAATCATCCCTAGTTCAAGTTGAGCGTGTTAGAAGAAACAGATTACTTGTTATTGTTGTGGCCCGCCATACGTAACTGTAGAGTTGGACGAGAAAATGAATTGACGTCAACGCCAATTGTTGATCCCGCCTTTACCCTGAAGGTACACCGACCTTCACTATTGCATGATTATCTCTATCAAACAAATTAAACTTTGTCAATTTGGCCTCAATGTAACATTACGGAAATATTCCATTGTCAAACTAGAGAACTTCAATGGGACAGGCATAGTAATGTATGATAAACAAGGCGCACCCAAAACAGTGAACAGTGTCCCGTTTGTGTGCGTCTGCGAGCAGCTTCTTGCTCATTTAATTCACATTTACAAACACGTCCTCTGCATATCTTGTTGTGGTCCTGTATATTCGTATGGACGCATCCGTATGAGTAGTAGTAGTAGAAATGTATACGCAAAACGAGAATATAAATTAATGTATTCTCTTCGTATCTGCTGAATTCCTTACAGCTGTTTACATGTCACGCTGGCTGCCGAAATAGTATAATTCCTTCGAAAAACATCACCCCACAACGTGTCCACCCTCAATCGTGTGTCGTTATTGTCACTACCACCATTATCCACAATGAACGACGCTGTGTTAATGTTAGCACTGCTCGAAGGACAAGGTCGATTCGCTGTGTTAGCCGTCATCCACTTAACGTGTTTGGGCTTGCTGCTTGCTCATTCGTTCTCGTATTCGTGAATTCTGCTCTCGCCTCATAGCAGCGTTATATATCTCAGTCTCCCGTTAGCATACTCAACAATAGGTACCAATATGTCCCATGTCAGTGTGTTCCTCTCTTCTCATTGGACGCAAGTCATTCGAAAACGCTCGTGTACGCTACTTACCATTCCATCTATGTCCCTTCATCGTCACACTCTTCTTTATTAGAGGTGTCGTATTGTTGCCTAGCGCTGCCAACCCTTAACATTGCTGTAAAGGAATAACATGTATTTTCGTTCTTGTTTCCTTAGCGCACGTGTAATTATTGTTGTCATTAGTATTATTATTATTGTGAATTGTTTGTACATTGTCGTCTTCATCACAATCCGCCCTCGAAATCAGCCCCAGATACGCTGTCTGACTTTTGCAGTCGCCGTTCCCATTCTATTGAATATTGTCCCTTCCCTCAAAACGTCCACTATTCGACCCGACCTGGTCTCACAAGGGCTTTTTCCAGGTCGAATTTTCCGTACCTGCATTGACTTAAGCGAACAAACCTCGAAGGAGGGAATTCGAACTGGAATTAGTTTTCGTTACGTTTTGGATGCATTGATATGAAACGCTTCGTTGATTTTGATCGCTGATGTCAAATGAGGGTGTTGCCCATCTCGATACGAATTATCCTTACTGCGATCTCTGGCAAATAATCAAATACGTATTATCTCCCTTGTTCAATTGGCTAGTGTAAACTAATATTCTTGATTCCACAAACACCTACGGTCATACACTAATAAAAATTATACTTAACCTCTCTCTCTCGCTCTCGCGCGCGCTCTATGTACAGTGCGCGTTCTTTCTATTGCAATAATAATTATAATAATAACTATTATTATCATTATTTTATTAATTATTAATATTAACCCTTTTATCAGACTAGACCGGTAGTTGAGGCCAGCGGCCTGGCCTATTCATGTTACATTGTGAACCTTTCATTATCATGCAAACCCGAAATATGATAATACCATGTGCATCCTATTCTATATATATATATATATGTAATGTTGTACTCTATGGATTCTTGTCTTTGATTCTATCATTTTTTGCGGATTTTTTCTACGATCTCGATATTGCAGCAAACGTATGACGTATAGCAGTTTAAGTGTGTTGAGTGTAGTACTAAAATGTGTCATCTATATAACATTATTTAGAGGGAAAAATACTATCACAACAACACTCATTTGCGAAAAAAACAATGACACGAAAAAAAAGGTGAAAAATCGTCTTTGCAGTCAGGTTGCTCTCAGCAAAATACCTAACCACCTCATAACTCTCAATTGGCCCTCTGTGCGAGGGCTTATATATATATATGTGTGTGTGTGTGTCTAAATCTGACGTGGCTAGCTACAGCAAAGTCACTTCGACTGTCGCCAAGGACAGCTGTGTATCTGTACAGACTTGATACCTCCGTCGCCATCTGTTGCTTGTCTTTGTTGCTGTTGTTAAGCCAAGTTCCTAGGCTGGTCCAACCATCAGCGTTCTGTAGCTACTTTCGTTAACAAGAAGATCGGCGTCTTTCCTCTATTTCCTCCACCCCCGCGATCCCTTGAAATTCCCTGGCCATCGTGATGTTTACATGAGTGTTTCTTCAATCAATCTCTTTCTATAATTCTCTCTGCGAATTCACCACGTTACTCCGCACGCAATCCTTCTCGTGTACGAACCCTAACTCCATATAGATTTGTAACACTAGCTTAATTTTTACAATTATACATCCTACATTCGATGTAGGCGTCGAACGAAGCGCCTGCCGCTGAGGGTCCTCCCACTGCTTTGACATTTCAGCAGAAGGCGTTTCGGTTCGTGACAGTGGTTGCCGAGTCATCCGATATTTGTCATCGTCATCGACGAGCGGCCCTTCTTTAATCCAGCCTGACACTTTTCTGTCTATTCTATGACTTGTCATCTTTCACCATTCCTTACCATTATCATTATATCAGTTAACCATCATTTTAGGTACGCGAGTCCTCTCCCAGTCGGACATTCATCTCAGTGTGCGGTCCTTTGAGAGATTTCCATTTCTGTGCAAAGAATAGACGCATCGCATTTAGTTAGGTGATCGCTGGGCAGCTAAAGTATTCGAATAGACTGGTAGTTGGTCAAATCGAACGGCAGTGGCGTACAGGTTTAAACGCGCGCTGAGGGCGACTTGAGCGGTGCCTTCTCCTCTTCACCGCTACCGCTTCCGGATTCGCCGTTTTGATCGCAGTGCTCACTTCGAGTGCAGTTGGTTGATGCGTCAAATTCGGGCCCTGCAATCGGGATTCGATGAGTAAGCGACATGAGTCAAATCCTTTATCAAGCTCTGCCAAATTGACGTTTGATAGAGACAATAGAAGTTCCGTAGAGCTCGTCTCGAAAGCGATTACTAGCATTATTTACATGGGGATGCTGGTTACATGGAAGTCGTGTTTGAACGGCCAGTGGTCATCTCTCATTCATTCACCTTTCCCGGTCGTCTGATGGCCCGGTGTACTTCTCCGGCAAATAAGGGATTCGTTATGATTCCCCAGCCTATTCCCCAGTCTATTTTGTCGAATCAATGTCCTCGATAATTATCCATTTCAAATATTCCCGCCAAGCGACAAACATCGTAGTCCTTTAATATCTAGTAACAGTACCCGTCCAATAACTTGGTGGAGAACTTGCATCAAATAGGTTAGCCTAAAGGATGATTCTGTCGTCAATCAACTGACCTGTCGTGATAGTGAGCCCGCAGTTCTTGTTTACTGTGAGCAAGTCTGCCCCAAGCTGATTGGCCCCACCAGGTAGAGCACCTGGCACGGCCGCACCGCCATTCCGCGCACCTCCGTTAGCTCCCGAACCACCATTGGGACCTCGGGTTGAACCGCCGCGCGTTCGACCACCCGGAAACACGGAATTCTCCACGTGGAGCTGAGCGTTCACGTCTGCAAACGAGAAAAAACGGCATTAAGTATAAAACTCGTCGCAAGTTAAACATACTTGCCCAACTGGCTCAATGCTCTACCCGCTAGGCGTAGCCACGTCTTGGGCAGTGCCGTGGTGTTAAACAGGGATTCTGCACATACATAAACTGGTGTACACATGGATTTGACCGCCAAATGTGGATCGAGTAACAATGGTGGCCTCGTTGCAAACATCGACTGATCGGCTGATCTATCTGTGAATATCGTGAAAGCGAAGATATTTAGTTGAAGTCAGTAGTATCTGTTGCATAGATTCCGACTAAGCCGCCTCATCGTACACGATAAACTGCTGGAGTGGACACACATAGCCAATATGGTTGACGGTCACCAAGCCGTTGATGACAGACTTACATGTGATGTATGCGTGTTAGCGCGCATTTCAGATGTATACACCAAGCTCGATGTAAAATATATATATACAGTATATATATATTAGGTTTACCCAAAAATAATGAGACTCCTATCGTCTTGCGCCGAGTTCTTATTCTTGGCCGGTTTGAATTCAAATTTGGCGGGTAGTGAGACACAACAATTAGCAAGCAGGCGGCGCGAAAGCCTCTAGCATTCGGCTTTCGTTGGGCATTCGAAATGGCACCCAAGCAGGTGCCTCAGACTTGCATTTTTACAAAAAAAGTATCAGGTTTATGTTTCAAAAGAAGAAATGTCTCGCTGAAATCCACCGAAGGCTGGTTAGCGTACACGGCCATAATGCCCTGAATCGACGATAGGGGTGCCGTTGGTGTGCGCAGTTTAGGTAAGGCTGCCGAGACATTAATAGACATCGAGGGCGCCCACTGCTCAATTCGACGAACGGATCGAGATGATCAAAAAAGCTTAAGAGCAAACTAGAGCTTGGTTATTGATGACTTTGTCGGCTAAAATTGGCGTGCCTCGTGAAACATGTCGTCGCGATAGAGGGAATAATCTGAGGATGCAGAAAAAAGGGTCTCTCATTAACTCTGTCCGTGAAACTGAAAATGCGTGGGAAGTGTTCGCGAGACAATTTGATATATAGGTGCAAAAGAGTAGCTTAGAGCATACCATACCAGACGAGACATAGTTCACCCTGTATAGGGGACCAGAAAAAGATCAAGTGAAACAGTGGGTACAACCAAGTGAACAGGCAATGGCGGTAGCAGTACCAAATAGATTCGAGCCTAAAGTAATGGTAGCACTTGACGTGGATTTCAACAGAATTTGCTACTACGAGATCTTGGGCCCAAAAGAAAAAATGGACTCGGCTCGATATCTCGAGTTCTTGAAGGGACTCATGAATAATTGGCATGGCGATAGGAAGCACCGAGTCTGGGTGCTTGATGACAATGCTACGGCCCATCGTAGCAATGAAATTACGTCCTGGCTTAAGGCCAACAAGATTGAGAGATGGCATCACCCGCCTATTCTCCCAATTTAAGCCCGTGTAACTACGGTTGCTTCCATCGATTAAAGAGGGCAATAGGTGGCAAAAGATACATACAACATCGATGTACCTCGAGAGGCCTTAAATAACGAAGTTATAAATGGTAATAGAAATGGTGCATACCTGGCCGTTAGAAGGCTGCCAGAACTCTGGGACCAGTGTATAAATAAAAGAGGTGCATACCTCTAGCTCATACTAAAAAATCTTTGTTGTAACTTACTTAGTTTAGCCGATATTGAAATGTATATGTGTCTCAACCTAATACATATATATATTCTCATACAGCTTCCCTGTATGAGACATGATGTCGCATTTTTTCCGATTTCAACAACGTTTGTTGTATTCGCTGTTGGTTAGTTACCAGAAATCGTTTCGTTCAGATCCCAATTGCTAGGGGTTGTCGAAGTATTTCGACTACAAGTAGGGACTCCTCGCACTAAACGTACGCCCATATTCTAACCATTTAAGTATTATGTATGATACATAATCTACACCAAACTTTGCAAACACCATGTAGCGGAGAGTCTGCCTTATTCGATTATCATTTAGGTCATCAGTAAATGTATTCTGTTTTTTATCTTATCCTATAAGCCTCTCGTTAAAGTTGGCGAGCAGAGCTTGGCCTATCGAGATACAAAATGTCACTTGCAGGACAGCAGACGAAGTAGTGAACTGTCCAGCAGATTGTTCACCTTCAGCCACTTGGAACTTCGTCGAGTGATTTGTCGAGTTGTGTTCATCGTGTGAAACGTGACTACGTTCGCAGCACCGCTTTTCAGTTCAGTCGAAATGAACAAGTTTCCAGAGAAGCTGATGAATGGTAGGCAAAGTAGAATCATTCTGTCCAAAAGATCAGGCCGACACCATTGTCTAGCCCGCGTCAGGTCAAGTCACTCTTCCGAGTTTTCCAGGCAGAAAAGTTCACCAGGCCAGAGAAAGGACAACCCAACAATCCACGCTGGAGCGTTGTGGCATTTCTAGGATGCCAAGGTATGTGCGCGCCAGTCAGCGTTGTTTTGAACATGGTCGGAAGCACTCCCCTGAGCATGGCAAATGCTCGTCTCCCATTAACCCGTTCGTACAGACCCTTCGTAATGTATAGGAATGATGGTAGACAGTGACTGGAGAATGGGCGCTAATCAAGGTTGTTCCAGCGCTTCGCTGTTTCGATTGAGAAACCATTTAAATGTTTGTAACATACGAAACAGACGGTACTTTCGTATATGAGAAAAAACTTGAACGAAAGGTCCTGCATAGAGACTATGGCTGCAGAGTTGTTCACGCTTGCAACTTTCGCAGCTTCTTAATAAAGCCACTGACTTCCAAGGATAATTTTGAATATATTGCTAACATAGCCAGCTTAACTATTATACTATATATGAACTATTATACTATCGATTTGGTATAGCAATATATTTTAGATGCGCCACATTTCTGAAAAATAAAATTTCACACAATAAAAACAATATCAATCCCTTTACTTTGCTAGTAACAAATGTCGAATTTGTCCCCAATCTATATTTGCCATTCTTAACATGCTCCACAAATCGCCTCAAAAAACGTAGACTTTATTTTTCTCGGAGCGCATCACCTTGCCGAATTCGGCTATTTTGTCTCCGACGACGGAGTTAGGAGAGTCGATTGATGAAACAGATGGAAATAGATAGCGCCAACCGCCCCCCTCTTAAACGACGATGTGCGCCGGAGTGGACAAACTTGTTTTAAGTAGGCAATTCTTGAAACTACGTCCAATTGACTTCGCACAAAGACATCTTGCGATCTTCAGAGAATGACGTACGTAAACTACATTTTTGAGAAGTAGAAAGTGAAAGATAACGACTCGTATACCTCATCGTTGAGGGAAACGCATTGCATTCATTGCGCTGCTGGCGTTGCTCTGAGGAGATCAGAGTGACAAAAAACCGAGAGCCCACAAAAAACAATTGGCTTTGTTTTTGCCAGTTTCGCCAAATTAAACACAGCCGATGGTTGGGGACGCTATTTTGAAGAAGTTGCTTCCAATGCAATGCTTCTCACCTGCATCCGATACACCTTGTTTTTTAGCCCGTTATTGGTTGCTAACGAACGTTATGATTTCAGACGCACATTAATATTTGTATAGGTGCAAAGCGTGTTCTACATTGCCGAAGTGATTAGGTATCGTCAGCCAGTCGGCGTATGTGCGTAAATCAAAGCAGCAGCATATGTATACCTATCGTAGAAAGAAGCGCCTTGACACATTATCTTTGCGTTCAACCAAAATCTGGATGTACTAAATATCACCACCACCACCACTATGACCTATTATACAAATGCAACGTTTGGAGTTCGTTTTTAGCTTGTCAACAATAGACAAAGTTCACCTTTCTTGCTGGCGCAGGTGAACGCTTTGGCAAAGCTCTTCTTGAAGTTATCGCTTAGGAAGGCATACAGCACCGGGTTGATGGCCGAGTTGGCGTACGCAAGGCAGCCACTCAGAAGAAATACAGCCACCTGCAACAACAACGACCACCATATCAGCTATTGTTATAATAAGTGTGGTAATTAGTGGAATATACGCACGTGTTGCCTACACGAATTGCTTCCATATATCTTCACAAATGGACTAATGATCCTTAAACTGTCTTTATATGGCCCCGTCATGTTTAGCAAGTGGGTGTCATGGCGGGCCTGATCCAACGATCCCTAACTATCTCAGGTGACAGCATCGCAGAACCAATGCAAAAATGCACCACACAAAAGTACACACATATCGATCGATCGCCAATTCGGATCTACAGAGCACAATAAGTGACTGTTGTCTCTTTCACTCTTTGCTTTCTCGTGCTTTTCAGCTCTGAATGAATCTCACCTGAAATTGTGATCGTTGAGCGATCGAAGATGGTGGCCGAAGAATGATGATGATCTGGCCGACCCAGTATGGAAGCCAACAGAAGATGTAGCACGTAATCACGGTCAGGACGAGATAGGTGACCTTCCGATGAGAACGCTTCTTGTTTTTGGACTTCGTCTTCGGGCCCACCTGTGTGAGTAAGAGCAAGGTCATTTTGACGCCGATTATTGGCTTGAATTATTGCATCGCTTCAGCTGCTGATACAAAATGCCACTTATACCTAGATACACGTGGAAGTCCAGAAGAAATTTCGCGCTATATATATACATATATATAGACATTCTATTATATCTTTCTAAGTGCGCAAAGACACCCACCGCATTTAACCTTTTTACTGCTTCAACAAGGGTCACATTATTATATCGTTACACCGAATAAATGAGTGAACATTACTGATTGTTTTACAATTACTGGACCATGCTTATATTTGCCGTATCATAACACGGTTACGGCTGTCAGCTTTGTGAGCATCCTATCTTGATAATATCATCGGAGTCACTCAAACTGCTAATTGTTTTTATCTATACTCTCAGTCGTTTATCGGCTATTCGCTCTTAGCGTGTCCATCCATCTGATTTCGCTGACGAATACTTTCCTTCGACTATTCTTCTTTTGCAATTGTTCCCCCTAATTATGCATTGGCCCGTGTACATATATATATAAGATGAGATGGCGTGAGAAAAGTGGCTGTGTTCTAGTCTGCTTATTAAAGATATACACGTCGCATGACGAATATATATATATATATATATATATATATATATATATTCGTCATGCGAATATATATATATATATATATATATATTCGTCATGCGGCGTGTATATCTTTAATAAGCAGACTAGAACACCGCCACTTCTCTCACGCGATCTCATCTTGTCGATCTGGGCCCGTTGTATTGCTACGGGCGGCTGCGGGGACTTGACTGACACACGGCTGTCATCTAGCGAGGAAGTACAACCCAGTTATATTGTATATATTGTATATCTGTCCCATATATTCGCTAGCACTGTCGTCATCGAATACATTATACGCATCAAGAAGTATTTGTTAGGTTCTCTCTCTCTATATATATCTAAACATCAAATTTAAGCCTGGAACTTGAAGTCTGCCACTTTTCAAGGACGTCTTCACGACGGCCGGCGGCAGATAGATAGATCTGAGGTGTACGGAATTCCGCTGCTGGTAAGTGAAGGAGATCATTAGTTGCTAGCGTAAAAGGACAAACGTCTAAATGTGATCGGTCGATAGGTCCGCGGAAAGGCAGAAGTAAGGGTCTGTTGGCAGGGATACGGCATGTGTCCACTGCTTGCACACTTTCGCCAGGAGACAGATCGACGGGGATCTAATTACTCAGCCTCTTCCATAATGACAAAGTATAGCCAAACGCGACTGGCACTATGAAAGCCAGAAACGTCGTTGGGCGGGAGCGTTTATCGTTACGAGCGTTCACCCGGTGACCGCCTGGTGACCCTGTACGAATGCCACAGTAACGCCGCCCCCAGCCGCGTGTCGCCGCTAGCTAACGGTTGTCGTCGGTGTTGTCTGCTGTTGTTGACACCCTCGTTGTCAGCCAGACAGTTTCTATCTGCTCGTTGTATTATGATGTGCCAAGGGTACGGGTATGTATCGAAGGTGAGCAGCGGAAAGACAAAGAGAGGAACAACGCTGGGGAACTAGTGGAGCGCGATGGTGGCTTGGCTTCGCTGTGTAGGAAACATGGACAAAGCAGACGCCCGCCGATGGTCACAGGAATGCGCCACGCATAACTACACTAATCAGCACAGCAACTGGGCAGTAGCAACCGCCATCGTCATAATAGATGTTTGGGCTTAGGGTAGCCGAGTCTATGTACATGTATGCATGAACTCACATCCCTGTCCAGGGAGGACATACAGTACATAGTCAGCATAATGGAGTTGCGATATTCGATGCCCCGGAATACGATAAACCTGAGAGACAGACATGCGTGGGCTGGACCTGTGACGGCCCGTGAGACCCTGCTAGGATAAACCACTCGCAATACGGCACAGGTAGATGCAATTCAGGTACGACGCAACATGCTTTGTCTATTTTGTTTTTTTTGTAGAAATAAATGTCTTAAGAGATCACACACGGCGATTGGTTTTTCTCGCGAATATCATGGCGCCTTTGCAGGTTTTGCAGGGCCGACTCATAAACGTGCTTCATCCGGTTCATTATGTATACGCCCCTAATAAATAATCCACGGCCGAATATATGCCACCAGAGCAGACACTAACAGTATTAGTGTTAATTGCCGAACCAGCGACAGTGAAATCAATTAAGAAAATAGATTGGTATATAGATAGGCAGACACGTTGCTTTATTAACGAACTGCAATTATGGCAACGTTTAAGTCCGCGTAAAAATAATAGTAAAATTAATATCACGGCAGCGTGTGATGCAGATGAAACTGTCTTCGCTCTCTGCGCAATTCATACGGAAGTATCAACCACTTCGACGTTTGTCGAGCTCGCATGTTTCGATCTCATTTGTTGAAGGAGCTGGCACTTCATCCGTATTCGCCGTGTCTGAATTTCGTATGCTCGGAGTGGTCAGAGTGACGAAGAGGATGAGTGAACCCCTTGCAGTTAACGCATTTAGGCGAATTCGTAGCGGATTCACCACAATCTGGTGGCCATTTTGTGAGGTCTGCATGCCAGAATATTTCATTCGGTGCAACAGTAATAAAGTATAGGAGAACCCTGCTCGTGGTGGTTATGGTGAACTAGTTCCTAGCTCGTTTCTTCAGAGAATATTTTTAAACCACTATAACTTCAGAATCTTCTACAGATGACAGGATCTTCTGTGAAGCCTCTCTCTAGTCCACTGATCCTGACTGGTCTATTTATGTACCATGTCCCGATATTGGGTGGGGTCACGAGGTAAATCGAGAAGTATAGCAAGATCCATATCCTTCTTCACGTTCTCTAGCCGGTCCGTCTGGAATAAGGCTGCAGCCTAAAGGTCGCACTACGTTGGCGAGTCAGCCCGAATTCATCTGTAGTGTTCGCTGAGCCCCACATAAGGTTCAGAAACTGCTGCTGCTATTGTCTGAAGACCAAGGCGAGGTCAAGGTTGTAGGCTATGATGATATTGGTGGTACCTTTCGAAGCCCAGGAGTATCCCATGCTGAAACATGAGGAGTCGCTGCCGACCATTATTCGACTTCTTATCCTTTCAAGCTCGCAGGGAAGGTTTCCGAAATCGTAAAATTGTGTGGAAATTGTCCCGTGTCACCTTATAACATCGTTCGGATAAACGTTACGAATCAAGATAACTAATAGTTGTGAAATATTGTGAAAGAGAGCCAGCTGCACAATAAAAAATCAAGTTGACTACTGTCGGCCTATAATGGTCCGTGTGCATATTATGGGAAAGGCTTAGGTACTGGGAATTTGTTCTTCAATTAATGATTAACATATGATATGGTAGCAATCCCCTATCATGTGTTGCTGAGGTGTGGGGAGCCCCCTGTTAGCTATATTTACTGGCTTATCATTAATTGATGAGGCAACTAACCTTCGAGAAAGTCACCTGAAGAGAATTATGGGTTTAGATGCACAAACTTCAAGTGTAGGAGATGAATATTTTTACGGGGCTGCTTGAAGCGACACACCTACCAGATGATCTGTGAGGCTAGCCAGCCCCTACCATTTAATGAGAAGACATGGTCTGAGCATAATGATATAACATAATTTCTGTATGATTGAACGGGTACAAAACGCATCTGCGAACCGTCTATCCCACACAGTATTACATATGGACTTGTTAATATAGAATAGTTCGTATCGCAAGTGGATCCACTGCTAGACACGCACGGGCAAAGGGGTATCATTCGCTAAACAAATCAGAGTCAACCAAACGAATACAGTGGTGGTTTCGTGTTTGTCAGAATATGAGGGGCTCTAGCTAGTCGTTGTTGTCACTAGCCTGCCTCGTGCTATAAGCGACTGCATAAACTTAATGCAATATAAGCCGACAGCCGACAGATTGGCTGGTGATCAATCAGTGGACAAAAGCAAAAACAGGATGAATGACAAATAATAGACTAGGAAAGCTGGAGGAAAGTGTCTACGATTAGAGAAGCTCCTCGTGAACGAATTAATGGCACGAAATGAATTGAGTCTGACTTGTATCATTTGAATGGAAATTTCTATTAGAATATAATAGAGTGTTACTTTAGGGGTTGCAACTAAATGATGTTTATTCAAACTAAACGATGTTTAGTTTGAATGTCAGTGGAAATGACGAGTGAAATATTAGGCTGACCCAGAAAAACCGCACACATATACAATTCAATATCGGCTAAACTAAGTAAGTTAAAGCAAAGATTTTTTAGTATGAGTTAGAGGTATGCACCTCATTGATTTACACTGGTCCCAACGTTCTGGCAGCCTTCTAACGGGCTAGGTATGCACCACTTCTGTTACCATTTATAACTTCGTTATTTAAGGCCTCTCGGGGTAAATCCATGTTTGCATACATTTGGCCACCTATAGCCCTCTATAACTGATGGAAGCAACCGTAGTTACACGGGCTTACATTGGGAGAATAGGGGGTGATTCCAAAGCTCAATTTTGTTGGCCTTAAGCCAGGACGTAATTTCATTGCTACGATAGGCCCTATTGTCATCAAGCACCCAGACTCGGTGCTTCCTATCGCCATGCCATTTATTGATGAGTCCCTTCAAGAACTCGAGATATCGAGCCGAGTCCATTTTTTCGTTTGGGCCCAAGATCTCGTAGTAGCAAGTTCTGGTGAAATCCATGTCAAGTGCTACCATTACTTTAGGCTCGAATGTATGTGGTACTGCTACCGCCATTGCTTGTTCACCTGTTTCACTTTTTTCTTTCTTTCTTTTTCCGTCCCCTATACAGGCTGACCCATGTCTCGTACACTGCATGCTCTAAGCGACTCTCTTGCTGCCTATATATCTTCAAATTGTCTCGCGAACACTCCTTACGCATTTTTAGTTGGCCAGAACCGAGTTCTTGAGGGACCCATTTCGCATTTTTTTCTGCATCCTCAGATTATTTTTATTAATTCGCTCAGAAGATTTTTCGATTATCTCGATCCGTTCGTCGAATTGATATTCGGGAAGAGGTGGGCGCCCTCGATGTTTATTAATGTGCCAGCAGCCTTACCTAAACTGCGCACACCAACGGCACACCTCTCGTCTATTCAGGGCATTATGGCCGTGCACACTAACCAAGCTTCGATGAATTTCGGCTAGACATTTCTTCTTTTGAAACATAAACCTGACACTTTTCTTGTGAAAATGCAAGTCTGGGGGACCTGTTCCGGCGGTTACCATTTAGAACGCCCAACGAAAGCCGAATGCTAACGGTTTTCGCGCCGCCTGCTTACAAAATTGTTGTGTCTCACTACGCGCCAAATTTGAATTCAAACCGGCCAATAATATAAATTCGGCGCAAGACGATAGGAGTGCGGTTTTTTTTGGATCAACCTAATAAATACATTATCGGACTATGATATTGGCATTTGTTTGTTAACATTCAATCTTGTAGAGCTGCCCACACTTTGCTGACCATGCATACACTTGGCTAAGTATCTTTTTGTGGGGGGGTTTGGGGAACGTTTTATGCACATGCGTGACAGAACAGCCTCTTGCCACTAGTGTGAGACTCATAAACTCACTGAAACCCGTATCCGCCCCCCACCCCTAGTTGGTTTGGAATAGCTAAGTGTCTGAATCTCTAAATAAGCTGAGGACTCGATCAAAAGCGATCGACTCGATCAGCGTTTGCTGAGAGAGCATTGGCCAGCAAGAAAGGCAGCACAACCATGCAGATAATGCCTATGCGGTATATATATATATATAAATTAGTATAAAACTATAGCCTGGATTGAGTGAGTGCTAATCAGGCAAAGGTTAGCGTAGTTAAATCGGTTTCACAATATCTGCAGGTGGTTCATTCAGAATGCGTAGGCTGGTATATCCTATTAAATGATTTTATTAAACACCGCTATTATAAGCAACCGAGGGCCAACCATAGAGACAATAGAACAATACGACCTAACTGTAGATGGGACTTGCCAAAACGCGGACAGTGAAGCAAAATGTATGGACTACCTTGTTTTTATTTACGGCGTTGCATCATTTAATAGCTATCACGTACACTTAGACCCCGTTGGAAATTTCCTATGATTGATTTATGTTTTCCGAGGCTTCTCGACATCTGCACAAGATATACGAGAACAACTATTGACTGTGGTCAACAACGAAATTGTTTGGCTTGTATTTTCTTTTTTAACCTTTTAAATGTCAGGCACCTTGTGTTCGTATGCTCATATAGCAACATTCAGGGCATAAATACAGTGCCATAATTCGCTCATTTTCCAAGCGATTAAGGTCGACAAGACCCCTACGTCTCAACCTCGCGTTGTAATTTCGGGGAGCAACTCAATCCTGAAAGGCTTAGTTCTTGTATATGCTGGCTGTGCCTCTTTCAGGTAAGTTGATGAGAAATCAAGTTACAGCTTTAAATTTTGCTTATTATACATTAGGAGAGCAACGTGAATATTCAAATATCCTAAACAAAGTCTATGAAGTGTTGCTGCAAATAAGAGGACATCTGAAACGTGTCCATTTGACACGGACGTACTTGGGCAGGACAAAAATGCCACAAACCATGCAATACGGGTCAACCCCAAGGGAGTCTCGTACGATAGGTTACATGCCGTGCGATAGCAACAGCATCAGCAACGTAACATAGCAATAGAGCCATTGCGGCTGAGGCAGAATCGATCCGTTCTGCACCGGTGACCAAATAGCTTTGTTCTGCAAACACTCTCGAATATTACCGTCAAGCCGAAGTAACATGAACCTCAATAGATAGACCCGTTCTCATTCGATGTACAAAAAAAAAGGCGCGCGAAAGTCAAAAACAAAGACATCGTTAATTAGTAAACCTATTATATCTAAAGAATATCAATAGATAGAACGAGACGAGCAAACGTTTAGCTAGAAAAATTATCGCTACAATTTCGAAAGATTCTGACAAATAGAACCGTCTGTCACAACATCAATTCCTTGGAAGCAAATACTTGGAGCTATTACAACTTTATACTTGGCTTTTGTGATTTTAATTTTAAGCTTTATTGGGGAGTATTGCAGTGAATTGAAGTCTACGGCCGTGGACATCGGATAGAAGGGCATGGGGACGGAATTTCGAATGGTTAACTGAAGGTTTCCTACGGCGGACTCGTGTGTTTTCGAGATAACCTACTTTGGCGTATTAGGTTACGTTCATTTCCGGACCCTGCCTAATGGGACTGTCTTGGTTTAACACAAACACTTCTCTTCATTTGCATCCGGAAGCCGCCAATAGGACGTTCAGAGCGCCAGATGATGAAGTGGCGAGTTGAGCCGCCAGCGGGACCGACGGTGGCGGAAAATGTCACTGTACTCTTCATTTGTAGCCGTCGCAAACTTTGGCCAAGGGCGAATGTCTCATTTGATACCACCGGTGCAAAGGATTCACAAATGCTGCGTACCGTGAATACGACGAATGTTATGTTACATATTACAAGTGAGAACCCAAAAAAAGAAGTCCTGTCACTTTAAAATGTCATAATTAAAGAAACTCTTCGCATTATTTACGATCATACACACCACCCATATCTGCGGTATCTGTCGTCGCTTAAATGTAATAGATAGCCCTGTTAATCAGGACGTAGCAGAAGGCTGCTGAACCCGATTATATGCCCGCGTGTGATACGACAGAGACAAGAGCAATCAATTTGATCAGTTAATCACATAAAATCAAACTCAATGCCTTAAACACGATGAAAGCATACATTTCGTCGGTCTCTTCTGTAGCTTCTATGGCTGCGGACGCAAATAGAATACACGTAACATTTAACCGGATTTCCACTGCACTGGTAAGTACCGTGGGAATCCACTAGTACAGGCTTATTTCATTGCGAGAAATCAGTGACACATTTGTGGATCGTCGGGGAGTATAATACAGACAAATGACGTTCACTTCTCATAATACTTCGTAAAACAGGCTGCCATCAATTTCAGAAACAGTCGGCCATGTCTCCCTTCGATACGGGTGGTTCTCGTTTTAATACTGTTTGTGTGCTGGTGTGATATTTCATAGTCCCTGTCATCCCGAAAGACGCTTCTGTAAACTCAACGGTCGTGTCGAGGTTACAGGCCGAGCTGAATCCGTGACTTGGCAGAACCGTTACGAGGGAAAAAAATATCCTCGCTGATAAATTGGGTGCAAACGGAGACATCGCTTTGGCGATTTTTGAGCCTTCTTTACTCTTGTTTCGTCTGTCCTCTGGGGGGCCGTATGTTAAGTCCACCCATTTGTCACGTTTTTTCCGTGGGCTGCGTTTGTCAATTGAATAGCGAGATGTCTTCGTTTATGTGGATCGGAAACGTAGCAGAGACGATGTACAGGAATACGGCCGCATTTCGCTGCTCAATAAATGAATTTACTCAAGTGAGAAGGCATTAGAAAATCTAGCAATGATTTGATTTTTTGGACATTTGTTAAAGGTGCGGCACACGTCTACACGGAAAGTAGAACTGACTGAAGGTTGACGTTTACCCCAGAAAATGATGGACTATTTGGATCGTCTTTTGCTCTATTTATGACGATCAATGGGATAGAAGCTGTTTGTTTTTATTAATTAAATTAAAACGAAGTTCTCTATTCAGTATAGCTTGTGATTAACTATGCAGAACGTGCTTCATATCCACCTATATTACATTCAAACCCTCAAAATCATATGCATGGATCTAGCATAATTGGTCTAGGCTGTGACGCACGAGTTGTTGACGTCGACAGAGATCGAACGCCTCGGTTGTCATATTCTTACGGGTACGATAGATGCTCCCATTAAATTTCACAGTTAACAGCCGTACTACCCAGTTTCAAGAACGAAATAAAAAAAAAGCCTGCGTGTGCATTACATCAACAATTTAGAACTACTACTACTATCACTAGATTGAATGCATTTTCTCGCAAATTTCCTCTCCTTTTTCGTAATTATCACCACAAGGCCAGACATACGCATTTACACACATACCCAATCACTGACGCGGTATAAGCTCGAGAATCTCAAGAGCGTCATCGGGCGTTCGACAGTCGGCCGAAGGGACTCGCAAGAGGGGTCAGTGGAGCGCACCGGCCCTGCGGAACTGCCGGACCGAGATGACAGCGCTGCACCAGCAAATGCCTAAGGTATAATGCGCATACAGGCACACGATAGTGGGCCTGAGTCACCTGAATGTATCTGTGTTCGTGTGTGTGTACCTAATGGTAGCCTATACGGTATGGCCTTGTGAGTTAATGGGATGGAATAGGAAAGTCTGGATACGGCAGCCGCTAAATATGGAGGCCACTCGAAAGCTTCCGTGGAGCGGACCGCTTGGCCGGGACGATACGGGGCACTGGGACGTCGACCGTTGGGCACGGTGCCTCGAGCCGGCTGCCGGCCTCCGTTACCGCTGGCCGAGTCAAGCGTTAGAGGGCCACTCTGACCGGATATGAAGAAGGCTCTCTTCTCCACTACGGTCGGCCATCCTGTCGGCTGCTATCCGCCACCATCGTCGCAGACGGCACCGCCGCACGGTCGCCTCTGTCAAGTATCTCACTCACTCCAGCGCTGCGGCTAGGGACTCATCAACGAACCAGAGCGACAAAGCCAAGGGAACGACGACCGCGACAGTGGGTGGCGCACAGCAGCGGTACATTCCGCCTCTTACATCGCATCCTCGGTGTACGGCACTGCAGGGCATGCAAGTAGGCGGGCAGCGGTATCCTATCGTGGAGATGGGGCTCTCGAGTACCTCCGTCCGGGCCAGACTTGACGTTGCTGGCTGCAACTAGATTCTCGGCCGACCCCGGCAACACTCGCGCGCGGCCTGGGTGCATGTATGAGGCGATCCTTCAACTTGTATAATAGTATCAGGCGTAGAGAACTGAGGAGCAAACTTTTTTGGGCAACGGACCACAGATAGATAGCTAACTTGGCCGTTGTTTTGATCAACTTGAGCAACTGGAGTAGTCGGCTAGAAGGAGATCCAGTATGCGACTAAGATTAGTCGACTGGGACGTCGCTGACAGACAAGAGGTGCGGTGATAGCGATAGTGGCGTCAAAGCCATGGTTGAGGGGGAGGCATGGATTTTTCGCCGGGACGAATTGCCGCACGACCATTTCGTTGGAGGGGTACGCGCCACCCAGAATTACGTAGCTATTTACAGTGAAATCGCGACCATAGAAAATACGCCGGGAGGGATCAGGGACGGTGATCACTGGTCCGCATAAGGCCTCTATCCAGGGCCTCACCATGATGTTGCCCTCAGAACGACACTCGACCATTCCGCGATCTACTCACTGTGTAGTAGCCAATCTACAAGATTGGTTTCTTAAACTATTTCCTTCGGCAAAGATTCAAGTTGGGGCGGGGTCATACAGGAAGCGCGTCGATAACTGACATATAAGACGCGCATAGACAACCTGATCGGCAAAATGAATAGAGTTCCTTTTTTCCTAAATCTGTTGAGTGAGATTGAATCAATCAAAACTCTTAAATAAGATCCAACGCTGTCATTATCAAATCCCGTATAAGCCATATGTTCTATCAGAACACGTCAAAAGATAAATGGAAATGTATTTGAGGATACATCCATCTTTAAAATAATCGCGACCAGAGAAATATACGTACTTAGAAAAATCTCAACCTGTGTCGTATATAGCCGATTAAACCCCGTCCTTTTATAGACGTGCCATATTGATTCCACAGCATTTACTAATTATAACATTTCGGAAACGTTTGCAATAGGCTGACACGACACGTAGCGCATTAACGAGAGAACGGGTGCTTCTATTAATCGAACCATACGCAGCTCATTTCCAAGTAATTACACTTACACTGTACGCAATTAATCGCCCTTCCCTCGAGTGTGTTTCCTTCACGTGATAGTTCGAATGTGGGTCCGATTAAAGTCGTCGATGTGAACACAAATGATTCCAAAAAATGCGTAAGGAAAATTCACGTTACCCGAGTTTCTAATTGGCGTCGACTTTCTGTTTGTGTTCGTAGGCAAATGTACATCTATAATTAACGTCATTCTAGCCCGAACTGAGTGCGCTGTCAACTGCAATAGCGGTAGTCGTGTTGTCTATACATGGACAGATACTCCGGAAGGAAGCTATTTGATCCCTAGCAATGTTATCAGCAGGGACATTAGCAGTATAAGGAAACCTTTTCATCAATAGCCTTGTGTTCGCGTACGTTTCGCGAATCGAATCTGTTATTCCTGGAAAGTCGTATGTGATGGTGACGGAATGAAGATAACGTACGAGGACAACCCGCAAGGCACATTTCCCTTTAACACTAAAATCTAAACGCAAATGCGTCATACACGTGAATTTGTAAAATATACCTAATTTCTGACTTATCGTTCTTTGACTTATCCTGTGACTTAGATATCGAATTATTTTGTTGCTAAAAAAGTAATTTTTCACTGACTCACAGCCAATAACGTTCTTCACTGCTGTCGGCATTGTTTCTCAAGAGGCACCCATATAAATGCAAATGTGCAACGGTGGGGATCGAACCCGTATGGGCACCCATGTGTCTCCAAAGAGCTTCTGCGAGAAGCAAACCCAAACGAGACAATGAGTAAACTTAAGAAACTTAATTACAAAGGTTAATTCCTTCTGGTGAGCATACCAACGTCAAGAAATGCAGATTTGGATTCGCTAGTATTCTTGCTCCAAGGGAGCTTGTCTTTCAATCATTAAAATTAGTCTCAGATTGATACGCTTTAATGCCTTCGGGTGGGTTCCAGTCGCTGGTAATTAGCTGGTGTGTCTTTGTCAGATTTCTCCAACATAAGCACCCCCTCTCTGTTGCATCAAAGTTTCGAGGGGTGGGGGGAGGCGATTTTTAATGTATTAACGATAGGGACTATAGTGCTACTTACGCTTATCAAACGCCGCCACTCTTATGGACGCTTTTCTAGATTTCGAATCTGCAAATTCGAATCTAGCTAGACACTGCAACCACATCACGGAGTTTACGAGGGAGGACCTTGGCGCGGACCGTGGAAAACAACTAGCTCGTCTTTGTTTTTTTGCAACGCAACAAGTCCAATCGAAATGGCCGATAACAGCCAAGCCTCTCTCTCTTCGTCAGTTTATAGTCCTCCATAGGTAGGGCCATTTACGGTGACGTTCTCCTAGCGCTGACTTGTACCGCTTTACATTTACCCTCATGACTAATGACACTCTGTTTTATAATGTGAACTATCCTGCAACGCGCCAACATTAGCAGCATGTATAATAGCAGGGTACGGGGCTGGCAGCATCGGTGGGTCACCCTCTGCTTGGCATTAACTCGTTTCACATTGTGCCGCCGCATACTGATGTAGCCCAATACACTCCCATAGAAAACATATGAACTCACGACTGCTGCTGCTGCAGCAGCGAAGCCAATTATTCCCAATCAAATGCTTTATTAATGTGGCTGGCGCCCACAACATCACTAAGGAGCAATACGGCATGCGGAATTAGTATGCGACGCGTCGAACAGCTATTGGACGATCCGATGGTGGCGTGCTGCCAATATCCTTCATCGAATATTGACTTGTTATCTTTCTCATCTAGATATCATCTCTCTGCTCCAGTCGATTAGAATAATTTGGCGTAGCAATTATGGTTGCATTCTTAGGCAAATTATGTCGAGCTTTACGATATTCTCAACTGGCATACTGTTACCTGGCCGTATTTGAAGGATGATCTATCGAGGAGCGTGTGTTCACTGCGACCCGCTTATTGCTCGAGTTGTAATCGTATGAGACTGAGTTACTTTTTTATGCTATATCGCAGCGTTATACCATCGTGCGTAATGTGACAACAAAAATGAACTTTGAGAAGAACGCTTCAGGTTTACGTTTAATGGACTTCCTCAAAGGAATGGCAGCATGAGAAAATAGCTAAATACTGTAGCCAGTTCGAGTGGATAATCCCAAACCTTCATTGATCTGAATTATTAATATTGTTATCGGACAGCCGTAATCCCATTTTAGCCTATTTCGTACGCGTATTCTTAAACGGTTGATCTAATGACTGTAGCTACGGCTTATTTGTGTAAATGTATAATATCGGAGAACAAGGCGGCCGCAGAACTATCAGAACCGGTATTGCTTTGTCCTTAGCAGTTCGTTGTCACAACTTTGTGGAATAAAGAAAACAAATCGATTACTCTCGGTACGACGGTCGTGAAACGTTTCCCCGTCTCCCAACGAGACCCAAGGATTAAATCGGTATCGCTATGACAGTATTACCAACGGATCCACGTGATCCATGAGACAAGCTAATCAAACGTTTCCGTCTGCGGGGACGTGAATGAATAGAATGACTAAAAACAAACCGGGCACGTCCGAACGCAAAAACGTGGAGCCTCCTATCATGCCCCGGCTGTTGCTGGGTTAGGCTGGGCACGCTTATGAACGTTCGTTCCTATAGGGAAAAAGTGCCCTTAGACCAATGTGCAGATGCAGCTCCGAAGGTTCACCAAAGCTTAGGTCCTAGCGACTGCTTCGTTAACACTGGGCATAACGTATAGCATATACCGATAAGCGAGGAATCGGTCTGTATTTAGGAGAATCGAACGACACAAACTCGTAGCTCACAAACTCACAAACGACACACCAACTCATAGCTGTTTTTTGTTCTGTGTCAAGAGTCCTGGAGAAGGGATTAATATGCTCTAAACTAGCAATGCGTAATGCAGTAGCAGGTGTGACGGAGCTCGTGCAGGTCTCTAATAATGGCTCTGGATAATTGGTATTAGCGTAACGGTACAATGTTGATAATAAATATTATATGTTTTAAGCACATACTTGACATATAGACAAAGCAGAAGTATGTATTACATTGATGAATAGTTTGTTCGGTCTTCAGGCTCCCTCCACGATAGGTTTAGTGAACAATACAGGCATCTGGCGCTTGAAAAAGTCGCAGAGATTATTCGTGTATAGTGGAATTATGCTACCGTCTATGACTGAGCTATGAAGAGACCTGGGCAGGGACTAATTTGTGACTTATTCGACGCCGTCAAAGCCTACAACATAGTGAACCGGAGCAAAGTCTGGAGTGTCCTGGACGATTCTGGCATGAAACCTGCGTCGCAATGGTTAGACTATTATATGAGGATCGTAGCCTGGGCGTCCTACATAAGTAAGTCTCGAGTCTACAAGACTAGAAACAACGGGGATTCATTTAGTCTGAAACACTATTCGGGTTATCCATAATCGAAGAAAATCTGTTGAGGTCACGTAAGGGCTCTGTGTACAAGAAGAAGAGTTTCCTGTTACCAGGGTTACCGTTTGCAGCTGACCTCGTTCTGGTTGTGCCAGCGCATCGAGGCCCCCCTGATCATCACCACACAAGACGTAAATGGACTACAACTGACGCTCAGGCGACAGTGATCATCTTTGGAGGAGGGGCTAGAGAGGGAGCGAGGCCCACAAATCAAAGGAAAGACACTACTGGAAGGGAAATCATACAGATATACGGGGATTACGCTAGACCTGGCCCCGAAGTATTTCGCGAAACAAGAGAGGATATGAAGCGAGAACCGGGCGAAGGCACTCAGTCAACCGAACGCCCAGGCACAGTGAACATGTAACAGGTTTAAGATTTTCCACGGGTCCCTAATTGGTCGACCTGCCCGTTTCTGCAAGCCGCACCCGGAGTATTGCGCAAGTAGTCTCAGGCAGTGAGCCAAGCAACCGAGGCGCGGCGTTTTAATGGGTGTGGGTCCCACAGTACTAAACTAAGAGCGGTTGAGTTGGTCAGGTACTTAGCCCTTAAAATTTAGAAATCTAAATGGAAACGCGGTGACAACCATGTCCAGAACCACCAGAACGACGATCGAAAGAAATCAAGGCGATGCTGTCTGATAATATCAATACCTCTCGCATCACAACTCCTGGAGAAAGAACTACAATGAAGCAGCTCAGTTTAAAGGATATTATATTCCTTGACCGGATAAGCCCACTCGCATACGAACGAACGACGCAGGGCCATGGTAATACTGATGGAGACCCTTGGGAGCAAATCGACATAGTATAGGAGAACTATCGAAGTCACGAAACTATACCAAGACGAGAGGCAACAATCAATGGACGGCTAACGGCGCCTGATGCAATACAATACAAAGAAATAATATGAAGAAAGATAGATCCGAAGACAAAGAAAGCGTGCAACTACCATCAGGAGTATCAAACGATCATTAAAAACCTGGGAGTTAGAGACACGAAGCATGCCCTGAGTAATGTTCGGCGGTACCAGCGAATCATTCTATTCTATTCGGACTATCTCCATATTAGGACAATCAAAACAATACAACAAAACTATAACAGGTGTAGGTGTTTTGAGCTTCTCCCGGCCTAAGCGGATCTTATTCTGTTCCTTCTTCACTCTTCACCTGATCAGTTCTAAGCTGCCTATTCTCGTCTGTTATTGGACATCATTCCATTTCTTAGTGTTCACTACGTACGCCCACGTTGGGAGCCAAAGCATGAGATACATATTTGTTATCAACCCTTGAAAAATAGTCTTCATACGACGTTATGTAGTATGCAGCATCTTCATATCCTTGGCCTCTTTGTGGATGGCAAATCTACAGGCTTATAAGCCCGACAAATGTGGTGGCCTGTAAGATGAATTGCGCGAGTATGTTTACTGCATGTTAGCCATCGTTTCTTAAAGCAGTATGGAACGTATCGATATTAGCTATTGGTGTCATCTTCTCTATTCTTTCATATGTATTAAGCGACTACAATTTTGCTCAAATATATAGACTAACTGAAGAAGTCGTGTTCTAGCAATGGATGTCGAGGACTAACAATAATGTTTTCCCGGGTTCGATCCCCGGCTAGCCGTTAGCGCCTGTTTAAAAATAGCGGTTGCTGATTCAGGTTGTAATATCAGCTCTGCTTTTAGTTGACCGGCACAAATATTGTTTTACTCCCTCCCCGAAAACTTAAATAAACTTAAAATTGTTCCCCTTTCCCTTGATTTAACCTCGATTTGATGCAAGAGCGTTCATCTGTATCACACGATAACGAGCATGACGTACAGAGACAGAGTATACCATTTTAATTCATAGGGTGAGCGACCGTGCTTGCACTATTTCTACGCCCCGACATCTGTACCGAGTGGACAGTAGATGAAGACGGAAGATAAAGACGACTTATTGGTGACCTCGATGAGCATTAAATTGGAGTACGGTCTAGCGTGGAACATCGAGCAGAGCAGAGGTCGATTAAAACGAGGTAGTCGTCTGTTCGCCGGTTTGCAGCAAGTACTTCTTGTAGTTGTCTATCTCCTACTGCTGCTGCTAGAGGAGAGAAAGCAACTTAAGGCATCGCAACATCGACCGACCAAGAAATAATGGAGAGGCTGAAATAGATCAGGGATAAGAGCGTAATCTAAGAAACTCGCTGAGCGGCTCAGCAATCAACTGATGGCACACATTAAACACGGAAGAATGTCTTAACGAGTTCGAACAGAACGTCGCGAATGGGCATATTATTAATTTCAAAAGCAGTTGTGCATCTAACGAGTACATATATAATGTATAGGGTGTGGCACGAGCAGGCTTACAGTTGGATGAAGCGTACGCCTACAGTTAGTTAAAAAGTAGGCTTACAGTTGAAAGGCATGCGTTTTAAACTGTGACGCAGCTTTCTCTTTCTAACTGGTGACACACTGCTTTCCAAACTGTAAGCCTACTGTTATGTATTGGTTGGAAGTGGACCGTTTCCTGCAGACTCAGCAGAACAATTTCGTGCATACTATATATAGAGCAAAGAAGAACGTCTGACATATGTAGAAATAGTTATGCGAAATAACAAGGATTTCTGTCCATGACAATGAACCGCTTGGCAGGCCACGACTCGTCTTCCGACAAGCCAGCTTACTTTTCATCAGTGGATTTGAGGAAACCATGATGGCGATGGTACTATGTTCGCTATTCTAATTCGCGACCCATTTTCGAGACTTACATTTCTCCGAATGCCGATGAACAATCTCGCCGGATGATACGTACCTAAGAAGTGTCTGTCTCCGAAAGCCAAAATAAATTACTACACTTCTGAAAGCTTTCCAACATCACGGATGAGTGCGCCTATTTTGCTTGGTCTGGCTATTCCTCTCGTCGATGTCTGCCAGGAAGCAGTGCGAAAGCTTTGCTAAACATTATCGGCTTTGATTCTTTCCATTTGAGCCGAGCTCTGCTTTTGATTCACCTGCCGACGGTGGTAGCTCCTCCGAGGCAAAAGCTGCCCACCCATAGGCAGAATGTCAGAGTATGTAAGCGAGGCCATTTCGAATCGAAAATAACTAGCTATTAGGATTTCGACCAACCGACCTAACTGTGGTTAGCCATGACGTTAGCAAAAAGTTATTTCTCACCATCTTCTCAGAGAATTACAAAGCGGGTGAAAATGAACTTCGAGAAAATCGGACCCCGGTCAGACATGCTGACTATCTCCCCTCTGATAAAATCGCATAATACTCTCAGGAAGCAATTGAAAAAAGGCCATTTTAGTCTACTACTTGGTACAATTTTTTGATGTTTTAGTTTGATTAGCTTAAACAAATCGCTCGTCCTGTCCAAACTATATATAATGCGCTGCGCTATGAGAGCTCATCGAACTCGGGAAAATGTTTAAATGAGTTAAAACATTGGTTCTTTTTGGAGACCACTTTGCGGACTGGATTGCGAGAACGTGCAGTTACCTAACATTGTATCTATCATAGGAATAGCCAGTTTGTTCATTTGCTGACGCGGACACGTACGGTCAACTTAGTTCTAAATGCTGCTCTTTTTGCATTTATCGTTCTACCACAGCCACTCAAGCCCTTATTTAAGAAATGGTGCTGTGGTAGCCTCGAAGTCTTATATTCTTCTGTAAAGTATGCTCAAGATTGCATCTGATCCAAGATGTACGGTTATACTAAAAAATCGATCTGCAACCCTGCAGTTCACGTTGTGAGCGCTTAGTATACATACGGATGTACAGCTCACTTAGTTTCCTGCACGCATATCACATGTATCTGCATATCAATGGTTTCGAGCATCCAAAATAGCAACCGTCGAGATTTTCTCAACAGCTGTACCTACAGGCCTTTGGCGGGGGGGGGGGGGGTATCGGTTCCGAGACGTTTCAGCCTTTGCAGCAAAAAAAGTATCTATTCGAAACCACACAGTGATAGATGACATCTAGGAGGAGCATAGTCTAAATGTATGCGAGAGATCTCATCTACAGATGTTCGCAACTTCAAATACATGGTTGCTCCAAGCTTTCTGCAAAACTTGAAGGGTCTCGGTCATGGTCGATGTCAGAAGCAATGGGTGATCTTGTGCTAAACCGAGAGCAATACGACACTCCTTGGATGTTACTGATAGCGCAGCTGGCATATGGTGTGCCGCTCCTCACGCAGGCATCGGCAAACGTTATATATGCAGGGCGTTCCGGAAGTCACGCGAGCCTATAGTGTCAAGAAACGATACGCTG
The DNA here is from genome assembly GCA_019614645.1 of Stratiolaelaps scimitus. Lineage (NCBI taxonomy): Eukaryota > Metazoa > Arthropoda > Arachnida > Mesostigmata > Laelapidae > Stratiolaelaps > Stratiolaelaps scimitus. Next base: position 2,958,320 of record JABWDB010000028.1, read on the forward strand.
CCCGACATAGAAACACGATGTTCCGTGCATGGGCGCACCTGTTGTAAACCTCTTAGTTATTCTATAAATGATGATTCGGTGTCCACTTAAATTGATATATATATTAGTTTATAATTTATATATAGTAATATGGAAATAGTATTAATAATAATAATAATTATGACAATTTTTCGAGCGTATTGACTCGAAAAAGCGCAGCCGGGAAATCACACCCCGGATCCCTTCACTGTCAGGGAAGTGTTTTAGGTTATTAGGCCGCTATGCTTCCTGGGCCTGATTCGTCGAACACACTTCCAATTTTGATCGTTATCGTTATCAGGCGTTTCACGATAACGTATACGAAACGGCACAAATATTCGTAGCAATGATTGTTGAAATCGTCAACATTTTCCTCACAGATTGCCCGTTACAAGTAAACCTAACAAACCGTTTGTCGTCCGACCATGAGTCTAAATCGTTCCGAGTTACACAGGGCGATGCGAAACAGTGTTGACCGAGCTTCGCATATAATATATGGTTTGCTTATCGGTGTATCTGTACATAGTCATCGTTCGCTGTCGATAGTGGCGACGCATATGCGAGTCGCATAATCTCTGGACACGAACTTTCCGCAGCATGGCCTCAATTTTGTTTAGTAATATGATAGGTGGAGCAAAATAGCCAGATCGAATACATGCAAAGACTCCTCGCCCATCACGATGATGATCTACACATCCTGCAAAAGCCACCAAGGCTCCGAGACGCGAGAGAAATGAAGAGACAAGATTGAAAGACGATCAGTCAGCGAATCGACGTCTGAACGAAGGAAAGTTTAGTAAAATGACACCAACATCGCCACAGACTTGCGGCAGTCGATGGCTTAATACAACTCAAGCGCCACCCTTCCAGCTGCCGCTGAGGCCAGAGCGAATTGTTTATTTCGTGGGTGGCCGTGTTGCGGAATCTACAGAGACGTACACAGACAGATGCATGCGGATTGTTTCAGTTCGCTGTGTTCGCCGATTAGAGCGGAACAGGAGATAGTTGTACGAAGATGGCCATCATATGTATTATAATTGCTATAAGCTTGATTCGTTCTGTCCCGAGCTAGGTGTCGACCCGTGTCTCATACGTAGGTGCGTGTGGTTCGGAGAAGTCGCCGATCTAGGTCTAAGCTTCCTCATAGACAAGCATGTGTACCTTTTACTCGGAATACATATTTTGTGCTGTGATAGAGGCGGGGCAAAGACGGCATTGTCTGTGGCCGCTCGCTATCTATAGTATTTATTTGGGTTCAAAGTATCGGCGACGTTGAATGTAAGTTCCTATTCCCACAATATATGTAATAATATATAGGATATACCATTGCAGAAAATTATTCAAAATAATTGTTTCTTTACTACGTGAACGAAAATTGTTATTGAGATGAGTTGCCTGACATACCTATGAGAGGGGCTCGAATGTCGAATTCGAAGGTGGAGGACTGAATGCGAAATCGAAGCGTCGTCTTATCCTCATGGGTTACTTGTTTTATAAAAAATACCAGACAATATCTTAAGCAAGATGAAGTTAACCCGAATGATAACCATGTAGGATCCCAAGATTGAGCCTTGCGGCGTTCCATATTGAGCACCCTCCATGACGATCTGACTCCCTCCACCTTTTCCCCTGACGTCTGTCCGTGACAATAGAGCGGAACCAACCAGTGACTGTAGAACTACAACTCAGACATTCAAGCATTTGCAGAATAAATAATGACGCAGGTAATCGAGGACAGCTGCGATGTCTAAAAAGACCCCTAGGTATAAAGACCCCTAGACATTGTCCTCGCACGAATTCACCACTTCTTGCCGTAAATGTTCCATTGCCAACTCGGTGGATCTACATAGATCTGCAAAGCCGAATTGGCACGAAGTGAAGAAAACCATTGCAGTAAGATGTTGCGAGATCACAATTTTTGCAAAGACAGGTAGTCTAGCAGGAAAATCGGCCGATAATTGCAAGGATATTTCCGTTCGTCTTTGTTCTTGAACAACGAGACTATTAAGAAATCCTTCAGCTTAACCGGGAAACAACCGAACTGAAAAAAGGGGTTGATCAGTCGACCAGTTTTATATGTTTACTGGGAATCTTACTCGCACCTGCGCTCTAGGATGTCTTGATGGACAACAAAACTTTCTTAAGCTTCGACTGCCTTACTTCAGCATAAGTGAACTACGTCCCCATGCAGCCCAGATAGACTCCAGTTCAGGTCTAATGCCCTTATGCAATTGAATGGAAGATACCGTCTCAACATCAACGGTCGCGAAGTGCTGGTTCAACTCATCTGGAGCTGCCTGAAGTGTTTCCAGCGGACGCGAAAAGGATTCCAAAGAGCGCGGAACTTCTTCTTTCGCATCACCTCAGCCACAGGAAAAATTCATAAATCTCCACAACTGCCAATCAAAGGATGATCGCGTACAGTGGAGTGTCCGTCTGAATCTGAGAAGAGTAATACTAAGTACGCGGACTTCGATTTCCGCGACGACCCTACTCGTAGATGCCAACGATATCATTTGTTGACATCCTGTCTGAGGAGCCGGAGCCCCGCCGAGAACCGAAATATCCGCGGCGGTGGAGATGAGCCAGGTATAGTTTCGGTGAAGCAGTTTTCATACTCAAGAGAGAATTAGGAACTCATCACATCCGAAGCTGAGTTTGGCAGTATCAGCGTCGAAAATAGTGAACCAGCTAAATTGACCCACATGCTCCTGAAAGTCCAAAATACTATCCTTATCATGTCTGTTGTTAAGTACGTATGATTGTGACGGGGCATATCTTAGACAAGCGGAGATTCTACCCGTCAACATAACCAGGCCCGGATAATGATCAGAGAACAAGGGGATGCACTAAACCACATGGGAAATATCCGGTAGGTTATCACTGTTGCCAGTAGCAACGTGGTCGATGCAGGTATCAGAGGTCGACGCGTGACCTTATTAATGACAAGATAGAAATTTCTAACAGAGTATATATATATTATATATATACATGTTGTGCTTCAAAGCTTGACAGTAATGATACACATGACATGTATGACACTAAGGCATTTGGAACATGATTCCAAAAGGTGAATCACTGATATGAAAGGAAACTAGTGAGCGTGTCTCAAAGTCTGTACAACTGAAGTCAGTCTAGTAAGTCGCTGATGTCGGGTGCCCTTTACACGGTGCAACAGCTAGCGAGTAGTCAGTCCGACGGCGTTTTCTCCCCATTCCCCGCATCGGATGGACCTCATGGGTTGGGACATCCGTATCTCGGGACGATCAGTTGGAAAAGATAACTTGTTGTAAGTGATGCAAGTAAGTTGAGTAAGCCGACATTTTCAACATGATTCCAAATGGAGGAAGAATAGCCTATGTTGGCGTATCGTCAAAAATGTATTATACTTGCTTGTCCTGAATTCCTACCTTTTACAAAAAGGTAGGAATTCCGAACAATTCCGAAAAATCGAATCAGAGCTATTAAAGACAGAACCGAAATATAGCACTTTCGGTCGCTTGGCGCTGCAGGTAGTGGCAGGCGAGTTAACCTCTAATGAGATGTTCTTTGCCTTGTATAGTACGTGGCCTTAAGCTCGTTAAAACTGTAAGTGCTGAGATTATTAACAGAGCTTGAGCTGTGTCACGAAACTCTGTCACTTGCTTTCGAGTGAACCACATACAGCTATAAATGACTATATAACGGTACAATTTTAAGTAACACATTGAGGGTAACTAAATAGGCCTCATTTCGTCCGCTATACCGTGCTACTTAAAATATTACAGCTTTCTAGTTATTTATATCTATATGTGGTTGTTTACACATCGCGCAAGTAAGTCGGACGTCTCCAAAGATCTATTTAGCCGGAACTAGCCCTTCAAAGCATACCACTAACAGTATTTTTGAGTACAGTCTAAAAGTAATAACTTATTTTACCCTTTGCTTATTTGATGCTACTATGGTTCGTGCCTTAATTTATTATTGAAATTGTTACTTGATTGTAACTGATTTTTGTTGTTGTTACAGGAACTCGAACGAACCAGAATTGGGAAGCCCTTGTTCAATTGTTAACCCACTGTTCCCAATTATTAACCCAAGCTAGCATTTAGCAGATTGAAACCAAACCAAGTGTATTTACCAAACTGGTTAATGTCTTTCACTTTGTGAAAAGAGATAGAGTTTGTCTCAACTGTTAGGTTCATATGCGTACTTTGTTAGGACAAATAATGTTACTCGCTTAAACAAATTGAGTTGTTCATTGGAGATACCATTCTGCCTTGGGTGTCCACACAATTCAAAATAGCATTTCCAAAAAGCAGGCACCTAGCCTTTTTTAACATTCGTTGCGGCCAGACGAATAATTAAGCTGTTCTACTAGCCGCGTGGATTAATAGCAGAAGATTGTAAGAACCTCACTCACAACTTTGTTATCAGTAAGCACCTCACCTTTACCATCCTCAAAAACAAACCGACCGCCAACAGGGTGAAATTGGTGGAGCATATCGATCTCTCGGAGGAGAACCTTTTCGCGAAGGTCTTGAAGCTCAAGGTGAAGTGGAGTGACAACACCGCACGGCTGCCAGACGTGTTGTGCAAGAACTGTACCATTGGTTTAGCGCGTCATTAAATCTAGTTTTTTTTCAAGCTCATTGACTGAGAAACGACTTCAGGAACTGATCCAGCGAGGCCTGGATTGCGCCTGTTTACACACCTGGCTGCAGGTCAAACCCTGCCAATAAAATAAGTTGCTTGCAGAATTGTCAACAAAGATCTTTGAAAAAAGAGACCTGCTTGTCCAACCGCGGTCACTTGAAGTGATGGAGCGAATTGTTTGTAAGGCGATTCTTCAGAATGCCGAGACCCAAGGCCTATCGGATCTGAAGTTTGGACAACCAGAGCAAGTTGGTGGTCGAATCCCAGGCAAATCTATACCTATTCGAGGGTGATATCGAACGGATGGCCAATGTTTCTACCGCCATCCTACAGAGGACTCTGAACAGTATGGGCAAATTCTACGAAGGGAAGAAACCTCGGATGAGTTCTTCAAACAGAGACGACCTCCTCCAGAATAGGCTTTGTGTGTTTCGCCCTAAAGTTACTACGAAAACCCGAGCCGGCGATCCTCCTCTATGCTTAGAGGGCGTTCAGGTTCTTAAATAGAAATCACTATTTTTTTTTTTTTTTTTTTTTCGAGCTGACCCTCAGCTGTTTTCCTATCTGGGGGAACTATTTATTCAGGAACTCCCAAATCACTATTTAAATTTTGATATGCTTGAGATAATCACTCTGTTCTCTATAGATTATACACAATCCTTTAAATTTTAATAATGCTCCTTATGCTGTGCAAATTAGTCGAAATAGCTGAAAAAATCTAAATGTAAACAACTGTTAACAAACGCTAATATTCCTCTCTTCAAGTTCTACAATAATGAATATTCCCACTAAAAATAATAATTGTAGAGGTTACAACTATTCGCCATGCCTCATCCGCTTATGGGCGCAAGTATTTCTTTGTGTTTCAGAGCAAGCATGCTCGGCCTCATGGACACCATGGTATCCGTATGTGATTCTCAACAACAAAGCTCTTTGATTTTTCTTTTAGTTGTCTTTCGTCAACAACAACAACAACCGAGGACAAATATCGCAGATGATTCTGTCTCTAGGCGCGTGCGTCAAATCATCAACACAAGCTGCAGCGAAATTAAATGCAGAAGAGTTTTGCTGGCGCAAGGAGATACGCACTCAAAACACTTATGAAGTTGTGTCGTATATATGAATAAATTACTCTGAAATTTGAAAACGTCATGTCATTGGCATTAGGCAAACAATGGACAAAAAGTAGCTTACCCGAACTATAAGATTCCAAAATAACCCTCTCCTCTTTCTCTCTTTTATAATATATATATATATATATATATGTAAATGTGCTGCATTTATAAATTATTACGAACTGCTTTCTCAACGATCTCCCATGAGATGTGTCCTCATTGGACGCGCTGCTGACGAATGCGTTACACGAGTCATAATGGACTACTAATATTATAGTATCACGATGGCCAAATGCATTCGCCTTGATGGCGATTTCACTACCTAGCTGCCGATAACACAGAGCCGAACTAAGCGCTATTGTCGGCCCCGATAGATGCGGTTTCGGATATCCGTATATTCGTCGTATCGGCGGAGTCCCCCCAGAGAGTTTTCGATGGATCCTCCGTTCGCTTTCGTCCGATGCTAGCGCTATTGCAAGTTCCCCTTGGCTCGGCCGCCACCACATCACTGAAGCAGCGCTCGTCTGCCATCACACAACTTCGATGTATCCAATTCGCCACTGTCGGACGTCTGGAAAGAGCCTTGCGCTGCGGGGATGCATGCATAGCCTGTGCAGGCAGTGCCATTCATGATCGGGGCGAACCATTGCTCAGAAGCTACTTACGCATATGCCAATAATGGGTCTCGCCCAAATATAATACAATAGTATTGTTGGCACATACACATATTCAGGTTCGCACTATCGGCCGGCTTAGCGTATGACGAAATATATTTTCACCGAAGAACAAAGTTACGATTATGTCCACTAATTAAACTTGACGCGTAAATCTAATAATGAACTAATCTGATAATAATCTGACAATAATAGTAAAGCTAAATAGTTCGAGGAGTCGCTGTGAATGGACGATTTAGATCCACTTGTCTGGCCCAAAAACCAAGCCAGTGGATCGACGTGATGTATACGTCTGTGGTAGATACAGAATACTGCCTCAGCTTAAACACACAGTAACAATAATATATATATATATATATATATATATATATATATATATATATATATATATATATATATATATATATATATATATATATATATATATATATATATATATATATATACAATTATATGTGGAACGAGTATTTTCCCACCGATAAATTCCCCCGTTGAAAGCCGCTGGGAATTGACACGCTCGGTATTCGCCCATTCTATCTTTCGACAGTTACCCGTGTGCATCGTGAGTTACCCGAATGCGAATTCGCTAATGGTAGACTACTTCTCTAGCGGTGATCTTCGATAACAATGTTACTTGTGAAGGTCGTCGGTGTCGTGTCTAAAAGTGACGCTTTCATTATATTGTATTATATTAACCTTCATAAGGACTGTGTGCGTAGGTGCCAAATGTCGACGGAAATGCCGAGAAGACTGAACTCATCAAGCAGATTGTTCTCTGTTGGTGAAAGTTCTCAGAAGCCAGCCAGAGTTCCGGGTATCGGACCGTCGATAGAAGAAAATTATTTGCCTTCTGTACTTGCACAAGCGATATCTCCAGTCAACAGGGTAGTCGATAGCCATCTCGGATATATTATCAAACCAGCATTAGGTAAAAATTAGGTAATTAGGTAACAAACATGCCATGTTGTATGCTTATGCTATAATGCATAAACCCTTATATTGCAAGGGTATCAATCAACAATTACGAGATATTGTCCATCAAGAATGCATTGATGTGCGACAGCTTGTTGAAGCTTACCTTAGTTAACCCACTTGAAGTTTAGTTACATTTCTTTTGTTGGCACTTACACCCGCTCGCCAGTGATTTATTTTGCATCAATTCTCGTATATTTCACGAACATCGATGGCATGAACGTCTGTACCATTTTATGCAACAAGGCAGAATATTGTCCTCTAAAAGATCTTGAATCATGCCGTCATCTAGACCGCAATATTTAGCTTCAGCAAAGCCGCGGAATAAACAGAAATTGAATTATTTTGAATTTGCAACATACAGACCCAGAAGAAGGGCATTAAGATCAAAATGTTGATACAGAGGCGTTGTGAGCTCAGCTGGCCAACGATAGTCTTACAACGTTTCGGGCTACGAGTGGACGTGAACAATGTTCACTGAAATGCAGGGATCAATTTTGGTGGGTATCTCAAATTCGGAAGCACTTATGAACGATTCAAGTGGCAGATACATCCACATATGTACGTTTACGTCACTATAAAGGATGTTCCTTCCAGGAGCGGAAAGAAATACACGGATATCTAGGATGCGAAACACAAATAAGTGCGTCGCGTTTGGTCAAGTGAACGCAAAACTTGATTCTATGATATATATATATATATGTATATTTTTTGGTGACTCACACAGATGATAGAACACATAATTGGAGCTTATGTGAGGCGAATTAGGTTATACAGTGATATGATTACCGACGCTTATTCTATTGAGTCGGCCGAGCATTCTAATGCATTCATCCTGCTCTCAAGAATCTCAGAGCGGAGTGACCGAGTAAATATTATACTATGTTTACCTTTCAATGTTAACTTGATTTGGTATAATCATATACTCTAATCCGAGTATTGTTAGAAATATTTTAGTTCTACATAGTTTTCTCCAGACGATTGTGACATTGTAATTGTCCACATCCTTTGATCCAACAACGGTGAATTGAATTGAATCATTCACTTATTAGTTACTGCTGCTGCTGCTTATCTATCTATACATATGTACGCCGCCTGCATATGTAACAAATAGCGACATATAAGTGCCATTAAGGAGCACATTGAAAGAAAAGGGGTAGATGAGTCGGTAGGCTCAAGTCCTCCTCGACTGGACAAGCGGTGGATCGCAACGCAGAATCTGGTTTGGAAGGACGGGCGCGACTAGGTTCGCCTTGATGCGAATGGTTGGACAGTGCGAGAAGACGACAGGGAGCCATGGGGACGGGGGGGGGCGGAGGGGTAGCGAGGCCGACCTAACGGACCTAGCAACGGGTCCTGACCGGGCGAGCCACTGCGCTCGAGCGCCCAGTCCTGACCTGATGGACCGAATGGGGTGGAGTCTGCGCAACTGCAGCCGCTTCCACTGGGCTTCTGCTTGTGGTTTTGTCCTGGTCGCTGTCGATGTGGACTTTATGGACACTCGCTATAGGAGCGCCGCATTGGGAACGGCCAACCAACCGCTCGGTTGGTCGCTCTCTCTCTCTCTCTCTGACGGTCGCCTAGTCGTTACATCATCTCGATTTGTATGGGGTGCCATTCCGCACTACATCCGCACGATACATTCGCTCAACGCCCAATTCGCGCGGCTCCCGATGACTCTTCCCGGTGCCGAATCCACCTCTGCCCGCTCCCCAGAGCCGACGGTCCAATGGAGCCGCGGAGGGCCGCCCGCAAGGAACGATGAACGGACAGGCCTGAGCGAGCGAGGAAGTGGAATACGGCCAATTGCGTACGCGTTGGGGGATGGATGGGTCGCCGCTTGGATGGGGCCGCCAGCCAGGGGGGCATCGAGCTTCATGGACTGGACATGTCGGGGACAGAAGAGCGTTTTGCGCCAACCGTACTTTCTACTGTGAGACGTATTGTCAACACTTTTCGGTACATGGTAGGTGCGTTTTCACAACCGTGTGGAAACTACAAATACTACCTATGCGTGTATCGTTTTCCGTGGACTTGAAACGAACTTCAGTAATTGGAAGTAATAGGTTACGAATTTTTGTATGGCTCAAAAATGCGAAATCAACAGTATTGCCTAATGCTACAATTTTAATTAGGGTCAAATTTAAGTGCTATTAATGTTCATGTCGCTGTGATACAGCAAGGCGCATGGACAGTCCCGAGGCCAAGCAGGACGATTTGCTTAGCGCCTGTCATTCATGATAGGTTCTGACTGACTGGTGAGTATGCCCAAAGGCTAACAGCTAAACGCATTCTAATGTAATTCGTCTAAATCAATCTGTTTAAATATTTTCAACTTAAAACGTACGAATCCCTACATCGTCCCTAAGTTGATACAAAGCGTTGACAAGCATTCTTCTAAAAGCATGTATATAAAATCGGCAATCAAGCTTCGGCAAATAAGCACATTTCAACTAAATGTAATATAGTTATGCTACCTCCTTTACGTTCGTACAGATTGATAATTCGTGACCCAAGAGACTTAGGCGTATGGACATACCTTGCTGAGTTTGAAGATAACGAGAAAATAGAATACGAGTATGAGCACAAGGGGAATTGCGAACCCGAGGAAGAACGAATATAGAGTGAATGCAGTCTGACCCGTCAACGAGGGGGTGTCCATCCAGTAAATATTGCACACCTTCCGCGACGACACCGAGCCATCTGAAAATAAAGGCCAGCAAAAAAGATAATTATAAGAAAATTCGACACAATGGATCATAACGAGAACTGTTATTGCTTGCTATGTAGATTCACGTATATCGGGGCAACCAGTGGCATGAGAAGTTGCGCAGTTCAATATTATGCCATACAAAAAGCACATATCCTTGTCTTCGACAATTTTAATAGAAATTGTGATTTGACGTGCCTGTCGCGAGGACGACCGCTAGTTCATTCGTTATCGATATATCGCTTTACAAATTCTCTATATTCAACAATACCTTCCGATTTTCTGGAAACTGATAGCGTTAGTTTCGAGATTGAAATCCTGCTGGTAGCCGGTCACCCCTGTCATTTAAACCATTATCTACATTTGCACTGATATCACTGACGACGATATCAGCGCGGCGTCCATGCACACTTCTGACATCTTTGACTTCTTCGAACTTGTCGAGAGCGATACTGAAGTCGTTTCGACCCATGTAATATTGTCAGCTCACAACCGGAGATCAAATATATATGCGACAAATGTGGATGATGTTCGACGTCGATCGCTATGAAGGCGCTCGCGCTTGAGTTGTCGTTGTGACAACCGATTGGGTCATTTTACATGTTATCATTTTCGACTATTAGATGTTACACGAGAATTAGAGCTTAGGATACACTAAAAGTCGTTAGGTGTTTTCTGAATCAAATCGATGCAGTTCGTCAAGTTCTGGCTCACCTTGATCTTATATTTATCGGCCAGGACTAAATGTATGGCGGGCCTTTCTAAGGGACCGCACTTGTTATACGTTCCAGCGCGAGCATCGCTAGTAGCTGATACGATGAGGTGCTCTCTCACGTTTTGTCCATTCATTGTTATTATCAGCGGATTGTAGCAGGGAATAAATCTACATTGTGAGAAACAGACATATCATATATTCTACATTCTATGAATGTCGACGTTCGTGCCAAATCAAGCGACACCGCCAATTCAATCATATAAATACAATTTCTTAGAGAACGAGATCCGTATCAAACAAATCAGCTTATCTTCCCATTCGAGCGTGTTACATCTGTAACCTACCTAGCTATGTGCCCACCCCATGTTTCTCACATTTCAAGAACATTCACCGAATATTTCACTATCTAACTCAGGTGTAGACATTTGATATCGGAAATTGTCGTTTTGAGGGTGCGTCAAAATGATAGCTCACTCAGTGTTTGTCGAACACAACCGAGTTCTAATATCGTTTTTTTATAATTTTTTTACAAATTTAATATTTTGTCGGGCCGCCGCCTTTCTTCAGAACAGAAATTAATCGACTGGGCATAGTGTCATAAATTTTACGTATGAGGTTTTGATCAAGAACATGCCATTTTACTACCAAAGATTTTTTTTAGCTCATGCAGCGTTTGATACTGCTTGCCACCTTTAAAAACAGATCTAGATAAGACGCTCCACAGGTTTTCTATAATATTCAAGTGTGGAGAGCGTGCAGTTCAGCTCAGTAACTGTATGTCTTGAATTTCGTACAACTCCTTGACGATCTTCGCCGTATGAACTGCGGCGTAATCCTGCTGGAAGATGAATCTTTCAGCACAGATCTTCTCGGCGTGATTCCAAGGTTGGTCCTCCAACATAGAAACGTAGGCACGACTATTCATTCGCCCGTCGACGAAGAAATCGGTCTTTCCGTTGTAGCCAACGCCGGCCCAAATGATCACACCACCGCCTCCTGCTTGTCGTCGACTTAGGAGTTTCTCTTCTTCCGCGTGACATATAAGAGAGCTTAAGCATTGTAAAATTGCAGCTCCTTTAATAAACCAATAAAACCTTTACCTTTACCTTTCCTAATGTCATGGAAGTAATAAGAATGTCCATGAGGAGAGTCGAGATTGAATCTCTTTTCATCAGAAAACAGCACACGTTGCCACTCCTCTGTCCACGAAATGTACTCACTAGCGAAGCTCAATCTTGCGTCTTTGTGTTTCAATGTTAAAGGAGGTTTTCGCTTGATTTTCTAAGAACAAGATGTTCTGATGCCTGACGATATCTTTGCACATTTCGGACCTTCGTTTCGACTCCAACCTCGGCTGCAATTTCAAGACAAATCAAAGAACTATTCGAGGCTGTTCGGAGGGGGAACGTTTTTCACGCGCACTTACTGCTTCTGGCAGTCCTTACGACTTCTTGGTCCCGAACTGTTGAGGATCTTTAAGAAAATTTGAAATCACCTTCCTGCTTCTTTGTAAAATCCGATTTGGCTTGTTTTCTTCATTGAGGTTGAAAATATTTTTTTTCCCATCTTCACTATGTGGGCGGCCTCGACCCATCGTACTTTTCGCTGACAAAGGGTCCAGAAAATTTGTACGAGAACGATCTTACAACTCAGTTGCGTGTCCACTGTCCTCCCACTCGACAAACACTAAGTGGGCTATCATTTCGACGCACCCTCAAAACGACAATCTCCGACATCATATTCCTGGAATGTTCTTGAAGTGTGGCAGAATATTTGAATGACTGAAAGCGAAACTGCAGTGCTACTTACGGTCCAGAAAAAAAAAGTCAGAAACATTGGGTTGGACTATCGTTTTGACGCGGTGTGTATAAACAAGTACAATGTACTCGCATTAGCTGCTTTCCGAATACACGTCTAACAAATGCAGTCTTGTCTCATGTCGCCCCGTTCCGATAACGTATTCCCAGTGTCCCAGTGACCTTCCCCCGGGCCGTTTCCTCTTTCGCGCCCAATCCTCCTTCTTCCGCTCTGTGAAACGCATCACAGATGTATAATAACACACACGCAATTTCTCTCTCCTCGTCCTGACGCTGACTGCGTGGCTGCCGACCCGGGGGCCAACCCAGCCCAACCGCTCTGACGTATTACCGCCTACAGCCTTCTCGGCTTCTCCCGTTGCTTCTGCCACGTACGTTGGCCTACTTCCCACGTGGCGTACCGCATGTCTCCCTCCATCTCTCTCGTTCCCTCTTCAATGTGGCTCTCAAAAATCCAATTTCCGATTGTTTCTTCCCTAAGGCCTTTCTTCTGGACGGCGTTCCTGACTAGCGTCGTCCCATTTCTTCGTGTCCTTTGTTCGCAGTGCGTTCAGGACCGTAGTCCTGGCCTTCGTCCTTGTCACTCTTTGTCGCTCTCGGTTCACCTCGCTCCTCTATGTATCTATTAGACGTACGTTCGTGCGGACGGTGCGTTTGCGCTATCCACGATTTCGCTCCGCAAAGCGAGCTAGCACCAGTGGCCAGATGTATGTTCGGCCTCTCTAGCTATTGTCTCGTCCTGCCGTTTGCCGAGAGCGAGCACACGGACGGAGGAATTTTCGCCGCATATTCTCCGTGTCACAGATGTCACGGATGCTATCGACGGCGCGAGCAGGACCGAGTGAGAGCGGCTTCCGGACGAATGCTGCTTGTTTCCATATGCGGACATGGAGGCGAGGCCAACGAGTGGCAGGGGAAAAAATGAGACGGAGCGAACGACTGAATCAACGACGGACCCATAGCCGCAGGATGTGGGTGTGATAAGGCGAATGAGAGGTGGCCAGAGCGAGAATGCGGTCGGATTATATAACACATCTGATTAGTAGAATATCGTGTGCTGCGCCGCTGGGGCGGTTTGAGAGTCAGAGTAAATTTGACTTCAGAAATATTGACCTATCGATTCTTACTGCCGCTGCTGTTTTGTTTTAGCCCACTCGCAGCTGTTCCCCTATGTGACAGGAATCGGAACCATCTTGGGTATCGACTCGTACTGGTATTGGAAATGTCAAAATAGTTAACTGTGTACGTCAAGGTGGATTCGACGGTGCTATGTGCTATCAAACACGATACTGATGTACTAATACGATATAGCCAACAGGGATCTGATTATCCAACTTTTATGCATATGTATTCATGGACGATTTCGTTCAGCTATTGTCTGCGTTCTACATTCAACCGAAGGTAACCATCCGAGATCAATTGCCAATGAAGGCTAACGAATTCGTAGATGTAACGGATGTGTGACTCTGTGGCTCATCATTGAGAATTATCCAAAAGGTGTGAAATAAACGTTACTTTGCTATGTCACTAGTTAATTGGCATACATATTAATTGTGATAGCTTCACAATGACACAGTACGCTACCCTCTGTCAGTGGTTTCATACGGTTGCAGTGAACTGTCAGAAACGACACACATACGTGTGGCGAAAGCAGATTTTCAACCGCCAATAAGCAGAAACAGTTCGTCAGATCTTTTAATTTGTACGTTCGTCCTGGCCGTCACGGAGAGCCACCTTTGATGCAGAATTAACACCTGTTCCCGATTCACCGCGCGTTTCGCAGTATCGGAACGGAACATCCCGTGCCACCCGTCTCCGAAGTTAGCCTCGGCCTACCCCATTAGACAAGCTTCAAGTTATGCACGGCGCGTGCAGGTACAATCTTTAATTCTCATCTTTCTTGCTTGCCTCGTTGACGGGCTACGTGAAGGCGGACACTTACGATGTAGACGTGACTGCAGTTCGGTACGTGCAATTACATTTGCACGGTTCGAAGTCGAAATACATCTGTTGATGATTGGGCGGTGGGGGGTGGAGTTGTATCGATGTATGACACGTAATATTCGTACACAATTATGAAAAATAGTTTATCAAAGCGCTGTGTTTTGCCTAGACCCATTCGTCGGCTGCCGGATCTATACTGCTCGCAGCGGTTAGCACGAAAAACGTCGCACGTCTGTTTAGCTATTGGGGCATTTCTATTAGCTGCACTTGGCAACTGGGCACAATATTGGTTCAGGCATCTAGAATACCGTTCAGTTAGAACCGAACTTCAAATACCTGAATTTATCATATATACGTCTAAGCGTTAGTTCGATGAAATTAGAAAAAATCGAGTATTCCGAAACGGGGTAACTTGATGAGATACCCCGGCAATACACAGCCAGTCACCGGAACTCACTACTCATCTGTAAATGATGTATTGTATCATTCCTTTTGTCACATTAAGAAACGGAGAGTTCAATCTCCCAACAAGAATAATAATAATAATAATAAATGGCTTGGATCTCCCCATCTCTTGCGGGCGTTTTACTGAAAACTATTGCTAACCAAACCCTTTACGCTTCGTCACGGGCGATGGCGACGGGCCATTTCCGTGAGCTGAGGATTACGTTTTTTTTAAGAGGTTAAAGGTAAATCCTGGATGGACACCAGGCCTAACACTAAGGTATTTACCTGGTAGTGTCAGACAACACATCGGGGGATGTCACAGCCTTCTCGAGGGAATCTCTGCGAGGAGGGGCTGCGATATTATTCTGATGAGCGAGTCGAACTGGCACACAGTTAGCCGGAGAGACGAATGGGCAAGGGATGAGGACGAGGGTACGTGCATAGCGGACCGCTCAGGGAGAGCCGCGAGGGGCGAATCGGGCAAGGGATACTCCTGGGTGGAAATCCCCAGCGTGGCCCGTTTCTACTCCTGCTACAGTAGCCCTGCGTGGACTGTGGAGGAGCTGAACCGGCTACTAGACGATCTGACTGAATCAGCTAGGGATGCGGAACCACTGCCCGTCATCTTCACGGGAGACTTCAACGCAGCCTCGGTCACTTGGGGCTCAATGAGGACGGACTAAAAGGGCAAGGCCGTCATGGACTGGATGGGTACACACGACCTGATCACGGTGAACGTGGGCGGGACACCCACCTTCCACAGCACCCAGGGCGAGGTAGATCTTACCATCTTACCTTGGGTAGATCTTACCATTTTACCTTGGGTAGATCTTACCATCTGCAAAACGAGCGTCGCGTCACGCTTCGTACAACTTCTCCGACCACTACTGCATAGAGTTCGGACTCCGCCTGCAGGGAGTGCTGCACACGACGCCTCCCAGACCACGGTTCATATACCAGGGGGCGGCAGCAACGAAAGCGGCCATCAGCAACTTCATTGAGGAGCACGGTCAGCCAGTAGACGTGGCAGCTCTCCAAGAACTCCTGGAGTCGGCGTGTAGAATGGCCCGTGTTCACCCCAGAAGGAGGGACCAGGTGCGGCCTCAGTACAGGTAGAACCAGGAAATCGACACCGCCAGGACGGAGTGTCTCGCAGCGCACCGAGCGGTCAAAAGGCTGAGGGCAAGATGAGCTCCTGCCGAAACGCTAGAAGCCGCGGCGGAGGCCCTCAGACTAGAAAGGGCCGAGCTAGCCAGAGAGATAGCAAAGAGCAAAGGCCGCTGTTGGAAGGTGTTCCTGGCGGAGTTGATCGACGACCCATGGGGGAGACTACTCAAAATGGTCCGTAAGAAGCTGAAGAGGACGGCCGTCAAGGTCCCGCTCGCGGAGGACTTGAAGAGGGAGAACATTTGCAAGCTCTTCCCAATGCACCTGGAGTTCGATAGGATACTGTACGAAACGCTGCCGAAAGATGAGAACGACATCCCGGAAGTCACGATTCGACCTCCTCGATCGTGACTTCCGGGATGTCGTCCGGGATTACGTTTCTACTGTATGTATTTATATACTCTAAGATAGGTACAGCCGCCGGTCCCCTGCAAGGCACTGACTGAAGTATTACTTTTGACAGTCCCGGTCAGTGCCCCAAGTCAGAATCGGTTCTGGGTTTAGTCAGTAAGAGTCTGACACTACCAGGCAAAGACCTTAGTTGTGAGGCCTGGTGCCCATGCAGGATTTATCCTTTACGCATTCGTAGAGGGGGACTTTCCGGCATGAAGTCTGCGGGACTCACTGTTATTTTTCCATAGACGGACTAATTTGGCACTTTTGTTTCTCACACCTGAGTTGGGCCCATTTTCAGGAGCTGATACAACCCACATATAGTACTACTCGTTGTAGTATGAATGCTAATAATGAGCATTAACTACTTGTGACCTTGCACCATTATATCGTACTGTGACAACGACGTGCACTGGGCCAAACGGCGACGTAATCTCTGACGTTAGCCACTCAACGAGGCAAAAAGTGCCTCTTCCGAGCAGGCTGAACGCTAATATCGCTTAAAAAAAGACACTCAAGCAAGCTATACATGAAAGCCAGTTCTTCGTGGAATTGTCTGCCACATCTCCACGAAGCCTCACTGCTGTATATCAACTCAAATACGTAAGAGGCAATACGATAGAATAAGTCTATTCCAATGCATACGTGAGATACATTGTATTTGAGTCGAGCAGCCGTGCGACAACCGCCCGTGAACGGGTGACCACACTTTAGCAAATTGCATAATATGTTTGGCTAGCAGCATATTCCATGCACATGTTATGCGTAGGAAAAAGTAAACAGTAACTGTACGCCTGAACTCATCCGCTGACCGATAGTGTCGAGGTTCGATACACACAAGCACAATATGATCCAGCTTGTTGACTCACCTTAGGGAATTGAATTTGCTGGGTTAAATTCGCAATAGTGCTTCCTAAGTCCACAATGACAGCCAGGACGGCAGTACATAAATATATAATCTGCGCAAACACCGACATAACAACACCTTAGTAATACCAAGTCACGTTGTTGTCTGTTATTTGCTTAATAATAACTGACCTTTCTAGAGACGCTTCTCGCTCCCATTGTCTGTGTTTTTTTTGTATCTGTGACAAAGTTGCTTATTATAGATTGTGATTCTCCAGTCTGGTGGCGCAGAGGACCTTTGAATCACAGTGCAAGTCCCACAGGAACATGCTAATCGATGCGGTCTGCTACATACAGGGCTGCTATTAAAGTTATTATTATTATTATTATTACTAGTATTTGGATAAAGATTGGGGCGAGCATGAATCCAACCAGCCTGATGATATTCGATCGGCTGTACTATTAGCAACCCAGAATATCGATAAGTCTTATGTGAGACGATCCGGGATTCATGTTCCTCCTCGAAGTCTCCTCGATGTTAAGACATATTGCCTGCTGTTGTGGATATTATTATTATTATTATTATTAGTTTAGCAATCTCTGTTCTCCCTCGTTTTGCACGAAACTTACAAGCATAAACCGTATATTTTATATTCACCTATACTTCCGTGGTGGTGAAAGACCGCTATAAAAGATCAGACCAGAAACGTAAAGGATACGGTGCTGGCAAATTTGCAAATACAATTCATAAACCGCCAACAAACGCGTACGCGTTGTACAAGGCCCAATCCCGAAGTTTCCCACAGCTAGAGTGTAAGCCCGGCGGTACTTGCACGTTGCCACCGAAATGCCACACCGCACTCAACGCGGAATCCATATGCGGGTATCATTAGTATACAGAAACCCCGGATTTTCCTAATATATTTGCTAGCTAATGGTTTGTGGAAAGAACTTGTAGTCGATGTCCTAGTTAGATCCCAGGACCTCTATGGACCGGCACGAACTCCTCTGAACACGATTGGTCACGTAATCGTCAGGTCTAGGCGATACGCTATTGACTAGCTGCCTTCGATAAATGTGTACTCAACTATGCTTAGACCTAGACGTGGGAAAGCTGCTCGCAATTGCTTAGTCGATTAAAAGGTCTTTTTGTTTTTTCTTGCACGAATGAAGGCAATCAATCTGAGTACCTTCCGAGCGGGCCTTCAAGTGAACGAAACGTCTGAGATCAATGCAGGTATTATATTTTAATGTTGTTTGGATTCCAGCGGAGTTCATTGGAAACGGATGCGATATTAAAAATTACAACACAACACAGGAATGATACAACGGAAAGATAATAATAACAATATAATACGATAAACTAGATTAAATATATATATATATATATATATATATACATACAACAAAATAGTATAACACTAAGTAAAAATAACCTACAAAGAAAAAATGTAGAAAACCGGAAATTAAGGCCCTAGTGAGAGCAGTATAACGTGAATATAGCAAGGTCATAACAGAACGTTGGTGTTACACTGATCACCAACAATGTGTGTCATTAATGTAGAAGGCTTAGTATCTCAATCGCCGCGATGTGTGCTAGTTTATAAAAGATGTTAATAGATACGCTAAAATATTGTGAGTTATGGTTCTTGATCTCTTGCTTTGGTGATCAACAGAGGAGGGAATTTTGTTTAATGGAAGATCGTGTATGCGCTGTGCAGCGTTTTCTTCGACGCTGTCATCATTCCTCTATGTTTGAAACGTCGGCTATGTAAAATGTGCTAGGATTCGTTCCTGCACCATGTGAGCGAGTCACCGGAGGAGGCAACTAGTTCTTTGAGTGAATTACTGTCAGGGGTACGACATTTCTCGACAGCATACCCGGTCAATGCTGACGTGGTGGTGGACGCTTGTTTTCCGCGTTGATTATCTTGTGAATCATTTTTTACGCATTGTTGAATTGTTTGCTTAAATTAGATTGATAAAAACAATAGTTACCTTATTCTTTAATGGATTCTATTTACTTTTCGTGCTCTGATCTTCGTCGATACTAATCAGGTACTTTCCTTCAAATGTACAAAGACCAAGAACATGCTGCTTTCGGTTCGAGATTGTCGCCTTTCGTCGAGACTGATTCGCAGATGACATCCGATGTAATTCCAGATTGGCGCTGACCCTGATACTCACTTATGTGTACTATTAGTAAAAAAAAAGTCTGAATTGTTGAAAGTGATTAGTAACACCCACTAATCAAGTGCTATTATACAACATCATGTCCTTCGGTGTGAAGAAGGCCTTCACTTGTATCTTGAAGAACCTCCATTTCGTTGAAATCAGCGTGGCTTTCTGACAATGCTGTACGTCGATGGAAAATGCTATTCGTAAAGTTTTCGCTGAATCTAATAATATCGTGAAAGGACCTGTCCAATGATTTCAAGGCATAGATGTACCAGGCATCCATCACGATACATAAATATATCTCCCTTCGCTCCCGAGGCAAATTCAATTGACCAACCCGGTCTTCTTTCAAGATATCTCGTATATTTGTCATAGTCAACCATCGAACGCCCGATCCACATTCGATCAGCGGAGCGAAACACAGCTCTTCTTGGGAGACAAGACGATGTTTGCGTTGATTGTTGGTTCTGGCAACGAGGGTCCCCAGCACAAATCGTATGAAGTGAGCGACATTGACATTTCTCAACCACTCAAATTGTAGGACACATTTCATTTTTTACGCCGTTGCAACTAACACTACGAGCGCTCACCTCCAGAGTCAAAACCACCCACTGATAAGCGTGGAGGCAACATGTCATCGTGTACCCGCTCGACGAGAACCGTCATAGCACTGTCGCCTATGCGCTCAGACAACGGTGTCCAGAAGTAGGGCAGGCGGTAGGTGCGCCATCGTTGACGCTGTCGTATCGAACCATAGAGGTAGTTAATAGAAATGTAATGGCGGATAGGCTCTTACATAGATTAACCCCTGGGTGCAGCTAAAATAATGGGATCAGCCGCAGCAACAACTACAATAGATCGATAGTTGTCAATTCAGCATCATGTCAATGACCGCATCCGAACGGCCTTTAGTCATAACCGTCACAGGTATTCCAGTACTCCCCATAGCCGCAAATGGAAGACAGTATACGCCCAGCATACTCATGTGGATGCGACTTTATATCTTTGTACAAGGCACAATAACTTCCCTTCCAACTAAGCGTTGTCGATCGGAGAAGGACGCGACTACGTTTGGTCTGTTTTCTAGTTCGCCTGACCAGATGGTCAATTAGATGCAGCCGTGCAAACTACCGGGCTCGGCAAGCTCCAGACTCCGAATAGTCCTCCTGGTAGTACCTCGTAGTAAATTGTGGAACGTAAACGTCTGCTTGCTTCTCACGAGGTATATCTCACCGTATATCTGTGATGTGGTCTTTCTGCTGGACGATGCTGGCGATCCGAGAAGACCGACGACTAAACACGACGACTACAATTTACTACAACTGCTCTGTCCTTCTGTATCGAGCCAGCAAGTACTAGTAGAACGATAGAGTTGAACGATAGCGTCTGGGAGAGGCGCCCCAATGAGAACTTTAGCGCACAGACGGAAGACAAGATCGAATAATGTGGTCGGCCAAATCGCACGATGAGAGGAGAACGCGCTGAAGGTGGCAGGCGTTGTATAGATGGTCTCTTCACAATGATGGAGCAAAGGAGAGCGAATACATTGGGAGAAATGGGGATTGGTATCGTTCAAAAAAGACGAAAATGAGAAATAGAAATAGAGAAATAGAGACAGAGAGAGAGAGAGAAAAGCAAGAACAACCCCAAGCAACTCTGTGCGCACAACCAGGCCTGCCGTAGCCACGGGGGCACGCGGCAGGCTGCTGCTGCTACTACAGAGCAGGGCATAAACTAAAGTCATTCACGTACGTGTCAAATAACATGCACAGCGCATATAACGTCGCATGAAGCCTGCCACAATAATATGTGTCATCTTTCAGGTGTTTAAAATGATAAGGCACCCTCAGTTATCGAG
The DNA here is from genome assembly GCA_019614645.1 of Stratiolaelaps scimitus. Taxonomy (NCBI): domain Eukaryota; kingdom Metazoa; phylum Arthropoda; class Arachnida; order Mesostigmata; family Laelapidae; genus Stratiolaelaps; species Stratiolaelaps scimitus. The sequence continues at coordinate 2,979,809 of JABWDB010000028.1, forward strand.
GGTTCTCGCTGAATTAATCCAGTTTGTGCTGAGCACTCACGCTGTACTGTAGACACGGGACACGCTTCGAGCCTTACTGATGCAGAAAAAGCAGTTATAGTATTACTCCTTTACACTGAGCAGGAAAAACCCAGGCTGTAATTGCTTGAAAACTTGGCAGAAGTCGTTGAGTAGTCCAAAATTGATTTGTGCAGTCCGTCAACGTATGCTACTAATAAGTCTAAAAGACGTCCACGAAAGATTAGTCAGCGAACTGCCATGCACTTTTAAAAGGTGCTACGTTGTTTCAGATCAGATGCTCACCAAGAACCTACTACAGTTTAGGAGCAGATTTCATCGACTGAGAATTGTTTTCCAACACGATAATGGTTCAATTCAGGTCAGCGATAGTGCACGTGCGTGGTTAGGACGGCATGACATTGAAACCTTAGAATGGCCAGCATGTACTCCTGATCTCGACCCGATGGAGAACCTCTGGGGCATTCTTGTCCGACGAGTATATGCGTCAAATCAACAGTATACATCCGTGGAAGCGTTAAAAGGAGGCCTGGGAGGTGTCTGCGACTGCTGGGAGGTGTCTGCTGTCAGATCCTGCTCAATGTCGTTGGTAGTATGCCAAACCGAGTCTTTAACGTTATAATTAGCACGGGCGGGGCCACCCGGTACTGATTAACACAAGAAAACGAGAATTAATTCAGCGACAACACTCGATAACAGAGGGTGCTGTATCATTTTACACACCCGAATGATGGCACATTTTATTGTAGCAGGATGCATGAGAACGTTATATGCGCTGTTCTTTGTGGTGTGTATGTTATTTGACGCGTACATTAATCTGATACTGAATAAATACCTCAAATGTGTACCTCCTTGTAACGACTTGTTGAGATATAGGAATGCCTTAAGTTTATGCCCAGAATTGCGACTGCTGTTCTCGCAATGATGGATATGATGGAGAAAATCCGAACCGGCGCGGAATCGATGACCATCTCACCCATTCACTCACGCATGATGCAACTAGCAGCCGCCCACACAGCCATGACCTGACCCACAGATCTCTTCGCGTGTGCCTTAACTCCGGACGATTCACCGGGCGTTAAATCTGCTGTGTAAAGTCTATGCATGTTGTTTGGAATGAAATAAGGTAACGCCTTGCGCTAACAGAGCGGAGAATCAGCCAACGTTCCGTTGTGTTATGCTGCCATTATTAATATTAGATAATACAATATTATCTCGGGGCGTGGTGGTGTGCGACCGCTACAATAGCATAGCGTGGAAACGAATCGAAGAATAGCATTTGAAAAAAGTGAAAAATTGTACTCCCTCGAGGACATACGATCAGAGAGACATACATATTCTCAACCATTTGGCGTATTATGCAATGCAACTGGTAGTGTACACGTGATCTCAGACAAAAAAAATGAAATGTACAGTGAACCGGGGTAAGAACAATAATAATAATAATAACGGTGAAGGCAAACGAGAATAGACGAAGAAGAAGTTGCTCCCCGACGCCAACGTCATGCGATTCCGAAAGGAAGATCGGATATAGAAGATAGCATATCTCGCGCTGTTGTATATAAGAAGAACTATCGTAGCGTGTTGTTATAGCTGACCTGCCTTCACGAGTTCCTCTTCTTCTCTGCCACAACTTACACAACCATCCGATATATCCAGCATCGATGCAGCAGTGTTGTATTGGCCGAGATACGAGCTCGGGACGAGTCGTCGTCGTCGATCGGCGCGGTTGGGCATGTTTCGCCGAGCGGACGCTATAATTTCTGCCCTTTGCCGTTCGCCTTACTCCGCAATTGTGTTCCATCGTGGGAGTTTTGGTGACATTTTAACGGCTAAGGATCTGTTATGATTGTAGCGATAATCTGCTGGGTGCTGTTGCCATGCTGATCTTATTTGTCCTAGATATTGAACGCTTAAATACGCCTGCAAGCTGTAGTAGCTATCAGACAGATTAATGTATTTTTTTTTCGTCGGATTGAAGTGGCACGCGCGTCAGAACGACGTGTGAGTAGTACACACGAAAATACAGAAGGACAGCAGGTCCGGTGGCAATTTGCCCTATGAAATCATTGTTATAGTAAAGAACCCAGACCGTGATAGCTGATAAAAGGAGAATAATCACCACGGCTAACAATAACGCTATTTGAGGCTTGATTGCGGTCTTCGTTGATCTGATCTTGTCTGTGCTAGGTCAACTTAGACATCGGCCTAACGATGGAGTTCCGCTGCTGGGAACTACGTGACCTGCATACGCCGTCCGTCTCCTCGCTAAGCAGTAATTGGAGTTCGTAATCGAATCGAACGAAGCTGTCAACGCACTACAACAGAACAGCTGATGATGACAGTTTGTATAATATGTTCCTCATTCCAGCTCATACAATGAGCAATTTAGGTGTTCAGCAGATCTTGGACAATGTTTGTAACCAATGTTTGTAATGTTTGCAACACACCATCTGTTCGCGTCAAGGTCAGCTCATAGGGGAGATGATTAGCGGTAGCCGGGACCTACCGCAGTGTTGGTTCTATACTATGTGAGATTTTACAGAGTCAAGCTCGAATTATGTCTAGAGTCTATACATAGCCATTCGAAGTTTCGTAACTACATAACTTACACGCACATATGATTTATAGCACTATAAATAGATTAAGTTCTTAGATTTACTGATTTACCGATTGTCTCCTTGGGTATGTCGAACGCCGTAGCGTAAAGATACACGGGTACCATGAGCAGGGCCGACACCGTCCACGCGGTGAGGCAGACAAATTTGGCTATAAACGGCGTTCGATACCGCGGCGATGAGATTGGATGACAAACCGCTATGTACCGATCAGCGGACATCACCGTGAGCAGAAGCGACGATGTGAACTGGTTGATTGATGTTGTCGTCATGTAGATCTGAAACAAGAACGAACACGCAGAGTCAGTATCGGCCAAAAACAACAACATTATGATGATCGTAGTTTTGTCGTCGTTGTCGACGATCGCAAAATACCCTTGTGGGACTGTTTGGATTTCCATATTCATATACGTGTTACATGGACAGGCCCAAAATACTATCGAAGTGAAGTTTCCGCCATGCTCAGTACGTATTTTGCCTGGGTGGGGACAGGGTGCCAAGCCGAGGCCGACATGGTTAAAACATCGTAGTTTCAATAAGTCGCCTCATGCCTGGAAAGCGTGTGAAACAGAATATATAATATATACAATATACAATTGTACGAAATTGCCTATGACATGCCTATGAGAGGGGCTCCATACTACTGGTAAGCGATAAGCAAGAGCATCGTTAAAGGTAAACTCTTTAACGACCCTAGGTCCTACGAATTCGGTGTCACGACGAGTCCTTCTTCTGACAGCGGCAAAGATTGGGAAAGACGTGTTCGAAGGGATACTTTCCTTAACCATCTTGAGAGCTAAAGGCGCAGTGCGGACCAGACCTGACTTAATAAGGGGTAGGAGGTTACACTTGTGATAGATGTCAACTACCGAGACCCTGTTGTTTGCTCCAAAGACTGCTCGCAGGCCATCGTTCTAAGTAACCTCGCTCCTACGAATTATCAGCTTGCAGCCACGGCTTCAGATTGAGATCCCGTGACTCAGTAGAGGAATCAGTGGCCTATTGTAGATAGAGAGAAGGCATTCAACTGGAATCCCCCTTGCTCTGAGACGCCTACGGCCACGATAGCAGCACAGCATTTGGGCATCAAAATTCCAAAGTGATTATACCGCTTAAGGGTTTCTTGTATCACAAGACCAAGACAATTTGTGGTAGAACCCATCGGGATTTTCTCAACACAGAGTTATATCGACATTGATATCGCCCTAATCACTGAGAGTTGGTTTTCCGAAGATCATGTGACTTCAGCGGAACCGAGTTGCGGTGGCCACTTTGTTGTGATTAGAATAGACAGAATATCAAGAGGCGGAAGAGTACTTATTCTTGTGAAAAGTAAACTACCATATGTAGAAATAATTGTGAACTTCTTCTCTGAGATAGCAGCCTGTATCATCACTCTCCCAAATAGAGTAATTGTAGCGATGAGATATTTCTCACCTACTGGTACTGCACAAGATCCAGTTCAGCGTATGAAAAAATTGACCGAAGAACTCGGATCTGTAATTAAGAGTAATGAAACTTGTGTCATTTCAGGCGACCTGAATCAAGCGCAAATAGACTGGAACACACTCAGCGCAACTGGAATTGTTGCCGATGAGTCCAGAAAATCTATTCTCTTGAACTTCTGCGCTGAAAAAGGCTTGCAACAGTTTGTCACAAATGCGACCCGGCGCGCGTCTACCTCTTCGCCCCTTGTTGTTCTGTGTAATTGATGACTCAGTAGCGTGCGTTGAAGTACTTCTAAACCAAACTGGATCCGATCATGACATGGTTAAATTTCTTATTACCGGATCTACTCTGGAAGACCGTGCCATGCCTAAAGTGCCAGATCACGCGAAAGACAATCACATGGCAATACAAGCAGCGCTGGATCAGGTTGACTGGTGGTCTTTGTTCGAAAACTCCGATAGTATCTCTGCTATGTATGACTTGTTCATAGAAAAAATGCATCGCCTAATCGACAAGTATATTCCTCTCATGAGAAGATCACGGATCGATAACCATTTAGCGAATCTGTACCGATCACTAGCAACTAAAACATGCACATGTAAAATCACATATCTTCAGAAAGAAATAACTAGGGTAACAAGACGGCAGAGTGTGGCTAAAGAGTATGAAATTCTTCGTAGGAATGACACTTAAATCATTCACAACTATATATGCAAGAGGGTCGTCGTGGAGGATTCTCTATGTCCTATAAAGCGTCCTGATGGAACTTTTACAACGGACGACTTCGAAGAAGCGCAGATCCTGAAAACCGTCTTCGAGGACACATATCCCTCTAGTAGAGAGCTTACCGACCGTGATCTGAGAGTGCCACCTCGTCTCCCCGAAGGGCCTCAACCCAACACATAGTGCATCACGTTGATGTGTGTCCTGCAAACATTCTTGCACATCTCAAAACGCTGCAGTCAAAAACCAGCACGACACCCGATGGTATCCCATCGTACGTCTTCAAAAAGCTGGGCATCGCAGCGTGTGTCCCACTCTCGTACATCTTTAGAAAGTCGTTAGATCGCTCCGAAGTGCCTGATAAATTCTGCACTGCTGTAGTGTGTCCCGTGCACAAAAAGGGACATACAGCTGAACCAACGAATAGGAGACCCGTGTCGCTGACGGTTGTTGCATGCAAGATTCTTGAGAGCATGATCTGCAAGTCTATACATGAAAATGCTAACAAGCAAGGCCTAATATCCAACGCCCAATTCGCCTACCGCCGAGGAGGGAGTACGACCCTGCAACTACTAGAAACGCAGTTCGATTGGGCAAGGGATGTCAATATAATAGATCAAATTTCGTTATTTCGTTTCAACGTTATTTATTTCGACTTCAAGTCAGCCTTCGAGCGGGTGACTCACTCGAAACCCCTCAAGACCCTACCCTTCTTCGGAGTTGGTGATCTCCTCGTGAAATGGATAAAAGACTTTCTTCGTGATAGGACCTCCAGGGTGCGGGTCAATAGCAAATAGTCCAACACTGCGCGACCGACGTCCGGCTGTCCTCAGGGAACGATATTAGGTCCCCTGATGTATATAATGTCCATAAATTCCATAACGTATATATTACCACAATCCATATCCGTTAAGATATATGCAGATGACGTAAAAATTTATTCTAAAGTTGACTCGGACCATGAGAGGGCACAACTTTAAAATGCCTTAGATCAGTTTCTGGAATGGACCTTGGACCTTGATCTGAAACTCGTAAGAGAAAAATGTGCAGCACTACACTTCGGTCACGGGAATCCCACACATGTGTATAGAATTGGTGGACATCTCCTGCGCTGTGCCGACACAATGCGCGACTTAGGAGTAATTATCTCGACCACATTGAAATATACTGATCATGTTACGGATGTTGTGATTCGTGCAATGCGCCGTGCGAACTGGATATTACGATATTTCGTAGTGAACGATCCGACCCTATTTGTTAAACTTTTTATAATTTATGTTGAACCCATTATGACGTATGCAGCACCATTATGGTACCCAAAATTAAAACTGGACAAAGAGAGGCTGCCAAAAGTGGGGGACAAATTCGGGAGACGCGTCGCCTTTAAATGTCGATGTACGAGGGAGGAAGTGAATATCATGCCAATATTGACTAACTTTGACAATATAAATAAGCGTACATATAAACATGGTACAAACAGGTAAACATTTTGGTAAACATGCATGCTGATGAGTGCAATGTTTGATCTGAGTGTGACGACTACCAGAGCTGGCATAAATGTCTTACCTAAATTCATAGCTAAGAAACAATTTGTGTAAATGGCTTATTTCAATGGAGAGTGTGTCGTGCCCTACGTGAGGGGTAGCTCTTTCACAACATATATGACTTCTTCTTGGCAAACACATGGCAGCCAACACATATTGTTAAACCGACCTTTGAAATAAAGCGTTAATTATTAATTATTATATCGACTCAACTCCAACTGCATATTGAGGTGAGCGAAACAAGGTGAGCTTCGTTTTGTTACCCTTGGTAACGAGGCCGAACCTCTCAAAGGTTTTAACAATGGTCTCCACCTTGTTGATCGCTTTTCACATGTCGAGTTCGAGGGCTGAGGATATTAAGCATAAGTAAAAGTAAAGCTTTATTGGTTTATTAAAGGAACTGCAATTTTGAGTTTTCTTATACGTCACGCAGCGGGACTCGAACCTGTCCTTTTACAGCCAGAGACTTGGCCATCTAAGTCACCACGCTGACAAGTGTTGTGTCATCCGCGTTGGTATTTATTTTATAAAAAATACGAGACGATATCGTAAGCAAGGTAAAGTTAATAAGAATGATGAATATGTAGAGTCCCAAGACGGTGCCTTGCGGCGTTCCAATGTTGAGCATACCTCTTGACTTCTGTTCTTAGAGATAAGAGCCGAGCCAACCATTGACGGCAGAACTACAACCCAAAAATTCAAGCATCTGCAGAAAAGAAAAAATGGCGCATCCAGACAATAAAAGGACTTAAAGACATTGGACTAAAGCTAGTTCATTTCTTCTTGACATAAAGGCGCCATTTCCAACCCAATGGATCTACATAGATTTGCGTAAATCGAAAAAAAAAATATATATATATATATTGCTGTATGGTTGTAGATATTTAAGCCTTAGTTAGCATAAGTGTAACATATGGCTTCGTCCCGCTCACACGACAGGTGATCATAACAGTGTTTGGCAGCACGATGACTGAACGGAATTGACTTCAATGCCTGGGCTGAAATATTATAAATGCCAGGCATGCTAGACATGCTGCTGGTGTAAGTACTGCTGTGAGGTCAACCACATCTACAGGACTTAACCCAAATAGATCATCATCAGCATCATTATCGGTCGATACCGAACGATACCTCGACAATGTGCCCCGAACAATCGCTGGCTCTACAGCAGGTGCCCTCTAAAACCTGCCACTGATCCTCGTGATCTTAGATCTAACGTATTCATCTGCCCGTGTATTTGTACAATATAACTGTTAGGAAGTGATTTTTATGCATGGTTCATTTCTCGAGCTCTGCAATACCTGTCCGGCCGACTAACAGGCCAACAATGCAGCCGGGAAAGAGAGACACAGGGGGCCTGTATGTGCATTAACCCCTTTGTGTTTACACTGGTTCGGCTGTTAGTTCGTGTCGACGAGTGCCCGCGCTCATCCGATCCCCCGTTCAAGCGGCCAGCTACAGTTCCCGTATTGTGATAATGGTATTTCTATGCAAATTAGGACTGTCTATTAGCAGTTTTAGCCTACTAATAGAGCCGCCATTTGAAATCAACGGATCTATCACGAACGGGAATTGGCAATAGGGAGCGGGAGAGGTCGGTCTCTAATGTGGCAAGAGTGAACACGACTGGAACGACGGATGCTGTTTCTGTTGCCAGAACGTTTATTACGTTGTACGTACGATTCGACAGCGTTCAGTCGTTGATCTGGAGCGGTTTCCAGTTCGAAACATTTAGAGCTTTTACGTGAACCTCCCTCGTCAGTGGGATATTTTCAAGCGCTTGAAAATGATTTGTTCGTCTTGAAACTGGCCGAAGGAGGTTATTTAATCGCGTTGATGAGATTGTTAATGAATGGCAGTGTAACGCATTTCTTAAACGCAATCTGTAAATGATTCGTGGCCGCCGGTCTCCCTAATACTGCCAATGATATTATAATACAACGTAGTGAGTGTGTAATTGTACATCTAACTATTATAAACTGTTTTGCGGATACATTGCGGAAAATACGCCAAAGTATATATGTGTTTGTGTCTGCCTTTAATTATAGTCGAGAGATTTAAAGGCCCTGAGTATGTCTTGCTCATCTGAATACCAGTGAGTCGTGACCGGATTTATATATATATATATATTTACATTTGGCAAGCCTCGGCGAAGTGTTTCAAAACCACGCGTTGGCCCATTTCGCTTTGATCAGCCGAGGCAGGCTTTCCTCTCAAAGGCTGGCATAATCTACCGCCAAATGAAAGATTGCTCCTCAACTGCAATTCCTCTGTAAAGTGCTCAGCCCATCTAGAAGGACAAGCTAAGATGTTGGGTATACTTCGGTGGACGCGGAGAATCCGTTTAACGAAAGCAGAGTTAAGCCGATCAGATCGAAGCATTCAGGCAGGGAGGTTCCAGTCGAGGAAGAACCATATGATCTGCATACGTGTATAGTGAACGTGCTGCCAAGCTCAATTATAATGCTAAAGACTGCACATGCAGTCATGTAATTATCTCTAGAGGTCAGCATGCTGATGAATCCTATGTCGTGGCAGGCGCCATCTATTTACATTGCAAATTTTGTGCCAGAGCTCATAAAACGCCATTCAGCGCCTACGACAACACTGATACATAATACCAGCCGCACAGTATTCTGAGACTGCATCTTCTCGTGTTATCATCATCACCATCATGATGATTCGTAATTCGACGTCCTTGAGATTCTTTTGTGACGACCTAGTTGTAGCGTGGTCGTGATTCAATTCGGAAAACCGTTCCATTATATGCACAGATGGTGTCCTGAACCCGCAGTACTGCTTAATTTTTCAGCTGTTGAAGCGATACAAGTGTGACAATTTTCAGATCTGTGATCGCTGTGCAACAGTCATAACGAAACTTTTTTTTTGTTGAGCATCAGTTCTATACACGACAGTGCTATGAATACGTGTACCAGAGAGCCCAGATTTCTAAGTCCGATAAACAGACAGACAGATGTGTGAACCCACAACGAATGTGGTTTCCGGCCGGCCGAAGGTCAGGCATTTACCTGTAGAACAAAATTGTACGATATCGCCTCGTAATCGCAGATTCGGCAGAGCCGCACACTCTGCCAGTGCATGAATGTCGGTAACATCTGGTCACGGGTTGACGTGGGCGGGTCGGCCCGCGAAAGAGATGGGGAGAATTTAATTTGTAACACAAGTGGCGCACGTCGACCAGGATTCTCATAGTCTGCCAAATCAGGTCATTCTCACTGAAGGTTTTTGACCTGAGCGTTTCACTACTTGACATTGACCGAAGTTGGGTCTCGCCGGTTGGAACCCCCGTAATGGCTTTGTGTCTGGCATGGTTTTTGCTTCGGCCCGGCTGTTCGAGTTGTGTTAAGTACCATTCACCTTTGAATTCATTGATTTATCGTTAGAACCGCTAGATGTGCCCACAGTTTCGTAGCAGCGCGAATTTGGCTGTGTTTGCACGTCTATCATATGCACACATTATTTCGTATCATTATTCAGCCATTACTTTTTGACGCATTTGAATAATAATTCATTCTGCACACGCCGGTTCTGCACGCAGAAGCAAATAGCTCGCGAAATTGCTTTCACGTCACTACCACAGTGGTCTCTACGTGCTGTCTGGATGGCCGTCTGTATGTATATACCGCTTTGTGTGTGCCTGTGGCTCTGACTGAGGGTAGCACTTTTGTCTCGGTGTCTCTCGGTGTCATTGACGCTGTTGAGAGCTCCCCACCAAATGCCGAACGTAAAAATATGTCTAGGATGTTAGCACGATCATGACCAATGGGCCTGCGAGCCAATGGCTCCCAGAGGGCTCATCGCTGATGACGAAGCGAGCTTTCAAAATGAAGGCTCCCTCGAGCCGGATCATAATGCATCCATGGCAGACACTGTCTACACACATCGTCACCGAATATTGGATTCGGCCACGTTGAGCCTAGCTGCAATTTCTATAGCATCGACGGTTTTAACGTGGCCGCGTTTCGAGCTGCGTAACGAAAACTATATTAGCTTGGCAGGATTGGTCTCCCGAAGGAGGAGCTGGTGTCGACGACGCTCTTACAGCTGATATTTTTAGGACAAAACCTATCCTTACGTAAGACCTACTTGGTCAAGCATAGGCCTCTCCTATTTGGATAGCCGACATGTTGGGATGAATGAATTGCGCGAAGACTCTGGCACTATTCGCCTGTTGATTGCGGATCCTCCAAGGCCCCCTTCCGATCCTGTCAGGGGTTCTGGGGCACGCGTCCGTCATAGAAACATACACCGTATGGTACGCAGTGTAACCAAGAGGTAACAATTGCATCGAGCTGCCACTGTTCGTCTCGGTATCAAGCAGCGAAGGCTACAGTAGTGACGACACAACCGTCGTGCCCGCCGGCACGATATACGATAGCCGTTGAAATACGATGACTTTTAGTCGTGCCATGGTCAGCCGTCGTCGGCATGTAATTAATTTACACAACCGCATACTATAGCATGTATTTAAGTTATCCGACAGACCTAGTGGAGGCCTCGAAAGGTCTACGTGACGGTTAGTACGTTGCCTAATTCCTCTGCAAACCCATCGTATTATGAAGTTGGCCTTCGAGAATGTTGAACTAGACCAGGTGATGATGTGATGTACGATGGCCACAGTTTGCTGATGTGTTTCAATCCCTCAAGAGCTCCCTCGGCCGGCAGTGTCTGTCTGTGGCAATGGACTTGCCAAAGGTGTACCGTTCGCGACTAATCAGAGAGCGTTTACAGTTCGCTCCTTTTCAGGAATCAACTTAAAACTATTCTGCGATTCACGACAATGTAATAGACATAATACTATATATGTATATATATATATATAGTATTATGTCTATTACATTGTCGTCATTTATATAGAAATATGGATTCTTTGTTCGAATTCATCGCTTGAATCCAACTAAATAATCAGCTAATAATCGTTCACTGCTGATTAAATTAATATTTTGCTAGTGCTCTCGCCAACGATGATGCGCACCGTGCTTGAACCTGCTCGCTTGTGCAGTTCACAGATTTGTGCAACATGGTAGCTATAGACATAGTATGTTGCGTCAAAATGTGACCGACGTCGACGACGACACCAGGAAGCCTGTCTCTATTGTTGTCCTTCAACTGTATGCATATTTCGCTTGTTGTAGCATTTCTCGCACCGAAGCAGCACCAGACGCAACAGCAACAGTAGATCAGGCTCCCTCTCTATGTATGCCGGGGCGGGGGAATCGTTGCTGGTTCTCGATGGCTACGATAACAGCAAATGACAGTGGAAGTGAGTACATCTTGTAGTGTACACAGGTATCTGTATGGGCGTTACGCATGCCGACGTGGCTACACTGTCCAACTGCACTGTCCGCTTAGCCAGACACTACCCTACACATTTACATAAAATGCGCAGACAACGTTCAGACAACACTTCAACACGTGTCATTTTTTTGCTTCGCAGACCCACAGCACAGTAGAATGGGCCTGTTGTATATATTGTAGTTGAGAGCAGAGGAAACTCATTTGTACGTTGGCATGCTGTGGTGTGCAGTGGTAAGGATTTTATTTTTAAGTTACATACAAATGTCGACAGGGAGAAGGGACGAACACATCCCTGAAGATGGCAGTACTCTGTAGGTTTACAGTTAGGAGAAGTAATCTGACAAGTGACGAGACACCTATAGCATTTTAACATTCAAGCACTGCTGCTCCCGAACAGGAAGGCTTAGTACTCTTAGCTGTGAGACATTCCTCACCCTAGCGTAAGCACTCCCTTACATATGTGCACCACACGCTTTTCGAGAATGAAGGTGGAACTTCGTCATGTCGGTGCAAATCTCGCTAGAAATTTAGCGTAACCCCTTTGTATAATGCTGTCAGCGAGAGTTGCTGGAGAAGGTGAATCTCCCTGAATCAGGTGATTCTAATGCTACCCTCGTTGTAATGTCATAGAATAAGGGCAAAAATCCTTTGGATTCTTAGTCTGTTTCCGAAGAGCCCATCAGTAGGGCGCTACCTATACCACTACAGGCCTACTCCACGTGCCGAAGCAGGCCCATTTATATTACGTGTCTATCACCCGCATACATTCAGACAACATCTCAACACTGATTTGTTTGCGGTTCGCATTTCGCATTTTTTTCTCGTTTATACAGCTTTGTAGTTTCGTATGTAACTCACATCGCATATTAAGTCACTTATTAAGCTTCAACAAATTGGCACACGCCACGAAGGAGTTGCCCGAGGCAACGATCGACCTGAGCTCTTTCCGGACAGCAAGATTGCGATCATAAGCTGAGCAACGACATAGTAGTCGTTTCGGCGTCGTTCGTCGTTTTTCATCTGCGAACGCTATTTGTGATATTTCAACTTAAATGATAGCGGTTCTTAAACATGTTGAGTGCCTTTGTTTTAATCGAGTGATTTCAATCCCTTTCCGTAATAAGGTTTTCTAACGATGACAGTAAGCGCAAATGATGATGAAAGTCTTTCCCCTCCTGGGAACTAGCGACAGGCAGAGACGACCTGAAGACAATCTCGAATTAACAAAGGGCACTCGCAAAGTAAATTATCGGCCACCCGGTACAAAACTGATACGGGACATGTGCCCGTATAATTTCCAAAGCACATATTATATACACACTCGAGACAAATAAGTCAACCGATTGATACATTACCTGGCCAAAAATATATTATCATAACATAATCTAGCAGACAAAATTATAGGTCGAGAGCAGTCTGAGCAAGTAAGAGAGATTCCCTTCGATACAGGTTGCGGAGACCTTCGGTTCAATCAGCTAAATTGGCTTTACCAAATTAGCGCCAGTCCAAGTCATCATCATCATCGTAACCCAGTCAATTCAAATCGAAATCCACCGGCGATTCTAAATAGCACAGTAAGTTGACAGTTTAGCACAATTGAAGCGAGCCGGCAAGCGGTTGGCGAGCCGGACCCGTGTTCGGTCGTTGTTGTTATTGTCGCTACCGTTGCAGCGTTACACGGAGGCTACAGTTATTATAGTTGATAGCACCGACACACAAAATGAGATCGAGACAAAGAGTTAGAGCAGGGAGGTAGTCAGTCAGCCGGCCATCCATTGATCGCTGAACTGGGCCGCGCCAGCCAACGCCCGATCTTGAGAACGAGTTCATGACCCGTTTGCGTCAGCGAGAGCCACTCCCGCCTGTGCGGCGTTGTCCCTCGCGGAGAATCTCTCTGTTGGTCGGGCGCGAGATAGAGCTCATCGGGCCGCCTCATCCGATTTCTCTCTCTCTCTCTCTCTGATCATCAACAGAGCGAGTCACCAGTGGTCCCGACAGCAGGAACAATCTTCTTGCTGGATACTATCCTTTTTCTATGGCGGTGCTCTCCTGCCAGCGGTGCTCCTGCTCGTCACCGCTACCAGTGCCCTTCTTCTGTCTACTTTCGTTCGCTCGGCTACTCTCGATTCATCGGTCGTAGTACGGAAGGGAGCGACGGTGAAAGACTGATAGGGAACCAGAGAGAGACAGAGTGAGAGAGACAGACCGAGACCGGCAAGCGTAGCGAGTATCGCATCGGCTATTGGTCTCTGTGTCTACTGCCCCTTCTGGATATCGTACGCTGCTGCTCTGCTCCCGCTGCCGTCTCCGACCACCCTTCTCTATTCGTTCATTCCACTAGGCTCACTAGGCCCGACCCCTTCCATCTCCACACTCCTACTACAGTCCCTGCCCCAACCTCTGGCCCGCCCCCATCCGACGCAGTACTTAGCAATGGACAGGGAAAAGAAGACTGGAGACAGCTAACCCAGACGAAGCGAGAGTCGATCCAACTGTCGTATGCTACACAACCACACAGCAACACTCTACCGGACAACAACAACAACAACAACAACAGGCAGCTGAGTCATCCGCTTGTGTCCTCATACACGTCCAGTTTCCGGTTCGGCCCGTAGGACAGAGCGCCGCACGCAGACGCCCACCCATATCTACCCCTGTGGCAACCCATCTCTATATCGAATCATTGTAGTATTGTTGTCGTCGTTGTCGTCGTCTACGTACGTACGTACCGAAGTATCGGATCGGCGTCCAGGAAAGGGCGGTTCAACCGGCGGGCGCACGGACGCGCTGACACCGCAAATTAATCACGGGCAGGAAAACGAACAGAATAGCGAAGTGGAGCTTACGTTCACAAGCAGCAACAGCAGTAATAGCAAGGGCAGCGGAACGCGAGCGAGAACAAACCTGGAGTAGAGAATCACAATCGGATAGGAATGACTTCCACGGTCATCGGCGATTTTCAGAGGAAGATACCCGTTAATATATATATATATATAATATTCACGGGTTGCGTTAGACACAGTGTGGTAAAGTGAAACCTAGAGATGGTATGCCAATGGACTGTCCTGGACCTCAGTTATGCGCGTGAGGAAGCCCACCATTTAGGCATTGATTAGATGTGTGAATGCAGATTTGTTCAAGAGAACATACGAATCCGTGTCCAGCGCTTGCAATTCTCGGCTGCCTTGCGCTTTATTGACATAAGTGCAGTTTTTACAATGTTTAAGTTCTCGTTAAAAAAATATTGACGAAGATCATTACATCCCACAGAGAGTACGAATTGTCGCCAGAACTTATAACCGTAAGTGTCAAATATTGTACACGTATTGTACAATACTTTAATATAGTATATAAAATAGCATTGTATACATTTCCATACGGCACAAGCCCGATAATTTAAATATTAAATCAAAACAGGTAAAGCTGGCGTCTCGGTGTGACTATATCGAGTCGTAATCAGATCAATTCCCTCAATGGAAGCTTTGCAGAGGACGTCAGTCCAAATAGGAACGAAGTTTGTGAGTCGCGAAGACAGTGAGGAACACCACGTAAGACGTGAGATGTCACAAAATCATCCGTCAAAATAAACTGATCTATACGAACACCGAAAAGCACTTGGACGCCTGCGGCGATAGTAAACGATGATCAGCCATGTCGTCGTTGCAACCCGATGAGAGTTTCGCTGGCTAAACTACCCAGTTTCGCTAACCTAAACTACCCAGCCTACTTTGTCAAGAGGAAGGTAGTCGTTACTAAAGCAAGGTAATCGTTTACGTTACGCAGGGGCGTACTGAGACTATCTGTAACCGCTTTGTTTAAATGTCTCTATTGTACCCGTCATAGTTTTCCAATTTGTGCAATGCCTACTCATTGATGGCAAGCATACTAGCAAGCATAACTATGTATATATGGGTGAAATACGTTTATATTGAACGAATGTTTACGAAATGGAATTTTCAGTAGTTGTAATTCATCAGTAAAATATTAATACATAGATTGACACTACGAAGTTGCAGCTACACACGGCATCATCTACCGTTAGCTGTACGGGACCTTTTCGAGTTCCCGGAACATCAGGCCGATACACAGACTCCATAGTAGCACGTGTTGACCATGAAGACTCTTACCTGAAATGAAATTTTTCGTTCCATTAGTGCAATGTTTTTAGTTTACGAAGACACGCATACATTAGGGAGTGGATAAGGCCGTTATGCACGTAATCTTGCTCGCAAGCAATTTCTTAGAATGCGATGATTTCTAAACCCTGAAGTGGCCGTGTAGGCTGCTTCAAAGGGTTCACCGTTCATCGTGAATGCCGTTGTTGGGGGATAGCTACAAAAATGCTTGTGCATATTGCGTATAAGGTAATCGTTCAAGTTACGCAGAATCGTGCTGAGTTTGCATATATCCTGTAATGAACGCGATACTTCCGCAGCTTGTTCGTCTACAGTGAGGCTGAAGTTGGGCGAGACCTCAAGTAGCAGCCATTACCTGCAATTACGTTTTCTTTGTTTCGTTCGAGAGCTCTTTGTCATCATTTTAATCTACCATGGCATCCATTGCTCTGGCGATAAGTGGAAGAGACACGACATACTGGGAAGGCGAGACTGCAGACACCGCAACAGGTCATAGACAACAAAACAACGCTCATTAGTAAGATAATTCGAGATCTGTGCAGACTCTGTTCAGCCAGTGCTGCGAGACCCGATATATAATGGCATCAACGGTGAGCGGGTACATAATAATAATAATAATAGTAATAGTAATCATCAAATAAATTTTTATTAAAAAATTACGCCGGCAAAAACATTGCTGGCAAAATATTCTAGGCTGACTCACAACCTTAAACATTTAACGTCCACGGTACCGCTCTCAACATTACTTCATAAGATGGACCCCTTAAATGCAAACGTGTAGGAATCGGATGGCCATTACCACCACTAGAGACTAGAAGTTTTCAGGCTTGACTCCCAGCCGACATTTAACGTCCACAGTGCTGCTTTTAGCCATCGGCCATACCACGTTGAATACGCCGGTTCTCGTCCGATCCCCGAAGCTATCACCACCACTATAACACCACTACTACTAGTACTGGAGGTAGCAAGATCGAATTCATAATGATCAAGGCAAACGAATGGCACAAGGGTAGGCCCGGAGCGCAAGCAATGGCCCCGAACTAATAGCCCCGTAGACAGTGCGGAATAGATCTCATATCACAACGATTTGCACTGTACCACCGGCTACTCGCAACGGCGTGAACGCGGGCGCAAAATCTACATAACTATTAGAGAGTTAATAAAAAAGGAAGCAAGTGCCCCAGCCGAGATTCTGATCAGTTGATGGAAGAAGACAACGTACACTTTGCGTTGACTGACGCATCTATAGCGGCCAAAGACCATGGCAAAGTACAACACCTAAGAAATTACATGGTAATTACTCAAGATGAAACGTCGCATGTTCGAGTAAGGGGGCCAGGGGGAACGCATATTTTCCGACAGTTCGAAAAATGTGACCCTTTTTTCAAAAAATCGAGCTGGTGGTGTGCGAGCGAATCTTGGTAGGAGAACCACGACGGCGGAGATGCTGGGAAGACTCTGTATTTTATACTTCAATAAAGGATTACACGACATTATATAGGGTATAACTTCTTAGTTATAGAAACCTCTCGGGACATTTGACCAGGGCCTTAAAGCGTCATGTATGTACATTCGAACCATATTATTGCATTTTTATGTGCATCAACAATTTGGCAATTATCTCAAACAATGAGCAGTGTAGCTCGTTTCATTTCCAATCCGGAGGATTGTTTATATCGAAGAAATGAGGATGGACAAAGTTCTTAACAGTGAAACGGAAAGGTCAGCTAGTGAGAGAGAACACGCTATTTCTGTTAAACTCCAAAAAGGGTATGGGTGAGCCGATGCTTAAGTGTCCTGCAAAAAAGTTCAATAATACGCCTTGCAGGGCATTCAGTGCAAGGCGATCGGTGACTACGTAATGGGGCGATTATACGAAGCATGGTGCAGACAATTCCTAATTTGTGACGAGTGTGCTGTGCTGTATATTGGCAGCCATATTAGCAACAGGCTAGAGAACGAGGCCATAAATTGAATGCGTTGGATCTGGTGAAGCGGGACGTGTTTTTGGACCTAGAATTTTACTCCGTTCGGACAATGTGGTTATTGTACTTTTGGTGAAGATGGGCGGGAACTGCAACCGATGTTGTAAATTTGTGTAGAAGAAGCAAATTACTTCACGTTGGAATTTAATACGTGATGAAATGTGACGTTCTCGATAGCGATAGCGGTGGGGACTGCAATATATGCTCAGGGAAAGAGAATACAATTCGGGGAGGGGGATATAGCTATCGACGTGGAATTGTAATATCGGTGATGGCATACGATGGTGCCAATTGAACATCGAAAATGTTGGAGGCTAAATGTACCAGAGTAATCTGAAGCAGACGGAATCGAAGGCCTTGCATCGAACGTACGCCAGAGGTGCTGTCTGCGATGGGTATAGTGAACCTTGTGTAATTTGGATGGTAAAAACAGCGGATTAAGGAAATTGTAGACAAGGCAGCAAAAGAAAAATGCGCAAATGAACGAGAAGGATAACATCATAGGAGTTTTGTCGAGAGAATAACCAGAATATGGACACAGGGTCCAATAGGGGAATTACAGAGTTGTAAAAGTTGCAATCTCAAAGAAAGCACGAGTAATGACCGAAGGTGCGGTTCGTGTCGACGCCACAAGGGAACAATATGCTAAATTAATGAAAATAAGTAGAAAATGGTACGGTGATGGTGATAATAACATAAATATTTTTTAATATTTTATACAATGGAGTGGCTCACGGGGCAGCGACGGGGACTTAAAACAATAAGCCCTTCCTCTGGTTCAAAACCGCAAGGGCACATATAAATCGACATAGTCCGTGTACGTTCGGGTTTATGAATTAAGTTAGTTAATTACTTTTTCTTTCTGGGGGGATACCTAGCCTGACGGGAATACCTAGTTATTTGCTACACGTACACGAACGACACCGTGAAATGCGCCCTCGGCACAGAAGGGGTTCTGTGTGTTGAATGGTACATATAAAAGTGTATCTGTTATGTATTTATATTGTCCATTCAGATTCAAATTTCGATTTGTTAACGAAACTGCAGTTGTACAATGCTCAAATTATCGTAAAAATAGCAATCATAATACATAATAGGATTATCATAACACTGCCGCAGTGGTGCGCGCCGGTTTCGTCGTTAGAATATGAACAGCTATTTACATCGTATGAACAAGTATGGCTATCAGTTATTCTACAAAACTCTTTACTTCGTTAGCGAAGTTCTTGGCCCGGCTGGGTGATCTAATCTCGCGTGGGAGCGACTCCCAGACCACCGGCAAGCGATAACAAAGCGTAGAGCGGCTAAATTTTTCAACGAAACAATGAATGCCCTGAACACAGGTGCAGGATGAGTCGTTCTTCAAATAACGGCAGCAGCAGGAAAATTAATATCGGGTGAAATTGTTTCTCTTACTATCTACGTATTAAACTTCTGCTTACGGAGCACAAGGTGTCTATGTCGCGAACGCCTATAACAATAGTCAAAGGTTGCACAAAATGCCCTGGTGGCGTCATATTGAATGATTTCACCTCTGCGAATAATGTTAACTTTACCACCACCCCCAATTGAAATCGCACAACACCCGGAAACCGTTTTATATGTGATGTATTAGTTTAACAAACAACATCGATGTTAGTCACTCTACTAAAGGATTACATTTACAGTATATGTTTCAAGTTATTGTACTCTATTCGCCACAGTCGACAGGTCATTGACGATTCGAGTGAACGTCCCCTGCCTATGTGCGTACGAGGAAATTGTACCCTTGATTTGTTCGCGTGTACCCCTGTTCTGTGTATTGCCAACAATAACATTTAAGTCATTTGAAATCTAATACAAGCCCTCTCCTAATCATTGAAATAGCCTGTACAACAATACGGCCCAGTTCTGCGAAATGCCAATAATATGGAGGCCCAAACGTGCTCTTTCGATTGCGAGCACATCTATGTGGTTTTAGTGTTCTACCATCCAAGGTTGAACTCTTGTAAAAGCATGTCTCTCTCGTTCCCGACGGTTCGCTCATACCTTGCCTTTCGATTTGCATAACGTGCCGAAATTTACAAAGTCGAAATTGGATTGGACGCAACTGTCGGGATGGAACGTCGTGCATCTCGTCGGTCGAACACTTTTTGGCGCCTGATGACATTTTTGGTTTGTTCACTGAGAAATGGCAATGATGAAAATATGTAGAGTGGAGGAACTTCTAACATAGTCAACGCCTATTTGGTAATTCAAATTTTAATAAGGAATTATAACAAGTGAACGAAACTACTGATACGAAAACGATCGACGCATTTCACTAATTGACGGTGGGATAACTAAGCGGAACCGGGTGGGATAATAGTCGTACTATTAATTATGTTCGTTATACGTCCCACTGAAATTTTCATTTGTTATATTTTGTCCCACAGTGGCATATTCAAGATTAATCGGTTGCCCTAATCATTCGTCTTCGATATGAATGAGCATGAAAGTGTAGGGTTGAAGTACTGTTGAGCACACCCCTCGTTGGCTACTTGAAATTGCACACAAGTATTTTCGGGTGGAAGTGATGACACTCATTTCGGAGTATGAGATAAGATGACGAAGAGTGGTCCCTTATATGACTCCCTAAGTTTACCGCAAGAAGATAGGAACATTTCCCCTGCCCTTTTCAATTAGACATTTTCGGTGAATTTTGGCATTACTAGGATAAATGTCGCGAAGAAAAATCCAGACCTCTCCGAGGCCACGGCAAGATTTGAATCTGTGATCTGGGGCCTATCTCACTACCACACTGTTTATGGAAGCTGTGCCCCTAAGCACCGTGAAGTTGTCGCCTCGGCCATCTACATGCTTCAATCCAGCTGCTTGAGACCATGATCAATAGGTGGGGGGGGGGTCAGTTCAACAAGGCGTAGTCCAGACGCTGAGGATGATTAAAGGGTGGGACAGAGCGCTAACTAGCAAGTAACAGTCGTTGTCGTTCCAGACCCCTGATGGCCTATATTTATTGAACGCTAAAGAACCCTTCCAGTAGGATCTCTTCGTGTTTGAGCCAGTCCAGTATTTCCACCCAGTTAGAGACCGCGAACTTTCCAATGCCTTGCTCATGGTAGTTGTTATTGACAACCCCTGAACTTGTCGCTCGAACTCGTTAAAGACTTCTCCCCATGCGTCGATGGGTCTCATCTATTATTCACTTTTAATAGTAGGTTTTCCCTCAGCGCCTGTTTCCAATATTGTAATTAGCCCGCAACCCATATTATTCAAATCATGCCTTATCGAACTTCAAGACACGACAAGTACAGGGCAGTGCTCAGCGGTTGACTAAGGGCTGATCTAACGTCGCCAATGTTCAGCGAGAAACAATTTTATGTTTCTTAGTACTAATCTTCCTTTCACAATAATATCGTCATCGACCAATAACGTTAAACACCTATCTGAGTGATGATTGAATTGAGAGGAGGACTTATTGCATATCAGCAATCAAGGAATATCAGAACGTAATTACTATGTTTTAACGAAAAGCTTCGTTACGTAGCCTCCGGAGCATGTTGTTATGTATGATAAGCTCGGGTATCATTTACATATTCGATTTGAATATCGATTTCAGCACTTGTCACCGTGAACGTATCAGAACATAACTATTATTATATGCTCGGTTATTATAAACTCGTTTTAGTCTCGATATTCATAACGAGTAATTATCGAGAAAGCATATCCATGAGAGAGTGGTTGAATAAGAATACAATGCAATCGTATTTTTCTTCACCCCTATTCACGTACCGCAGCGGGTAGCATGTCATACGGGGTCCGTAAGGTAAATCTTGAACTCGGTCGGCGGTCCGGCAAAAAATAGTGTGCTTCTGCGTCTTGAACTTCAAGCAAACTTTGTTTTTTAGGAAATGGAACACGTATATGTCTACTTGACGTGACCCGTGGGGACGGGCCAACAACAAGCGGTTCAGTTTCTGCTGAGAGGAATATTGTACTTGGGTTCATTTATGCATCTGGTCAGTCAGATGCATAAATGAACCCAAGTAAACAGAGATCTATTATTGCCTTGATATCGAACGGGAGCGTCAATGGTGGCGGGGATTCACGTCTAAAGGAGCTGCTGAATAATTTCGCTGATGTTTGTGATAAGGGTATCGAATATCATCGTCTACTCCGAATACTCCGTCAACTCACGACGACGGTATCTGCTTTTTCTTGCTATATTTTTTAAAAGGTGCGGGCTACTCGAAGAGCCCGAGGCGACTTGATATTATTATATATATATACATACATATGTCATGGATACGGATGGAATTTTGTGCAGATTCGAGCATTGTAATAGGGTCCGGGAGACCTGCAGACCTCTGTCCACGAAGTCGTTTGCCTTCCTGTCTTCGTTTCTTGTTTTTGGAACCGTACATAAAGTAAGATAGTACACAGACCAGTGTTAACGAACACGAACGAAATCTTGTTCCGGAACTTACATGGGGTGTTCAGAAGGTAGGCGTAGATTCAAATAGAAGACAACTCATTCATACTTACTCGTTGCAATGCATTCATGACTGCGAACTACTGGCAGCAACGAAAGAGTTGTTCCAAGTATAGAGCAGTCTGCTGAACACCCTGTATCTACATATTGAGTCGTGCACAAAGTGGGACCTAGAGCCTGAGCCGCTCAGCGTCAAACCTCAAATGAATGTCCATACGATACGGTGGAACGTTTACTGTAGGGAGTCCATGCCTCAAGGTATCTACATCAACGCATTCGTTGGTCGAGCTCGCCCACCTAAGGAAGAGCGAGACATTCTATTAGTTCTGTTTTAGATGGGATTTTTTTCAGCTAGAGAAAGTCATAGGAAAAGGTTCAGTTCGGAAATTCAAGCATGCCCGAAAATTGAGCAGCCAATTATTCAAGTGCGCATTCACCGTTTTCGAGAGGAGCCCGAACGAGCCCTTTTGCCGTTGAGCGAACTATTACGGCATGACGCCGTGAATGACGTCTGCATTATTAATCCTATTTTGAATGACTGCTGCTAGAAATGTGGTGAAAATGAGATGTGCCTCTTACTGTATTTGAGAAGATAAAAAGCTATAAGGAACAGTGGCTTTATCAGCGTGCATGCCGACATCCGTTATGCTCGGCAGGAAACAGGTCTATTGGTGTTCCATTTAGAAAAAGAAAAGGAACCCCCAGCCAACAACTAGTAGACTGTGACGAATGCTGAAATATCGTATGTTGTCTTTATCCTGGGTATGGGGTAGGCAATTACTCTCAAATAGTCAGACCTTCAAATTTTTCGATCAGTTTTCATTCTCGTGCAGCCAGAAAATCCTTCTTGCTCATCTTGTCAGATAAACCTTCCCCAGATTTTTCTTATCAGAGCCCCTTCGTCTACCCGTAGGGAGTCCGATTAGGTACTTAAAGCTACGTCCAACTACTGGGCTGGCTTACATTGGGTTTGTAACATCACTTTTACGAATGGCAGATTTCCCTTAGCCTTCTTGATTTTACGTTGCTGCCCATAGAGTCGCGCCATCAACAGTCCACCCTTGATATTTATAGGTATCAGCATTGTGCCCTTCTAGTAGGAGCTCGCAGTGTTCACACGGATCATATTACATATTAGTAATAGTTCGAAGTGGACATCGGACTTCGCCGAACGTGTCGTATCATCGAAGCGAAAAATTTGCCAGGTTTTTGTGACATTTTCAACTCTGTTGTCTGGCAGCAAACTTCGTCTCCATTTTTTTTTATTGCTACATCGAATTTGTGTAATAATATAGCTCTGGTACCTACTCATCAGCAGAAGCAACACATTGAGACCGCTTCCAGCCGTACGGGCTACTGAAATATGCTTGCACTTGAAGCATCGTTAGGTGAATTACTTAAAATGAAAATATGGAGAAGAAACCAACTTCTCAGTTTAACTGGACTGTTCAATGGTCACGTGACCACGTAATATGGTCAAGTCTACAGCATTATTCGTTTTATAATAGGTTATTCACTGAGCGGCCGAGCGGAGCCAGACGTTCACATCACTTCGCGTGCTCTCACCGTTCACGTTGATGTGGTGATAGGAGATAGCGTTCGACCTCGTCCCCACACAATGGAGCAAACTAAAGAGAGATTCGTTGGTAGACCCGGCTAAGGTGCTCAGTCAATCAGAATTTTGCGGAAATCCTACTGTTGCAAGAGTATAGGAATTGTCGACTTCCCCTCCGTAGCCTCAAGGGTAAATCGAGCGGAAATAGGCATGATTATTTAGCATACCGGTTAGTATCGTCTGCTGCTGCGAACCGTAGTCTGGGCTTCCTTTCCTATTACGAACCTTTAAAATATTCTACAGACTACACACTTTAACTTTCTCATTTCTCTGGCCTTTTGATTACGTTAAATCAGCTACTTTCCACAATAGTCTGATTACCAGCGCGGTGGCTTGGACCACTAGGTCTTTGGCTGTAAAAATCCTGAGGCCGCAAGTTCGAATCACGTGACGTGACATATAGAGAACTTATGTATTGTAAAACTGCTGTTCCGTTAATCAACAACAAAATAAAATATTTACCTTTTACAAGGGCCAGGAACCTAGTTTTCAGGCTGCGTGTATGTACAGGACAAGTAATATAACGTCTATAGGAGATTAGCTATATTCGGTTTTTTAGGGCTCACGCCCATCTGTTTTGCAGCATGCGGTCCCGTGATGCAAAACTATCTCGCCATGGGATGCGATCAACCCATCCACCTAATTTCGAACCTCTGCCTCTCTCTTGACGCGTTTCTCCTGCAGGCCGTGCTCTAGGAATCTGGATATGTGGTAATCTGATGGAGCAATGTTTGGCGGTCTTGCGGTAAAATTTCCCAGCGGTGAGAGTATGGCGAATCGCCAAAGCAAATATGAACAACGTTGCAGCATCACTTTCCGAAACCCTTCACCCCTCTACGACTGTGTGCTGTTCATTTCTCGGCTCGGGTGGCTGAGTTGACTTGTGTCATGGTCTGCGGTGACCGTTTCACCTGCTCTGAGCAGTTCATAATAGAGCACCAGCTCCGATCAGACCAAATAAACACCATTACCTTATGATCATCCATCCTGGGTCTATCCACTCCTTTTCGCGTTGGGGATTAAGGTCAATTTCTGATCTCTCGTAACAATTTTTTACGGGAAAACTTAGCCGCATCCAACACGACAATAGTGAAGAAGACAATAATGTCGGATATTTTTGTTAGCCATGTCTCGAACGCCCTGAAATTCGACTAGCGACAAGCAACAAAGATGTAAACAAATCTGCAGATGCTCAATGGATGAGGGAATCAGCGGGCCAAGCGTATTCTACTATTTTGGTAGAAATTGTAGCAGTCTTAAGTTCATCCAGTTCAATTCATATCATGGCTTATTGTCGGAACTGCAATTTCACAATGCTGAAGTCCTCGATATTGATTGCTTATTGGCCAACCTAAAAATAGCAAAACAACTTTGTCGTCGCAGCTATCCGCGACAGTGGCATTTCTAAAAAAAACGCGAAACGGAAATATGCGTTGCCAGTGTGGGAGCCGTAGATAAATCGCTTTTGGCCCTTTACACATCTGTCCACAATGAGTTCACTACGATTCGTTCGTCATGCTCAATGCTGTGCCGGGATGAAGTGAAAGGTCGAGAAACCAGCACTCAACCAGCGCCAAGTCTTTCTTATACCATGGACGGATGAAGCTATCTAACATGCCACGCTAGACGCACCCCTGCTCCGCTGGGCAGTCTACGATATGAGGGCACCAGGCCTTGCCTGCTAATGCAAACTCAGCATAACGGTGTTGCTGGCGATGGTGGGTGCCACAGACCGTGGTGGC
The DNA here is from genome assembly GCA_019614645.1 of Stratiolaelaps scimitus. Taxonomy (NCBI): domain Eukaryota; kingdom Metazoa; phylum Arthropoda; class Arachnida; order Mesostigmata; family Laelapidae; genus Stratiolaelaps; species Stratiolaelaps scimitus. The sequence continues at coordinate 3,005,429 of JABWDB010000028.1, forward strand.
CCATGAGCGACCACTTGTGGTATCCTACCCTCGCCGCGCTCCCTTTTTGATGCAAGATATAAAGCTGAATGCCGCTCTTTCTGCGGTTCGCCGACTTTCAGCGCCTACTTTCGTTGCGTCGAAACGGACTGTATGTATCTGTGTGTGTGTATGTATGTGTGGTGCGTAGGGGCGTCAGGGGGCATCGGTGTCTGCGTTGTCGGAGTGGCCAAAGGTGATGGCGCAATACATCCGCGCTCTGCACCCAGGGCATTAAAGGGGTCACTGGTCCCCTGGCAGGCAAGTCAGTCAGCGACCACGAAGCGTTCCAAACGATAGGACGAACTACGGATGAGGTATGGAGCAGTGGAGCGATGAAATGGTGACCCATGACGCACACCACGAATGGACCATTCCGAATGGACCGAAACCCCGAAGGACTTGCGGCGCGTGCGTACGCTCAGAGGGACGGGATGCATTCGCATAGACCCTCCGCCTTAGAACGAGGAGAATCTGCTCCCAATCGGAAGCAACGGAAAGAAGCAGGAAAAGGCACATCCCTTTCATAAAGCGATGAAATATCGGTTGCCACCGCTGCTGCGGCACAACAGCAGCAGGATGGAGGCGGGGGAGCGCAGATCGACTCACTGCAGGGAACGGTGGCAAGCGACGAAATCCAATGGGGATCGGTTGGGCAGCGAGCAACAAATTCGTGGACGTCGAGGACCGCAGCATCGCTGAGGATGTACTGTTCTTCGGACGGCAAAAGGTGGCCTATGCGGCGTTGACTGTTGCTGTTTTCTATCCTCCATTAAATTCGCGCCTCTCGGTCATCGACTGAATTCGAATTCCCGTGTCCCGGCAGTTCTTTCCAACTTAGTTAAGTGGATCATTTAGGCCGAGAGTTCCATGAGAGGAGCAGAAGCCATTGCGAACGAAAACAACAAACACTTTGAGCAGAAGGTTTTGCTAGACGTATCAAACTTGCACACATATAGACTTGTATATCTATATATATATATTTTTGTTTCTTGCACGTCTGTTCAGGCTGTGCAGACGTGATTTCAAGCAGCTTGCTCGATTACTTGTTCGATCGGCTAACGCTGAAAAGCACTGAAATTAACGAAGACGAGTGTCAACTGCCGTCATGTCGACCTGTAGTGTCGACGTCTAAGTATGCGCTTGTACCCGTCTGAAGTGGCCTCCCTAATCTATCTGATGTAGCACGCCTTAATACGAGACAGGTAGGGTATAGCGTTCTCAAGTTCAGCAACCGTAGATCCCTTTAGCTCCGTTTTAGATCTACAACGTATAACACATGTACAATCGTATATTTTGTCCAAGAAAATATCAACTTCAGAACCCCATCTGCAACTGGCACTGCAGCAAAGAACCGATGCGTGGTGTACGGGCCGGTGCCTGTATAAAGCAGTGGACATTTCAGTAGCATTACTTTTCGGAGAATGAATATAACCTTGCATTTTATTAGCATTGTTCTATCCCGAACATTGTCTAACACAACCGTCGGGGATACTGGGATACGCCTACTTCAGTGGAACTTTGCCGGCGTAGTAGCACATAGTTATTATGAGTTCAACTTCTGCTCACCAGAAAAAATAATAATGTGTAAATTTCGTTTCCTGAATGCAGACCAAGACGTGGGTTATGGGACCACTGTTATTTAGAAAGTAGTTTAAATTTCTTAAAGCTCACTGGGCGCTCGGATTGTAAGCATTGATGGTGTAACAATTGCAACGTTCTACCGAAATCGATTTATAACATGTCAGCCAAACGCAGCACCGCAGAATAACACATTGAACGTTCCGGAGAATGGAAGCTATCTCCTGAGCGTTGATTAAAATAAAGCTTATATATTTCTAATTAGGTTCTACGAAAACGGAGCCGCGACAAGAGAAACAAATGTCGCATGTCAAAATTCGAAATTTTGCATGATGTTAAATAGGAACTAAGAACAAATTGTCAACGAAACGTACATATTTGTTGAATTATTATTTATTTATTCTATTGTAAAATAAGCGAAGCATAACCACATAATAGATTATATGCCTGCAAAGCTTCGGTGAAATTAACTCGCCCGGATGTGGCCAAACATTGAACTTTAAAACTTGATATTCAACGTTTTGGTACACGGGAAGAAGAAGCTCAATACACAGAAGCTCGATAATGGCCCCGCTGCGACAAAACGAACGGGCGCGTGAACCCACACGGTATTTGCGTCAAAATTACGTCCCAGCGACATTCGGTTAGCCTCGAACATCCGATATTGATATATATATATTTTTTTGCAATAGTACCTTGAACGCTCTGCGAAAGCTTTTCAGTTCGTTTATACATTACGGCGCCCTTCTTAAGCTTAATTTTGTATTCTGCTTGCAAGCTCCAGAATATCAGAATGTAAATTTTCTCCGAGGAACGATGAATGAGTAGGTCGTCACCCATTAACGACTAGCGGATAAAGGAACTAGTTGAAAAAGTTGATGATTCTCTTAGCCTCTGGTAAGTTTTGGATCGTTCCTCCTGCAGCTGTCGCTCGCTAGATTCTCAGTTTCTGTTGCTCAAGCGAATGCATTCAATCAGTGTGCTCTGAATGCTCCTAGAAGCTGGCTGTCCTCGTGATATTACTGTTGTGAGCGGTGCAGTATCATCGATAGCTGCACGCATGCGCCTTTGTTAGAGATGCACCCATTCAGGATGATCCATTCGTCACACTTTCCAAATGGCGCGTTCCACGCTCAAGGCCCCTCCCAGATAGAAATGCTATGTTCCGCAATAGCATCTCTCGGCGTTTACAATAAGTCTGAGATAACAGCAAACATCGTAAGAAGCACAAAGAAACGAACCCAGCTTTGAAAGCCAGCAATAATCTTCTAGTATTTATCAAAGCCAAGTTTTATGGATTGCACCGACTCCATGAGAGAGAGATGCTTGGGGCTTATGTACTTGGTGGCGAGAGAATGTAGTGTAACCTTTCGGCATGCGAATTCAATAAACCTGGAATGCTTCACGAACATATCTAGCTATTTGATTCGGCACTCCGATATATCTGTAACACCTCTGATTAGGTGTATGTCACAACACGCGACTACCAAGATAGTAGATGCATATATGACTAAAAATGAAAATTTCGGCGGTCCCACAGTGTTTACTCAACTGCGTCATACGAAATCGTCGACGATCATGTGTTGTCATTCGAGCCTTACACGAATCGCTTGATTGAGTGATAATAAAATATAAAGTGCTTGATTTGACCCTTGTAAGTCATATGAATCAACAACAAAATGGCATAAATACAAGGATTATAAGGATCACATTGTACTTGTTTAAGTGTCAAGGTTGTATATACACTTGTATGTGATTATCTATGGCGCACTGGATCTAGCACGCTAGCACTCCAGAGTCCTAGTCTAAATCGCTGGCTACTTTAGAGATTTTATTGTTAATATTATTGTTTTCCCGATCCCCATGAGCTTGAGGCTCGATAGGGGATCGAACATGAGTCTGCACAGGCTTTAGAACAGAATTCCAATGTCTTGAGTTACAATCTTCAATAATCGACGCACACAGGTCTGCCTCAGAACATCATGACAGGATATATATATATATATATATAATGTAATAATTACTTTTGGCGGTACGTTACGAGCTCGAATACGCAGTCACATATCACATTTAGCTGTAAACGTCCATAGCGTACGAGTGTTCTGATGCCTGGCACTAGAAATGCATTCAATCCTGTCTTGGCGAAAAATGCGGTACTGGTCCTGTTCGGCTGTAACTCGATAGTTTTTCAGGTCTAAGCACACATGATACAATCATTCCTATCTTCTTAAGGCAGTTTCATAAAACTGGACAGGCCATTTGAGATTATTCCAGCTGACTAGAGGAGCTAAGTGTGAAGCAGTCTAAAGTTTGGCGAATACAATTTGTAGGATTTCCCTTCAGAACGTCTCTGGGATTTTGAGATAATTCCGTTGGCGAAGCAAAGGCTCGCCTTAGAGGCGTGTGCCTGAAGCTCGTAGGCCGACAGCCGCCCGAGTGAGGGCCCGAGGGAACCAGCAACGGGCCTAGGAATAAGATGACCGACCGAAGCTAGAAAAATAAGGGTCGCTTGAAGAGGCAAGGAGAATGAAAATGAGAAGGCGCCCGCTAGGGCGGCCACTGCCTGCACCCACATTACCAGCAACAGCAGCAGCAGCACCAGATTTCCTAACCACTATACTATGATACATTCGAGCAACGTAGCAAGAATAGCACAACATGGAATGCACAGATAAGACGAACATTATAATATGGACAAAGAGCAAACAGTGATGTTAGCAGCTTTAATGCTGATTTTGGGTTTAGCTTTTTGAGAAGCGGCACGGGGGCCCTAAGCGTACTTGCTCGACTGCACGCCCACATACACACAGACATGGAATTTGATGGGATTTCCTGATTTTTTTTCGCCCCGTATTAAAGACGGGATGCCTTATCGGCATGATGGTCGGTCCAGCCGAAAGGTCCGGACGCCCATACAATCGCTGAAACGTTGGGTGCCTCGGTAATAACTTCGGTTGATATTTGAACGTGCTCTTTCGGTGGCACTTATCGTGTATACTGGGTGGGTACTAAAAATCCTCAGTCTCTGGTGGTGTCCGCGGGTTTGAAGAAAGCGTCCTTTTTTCAAAAAAAAAGGAAACATTTTCAGCATTTGAATCGTACGATATTTCTGAGAATAATTGCCGACCAAATTATATTTTCGCTGCGGCCTTTATCTGGTACCAGTGCCGCCAGCTCATCAGTGAACTGAAATGTCTAGTTCAAGCAGGGAATATCATAAGCGCTCGAATAGTTTGGTCTGTTTCACCGAAAGGAACAGAAAGTAGATCTCTATACTCCTGCACGCAGCCGATATCCCATCGAAGCATAGCTACGGTCGATTAAACCTAGAAATACAGGTTAAGGACAGAAAGTGTGATGACATTATAGACATATCGATGATCGACATCCCTTAATCACAGTCCATGTGGGTGTCTATGCCAAGAATCGGTGGGCACATTCATAGTTTCGTGCTAAATACATGGTACACATAATTTATCTGTAGGAGCGCCGTTGCTTCTCCTTGGTGGTCAGTTAATCTGCAGCAAATTGGTGCAAAAAACCATGGCTAGTTCTGTTTCTCATCGCTACATTTCTCCGTTGTACAAATATCAAGTTAGTTCGCTAGCTAGTTCATACGTAAATTCAACTGAGTACAACACTGTCGAATCGATTCGCCGACATTACGCCCAGCGTCAGCAGTAACCAATAATATACCGTTTATTCGCATAATCCGTGGTCAATTTTATGAACCAGAGGTGAAATTGAAACTAGAAGTATACCATTACTCAGTGTGTGATTTTCACTGTTATTACGTCAAAGTCAATTATTATTAAGTTTAACTTTGGGAGAAAAAGCTCAGGATGAGATTGATATTAGCTGGGACCTTCTTGGTCTCTACGCTCACGCCGGGGTCGAGGACAGTAGGCGGAAGCCATAGTTCGTTCATTTAACAAACGCGCGCGATCCCTCGGGATTTGCGAGCGTTGTTACGTTGTGTTCTATGCCGAGCTTTACCCGAATGTATGAACGATCGTTGGTCTGACGAAACTGCATAACAGGGAGATTCACAGAGCGGTACTTATAATACATACTCTCTCCATCTTTCCAGCACTGGCCTTAACTCCATCACTAAGCTAAAGTGGATTGCTAAACAGCCTGGTTAGTGGCCAGGATAGAGCTTTAAGTGATCAGGCCCAGTATCTTGTACAATTTTCATTCGGCGCATTTTGAGGTTACTCCTCACCACCGAGACAACGCGCAGTTACGACAGCGACTTTAGCTAGTGGACTGAACCAGGATATTCCTTGTTCTGCTCAGTTCAAATAACAACGAAGCTAGCAGGTTGTTCTTTTCATATATGGCGAACTTTCATACCAGCAGGCTGTCACGTGGCACACGCTTTCAGGTCAGACTCTCCTATATATATATATATATATATATATATATATATATATACGTAGTAGTCTTATTCTTCCATAGAACGCATCCGCATCCAAAGAGCGTAGTCAGTGCATCCGACCCCTCTACATGGGACGCATCCCTCTGGTCTCCCTTCCTAGGTAGCTGGTAGTCCCGATGAACACGTGGCCATGAAGTAGAGTTGTGGCACGACAATCACCGGCCCGCATAGGCTGCCGTAGAGTCATATGACTGATCAACTATTTCGAAGCAAAACGGTGTATATTAACTGTATGCGACGCCTTTTATTGCCGTATGTAACCTTAACGCATAGATTATATTATATATATAGTATGTATTAATTATTATTATGTGTTATTGGTGTAACCAACGGAACCAATGCGTAATTAGATCTAACCTTGACATTGAGGTCGGTTTTGCCCCGATCAGTGGTGTCCACAGCCAAATTTGTTACAGTGTTATCGTTGTTGCTGCTCCTGCTGCTGTTGTCGCTGTGCTGAAGATCACACTGTTCGCTATACTTCTGTTCTTTATACATTTTGTACGGTTTGTATTCACTCACAAGTAACAGATAAATAGGTAACTCGACGTCACCGAGAAAGATTACTTGTGCATTCCATCTAAATTGAGAAGTGGTACTAATGAGATTATTTAATTAAGTAAAATGCACGACCAGTCCTTTCTCATGGCCATTTCGTCTCGTTCGTTTCGGAGGGAAAGCGGTTCGTACGCAATGGCCAAACGGACGCTATCGGAGGCGTTGGCTCTGCACCCTTCTCTATGGTATATGTAGTCGTTGGCTCTACCCGAGGGCGTTTTCCATGGGGAAGTTTCTTGCTAGGCTACTAGCAGTTACTCAGTCAGTCAGTCACTCACTGCTGGCCGAAAGCCACCCCGTTGTCCTTCTCAGCGGCCCGCTATAAGCACGCATTTGCGATGCGTTCGTTCGTGCGTGCGTCCGTCTCTTCGTTCGAACAAGGCTTCGCGGGCGGAAAAGAGTTAGGCACGGTCTAGAGTAGTCTGGCCCTTGCTATGGGCCAACATCGACGTGACTGACGAGGTCTAAGTCCAGAATGCGCGTCTTTCTATGTAAGCACTTGGCTTATGACGCAAGCTTCCTTTGGACTTTTCCGTGTTGGACGAGTGCCGGGATCCGGAGAGAACGGAGACGCGTATTATCCATCAACGGCGCAAAATTCACCCTCGTCCGAGGAGTCCCCCTCGCTGAACAACACTACGTGCGGCAAGCTCGGCCGGAGCCGGCTTCGCTTGCCCTGGTTTATGCAAGAACACATCTTCATGCGGGAGATAGAGAGAGGAGGCCGAAGGACGCAGAGAGGCTGGCGTTTTGCAGCCAACGGTTGACGTTGACGTCGCGGCCAATAGAATCTCAATTTGAGGATGACTCCGCGACACGATGGTAGTAGGCCTGGAGCATAGGTATCGGTGTACTTGGAATCTATTAACGCTAGGTTTAAAGCAGCAGGCGAAGGCTACGAATGCTTATACATATTTTAGTTAATACACGATGCTGATGACATGAATATGACTTCTACTTAATTGTTGCCTTGCCGGTGTTTGGAGTTGCTCGAGCAGAGTGGGTCTTTGCCTTATGTCCAAGTAAAATTGAGCTCATTAAACCGGTTCGTCCTATTTGCCTTGAGAACTGCCTAGTGAGTTGGTAATGGACAGCCGTATTTGTAGTCGCGACTCACAATTGCTTATGTCTATTCAATGTTTTGAATCGTTTTCCTGAAACATCCGCATTGGGGATCGAACTACTTGAGCCCTGCGTCCCGCCCACGGTAGTCTGCTGCCGGATGTACGGTAATCCGGCCCACCGTCGGCAACCCGAGCTCGACCGCGAAAGCCTGTTTGTTACACGAAGGAAAGCTTATCGGAAAATCTACAGTCGGCCTGTTCTTTTCATCAGTCAGCTCGCTTATTCTACTCATGTACCCTATACGCTGTTGTCACCGCTGGGAAGTGGCCAAACCACCCGGAGTTCTATTATACAGCTGGGTCCACCCGTCAACCCTGCTCGCTAATCGACTTTCACCATTATTATGATTGCATTACATGACAAAGTTCATAGGCGCCGGCAGGAGCACCAGGTTGTCTCGGTTCTCTTAATCCGTGGCACGTTCAATCTAATCGAGTCGCCCTGCCAGCCCCATCGCGCCTTGATACAGAACAAAAATAAGCATGGACACACACTCGTCCACACCCCAACCAGCTAGAAGAGTTGTGAATAATATTTGACGTTGTGTGGTTTAGTTAATTAATAAAACCCAGGATTCAAATATGGCGAAAACGAACTCGGTCGGTAGTTAGTTGTCTCAATATTATCGCACGCTTCGTGTGGGTGGGCATCTCTATCTCATGGCGGAAGTGGCTCGTGTCAGCGATTTGTCACTGATTCGATCAACGACTTGAGAAGACGACTAACAATGGCCTCCCGTAAGAAACTCGGCTCGCTACAGAGAACCGACATGTGGACCAGGTCGAACTATGCCCGCAGTGCATATGTCGATCGTATGCTATATCATATTTATAAATATCTGTTGCACCCCCGATGGACAGGGAGAATTCATAAGAGCTATTTTCTTATTAAGCTCATTCATGACTTTATTTATTGAGGCGATTTCCACGTAATTGCATGCTTGCTAATTACGTTCCCTATAACAGTATATATTCCCAATACAGCTACATACATGTATTTAACTGAATCTCAAACACGAACGAAAAAAACTCACGAATGTACCGTTTAAATCGATTTCGGCCATTTGTCGGGCACATTCGTATCGGATGGCGATATCCACTCTTACTTTAAAAACTCCCGAGGGCACCACCACTGGCAAGTGGTCTTACTGAAGTTTTATCAGGTTATCTCAAGTTAACTCTCCGGAGCATTCGGCTACCGTTAGATTCGTGTGCCCACAAGGAAAATATTGCGAAGTAAGCTGCTAGCTGCTACCCCACAGACTTCAAGACCAGCGCAGGGTTGGAGACATTCGACCCTAGACGACAAAGCTTCGTCCCTGGAGACACCGTAGGCGGCCTCACGCTTCGCTGTTACGCGTTATATTTGATTTGTTCATTCTCCGTCCATCCTTTCTTGTTTTTTTTTTGCGCTATCCTTGACCTGGGCACAGATGTGATCTGACACGTGGTCGGGAATGCCCCCGCATATGCTGGTGACCCACATAGGCGGTTGGCTCTCTATTTTGATTCGTTTATCTAATAATACACCGCCGTTCACTTTGCTCAGCCTAACTCGGAAAAGATTGCGGCCGCCCTTTTCGTCTGTTCCAATTTGAATATACCGTGCGGGCGCGTTTCTTGCAGCATTGCGCTAAGGTTCGCACATCGTCGACTTGAGACGAAGCTCAGCTGGCGAAACTCCAAAGGGTCGACCAAAATGAAGTCGGAGGAGCCACTCGAGCTTTTGCGCCGAGCACGAACGTCGAACGAGGCGAGACGCTTGCGTACGCTCAATCCGTTGGTAACATATAATGCATTGAGTACAATCTATTGATTACCCATTGATAATCTGTAATAAAATATAATATACATCCCAATTCGTCAATGTTTTCAATTAAATCCTATTGCTCCTTTATTGACCGAAGGGGGGGGATGGTACAATATTTGTGATATGACTAGAACTGTTAATAGTCAGCGTCGGTTGGACAAGTGAGATACCAATTACTAACACGTATCCATTATTGCATAATATAAGCAGCTTTAAGTTAACCAAATGAAGAAATTGTCAGTCCCGCAGATAGTACCAGATACCGTTCGCACAAACATATCGATGAGCATCTCAGAGCGAGCCACAGCCGGAGTATGATACCACTACGTAAGAGATTTGGCCTTCTATCAAACATCGTAAAGTAAAAATCCGCTTTCTTAAGCATAAATCATCTAAATACTATATTACAGATCAGCGTGGCTAAGCGTACAACTTTGACAATATGAACATTAAAGTCCAGGACGGGTGTGACGTATACACTTAGGTCTCTCATGAAATTGTTTCGCTTGATAAAATTAATGTCATTGGTTTACTAGTCATCGTTAGATGGGCTGGAGTACAGGACTACACACTCAGGAATAGAAATAAGTATGTTATTCTGACCACATCACGTACCTACTACATCAATAGGCGTCTATGATCTGAAGAGCGAATGGCAGCTGTAAAACTTCAAGTCGTCAACGTACAATTTATGGGTGACCCCTTGGTAGATGATTCTTGAGGTCAAGAACGAAGTACTAAACAGCAAGGGACCCACGTAGATCCATTGGGTAACCCCCAATGGACAGGGATAATTGATAAGGGCTATATCATTTTTAGGCTTAAGACATAAGATCCTATCTGTAAAGTAGCCTCTGATTCAGCTAATGCTCCGCATATGTATATTCAAGTTCGAAAGCAACCGGTCGACCTGAACAAAAGGTCGGTAGTTACCCACGTTACATTTTTTCTTTGCTTTTGTATGACATGTTTGGGGACTATTGAATGCTTGAAAAGTTCAGGAGCAACACCGTCTTCGTGGTTGTGAGTAAAGATCAGCCCACTAGGGTAGGCAGGACCCATTGCTTTTTGAAGAGAATTGAAACAAGGCAGTCAGGAGTATGAATTAGATGGGGTTAACCTGAATCATTTAAGTGCAACCCGAACTGTCCCCTTGAACAAAGCCATATTTGACTTGACTATCATGTCGAGGTATGCAGTTCGGTCAATGGTAACCACAAGCCACACGTAGTTTACAAACAGTTGTCTTTGATAGGAGGTATCTATGTAAGTGTTCTATGTACTAGCCGACGCGGCGTAATACCGAATATTCAACGAAGGAGGAGCTCGCCGCCAATATTATTACAGCCCCCTGTTAGTACAGTTTTCCATTGTGTGAGCGTTGCGAGTCCTGTAAGTCAGATGCGCACAGGGTTATATCTGGTTACGATGTAACTGTTGCGACAGGTAATGTTGAAATCGTCAGCGGATTCTGCCCGTATCAATAGAGCAGAGACGTCTCAAGGCCAAGTTTTTAAGGCCGCAAGGCTCCTGCTTGTGGCACCGGTGAGCGAGGAACGCGTCGCGAGCGGTATCTAGTCGGACTAAACGCCCGACAGGTGCTATCGCCTACGTCGTCTGAAGTGTCTAATGAGGGACAATTTCGGATTTCATCACCTGACACCCAGTGTGAATATCTTTCTCTTTTTCTCATATTATCGGCCGGAGCTGTGAAAAGCACCACCTGTTTCCTCTCGATATCAATGTTTCGGCTATTCTCCGGTGTAAGGGGGAGAAGTTTCACCTTACAACAAATCGCTGATAAATCGGATATTCAAGACACCTGTGCCACGATGATGAAAGCCGACTCGACTTCAAAGTGAACCGAGGTCGGGCGCGATCGATCAGGACATATTCGAAAAGTGGACGTTCTTTGGTGCCCACCAGCCTCATAGAATCGCTGTAGGGTAGGGGGAATCTCATGCGCTGAGATCAGTTTCGTCAATTTCCGATAAACTGGAAAATGCTTAACGCGACAAATTTATTATATGAGGCCATCCTTTAATATTATAGATGCGTCGTTACCAACATGTGCGATGCACGCCGTCCAGAGAACACTAGTAATAAATAATAATATTCTAATAATGACGTTACTTATTATACTTGATACTGCTGCAGGCACACATTCATTTGCTTTATTAACGCATGCGTATTTGTGAATTTGCAACTTGTACTTGTAAATATGAGCAAATATTCTGACACAAATATATTGATTGATTTTGAGACATGCAAACCAAATTTGGAACAGCACAAGGAGTTCATAGTGGAGGAGGAATATCCAATATGAACTCTGCAACTATATAAATTCGAGTTCGAACGTTAACGTGAACCTCCGATAGGCTGGCCTCTTGGACGATGCTAGCCCTTACATGGAAGTCTAACGGCTAACGTATCAATTTGATATTGGTGTATAGTTTAGATCAGGGAAGGTGTGCAGTATGTTGGCAAGCCTTAGCTTGTGTATTATATTTCATCATGTCTAAATATAAGGCATTTCTGAATGTAACCGTCCAGCCAGTGGTCTTCGAAACAATAACACCAACAATCTTCTACGGACCGCTATTCGGAAGGTCACGGAGTCAATCGACTAACGGTTTACGAGCCGACAGATTTGGCGTATACGTAGCGGTGTTCAGGCCAGAAGATATTTTGATTAGGGCGTTTTTGCGTACACCGTATAAGGATTCTTGCTTGCTAGTAGTCAAAGGCGAAGCTTCCCCCAGCAGGATTTATTTGAAAAAGAGGTCGCTATTGTCAATCAAACGAAAGGGGTTCCTCCTAGATTCACTCAGGCACTTAAGAGATGTGAGGTCTGGTTCCCGTCAGCGTGGGAACTACCCGATAAACAGCTATTATAGACTTTAAAGCCCGCAGGACGAGGATTCCTCGTAAATTCTGACTTTCGGCTTAACCCCGTCGGGGGGCTATTTCATTATGCAGAATCGCAGGCCTTGAAAAGTTTTCGCCTCTGGGAAGAAAATCACTTGGATTGATAGTGTGTTACGCAACTCTCCATATATGCACGTATAAATGCAGTCTCCTTATATCATAGAAACAAAACGTTTATTACATTTTATTCTCCAAATATACTCAATGTCGTGCCGCATGAGTTAACGGTACTTACTAACGGATAAATGACCATAAGCTATGATTCAGTTAGAATCCAGTATTACCAACTAAGAGAAGTTAAGCATTGTAAAAATTGCAGTTCCTTTAATAAACCAATAAACTTCTACTATACTCATCGTCCGTCCACTTGAGCAGCAGACTCGTATTGTTGCTCTCTCCCTCTCTCCGCAATAAGTCTACCCCTGCACCCGTCCCCCGTTGTTCGTACAGATCATAACAAGCATAAAAAAATCAAAGAAATTAATGTTGCACTTGCATTTCGTTAAATCGAATTGTGCTTATGTGTCTATCCTTACATTTTCTTTATTTGTGCGATTATCGGTTTACTCGACGGTTCTATCGTCTCTCCCCTCTTGATATTTATCATATACGAGCCAGATTCTTATCCAGCGTATATTGTTTTGGGTGAAGCAGTCAATCCTAAAGGAGTTGTGCCGGATTACCCCCAGCCTTTGTTCCATCAGACATTTTTCGGGCCTTCTTCGTATTCTGGTATCGCTGCGAGAACTCTCCGAAATGAAGAAATCCACACCTCTGTGAGGCCGCGGCAGGAATTGAACCAGTGGCACCGCAGTAAAAGCGACTACCGTAGTGTCTGAACCTTGCCGCTAAGATTCCTGTATATATATAAATATATATATATATATATATATATGTGATTATTCGTAAACGTTAATAGGTTCTAGCTTCGAGCGCATCTGGCATCCGAGCTCCGTAAGGCGACTACGAGCGTCTGCTTCAAATGATAAAAATGTAGCCATCCCAATAGTAAGACCAAACGCCTTATCGCCTTCGTCTACGAAGATACCGTTTGTCGTTGTCAGCCGATATAGGTTCACCTGCCAGCAGTTGCTTCATTATGTGCATGCCTATCTAACACACGTGCTAGTCCTTTCAGAGAAACATCGAGCTGGCCACGTAACATTACGACAGACATAACCATCACCTACGACCACGGGCTGCGGCTGTAATTACGATGGGCGCCTTGTTGACTGAATACTCGCCCCATGTTCATTTCATTATCTGCAAAAAAGGGCAACACATCATGCCGCAGTGCCTGACCGCCATTGGCTGCCGCAGATGGCAACTCTCGTGTGCCACGTGACATACTCAAACGGAGCATTCGCCCTCCCATCATCTTCTAGTCGTCAGTGCTGGGGGCTCAACTGAGCGAAAAAACGGACACCGTGAACGATCGCACACAGCTTAGGTCGGTTGAGGTTAAGCGTCGGGAGACCAAAGGGAGCGAATAAATATGACATTCGGGAGGTTGTTGTTACTACTGTTGCTGTCGTCGTTGTTGCTGCTGTTGGTGTTGTTGTTTTTGCGCTGACTGATGTCGTCACAATAATACGTACGACGATGTGCAAACAGGCGTACATCCATGCGTAAGAACGACACATACGAACACAGTCGTCACCACCGCCAGCACAGGACATCACGATACTGCTGTATTACTTCGCCGTCGTCTCCGGTCTGTGCTTTCTCCTTTTTCGTCCATCTTCTCCTTGTCCTCTTTCTCGTTGTCTTCGTCGTTGTGTCCTGACTTCGTTGTCATCCTTGGCCGGTCTTTCTCGGTCGGCCGTCCTAGCTATGCTCTGCTAAGTGCCACTTCCAGTAATAGTCATGCATCCCAACCCCATTTTTCCCGCTTTTCACCACTCGTATTCGTTCCGAGAACGAGCAGGCCCTCGCTGACGACCGCCCCCACGTCAGCGCCGTTGGATAGAAACCCTCGTCAACCTCCGCGGGGGGGGCGGGGTAGGAACGTCCTCGAAACTCGAACACGGAGCTAACGCGACACGCCCCTAACGACTACCCCTTGCGCCTCGCTAGGGCCCAGATTCCCGCTTTCCGTGCATCGCAATTCTCTCAAGTATTTCTCGCTTGTTGCGATGCGACGCCGCCGCCGCCCAGCGGCGCTTCCGGCTTCACTTCTCGAGCCGATACGGGCACCGTCCTCTCGTTACCGTCGGCTGTGACTCTCGCTCCACGGCCGCTTCATGTGCGTTTTTCCTCTGACAACAATAAGCGGCGACTGAATTTGTCGCTCGCGTCTCTGCATTGCTTTATATTTGAGGCATTTCTTGGGTTAGAGGTCTGAGGTGGGGGGCGAGCAGGGCTAGGGTCCCGAAACGATAATAACGGCCCCGGAAGCGGCGGGCCGTCAAATCGTGTGCATAACTTTGTGTCTATGTAGGCGGCTGCTTATTCATTGAACGGCTGAGTCATTAAAGTGTTGTAGGAGGTTGTGTGAGAAAAAAAGCACAACAATGAATAAAAACGAAGATCGTTAACTGGTAAACGCATTTCTTACGACGTA
Organism: Stratiolaelaps scimitus; assembly: GCA_019614645.1. Lineage (NCBI taxonomy): Eukaryota > Metazoa > Arthropoda > Arachnida > Mesostigmata > Laelapidae > Stratiolaelaps > Stratiolaelaps scimitus. Next base: position 3,020,452 of record JABWDB010000028.1, read on the forward strand.
TGCGAATGTCAAGGCTGTATTAGGACCGCTCTGACAGATGATTAAGACACTTAGGCTGGATAATGTGCGGGAAAGGAACATAATGCATAGCAAACAACACGAAAAACACAGCCTCTCATAATGGTTAATAGCGTGATTAGAGTGGCGTAGTGGGCAAGCAGAACGACTGTGTTTCCACTCATTTGATTTAAGAAGAAGCAAAAACGAGGTAGACGAACCGTAATCGACGAAACTCCTTAAATTAGCCACGATTTGCCTTGGCTCGTCAATTTGCTTTTCAGCTGGATTGTTAAATATTGATATATATATATAATAATTTTCTGGGCGCACGTCTTGAAAGTCTGAGATATGAAATGGTCGCTCAAAACAATCCTCTCTCTGATGTTGATTTACGATGATGAAGAGCGAAACTTTGGGCACCCAAAAATAGATAACAATTTGCCATTGTGAAAAATACACCATGTTGTTTTGAGTAGGAAAAATGCCAAGCATTACTACATCGCGTGAATATTAGTCAGTTGTGAAGTGGCACTGCGTTTCGATGAAGTCGCTCAGGCGATCTGAACGAACCGAACGAGCTCACTATGAGCCGATGAACTTGCGCGAGCTTCACGTTGACCGGCGGAATGCCCAAGTCCTCGAGTGGCATAATCCAGTCAGGGGCCCCGATCTGTGTATGTTTCCTTGGCTCGCGGTTTATCGACACTCCGGTAACTGACATATGACGAAGTGGTTGACCCAAGGGTCTGCGTGCCCCGATTTGTGATCACAAATCTAAATTGAATTAGGGGAAATCGGTGGGCCGATTATGCGGATGCGCCGAGGAGGAGAGAACGCTCAGCGAACGCTGTGCGTTGAATCAGGTCGTTAACACAGGCGATGAGGATCCCTAGGGCAGACTCGGTAAATCGCGTTGAGAGAATTCTATAGAATGTAGCACCGAAATGTATCTATTCTTGTACATCCGTGTAATTACAATGCAAGTCGAACTACGATGAACAAGCCAGCATATGTATTGTAGCATACGAAATATGATACGTCACCAGCTACTCAATCAGCCCAGTAGAACGGGGACTTTAGTAGGCTTTAATAGTTGAACATTTCATAGTGAAAAACCAGGTGTGAGGCCGTCTCAACGAACTCTCTCCGGAAACCACGCGTTCATGTGAATAGTAAATGGTAGCCTTCAATTTGTGGATCATGGTTTATCTGTGACGACAACACATTGACACGGATGTATTATGGGGACCATAAGGGGTTCGTGTATTGAAGCCCAATAGTTTGCTGCCGACGTGTTTCTAAAATAGTTCTCATACATATACACATACAGCCTAAATTGTCTGATGATATGCCATATATTTCTCTCTCACTCTCACTAACCCACGCGACACATATCGAAATATTAATTCGAACATTTCTTACTCACGTCGCGTGCAGAATAGCGTCATAATCGACTTCGTCGCTGACGACCACCACGGGCCTAACCATGGGTGTCAAAAACTAACAATTGGAGCTGTTAGCCTCCAGAATAGGAAAAAAATGGTAAGCAGCTTATGGATCGAACAATTGCAGCCTTGGAAACTATAAAAACAATACCGTTCTAGGCGTCACATGTTTACCTGAGGAAAAACGCGCAATACAGAGTAAACTAATGCAAATATTTCGTATCGATCATAATGCAAGAGACCTTAATACTTCTACTCTTTTCGAGCATACAAAGCGTGGATCAGTACGGTATCAATATAGCCTTGCCACTCTTGTTCCGAGAAGGTAAATTGACGAGTTTAAGGTCTCTTAAGTCTCGGTAGCCTAAAAGGTTAAGAGCTGAGGCCTGTCGCATAGGGGAACAGCTGAGGGTCAGCTGGAAAAAACAAAAAACAAAAAAAAAAGTCTCGGTAGCTGCGTGGCGAATTATGTGTACAATTAGATATTTATTAACGTGAATGGAAAAATCACATTTGCATATGTCCTTATGCAAGGTGCACATTGCGAACCTTTGCAATTTTGAATAAATTATACACGAGCAAGCGTGATTCGCCGGAACGTACCCAATAACAAAATGTGCTGTTCGTCTAATGTTTTGTTCCTTGGAAAGGGCGGGGGAAGGTTAGTGCGGTCGAATGTTGCAGAGTCCTTCCATATTAGGTGAGCTCCTACGTATAATGGCTGCACCTAAGGTTACTATTCATGGGCTCCTAGACAGAGCAGCTTGTAGGGCGTGTTATGCAAGATTCTCATTTATAGTCCGTCCTGCAAATAGTGCTTTGGACAAAACCACCTCTTGGGCAGTTGGTGCGGCTTCCCTATCGGCTATTCCCTCTTATCCAAGGGGTACTTATTTAAATTATACTCCGAACCGTATTTGAATATATACAAGAATTGATTGGTGTGAATTTGAATACGAAATGGGGGTAAAAACAAGGAGGAACTAATTTGACCTACCGAGGGTAGCTGTCTACTCCTAAAGGTATGGGACTTAGGTCACATCAACTATGAAACCTATTTCAATCCTTACAAATACATATGCTTTATGTCTGAACAGACTGAGCGAGGTGGCGACTCGATCGAGCAACTTCGTAACTTGTATGTGACACGTTCTATTTATTAGATTGCCTATACAATATTTAGTGTAGTCGACGAAGGAAACAGAAACAATGACAAATACATGTTTATATGTATGAGTAAAGAAGCAGACTCACAAGACGAACGGAACTCACATGTGCGGACAATGACTGGCCCCACTAAAGGGCAATGGTAATCGGGGGCACCTTCTCTTACTTCTCTTAGAAGTACCAGCTGCCTCCAGAGACACTTCCCCTTTCAGTCAGTGCCTTGCCACGACTTACACACTAGCGATATAACGAAATATCTATGAAAACTATCATGCGCGCAGCGTTTCCTTCATTTTTCTCTCTCCTTCTGTGTGTCCGTTTTGCTCATGCATTCTCCTTGGCTTTCTACGTATTCTGTGCTTGCTCGACTGGTTTTTGTGTCATCGATTCGTGCATGAGTGAGATGATGAAATTCGAAACAGAATGGCCGATTGGAAAGATAAGCAAAATCTCCAGGACCAAAAATGTAGCAGACGACGCCAGCCTCGGCACACGCTACATTTTTGCTTGTGCTGGGTAACCCACCCACTCAGGTCGCTCTCTCTGCTTCGCAGGAGCACGCGGTGCCAGTGGAAACGTGTGAGAACATAGCGCGCGGAACGAATACGGCTCTGCTGAGAGGGCGGTGACCTCTGGCTCGCTTCCAGATCCTGCCTCGCGATCCAGCCTTTGCTCCACATACGCCCTGGCGCAAGCCCCTTCATCTCGGACTCTGGTTTTTCTCTCTCACTCTCTCTCTCGCCCTCTTTTGCCAGATTCTGAAGCGTCCGGTCCGGTGTGGTCGCCTTAGCAAGAACCGGAAAAATCGGCACGCACTAGTCTGGAGGAAGGAAGGCTCTAGGTTAGCAGAATGCTAGTCCGAGCCGGAATCCGCAGCGGCTGTATGGCTGAACGGGACAGTCACTCTCTGCCTGTTAAGGCTGTAAGTGAAGGCCATCCCCGCTATCTGTTCGGATTCTTCCTATCGCGGCTTCTCGCATCGCTGCAGCTGCAACCGTCGCCGCCGCCGCCGCATGGAGACCGCGCCTGCACGATGTCGAGGAAGAGTGGCAGAGAAGAAAGGTGGAAACTGAGACACTGACCACCTTCGTCTTGCGCTCGGCTGGGTCTCTCCTTTCGATATTTCCGTTTCAGAGGAACGGACAGCAGACGGGAAGGCCGAGGAAGTGTTCAAGATGGCGTTTTATGGTCACATTTTTACTTGTTCTCGACAGAGCGGCAGCAGCGTTGTGTTGAAATTCCCATCCTCCGAATGGAGGTGGTCGTGATGCCGGTAGAAAAAAGGAGGCATGGAGCTTGACGTGTTTAAACAGTATCAGGCAAGGTAAAGCTGTTTCAAGCAGGTCCACAGACGCTACTTGAGGCGCTCGCCACGCAGCTCAAGCGAAGGCGATTTGAAACGATGAAATTATAGCTTTCTCTAACAGCCCATTATAGAGTTATGTGTGGTAGTTCTGGCACAGTTAGCATATTTTATATTTGCCTTAGACAAGACTGGAGCCATCAAAGACTAACTTTCACACCAGAGGATTCGACTCTGCGACCTCCGGCATCAGAGGCAGAGACTTATCTATCCAGGCTGTGGAGATATATCTATATATATATATATATATATATATACCTCTCCACCGCAGGATATAACAAGTTCAATGCCGATCCATGCCTTGAATGGTAATATATATATATACATATTATTTCTATTCAAGGTAGCGATCGGCATTGAACCTGTTCTATCCTGCATGAATTCTTCATCTGTTACCGTATCCGAGAGCACTGGCGTATCAATGGCATTAGCACAAGCAGGGTAGAAGAAGGCAGGAAAGAGCGCGTACATCCTGTAGAAATATCATCTGTACAAGCTGCTATTTTCTGGCATAATCTTTACCCACGTATTTTTGATCCTCGTCAATACAAATCGAAAGGGTTAAGCACCCGGTATATAGCCACATATGCACTAGAGCTTCGTTCTAAATTCGCCACAAGATGACCCAACCCTGACGCCGTATCTATCTGGCGTGTGGATATACACTTGTGTAAGGGCAGTCCGACCGTTGTGCATGGGCCCAAAGATAAGTTGGACCCTTTGCCGTCGGTCATCGCCTCCCAAATCCAGACGACGTTGATATAGGTCTTCTTCGCGTTGCGTTCATTTACGTCTTCTCATCCTGGGTATGCATACGTTTGCCTGTAGAACGTCGTCCGTCGACCGCTTCCTGCTCCTTCCTGGCAACCGTCATTCATCATGGTCCCCTACGTAGGTGTAGGCGTAGAGATGTATTGTAGTTATGTCCAGACAATATGGTCCGTCCGACGTCCACGACGTCGTGGTCCGTATGGCCTCCAACCTGCTGCTGTTGCATCCACTGTCGTGTCCGCGATCCGGGGATCGCATGGCGATCCGCTTGCCGCTGTTGTGCGATGCTACGTACGATAGAAGCAGGAACGAAAGTGCGGATGTTTGGCGAAGATTTACAGGGGGCACAATGAGACTCGTTCGGAGAGCAGAAGGAAGTGGCCAGCTCGGCTCGCCTCCCAGAACGAGTTAGCCAGGTAGGCGGACGCCTGGATGGACAGAGCCAGCATCACCTGCAATGGTGATACGGTAGTAGCCAGGCCCGGCTAGTGTTGTATAATGCATCGCATATATTATTATACATGTGAAGTATATGAAGCTATGTAGTTATAGGCATACCGGGTCAGAGTTGTACGAACAGACGGGCAAGGGTTATGCTATCGCGCCGTCCATATAGGCACAACTTAATATGCCATAAATAGAATTCGTGTTACAAATAAATGCGTGCATGTGAGCACGTTGACCGCATGACTATATAAATAACAGCTTTCAAATGAGACTCGAACTTGAACTGTATCAAGTTCGACTTTGACCTGGAGTCGCTTGTAGTCAATTGACGTACCGAGTCCTTTTATCGTGAATGAATATGAATAGCTACGTTTCTGCCTGAACCAAAAGTATAACCACGAGAGGTTAATTGCTGTGAGACGTTGCACTCGTTTGCGTTCGTGCTTTGAACACAAGGAACGATGCAATCAGAAACAGAGAGAGAGCTGGAGAGAGAGAGAGAGAGAGAGAGAGAGAGAGAGAGAGAGAGAGAGACTTAGCGTTTTAAAGTTAGCCTAGCCTCTGCTGCGCTGTGGTGTTAGCAGATACCGCTGCTGCTGCTGCTGCTGCTGTTGTCGTTGTCATTATCATTGTTGCTGTTGTTGTTGTTGTTGCTATTGCTGCTGTGGTAGCAAACGAGTGGCATAGCACTCGCCGCTTGTTGTGCTTAATATTTTCTGGTCATTCTTGTGCACTGACCTGATTCGTCCAGCCGTTCGCCCTCTCTCTCTCTCTTTGCCGGCCTGCCAGACCAACTAGCAGACGAAGAGGTGATGCTCGGGTTCTGTTTGGGAGAAACTTTCACCATAGGGAGTGGCTGTGGCGCTCGCAGCCTTCGACCGGACTGCCGGTGGGTGGGTCGCTTTGCCCGGGAGTGGGGGGGCGGGGGCGGGGGGGGGGCGGGCGGGGCGGGGATGCAGGAGTTGGCTTGCTTTGGCGACTCGAAAAGCAGAAGCAACTTTTACCCCTGTTCGCGCCATTCCGTCCCGTTGCGCCTTCCGTTCGACGCATCTCCGAACAGAGCTCGCTATGGGCCGACTCAGCGAACAACACTGTTCGTGTCTCACACGTCGTTCTGTGTACCCCTCTTCGACTCTCGCTGCGTAGCGGCCAAATGCTGCCGTCAGCGTTGCTGCAATACCGGTCGGTCGGTTCACTTGCGACGTATCGTCGTGCGATACGGTGCTCGCAGTCGCTGTACTCGAGCAGACAACAAACTCACCGCTTGACTGGAATACTGACCGACTACCTGACTGAGTGACATCAACGAACGTGGCTTCGGTCGTGCCGGACGCTGTAAATATTCTCCTGTGTCGAGACTATGCATTTGTGGGCATTCTCCGTAGTACCCTTTGGCGCTCTACTCCTCCCGGCTCGCCACAAGAAACGATGAAACGTAAGCACCATATCAGAGCAGTGGTCGTGGCAAGTTTGTATGTGCTTGTGTGCAGTCCATCTCTGGCACAGCGTATGCCGGAAGCATCTGTACATTTCGAGTTCAGCGTAATTGTAACGCGTGTTTTGCATCTGTTCAATGAACTAATATTGAATCTGAATGGATCCTCGCCTGTCGAAAGGTTTATCTATATAATGCACAAAAAAGGCAATCGATAATACGGCATGCATAATTGCAGCCAACTCAAGTAAATACGGACCAATAGACAAATCGAGAAAATATAACAATATTAGCGAGGTCTTGTACACAACAATGAAATGTAATTTTTTTTGCAAAAAAGAGCAATTTCAGCATTTCTCACTTTAGCTGAACAAGTTAAACTTCACGACAAACTTGAGCTTCTCATCGAGAACGAGATTCACTAATATACTTCAGTATTCAACGGACGATACGTTCGGTTCCTCTTCGAACTGGCCCGCTTTGATACACCACAATGCGTACTCACCACAAAAGTATCGTACCCTCGAGCAGCGCAGGTTGCCGTACAGTTTTTAGTCAATGTCCGCTATGTTTGGGTTGCGTGTGGCTAAGCACGTCTGCTCTCACGAAGCATCCAGTGCGCACGCGACACAGCGTCGCAGCAAGATCCGTCGACCAGTCTCGCCATGCATAACTCGCAACATTAGCGTCTGCATCTGGGAATCACTTGGTGTTAGGGTCTCGGCCACGCTGGCGGCCGCAGTGGCGACTCGGTACCTCCGTTTGCGCCGCCGCTTCAGCCAGCCTGATTCATCGATTATATGTGTCGCTTGCAGTGGTATCCCATCTCATCTTCATCCGCCCATAGGAATGGGTATCGGAACGAAGGCAGGTAACAGATAACGGTCACGCCGCAGAGCGGCCGTTTGCCACCGCGCAGCCGGGCATCAACAACAGCGGCGAAAGTACCTTGTTATAAGTCCCCGGCAAATTGGTTGCCGGCCGGCCGAGACAGACTGATCAGAGTGGGAACAAATGATCAGCGATAGACCTGATCCATTTATGTATTGTATTATACATGTATATATATATATATATATATATATATATACGGAGATGTATTATGTATACAGCTGTCGATTCGGACCGAGCCACCAAGAGGATGTACTATACAGGGGCAGAGATTTATCAAGTCGGCTTCCATCGACCGGCGATAAATAAGAATAAGCACAGCTGGCTTTTGCAAGAACTGCGTAGAAACGCTAAAATACTACCACTATCTCTATAAAAATCGCATGGGAACAGAACTATTTATGAGGTTGTCGGGTCTCGGGCAATTAATAGGGTACATTTGTACAGCTACTCGTGCCGCCATCTTCCATTCTGCTGGTGTCATCGTGGGACGCCTTTGGTAGGAGGTCGCCAATCACCACTATGCAAGTGGTTCGATGTATAAAATATTATTTATATATAGTTGTAGGTATATACTATGTCAGTGTAATCTGAGCCGGTTGGCGCTGTTCGGATCAATTAGAATCTTATATTATTCGACTGAGTTCAAGAAGTATGTTAGATACGGGCTTCATGATGAGTTCTTCGAAGTCACTGTGCGTGAAGCATATGGAGCCAGTCTGCTGTTGGTAAGCAGCTTGTCTTCTTATCTGAAGGACCTCGTGCATTGCCCATCGCCGCTTCAACAGAAGCAACTTCTTCTCGAAACTAGAACCAAGCTCGGGGGGACCATCATTATAGACAGCAAGCACAGGTATAGGTGAGATTTTGCAACGCGGATCAACAGCCGAGTGCATGTCTCTGAATGTCGTAAGTCTACTTTTAATTGAACTCGAACTTACATCGCTCAGATACAGCCCGATCAGCTCGATGCCGATGCATTTTTATCTCCACTTCTACGAAACTGAGACGACCAATAGCTATTCTTACAAGTCCTCTCTGACCATCTCGACCCATTTCGAAACGACAAATGGTATGTTATCCCATTATAACGATTGCTTTGTGGACACAGTCCCCGGGGGGTGGCGGCAAAAACACACCCTTGCACAAGGTGTCTAGAAATGTGATAGCCATTTAATAGGAAATTGCTAAAGATACATCTCCGGAAAAGTTGCTGGATCCGCCATTATTTCCTACCCACACTTGCTATTCGACCATCACCTGCATCTATAGTCCTATAGGAATAATATTATATCTACGAATACTATGAATAATATAAACGGCTACAAGCAACATGCCAATTCCAAGGTTCCAACAATTATGGTCGCCATGTGTGAACCCCGAGAGTGAATCCGCTGAACACTCTACACTGAACTCGTAGCACTGGGCAGATCGCCATTAGCGAGTCCGTGAATTTCTAACGCGTGATGCAAAGAGGGCACCCATGTAGTGAGCAACGCTTGCTGCTACGTGCCTAACGGGAAAAGCTGATTTAACTGGCTTTTGAGTATTGGTCTGCAGTCGTAGTGGATGTCTGCAACTCTGACAGGCTCACTAGGATAAGTCAAGTCACACAGGATTAGGACCGGTCTAGCATAAACGGGGACATGTCGTCCAGTAACAGGACGGAAACAATGTTCGGTGTAACACTGCGTGAGCCTGACATAGGTATCGCACACACGGGATTAGTTCGTTTGTTGTCTATGACTTTTACGATAGTCAGGTAATGCTATTATCATCGAATTAAGAGTTATTTTGAATTAACGCATCTCATCACACTGTGATATTAACGCAGCTCTGTGTTCAGTGGAATTCAGTGCAAGTTTAACATATAAAGGGTTTGTTGTGCTTGTATTATTATTTCATTTCAGGTGTCTTATGCTTGTATTATTATTATTATTATTATGCGTCTTGATGTTATCAAGGCTTCACCACTACCGAGCGGGATGTGCAGGTACGTCTTTTATCTCTCCTCTCTCTCTTTCTGTAAATATATGCATATATATATATGTAATGGGACGGGTCTAACGCACACTAGCTTACGTCACGGCCAATCACGTGGATAACAATGGCGAAGTGGTGACATTCAAAGAATAGAGAAGTCGGCGAGTACACAAGGCTGAGAGCGAGTGGCACATAACATTTCCATCGCCTGCTGGCAATGTGAAAACAAATCGGAGCGTTTCACTTGGTTGTGGAGGTGGGATAGGTAAGCTAATTCGACTGGTCGGAGCAGCTACATCAAGTTTCGATGGGAGCAAGCCCAAGCTGTGGCTGAAGGACATCGAGTGGCTGGTCACCGGACGCGTCGGGTCCGCAAGTATCAACGCAGGTCGACTCTGGTGTGGGACGATTTAGCGGTATTGCTGGCCACCAAGCGACGCAGCGACACGGCTAAGCCCGATTTAATGATTAAATTTTGGCGGGTGGGGTCGGCCCGAGGTGCACTTGATATTGGCCAGCAACACCTTGAAGTAGTGCCCCCGTTCCAGCTCAGTCATCAGAGTTTGTTCAAAACAAAAAACATTGATGATTGGCTACGAAACCTTGTTCCTTCGAGATCACCCCTAATTTTCTATTTTAATGACACCCACTGCGCATAGTACAATTAGTACATTTCTCTGACAACGTTACATAATGACTTTAGAGAGACAACTACAAGCATTATCATTTTATTTCTTTAGTTGTTCATTTTAACTTTGCCAGGTATAGAACTAAGCGAATAGCACTGGCACGACAGGAGATAAGTCTGATACTTTGTTAAGTCCGTTTCTGAAACACGAAGCCTTTTATTCGTACATTTACGTCTGGTGTGATTAGAAGCATTGTAAAGATTGAGACTGGTTGTCATTACATTCAGACTGCTTGTCATTGCCCATGCACTATCTGGCTAAAAGTAGAATACTATCGGTTCATATATCTGCTCGCTCATTAAACAACCGTTTCCTTTCTTGCCCTTGCGGGCACTTTTTAACTTTTTTCCTCCTTCCAAAATCCCGGGGACATGTATTCATTTTTACATAGCGCTAGTAGCCCTTCTTGATATGAACAGTCTTTCGCCGACTTGTGAGAGCCCCGTCAACTCGCCAGAAACGATTAATTTCCATAAACTTCTAAAAGCCTCTCGTCAGCTCTACTTATCTATATATTGTGCTCGTGTATATGCGTATATATATAATGCCCGTGATACTCATGCTTGTGTGTACCAGCGCGATGCCTGTTCTTCCCTACATTATGCTGCTCTTACGTAAGTCGAAGTGACTGACCGTCGATGAACTATCGGTCGAAAGTAAATCGAGTGATCACCGGGGCCCTAGTACGTCGCCACCCTTCGCCTCGGTAGCTCGTCCGTTCGTCCCTCTTGTTCGGAGTATTTGATTATCGCTCCGTTGGCACAGAGTAATGTCCCTACATCATAGTGTTAAGTTAGGCGTAAGGGCAGTGAATGGGAGTTGAGTTGCGGTTGTTAGCCCGTCCGCGATATTGGCATCGTCCACACTAAAGAGACATGCCACCATGGTGGGTCCTAGGAGTCGAAGTTGGCATATACCAACGATTAGGGGATGTTGAGTCTCGTGCCAATGGCCATTGGGGTGGTGATGATCTCCTTGTCTTTGGACTGATCACCAATCTCCCGGGATCCCATGCTCCTGGATAGAAACGTGCATTTGTTGTGTCCGTCCTTCGTGTTACAAGAGAGCAAAGCAGAACAGACTAAGCGGCTACCTTCAACTCGGTAACGTACTTGGTAGCTGAATACATTTTGGCAGATACAATTTATGGTACGACAACCACCATCAACGTGGTTTCTACCATCGTACGTAGCTCCACCTATTTATCATCCCAGAATGCGTTACGTATGAAAATGCTGAAGGTCTTTTATATAATAAATAGATTTTCTACGAACATGAACACTATCACATACAAGTATCATTTCGGAACGGGAGCCATAATTTGCTTCGGTCTGATTGCAACGTTTTATTTTTCGGTATATTTTTAGCTCTTTACGTCATGTTTTGATCATACGTTAGAACGTCCCGTAGAATATTTATCAAACATACAATATTAATTTATGCAACTGCAAACAATGGCGATACATATTGATGGATGGGTATGGGCAATTAAAAATCTCTGTCTATATCTCTCCCTCCCTCTCGAACCAGGAGGTAGGTCATCTTACGGTGCATACATCATTTAGTCTGGCTATCTTTCATTATATAATTAATCTAAACCGTTGGCTATATCTGTCGTTGCCTCACTGAACCGGTGCGTTGTTTGACGGCGCCCACAACCGGTGAGGTCAGATCGAGTAGTTCGAGAACGGTGCAAGTCAGTGCCGCAGTAGAAGGGATTTGGGGTATGGGGGACAACTGTAGCTTGCAGGAAAGTATTATTATTAGGAGTAAACGCAACGGTATCAGATTCGACATTCTGAGGCTGACTCACACCTACCCTTAACCGTCTATGGTAGCCTTGTATCATGGTGAATCTATTGACGAGTCCGGTGGCGTGGTGCATGCGTGTGCGCCTTGCAATCGGAGAAGACATGTAGGTGCACGGGTTCGATCCCCACCGTCGCACATTTGCATTTAAAGAGGTCCGTCTTAATAGAGCATGTCATTCGGACTGTCCGCTCTATAGAACCCACGTCTTGTCTATCGAGACCGTGTGCTCTAAGCAACTGGTTTATTGGGTATAAGTCTGCAAATTAGATGTCGAACACTCCTCAACGCATTTTCATCTGCTCAGCACTCAGTGTATGGAGAACCCATTTTGCATTGATTTTCTTCACCGTTAGTATATTGGTGATACTTCTATGATACGTCTTTTGACGAATTCCAGTTTCAGGCGACAAAGACTCCATGGACCAAGCCCTAGTTTGCTCAAAAGCTGCCTTGATTCTGTCAATCCGTTCGTCCCTTGTCGCACCTGATTTCTGGTCCCCACCACGGTGGTCATCGGTGTCCAAATTTCAACTGCCCGCACCAACGCCGCACCGTTCGCTGGCATAAGGCAGACCTGCCACATGCGTTCACTAATTGTCGATGGATTTTAGCTGGAGGGTGTCCTTAAAGAAACAAAATCGTGATGATTCCCCCCTTTGATTTTTGGGGGAATTTGAACTTTTTGCTGCAGTGTCGCATAATTCGGACTGTGCGCCATTCGATATAGCGGACAGTTCGAATGACATGCGCTAATATGAAGCAATGTCGAAATCAGTACCTTGGACATTAAATATTGGCTGTGAGTCAGCCCGGAAAATTTAAGTTTAAGCTGAATCTATAATTCATTGTGAAAGGCGAAGATGACCTTTTGCTTTGGAAATACTTTTTGTTGATTCAGAGACAAAGGCGCCAGAGGAAAGGGCGAATAGGCAGGAGAACTGACAGGTTTGGCGAAACATTATAATAACCAAGAGAAACTGTACTATTGATTGCAGTGCGATGCGAATATGATTTCGCTAAGTAAGCGGATTTAACCGTTGGTGAATGGTTCCCTGGAAGGAATTAGAGGAAAAGCTCATGATGCTGAACACGGAGTGTGGCCAATTTCCCTCAACGTATTGCGCTGTGAAACCGTATTTAGGTGTTTGTTTGGTCTAGTGTGGTGGAGATCGTGCTTAATCCCTAATAAAACACAGCGTGAATCATGATTGTTCAGCCGAACTCAAGCAAGGGATATCCGAAACTGATAGCGGTAGATGCTCTGATTAGTTCCCAATCGAGACGAGTTTCACGAACATGTTCTTGATTACCTTACGAAGGGTAGTCATATATACATTTTAACTTGTTGAAAAGACGTAAATCTATTTAAATCGAGGCAAACTGTATATTGCTAAAACGACGTGGGCACGGTAAAATTTCTACAGCATCGGTAGGCATTGGCTGAATCATCTGTACTCTGATTACAACTGGAATATTTATCTCCCTAGTGAAATCTATGCGGTAATCTATTAGTGTATTCGTTTGGAAACGTTTACTAGATCCAGTTCCTGCCAGTCGACTTTGTCGATTTCAGAACAGAGTGACGGTGCATGGATTGGTGTCGGTGCGCGTCGTCCATTTAGCGAAGAGCATCAGTAAAGGAACGGAAAATCAAGACTCCGACTTCTAGATATAGATTCATTACTGTTCAAAATACGAAGAAACACCATTGGCACGAGATAGTGCTGAAGAGACACTTGGCTGGGCCGTCGCATTTCCTCCAAGCGTCGTAAAATCGAGTCCAGACATTTCAAGGACAGGAAGTAATCAAGGTGACGGCTGGCCCGAGGAGATACGTAGTCATGGATACATGGAGCAGCGGCGGAAATCAACAGAAAGCTTGACAGAAAGCACATGACGGCGGCGAAGTTGTATAGCGGCTTTCTGCTGAGCAGACGATGGCGAGCGGTCATTTCCATTTTTACGTTTCAGCATTTACGAACCGCGGTCCCAGTTCGGGAACATACTTGACTAGACGGTGAAACAGAGAGACTGCCGCAAATGAAAAACTATGAATGACATCCGCACGTTTCTATCCAGTGTATTGGAAAAGAGGGGGCGCGGTCGGATTTGCGTCGTGGGAAAGATTACTTTTTGCTGCCTGGCATTGAAAGCCTTAGTCTGTGAGATCGCTGCATAGGGCATGCACATGACCCGCTCTGGAAATAACGAATGACGAACGTTATGGAAAAGCTTTAGGAGCTTCAGCTCATGTAGAACAGCTCAACATGAGGTGAGGCAACTTTCACTAAATTACACTCTTCCTCTATGTATTTCAATTTTCAACGTGTGCTTTCGCTAAATAGTGTCCTTATTAGGTCAGAGTGGGGTACTTTAAATTGGGTGCGCATCATGTTGATTACGGGCTGCTCGACTGTTGGCATAACTTAGTGAATCTCTACCAGAACTGCCAAGCGTACTTATGACCGAGCAGACGTCTTCACTGAGGCTTACGGATACATTGGCATCAAATTCCGGGCCGATTACACTTGAATTTATATTCAGCTTCAAGACACGGATGCGCCGAGATGCATATTTTTCCCATTGATGCGGTTCAAGGTCAGGATTTGGCGATTTCAACTCTAGCTTCCTGAGCGAGCAGTTGAGAAAAAACATTAGTCCCATCAAATGCCCTTTAGAGAGTCAATGGCTTTTTTGCCACGATGGAAAGGGTTGTATAATTGCCTTGTGATCCAAGCGGTGAATAGACAAAAGTGGCTTCGACACTCAGTTGGTGAAGTCCGAAGTCGTAAAGTAAATGACGAGACGTTCTTACAACGCGGTTCCCGCGCGCACCTTAGTGTTATCTACCTGATGTTGAACCTGCTTGTGTGAAGCTTTATTTTAACAAACTGATTTACATTCGACGGCAAACAACCTCACTCCGGATGACTCTGATAATTCCGGATCCGTATAAATTACCAAGCTGACAAGCTGCGTAAGCCACTTATAGAGTTTCAATTGCTGAGTCGACAAACAGAAATATATATATATTGTATGTATGAATCTCTCCACGTTACCATCCATCCGAGTGGTTGGTTTCACAGCGGCTTTCACACCGTTCCGAATTGCTGGCACAAAGTCATCCCTAAGGTTTATAAGGGGAACATCACAGACCGGAGTATCGCCTATCGAATCTAGTACC
Source organism: Stratiolaelaps scimitus (assembly GCA_019614645.1). Taxonomy (NCBI): domain Eukaryota; kingdom Metazoa; phylum Arthropoda; class Arachnida; order Mesostigmata; family Laelapidae; genus Stratiolaelaps; species Stratiolaelaps scimitus. The sequence goes on from JABWDB010000028.1 coordinate 3,035,639, forward strand.
TACGCATATGTTCTATTCTGCTTATTATTCTTAACATTTTTCATAGGTGGCAAGCCGTGTTTAGCATGATCGATACTGTAAAGCAGCAGTACGCAGCGGCAAGAGCCAGTGGACACGCACTATTGTAAGTGCCAAGTGTTTTCCCCAAACATATTCGCACAGTTGATGGATAATGGCACGAGGAGAACTCAATTGTATTTAATTTGACGATCTCCCTAGCACGTGCTTACATCTAGCTGCCTGAAATATGCGAGATATGATCTGGTGTTAATGACATAATGTATTGGTATTAGAAACAATCGAGCTTGTTAACTGCATGCCACTCAAATTATTTATGCTTGTCTTCCTGATGAGTGTTTTTTAACGTGGTTGAATTTGTCTTTAACGTAGTTGAATTTGTTTTTAACGTGGTTGGATTTTTCAAGGACCACCACAAAATGTAAGGCCCAGGATCATATTCGGGGAAAAATGGCCCGAATACGAAAAAAAAACTCGCCTCTTGATAGCGTCACCAGCTATTACATTGAGGTTTCGAAGTTTCGTAGTTCGACTTGGTTTTAGTATAGGTGTACTATCGTGTTACTTGAATAGTTAAAGCTGTGCGACGATATATTGTCAATGTACTATCCACTGCTATTATTCTGTACGATCTACTGTGTATTTTCGAAAATACTTCGGCATGCTCGCTTTCAGCCTTGAACGATGAGACGCCACGTGGCGAAGAACGCTTACCCGACGACGAAAGGGCGTTTCTGCAATCTTTGCGGAAGTCGTACTAATGAAGTCATTATTTCCTCCTTTTCACCCTAGCCTTGATGGGTTTGACGACAAAGCACCTTTTCTCGCCATCTTTTCAACTAACGTCGGTAATTCTTCTCGCTTTTTAGTTGCCGCCACCGGTCGAATCGCTAATATCTAATCCGGACGTAATTAGCATCGTAGCTGGAAACGAGACCCGGAAATCGGAGTCAGCAAGCCATCTGCGCTCACAGATCGGAGAACGATCCGATATATTATCACTGTCCAGTCAGTGATTTTGAGCGCCGTCAATTTTAATAAGCTGGCCCGGATGCCGCACCTCGTCTCGTTCTGCTGCTGTTGTTGTTATTGCGGTTGTCGCCGTCTACCGACCGGTCGGATTTGCTCGATCGATTTTCCGCTTTGTATGTGTGATACAAACATCGTTGTCAGCATTCTTATTCTCCCATTCTACCAGCCAATGCTGTACGCTGCACGCCTGCAGTCTCGTTCGTCTGTCGATCTGTACGTGCGCCCGTCCGTCCGGCAACGTCCGATGTCAGTTGCGTCAGTGTAGATGGGCTGGCAATGGAACAGAGTGCCTTGCCGTATCGGGTCACGGCGCGGCGTTTTTCCACATGTGTAGAGAGCCATCGGTCGCTAGCTACTGTTGCTGCTATCCAACGAGGGGAAAGATTTTCGCACTGACGCCGGCCTAGCTGGCTGGCTACCGCTCGGATCTGCCCAACGCGGTATACACCGCCTGGCGAAGAAACTCCCACACGAACATAGTCGGGTAATGCCCTCTCTTTGCCAGTGGTGGGAAAAAAAAGCAAAAAAGCGACAGCAACGGGAGCGGGCAGGCGAAGTCTGGACGCGCCACCGAAATCCATCTGAGGGTCACCCCCCCAACCATCCCGTGCAGCACCCCCAGTTTCTTTCCCACCCAACGGCGCTTTTTTTCCGTCGACAAAGCTCTCGCCTTTAGAGGAAATTTGCTGGCTTGGAAAAACGCAGGCGAGCGGCGAGAAAGTGAGGGGAAGTCAGCGAACTAGCAGATAGGGCTAGTCTATAAAGAGGGAACGTGGACTTTATTGCTAAATCGAACTAGCGAGGCAGCGGTTTATTTTTTATGGTGGATACACCGAGTAATCCCGAGGCTCTACCCAGTTCTCCAGTCGGTCCTAGACAGAACGAGCAAGAAAACTAGAGATAGAGAGACTTGGAAAGCCTGTGGCCGAGGTGTGACTACTTCGTATACAACTTCGGCTGACTCTGCCTAAGCTGTTGTCGTAACACTTCGTAACAGACTTTTTGCGTAAGCATCTCCCCGGAAAAAGACCGAACACACTCCGGATGGTCTGAAATATGTATCCGCGATAAGGGAAAAATGAGGACGTCCTTAGTTTCAGCAGAGGTAGGCTCTAGCGCCCCTCCCCCTCCTCCCCCGGGGTTCGCCATCGGGTGATTAACCGTGATCGATATCGATCGAAATTGGGCATGCAGGTTTTTGTATCGTTGTCGGTGTCGGCGTTTTTGTATCATTCTACGCGGTTATTTCTTCTGGTTTCCGTTTTGGGAAAGCAAAAAATCATCGTCGTCTTAAGAAGTAAATTCAATTATTATTCTATATAAACATTGCACATAACTCGGGGTGAGTGCGAAGGTTCTAGACCACCGAAAGGTCGGCAGCGTCGAAACCACGCTAAATTTATTACTGTTGGAACTTGAGTTTGGCGACTTCATTTTACGCTTCGAAATAATCCAGTAAGAGACATTTCGAACTGAACAGATACGGGGGGCAGGGGTACATTTTTGACCATTTGTCATAACGTGTACTCGCAGCACAGTAGGAAATGCCTTGTGAACTCCTTCGGATATGTAATTTGTTCTTGTACGGCGCTTGCAGTGGAGAAGCCACTGCCCGCAAGAAGTCCATTATTCATCAAGCGCTCTGGGGCCAGCCTTAGTAACGCTTGTCCTTATGCAGGATACTCGATCCTATATATAAGCGCATATTTGCCTGAACATGTGCTCTGTCGTATCAGTCCTGCATCGAAGTTCGCAAAAGCGGAAAAAGGTGGTGACCCTCAACACTCTCACCAGCAAGATGCGGGTTCCTTGGGCACATACGTCGTCCAGTACCACCCATGTTCAACGTAAAGACATAGCGAGATAATTTCAACTTTGTTTTTCAAGCAAAAGCAAATTAGCAAGAGCCAATCAGCTCGCTTGAGTTGAGTTTCACGGAAGTCAGCAGCGAAAGCTCGCGCATAGAGGATATATATATGTATGACTCGTTTGGTCTCTGTATATATATATATATATATATACATATAAGCACGGAACGGTAACAAACTTAATGGATTAACTTAATGTGATTGGTGTGAAAAGAAATAGGCCCTGCATTTCTCTGCACTATATATTTATACGTATTGTGAAAAATATTACCTGGGACTACACCGCTAAGAGGTTTTACTGACAAGCTCGCCAAATAAGTCCTATCTCATATGAAATATTCAATTACATGATTATTACATGACGTACGCCTGCTCAAGATGACTGATTCAATAAAGAAAATATATTAATTATTAAAGGTGTCACCCTGTAGGTGTTCCCTATAAAATTTATCTAGGAATGCTATCTAATAATAAATTTTCCGGGCTGACCCACAGCCAATATTTAACGTCCACGGTAATGCTGCCTAGAGAAACTCAGCTTCATCCTACCATACACAAAAGGCTGCAGCGAGTTGAAAGATACGTAAGCTCATTGTGTGCTTATCGCTTTTGGTAGAATTGTCGTTCTATCCAACAACCTCCGAACGGCGAACGTTGTTGAAGCGGTTTTCGGAGCCCGCTCGACGAAGCAACGAGAAATATTATAACTCACCCTCGGATTTGATTTCTGGGCCTTGCCATGCGATCTATGCAAGCATGAATCTTCTTTGCAATACGCATGGTATTGAAGCACGTTGGTACACTCCAGTAAATCATGATGTATATTGCGAATTATGATTTATACTAGAAATTGCGTATTCGAAAGGCCTACAAGTATATCGTGCGTTTGCCAAGCTGAGGACTAATTTTCCCTGAGATCGAAAAACATAATTAGAAAAGAAAACTAGAACACAATCTGCTCATAACTGCATGATAAGGAAAGCTTCCATCTTGGTGAGGGTGGAACTGAAAAGAAGGTAACGACGACTTTTTTTTAACGACAAACGTGGTTTATCTATAGAGGGTTCGAACCATAAAAAATAAATTGCCGCTACCCGGTAAGAGTACGTGTCTATTTGAAAATTTTACATGGTATATCTATGGCAGATTGCGGTAGTCGTTTTGATCGCCACAGGATTCTGTGACTTCCCGGACATGCTCTATTTTTAATTTGGCTAAATAATAAGCCGAAAACAATTCTCCATACAGCTTCGATCTACGGGTAAAATAGGTGGTCCATTAAATACAAGCAAAACGTCTCAATAGCAACATATTTCGATTCGTTGTCTCCGCATAGACACAAATGACTTTACTAAACATCACACTATAGAACCAAAAACTTGAAATCGCCGGGACGGGGGGGGGATATGAGTGGTTAAGGATATGCATTTGATAGACAAACATATATCTGTACGCAAACGATAGGGATTTGTGATATCCAATTCTATCGGATGGCACTGCCGTCTGTGTTGATCAGGTGCCATTGGAGGAATTGAGTGGTTATCCTGTAAAGTGGCTATTCCCAGTGAATGTTGCTTAGCTTAACTGATACGAGCTTGTTCGTACAAACTCGCTTACGTCGTGTGAAGCAGATCGCCAGGCGGATCACACTATAGCCCCAATGTACCGTAAATTTTACCCTCGGCCAGGTACAATTGTCCTGCTAAAATGCAATTCGTTTGGCGCACATGAACCTTTAATGAAGCCATTGGTGACGCCCAAACACGTGTTGGAGCGACCACATAGACGATGAGCCGATGAGCCGAGCACAATTTGTTGCGGTGCTTGCGCTGTTATATCTCCAAATAGTTACAATGCTATATTTCACCAAACATCCACGATATACATTGCAGCTTGTTCTATTGCATATATTTTTTCTAACTCTTCTCTTCAATACCGCAGCTATTATAATGTCAGCTCTTCAACGCTGGTATTGTCGTCCAATAAAGAACAACAGTGAACGCTTTTGTGGACCTGTTCGGACCCAGACCGCTCTTGTCATTTCTTGCTCAATGGACGCAATCATGCGTGAATTGATGCTGGCGACTCGGTACTGCTGAGCTTCGATAAACGGCTGACCTATTCAACGGGAAAACGATTATTGAGCGGATTCCTGTGAGCTCGTGGCACGCGATTGACACCTACGCTAAAAACAGGTTGTCAGGTGATTGGCTTGAAACAAGACACATCGGGTTAATTCGCGATTCACATTACGCATGCAATGTATGCAAATGTCACATAAAGCAATTCATGAGCTGCTTTTCTTGGCCACTGTGTGTGCGCGTTTAGTTCGTATAATCGACGGGTGTCTCTCACGACAAGGTGCAAAAGACGTATTTCTTGGTGTAATCGTTCCTATCCACAGGTTAAACCGAACATAATAAATCGGCCTCAAAAATTGAAATTGAATATTCAATTCTCATCGATTTCGCCTGATACTATAGAAAATATAAGGTCAATAGCGAGCACGGCAACCAACCTTAACACCTCGTATTTGACAACTACGCTACAATGACATCAATTCACTTTGTTATCTTTGACCGAGCCAGCTCATTACTTCACTATAGATCTATAAACGTGCTTAGAAATAAACGCGAAATGAAAATGAGAGCCATCATACAATTTGGCTAGACGGCTTCAACCATAGATGGGAACAGTCAACGATTTACCTATTAGCGTCCACTCAGCGAAGAATACGGGTAGTTAACAGACGCTATCAGTGAACTCTGTTCTCTTATGCTTATAATGGCTGAAACTCGAACGTTTAAGAAATAGTAAAAGTTAGATTTCATTCCGTTTCATTATGAAAATGATTTCCTTGCCCGACACCATACAAAACCGAACGAAACTGAATCTTTATATTCAGCACATATTCCTGGCTGAAACCGATTTTAAGGCGAGGGTGCTAGGTAGGCGGATTTTTTTGTTAGCACGCCGATAATAAGCTCGGAATAACATTTTAATAATTGCACAAGAAAAAAGAAATAGAATTAAACCAGCTATCGCGCGTAGCGAAAACAAGTGGACAGTGCTCCGTGCAAATTCTCGTTAATATGTTAATATTGTAAATAGAAGTCGACGAGCGAGTCATGCAAACGACGGTAAAACGCCGAGATGAGAGAGAAAAAAAAGCGCTTAACTTCGCATTTGCTCTTAATTCTAATCTCGGCTGAATTCTTCTTTTTTCCCATATGTGGCCTCCTTCCATCGAGTGAGCGTTTTTCGCACAACGACATAGTGGTGGTCTTCCCTATCCACAACGCCAACACCGAACCGAGTCCCCGGCGCGCCCAGAAGTCAAACTGCTCAGGTCGAAGCTCAGCTCGGGCTTCTAGCGTTGCCAGTTGTTGGCCTAGGCATGCTCAATCCCCGTGGATGGGGAACCACTCCGAGCGAGGGCTGGGATGAAGCAATTCCGCGAAAAACGAACGAAGCAGGAGAGCCCATTGGGGCTAAAGAGGCGGCGGGCAAAGATCGAGAAAACGCAAAGGAAAGTTGTTAAGAAAAAAGGAGCAAGGACATGTGGACGACCAATGGCCTGACCTGACCTGAATGGTTCTGATCCCTCGATAAAACGCTATTGAAAGGGAAAAGAGCGGACCGAAGCGAAGTCGGAAGAGGTCGAAGGAACTGACTAGAGCTGACCTGATACCCGGAGGCGGAAATATCGCAGTCCTTGAAACAAGTTTCCCGGTGTGTGCCAATCAGTGCTTTGCCAATCTCTATGGTGAAAGCATACGTGCATGCAGGTAGAAATATGTGAGAGAGAGAGAGAGTCTAGTTTATTTATAACGGACGACTCATCAATACACAATGGGAATGATATCGAATTATATTTTCGACAAATTTGCTTTTCCTTAGCGCAGAGAAGGATAAAACAAAAGTGATGGTGCAGCTCTATCTATGAATTATCCAGTTCACTCTAAACCAGTACCTCCTAGTTGAGGACAGCTGGGAAAATTGAAAGGAGTACGTCCTAAACGTTCGAATTGCTATCGATTTGTTTCGTTTGATCGATTCAAATGACAAAAAAATACCCTTTAAAAATGTAAAAGGTAAAGGTAAAGCTTTATTGGTTTATTAAAGGAGCTGCAATTGTTACATTGCTTAAGCTCTCTTCTATGTCACGCAGCGGGATAGTGTGTAGATATGTAGTGCATGTGAATGCGTGTGTCTATGCAGATTCGCCAAATAGATCAACACCGATTCGGATTCCCCCGATGCATAACTTAAGCAATGTCTCTGCCACGTGGCAGAACCTCTAACTACTTAAAATCACGAAATAGCAAAAACGCAACCATGGATGAGACACATTTTTGCTCTACAATCCCTCTATTGTCACCAACCAACCAGAATTATGTGGGTATGTCTAGAAAGCCACGCTGCTCGTGCAAAATTTAGGGTCCTACCAAATCCCTGTCTCTGAAACAGCAGAGAAAGGGGTCGTGCATAGTTCGGCCTTTTTTCTCCCACAAAGGATCATCGCTACGCTGCTGCTGCTCCTGCTACGAGAGAATTCTAGTCTCATAAATAGCTACCCTCATATATCATTTCAGAGCCGACACCTGAGGCCCGTTCTCTATGTTGACAACGCATAGAGCCCGGAGAACGGATAGGTGTACAGCTTCCATAGCTAACTGTCAGGGAAGCGAGCCCCGTTCATAAATTGTGCATGGATGCTTCCCACGTTGTGACGTTGTTGATATTGACTTCGCGTATGTCCAGAGAGAGAGAGAAAATAAAATGGTATAGAATGTTCCATATAATTCCATAACGATATTGACCAGACACCGGATATTGAATCTAGGAAGTTTCCGCGCATTCACTAAAACACAGTGGAATCCGCGCCCCTTTGCATAGCCATATATTGCATATATGGCAGTATATTTAGAGGTCCCTGTGAAGGCAGCTGGATCATCTCTAACACGCACACAGATTTAGGTTTATCACCCCCCTTTTCATAATAAATAGAAAGACCTGTATAAATTATTGTAGAAGCACCAAATATCGTGTACCAGGTGCTAACATTCTCAGCTGCCAATCTAGTATCGCCTTTCGGATTTAGGGTCATCCTCATATAGTTCATCAAGATAAAAGGCCATTATAGGTTAGACGTACGTGTTTACCCCCCTATAATATACCAGTCATTACGTCACAGGCGAGGCATACTTAAGATCCCACGTCTTCTTTTGAGAACACAGAAAATAAGCCTTGCACAATATTCAGGCTAGTACAAGTCATAAGCGACGCTTACTTTTGGTCGACCGCAATATACGCCTACATGGTGTTGAGTTTTTCCCAAACTTGCTACCTAAGCAGAAGGCGATAGCGGTTTTTTTTGAGAGGAGGAAATCTTCTTCTAACGAAAACGGTTTGGATTTCGTTAAGTGTACGTAGGCTCTACGTTAGGCAACATGAGTCATCAATGCCGTTCGTTTTGCTTGATCTGATTTACGCGTTTTGGGGAATCCTATGGTATTTTGTAGTTATTTTTTTAAACCCGTAAACCGTAACCGACCATATATATATATATATATATATATATATTATGCTGATAAGAACAGATACTACACTTTGATCTTAGCCAAAAGGCCAATTAATAATATCAATCGATCAATATATATATCTATATATATATTGGTCAGTCCCAACAGCGAGTTTCAAACTGTACTGTTCGTAGAACGATTGGCAATTGGTCGTGTTGCCCAATTCCTGGCAACAACTGAGCCATGGGGTGGGCATCGTATGAAGTAGGTACGCCCCATGTTGCTACCTTAGGCGATCGTGGTAAACTAATCCAAATACTGACCCTCGGTCAGTTCACGAGGAGGTGCAGGGGGAATCGCTATATCACGTGGTAGTATTTCAACATTCGTTAAGACAGAACGATATGCAGCACGAGGCAAACGTAAGCAAGACGGAGCGAACGGCAGACTCCGGGAAATATCCAGGTGGTGGTCATGGCAAAATGGCATAAGACAAGACCGGTCAGAGGTCTGGATGATGTCATTAGTAGTGATAGCATAAAAACGAGATAAGCATGCCACTTAGGCAAGATACAGTACGATATCAACATGAAGCGACAGGACAATGCCTCTGCTCTATTTCTTGCTCGGTTATCGTTGGCAGAAATGTCTATTGAAAAGTAGTAGACGACGACAACGACGCTACTAACGATAACAACGTTGATCGACAACGGGAACGTAATCCGACCCATCGTCATTATCCCTGTGAGATGCGGGAACGGACAGAACGGGGGAAAGTGTGTGAGAGAGAGAGAGAAAACGGTGAAAAATACGCAAGGAAAGATGTCAGATCGATGGAAGAGTGCAGAACATGGGCAGGCACAAAGAAATCCCCAAAGCGAAATGGTTCACCCCGCTCCGCTTTTACTATTATATTTCGTCGACATTTGCTCCCCACCACTTGCCGGTGAGCGAGGCGTTTTATCATAACGCCATTGTATTTAGACCGTCCTGAGAGATACAGATAGAGATCAAGAGGGAGGGACAGAGAGCTGCTGCATCAAACCAGGACCCCAAAACACCAGAACACTTGGGTCGGGATCTAGGTCTGGGGTCGTCTCGAACATACAGCCCCGTTCGTTGCTGCTCTCATGATGGCGAACAACTCCGCTGTCATAGTTCTCCCCGTGTCCCGTCATCCTCACTGGGGTTCGGCCCAACTTCGCTTCGCGGTAAGTGAAGGCACGCTCCACTGGCCATGATCCGATCTGAGGTGGTCCGAGCTGGTCGCCAGGACCGAACGATTCAATGGACCGCTCCGATTGGATCCTCCATCGTGAACTTCCGGGAGGGGCGGCGTGGGGGTGCGGGTGGCTGTCGACTGGTCTGAAGATTGGCGTCTTCCATCCGCAAGATGCCTACACCCCAGGGGCCAGTCGTCAGGCTTTATCTCTAAGTCCAAGACGAAGACATTTCGTCTAGCGTTAGCGTGTTCTACCCTAAGGTCAGAGGAAATCCGATACGACTGACAGACAGGCTGACCGTCAAATAAGAGCCGCTCTGACCTCCAGAATGGTTCGCTAAGCGTAAGCATTCCGAAAGATTTTCACAAGACGTACCCAGTTATAAGTTCCAGGAAATAACGTTCCCATTATGACGATATCAATGGTTTATATATATATATATATATATATACATACATAAACTATTGATATGAACACACGGTCGCACTAAGAAATTCCGTGAAATTCAGCGATACGTGTGGTAAGCTGGTCTTCACTGAGTCGAGCTAAGAAAGTCTCTGACTTTGGTATGCAGTTTCTGCCTGAGGAAACATCTTTATGGCCGGCCCCTGTCAGCGGTTTTACGAGACTAGTGATGGGCCCTCTGTTAAGCTCAACGCTCTTCTTGGTTCCTTAGTAAATGTATTTTTAGCAGTGGCCAGTTTAATAAATATATGCTCAGCATACGTCTGTTCATACTGGCTTCCACATGTGCGTCACTGCACCGAAAACCGCGCCGCTTTTTACCGAAGAGAACAGTGCAGCGAGAGGAGCGCAGCACATGAGTGATTAAAAATTGTCCTAAATACCGCCTGTCTAGACGGGTCGAATTGGTCGTAGGACGCCCACTACAGCACAAAAACAAATGATTAGAAATGTGGCTCCGTTTGAATCGGATTCTGCGAATGGCGAACCGTCGAGATTACAACATCATATAATTCCTCATCCGGGACGTGAGTATTAACAATATTTCGGGTAGTGAGTTGTAACAAGTATTTCGAAAACCTACCTCTGCAAATGTTGCTCCAATGTAGTTAGCATGTTTGTTTGTGTTTGGTAATTTTAATTTTATACAATTTTGAAAGCGTTCGCTAGTTTCATTTGCACCGTGCCTGCCAGCCACTCTATGAGAATACAACGTCAAATGTTTCGTTAGCGTGGTTGGAATTCACGTTGGACATAGCTACGTGATGGGCGGTACCGTCGCTCATAATCTGTACGTCAAGTCCCGTTTGTGTCAACGCCACCGTTGTGTCTGTTATGGCTGACGTCGCGTCGATCGGGCGAGGCGTCTCACAGAAATACGAAGCGACGTTGGCCCAAGCCCTCGTATTGCGATTTCTTCTTGGGTCGATACTATCGCTAATCCGTCTAATGTCCTTATGATTCCAATCCGAACATAAAAATCGCCACATATATATGTAGGCGCGAATGTGGGCGCGGAGGTCATTTTCTGTCCCGAATAGGAAGCGATGGCTTCCGGTCGTCTCAGTTCAATTCACTGAGCAGAAATGGCGGACAAGAAATATTGTAACAGGATGCGGACTCCCAAAGGCGTTGAAGTCTGGCCCTTTTTGTTTCCAGCCATGGCTGCGGGTGGCTGACATTGCGGCCGGAAGCCAACTTGAAAGGATCGTTTAAAGGCATGGCGCCACAGCTAGGAATCCTCGAAATCCCTGTAGGTCGGTAATTTATGCTGTGAGGCAGTGGCCGAAGTAAGGCGTGTTGTCTATTCATTTACTCTAGTCGCTTACTCGGCTTACTAGAGTTAAAAAAAACTCTCAGCGCCGGCACTTCGGCTATCGCAGAAAGTCGTGCTGGAGAAGAACCTTTATTCTTGGCAGGGTGCATATCAAATGATGTCTGACTTACTGATGTATGTATGCAGCTAGGTAGGTATTCCTGCTATAAGTGCGCAAGGAATTCCGTTGACAGACGAGAAAGTGCATTAAGGAATATAATTAGTCTAACCACGGTGAGCTGCAAACATCCTTTCGAAAGCTGAGCAATTTTCCACCGCATCTGCATATCATGAGGGCGTAGGGAACGGTCGCACAGACAACACTGGGTGCAATATAAGGCAGGCGTGTTGCGACTCCCGGAGGATGTTCCGTATTCTTGAGAGTCTGTGGAGAAATGTCCGTGTTGTTGAGAGTCTACTCTTGACTCATGGTGTAATATGGGTAATATTGTACATTGAGAATTCTAAGCAGGTGCAACAACTACGCTCACGAATCCGGTAGGATTCGCTTCCCTTCCGGTAGGATTCGCGAACTGTTCTGATACGAAATTTCATTTGGCTCATCGATTTTCCTGACCTGCCTCAACCCCGTGGGTCGGCCGATAATCGGTACCTATGTGCAGTATCTCGCGCACCAGCCGTTAGGAGTTTGACCCGAAGAATGATGTGACGAGTAGATAGTTCATGATTAACTCGGGTGGTATGTCCCACCAAGCTGTGCATTTCACACTGGTGGTGTTTTTTTTACTTGTGTATTACGATATATTTGTAGGTTATGGTAATTTCATTCACTAAAGCATATCAAACAGCTGTCAAATTAAGTCACGCCGTTTCCGGGACAACGAGCTCCTTTAAGATTCTCCTTATGGATGCTTATATGCTCAAAGTGAAATGAAGCGAATATCAAAAACGCCAGCCGTTGGTGTGAGCGCATGCTATCATTATACATTTAGTAAATCGATTTTAAGAAAAGTAAAATTAACTAAGATTTTAATCGAGCCTCTCCATTGACCATGGGAGACAAATTATTATTGCATAATGATTTATTATTACGGCAAGCCTTGGATGGCTGTAATTCAAATTATTTAAATTCAAATTGTGGTTTATTGATTGAACTGCAGTTCATATAATGCTGACGCTAAACAATATTAACGAAAGTCAATAGTAGTTCGAGAGAGTTTAATTCGAGAAATTGCGTAACATTAAGAAAATCGAGATTAAGTAATTATCTCAAAATTAGACGCCGGACGCCGGCGCTTGTTCCCAAATGATTGAGACCGCTCGGTAACCGACGTTGTCTAAGCTGGTAGGTGTTTTCGGGTGCTGCTTTGCCAGTGGCATCGTACCATGGTACCGTGGCATGGTACCGGTGCACTGAAATATATAGCCAAATGTATTGGAAACGCTTGGTTCCAAATTGAGAGAAAGTACGCCGTCCATAAACTGTAACAATCCTTTCACAGGGCCGCCCACGTACCGTGCATTCGTGAAGGCTGACTCAAGTCATCGAGTCAATGTTTAGAGACAAAAAACCCTGAGACTCAAAGAGAAACATGTGCCAACGGTTATTGCCGCCTAGCTCTCACTGCTCGCCTAAGTAACGTCGTTTCCAACAACTGCACTTGCTATTTATTAAGAACTTTCCCAGCGTGCTAGAGCAAAACGGCATTCAAATGTGCATTGTATATTGCGTCCGTCTCAGCCATTCTGTCTTTTAGGATGACTTGCCTCGCCGAGGTTCGTTCTGGGACATTTCTCGAGACACTTGCTCTCGTCACAGTGAAGCGCCTCCAGGATGCGATACGTCGGCGGACAGCCTCGATGCTGGTCATGTCACAGAACTAAAAGACGTCAGTAACAACTACAAGAGCAGCAACGCCCACCTCGTGCCCGGCCATTTCTAACGAAGTGCTCTGTACAATGGCGACTCGTAGCCTAGGTCGCTGCAATTCGTATGACCTCGGATGAAGTTGTCCCGCCACATAGAAGAAAAAACGACGTCTGAAAGACGTGCCTAGACGAACACTTCAGGAAGCGATAAGTGCCTCCGACTGATGAAAGTTTTCAGATCCCTAGCGTCCGAGGCCCTACCACAGGAAACTGGTAGCTAGAAAAGAAAAGGAGAAGATATGAGAAGGAAAAGAATGTCAACAAACATCCTGAATCCTACCGCGAAGGTAGAAAATAATAGAGCACACGTCTACTACCATTCGAGAAAAATGTAGAATTTCCTTGGAATATATATATATGTATATGATGTATACATACTTGCTTCACCACTACGTATAGATACAGGACATGTCGGGACCACCTTCGCTTTATTTTTCAACAATGTTGTTGTATCTCGTAATCGATAGATAAAGAAAGATGATAGAAAAATCCAAAGATTGTCCGCGCCTGCCAGATTCGAACCCACGCCGTGAGTCCCTCCTGTCGAGTAGTCAAGGACGCTCACCATTAGACCATTAGAAGGGGCTTTGCTCATCTATTGCCATGTGCAAACCAGCCCGATACATTAATTGGCAGTGATCTGCGTTTGCTACATGATACCATCATATTTCTATTATATGTAGCATGATGAGAATTCAGGATGAATTCGTTCATGTGCATTTTTCTAGCCGGCTGAAATCGCTCGATTGAATGAGCGACGATTAGCGCGGTTAGAGATCAGAGACGATTTTTATTATTATTATCAGTGGCTGACTCAGATAGATAATGGAAGACTTCCGATCCGGACTAATTGAAAAAGAATCATTTTATACGGAGAAAAAACTAGGTCATCGTAACATACATATATACAAACAAACAACTACGGCTACTTAATAGTTTTCTTCAATGCCCGTCCGATCAGACAAATCATAATCATAATATCTCCTCTGATATAGAGCCGTCGCAGATGTCACATCACAACCAGCCAGGAGATGAACGCAGAACTATTTCTCTATGACTCAGCACATGAGCTTTGCTCCAACAACAATAATGCGACAATGCAGGTTTATTTACCATGATGATTTATGAGCTGCTTGTTGTTCTTTTCACTGCAAGGAACTCACCCAATACTACTAGTTGGACGAAATAATAAAAAGAACTAGACTAAACTAATACGAATAGTTGTTATTATTATTGTTATCATCAAAGTTCAATGCAGTTAATTGGAGTTCGGGAAGACTCCAGCGAGTCCGATAGAGCATAAACAGAAAAGCGTATAGCTATTGGGTCCGAAAATATAGTCGCTATAGTGATCGATGCAGATTAAAACAACACTGCTTCACATAGATTCTGATCCGATCGTCATAGTTCATAACGGCCCCGTTCGTTTTAGTCCGACGGCAACCTCGTAGATGATCCATAGGTGTCGTGAATAACGGCAGAAACGATCGTGTTAGTCTGTTGGGGGCACACACCATTTCAAAGCTATTCAAGTAGCGCCACAGGGTCCTACAAGGATAATGGCGATTGGCTAGAGACAGCATTCACGGCAGCATTAACCTTCAAATCTACGTAGGTGTACCAATATTTCGTCTGCTTAGGCGTATCTAATATATAAGAAAATATAATAATGATAATGGTTTCGTTGGAAATTGTGTAAAATCGCACGGCTGCAAATTTGACAATGGCCATCATAACAATTGACCTAATCAACGTTTTAGTTGTACATGGAATAATTCCATCATTATGATGGACTGGGCATGTTGAAATCGTGAATCAATCTATCAGTTGAATGATGATAGCCTGATGATGGTCAGATCAATGACAGCTCCGAACAATGCGAGAGTATTCGAAGCAGCCTGTATATATTTATTTGCTGATGGCTCTCATGTTTGGTGGTTTCATCACAACCCATAAGAGAGCTGCATCATCCATAATGTTGTAGTTCAAGTAATATAGTCTATAGTGTACAGGATCTCGGAATTCACATCGATGGATACACATTATCGACCGATGGATCAATGAATGATGCAATACGTCATCTATAATATCTACCGATCGATCTAGGCAGAATGGAATAGGTTGCTTCGGGAGCCGCCATTTTGGGCTTCTATCCATATCGGGTCCTGCCATATTATAAGCTAGCCGCCACAAAGTACACGGGATCCATAAATCCAACCCCTTTCAACACGTATACAACAAGATACCTAGCGAAGCTTAGCTGCTAGCACGCATGCGGGTTGTTCAATAATTATGTATCATGTATTCACGTGCTGCTTGGGCTGTGCAAGGTCTGCAAGGAAATGCTCGCACAAATGCCATAATCCTATATGGAGTTTCGTTCGCTGAAATGCGAACAGCATCATTGAGGTTACAATACATTATCTGGCTTCTCATCTGATGTGCGCGACGGATTTAGCAGATCGAAGTCTGCCCACGCAGCGTGTATTATACATCATACACATAGTGTATATCGTTCGCGTGTCGCTATCCCGGCCGCAAGGGGGAGATCATTAATGATGTTAATGGCGTACTCGTTATCATCCGATTTAACACTCGACCTGAATTTAAATCCGGTCCCCATATCTTTCTGTCTCTTTCCTCCCCTCTGTATCGCTTCATATATTTTTCATGGTCCCAGCGCAGCGCACGATTATTATAATAGAAGTATGCTGACCTTAATGCTGACCTTTCGCCGTCTGCTTGACTTTTGTTTCAATAGCAGCAGCAGCAGCAGTAACGAACTCAGTTTTTATCGCCAGTGCAAAATTGTGCCGTCGTCTCCAGCCAAAACCTAAGAATAGATTCAGACAAACGATCAAAGGCAAAGATAACGGTCTTGGCCTGTCCCTGAGGTCGCTTGAATGGTCCCCGTACGATAACACATATAACTGGGCATATTGCAAGATTTCGGCGGAAAGCTCTCGGCTGACACGTGTAAAATTTGTCAGTTTGTTTATTATGGTGCACATAAGAAGCTATGATCAATGAAGTAAACGGTAAGGAAGATCCAAACGAGCCTTTTTGTGGTATTTTTTCGTGAAACTTGTTTGATATGTTGATCGGAACATAATGTGAAATTCAAATGGAATTCAAAATACGCTCAGATTCGCTCAGATTACCAATCGAAACGATGTGCGATCAATATGTAAAAAGCTGCCAGGCTGTGCCTCATATGGTCAGTACTGTGCTGCATGGTGCCTGGTATTTCATTGTGCTTGAACAACGCTCTCGAACAGGTGAAGACCAACATGACCGTTCATGGACATGAGGCATCTGCTTGCCAAATATCACATAATAGAAACTACGATATCGACTCAGCAGCAGCAGCAGCAGCTACGGGTGACCGTGGCCATCAGCTTGCAACCGTAGGTGCCGATAAGTAATTGGCCATGATAGAATGATGTTTTTGTATTTGTTTTTGAGCTGACCTCCACCTGTCCTCAAGTTATACGACTTGGTGGATAGCTCAAGGAATCAGCTGTATGATTTCTAACAGCTCAACAGATACAATGACAACACAATATCGCGACATTTACGATTAATATATACGATGCACTGTCTGAGAGAGTTGGCCACAACGAGGGCGGATGTTTCTGATCCATTTAACATCATGCTTTATTTATCAGAGCACTACAAATAGTGGGCAAGCCGACACCGCTACTATACATAGAATGTGTAAGCAGTAAGTTCTTGTTAAGAACACATGTTGTGAGAATGCTTATCTCCATGTTGTCTATGTGGCTAGGTGATATATACATAGAATAGTTGCAGACGCTGCGTATTATTGCAGTGGTTATATTTAGTGGCATTCCACAGTTTTTGCAAGCTTATTACCATGTCCACCACACATGGCTATGAATATATAACGTATATATGTCTAATGGCTATATTACGTGTAAACTTTCTCTACTTGAGCATATATATATATATATATATATATATATATATATAACACAAGTGATTTTGGATCAAACGGAGGCGTCGTTATTTGCAGCCTCCTAGTAAATCTCCCACTAACGGCACTCAATCAATATATTCTATCAAATGTATTATATATAGTTGAGTACGACGCCGTTCAATGTTTGTTTTTGTTACCAACAAATGCCTATTGTCGGCGTATGCTTTAAACGATTTAAATCAAGGCGGCAGATAACAGATTATCCATACTGTATGTTTGCCCATGTTTCGAATCGCCGTATGTCATGTTGATGCGCACGTTTATTGCTCACAAATGTTCTCCATTTGGCGAGCTTCATTTGTGATGGCGTTCGGTGTCATCAAGTCAGTTTCCTTAGATTTTCTAGCTTCGAGAGAAGACGGTGAATATGTAGAAGCTGATCTAAATAGAGCTCACTGACTGGTTCTTAGTCAACATTGATCGTCCATGGTACAACTGTTTTGTGAGCCTACTGCTATACAAGCTGGTATGGTGTATCTGTATAGGCAAGTTATTGTATAAGACTTTTGTTATCAAAAACCGTTTTTTTTTGGAGAGGACGCAGTTTTCTTCAAACGCACGGACACCACCAGAGACATTCTCAGATGTCCATTAAAGTTGGCCTATCCAGTGCGCTCGGGGGGAGGGGTTGACGTGGATGACAAAACGCCTCCACCCGCTAAAACCACCATTCTCTGCTGAGAGTCCATCTCTTCCCTAGAGTCGGCAGTAACTCTTTTAGTGGTACAAACCATTTGACCACTCTGTTGCCAGCTCACCTTTTCTCACCGTAGGTGCTAAGTATTTGCGGGTAGATAGACAGTGTCGCGTACGTCTGGTATCTATTTCTGAAAATTCACCGTCTGCTGGTGGCGCTATTTAACACGTCTATGCGTCCAGTGCATCTATGAATTTGATCTACTGCCACTGTCTGTGGGAACCTGTACCTGTATATATATATATATATATATATATATTGGAAAGCTGCACAAATTCGTTCACAGGTCACACACACCCACAGGAGTGTGACATAGTATCGCAGGGTGCAGGGGTGCATGCATCGAACGGGAACTTCGTTAGTCATGAAACCTGATGTTCGTTTCAGCGCCAGTGGGAACAATGCCAAAACTTCTAAGTGCATAATGCACATGACTCTTTTATGGCTGAAATGCTCACAATGATCCCAATAGGCACCTTCAGCTACACCGTTCATAATATTCCATAGTCCAAAACACGTTTCGAATTACAAACGATTATATAAACATACAAAATGTTGACGGAGTTCACACGACCGTGGTTGTGAAATAACTCGAACAGTTTGCGCTGTTTAAAACCTATTTGTATGGACAACTAAGCGACCGAAAGTGGGTTGAAGATAGCCACACCTGACGCACACAGTACGGAAAAACTCTGCTGTATTAACCGCTTATGTAACGTTCATCGGTTGACTCGCAAGTGTCATCCTTTTTGAGTTTACCTTTATTAATTGCAAATCATACAGTGTGCTATGCTTGGTTTAGGATATGTGAAAACCGTATTGAAATTAGCTCACTCTTCCATTGAAACCAGAGGCAGGCATCAATTTGGTGGTAATCTTAGTGATGTTAGTAATATTATACATAGTTCTAGACACAGTTGTTGAACTAACGGTCCGCATTTCATATAGAACATGCAAACCTAATAGTTACCCTTCGCAATTCCTTCTTACCATTGCATGAATGTTCGAACTCAAGATACAGAGGAAACTATTGCATCATCATGAAATCAATAGAAAATCGAAGAATTTTGTCTCCCCAATCTAGTTTAGACACAGAATTTTTGTGAGTCCAGTTAACTTTACTTGTGTTTGCTAATAGATAATGCTATCTTAGACAACGAATGCCAATAATGCTAATGCATTCACAGTGATATTCGTAGAGGGCTGCCTTTGAGGTTCGTTATCTCATTCGAATTTATTGCTACTATTGAAGCGGTGACATGACATGTATATCGAAATGTCATATTATATACAGCTTGCATCCATTTGTGACCTCTTCTGGGTAAACCTAAGTAGAATAGGTTACGTCATCGATGAGATGCCGACGGTCGAGCCATGATATCTCCGCGTTACGAAACAGGGAAGGAATCTTCGATTGTTCGACGAGAGCCGATTTTTTTCGAAACTGTAATGAAATCCAATCATCTATTATATTCCATGTGAGTATTTTGTCCAAAGCAGCGGCGGCAGGCTGCTTTTTCAAAGCATTCAAATTAATCAACCAATCAATTGGATAAGTTGAATGTTCTGCCGAGTTTGAGGTTATGAATGACAGATAAAATCATGAAGACCGATTACAGGCAATCCGCCGTTCAAACATACCGTTGAACACGAGACTGCTATGATTATTTTCATTTGTCGGTATACGAGCAAAACGATATATGCTAGAGACGACCACCTAGAATTGAGGTAATATTCACATTGAATGGGACGACTACCCTCAGTTCCTGCGCGACCCGTCAGCATTTCCATCGGTTCGCGTATCGGAAAGAGTGGCACACTGATGCGCGATGGACGAGATGGACCGGCCGGGGTGGTGGGCTAGTTTGCCTGTACAACAACCTATACAACAAGCAACGAAATTCAACTGGAATTGGCCCCGTGCCAGCGGGAATCGTGGATAAGCCCGATGACCATGATGGAGCACAATGGACGGTGTCAGATATTTAACCAATAATTTTGTCGATCAACATGTTCGCTCATGGAGGAAGCACATTCCTTTCTGGCGATGAAGGATCGGGGGCCAGATCCGGCGATCAGGTTAGGCCGTGCCGAAGGCCCAAAGGCGTCAGAGCTGACTTACGACGTACTAGAAAATGATTGGAATGCCAATAGTGTGACCTAGTTAACTGCTAGCTCACTTGGCCGTCGCTGCGAGAGTGAATTCGGCACCGGACGAGGGTCGGCGCCTGAGTGATCGTGGCTGATTTCCTCAGAACTGAAATTTCAACTGTATTACCATGTTCGGCCATGCGCCCAGTCTTTCATTCGTTACAGATGTTCATTGCTGGACGATCGTTCGAGTGTGATGGCAATATGTCGTATGCTTTTGTATTACGGTCCTGTACATTTTCGAGCTCACGACGCCTGTGGGAACACGCCGCATCACATTGTCATAGATCGTAGTCATGCACAATGTGTTTAGAAGTGTCTTGCTTAACTCGTCGTCCTTATAACTATTTGTTGTAACGGTACTTGTCAATGGGTTGGTTTCGGCTAATCGTAATGTCGGACCGCCTATTTCTCACTGCTGCTTAGTTCGTCTTCAATTCGCCTCTTGTGGTTTATGATTTCGTAGGAGCTTGTCATCGATCAATACGCGTTCTTATCCCTCATTATTTGAGCGTTGTACTTAGATATACTATATGCGTCTTTGCCTCGTTCAAGTGTTGGACTCGCTGCTGGCTAAGTGCAACAGCGTTCTGCCAGTCGTTTATTTTTTTATATTTTTGCCACCAAGTGACGTATGTAGTCCTATACCAACGCGAGCTGCCTCACGAGCTGAACAGGAGAGGGAAGATGCAGGGCGAACGACCTCAACGAGTGTCTCCAGAGAACCAGACGAGATGCAAATGTGCCGTCTCAAAATCAGCCCCTTTCTCTCTCTCTCTCTCTCTCTCTCTCTCTCTCTCTCTCTCTCTCTCTCTCTCTCTCTCTCTCTCTCTCTCTCTCTCTCTCTCTCTCTCTCTCTCTCTCTCTCTTTCTATCTGGGTATGTGTGCGATAGAGATATCTGAATAATGTCCTTCAATAGCCTATGAGCTTTCGACATCTCAACAAATCTCCAAAGCGCGCTCCGATGGTCGAATTCCAGTCCTCGTTGGGTCGTTTATCATTATCAGACCCTGCTCCCGAATTAATAATCGAGATGACCTGTGCCTCGTTGCATATTTTTTGCAGTTACGGAACGTCCTCCGTGCCATTCTGTGCATATGCAAGCGTATTAATGGTTTTCAGCTATCGCGGGTAATTTCGAAAAGACGTCCAACAAAGCTAAGGGTAGCTGCCAGATTAGATAAGCGTAAATAAATTAAAATGGCCAACTCCATTGGTTATGTAGTGGTCTTCGCAAGCATCAATCTATATTTCTATCTAATTTAATCTAAATCTACACAGAGCGTCCCTAAATACCTCCTAAGAGCCCCTTTATGTATACACACAATAAATGAATCAAGGTTAAATGGCTTTTAAATATTAACTACATTAAGGTTTTTAAATGTTATTATTGTTGATATCTGGGACAAATTTGACGTTTAGAGGTTTCATCTTGCTAACAGTTAGCACCTCTAACAGGCTTAGGTAGTCGATAACTTTTGTTGAGAGATGCCCATTGTTGCATGCTACTTATTTAATAATTATATACATAATTAATATATTATTACAGTTATATTTCATCGAATCCTAGTCATATAGTCATTTGAGCCCATTGTATATATATATATATATATATATTCTGGCAAAATAGAATTTCACCTCATCATTCCGTCAACGTGATTTGGACCGCTGTCAATGAAGAGCGAGTTTACACAAAAAATATATCTTCATCATAATCAATCATCTTCAACTGTTTCCAAACAATACGAAATAGTAGTATAGCACATATGTGATAATAGCATTATAAAATATCGTCCTGGTCCGCACGATTTCTTCAGCAGGACACCGAGACAGGAATGAACCTAATCGTTATCGATGTTGTCCTGTCTCTCGCATATGCCTGGAGCGTATGTGTAGCAAGCTTTGGCAAGATTGGTAGGACCCTGTGTAGCAGGCTTTGGCGAACACAGTAACTATTTAAGATTTCTTTATATCAGGTTTCTATTGTGTGTATCGTAGACTACTTGACGTTTTGAGTGTTGTTATGTTGTAGATTTTATCGTCTCACAACAACGATTCAAAAATCATAGCCTGACCTTCTCTGCCGTTGTAGGGGGTGGCCAGGCGCAACTATATTTCCCTAATTGAAGAAAAAATTGTACATACGCTTCAGCCAAAACAAAAAAATTCTGAAGAAGTCCTATTTGAGGCTTTTGCACACATGATTTTTTATTGCTCCGTTATTTGTATCTCACAACGTATTTCTTGTATCTTGCAAGAGCTGAGGCCTGTCAGATAGGGGAACAGCTGAGGGTCAGCTCTAAAAACAGTTGTATCTTGCAACATATTCTATACTGTTTCCGTATCCCGAGTCAATTATCTAAGTTGCATTTCGAAACTGGTTTCATTGGCCCCGTACGCCATGGGCTTCTACCATCAAATATAGGATGCGGATGAATGTTGGGTCTGTCAGATACTTACATATCCAGGGGCTGAGTAAGTGACTTCGCTATAAGAGTCATAAACCAGGAGGGGGGTGGCGGTGGATATTAAATAGCGAAACGAGTGCCTAGTGGCATAAATTGATTTTCATTGCGGCGTGCAAGTTTATAGCATGCGATCCCGTTTTAATGCGATAATAACATTATTAAAGCATAGACAGTTGTTTGGCCTGTTGAGATTTGACTCTGAAGTCCGAAGCGGCCTAGGCGTGGATAGGCCAATTATCATGCGTGGAATTGGTAAAGGACAGCAGGAGCCTATTACATACATATGGGTAACTTGACGGCTATGAAGAACTCTGGTTAGATCATGACACAGCCCAATGAGAGTTGCAGCAGTTACACCTTTTGGCTATTTTGGTATACAGCCTATTCTGAGCACGAGCAATGAAATGTTCTACCTCTTAGCTGCGTCCGACTCGTGGTGCCTATGTCGATCTTGTTCAACTCGGTTAAGTTCAAATCGTCTGTACGAAATGCGCATCTGGTTTAGTTATTTGTGGTAGTTTGTTAAAATGCTCCAGTGATCAGATAGAATAGAAGCTACTCTTGGCACAATACCCTCCTGAAAATGGGGACTTCCCTCTCCGTATATGACCGAGGATTGTACAACTATAACAACCACAAAAGGAGCAGTAGAAGTGGCCAACCAAAAGTATGACCTCCAGTATATATATATATATATGCTAGAAGCTGAGCAACCTATTTTGTGGAGGTCTGTTTCATCCACCAGACAGCAAAGATACTATCCTGGTGTACACACCGCCGACGTCCTCGTATGATGTGTACGTATATATAATATTTACCGCGATGACGAAGGTCGAAAACAATCCCACTTTCTCTTCTGCCCACTCTAGCGGCTGCCAAGCTACTTTATGGGCTTTTCACAGCGTCGTCGTCGTCGTCGCCGCCGCCGCCAACAACAACGACACGGCTGCCGCGTTACGAAAATCGACCCACAGCGTTGGCCATCCGGGCAATGGCGTTTTCCACTGCGTAAGTCAACGACACGGCAATGCGACTGTGCGCATCAGAGCCCATCTGACACTTCCGCGATCTACCTCTGCTCCGTTTTGCGCCCGTCTGTCACCCCGTCCAGGGAATACTGCTTCACTTGAACACCGCACGTTTCGTACCGCCCGTCAACTCAGCTCATCTATCTACGTTGGAGAGCCCCCCGCCACCGCCGCCTCCGCCGCAACCATCTCTTCGTTCACCCGGACAGCCAGATAGCTAGCTAACTAAATAGACTAGAGGATCCGCCATCAGAGAGCTGCTTTTCGTACAGCAAGCATGACTTTTGTAGATGGCGTGTATCGAGGCACCGACTCCATATCAGCTAGGGATGCTAGACCCTGGGACTAGACTAGATCACAGCAAATCACATCTTTCTGATCATTACTACTACGACTACTACTACTATCACTCCCTTTTCCTCGTCAAGTTATTCCCCGTTCGTTAGGATGACACCACTACCGCTGCCGAACCGCAAGGTTGCAGACAAGCCAGACGAGAGCGTTCAGGACGGAAAATATAAGCTCAAGTCGGACGCGAGTCAGAAGAAGAGCGGA
Organism: Stratiolaelaps scimitus; assembly: GCA_019614645.1. Classification (NCBI taxonomy): domain Eukaryota; kingdom Metazoa; phylum Arthropoda; class Arachnida; order Mesostigmata; family Laelapidae; genus Stratiolaelaps; species Stratiolaelaps scimitus. The sequence continues at coordinate 3,059,876 of JABWDB010000028.1, forward strand.
GCGGGCGAGTGCAGGGCTGGGCTCCGCTAGCCTATCCATTTGGAAAAAAAAAACCCACTGCCTGTAGAAAGCACCCGTCGTCGGCTTGGCGGTTGGACGGTGCAATAAGGCTCTGGTATTTCTCTTCAAGTCCTCTGCTCGTATGGCACTGCGCCCTAATGCGTTTCCAGGGTCGCAAGATGTAGAGAGAGATTTTCTGGAAGTAACCGACCTCCGGGCACGCGCGACACTAGAAGCAGCAACGGAGCAACAGCTGCTGCTGCTGCTGGTACAGTGCACTGCGTGTCCAGGTGGCAAGCAGAAGCACAGCCCGTGGTAGCCCCATGAAAACGTTTTCCATGACCGCCGTGTATTGAGCAAGTCACCGACCTCTCATCCACCTTTCATTTCTGGGGGTGATTTCTAGCTGGAAAAGCCGTCAATGATTTCACATAGGTAATCATAACGTCTTGACTGCTCACACTAATGGTGCCGCTCACTAATCACACGTGACGTGTTCATTTAGTGGAGAAGTCTTTGGGAACCATATATAAGATTATTATAATTTTTTTTCAAGCTGACTCTCAGCTGCCATATATAAGATTGGGCTAATGACGATGTATGGTATTTAAATTGTGGTTGTATATTGGAGAGGTAACCACAAGTCTTGCTAGGGTCAATGTAGCAAGCAGACATTAACATCATGCTGGTTCTTGCCGTAACGAGAGCAGAATTAATTGCAATAGGGATGTAGTTGCTAGGTAAAGTAGCCAACAGGAAAACCGCGTTGCAGAACTATTATTCACGTTGACGACAATGTTGTCCGATCACGTAAATGGCTATTGAAACTCAGAGATCGTCTCTGTGTTAAATCATCTGAATATATGGCGAGTGTCCTCGAAAGAGATCCCGTAACAAAATTGCGAAGCTCGCACCAGTGAACCCTATATATTATATACCACGTTCCCCGGCGGCATTATACCTTGCGTATGAACGCGCGCTTATGTCTCGTGTGGTCCCGTGATGCCCGTTCGAAGGTTAGCGACAATGTTCACATTCGTCGCATTTGGCGACGTGCACAAGGTCATGTCATTGACCTCCAACGTTGCCCCATCCTGTTGCAGTTTGCGGTCTAAGCCCTTTGTTGGTTAGCTGCTTCAAGCGACCGATGCGTGCAATTTAATTCCAGTATACTCCAGCCTATGGCCTAGAGAGGGTGTGCTTGGGGGATGTTGGTGGTGGAGCAAAAGCTTCATATATGCATGTGTATGTGGGTACGTTTATGCACGTTCGTTATAACCGTTTTCAAATGGCATTTACTCCCATATAACATACGTCGTTGTCCTCTTCTTGCTTGCACGTTCGTACAGTCTTCCGCGGCCACTTTGCGAATAAGGGTGCGGCTTCTTTCTCTAAAGAGAGAGAGAGAGAGAGATCAGTGGGTAATAATAATATATGTCAGGGCGTATTAAATAATTTTGGAGAAAAGAAACAACAACGTAAAAGTATATATATATGAGACGTCTGCGATAGAGCCTATTCCAAGCATCCGCCGCTGGCACAGGCTATCCGTGTACGGTGACAACATTTGGGACAGCGAATGCAATTCCATGCCATACATCTGGCTACAATGGTATACAATGCTATTTCAACGCTTACTAAATCACGGCGTCGCTTCTATGGTTAGATTCTGATGTCGAGAGGCCATGGCTCAAATGACCCCATAAGCTGGAGTGTGGCAGCGGCAAAAGCGTTCGTTAAGGTCAGGGGAGCTATGTAAAATTATGGAGTAGTGTATGGCCATATGATAGTGTGACAACGTACGGCGAAGTTGTGTAATTCTGGCGATTCTATGATATCGCACATAATAGGTTGGTTGATAAGTTCGTTCCGCCACCTTTGACGTGGTGTAGTTTCATTAAAATGAACGCCATAAGCTTCAAATTTGGCGGGCTTTTGAATGAACCAATTCCACAACAGATAAGCAGTTTATATTTTGTCTGAGCGCATTTAAAACATTCTGATGAGCTGGTGAGCTGACTCTCACCTGTTCCCCTTATGTGACAGAACCGGGATCGAACCTATGGGTATTACAGCGAGAACATGTCGGGCCACCTTTGCCTTATTTTCGACTTTATCTTACCTGGTAAACACCTACAGATATAAATCCAACGATGCTCCGCGTTAGGCACGGCTTGACGCTCAAAACTAGAGCATCTAGGGGGCTGTCTGGGTGCAATTCTCTAACCCATCTAATATGGAGACGACACACATGGATAGACTGAGGTCTAAGCGAGGATTCTGTGCGAAGTGGGCGGGAGATCCGCAGTATCGGAAAAAAAACTTGTCGAAATTATTTCAGCGCTTTAAAGCTGGGCACTTCGATGTCAATGACAACGAACGAACCGGACGGCCATGAGAGTACACGTCGACGAATTGCTGGATCTCTTGAATGAAAATGCCTAATCAACCTACTGCTCAACTGGAAGTAGTCCATTCAACTATTAAATAATTGTTGCCCAAAATGCGCTAGGAAATCTACAAAAGGACTTCCACATAGACTCAATGAAAATTGGCAACTGTATCACCATTTGTTGTTCGATGCTTGCTCGGCTAAAAAAGAAGAATTTTCTGAATAAAATTGTTACAGGGTATGAAAATCGATATTCAACGATAACCTCCAACGCAAATAGGAGTGGTTAGACCCAGAATTCGTGGCCCTAAGGAAATGCTGTGCATTTGATGGGATCAGGGGTGGCTGGCTATAGCTAAGGGAAATCGTTCGCAAGCCTTTCCGCCGATAAACCTCAGATCAGAAAAGTTTCATGAGGAGCGTGCGATCAGTTAGCATTGACCTGTTAAGAGTGGTGTTCTCCTCTGCGACCTGCCAAACCGCGCTTGGTAGATGTGAATAGCAATCAACTTATGGTTGATGATCAGCGTAACTTAATTCTCTTTTTCTTTGGTGTGCGACATCCTCATTGCAAGCATCATAAGCAATGATATTCATCCTAACTGTGAGCAAGGTATCACATTCGGTGGTGAAAACACTGCTGCAAATAGGTTGACAAGTAAAGGAAAGTAAACCTATTCTAGACGTACGTAGGTAACAAACCTCCCACATATTTATTGGAGACATTTAACAAGCAAGTTCGATAGCGCTAGTCCGATTGTGAAGAGGCATCTATTCAACAGGCATAAATTCATACCCGGAATATATAGTTATCGGATAGGAAGTCGACACCTTTATCCTCGTCTGCTAGAGAGATACCACGTCTCAAAGGGATCGAAGTTCTATGTCTATTCTTATGATTGCACCAATTCGAAGAATTCGTCGGAGTTGAATACGCCATTGGTAATACTACCACATATTCACTAATATAATGTATTCATGCTCACAGTTTGGCCGTCGCCGTCGACTCATGCATCGCTGCATAGACGCCGCTGTAGATAGCTAGTCCGAACGATCGTGCAAACATTTAAAGGCATTTTTCAATTTCCGCCCAAGAGTCGGCTGGAAATCGGTGCCAACGGCAAGAGTTGCTGTGGCTCAGCGGACCGTTGGATTGGCTGTCCGACGCTTTGACCGATCCCATACGCGTTTCGTATGCACTTTGTCCGCTGCTATCATTTCGCTTCTTCTGTTGCAGCCTATGTGCCTTCGTTCGGCGACGCCGACGTCGACGCCGCAAGGCTGCAGGACGCGCTACGGTAGCCCCTCGACCGGGATGGACCTCGAATACTCGGTGGGCGCATGGGTCCCGGCTGCTGGATGTAGGACGTATTATAGATGGAAGAGTCGATCCGGGAAAGCTGCCGCCTTTAGAATCCAGAGGCAAAGGAGGATCGGTTGCCGACCCTTCAAGCCATGGTCAGTCACGTCCGCTCCATCACGTACGAAATCGTCTCATGTCTGCGTGCCGGAGGGGGAGTCGTACTGAAATCCATTGGACTCTCCTCTCCCTCTCTCTTCATCATTCTCCCAATTCCACTCTACCACGAATCGCATGTGCCATAGGTTCGGTACAATCCGAAGGAAGTGCATAGTTGTGTAGAGAACATGTTCATGTCCGTCGAGTGTGTTAGGCGTCGCAAGAAAAGGAGGAGACTAGCTTTTCTGGCTATGTATGCGACAATGGTGAATCCTTTCATCTAGGACCTGTTCGGTCTCCAGATTCGCATAAACTAACATACCGTATCGTTACTAAGTCGGTGCACAGTCTGTGTGGAGTCATATTAGATTTTAGGCTTCTAAGCGAACTAGAATGCTGTTTGGTCCAGTCCCGTTTTTTGCGGACCCGTTGCCAGAAGAAGACATGGCTGCCACCAGGAATTATGGCGGCGTGCTCTGAGGAAACAATGGGAAAAATGTACGACACAGGTCACTTTCTTGGATGACGCCAGCCTATCCATACAAGCCTTACAATACGGTGCTCGTAATGGAAACAGCTACAGCTAGCTTCGATCACGGCACCTAGCTGTACTCGTTAGTGCTTCTGCAAGCATCGATCCATTTAGCATAACAGTATATTGAAGGTGGGTCATATTAAACACAATATTTCGGCCAGTTCTTTTAGATTGTCCAAGATAGAATGGAAGCCTCAAAGAGAAGCCGCTTCAAATATCATTGAAGGGCTAACGAATGCACTTCGGCGACTTAAGTGACTAACTAGTATCTTATTCGCAGCGTCGTGAACATCGGATAAGCAGTTTATGGGAAGCCGCTGTGTTCCGTGTTCTAGCCATTTGCTTAAAATGTACGTACACAACCTCGCGACGCTTCTGGCCAGGCTGGAAAACGGCAAGCCAGCCACAATTAATAGTTTCACTGCCGAAACAAGCAAAGACGTTTTGGAAAACGCGCCTTTCCGCAGGCGCACCTTCTCCCGGTGTGACTCCCGTGTTCGAGTGTCATGCACTTCGATTCAGTGACAAATCACTGTCGCCTTCATGTATCTGTTCTGCCCTGGCCACAAATAAACATATCACTTATTCGCCTCGAAGACGGATGGCTATATGCCCTATACCACTGTTTGTCATTCCCTCCTGTGCAGCGCGCCGTGTTTATAACAATCGACGCAGTGGGGGCGTTACTGACACGTCCACAAACGTATAGTACACGAGAGCTTGAGAAGTTTTTCAGGCTCGTTTCGTGCGTGTTCATGCGGTCCGACGACGCAAATACGTGAACCAAGATCCCTTCTTAAGACCTGTTGGACAAGTCTAATCCGTAAAAATCATGTACAAAGCGAAAAAAGCGGTGTTTTCTTCATCAGACCCAACCGGGAGGGGGGGGTGAGTCGTTGCTGTTGTTGTTTTCAGTTTTCAAATCAATACGAATCCGTAGCTTGGCATAAAATTCATTATGACCAGTATATTTTTCGTGAATTCGAATGTCGACACAGTCGATAACACCATCCGACTTACTGTACTGTGCCTGCTCTCGGTAAAATGAAAGGCAGCTTAGCGAGGGAATAAGAAGCTCAACGATGTTAGAATGTTTCCTCGCGACGAATGAAATTCGAAATGTGCGGATAATACCTTGTGACGACTTCTAACCATTTGTGTACATGTGTGGGAAGCTGTGAATTCTCATCGTTGGTCACAACTGCAGCTGGAAATTTGTATTCTTACCTGAAATGAAATTGAACGGTGTTAGCTATGCAAGTTCTGTTCGGGTCTGTACATGCTACAGGTAAACATGGATGGCAAATACCAAGATATCATGTTATTGATATTACGTAATACAGTGCCGTTGCTCTACTCGCCGGCTGCGTCGATTTGAGCATTTTGAAGACGCTACTGAGATATTAGTTGTTCGACTGATGATTTCCGACGCTTGCTGCCGACCCGAACCTACCTCATTTCAGCAATGTGCATTTATTTACTTGGTAGTATTTGGTCGTACCATTTGTCAGCTGCATTCATCTAACCGCCGGTGCTCGAAGGACACGGCAGTGTGGGCGGATTACCGAAAGTTACGCAACTCTCAAGTACAGTCGTGCAACTCTATGTGAAACGGGATCCAGGTGCTAACTTTTTCAAAGCCAAATTGCTAATGTCATCGAGTGGCGGCACAGTTTCCACACTCTACATGATGATTATTATTATTATTATTATCTATGAGGTTGCGTTACCCCCTGAACACGCGCTAGTTGCTTCGTATTTGTTCTCTTGCAGAGAGGGGCGCGGATGAAACACCCCCTACTCTCAATTATAAATTACGGCTTTGATCGGAAGTTTTCTTTTGGAAGGTTCGATGGCTATTTTTAGAAAACGAAGCAGACAGTTTACGATACCAGCCATCTACGCCGGCACGCGGATATCTATGTGCCAGCGAAGAATGTTACAGAGTTCTCCTGGTGGACGAGGCGCTTGCTACGTTAACCAGTCGTTTACGGAGTTTTCCGGCACTATCACAGCGAATACCTGAGACGTGAAACTGTGGTGTCTTTTTAAAGATTTTATCTCTCAACCTTTTAAAAAAAAAATGGACAGCACCCGCGAAATCTTACTTCGACTGAGATGGGCAAGCTTCTCAGGGAACCCTTTTAGCTATTGTATTTTTTACTAACGTAACAAATCGTTGTGTTTTCAATACGACTGAACAAAGATTGAAATTCCCAGTCATTGCTAATCGGATGTGTGTGTGTGTGAGAAAATGGTTGAAATCAAGCAGCCTTATGCATATTTCCAAAAAAGTTCCGCTTCGAACGCTGCGTAAAAGTAAAGCTCTTCGGTCGAGCCGCTCGACCTTGTCAAAATGTGAATGCAAGCCTGAAAACGAAATCGTTTTTTGCTTTGGCTACCCCTCTAATAGTATGTCAGATACGAGTTGTTAATCATCTCTTTGGTTAATATTAGTTTCTTCAAACTGACGCGGCCCCTAGGGCTTACATACATATGTGTCAATATAGATTCTTTGAATCTTGACTCAATATCATATTCTTTGTAGGAACAACTACCATGTGTGTGTGTATATACATATACAAGAGCTATATGTGTGAAACTAAAAAAGGAGTTTGCTTATTTCTATGCTCAGATAGTTTTCCTAAACTATCTCAGCACCCCGGCACATCAAATAAGCACAAGAACAAAAGAGAACACTGGGAGCCCAACGAATCATTGCACTACAGCATAAAAATGTCGTTGTGACAGGCAAAAAATGCTGCAAAAAAAAGCTACCCGCTACCGACGAGGACGTGACGAGTAGTCGTAGAGGCCGTGTGTCTCCGTAGTGGACTATGAATGATGGGACGTCTGTCAGTTGCTGACAAAGCTCATTTTGAACAGGCGAACAGTGAGCTAGCGACCGACCGAAGTACGACGAAGTGCAGAGCGCGCCTCGACGCACTCTTTTTTTTCCTGAGGAATATGGACCAAGTCCAAATTGCGGGATGCCTTTGAAAGACTTCACTCGAGAGCTATTTTCAATTCTTCGAGACGCAATACGTGGAGAATAGAGTCTGCCGTCACCGGTTACCGGAAACAGAGTACTGCCAACAATTCGTCAGTCGCGTGGCGGAAAAGGCCGCTGAAGGGATGCAAGTCGACAATAACGGCAACTGTAAGCACTTCGCTGCTACTGCCGCCACCGAACTAGGATGGCTCATCGGCCAAATATATATATATATATATATATATATACGTGTGTTTGTGGTATTTCTTGGCTGCTCTCAACGGAATAACAAATATTGTCTTCTCGACGCTGGGAATGGCCGCTCAAATCACGGAAACGAATTCATACTCAGACTGATCGAGGGAGCATTTTAGACAGCGCGTTTCTTATCACCATAGCTGTTACATGTTATGACTTGAAACCGCTTGCTGATTGTTGTACGTAATCTCCCATGGCTTCCGATTGTATACCAGTTCAGCGCGTGTAAATAACTCAATCTTTTCCCTGCCCCTGCGTTCGTTCAGGTTCTACAGACGTTCTACAGACGGCGCGAGTAATCCTTTTCTTCCATAAAACAACAATTTGTAAACATGGACTTATACCTCTAATAGTACAAATGTTCGGAGAATCAATTTGATCCCCAATGAGAACCCTCTTTTCAAAACAATCAGTATCGTGCTCATCAGCTACACGAAAGTCTCTTTCCGATTCCGTCGGGTACTAGCAAAAATACGGAACTTCTTAAATATAACGTTATAGAATGGAAGTTTAAAACAAAAAATATCACATTATAAGGGAGTTATATTATCGTTATATATCACCTTCTATGTATATATATATATATATATTAGATGACTATCTGCGTATGGCAGATTCTGGGTTTGAATGAACGAACAGTCGAAGATCATGACGCCCGATTAGAAAACTGCGCACGATTCGCAAACTCGTGGCCGGTTATCGACTACTTCACCAATCTTGGTAAAGCGAGTTTGTGGCAAACAAGGCGAACTCCTTTGTTTCATGAGCACGAAGGTTGGCCCGTTTAAGGACATACGGCATCTCGTGCTCGGCGCGACGCTCGCCGAGCATCTTAACAAGATGCATACTTCGCGCAATAGCATAATTTGTTTGCAAGCGTTCGTTGGGTATTTCAGGTCGTACCCGACTATATACACGTCTTATTAGGGCCAGCATCTGTATTCAGCTATTCAGATTAAACCCTCCGAGAGGCAGACTTATTTAGGAGGCATATATCGTACCCATATAGTAAATTACGCCAAGTAACCTTGTCCATTGTACGGCACATCCGAATGCTCAATATAATATTTATACAGTCTTCTTATATTTTCATATTAGTGCGATACAGCACGACATATCACAATACAACCGAATAAATATCCGCTGTGGAAGAACAAGAGAATGGAGATCTGGAGAGGACCATTGTGTTTAGCTGTGCCATTGTCTCCGTGTGGCCGATAATTTGCATAGCATATACAGCGGCAGATAAGTCGAAAGTACTCCTTTTCCTTGTGGCTGAGTTGTGCCGACAGGTCTGAGTTATGAAAATAGCCAGCATATGTCACGAGTCAACGAGTGCACGGTGTACACGCCATAGCAATGAAATCGTAATGTTGCCACACAAACACAACTCGGGTGTTTTCTTAATAGGTGCATGCGTCCATTTTATAACAGATTTTGACCTTCTTTATACCCAGCTATGCGTGCGTGTATGCCTACGCTGAATGTTAGCGTCGCACATTGTGCGCAGAGATAATTATCATAAAATTCTATCTGTATAGCCTCGGTACGTTTACTATATATAAAGGGTCATTCTCAAGGCTAAAATGACTCGAATATAAAGGGATAATCAGGACCAGCTCTGCGCTTTTCGGAATGAAGAAGATTTACACTTACCAGTGAATGAAAAACGAGAAAACGTTTTTAGTCATTTTTTTCCAACTGTACTGAACACCCTCCCTCTGGTCGTACTCTACAGAGGCTCGAAAAGTCAGAGCTGAATGTTATATCTAAGGGTGTCTTCACTTTTCCGCGCTATCCCGTATTGTCAATTGTATATTAATAGGATCGGTGGCATTAGAGAGCCAACCGCTCCTTCAGCGAGTTCACGCGATCCGCAGGCTGAGGTGTGTGTGTGTGAGAAACGCACCGAAAGCGTTAATAGCAATTAACATTATTAGCATGCATAAACAAGAACGATTTCATCCAATTCTAGACCCAGCATTATCAGCTCTCAACGCCGGGTCGCGGCGCAGTGAGCGTCACAAGGAGTAAATACATTGAGGCTAACATGTATCTATCTATTCAGCGCCTCGCCGAAGCCATGTGTGGAGCAGGCACTGCCATAACACTGAGTGGTGTAGCGAGTGAGATGTTTGTCGAGTACAGGCTGTTCCATTGTCACAGTCCCGCTCCGATAGACCCAGTCGAACTATCGCCGGAAGGCGACAAATCGACTGCGGATGGCGAAGTAGGCATCGGACAGCGAAGCGTTTGCAACGCACGCATCCACGTGTATGGATACTCTGCAATCACTGCTGTTCCGATATTGGAGCCTACGTCGATTGAAAGCCAACTACTCACTGCTTCTAAGTCGGGCACGAACACACACACATCTAGGTACGAGCCCATCGTACTCCCATTAAATAGATGATCATTCCTCCCCCCCACTGACAAACTTCGGCTTCCGTAGGTGAAAGCTCATTTATGATCATGCACATGCAGACACACAGAGCTAGCCTGAGTCTTGTCCATACACACGTGCATCGTCGACAGCGCCGTGACGATATCGCTGTTCTACAAAATAAAGGGGAATAACCCCAAAGATATCAATGGCCTTGCACTAATGCGAAAAACCTAGAGATGTCGAGTGTATTCATTCTATCGCAACAAACTCTCCTCGAGTAAAAGTGTCCTTAGCCTCTTTCCACGGTGCGAATAAACAGTCAGATAACTCTCTACCTTTTATCTTACGACAAATGCATCCCGCTACGATCGGCTATCCTAATGGTATGAGGATCTGTCCTCTTAGCATCTACTTAGGTTCTCATTTCTGTTGCACTCGGTTTCTCTCTACCTCTCTCCTTCCCTCCCTCCCTCGTTTTTTCTTCGCTTTCGGTCTCCGAAGCTCTGTCGAGGGTGTTGGTTTGGCTCGGTCTGCCATTGTACCGACACTGGCCGGGGTCTGTGCTCTTTCTCCCTTCAGCAGTCCTTACCCACAACAGGAGGAATCGCTGAATGGCGTGAGCCACTCGCTGAGGGAGATGGAAACCATCCTCCGGCCGTCACTACAATCCTACGCCAAGACGAGGCAACAACCAGCAACAGCAACGGAACCGAGGACTGCCACCGCGGTTGCATTCGCCACCCACTCGCCACGCACTGTACTATCTGACATCGTCGTACAAAGAGCACGTGGCGGCCCTAGGGCGGGATCTTTGCAAACTTAGACAGCATCTGCTTTGCCACTGAGGCTGATGCTGTTCGAGCCCTTGCACCTTCACTCGGCAACAGAAAGAGAAACTCTACTGTCACTAGCCATTTTCACCACGAACATCATTCCACAATGCCAGAGTCCGTCCATTTCTGCCCTCTTAGCTCTGGAAAGAGGCGAGGGCGTAACTGGGATTTGTTGGCTGCCAGAGGTGCGTGAGCAACTAAAACATCATATATGAGTAGATTAGTACGCTCGAAGCACAGCCAGCACTAGGGTGATTAAACAAGCGGACTAGATCATAACATTGTACTTTGTAGTAGGGTAGTTTTATTATATTTAGATGAATGTGTTGTCACAGCCGAGACCAAGACCCCACAGATGGATGTCGGCTGACGCCACGTTTCTGCTGAATACCACCAAATGTGCTTGCACTTGTTGCATGCAAGGTGAGTATTTCCTTGTTTGATATTACCACCAGCCTCGTATTGTGACTCCGTGCTTCTTGCTTTCGCCGTTCACTTCAGTCCCGGCTCCCCCCCGCCAGCTATGGTTGCCCCTCATCCTCAACAACGAAGCCGGCCAAAAACGGCTACCACCGATACCAACGCGACCACACGAAGCAAGAGAGTTACTGAGGCCGGCACGGCATCCACTTCCTGATGGAGACGAATCGGCAGGCCGGCAGAAGGCGACCGATCGGAGCATCGGCGTTTGTCTGGAGACGAATCCAAGCTGGCTCTGACAAGGCGGCAATAAGTAGTCTGATATTGGGGGCATTTAGGCACAAGAGAACTCTATTCCTCGTGGGCTATCGCATCGAAGACTAGATGAAGAACAGAGGGACCGCCGCATAGGGAAGTGCTTTATATTTCGGCATAAAAAAAGTGCGTAAAGAGCAAATGCTTCCAATCTCTGCACCTGATCCTTGTCCAAGGAAATAGAATCCTGAAGCTCACATAGGCTCTCTGATCTACCCCTTGACTTTATTATACATGAATACACTTTTTCGGTTACTAACCGCTGTTGGTTCATGCCAAAATAAACGTACATAATGTACCACACATATTATTGAGTGAAGAAACTATCCCACTGACAGATACTCAATAATAATTGAAACCGAAATCTTCTGCGTGCCCCCATACTAAGAATTAATTAAAATAACTCAACGCTTACAATTACTGTTCGAGTAAACAAGCGCTGCTAAAACTTGCACGCTGTGGACTAACACTACTACTCGTCAAGAGCTCGTGGCAGACACCCCGCTATCTAATAGCTACGAACGTTATACGATCAGAAGATCTGATAGATGGCCCAATACAGACGAGGGAGGCGGGCCGCGAAATCAACATACGCTGAGAGAAAATTGTGAATCACGAGTACCAAAACTTTGCTTCCAAATCCTTTCGTTCGGCCCAATGATTCGAGACGGGAGACCTGCACATCACAGTTGAGCAAAAACGATTTATATAGACATATTATACGAAATTGTAGATATTACACTCCGCGCTATATTATATAAACAATGCTAAAAATCGTGATATCGTGTCGATATAGCCGAAATACGCATTTCGTCTGTAACATTGTGGTGGTTTGCCTAAATATATTATAGGCACGACAATGCTATGCCACTCAGTTAGGTAATACTTGACCAATGGCGCCGCCTACCGCGAACAATCGAGCTCTAAGTTCTGTCTGTGATACGAATGAATTCAGTTTTCAGTATCAGTTAAGAAAGCTTTTCCTCATCCTGTTTCGTACAAATAATCCGAACATGATGCTAGATGCCCCAAGCAAAAAAATCCAGCCTAGCCAGCCAAAGCACACACATCCGACTCGCCCCTAGGGAATTGTCTCCTAGCTGCCAGTGTGAAATATTCGTTCTTTATAGTGCGATGGAGACGTATGCAGAGCGGCATCGCCGAATAACCATTACGTGGTGTGTTTTCCTTCCACTCTAGCGCGCCACCCGCCGAAACTAATGGTTCGCCGTTAATTTGGCGAAATAGTAATAACAATTACCTGTTTCAACCAAAACGCAATCAGATGTAACGGTCGCTTTCGCTAGTTCTGGGGTGAATTAGTATTCGTGATTGTGTCTAGCAGGTCCTCTCGAGATGGGCCATCCCAATGGCTATCGGAATCGGCAAACTGGGAGATGTCAAACGACACTGATTTCGATCAGAGGCACGGCACCACGAGCAATGCATACAAATATATAGATATGCAGTAAAATACAACAAATATCGTAAATTTATGTACATCACTAAATATGTGTATATATATTTACGATATTTGTGTATAATCAAACTTGATGGGGTCATTAGACGGCGTTTATTGCATGTGCGAGTATTGGGATCTGCAAGACGTTTCATACGAGCAGCGAAACTGTACAGATGTTGTAAATTCTCATCTCCAATTAACTAATTAGTTCGAAATCGTTAACAGGTTAGGAGCCCGTTTATCACCCGTAATACTTGTATATGGTATTTATATTAGATATGGTCGTAGATTATTGTTAGGCGCAGGTTTATAGAGCCTGCAGTTTTGCATGAGTACGTTGGACAGTTGAAATATATTTAGACCTCGCCTGCGAGGCCACGTGAGATCTTTATACTAGCAAGTTGTATCTGATGTAGTATGAGCAAGTAGTATGGGATCTGAGACAATGGAGATATCTCTCAACAAGGCCGACTCTCCATGCAACGTGTCACTCAGCCTGATCGTTCCATTGTATGACATCAACTATCAGAAACCAATTTAAATATCGCCTCGTAGTAAGTAAGCAGGTTAGAACCAGAAGGAGATACCGGAAGTAGTTAGTCTGTACAATCGGGGACATAGAAGAGGCTAGGCCTACGGAGCGGGTTAACGTGAGGGGCGGAGTCGTGGTCGCTGTCATCGTTTTTGCCGTTGGTGCGACGTGGCCGTAGTGAAAACAGTCTCCTGTCTGCGGTCGGGCTTAGTTTAACCTCGTCTGGCCCTGCCATTGGCCGTGTCTGTCTGTGTGACCCTTATGACCCCACCGCGTCTTTGTCGTCGGCCGCCTCCCTCGACTTCACCCGAACGTTGTTTAGGTTTACCCGACCTAACCTGTATCTTCACCTAGACTGTCTTGTATACTACCTCCGCCTTCAAGCATCGTCTGTCGAGCCCCCGCACCGGGCGCACTGCCGTGGACATCGTGTACGTACCACAGACGTTCAGCAGGCCAGCGGGACACGCACCTCTTCAGGCGTCGATGCAAGCGGCAATCGCTCGGTAGTGGTCCTCAGCACTCGATTGCCCTCGCGCAAACGCACATTTACCCTCCCCTTTCATCCCCGTCGTCTCGGGGAGATCTAGGCGAGGCTGAAGCTTCACAGCACTCATAGTAGTAGAAGAAGTCGCCATGTAGCATCACTGAAAGCACCACCCTCAGTCGCCGCGATGCCACGGGCTCAAGCAGTCGCCGCCACTATATGCCATATACATACGCACACAGAGTGCATTATGTACAGCGCCACAAACAGCGATGGCAGGCTACAAAACGACACTGAACAGCACGGAACGAACATTGGTGATGCATGCGCAAGGGACGCGAGTCCGACAAGTTGCCTCCGCTCCTGCCGCTGCTGGCGTTCGTGTCATTTCGACGATACGCTGCACGCACACAACATGCGGATACAATAAAGGTATACGAGAACGCTGTTCGTGCGGGGAGCGGTGCTGTTGGTCGCCGTCGAGCGCCGCCGTCGTCGCTCGGTGTCGTGGCAGCCTTGGCCGTCTCGTCGCTATGCTGACCACGCTGTCCTCTCCTATATTCGACGTCTACCAATTGTGGTGTGTACCGACCAACGTCGTTCAATCACCCCCGCCTCGCCCCACACCACCAACCCCGAGTACAATGAGGTCGGTCGCCGACCACGTGGAGGCAACCGATGCTTACAAGACGACGGCTTGGGGCTGAAGACGGCGCCATCAAGGTAATTGTTTGTGGGAGAGAATCAAATCATAATGTTGGAAGGGCTTGAGTGACGCGTTCACCTCGAAGCTATCAGCGTATCGAGCGCAAATGCAATACAAGCGTTTGTGCGAGCAGGGTTTGTATCCGCTGATTGCTACTGGGGCCATTTTATCGAAATTTATGGATTCGAATACTATAAATGCTGCTTGTAACGTCCGCCTGTCGCTGGTGGTAATAATACTCTTCTTATTTAACATATTTAAACCTAAAAGTTGCCACAAATCGATCAAACAAATGTCACCGTTGGCGTGCGAGGCAATGAAACTTCTCTGAGTGCTCCTTCAATATAGTTATCAGATATTGAGTAACGAAGAAGCGAGGTCGAAATACCCTAAGAGCAGATATGCAGTTTCGCAAAATATGGCAAATGATATACTGTTGCGGCCGTATATATTTCTCACCGAGTCAGTACGGCAATGTCAGTTAGAGCACTTCTCGGATTTGTACGCGGACACGATAAATGTCCATCTCCGTTCACGTGATGCATTTAGCTTCGCCACCGACAACTTTATTAGGCTTCATTCGCGCGTTTCGCTCCACACGGTACGAGCTTGCCCCGGTTCTGGTGACGGTAACAATGACGGTGCCACGGCGATGGTGGCTGCGGTGGTCTAAGGGGAGGAGGTTATTGCCGCAAGCTTAAATTGAGGGTTGTACTTGTTGTTGTTATTGCGTGCGGACTCGAAAACATGATGTTATATAGCTGCTTTGGGGGGTAGCATCTGCCCCCACTCGAAGTGCGTTCGACACTGGGTGGCAGTGGCATCATGTTCTAGCCATCATCGTCGTCAACGCACCTCGCCAGCGTATCCACGTAACGGACGTTGTGTAGCCGAGGGTTCAGCCAACAGCTGGCTGCTGGAATGGATACGTGCATGATGGATAAGTGACCGAAGTCGAATGGAATCGTGCGCTATCCGGGCCGCTACTCTCTTTGACACGAGCGCACTGGTTCCCGCGTCGCTGTAATGGAGAGCACCCTGAGTAAGTACAAGATTTGTGTCTGATAGCGAGCAGGCGATGTTATTCCGCTGTTGTTGCTCTTGTTGGTGCTACGAGATGAGCTCAGATGCGCTAATGGTGGTAGTGCAATTTGAAGATACGTCAGGTATCATTGCCCCGACACGCGTGAATCAGGTTAGTTGCCGATACGCTAGCGGAACAGAATCCAGAAAGCGGGCCCATAGCTGAGTCATGTGATTAGCGACATGGTGAAGCCAGATCATATATTAGCGTGGAGAAAAATTGGGCCAAAAAGCGTTGTTTAGTTCAGGCTATATCTCCACACAATTTTGTGGATGTGTGTTACATAGAAGTTTAGCACACGGAACGTGCAACCTTTGCTCAGGTCATAGTAGGCTAATTATAGTATAAATTAGAGGGCGACGTTATTGTACAGTCGAACAGTTTATGGGTTTGTGATAAGCAAATTTGGTAATTAACACCTAAATATAAGCAATTGTTGAAACATCACTTTCCACTGTTCGGGTAATGGTAATATTCTACAATGCAGTAGAATATTGCTCCAAGTCAGATGAGCGTTACGCTTCGGAGATTGGCAGAAATTAATGTTGGGGAGAACTCGGATGCAGGACCGCTCGGTCCTGGAATCGACTCGAATAGCGGATAAATAAAAAGATAGATATACACATATTCACTCTGACCAAAATCCATCTTCAGCACGTTGCATTCGCAGGACCAAGCAGAAGTAATGGTGCGTTAGAGGCGCAACAATCGTAATCGATTTGTCGGGGTGCAGTTTAAATCGGAAAAAGTTGATGTCGGACGAGTTTTCCTATGTGATGCGTTAGTAAAATAAATCGGCAACATATGAACAACAGCCCACGAGCTGCTGTTTCGCCGTCATTAGCTTTGCAGGGGGCGAAGTCATACTTGCAGCACGTCTGTGCTATATATATATATATATATATATATGGATTACTCTTCTCTTTGGATCGCGTGTTAATACAGGCTGGTACAGGCCTGCGAAAAGCTACCTTAAAACGAGCTACTGGTAGCTATGATGATAAAACATTAGGTGGGGCCAAACAAAACATTTGTACTTGTAATTTCCTGTATTATTATTATTATTATTATTATTATTATATAGTCGAACACTCCATTACAAAAATATATTCAATTGTATGCAACACAGTGTGGTTTATGAAAAAGCAGCTATCCCATTTGAAGCTTCGTGTATACGTTTTCTGCGTATTACGTATTCTCCAGAGCCTCTGTATATGAAAAGGGCGTCAAACATTTTTCATCCGTATCATTTCGTTCTCCTTCACTAATTAGTATTGTTGTTGCCCCCTTAATCGTGCCAGCAATTTTAATGAAGCATTGATTAGTTGCAACGGCCTTGCATCGGCCGTCTAGTCTTCTTAGGTGACTTGGAGGGTTGGATACACCCTTCGTTGTTTGCAGAGGGCGCGAGTACTCGTGCAAAAAAAGGAGAATCGCACCACTTCTGCGGAACTGAATTGAAGAACGCCACCATCATCATTCAACAGCAAACATCACGACGTCTGATGAAACGCTAGGTCTCAGCAGTATATGTCGTTCCGAACACGTTTCGCTGACAGTGGCTTGACGCGAGGCGGATCTCTCTCCCTCTCTCACGCTGTCTCTCTCTGTCCTCCGCACGACCTTCATCATCGCCACTCTTTCCGCCACAATTCGCTGTAGTATCGCCGCTTTGACCAGTGGCAGAGCCACCCAGGCTAACAGGCCGATCGCAGACTCAACTACCGACATGCATAATGGCTTGCACGGGCACAGCCATGAGACGGCGTGCTGCAAGTGCGACAGCAGTCGTGATGCGAAAACCTCGAATTCGATTTCCATTGAGCATCCGAGGGGGCTAATTCGATCAGTGGAGCTCGTCGGTGGTCGGTAGCGACAGCCGAGTGCCAGGCTGAGAACGTTGTGGGTAGTCCAACCACGCGGTTGGATTCTGGTAATATGATGAAGACGCTCTGTTGCGCGGACAAGACCCGTCTTCTTCGTGGCTGCGGTGGCGTCAATATGGCCTATATCTTATAAGCGTCGAGGCTATGTGGAAGGGGTATGGATGCGATTGTGGCAAGATACCGGAATGTCGATGAGTCACGTGTTGGCCAATTTTCTATGGCGGTCTTTAAACGAGAGCAGAGTAGAATATTGGAAGATGATAACATGGACATAACATTTCGATGAGGATCGTGGGCCGTTGCACATGGCTCGTTGCAGAATGACGCCTCATAAGGTATTATGCATATGGGCTCTGTTAAGCAATCGTTCTGAGCGAGCCAGCCACGCGTTCGTTACAACGTTATAATAATAAACCTGCCCGATGTCGGACACTACCAAAGTATGCGTTCCGACTATATCT
Source organism: Stratiolaelaps scimitus (assembly GCA_019614645.1). Lineage (NCBI taxonomy): Eukaryota > Metazoa > Arthropoda > Arachnida > Mesostigmata > Laelapidae > Stratiolaelaps > Stratiolaelaps scimitus. The sequence goes on from JABWDB010000028.1 coordinate 3,078,084, forward strand.
AATCGACATTTACAGCAGGAAAGGGTTATATTATCAACCGTCATCTGGATCATTCTCGCTTGGCCGCCCTAATTACACAAGGGCAACGTACACTAGACGATATGCATACGTTCCAATATGTAGCATGCTTTTCCGTTCAATGTATATAGGCATATGCAACTCACGACTAATACGGGTAACTGCTAGCCCCGAATTTGCCTACGGCTAAATAGCCCGAGCAAAAGGTTGACCCTCTTCGGGAAGCGAGCGCAATCGCGTCTACCACCATCTTTATCGAGTTGCTATCCAAATAGCCCATTTACTATTAGTAGGGTAGCCAGCTATTCGGCCAACCGCCGGTGATCTAATCAGCACGCATCGTAGTAAACATCATGAACAACTATATATATATATATATATATCTAGTGTATCCCTCATATAGAACGTGTATAATATTTTGAGACCTTTGAGTGAACTGCTATAATATGACGTTTCCTATCTCGTTGCGCGGTGTCATCGGAGGGATTGTGTGTATGTGTACATGTAGTGCTGGCTGTTTGGTATTGACAAATCATAATTCAAAGCGGTGAGAACACATAGAATTGACGATTTTCCTTTCGCGCTACACCAGATGGAGGCTCATCCAAGTAACACTTGACACTTGGTCTGTGAAGGCCAAATGTTCCCACCGGTCCATTGGCGTACTTTTATCCATTTGTAGCATTGGCGTACCCTCATAAAACGTGCACTCTAATTCATAAGAAGTTCAGTTGGTCGACAAATTAAATAAATTTCATCCTTAAGAATCACATTCAAGGTACTACATATTGTAATGAATAGTGAAATGATGCAATTCAAGTTGACGAATAACTGCATTGTGCAACTTGGTATATGAGAATGAGAATTCTGCGGGGGTGAATTTACGCGTCTCCTTGAATTCAATCCTCCTCCGATGAACATTCAAGCTGTCCGTAGAAAGTTAAAACACAGAAGTTAGCGAGAGACTTTTTTCGTGTTGCACAGCCTAGTCCGTATTAATGAAGCCAATAAGGCCTAAATCGGCTGACTAGACGTAAATCTACGTTAGATGGCCACTGCCGTTCATAATTGCTTGAGTATTAAATATGTTCAACGAAGGTTTATTTTTTATTCTATTTATATATATATATATAAGGACGACCTCTACATAATTCAGTTGCATCGCGTAAACTAGGCTATTCAGATGAAAAGACCAGACAGGCGAGGCCAAGTCATCCTCCTCCACAACAACGCAAGAACTCACACTGCGAGAAACACCAAAGCGGTACTTGAAGCGTTCGGATGGGAAGTTTTTGCGCACCCACCATATTCGCCAGACCTTGCTCCAACAGATTACCACCTGTTTCGTTCACTAGCGAATTTTTTGAGTGACCGGCATTTCGACGATTCAGAGGACCTTGAACGGGGGTTGGTCGCCTTTTTCAACTCAAAAAAACAATTTTTTTGGAAAAATGGAATCCATCAGCTTATTGAAAGGTGGTAGGAGGTCGTGAACAACAACGGAGAGTACATAATAAATATATGAATTAGTTTAAATCGATCTGAATGCGTCATTTTTCCATTGTTTATGAAACGGCGGGAACTTATGGCTCAACCTAATACCTATATATATATATATATATATGTGCGGATTGATACACGCGGCCGTATCTGATGCGATCAATTTGTCTACAACGCGACAACGCCATTGGCGTTATGTGGCACACACAGTTAATCATAATTTCTAGCAACGGATATGCCAACATATGCAATATGCAGTATTTGTGTACCTAAAAGGCCATACAAGTAATTGCCGAAAAGTGATTAACTCTCGAGTGTATCCGTCAACCAATTCTTAGCTATCGGCTGTCAATGGGTAGTTCGCAACGAAGCAAAGCATTGTGTTAAAGAGCCACTTGTGAATGGCACCCGATAGTGCAACAGCTAGATTTGGAGAAGAAGCTGACATATGTATGCGTATAGAAAACGGGATGCTGAGTAGTATGCACTATTCCGACAATTAGACATCCTTGCTAACCCGACCTTCACCGAAACGAGATAGAGAATACTGCGTCAACGTAAGGCGGTGCATACAAGGCTGAGCTATGCGCGATTATGATCGAGGTCGTTGAAGCCGTTGTCGGCCGTTAGAGCCCTTTGCAGTACCGCCAATGGATTTTAAAAACGATAGAGCCTGTGTGAAACAATAATAGCTAATTTTTGCCCAATGTTCCTTCGTGGTGAGGTGAAGTGTCGACCTCGTCGACCAATGTGGATGAATATAAATATACATATATATTACCCAAGTACATATCTACTTGATCACGCACAGCTTCAATAACACAAACTGGCGAAAATTGCCCGTTCAAGTGACTGCTACCGAATTCAAATGGAGCATCGAACACGCGCCACAGGCGTTTTCATTAACATTTTCAACTAATTAGCTATTTAATCATAAAAGTGATACTGACATCCGTACGACAGCAATGATTTTGTACCGTCCGTAAACTCGGTGCAAAAAAATTACCACATACTCCGCTAATAATTTCCCAACCTTATGGGAGACTAACCAAAGTTTGTTCATTCCGAAGATGACGCTTTCCGCGGTATTTCTTTTTATTTTTTTAGCCAATAAGTATTTAAGACAGTACTGTATAGGTTAGGAAGTGAGACGATCTAAAAAAGGGTGTTTCAGGAGACAACAAACGTTGGTGAAAATCTTGAAACGCTGAAGGGATTTTAACCAGTTAGCTATCAGCTAGATTTTCTGTTTCTCTTCTCGTGCTTTCTGATTTTTTCTCGTCCTGCTATCTAGACAATGTATCTTCAGAAGCAGGTAAGAACATACATTCATGGAAGGTTACGTTGAAAATAGCCACATTTTGGATAGCCGCCCATGGGGTTGCTTAATTTCCAGTAGTTCGTAGTGGTTGAACGAGATGATCCACTGGAACTTTGTAGAATTTAGAGAAGATCGCTTATCTCCAGTCATAAAGGTCAGGGTGTTGTGGGCACAACATCTTGAGAAGCCATCGCAAGTTTCCGTGGAAATTGTAACTAAGCCGAGAGCAGAAGGGTCGTTGCTGGAAGGCGTTGTGGGATTTTCCGTCAATTTGGAAAGTCGCTCCATGGAAAGAGAAATTCTGCATCTATTGTCGCTAACGAATAATAGAGGCTCATTGTTATGCCGGTTCGCCCAGTGGGAATTCACGGAGTGGTTCAAGGGACAGGACGGATCACCAACGAGCATTTGCCATGTTTGGTAATGGAGGCAGTCGAACGCCGTGACGGCAGTTTGGTAGCCAAATAATACTAAGGGGTTAGAGTTCTCCCATTGGCTGCAGCATTTAGTTTTCACCACGATCCTACTGTGATAACCAATGTAGGCCGAACATCAAGCCCCGTTTCGGAATCTTGAATAACAACAACTACCATCACGAAGACGAGCACACTACCTTATGTCGAAATAATAAATAGTATATTATCATTATTGCACTCTTGTTATTTGGTTTTCGATTCCAAAACTCACGTGTATTAAGCAAGGGTGTTTGCTTTAGCGGACGCGCAACTCCGACGGCTAAAATGTTCGTTGCGCAAACAAACACGTGCGCATGCCCCTCTAGTAATGATAGTGGACCCTTCCTTAAGTATCTTCCGTCGTGGCGGCTGGCTATCATCTGCCCGCTATGGTCCCGAGCTCGTCGTCTAGGAACACTTAGTGGTCTCTTCTTCTACAAAGTCGAAAAACTCGTTAAAGTGAGGCACTACAACTACTACTACTACTCGGCTTTGCACACAAAGCTACTGGCGTCTTTCGGGTCCCTCCCCCTAGTTCCCCCTAAATATCGGGCTGTTTACCTTTAATGCGTCAACCACTTTGTAGGTTCGTTAAAACCCATTGCCGCTGGGTGGCACAAAGCCTACTCGATCGTAACATATCAACAACGTCTGCGAGCTTAGCTTGGCTAACTGAACGTAGCAGCGAGTGGTCGAATTTAGCCTTCTTTCCCAGGCGGCTCTACACATACACTCCCAATTTGACAGACAGTTCAGTTTTTATCGTCGGAAAACAGATAGGGTGGTAGGGAGCCACACGTTCTTCTACTTCTTGCGTCTCTTTCTTGAGGATTAACTTCTGATCGAGGTTGTAGCACAAGTTAAGAAGACGTTGTCTGGTGTTCGCCTGATCTTACGGGCAGGATCGTTGTTTTTCATCTTACGGAGGCATGTTTTTCGCACTGCGCTGGTGTCTTGAGTGAACGGGTATTATTAGACGATTAGTGGGAGAAAATCAGCCTGCTAGGCGTCTTATAGAAATCCCTCCGAACGTCTAAATAGAGAACGTCGACATGTCGCTTAAGGTGGACACGATCAAGGTGCACACACTTAAATAGGGTTCGATGGAAGCTATGTACTCTGCTAATAAGCTGCAAAAAGCAGGGACCGCGGGTTCGTGGTGCGATTTCATTGGAACAAAAACAAACAATAAGAAACGCACATTAGGAGACATCCATCCACGAGGAGAAAGCCGACTATCTCTGGAAAAAAATCGGCCAGGTATACCGCCCTACCGTTCCTGGAAATAGCCTAAAGAGCCGTTCAGAAGAAATTGAGAGAAAAATACATCGTATAGCAAATGAAAATCGTACGAACAGACTCGTTCTCATTGAGACCAGCAATGAGGATACGCTTGCATACGGACGAGTTGTTCGCTGAAAAATGGAGACTCTACGAAGCGAAGCACTATTCCGCATAGGTTTTCCTATCTAATAGTATCCATCGGACTGGCAAAAGGTGAAATATATTATTACGAGTGTTGTTATCTTCGCCTCTCATAACATGCCTCAAAGACTCCCACCTAGTGGAACCTTATGCCTTTATCTTAGGCCATGGATGACGAAATTGTATTAATTAAAAGCTTTCATTGACGGATCAATGATACCGACAACCAAACAGACGGAGCTGGCTAGTTGATAACAAGATATTCATGTTTTTTCATTAGTGGAACCCTCATTCGTTCTCGTAGCTTGAGAATATTAGCCAAATTCAAAAGCTCATTCTCATTATATATTGTGCACACCTGAAACTTATTGTTACGTATGCTGCTGCCAACGTTACTGCCATACTTCGCTCAATTCTAGTGCATATGTGAGCCGCATATGGAGGATCCCTTTCTCTATACTCATAATGAAGGGGTCGTGTGTTCTACTGCAAGGCTCGCTAGGCCCGGCGCGCTAGGGACGCGGGATAAGGGTACAGTGCCAGGCGATCATGGGGTTCCGACTTTGAATCGCAACCTTGGAGGACTTAGTGCGTTTCCTCAAATTATACGAATTCTCAATATCAGGTCACCTCATAACGACGTATGGAGAAAAATAAACACAATTAATTCATCGATTGAGCATATGATCGGTCGGTTGACATGGACGTTGCCTTCTGAGGACAACCTTAATCACATCGAAACTGTGCTTCATGAGTGCATGTCATTGAACTATAATAGTTGCAGCTGTAAGCTATGAGATCGTTCTACACGGGCTTGAAAGCACGTCACGTCGGCGTGGTAGTGCGTTTAGTTCATTCGAATAGTGATGTGCGACAGAATGTGATAAAGTTGGAGGAGAGCTTGCCTATTGAATACGTTTGAAATTTTCACGACGCTAATGTTGACGTTGACACCCGGACGACTGCACGACTGAAGCTTCTATGATAATACGTAGTAGTTGAAAATGATCCAAAGGTTAGTCGCTGAATATGGCGATAGCATCCGTAGGCTGTAGGCAGTTGACCGGTTAGATCAGGCATTAGTTTGACTCTATGCTCTATCAATAGAACTCGTAATTGACTAAACATCCGTTTGTGACGCAGTTCAAAATGGTATATTCGTTGGATTTAATGACCACCTAATTCTGTAATAGTAGAAGTCAATCAACACGGAAACATTTTTCCTCTCACCATCACAACGATAGCATCATGGTATAATCTCGATTTCAATCTAAACACACTCAATCACATTGCATTATATATGATAATCGGGGCTCCATGTACCCTCCATAAAACTCACCCCCATAGAGCCATCTGGACGCAGCCTCCAGGAGTCAGGAACATTTCACTCTATCGTATACAAATAAGGTGACATTGGTTCGCCTCCCCGCATGAATGATGTAACACATACAGACATATTCAGAACAGCGCTCCACTTGTGACACACGTATTTGCATTACTTTCGCCTGTTCGTAGCTACCCTGTCATATTAGCCACTTTGGAAGGCACTTTCTGTGGTTTTTGTGTGCAAGCCAAATCAGTTTGAAGTGATCCCAACTTCAAAGGCAGCACTGGATTATGTTATACGCTACAATGCATCGCACTGATGAGGACCTCGTGAGAGTAAACAAATAGTACTCTCTTCAACCATCACGCAGACTGTAGGGCCCCAGCTGCTGTACAACTGTGACGCTGGTCGAGTGTTTCCGTAAGCAGCGCCTGCAGAATGCTTCGTTTGCATTCTACAATGATGTTATGCGGCAGGATGATCCACTGCTAATACCAATGTTATAACAGCTAATTTGTTTGAAGAGCGTACCTTATGTGTACTCGCTTATTCTTGTTCTGTACAGTTATGTGAATAGGTTAAGAGCTGAGGCCTGTCAGATAGGGGAACAGCTGAGGGTCAGCTCGAAAAAAAAAAAAAACAGTTATGTGAATAGCAAACGCTATAATAACGAACTCATCGTAGCTTTAGGGATGATCACCTACGGTGCGTTGCTTGTCACGGTGTGACGTTCATTCTAGTCGATTCAAAGTGTCAGCTGATGACGGACGGTGCCTGTACAGCTTAAACTGGAACTTTCACTTTGATATTTCGAAGTTTCGTTCAGAGAACTCTCCCCTCTCCTCCAATGGTTTAACGGCGATCCGGTTACAGGGCTATCAGTTAGGGGGAGATTGACAGTATGTGTCAAGACGTCATAAGCGCTGATCAACGGAGTACATAATTACTGGCTGCCGATAATAATAGTAATAATAAATAGGCTGCCGGAACTACTCGATCACGCCGATGCACGACGGGATGTGCACGGGCGCACGTATGTGTGCTAGGTCGTCGTCATCAATCCCTAAATCTTGACGCAGTGGGATTTTTCTAACGAAATTAACTTCATCTCCCGTTTATTATACTATAGGTACAGCACAGTGGTCTGTCTCTGACGACTGAACGATTGCTGATGGTAATCGATAATGCCCACAATCGCCGTTTTTGTTAGCCGAGGAACGGAACTTTTCCCAACAAATAGTCGAATTGATCGCCACGTCACTGGCGGACGACATTGTAGAGCTAGCACTCGAACGTCGAAGCGGCACCCACCGACTTATCCACGCATTCTCCACACGTCCACACAAGTTTAGACCAAGTCTGTTGCAAGATACGACAGTTGCGAGCGGTTGTCCAATCCTTGCCTAACTCTGTGTGTGTTTGAGTTCGTTCAGGCTAGCTCTTAGCAAACTATTCGCGAGGCGATAATATAAAATATTATACGAAGACAGCATATTATAATAAGGATAATGGCTATCCGCTCTGCAGGCCCCAAGAACAGCTGGAATCTGTCCAGTTTTCTTCAATGATCGATTATGCCGTCTCTCTCTCTCTCTCACACCCTCTTTCCACTCCTCGCTTTCGTTGCTTCTCTCTTTCGTTCTCCTGGTCAGTCAATAGATTCATTAAATTTCCTTCAGAGAAACCAGGTCACGGCAGCCAGCGCGGCAGCGAGTGTCCCCTCCCGCATGCAATTTCCAACTCGCTTTTGCAGCAAGCTTGGACAGCAGTTGGGGCATTTAGGGCAGAAGCCTACCCCCCCCCCTAGCAGAAGACATCTCCGTGAGCGATGTCCGGTCCAGTTTCGCCAGTGACTCCGGAGGGGGACAGACCGAACTCACCGACGGGCGATTATTGTGTTACGCTCAATTACATCATCATTAGAACGGCTGGCAGGGAGAGCGAGGAAGGGGATGAGGTGAAGCCAGTACCACTGAGGTTGGACGTGTAGACACTAGGGTGAGTCAGGCGCGAGACGCCTTCTGACCCACCCACACCGGCCCCAGCGGTGTACGAAGGGGGCCGGTGCCGTGCACAAGTGGAAGGCCGAAAATGAGCCCCCTGTGACGAAGACATATTTCTTCTGTTTTCCGCCTCCCCTGATAACGAAGTTGATTTTGGGCTTTTGGGGAAATTCATCAACTTGACCGCTATTTAATGATAGACAAAATGTATACAGAGTTAGAATATATTCAGTAGAAACGGAGCGAAAATGCGGCTATACAGAATAACAGCAGTGAAGAGGTCGCTCATCTCTCGGTCCTGGACGAAAATCTGCCAACGCGAAGATAATTCCTCGAAGGACGATGTTCTCTGTGCAGGGTAGACGAATATTGTGTTGTCGTCGCACTGTGATAGCCATACAATATTAGATGGCTGCGCAAGGCGCGATTTCAATTAACCCTTTGAATGATTGAAGCTGTGAGCTATGATTGCTACGTGTTTTATAAAATACCCGATCAGCTGCTTCTATTATTTTGGAGTTTATAATTTTGGAACCTTCATTTTATGTTTGGTCTCCGGGCCAGACTGGCAGCAGATACCTATTTTAGATAAGAAGTTTCGTTACTCGTCATCCATCTGGTCAGTCCTGTCGCGTAAGCGTCAACCCATCAGCAAACACGGCGCAGACAGTGTTCGTTGACCTTCCTTCACGAAACCGGGGTGAACTTGTCAAATGAGATCTATCATCAACAGCTCAAAGCAATTGTATCTTCTCCAAGATCCCTTCATCTCTCTTGGGAGCACTTCGCCTAACGCCTGCGTCTCGCCAATTTTCCTGTGCTCAATGCTGTATGTGGAAACATATCGTGAGAGGCGAAAATTTCGATGAAAAAAATCACAGCAACGCCAATGCTATTTTGGAACTTGTAGAAAACGCCAGAGAAATAGAGACGCGTTTCTTCTCCTTACTTCAGATAACCTTTAATGTATCCTTCTTCACTTGCCTGGTTAATTTTAAACGACATAAACATCCCCGTAGTTTGGCTTACCTTTTCAAACAGTGTGAAAGGTGTTAACCGAAATGTCTTACTTTCGAACCCAATCTTAGTTGAATATATAGTTTATTATCAATTGCATCCAATTAATCCATGTTATACGCGATAAAACATACCTTTATAATTATTAAACTGACAGAAGACAGTACGCTTTGTACTACTCTATAACGTTTTTTTTATCTGCGGGACGACGATTTAATTACAAAGCATACATAGGGATCACTTGAGCAACTGATGTTAATTAATCCAAATATAGCTCACCAAGTATTGTTGTAACGTTAGAAATACACGTGATATTTGAGCTGATATGAACCAGCGAGTTGAAATCGATAGATCATACCTGTTCATATCCAGATGGGAGTTCTCGGTAATTGAAAAACGCTATTTGGCAAAACTGACGAAACATGAGCGTAATATAAATGGGTATGTAACAATCCTCTTGTGATGGCAAAACGTATGAGAGTCTTTTCTCTCATGTTAATCGTGCCTTCGTATGCGAAATCCACGCAACATATTAGTACTGGCAATTTACTCAGCTTCAATTCTTCGCAGGTTATATAAGCAGTCTGCTAATGAAAGACACCTGAGATGTTGGGCCACCTCAATCAAAGTGTCGTAAAACTGTTATAACTTTTGAACCGAATAAGCGAAGTAACGATATTGCCTTGTCCCGACATGGGCACACCGTGTGCCTGTCGATTGCTAAGCTATTTATCCAAAATCGATTTTTATGCGCGTATTTCGTAACGGAACCCTTTAATATCATCGGCTACTATCTTCACCAGCTGTAGGCCCGAGCCTCTATCGCACTGTCACTGAAGTGGCCGTTTCATACCTTCCCAATCGCAGTTTGGCTAGCTTACTTCTCATTTGTTTAGTTCCGATTCTCCTGCCAAAGCTGGCTCATCAGTGTTTTTGTATTCATATAGATATCTAAGTTTCAAGAGCGGAAACGTTGATTGAGTCAATCTAATATATGCTTGAGTTCCGTTTTTTTATAGAGAGCTTTATCGAGTTGCAGGTTTGCACTTGGAAAGGTCGAGCGAGATGGTGATTGGTAGCCATATCTACACAAAGTCTTATAACGATTAAACCTATATCACTTTGATCCTGTCGACCGATTCGTATCTATATGTCAGGTATGACCGCCTCACTCGAGAAGGGCCCACGTAATCCATTTTATTGTAGGAAAAGAATTGTCCCGTATCACGCCGAGTGAGGCTGTTCTCGATACCCGAGTGCTTCCTCTGGCTTCGTAAGGTTCCAGTATCGTGTGCTCTTGTTGGAAATCTGCTTCCAACTCCCCCCTCTCCCACACATTGAGTCCTTCGGCAGAAGGCTCAGTGGTATTTTCTCTGCCCAGAGGCGGTTTCGCGAAGGCTCGTTAGCGGATCCTTAGTTCAAATCCGGTTTTGCTCCCGGAGTCAGCGACACTCAACCTTTTGCAACTACGACAATTGATGTCGTCGTGGCTTCCGGCGCCGCATTAGTGCGCCTCTAGCTGTGGCAATTGCTGACTCGCAAGTAACATATGACTGAGGATTATCAGACTTATAGCATGCAGATGTCGATTGAACATGCATTGGTAGAACAGCTTCCCATGGAAAATACGACAAAAGCTCATAGATACACTTATATTTCACATCTCTATCATATTTATTAACATACATCATTCACTATACAGGTCTGCTGGTTGGTTGGGGAAATACGCAACACGCATAAATAGGTTGGTGCGTACAATTATTACTGTTATCATTTTCGGTTTTACTGTTTTGTCCTTCTCTCCTAAGCTGAACTTTCCGTTTTTGTGTACATTTCAAATATTGGCAACTGACGGCACCTCTTAACAAATTGCGATGGTTAGAATCCATCTACTCAGCAAATATGTTAAAGATAAATACACAATTGCTGTCCGAAACACGCTTCGCTGGGACATTCCCTTATATTAGTGAACAATCGGGACAAAACTGAGATTTTTTGACGAAAATTATTTGTCAGATGGGTTAACATCCGAGAGAATGAAAACCATAGGAAGGAGGCACAAAATATTAACAAAGATTCTTGGACTAGGGCAGCGCCATTGGGCGTCTCCTTATGCGCGTGTGCTGTACACGCAGGTGTCTCCCTAGATGGAACTTCTACAGTCCCACGACGGCCGTTGTAGTTGTTGTCCCTATGTGAGAAACCGGTCCTTGTCCATGACTCTCCCGTGGTTGGAGTCACCTGTTCAATTTTCCAACTCCGTTCTATTTTGGCGGCTGTTAGTGTTCTGTCAAATATTTCTGAAGCTAACTCTATAAACCGTTAAAATACACGAATTCTAATTTGACTTTTAAATCCAATTCGTATCCTAGACATAATTTCCCGCTCATATGCAGGTCAAGAAAAATGCCAAGATTTATTTTTCAATTTCTCGCATTCCCACTAGATGAGGCGCTCGAGGTCCCTGAACAAAATTAGTGGGTCAGTGAAAAGTCGAGGCTACGCCCATTATGACAATTAGCGTAGTGACCAGCGCCAGGCAATTGAGTTGACTGGATCGAGCTTCTGTACCGAGGAGAATGGGCCTCCCGCTCGAAGACGCTCTTTTGGTGACGTCCCAAGGCGAATTAATATTTCGCCACCATCCCTCCATGGCCATTCCTTTCGGTCGACGTTCCCTTCTCTAGCTGCTACACTTCTCCTTCGGTGGTCTCTGACCAGGGCTCGTCGGTTGTGTCCTCTACTTTTTTCTCCTCCTCCTCTTCCATGGCACGGCACTTGCATCGGCATTTCACGGATGGCTACACATCGTTTCCTTTCACGCTTTCAGCTCTCGTTCGCTTACGCAGTTCTGCGTGCAGACAGAGACATTTCCTACACACATATGTACACAACGACTAAACATTCTCGCCCGCAGAGCCATGCCAGGCTTGACACGGATGAGGAAAACACAGTGGACGGGGGGAGGCTATAGCTTCAACGTCTTCAAGTCTGACAACTAGAGCAGCACTCGTGCTGATAACTCTCACTTGTGCGTTTGTGCTTGCGCCTCCGACTTCATCGCAGCTTGCGACCTCGCAACGTGCCATCCCGTGTCCCTGTGTGAGGGCGCAGCAAGACGTTTCCGGTAACGCCTGTTTCTATTCACCCTACATAGTGCCTACCACTGGCGCTGTGTATTCGTCTGTCTTGCACACTCTCATTCTCTCAGCAGCTCTCTCTCTCTCTCTCTCTCTCTCTCTCTTGTCTTCAGACGGTCCCGACGTCGTTGCCGCTAGCGCCGTTTCGACTCAACAACAATGACAAGGCGGTGAAGAAGAGCGACATACCATCCAGCAGCTTGGCGTCCCTGCTCCCTGCCAGGAGGTCTCTCCCTGGCGGTGGCACGGGGAGCGACCGGAGCGAACCAGCCAATGAGCCTTATATCTCTGTCGTTTAGACAGAGCCAGTCACTAGACCGCGAGTAAGCAAGAACGAGAACGCGAAGGAGGGCGAGAGAGAGAGAGAGAGATAGATAGAAGTAAGGAGAAGCAAAGATCTTAGCACTGTTGTGGATGGCCGTCTTCGTCACTATTGTCTCCAACTGCTCAGCACGAAGAAGAAATTGTTCTCGTGTGGATCAAGGGAGACGTGGATGGCTGTTGAAGTGGGTGCCAAGGAGAGTTGGGAAATTGTGTGAGCGATGATTTCGTCCTCTCAGCTTTTACTTTTTGTGTGGTTTACCGGAGGTGAGAGGCGATTTAGATTGGGGTAATTTTCGCTACGCGGAACTACGTGTAACTTACTTCAGCGTTTTTGTGCGAACCGCATTTATATAAACTGCGTCAGCCGTGAGGGTTGCACTAACCATATTTATTTCCGGAAATTACCTACGAGCATAAATACATTTATACGGTATATAAATGGATAATATACACAAGGGAGAATGACGACGAAGTTAATGGTCGACGAAGTGGACACCGAACTTTCTCGTTATAAAGAAAACATTTTGCAGGACGATGCTCTCGCACGATACCACCTACTGAGATCTCTCTAACATACCAGCTATTGGCGTCTGCATCATTCATCCTCTAGATCACAATATTTAATTTTGCCAGTCCTAGAGCCACATTCCACCAGTCATTTGCTTTGTGGCTTGCGCGCCACTAAAACTATTTCAGATTGGAAACACTCTGGAAATTATCGCAATATCCATCGTCAGGGAACCCAAAAACCGGGAGCGTTCGATAATTGGTAAGAGCTTACTAACGCAGTGGATAGCGTTGCTAACAGTGGACACAAGTTTTAATTGCATTGGATTTTCTAGGTCATCCACTGTAATGTTCACTGAGAAATTGCAAGACAGGAACTGCGAAATTAAGATTACTTTGGTCTTGTGATGAAGTTGCCGCCTGATGATCCTCTACATAAAAGATAAGCTCCTAAAAGCGAGCTCCGATCGACAAGTATGCGGGCAGGCCATCAGGATAAACCATACATAAAACCCATTACCGCCAACATTGATATCACTATACGCCTGCTCCATGATTGACTTAGCGGCTTTCATCGTTCATCGCCACAACTACAGCGGCCCCGTGACCAAGGTAAACGTGAGCGCTGAATACGGAAGGCACGAAGGCTGAAGGCAAGCAGGAGTGGCACTTCAGACCCGAACGGATATGAAGCGCCCGGTTCGGTCCGAAGGATTTGGTCATTCTTGTCTGAGCCAGGCGAGACGAGCGGTTCGGCTAAGGTCCGGCGAGCGAACGACCACTGCTCGAACGTAACTACCTCAGTGGTCTGGGAGTAACGGAGGGAAGCGGCGGCGATGCAGGGATACAGCTGAGGGTTGGCTCCGGGGAAGGGGTGACGGTGATCCCCCCCCCGTACACGTAATGTCGGCCCCCTCGTTCGGCCGTGCGTTCCTGCCGCACAGCGGAATGTTGGCGAATGCCAGCTCGAACCGCCAACAAGTAGCCGCGTTGACGATAGCGGAGCAATGCGCGTGGCAGAGCAGTAATTTGGAATGCCTCTGTTGGCTCGAATGTCCAAGACAACGAAGGGCCGGTCGGGCCAGGGAGCCGCCGGAGAGCGACGAAGCAAGTCGTAGCTGGTAAGCGTAACAGGGTGGAGAATGGGGACTACGTTGCAGTATTTGCAGAGGGTGGAGGAGTTGGGTGCAACGAGTGGCGAGCCAATAGCGTGTAATGGCGGAGAGGCCGGCGGGGAAATGGTAAATAATAGGAGCATAAGGGTTGATGATGCCCGGATATTGAAGCTAATCCTACGAGAAACAACGGCATTTTGTTCGCATGGGGAAAGCAGAGAGTTCTTGAAAGGTATTCGTCATGTGCGATCAATGGAATTAGACTACCACTATATTTTTTTCATAGTGCTCTAAGTTTGATCATTACTACTAAATAAATAAATACATTTTTTAGGCTGACCCACAGCCAACGTTGTTCATTACTGCTACTACCACTGGCAGAAGGAGACCAATATTGAGGTATTATTAAGACACTTAGAATAACTTCATAGACAAAACATTTACTACTGGTATAATCGATTCAGGAGAGGATGATTGGACTGTTGGAGGCCACAACGATGGTGTCTGTGATCCTGAGTTTGCTTCAGGACATCTAGCGAACGAGTGGCGTTGATCACCGCAGCCTTGGGGCAAGGTAGAAGTTGGACTATGACTGAGCATGAGATGCGTGGCATATTCTAAATGCAACCTACAAAATTTGAAGCAACAAAAAACTCAGCGTTGCGATTGACGAATCTCGGTTATTTCTACCGGCAGAGCGAGAGAGACCACGTAAGAAAGTGGCTCCGAATGGATTAAAACCCATCCCGTGACAATCGCGTATATATTTTGCTTCAAAGTAAAGATTATACCTGCTCTGCTCCGTTCAGAAGTTCCCAGAGCGCCGGCGTCATTGCAGAAATAGCAAAGAAGAATAATTCTGATACATACTAAAAAATCATAGTTCTAGGTTTTCGTGATCAAAAGTTGTCAAAGTTCTTCGATGTACAAAAAAAGATGCTCCAAACGACCCAACATGTACTTTTCAGAGAGAGGCTCACAGAGGTAGACAATCTGTTTTCTAGGAAGGATAGGTAAGGCACAGCCTGGGCTGATTCTATGCAACCTATTGTAACAGGCAAGACATTCTCAAATCAGAGGATCACTCTAGGTTCGCTCGGGAGAGGATTATGCTGCACGTGCAGACACGCACAGTCAGGGGTAACAAAGAGTACTGGCATACGTTGCTTTTTGTGAATGCGAATTTCGCTTCCACGTATAAGACGACGGCGGAATTAGCAGGGATTGTGTCCGCCTTCGTGCACGCTCAGCACTATGGAGTGTCTTGCTCCTACCCGTTGGCAAGATCGGTGGCACTGAACGTTTCTAAATACATCTACCCTGGTGGAGCTGGTGGAGGCGGGTCTGCATCTAAATAGTATTTGCCTTTTTCGTAGTCACGCATAGTTAGTTTGGCAAACGCAACAGCGGGTTATCGAGCTCTTTGTCCAGGCTTTGCCTTCGGCCACAGTTGCGTTTGTTCCCATCAAACAATTGTTGCTAAACGGCCATGGACAAGTCAGAAAGCAGGAGCTTTTTCCTGCTCACGCTTGATTCGGTTACGGCCGTCATTACCCGAGACGTCCAGTGCCCCTTCAAGTAGTTGTTCAGCGCAATTTCGAATAGATGAATCTTGGCAGCTAGCTAGGGCGGCATCTTATGAGAATGAATACTGAATTATTCATCTAGATTGCTCGTGGGCTTCATTTTTCGTGGGCTCGTGGGCTTCATTTTTACTAACCAGTTGAGCAGAGCAGAATATTCATTCACGCATTTGTTGCAACTGAACAACTGAAATAGCCTTAAGACGAAATTGATTTCTTATCGAGTTGTGAGCTGATTCCTCGGTATTCCTAAATTTTGCCTTATACTATGTTCTTCCTCTCTCTCTCTCTCTCTAATATTTTTCTCGTTTGTATATAATACACTCCCAATCATTGAAGTCCCTTTACATTTTGGTCGTTACATAATCGTACCATACGTTATTATTGGCAGCCAATGGGGATTCGCAAGAAAATCAATGCCAAGGGATCTACGACACATGAGGGCCCTAACGCTTACCACGTCAGCGATATAACAGAAACGACGACGTAGTCAAAGGCATCATTTAGCCACTATCTAAGTACAATCTATCCGCTACGGATTGTAACTTCAGAGTACTGGACAGACTCATGACGAAATGTTACGAAGCTACACTGCAGAAAGATGCCTGTCCCTCTGCTACAGATCGGTTTCGGTAGGCGATATATATTAGCAACCATCGTCTAGAATCGCCATTGCAGTAAAAATGGCTTCTATTTTTTGCTTGATGACTTATTATTGCGGTGGCTATTACCTCCATACTGGAGAAGAGGCTGTGAAGATCTCCTAATGTAAGTTACTTGGAGTTTTCGAGTCAGTGACTCATGGACATGCAACGCGGAAACAGCTCTGTGGTCGTGTTCTATGGAAAGGCGAAGCAGCGAGAATGCGCGGGCCTCAGCTGTGTCCAATGAACAAGGCAGCGGCAGGCTTCAGCAAAAGCAGGGAGACTAGTCCAGCCTGTCATAGGCCGTAGTGAAACGTAAGCGCAGCCAACCCTCTTTAAGTGCGGCACACAAGTCCCCTCCCCCCCCGCCCCGATCTCAATGTTCATCAGAGTCGGAAAGGCGTCTCGCATTTCGTTGTATATAACTCAAGCATTTCCGTTCATTTATATTATTCAGCATTGCCATCAATTAGCCACACAGAACCATTATATAACTGGGTGACACTTGCTATGAGCAAAAAGCATACGCTTTTCTTTTGAGATGGGATGACACAAAAAACTTCTATCGCTGCTGCTGTTGCTCGGCCATGTGGCCGGGTGCGGTCTCCATCGTTCGAGGCACCCGCGGAGCCGAGTCGAGGTATAATATAGCATGGAGCAGATTTGCAGCAGTATTAACTGAATCAACACGGAAGTTCTTGCCAAAGTAGGATAGGATGTTGTAGGATGGGGTAAAGAGGGTACGATGGTGCAGAAAAAACAGCGCTTGCCATGCCAAACGCACAGAACTTACATTAAGCACTATCTCGAGGAAAATATACAAATATCATATTAACCCTACTTCGCTTGTAAAAAGACGGTGATGGCGCTAACGGATGTACAATGCTAGTCCCAAGTAAAAACGCCCTTGTGTTTGGATTAGATATAGTGCGATTCGCGTAGTATTGACGAACTACACATGGGCTGCCATAATATGTCCATAGCAGGCGTAGCAGGTAGATTTTATCTCTACGACTTACCTTTTTTTTTTTTTTTACGACTTACCTATTAATACACAACCAATTAATATACCGAACTAGGTTATTGTAAAAAAAAACTTGACTTAGTACAGTTCGTAGTGATGTACATGGAATCGTGCCTCAATTACTGTATATGGATATGTTATTTATTTCAAAATTTAGATGTTTTGAAGATGTCAACTTCGTTGTGTCATCAAAATGCGGCAACAAAGTGGAGAACGGCCGCAAGAACATTTAATTCTTTTAACTGTTGTTTAGCACAAGAATCTACGCCAGTAAATGAGATCGTACCACCATGAGATTATTTGGATTTATTCACAATCTACATATATCTTCAGCCTCGGTTAATGACAAATCGTCGCGAACGGCCTTGGCCTCGTCCGACGTTCCGCCGGAAAAGAATCCACTTCCGCTGCGTGTGTCGGCCCAATCTTTCGCCGCTTGTCAATTGTCTTAATAAAAGCACTCTTTTTACGTGGATTTTCAACGCCAAAACGCATAAAAATGACGACCCACCAAATGTGTCCCTCATCACTCCGACGATTCCCCACTTAACATCCTCATTAAGCGGCCAGCGAACTATCACTCAAATAAGGGCAAAAAGTAATTTTAGTTCGATTGTCGGATGAAAAGACAAATATGATGAACCTCGATTAAGCAAAACGAGCGAAAATCGAAGTATAGAATGTAATTTTCAAAAAATCATGTTCTAGTCGAGTTTAATGCGAATACATAGAACCATGACATTTTTTGCGCTAATTAGAGCATTCTTCTCTGGGGTTTTGACATCGCTGGTCGCACAATATGGCCATGGCTCTTCACATATGCTTATGTCCTGTCAAATATAGGAAGGATTCCTTCCTCGTGGTCGTTTTCCGATGAGAGCCCTCGTAAGAGGCTCGTACGATGGTTCAACACACTTTGCTGGTGTGCTTACATGCGGTAGATACAGGGACAACATCAGCTCTGACGTATGTGAGTGTGTATTACGAGTTCTGTATGCGCGAACCGTCGTTCGCTCCACCTGTACAAACGGAGGAGTATAGCCTGAAAACTATCGATACAGTCTCTCTCACTCCCTCTCTGAGTCTATGTATGGCTTTACTTACTCAAGTCCCATCATCTTATGTGCGTGCGGTGTTCGGGCGATTAGCCATTGTCCTTATGAAAAGAACATACCGTGAATGAGCTCCGGGCCTCCCCCTAGTCTAGGCTGTTCAGGCCTTTGCTGTCATACTATCCTATATTACATACTATGCTGTGCCATGCTATTCATGATGTAGCTAGTGGAAGCAACTGTTTAGGACACGACATACGTTCGTTGGTCGACGACAAATGACAACACAGAACAGAAATTCTCGAAGGGCAACAACAATCGACTACATCAACCACCTCAACGCTGTTCACTGTTGTTGCTCTTGTTGCTGCCATTTACTTCTAATGTCCATGGACAAAGAGGGAGCCAGAAGGTAGCATTGTGTCGCGAAAGGAAACACATGTTAGCTAAAAGCCTAGCATTTGGTTGGACAACGCCAATTATCTGGGGGTGGCGTCACACATATCAGGTTTCTGAACTAACCAGAAGGATAACATCAATTATCATGAAGGTGAGCAGCATCATATTGTTTGATGCCGTGATTGCCAATGTCGGTGCAGTCGCTGTCTCTGACATTGGACTTCGTTTTTGGTTGTGCCATTCCTCAAATGAGTGAACGAATTATTGTAAAATTTGAAACGTTTTTAGAGTGGTAGATTAAATTGCGACGTGCGAAAGTATAGTAGAATTCAAATATTATCAGAAACAGATAAATAGCTGTTAGTCTGATAAAGGGCTGTAAGAAAATGTGTCTGTTGCATCGATGCGAAATGGAATCGTTCCGCGGTAGACGATTTTATGGGACTTCATAGTCTTCACATAATGAAGGACCTTTTGGCTTGACCTGTTCTCAGCGTCGTAGTACCGACATAATGCTTCGTAACGAGGACGTTCGCAACATGGTGTAGGAATCTTCACATCGAATGTCCTGCATGTGACGAAGGCCGTATCGCAATCGACTACGAAGACTTCATCTTAAGCTAGACTTACTCGTTTGTTATATTGGCTCCAAGACCGGTATTATGTCAAACTAGCTTGAGTAAGAGTAAAAGGGTGCTGGCCTCACGAATGAGCTATTCTTCGATGGCTTGTATTCCTTCTCGTTCTACTGTGTCGTTAACCTGGCTAAGTCTAGTGTAGTTCAATCGCTACTAGCTTCATTTATGATCTGGGCTATGGACGGTAACTGCGTACTGTCATCTTTATCCATTGTCACACTCGATATAGCGACGGTTAACTCGACTTGGTCGATCGGGGTTCGTCGACCCGCAAGAAGGATTTCTCGTGCCTTTGCGAAAAAGTCCTTTTCAGCAACAACTCGTGAGGCGACGTTAGTGTTCCGCTCATGGGCACGTAAAGCTTAATGGAACCCCGGTATTGCTACGCTTAGTACGGTTTGCCCCTTTGTAAAGGACGCGCGAACCATTGCTCGCACTGCTTCGTGACTGTATTGGCAAGCCCTACTACCGTACAGCGTTCAGGGTATGGGTGGTATTGCAGCCCAGCGTTGTTCTGTAGGGGATGCTACTGAACACCGCGCCGACGACACGGTGGCCCTATGGGGATTTCTTAGGGGCAGCACAAGGGGCATGATGGATCGCCTCTTTTACGAGAACGTCGATTGGCCCGTTGGCGTCTTACGGACCCGACAGCCAACTCCGGAGACCGGCTTCTTTCCCAGGGTCCCGTCTCGGCAGCCTAAAGTCAGCCTCTCTCTGGCTGTCGGTCATCTCGGACGGACTACTAGTCTAGTCCGGAGGCATCTCATGGAGACAGCCTAGACCAAGTTGCCGAGGACTCCCCGCCGAGTTTCCGTGACAAACGTGTACGGCTCATAGAACGTGTACATTGTTATCGCAACTAGGCAGCACAGTTCTTCATTTAGTCACCTTGTAAAGAAGAACACGTCTAAACCACCACAAGACACCTAGGCATATCGATGTCATGACAGCGTAGGCTTGACGTTGCTAGATGTACAATTCTTATCAGTCCCCCACTGTCCGAGCTTAAGGTCGTTTAATTTTGTCTACAGTTACAGTAGTAGCGTGCGGCGGTGTCACACAAAACGGACATAGTTATTTATACACAATAATATATTATCCCTATTGATGGATCAAGGTGACGTATGATACTTGTAAACTCGTACTTCGCAGCTCAACTCCTTATCGGTACAAATGTAACCTATTGTTCAACAGCAAAACAATCGACAAGCACCGCCGCACGTCTCGACATATATTGAAACGCATTCGATAACGCCTTTTGGGAAATCCAGATGCGGGCCACAAGGCCGCCACCCGCCATAAACGACGAGATGGGTGCGGAGTTCAAAACTCGAATCGCAGCTGCGTAGAATTGTGTTCGTGTCCGCTTTGCTAAAGTGCCAAATGTTTACCCTGAAAACTTTGTTATCACTAGGGGCCGACACAGTGACTATAGAACGGAGATCTTCGTTTGTTGGAAAAATGTATGCCTTGGCATCTCGTGGCGCGGGTGGATAATGTACAGGGGCTGCCACATTGCTGCTTTAATCCCCTGTATGGAGCGTTTGTCTTTCAACAGCGAATCAGTTGTCGTCGCCGTACCGTTACATGGGCTGTTGGAAAAGCCTCAAACACGCAACGAGTCTGCGCGCACAACAGACCTTTCAGCTTTGATATCCGGCGTTGAGTCTTCCTTTGTTTCTCTTGAAAAAAACGCGTACAGGTCATAATTTCACTTAAGTATTTTCTTAATATCGAAAGAGCGCGATATTTCGGAAAGTCCCATGACGTTGATCAAGTGCCTTTCTAATCTGATTTTTATCCGACACACCTATTGTATTATATTATTCACTTGTTGCATTTTACAAATTCACCAGTATCACTCGGTTTTCGCGAACCCTCGTCTATGATTAAAATAGGCCGGGAACACTAACTAGCAAGATGAGTTATTTGCCAGCCACCTTGTGACTCTGTGTATTATATCAATAGGTAATGTTACATTATTAGCGGTTAAAGGTGCCGCTGGGGTAAATCATTGTACGATCAATCTATCTGTTACGTATTTGCAACAGATCGCCTTGCTTTTGTGGTCATCAGCAGCCTAAAGAGACCAAGTAAAAATTCGCCTAACGTTGGTAGTCTTTCTTACGTACCACATATTTCCTATGTATTCCTCTATGAACCACGCTGGAGACACTAGATTTCTAGTATCTCCTAGCTTAATGTATCCTGTCGACATTACGCGGTCCACATCGACTCCTCGGCCGCGTATACCGGAAATATTCTCCTTACCTGCAAAAAGATGCACAACAAGGAACATTCGTATAGTTAACATACGTATGCAAGCCTTTTATCAGACTTTATCGGATCTGATTTATTCGTTAGTTGCTCAGGAGCGCACAGTTGTGTCGTCGTATGTGCGCTTCGTTTGTTTGTCGTTGCGTGTGTCGATATGTTTCCCAAACTCTGAGCACCATTCCCAACGCGTCAGTCCGACTCCCACCGGGTTTTCTCCAACCGTCCACTAATCACTGATTATGATGATCACCACTATGCCAACCATATTCGTTCACACTCGCGCCAAGACATTTGCTCTTCTCTCTACTCATTCCTAACGACATTACGATAGCCTATAAATAAATACATGTGCCCTAATCACAGCTTTCTTTTCATCGAGCGATTTTTTTCCTCTGCTCACAACCACTCTTCGTCCCGCAGTTCTCGCTTCTGCCTCGCCCTCGAGGATGACAAGGTGTCGTCATTCGATGAGGCGACGATGACGCCACATGAGCGCAACAGAGGCCAAACGACCCGCCACTCGTTTGATCTAGTGTATGATGAAGCAACAGGATATCTCGGCCTGGCATGGCCGTAGAGAGCGGCTCGAGTGCAGGGCTGCATGTACGCGGGTGTTGCGTTCTACTTTACAGCAGTGACTGTCTGCAAGTGACTGTAGTCGAGGGGACTGTAGTTGGGCGTGATGCGGCAGCAATGGCCTTTCTATGCGCTAGTTCGCTCCGTCGAGCTGTTGCTGTTGCTGCTGCCGCTGCTGGAACGCTCCCAAGAGTTGTCGTCGCTGTCGACTTGTCGGCCATCGTTCGTGGGTTTAGTCGACAAGCCGACATCCTTTCTGCTACTCTATGTATAGCCACAACACCCCCATCCGAGTGTGGGCAACTTTCTTCGCTGTTCGACGTTACACGGGACGATATGGCTGTGACGATGCTGAGATGACGAGAACGAGGAGAATGGGCTAACTAATTGGGATGCACACTCTGGCAACGCTTGGCAGGAGCCCGTTAGCAACGCGAGCTCCTACTGTTGTGGCTGCTGCCACACAGCCCCTCCATTTCTAAAAAACCTCCGTCTGTTGCCCCGGATCGCATCCGCTCTCCACACACACACACACACACACTCGAACGGAAATGAAGCCAAGAACATCATCGGTTAACACTGATAATGAGCGAGCCATCATTGGGTGGCTGCAATCGGCGTTCAGCTGGTAGCAGATTTGCCAGGCTATTGTATGTCGCGCAGCAGCCTCGTCGAGTGTTGCCGCTCGTTCAGAACGCCCCATCAAGGACGAGTATAGTGGTTGCCGTTGTCGTTGATACACACGACTTTGCTTAGATAACTCCACCCATACTGCATTAGATAGTACAGACTCACCCAAAACCAGTGAAAACACATTTGCGCTCTTTCGTCCGTAGTCAGCAACGGACAAACAAACCAAGTTCGTGTATATATATATATATATATATATGTGTGTGTGTGTGTGTACATCTATGGCACTAGTGGCTGCAGTGGCTGTTACTCAGTCTCCCCTTCGCCTCGTCTCTCCTGTTGTCCAATGCAACCTCATGCAGAGTAACTAAATGGTTGCATGTACGGTACAAGGTTGCGAAGTCGGTTGCATATAACCAAGGTTCACTAAGAGCTCTGTGGACACCGTGGCGCTGTTCCGCTATATGCCAAAGGCCGTGGTGCATAAGGAAATGAAGCGCAGGGAACATAGGTAAAGAAAAAAAGCGGACGCAGGAGGACTTCTTCAATAGGAGCAGTAATAGCAATTGCGGCCGTAACAGTAACGCCGACTATATCACTATAGGCAGCTGGTAGCGTACGTGATGGCTGGTCATCCCCGCTCGCGGAGAAACAAATCGGACTCCGATCCGTAGAAGGAACTCAGATGGCGGAGAACGATGAGGGGCAAGAGGAGTGTATCGCTCGGACTGTAATGTGTGCATTGCCTCTGTGCCGTGCTCGATTGCATAGCTGCGCTCGCCGGTTGCCTCTGGCCACTAGCGCGATCACTCGTCCCGGCCAGAAGGAAACCGATCCGACACGGTAGGAGCAGCGCGAGGAGGGCAAGTGGCAGCCATGTCCATCAGATTTGCATGGCCAGAGACGACGAAGCAGACTGGTTTGGGCGAAACGGGTAGTCGAGTATGGAGGTCGGGGGCCCACACATACACGATACACGAGCGACGATCCGCAATCCACGCCGCCTCACACAGAGAGCAAGAGAGAGAGAGCGAGAGAGAGAGCGCACTCACACAGGCATCGCTTCCAGTCCCGTGTCCACCGATAGCACCGGCTGGTGGCCACCGGCTTGCAGCGGCGTAAGTACGATCTACGCTCGGGAAGCTTCGATGGAGGTGCTATGGTGGGTAGGATCCTTAGGAGGAGGTCGTTGACCGCTCCGTGGGGGCTGCGGCGGGGCGGCCTTGAGCTACAGGGAGCGGAACGATAAAGAGAAAAGGGAGAGTCTCCGGGTGGCTCGGAGACTGCGCAGAGACGACAAACAAGCGAAAACGCCTGATCCTACGGCGGCCATTCTGCATCTAGTCGCTAGAATGGCCCGGGTATCGGTTGAAGCGGCGGACTGCACATGGCGGTGTCTACGGCGTTTAGCGTAGCGTTAAGACTGCATCCGCTTCTATTATACAAGACGGCGTGCACATGAATCCATTCTGTATGCTCCAGTGTAGTGAGTATGTATTATGGTATAATAGTATAATGGCCGGCAGCAGGCAACAGGAAGGAACAGCGACGAAGCTAGATGAAACGCTGAATTTGATTGGAGGATGGGTATAGGTTAGTACAAGAGAAGAAGATAAAGGGATTCTGCGCGATTGATCAGCGGAAGCAAGAGGGAGAGGGACAGCGAGAGAGCGATGGCGAGTTATACAAAAACACAGGAAGAGGACCGTGCGGCCGAGTAGAAATAGTCGAGCGTGCTCTTCTCTGACCAAGGTTGGCTGCAGTTTATCCTCAGGATGACATTCGACCCAGGACGCGAGAGCAACTTTGGTGGCACTGCCCCCTTCAGCCTGCGCCGCCGGCGAAGCTAGAAACGCCCCACAAAAGTGACGTCGAGAGAAACGGAGACGGAGCTAAGCGTAGGGACCGCGTTGACAGAAGAAACCACTCTACGTAGGCTTTACCACATCTATGAGATAGGGCAGTATAGAAGAGGTGGCACGAAAAAGATCCGATATCAACTGATATTCGAGACAGACAGGATATGGATGAGATGGTGGACAATGGTGGACGATAGATGAAAATTAAAGATGGAATAATACTATTTATGACGTGTATACGAGGGGATCTATATCCGGGATAATTGCTTGATGGGGACGCTACGCTTATTGTAGAGATCCTTCGAAGGTTTGTCGTGTCCTTTTCTGGGTACACGTGGTGCTAGTGACTTGCAACAGTTGAGGGAAAGACCCCAGTGTGTACAGAGACAACGCATAAGAAGAGACAACGTATCTCGTCGTTGCTAGTTTCGTTGACATATGCAGTACTAGCAGATCTGTCGGCAGCAGGAAATCTGAGTATTTGCTTGTTCTGCTGTGTTAGAAGCTAAAATGCTTCACGAATTCTGAGCACGTATTCGCTACCTCGGAACAGTTATATATATATATATTAGTATCCGATGCTAAATAAAATGCTGTGACAAGGTAGCCGCGTCAACGTAGATGAACTGAAGCATGCGCTGCTAGGCAGCTTCCTTTTATACGTGTACGGCACTACGCCATTATCGCACGGACCCACTCCCAAAGGGGTGCTATGTTACGCGACTTAGAAGGTGGAAGCTGAGGCGGTCGCCGGAGTGGTAGCGCGCCACGGCGGCGATATACGTCCCCTTCCGCACGCACTACCACGTCACCCACCAAGCCACCCTCAGTGTGTCGCGTAAAGAAGGGCTTCGGGCTGAAGGAAAATGCTACGGGAGACGATCCAGAGAACCTCGGAAGGAAGAGGGACTCTCTGCCATCATTTGCTTTCAAACTCCTGGCAACGGAGAGGAGCAATGGCCCGGCGTTGAACCCCTTCTATTTCAGGCGCAAGATGTTGTCCTGGCATGTCGTGAGTAGTTTGAGCTCACAACGTCAGGGAGACCACGCTCACCGAACAGGCCTTTGGCAATGTCGCAACCCTCTACTAAACCTCCTCGCTCTTCTCGTCCGCCACTCTCCGCGAGAGCAGTAAGTCCTTCTACGAAAATTTCCACGCACGAACCTGACCCGTTCCACGTGCGACCTGGTATTTGCCTGGCGTGTGCCGAATGCCGAGACGGCCGTATCGACCCCTTTGCTCCGGGCAGGCAGCAGCAAACATCGAGCATTGTCTGTCGACTTGAAATGCACTGGCTATCTCTGCAGGCAGGAGGCAGGACGATTGACAGGTAGGCAGACGAGTCCTTTCCTGCAAATAGGTTAGGTCGCTGCCATGCTGCTATCTACCTCTGTCGACATGGCTAGTTGGCCTTCAAGCGCCGCTGCGCGCTCACGCGACTCAGCTTCTTCTTATTTTATCCGGAAATACCAGCGCTTGTCGTTGTGGTGTGTTTTAGCCCACTGCTCAAATCTAATTTGAGCTGCCCCAGCAAGAGATTGTTGCAAAGCAAATTTGGACACAGGAGTATTTTTGGCTGACATGAGATTACGGTTATGTATATTGAAAGTCGATCACAACCGCAGTGACACTGGTGTCAGAAGCATGTGGGTGAGTCTTGGCAACGACTTGCGTCATGGTTTAGTAATATAGTAATATCATGTGTACAATTTTCGTTTTAGTGTCTCTTTGTTCAATCAAGTGTAAGAAGGCCTTAAATGACTAATTAAGAAGAAAATAAATCATGCAGACTTTTAACGAGCAGTTTTTTTTTCATGATACATAGCAAAGGCAGTACATGTTCCATTTGCAATTCAGTAATTTAATCTTAGTACTAATATAGGCAATATTGACATTGGTATTAATTACATTTTGGGAAATCGAAACAGTCCGATGAGGCTGACCGACTGCCGAAGCTATATATTATATATACATATATATATGACGCCGTGGCGTGGATGCTTCCCAAGAGACCTTCAGGGTAAATAAGAGAAAGGCATATTTACAAAATACTCCGAGGAAACGAGAAATCGAAATAAGTTGGTAGCCCCGACTGCTGGTATTTTTCCTCGTCTTTAGCCGAAAGGGGGGGAGGGTCGAGACCTTCTGATCCAAGAATACACTCAATCTGAGCGAGCATCATCCGTGTCTGCTCTTTTGGTACAAACACATTTTTATGAGGAAAAAACGAACGCAAGTAGATGGTAGAGTACGGCGGCATGCATCACTGCGGGATATAATGCACCATTGCATTTGGTATAGCGCAATGTAGCCTGAAGTTTAAACGGACCCCTATACATCTTGTCTCGTCCCCGACCGAAAGGTCGAAGAGTATGCGTTTCGATGCACCGAGGCGCCTAGAGTAAACCATTTTTCTTGTGCGCATACAATACGCTGGCAGGTTTCTATGGCCGACACGATTGTGGACCTACTATTCATAACGTGTTTGCTCACGTCATACGTTTCGGTCCCGGATGGGTGTGTACGATATATACGCTCGAAGGCATAACGGTTTTGTAGAAAGTTCACTTTTTGTAAGCGGTCACGTATTTTCGGCTGCGCATATAAAGTAGCTGGAGTAACGTGAGGGTTGCATGGTCCATGGTCCAATTGCCTCTTGCGTAGATCGAACTTCGGGAACGGCTTAGCCTCTAGGATGACGTTGATGTTGATTGGTGGGACAGTGATTGGCAGCATCGAGTTATAGTAACCCTTTTCCCGACGAGTGTTTTTCATGGTCAAATGATGTGATTCAGCCCTAGTCAAATATCCTGGTTGAAACTGAACGTTTCGAGCAGCAGGCAAAACCGAGAACGAGCCGATAAAAGGTTACCAAGTTGAGGCGGGGTCGTTGCATTCAACCGGAGAACACTTTCTCATTACAATTGGCCAGACTACTCTGCTAGAACTAACGACCTCGAAACTTTTGAGAGGTCTGACACTTTCAATTTCGTTGCTGTCATGTTTTCGTCATTTTTAAAGCGCTTAACTCGCTGTCTACATGTCGGCTACGCGTGCTGCTCAAATGTCAGATAATGTATAATAGAAGCGTGGGCACTAACAATCGCGTAGGGTATAGAGCTCACACGAAGTGACGCCTCTCAATATGTCAGAATATGCCCGTAATAATGTACACATATTAGTTAAACACTCATCTCCTCACTCCACGAGACAATATGGGAGCAATGCAACTGTTGTGAGCACGCTTGCGCAAATGATAATGTAGTTGAATTAATATATATAGTATAATATTTATAGTATTAAAAGCTAACTGCTGTTGCTGCGGTGGTGGTAGTAGAGTAGTACTGACTGATTCATGGCATCTTCAACGTATCTATGAAAGAATGACACCAATGAGCTGCAACAGCCATAGCGGCTTTAGCAGTAATAGACTGCGCTGCAAGGAGCATAGCTTCTTGTCAGTGTTCAGCCGCTACGAAGCAACGACCGTTCAATGGGCGTCTGTCCGACGCCGGCACTGTGATGCACGTATATGTAGACGAAGCAGCAGATGGTGCAAAATGGCTAATGGTTGAGGCCAGCAGCAGGCACGTTACTACCTGCCTAAGGGCTTTGGGACCATTGCGCCAGGTGGCCTGTTACAGGTGGGAACTGAAGATCGCCTAAGGGGAGATGTACGGGGTTTTAATAAGATTGCCTCCCACTTGCAAGTAGCTTGCTCTTTCTCTGTAACCACGTTGAATCAGCCACTTTAACGGCCCTATGATGAGACACGGGCGCGAGAAACGTCGGAAAGGCTCGGGTTTTGAATTTGGTTAAATTAGGAAGCCTGGTCTCTACTTTTCAATAGAAGAACGGCGAACTTCCGCGAAAGAGTTGAGCCCCAAATAGCCCGAATACTACTCAGTCGTTGTCGTCAATGTCGACATCGGTCGCATGGCAAACTAACGGATCCTATGGGAAGTCATGTTGCATCGGACCTATCGACGTTCCAACTTAGCTTAACGATGTTGCCAGAACGCTGTGTTGTTCGATATTCCGACTGAAGAGTGTCTCGATGCTTGCCATTAATCTGAGGGTACTATAGTTACGGCAGCCTATGAAATAATTGTGTTATATGCGCAGAAATTTCTTAAAGTGACAAATTCGTATATATATATATATATATATAAGAGATCTCGAAAAATTATGAGCAACCTCTCATAATTGATACACACATCAAAAACGTGCAAGTGATCCAATCATAGCAGGTTCAGTTACCATAACACTTCAACAATAAATATATCACCGACTAAGGTAAGGTTATGACCACCATATTACATGTATTCTAATAAGTCGTGTAGAAGTATACGATGTGAGGTAAAATATAGGCAACAGCGTCATCGAATAAAAAAAGAGCAGCAGTAAAATTTCGCGCCAATCAAAATTTGAAGAACGAAAAAACACAATATGCCAACGATCGAAACTCGAAGCTAGCGGCTCCCGCCTAATCTACGATGTTCGAATATGTCTGCCTCCTGTAGCCCTGAACATTGAAGGTTAGTGTGAGGGTGCCGGTGGAAAGCAATTCACGTGATACGAATGAAGACAACGACTATGAACATTTCGTCCGTCGATCTTGTCTTTGCTCAGGGTTAAGCAGTAGTAGTCGTAGTAGTGGTGGTGGTGCAGTAAACGTGTGAAACTAAGTATAGAAAAGCACATCCCGAACGCAGAGTGTCATATATTGATACTATATAAGGCGATTTAATAATCTATACGTCGTCATGTCAGTCGCAGACGAATGCAAAGTGGATCGTTGGTGTATCCGGCTGGCTGTTGCATATAGTATACGGTGACGACAGCCGGGAAGACGACAAATCGAATCGCAAGATAGGCATAATGTAATAGCAACAAAAAATATGGTGGAGAAACGTCCGTACTGACATTAGTAGACATAGCTCAGACACGGTATGATATGTTACTCGGCGGGTATGTTATCCAAACGGGAGACTGAATCGAATATGGAGTGAAATACGATGTCTATGTCGAATGCCGAATATGAATGGACACTAGATCCAACAGCTGAGGGCTAGACAGCTGCGCCAAATGATATGATAGGATCAACTGGGCAGGTCATACCCCGCGACAACTCGAAACAGCAGTTGTCATAAGTAGACGGGCAGATCGAGCAAAACTCGTAAACAAAAACATCCACACAGGGCACTTGGAAATGGTAAACGAGCCGCTTTAAATTGACGAAAGTCAGCTGTGTTCTGTGTTCTACGCCATCGTCGAGCCACTGAATGATATTTTTGTTGGCGAATGTTCGCTCTTTGTTGTCGCGTTTTAAACCATGTTTTCTTTGTATCACATCCGGACGCATGGAAATGTTGTTGTTCTTGCTGCTGTTGTTGTTGCTGCTGTTGTTGTCGACGTCGACGACTCTTCGCGCTCTATTTTCGTGTTCTGAGAAAACATGTTTTGTTAGTATCATATTTTGATCAGCATCGATATTCAGCATAGCTGCTATGTCTGTTCAAAGTAGGGGGGGGTCGGTGTTCTCTCAGTTGAGTGTTTGTCCAGCAATTGTTAGATGCGTCCATAGCGTCTCATGTGTATTGTGCTATCTCTCAGAGTGTTTCGCTTTGCCGTCTGCCACAAAATGACCATGACGTTTGCCTTCCACATTGCGGTAATCACACGACAATTTAGTGGTTGTATTGATAACGGTTGTTTGTTTACTGACCACACCGTATCGCACTCATGCAGGTGGTGTCATTTGAGCCGGTTAAGTGAAACAGATCTTGATTTAGCTTCCAAACTACATATCACTAGCCGTGTTGTCAACTGGCTATTATCTCCATCTCCTAGATCCCGCGTAAGGCAATCGAAATCCACGCCAGTTCAATATTAGATTGTTTGACGTCATATCATCGATGCGCGCAACATTGCATCATATCCAACAACAACAACAACAATCTAAATGACGATTCTTATGCTAATGGTGCAGTTTTAGCTGCGAGCTGTGTTTAACTGTACATACATACAATTAAACATATCTCGGCTGACTGTGGGATATTCAATGATGCTTGGAAACTGTTCAGGTCACTAGATGACCAAACAATACGTTGTCATGCCTATATACAGCTGGCGGTTGAGCTGTACAAGGCATCATGGAAATGCCTCACAATAGTGTGCACCAACCTTCAGATAACATCTTATAACAAGGTGATTTCTGGCAATTCTAAAAACAACAACAATCAGCATTATCTTCAAAATCTCCAATGAGCGTTACAAATGAAGAGAATAATGAGTGCAGTTATTTCCTGTCGTCGCTGCTGTCATTGAGGTGGCACAACAGTTGCAAATTTAACAGTGCAAAATTTACAACGTTCCTTTTTTAACTGTTATACTTTACTTTTTTTATTGAAGGCTCACTACAGATTTATACGAATCTGAGTATCATCAACGCATCCAGAAATAAACAGCCCAGAAATAAACAGCCTTCAGAAATAAACAGCCTCGGTGAAAAAGTTGGAAAGGACCAAGATTGGCGCAAACGCGACAACCAAATTATTGAACCAAACAGCATGCGAGCCACGAAGCTTGAGCCTTTCAATTCGGAATTATTATTTTTATTTTTTTTGTTATGCAGATCGTTGTGCGTCAATGGGAAAAGACATATCTCAAAACCGTACACTTTCGGTAAATTACAGGTCCAACTATCGTCAGCCTGTCGTTCACAAAGGTGTAAGCATCCATGATGAGCAGCGATACATATATTGCAAAGGTTGAGGCCAGGTGCTCTCATCTGCAATAGATCATAGTAAGAGAAAGTTTCGACGGCCCAGAAATGTACGAGCTCATCTCGAAATTCGACCTTTCCACGTCAACCATTAGCTACACGGCGATATTGAATGTTTCGGGTGGTTTGTAGACAGGTGTTATTCATTCCGAAACGGTCAGCTTACGATGAGCATTGCCATTTACAAACGGTAATAGGCCTGTTTCATATCACGAGACGTAGAGAATTCGCACCGCGGAGAACACAGCTTTAAGCATTTGATCTGTGTTTTAATATTTGCCTACAGAAACGTTCAGGCCTATTTCGAAGGACGTGGATATTATGTTCAGATTATCGCGACATTGGGGGGGGGGACACAGGTGGGGATATTTAAAAGGTGTGCAAAAATATTGTTTTCCCGTGTTATAAAATCATTTCGAACGAGTCCCAAAAATGTGTACGTTCTAAGAGTAAATCAAGGCGGTATAGCATTTTCACAGGGGGGCATAACTCACTGGGCGGACATTGATAGGCTGGCGAGTCCGGCGACATGGTGCATTCGTGTGCGCATCCTCACAACTGGAGGAGACGGAATTAGGCGCACGGGTTCGAACCCCATCGTTGTACATTTGCATTTAAGCCTTTCGTCTTATTAGGCAATGCCGAAAGCAGCACCGTGAACGTTAAATCAGAGCGAAAAAGTTTAGACTGGTTTGATATCTACGTGAATTTGATTTTTGTAAAATGCTACGACTGTTTTCTCGAGGGTCACCATCGCGAACGGCCTTGACATGATGCGAGCATGACGGAGAGAGAGAGAGAAATGTGCACACATCTCTTTTCGGTGGGTCTGCCATGTGGAAACCACGAGCAGCATCACGATTCGTGATCACAAGTTCGACTCCACAAGTCCTGGGGATGTTGGGATATTGTTGAGATTATACTGCAATACTGTGCTCTTATCGAAGCACCTGGAGCACCGAATCCTCTCGTGCAAGGAAACAGTTGAGAGTCAGCTGAAAAAAATGCTGTTAAACTATAATAAGTGAGGCTGTTTGTCCCCACGGGCACACCTAATAAGTCACATGAAGTCATTGTATATCAAAATGGATATGCTCGCCAGGAGAACAACAGAATTTTACCGGCATATCTGATCATGTATTGTTATAATTAAAGTTTCCAGGAACCGTAACAGTTATAAATGGGTTGTGTCGTATGTCAATTGTTATAAGACAATATTTACAATCTTCCTCGATTTCGGGCCACCATCTAGGGTCATTTCGGGAGCAGACACAACCAAACCAACAAATAATGAAAACGTGGTGTAATTATGGAGCTTCACAAAACAAGATCATATCTTCCGGATACGTTGCATGAATCAGGTAAGCGGAAGAGGAACTATCGTTGAACCAGCGGCACTGGGTAAATATGTGACATTTAAGACGTCTGCTACTGGCAGTGTGGTCACATTGAATAGATTATCACAAACAAAAGCCTACAATAGATAGGTGAGATTACTTATTATTTCATGCAACCGAATAAAATATACATACGCATTCTATATGCTAAGCGAAGCATAACTTTAGCCAGCCCGTGCGATGAGCAGAACAGGCAAGACTCGGTGTGGACTTTGTCAATAATTCAAGCGGTGCACGATAGCGGAGAAACACCATATAGATGTTACTTTGGCTGTATGTCCGTAGACTTTACACGTGGGGGATGCTGTCCCTGCCGTGAATACGCTTCCGAAACACAGACGTCGGTATCGACGTTCCAATCCCAAAAGGTTTTCAGGCTGACATTCTCAGCCTTAAACATTTAACTTCGTAAGACGGACCCCTTTAAATGCAAATGTCTAACGACGGGCATCGAACCCGTGCACGTACGTGTCTCCTCCGGTTGCAAGTCGCACACGAATGCACTACGCCACCGGGCTCGACAATTCCAGTGCATCACGATAGTCCATATACTTTAGTTCAGATTCATAAAAAGGTTCTCGAAGGAAGCGAGCTTTCTTGTATTCAATATTATATAATACATGACACGCAACTGAATAAACGGCTATGGCTATCGTTGACACGCAAGAGTTCAATTTAGAATAACGTGATTATTTTTGGGAAATAACCCAACCTGAACAAGTTCATCTTCCGCAAATGTTGATTGTGTGCTGAAATTACCAACTAAAATTATTAATATTCTACGCTGAAGATGTTCATCTTTCGCGTGATTGGTGACAATTCTCTCCCAGTTTGCCCTCACCCTAGTATATCTAGGGGAAGATCAGAAGAAAAGAACTGTCCTGTCTTACCAGCCGAACATCGGAGGGAGTCAGGTAAGAGATAAGATTGTGGGTCAGCCGTTGGTTGAAAGAAGACCTTTTAATAGCTCTATCCTACCTGAAATTGTGTGTGAGACGACCATTAATCTCGTCGCCTAGTTTAATGGTGCGTGTGTGTGTGTGTGTGTGTGTAGTAAGCACATTGTGAATATAGACAACGCATCAACAGAGCAGTTGTTATCGTATTGTGTAAATGTTTATCTGTCCCCGCACTTCACCGTTGGCGCATCGGGTCGGCCATCTAGCCCCTAATTAACTAGTACCAAGGCAAATTAAGAAATAACCCTGAGTAGAATTAAATGAGGAAATCGGCTCTGTGCCCTAAGTTCTAAGCGGCTAACCAGCAGAGAAGGCTGACTGTGGCCACCTATAAAAAATAATTATATTTGACGTTCTCATATGTGTCCTCATATGTGTCAATATTTTGCGAATAGTACAACATGACAGTTCACCCTTGCTTGCTCTTTTGCTCCACCAGAATTCCTCAACGCCATTTTAGCTTCGAGTCTCAACATTAATCTTAATCGTGGTGGTGCTCGTTGGACAGCATCTATAACATATTCACGACACGAGCAGATGTGTCCCTCCGCAATTTATGGATAGGACTTCAATGGATACGTTAAGACCACTCTATATACGGATACATACACACTTACACACAATAGTGTAGCCAATATGGCAACATGCCATTTTGCTTTGTTCTTCTGTTTGATTCTTTTGCAGGTCGCGGTTCCAAAGAATACGTTGCCTACAACGACTGCGTTTTTACGGCCATGCACCCTGAGACCCGTGAAGTGGAAACAGCCACCCCGCTCGAAATTTACGTTCTTCTATCCAAGTCGGCCTCTATTCAATGAGGGTACGACCGATGTCGCAATACGCCCATGGTGCACCGGATAGTTGATACGTGAACGACTATAACATCGCCACCTGATGCAGGGGAGGAGGAGCTATATATATGTATTTCCTTAGGCGTGGTGATTCTGTGCAAAAGCAAACCGCGATTCAACCAGTTTTGGATGTCGTGCTACGAACATATACAATGTAGTTTTTGATATGCCAGGAAGCATCTCTCTGAGTTTCGCTCTAGGATCAACCAGCGGTGAGCTGGTCGTATGTTTCGTCTTCTCGAGGAAACATTCGCTTGGTCATGGGACGGTCGTGTATTTAATGCCGATATGTGGTTCTGCGGTTCATTGCTTCTACTTTATATTTACTCGTTATAGCTGACCCCTACTTAGCCAGTGCAGCAGGGGTCAAATAACGGACATCCGCGAAGACGTTTGTACTCATCTGTTTAGCCTCACCTGTAACTGTCAATCAGGTACATTACGGCGTTGCGAAAATAGGAGCAGGAGAAATTCCCTACAATTAGAAGAGTGCAAATTTAGCGATCATTTAGTCTGGAAGTTAGTCTCGAACTAGTGTCGTACATATGACATTACCCTTCAATCGGGTGGCGGGAACGAAGGGTCGCATGTGACCTCCTTCACCTCCATATTCCCACTCTCCCTTCCCTTCGCCGATTAACGCCGTCGATCGCGGCTCGCGGGACGGTTTGTCAGGTTTAGTTGAACGTGTGTCACCTAAGGGGAACAGCTGGGAGACAGCTCAAAAAGTAAATAAAGCTGGGTGAACTTTCGCTTTCCCCATGCTCTAAAGAGTGATTCGGCTCTTGCCGAAAATTCCTTTCGGCTTCAAGCTAATTCCGCTCGTTGTTTTTTCCGGATGCCGAGAAGCAACAGCAAAGTGTCGATTTGCTTTGCCAGAGAAGGGTCGTGTCTTTCCGAGAAGGCAGAAAGTCCATCCACTTTTTGCCTCTTCCTGCTGTCCTAGGAGTCGATCTTGGAAGGATGAGCTACCGAAGCTATTGCTGCGAATTTTAAGCTATTTCATAATGTAGTTGATTCATACATTTAGTATAATGTAAAGCAATAATAATAATGATAAGTGTTAAAACGAGTGTATTTTTTTGGCATGATCAGTGAACCGAGATTGAGGTAGAACTCTTTAATATATTATCATGATATTTAACTGCTATCTAGAGTGTGTTGTGTTTTCACCATTTTCTTCACACAGTTCGAGCATTCTGACGTGTCCCCCTTTACGTGCGGTTCTGACATAGAAACCATGCTTGGTGAGATAGTGAATGCATCTAGAGGCTGAGAGGGTGTCAAGGAGGCCAGCTGCGGGCTACCATGTCACCCGCTTGTCCGAGTGGTTCACCAGACGGAAGGACGTTCAAATCCTGCCGCGGCCACACAGAGGTGCGGATTTCTCGTTCCAACATTTCTCACAGCAAGAATACGTATCGAGAAGTGTCTGAAGGAAGAGGCCGCCAACGCAAAATAATTCCAAACGCGCCGTCTGCTGCGAATGTGAACCCGCCAATGAAAAGGTAGCTCTAGGTAATGGAACGCCACTTGACTCCATCCGCGCGAATAATTTAGGCCTATTACGAAGAGTAAACAGAACTCATCGAGAAGCGATTACGATGACGTTGAGGATTGTGCGGATGGCAATGATGTTTTTTTACGCAAATGAGCAAAGATGCCATGCTAAAGGCCGGTCGCGAAGACCGCTCTCTCGGCAATCTGTAACCCACATTGAGTCCCACCCGAAGGACCTCTAAAAGCCCATTGGATTGTTCTTGATCGCGGACATTTTCAAGACTTCAATCCCGAAACTGCCGGACCTTCAAACATGTTGGTTCTATTGAAGATTATGGTCCTACTCAGACCTCTCCCGTCTATATGATTTTGTCGTCGTAAGGAAACACTTCTTGAACCCTCGACTCAGTCGCGTCGCTTGCCTCCACTGCGATTCGTCGTATTCCAGTAGAGGGTTTCCAGTTCATATTTCAACGCGCCGTCCTGGAACGCCCTTGGTGAGGACCATAACATCCGGATTTTTTGTAAGAGTGGTGATATGTCACTTTAATTTATTCCAATACACAGTCATTTGGCACAACTGTCTGGGTTAATTAAAATAATAAAGCAGAGTAACATCGTCCTAACGTAATACGAATACTCTAGATAGAGAATGCATTGTTTTTTGATAGGACGTCTATAAAGGTGCAATGCAAAACAATATAGCGAAAATAAATGCGGTAGAGGTGGCAATAAGCTTAAGTAGTTAGGCGCAGCACCCACTCAGACCGAGGTGAGATTACGGCCCCCGACTTTAAGAGTTTTAAAGCGGAGTTCGTGGCACGTGAAATCGACTTAGCTTTGAAGACTCGCTACCAGAGCTTCCTGTAATAAGATCAACACAATTCGAACGTAGGCAGCAGGTTATCAGGCCTCCTCTAACCTTCTGGGTTAGTTAATACAAAGTCCTCTCGAAATGTCGTGCGAGAAGTCATATTGTCCTCTTGCCCTGTTTGTTCCAGTGTTTTCTATCAAAAATCACGAGCGACGGTTAGGCTGAGTAACAGTCTCAAGCTGACAGTTTTTTCATAGTCAGCATATTCGGCCATTGACGTCTGGTCCCGAGGCATACGACTCCTCTCAATAGATTAAATCGTCGAAGTACAACACCAGTGACTCGATAATTATTATAGTTGTATTAGCTCATAAACGGTGAGACGTCAGAGACGCTGCACCGTTAAACTACAGTAACGCTCGACACAATGGCGTCTTTCAATTTTGTCTGCCCCTATGTGTGCCTATAGTGGTGCTGCTGGTGATGGTGACGACAAACTGAAACCTTGGATAGCTGCGAAGAGTTTCTCCTGTGTGTCGATCGTTCGGGATATGCAGACTACACACATCCGATCATACTCTTATTTATAAATTTGCTAGCCTTGTGCAAAAGAGCATTAAATCAAATATCTGCGCCATTGATACCTGGCCATGACGTGGGTCGATTTCGTACCGCTACTTGTTAACATCGATGCTATTTCGTGGAAAAAAAGGCTAACTTCCGCATCCCCCAATGCTTAGGGCCCGCATCTCAGTCTCAAAAGTCGTAGTCTCCTCTTTGTCGTCTGCTATCTACCATCTATCGTCGGGGTCTCACCTCCCCATCCATGATTCCGCCGATGCAATGTCCCTGCGGCGGGTCGACTCTCTGCCATCAACAACGGCTCCACGAGACTAACGCTCCAGCACGACAGCAGCGGTGACGTGAACCAGTAGTACGGAACAGTGTACATACCGTTCGAAACCGCTAAATTGAGGGCTGAATCGCTCTTTCCTCTGCCGTCTGATTAAAGCCACACGGAACAGGCGGCAACAGCAGAAGCAGCAGTTGAATCAGGGGCAACACAATAACCGGTTACTATCCAACTACGCTCAATGACGTTCAGCAATGAAGGAGGTGCATCAGAGTGAGTCAAGCCCATGGGCTCACAGACGTCGCTCGTATGGTATCCTCCAACGAGTCTTACGGCAATACACAGCCTTCCGTCTCAGCTATCGACGCTTCATTACCTACGGCGCCATGTGTGTCTGCACGACTGTGTGAGTTTGTGCGTGTGTGTACGTTAGCTGGCGTACGACTACGGACTAAAACAACGAGCGGACGACTACAGAGTGAACCGCCGTTGGACTGCCACTATCACCCAGACTTCGGAACAACCCCACAAGCCAGTTGCCGAACCTCTGACGAGAGAGAGAGAGAGACTGAATTGAGGGGGTATACACGCTACTCGCTTTCGATCTCGGCGTTCGATTTGAACGCGCACGGACGCGGGCGACGGCGACAGGACAGAGAGTATGGCGGCAGAGCCCTGCTCCCCGGGAGAAACTTAAATGGAAACGGCCACGTTGGGAGGAATTGGGGGGGAACTAGATGACTGTGGGAGGCTCTCGGAGGCCGGGGCCATCCGAGGGAGGAGCAGGGCCGAGCGCAGTCGTATAATACCACGGAGGGTTCGTGCCGAGGGTTCGAAGCAACGGGGGAAGAGGCATAGACGATTCGATTGGAGAATGTGTGTGCGAGGCGAACCAAAGAACGCGACCAAGCGAGGGTGAACTCTTGAAGGCTTCAAAAATCAATGAAAAGATCGGATGCCGGAACCGAACAAGTTCACTAGCCGAGTTTTCGCGAACTCGCTACTCGAACCACAGACACCGGCACGCACATAGAACACACAGATTCACGAAGAACACACACGCATATATATATATATATATACACCCAGTGCCTCAATCCCGTCGTATACGAGGTTAACTGGAACCTCCGCAAGCGACAAGGGGAGCTGGTGTGTACTCGTACAGGCAAGGGAATAGCCTGGACTGCGTAGAGATTTTTCGCGCAAAGTCAAATTCATTGTAAATCCCTATTGTAGCAAGCAATGAAAAAGGAAGAAGATATTCGATTTTATTTTCGAACAGAAGTGATAAAGGAATCAGCGCAACCGACTGTCACAAGGTCGTACAGCTGTGTCGTCCGATGGCGCTGATCGTCAAAACAGGTGAGAATCCATACACAATCAACATCGTGATTAGCACTAGCAGGAGTCTTCAGAGACGTAAACAGACAGAAGACGAATGGATCGAAA
Source organism: Stratiolaelaps scimitus (assembly GCA_019614645.1). Classification (NCBI taxonomy): domain Eukaryota; kingdom Metazoa; phylum Arthropoda; class Arachnida; order Mesostigmata; family Laelapidae; genus Stratiolaelaps; species Stratiolaelaps scimitus. The sequence goes on from JABWDB010000028.1 coordinate 3,117,532, forward strand.
ATAGGTTTATAGGTTTCCTAGCGCCAACGCACTCGTTATCGTGAAGGGTTTCTAGTAGCGTAGGCAAGGGATAGGCACTGCTGGCTCAATATACTTGAAATAAATTGTGGCATTGATATGCGGTATTATCAAGACAAGATGTTGTAGATGTCTTGCTGAGACGCCTCGCCATAGTTTTAAACCAAATCATACTCAATGAATACAACTAATTAAGTATTCTTCATATCGGCCTATATCAAAAGCTGTACCCTGTATCCACACCGCAATGTGTGAGAATTTATGAAACAATGATACAACGTCATTCTTTTGATTCATAGAATGGTTACAATGAATTATAGATTGCATTCAAAATGTGGACGCATGTTATTAGGGTGATATCAACACGAGAGCTCTTTTAAATTTATATCTGCGTTACATCTGAGGGCAATGACGCATTCCGATAGGGAGACAGCAACTTCGCTCTCATCGGGATCGGAAAGCGGCGAAAATGTATGCTACCGCAAAATAAATCATCTTCTGCCAAATCGTCGTTCATAGTACAGACATTCACCTTTCTCAGCCGGGTCAGAGAAGGCGAAGACGATCATCATTTGAGCAAAAAGATACGAGCTACGCAAGGGTGGACTCTGTCCAATATCTTTACGAGATGCACAGCTAGACCCTTGAGGTCCTTCCATACGGACACTTACTGCTACGGAGTATTAACTGTTGAAATGCATATGCTGATGATTACATTTCAGAGGCTCAATTCGACCCGAAGTGATAACGCGAAACAAGCACTACGAGGATATGCAATGGTCAATTGAATGCTATTCTTCCTGCCTCATAAATTGTTGTATCCCCATAATCCTCATTAAAGATTATGCCCTGTTTCTTGCTACTAACTGGCTGTCATTGCAGATGCCCGGAATTATGTGTCAATGGCCTCTCGTAAACATGTAACCCTTTACATTTACCATAACTTTCGGAAGGCATTGAACGGAAATAGTCCGAACGCTGTTCCTTTAATACAAAAAGTTGATCCTTTAATACAACGAATACGATAAATTCGTTGTATTAAAGGATCATACCGTGCATCGCAATAGGCAGTTCGCGTTTTTATCACTAGGCACCAACCACTCTTTGGACGCCGTTTACGCACACTTGTCGCATGCTTTTGCTCGAATTGACCATGAAATTGTATTCGGTAATGCGTCGACTCTAGACATCGGCCATCGTGGGCTGGCTGGACGACGAGACTACATACCTGATCGGTCATTCGTATCCAACGTGAATAATTGTCTTTCCGAGCGAAAGCCCCTCAGGGTTCTTACCCTGCTCCGTTATTGTATAATATAATATATTGGAACGAGATCTTGGGGTCCCAGAAATCATCTCAAGTGTTTCTAGAGAATTTCAACGCGCTCAGAAAGTTTCATACAAAACGTATGCAGACATCTTAAGATATGCGATTCGATTCGCACGCCCGGACGATGAGATGACCCTATAAAAAGCGATTTACTGCATTTTGCGTTGCTTCAATAAAGAAACGGTGACAATATCGATGCCGAAATATGCTATACATGAAAAACTCCGAGGACATAGTTTCTTCCCTTGATGGCCAATCAATTCCTGTAGTTGTAACATATCAGGGGTGTTCCTAGATATAACGATTTCAAACACTTGTTTAACCTCTTTTCCGCTATAGAAGATGTATTTGTCATTCGAATGGAACATCGAAGTGTTCACGGCATAAACCCATTTGTTACCGGGGCCTGCAGATCTCGAAGAGTTAATCAATTGTCGTGGAAACATTTTCGCGTGTGCGAATTATCGCTCGTCGTGATTCTTCCTCAGATGCTTGCAGTCTCGACTAGTTTTAACCTTGTCTATACATGTGTCGTCACGATTGTGAAACGCAAAACAACAGGCAATAAAAGTGTCGAACCAAGAAAAATCGTCGAACTGTGGGAGGTTTCTTGACAGGTTTCGTGACACCACTGGCGGCACATCATCGCACCAAGGTATTCTCAAAGGAGTCAGAAACTTGACGAGAGGTTCGAGATAGAAGCGTGTATGGGAAGGACGGTACTTTATATGATTATGACCTTCCAATTGATTCAATAACTGCACGTTTTTGTAAATAGATACCGTCGATACTAGAGGGTAAATTGAGGACACAAGTCAAGAGAAGCCAAACAAAGCGACAGAGATGGATCGTCGGGGATTCGCCCACCGGAATACTCTTTTGGAGAGAGAGATGTGAAACGCTCTTCTAAAATATTTTCTAATTAAATATCCTTTTTACTAGGTCCATGAAGCAACGATGTCTCATCCCGAGAGTATCGCGAGTATCTTCACAGAACAAAGCTCTCATGTTAATTAGCTGCAGCCAATAGGAAACCTCCGCAACCCGAATCGGAAACCAGCACTTAGTCTTGCATGTGCTAAGTCGAGTGATTCATAACAAAAGTAAAAACGCCCACGGCTCGACAGAGCGGGTTGCCGCCTAACAAGGTATATCTCAGAAATGCCTTTTTGCTATCAGCTAACGACAACACGAGCGGTAATGTGATCAGGGATCGATGTCAGGCGAATGAACAGATGCATGGAAGACACGAAACCGAGATTTTCCCCTAAGGTCACGTCGGGCACTGTTACCTGGGTGTTTTTCTAGAAAGCGACGAACAGTCGAGTCAATGACATTTGCCATCCAGCACTCTGAAAATAATATACGGGTGATAGGAGTACGCTGGTGGCGATCGCAGCGATATAGTAGAATAGTATGTTATCGTGCGGATGGGGCCTCAACAAAAGTTACAGTTACAAACCACCCACCTTCATATTGTATCACGGCTGTCCGCTGACGATACCCCGGTGTTATCTATCTAGTGTTTATCGAAGTACGTTCGTCATTTCGGGTTTGCAGTACGGAGTTTGGTTATTTGAGCAACAATAAGCAATTTTCATTCAAGCGGCCTACATTCGTCAGATCCGACCTCGACCAAAGTCGTCCAGGTGAAAAATGTAAATGTCATGAAGGAGTCCCAGACAGAGAGAGAGAGAGAAGAGGCAGAAACCGAGATGGATCGAACGCTGGTGGAAGGTAGTCGTATGAGATTTTTCAATGACAGCTGACAGTTTCCGGTGTGAAACAATGCGTAAGTGACAGGGCCCACTTCTCTAAGGCGCTACTGTCATTTTAGTCCGCCTAGATAAACACGAGTACAGGCGAATCCCAATTGACCGACTCGTCCAAACTTATGCAACTTCGATCCTGGATACACGCATCAGTGCTGTTTTTTACAGCAATGATGCCTAGCATTAAGTACAAACCACGAACGTTTGAGTAATTCCCCCCCGTGCCGACTTCACCGGCGTCGGCCGAGAACGAAATTCAGTATCAGCGGAAGTTGTATTACATGCAGTCGTAATATTGACAAGGTTTTAGGCTTGTCGTCGCGAAATCGAGGTTGCCTGTTGATGAGCAGGCAAATTGACTGTATTTGATCTCTCTGAAAGCGAATTAGTTATCTTACAGATCAGAGGAACCTGGTAAGAAAACCTACCATAGGCTGATCCGCGCCACCGGGGACAAGCGCGCTGGCTCTTTCCTCCTGCAGCGGCTGTCCCTCGCCGTGCAGAGAGGCAATGCCATCGCCTTCCTCGGGACATTGTCGTCCTCACCCCCCCCCCATAATCCCTAGAAATCCCGACCTACTGTATGTTTGAATAAACGCATTGGTAAGAAGATATAAAAATATTACTTCGCTGTGGATCAGTAGAAAAATAAATATTGTCAAAAGTGCCAACTGAGAGTAAACAAAGCGAATTTCACAAATAGTTGCCAGTTCATATAAGGTCCGCGTTGTTTGGTTGCCATCGATATTTCAGCTAAATACTCACCCGTGCGTTGTATGTGTCACCGATAGCGGACTTAGCTTGGGTGTGGTGTGCGTTTACTGCACAACGACCAGGCGCCTCACCAGGTCTATTCTAGTTTTTAGCAATAGAGTACTTCAGCCTGAACCTCTAACAAAAAAAGCTACCAGTGACCCACGATCTTATAGAAACGCTTGAACCTGGACCCGGGACCGTGACTACCCAGATACTGAGCACGGGCCAGTGTGAACTTTTAGCTGTCAGTGGATATCGGCACTTGAGGGCACCAGCGACTGATTCAATAATCGAGAAGTGCTGAATTGGTTTTTGGGAGCGGTTGTGAACATGTTACAACTGAATATGAACAAATACTATATAGATTGCCGGATGGCCTCTACCGTTATGATCTGTGTGGTCTGTTTTGTCTTTTTTTTTTGCTACAGAACAAATACATTTCCTATGTTGTAGATACGCAATAATCTCATATGTGTAAACCCATGCTACTCTGACCCCCTCGTTTTTGGTTGCTGACTAAGTCTGTTGAACGTGAACAACGCAAAGCGCACGTGTTGCCATAATGTCCCCACAGTGGCAGGCGGCCCGCCGGTACAAAAAAAAAACTGTTGTGACGTCGCTCTGACCCTGCGTGATTTTCCTTGTCGGCTACCTGCCAACCGACCACAAAGGCGAACTTTGTGTCAACCCTGGGTCACCATCAACGTACACGCACTCTTCGATGGGCAGTCTTCCACAAAAGAGGCGAGTCAGGCAGGCGCCCACTTCCCCATCCGTTCGGATTCGAATCCACGACGTACGAAGTTACAGGGGCCATCCCACGAAGCCTACATTGGCTATATTGCTTAATAATATTGCCCCAAAGACCAATCGAATGGGGTGGGCGAAACCAATCGATTGGGTGGGGTGCGTCGTCCAACGATTGCTGGCTGGTTCCCTCGCTCGCTTGCTTGCTCACTTCACGAAGGCCGGAAGCTAGCAATGGGGAGCGTAGACAGGGCAGGAACCGCTGAAGAATACCATCGCTATTCGAACCGACCATCGATAGAGCGATAAAGAGAAAAAAGAGGCAATCGTCGATGCGAAGAAACACCCAAGCGGGTTGTGGTAGCAAAGCGGGGAGAATAGCTGTAACCTGCAAGCGACGAACAGGCCAAACGCAGAACGGAGGCAACGGAACTCAGAAGCTCGTCCCTAAATACTTCTGAGGCCTGGCTGGATAAAGGACGTGACTGCAAGATGTTAGGTTCTAGCTATAGAAATATTCTTGAGAGATGTGTTTATGGATGAGGCATTGTGCTTGCGAATGTATCCGAAACATCTATGGTATGCTCTGAAGCTCTCGAAGCGAACGAGTTCGAATAAAGGCGTTGAAGGCTGTCACTGTAGAACGCTGAAATGTTAATGATTACGGAATTATGTGCTAATTATTAGATGGTGGTGCGGCAAGAATTGCTTCACAATTTCGGTTACCTGCCGGCCGTCTCGCGCAGATATTGACATAGATATACTTGAAGATATTCTACTTCACTTGTAAGGAGCATCGTATTTCAACTATTGTCTGGGAGGCATTGCGAGCCAGCCTTCCCTTAATATTCAATCAATGGAAGTCGCTAGAACTGCGCAGCGATAAGGGAAGCCAATTTGCCGCGGACCGCCAACACAAGCTTGTCCAACCTTTCTACAACTCTACGGGCTCTCCTAGATACGCAGACCCACATTAACTAGTCTTGTACGAATACGACACGACATGTGTAATCTGTAGGAGGCAGCCCGGATAGGGTGGAACAGGAACATATGTAGACCCGCTTGCGTGATACCTTCGAGGATGTCCGAGCCCTCGGTATAAAGTTGAATATAAGCGCGATCGGTTTACATTAATAATGTTTGAGTTGTTTTTGGAGAGATGCAAATTGTGCTTCAAGATCAAATGGCTACCATGTACTAAAATGGTGGGGTCTCATTACGAAAGAGGGATATTTTCGAGAGAGAATCACGGCCCCTCAGAAAAATATACACTTTATATAGCTTGAGACGAAAAACGGAGATTGCCTTGGAATTTATAGTTCGAATATTCAATCAGACAATTTTTCGAAGCAATTTTTTTTTGTTATGCACAACTCACGATGCAAGAGTACATTTTTCGAAACGTTTCGTCTCCGCTGTTAATTAACTGAGACTATGCTGTTTTTTCTGGATTTTTAAGCTTACGCATGTTAAATACTTTAGAATTAAATTTGAACATGTGAGAATGGTTTATAGAGCGATAAATAATTCGAAAGAGTTCTCCGAAGTCGACGACTCGATGAGATGAGCTCTACACATTGGATCGAAATCCGCTAAATGTATACATATTGATGGTTTTAAAACCGAGATATCTATACACATATATGTAAACCTTAATTTTCAACAAATATTTTTTACACAAATAATTTTCTAGCCCTATAGGCATTGAAGTTAACCACCACTAAAGCAAGCTGCTCTAGTTTAAACTTCCGATCAAATGTATCGTATATGTATAATTACGTTGATTTTTTGAGCCAGATGCGAATGGGTATTCAATTCTCCACGAAGTGTTTGCGATATGCATCGGAGATGAATACCGTGCATTACTTCTCTGCCATGGCGTTTCTTCTACGTTGACACGCTTGTGGTAACACGCATCAATCGAATTTGTAGTTGCTCGATAGTGACGACGTCCCTTCAGCTTGTCCAGTTTCAAACAATAGCCTCAATAACGCTTTAATTTTAAGTGCACATGCTCGACTTAGCAATTAGTGACGGCACAATATGAGCGCACCGAGTGAACTTGCTGTGAACAAAGAAACGCGGCTTGCCAACCACCTCAAGACATTTCGAGATCAAGGACTGGGGCTTCTGCTTGTTCGCAGGAGTGTGAACAAGGCAGGGAGAAAATCCAGTGACCGGGCAAAAGCGACTGAGGGTCGAAAAACCAACAACATAAGTGAATCGCGAATAGCGAGTTAAAGGACACGAGAAGGAGGAGGAGGCGCAGGAAGTCATTCTTAATCCACCCGAGTTCCCTTTAAACCACTGGCGGCCAGCGGTCACGGCGTTGAAGTGTCGTCATTCAAAATCGCCTAGACGGGGAACGAGAAAAAGCTCGAAGAGTAACTGCAGAGCTGAAATCATTTGCATGCGCGTCACCGGGTTATAGAGGCGGAGAGGAGGAGTTCAATGGGTAGGAAATGCCGCCAGAGAACAAATACCCCTATACGGCTAGACGGTTCGGGAGTTCTCTCCGCGGCTAACAGTCCCTGTCCTGAGAACAAGTCCGTACCTCCATCTGACTGACGCCTCATGTCTAGCCCCATGTTAAAATTTCGCTGTGCTAAGAATCTTCGTCTTATGTTGTCGGTTATGGATTCCGAGCACGTAAGTGAGCAATATATATGAAAAGTGACTTTTCGATGAGAATCTAAGCTGCTCGAAGAATGCATAGCCAAGCCCGGTACGTGCTAACGAATCCGGGGCTGTCAATCGATTTGTTTATGAACTGAGCACGTATAAATACGGACTTGCGCACAAACAGTGTTCGGTATACAAATCAAGAACGGGGTGTGGTTCTCGTTGTCTTCGGACTGATTTCGAAACTTGCGGCCTCTTGACTTATGACTGTTTACAAGAAAAGGTGAATGTGTGAACTGTAGGGTAAGTCCCTCTCATCTGCCTGCGACACGCTTGACCTATGGAACCATTGCAACTAACTTCACTCTATTGTGATTCATTGCTACTGCTGCTGAATAAATATGTACAGTTTTATTTAGTTCCTTAGCTTTAGGTGTATGCGTTATTCGACAATCGTCAATTTGTCATCAACAGCACGGCAGGCATTTTATTAATTGCTAATAACAAATACAGCCATGATGTGGTTTGAGGCTAAAACATGCGAACGTTGACTGTACGCCTCACATGTTCTTTGTTAAAGCTGAATAGTGAGACATTCAATCATTGATATGGAGCCGATGTGCCTCAATGTTTCATAAGCGAACATTCTACGAATGATCCCCGGAGTCTTCTGTTATTGCTTTGCGGCAATGTCATGCTAGGCTTCGCTGCTCCCTTCTAGGTTGCTGGCCATCGCCTGAGAGGGTTTTCGATAAACAAAAAGGAATAAGACAAATGCTTTTCGAACGACCAGTGGAATGGCTGGCTGTGTTGCCTATGCATGGCTCGGAGCTGCACAAGTACAGGATGAAAGTGTGCATTGTAAGAACGCGTGCACTCGGCCGACAACGAAAGCAGAGCAATGATCCTAAGTGAATAGTACCTTGCAAAGTTTGTTATATACCTAAGGTGTTTTCAAAATCTTCGCAGTGCAGGGCAAATCTCCATTGTGCGGCGCAGGCTATACAACAAGTGCTCCGAGAGTCAGACATCTATCAAGCAAGCTGATGGCAATTAGCTGCAATTGTTGAATCCCGTAACCTTTCAGCAGCCGCAACGCCACGCGATTGAAAGCATCGAACCCCCCCCGGGGGAGAGAGGGGATTGACATTCGCTCTCCATGGATGCAGAACATCGCTCGTGTAGGCAATATCGTACTGTGACCATGTGGCCATGTCTCTACAGTATGCGACAACTAGAAGACTGGTGTAGTTACGGTGCAGATCGAGCCTAGCCGACATTGGGCAGACGTCATCCGGTTACGTAATCTGGATTCTATTTCGAATATGTTACGGCTACAAATGTAGTGGACTGTTTTCTCGTCTTTCCTGCCAAGCTTGCGAACAGACCGAGAAGTCAGGACTGTACAGGAAGTCTCTTCTCATGAATAATTAACCGCGTGTGTTACAGGTGCAACTTCAGTTTACGTAGATAATGCAGTATTGCCTACAGACGGGACACTATATCTCACTATGCCATAGCTGTACATCTAATGTACATGAACGTATTTCGCCCAATTGGGTGACTTGGAGGAGCCGGTGCACGGTCATATCCTATATGTATATCAGCCAATGAATACTTACTTCAGAGCATATGCCAATATAGATATTGGACAGATCCGATAGAGTTTGCATCCGATCCCAAGCAGAGCTCATCTAACTGACGCCATTATTTAACCTGTGACTATCAGTAGGACTAATGGAGCGTTGAAAAGGTGGGTGAACAGTTTCGGACATTTCTTTTCCAATTAGAAATACCGCTTTGAAGAGGATCGTGCCATGTAGCCTAATCACCAAGTGGCTTAATGAAGATCACAATGGTGATAATAGTAATACTAATAGTACCAGATAGTCATTTAGAATATTATAACGGATTGCGCGCCAAGTTGTAACACACAAAAACACGGGACCTTGCGGAGGAGTAATTAATATTTAGAAGACGTCAGGAAATGGATGCCTTGTTCACATAGCTTTAACGTGATGTATTTTCACAGAAATTTGGAACGTTCTCAAAGTTGTTGAACGAAGAAGCAGGAGCATCAGCGAGAGAGAATCGAATCTTTATCCTTTTATTGACAAATATAAAAGTGACATCAATCGTTAACCAAAACACGATGCAAATAAATAAATCATGAATATATAAATAAATAAACATTAGGTTGACCGTTAAATGTGCGTCGGTCACGGTGGGCCACTAAATCTCTGACTGGGCAAGTCTGCGAGATGTGCGTACCTCTCAGCGATGACAGCACGAGCTCAGTGTGGGACAATCAAGTATTCTCGATTCAAGCGATCTCTGACTTTTGATGAACGACTTCCTTAATGGGCTGACAAAAAAATAAATACTTTCTTTACTTACTCACTCGTGTTGAGGTATCTGTCATATGGCTAGGTTTATATATAGATATATATATATACATATAGATTGAGCGATCCGCGCCGGCATGTTGACCTATCGGGTTGCGCTCCAACACCGAGAAGACTTACCTGGAAGAAAAAAGGTACAGCGTCCGGTTAGACATTAGTTTCTGCTGTTACAGTTGCTTGGATACCTGCCACCCACCCGTCTTTGACCCGATTACACTGAAGTTTTCAACATACTTTGTCTCTCTAATTCTGCGTATTATGTTCACAATGTATTAATGCAGTAGGTTGCTTAGACTTCCATGTAACCCCCTCCCCCCAATCCCCCGATACTTCTCGTCGAATTTATGTTGATTATCATAATTAACGCGCCTACTTTCCTTCTTATCTAGTCTTGGGTTTGTGACCAATCCATATCGCGTGGGTGATTCTCACAAGCGTATGATATTAACCCTAACGACCCCTGCCATTCGTGCAGAGAAGGCTCCTGTAGTCGTGGCTTTCGTCAGGCCATACGCGTTAAGGTGGAAGGTCCCCTGCATGAGAAATCCGCTTGTCTACCTGACACTAATAACAAGTGAGTTCAGCATGACAAAAAGGCCACGTAACAATTTATCATCGTCATTAGGGATATAAAATGGGACGTCTCAAATTTAACTTCTCACGTGGTAAGGGTAAAATGAGTAATTTACATAATAAATGAGGAAAATAAGTGAATACGATTTATTGTATAATTATTATTATTATTATTATTGTTACACGAGTCCGCTCCAAGATAAATCTATTCTAGTATAAATTCTTACTTATATGCGATGATTCTATCAGCATATTGGATCCGACACTGTACGCGCTATTTATTTCACTTTCACTGAGTCCGAAATGCTAAAAATAGTCCTAGCAAAAGTACTATTATAGATCATCCGAAAAATGGACATCCGAGAATGTTGTTGGATTTTCGTCGAGTTGCATTGTCATTACACTGAATGAACAAGCAAACGTGTGACACGAACCTACCCGAAACAAACCTCTAGAGGAGATTGAGTAAAACTCCTTTGACGCAAGCAAACTCTGTCTTATATGAGTTTTAACTACTTCACACAGAATATAAACACATGCGCTTGTTCGTATTGTTCTGGTGCTGGCCGAGCATTGTAGATGTCTCATGTTTACATGGCTATTGCACTACCAGAATTCATTACACTGTAGGAAGATGAATACCTGTGCCAATTCGCGTAAGTGCTTAGAGACTATGCTAAGGTACTACTTCATCACGTAGATAACGCGTGTGTGTGTGTCATATATCGAGCGTGTATGTTGACAGCCGGACGTCCCAGGGGTTGGTTGCAAACAATTATGCGACAGCTATAATAACAAAGGCAAGGCCAAATGATGATCGTCATCGTGAGTGTAATAGCGCGCCGCTTCAACGTCCCACGTCGCCCTTCGTGGGTTTTCCAATCGTGATGATTACAACACTGACCTGAACAAACACAATTCCAATATACCTCCCTGCCTGCGCCTCGCTACACAGCAGATCCTTCGCTCAGCACTGTGGCAGTGAAGCGATTGCACTTTAAAGAAAATTAATAATACCATTGCGGTAATACGTCCATCACTGGCTGTGCTTTGTCTTGTTTCATTCTGTCGCTGTTTATCTAAGTGGTCGCGTATATATGCAGGCGAAACGTACACCTGATACAGCGAAAATGAGTGAGTGGTCAAGGCGCTGGTCGGCGATGGTGGAAGCACAGCAGCTCCCATCGTGAATCCCTCGGGGGCAGGTTTTCTTTGATCCGGACATCTGCGCCCTTCGATTTGCTCGTACGAGTTCGGTATCCTTTCGGAATCCATATCCGACATTGCCGTTTTGAGTGACCAGACGAGAAGTTGCAATAGAGACTATGAATGCATCGGCACCGACCAAGGAAGAATCGTTCGTTTGTTTAAAAAGGACAAAGTTGAGGAGCACGGGACGCCGTGGTGTTCTCAAGGTCGGAATCTTAGCAAATTAATTGCTGCTTCCTTCAATGAATCGATGTCGACTGCCATTCAGGTCGTGTTCGCTGACTCATAGCTAGAGCAGAAGTGGCGCTATGGCTGAAATGGGGGGTTCGGCTGTGGGCACGCAGAATATTCCCAAGGGGTAAACATCGCTCCTGTCGTCCGGAATCGAGAACAATCTGAAAAGCCACAATCGGCATTGGCCGAGCCATGCGTCCTTCGGGGCGCGTCTGAACCACCTCTACAGACCCTGGCGTGCTTAGATTTTTACCCCAAAGGGATTTAAAGGCTCTCACTTGCTTGCGTAATAAGCGCCATGGATTTCAGCTGGATAAAAGGCTCTGAATGTGTTTAGCTTTCGCGTAGGGACAAGCGTTGTGTAAACTTGAATACTTAAATGTTTTAGGTGAATTATTTCACGTTTATAGATTTTCTTTTGGGTTGTAGACGTTAAGGAATGGAAATTATCAAATCAGCCCTACCTACGTGAATAGCAATCTTGAGCAGACAATTCTCAGAAATTTTTTTGAATTTTTTTTTCAGAAAAAAAATGATCACTAGTGGCCCCCATTTCCGCAAGCACCAAGTGTTACGAGCAAAAGTCGGTACAGCGACACAAGATTCTCTGATAATAGCAAATCAACGTAATTGCGATATTTTCTATAAACAATTATAGGAATATCGATTCGAAACGTCCAGGTCGAACCATACTTTCTCCAGCGGCGACTACGCTTGCGCTTCAGTCCTGAGATGACTCTCGGATATTCCCCTGTGTGGCATCCCTCGGCACTTAACCATTAGGTATCGCTACTATATGAGGACATATCGGGGCCACCCTTGCCTATTTTTCAACCGGTCGTGCCAGGCGAGTATCTACAGATAGAAAAATATGATAAAGAAATTCAAGGATTCCTCGCGTCTGGCAGGACGCGACATGTGGGCGGATTTCAAACCATATGCCTATCTTGTCCAGCAGGCCTAAAACGCTCACCACAGGGGACTCGAACGCTTGAACTAAATTCGAATAAGTTACCTAAGTTCGTTAGTAACGAGAAGAATGAGATGGCGGCGTCGGACGAATCGTTATTCACTTCAGTGTCAAGGCCTAGCGTGGTGGGTGCGAATGATATAATTGCTGTTCTGCTCCTGTGGCTTGTCAGAGTGGTGATAGTATAATTCCATTACGAGTGCACTCATTTATCGGCGAAGCTGAGCTGTCCGTAACACACCAAACCTTTTATAAGCTGACCCTCAGCTGTCGTCCTTCCATGGCAGGTCTCGGTTCCGCTTTGTATAATAGCAGCGTTGCTTCAAGGACCTGTCAGGAGAAGGGACTCATGCGATAGTAATTGTAGTGTCGACCAGGAGTAGGGATTATTCATTTCCTTTTTTTTCGATTCTTGGTCCTATTTGGGCGGTAAGTTATTCTATTCTATATATACATCTGGACTTCCTCCAACACACCTCAGGGCAACATTAACCAGATTCCGACAATTTATCCAACGATCCGGTGATTGAGCTGGCGTGAAATCGAAGACAAAACTGTGCACTCCTGTATAACTAATGGGGTGATGATACCGAGTATACTTGGCGTTTCAATGCTTTTGTTGTTGGCACTGTTGATAAAAACTTCCATGCGTACGTAGCTTGGGCCACTAAGTCTCGGGCCGAACAAGCCGGCAATCGATGGTTCCAGACGCCCTATGTGTGAGGATCATAGTCTATAGATACACGTTTCTTTTCAAATAAAGACACTTTAATCGAAATATAGCAAGAGCTATATTTTTGTGGGGATGCAACCGGTTTGGAAGCTTTTCTCCAGGTACCCATCACACTCTACGAAGCGATGATAACCTTAAATTTTTTAAAGTTTCTAGAGATCCAACAATCATTCTTGTTAGTATTAAAATTGACATGGTAAGATTCTGTTTATTTGTCGGTTTTTTTTCTGTCTACGTATCGTTCTCCGACCACGACGACGACGCTTTAGCGGCAGACTTCGGCAGCTTACAAATCTTCTTTTATGGGACTGTAAAACATGATATGGCTGACATTGTGAGCCAATGCCTATCTGCTGTCATGTTCTCCTCGACACTGCGTATAGACTCACGGCGTCATCGTCCAGCCAACGCTCGACCTAACAATTAACTTCCAGACTCCAATTGCATCCTGGGCGCAGGAGATCGGGAGTGGCGGAATGATTCCCTCACGCTCTCACGCACATACACGCACACAGACACACACACATGCGAATCTAAGTAAGCTATCTAACACTAATAATATATCGATCGTCCGATGTTACGTCGTAAGAGCCTTTCATCGGCCCGCTCCGCCTGTCTAACCCTCTACCGGCTTCGTGTGAAGCATTAGCCGTTTCCGGAGTCGAAGGCGCCAGCAGGACAGCACTGATGATATATCAGTGAAGGGCAGTGCACCACGGGGCCAGCCAGAGACGCTCGCTGAGAGGCCGCCGTACTGCGAGGGCGTGGCGAACGCGATGCCGGGGGGGGCTTTGATTAGTGATGAGAATCTCGCGGGATAGCTGCCGCAACAGGCGGTGTTCATCCGGGCCGAGTTCTTCGGATGGAGGCGCTAAGGAAACGGACTGTCAAGAGTCAGCAGTTACCACAAGTGACGAGTTACTCCGATGACGAGTATGCTATAGATGGGACGCGTTCGGCTGCGGTAGCAGATGGAGGACGAAACGCGATCTTCCCGAGTGACACACCGGAAACGGCAAAATGATATCGGGTCTACTACTCTCACTTCGCCGACTGTGGTCATTCTTCTAACTTTGTTAGGCTATTGGGCCACTTCAGACTGAGGTGCGGCGATTAACCAGTCTTTTGAGTCTGAGATATAAACGACTTAAACGGTAATTGTATGAGAGGCATCTTCGTAAGCTGGTCCCATGTGGTGCGAGGTATCCTATCTGAGGTCATTTGCCCATTACTTTCGATGTACTCACGATTCAATTCGTGCTCTCTGATGGAACTAAGCATGAACCTATGATAGAGTTGGCGCGACAATGAGTTTGAATCTCCAAAACTGCACTATATACAAATCGCTCGCACATGGTGGTACCACTGCAGTTAGCAACACAGGCGAGAAACTGTCAACCAATTTCACCAAGGACACCGTTGCAATCTACGCCCCGAAAAGATGATTTCTTCAGGAATACTTACTAACTGCTTACTAACCGCTTGATCAAGAACGTTATTGTTGATTCGCTATAACCGCAACGAACGAGTGAATATTTCACCTATGGTCATATCATTGGACCGCTCGACGTATGCAATTGACGTGCACAAGCTATGGTAGACATCTATGTTTGTCAACTGGTAGGTGTAGGCTTGTATTCGCTCACAAGAGGCTATGTGTATCTTGTCTACGAAACAAAACTCCCTGCGAGCCCTTATCAGAGCGTTGTGTAGCTCCTAAGTTAACAATGACTCGACCTTTCGGAATGAGCCTGTTCTTTTGTGCAGATCCTCCCATTTTGTCTGTTTACCTCTTTTGCAAATCGAAAAAACCTCAATCTCACGCCGGCCATACGCGTATATTTGTGTACACGTATACCCGTAGACGTCCCATATTTGGGCCATGCCAGCATACGTAAAATACACGACGAGGTGTGAGAAAGTTTGAGCGCAATATTCTTTGGGTTCTTCAATTCTTGTTTTGCAGAATCTAAGCTTAGCCTGCCCTCCCCTTTTACTCCCAGCAGGTCCTTCCACATTCGACATCGTGCCGCCTCCCACTGTCGTTCGCTCGGGATATTCTGTCCTTTACAATTTTGTCTGGATTATCCGTCTTCCTCGTGTTCATTCATCGTTCTATAATACAACTCTGCTTGCCAGAAGCTCGGCTATTTATTATTTCTGCTTTCCGGGCTTCGTCCTTTCCTCCTCCCGTATTTATGCTACAGTTGTCCTCGCGATATGGCTGCTTCCCCGCTTCGACCCACTTAGGATGCTACCCTATTCAAGGCCGTTCGTAATCGTTGTTAAACTGTCTTTAGCTGCATCAACTTCCCGTTGGAACAGCGTGGGAGCCACCCACCCAGCCTTCCATCTTGCTGTTGCTCGACCCACCCGGCGCTAGGCTTCCCACGCGTTTGTTTGCTAAACGATAAGGGAGTTCATGACGCCATCGCGCATACGACTCGTCCTCTATACGAACAACAACGGCGATTGTGCGTTTGCGCGAATTGCCATATTTCTGTGGCTCTTTTAGGTTCGCTTTTTGGCCCGTTCAATTTGGCCATGGCATTTTCTCGTCGTTCCCGTAAAGGGTCACTGACATGAGACACAATTCCGGTAGCATGGAATAATCATTCCGGTCAAAACCTGGTGAGTAGTTTACTTCTCCTGTCCCCAGTAGTTCTGTTTGACTGACTATGTGTGGATCCATGGTGGGAAGAGCGCGAGGCGTAGCCTGTAGGAGTTCTGCAGCCAGAGGACTACCGTAGCTACACATGACCAGCAGTGCACTAGTCGTTGCAGTAAAAAATAGTTATCTGGCTTTCTGTGCTGATTTCCTAATCGTTCGCGCCACGTGTTGAGGGTGGTTTATTTATCTCGTTATGCGCTTTACCTGTATTGTCTAGAACTCTACAGAATATTTGTGAATATAATATATAGAGTTTTCCGTAACACTATCATCCTGTACAATTTCGTATTTGAAGTTCACCGTAGAGATTTGGTAGATCATTTTGACAGTTGAAGACACAACGCATAGTATATCATGAGCCATTGAATAGCCCAATCTATATTATCGGAGTGAACCTTGGAACAGTGCTTGTTAAGGGAGGGCTCGCTCCAGCCATCATCCTGCTAAACCTGAGAGGATAGACGTCATTTTTGTTGCCGATCTAATAAACAAACACTGACACTCATTTCAATCATACACAATTGCGCTCTTATCTCAGATTGCTATATGTATGCATGACTGCACTCGACGTCGATAAGGAATTGTGTGGAAGGAGATGATACCAGGGAGGGACATACGGCAGTTGTCAGATGCATTCGTACGTAGTACAAGAAGGCTTCTCGAGACCCACTACGCAAGCCTCTCTGTCAGTCTAGCATTTCATAGCAGGGACGTGAGCACGAAGCGTAAACTCTACGTACCCGGTGAAGTTTCAAGCAGTATTCATACTTCTGACAGACGTCATCCCTTTCAGATTAACAGTAACCGACTACTCGAGCATTGTTCAACTATGGCAAATGTCACTGGATCAAATCAACGGACCGTTTTAACTCAACTCTTATTTTAGTATCGTGCGCATCCGATTGGCAATGGGAAGACAAGAGAAGAAAACTCTACTTCGGCCTAATTCTCAGCGCCGCATGTCACACGCAAAAACAGGATCTGGTGATGATACAAGATGCCAAACAGGCGTAGAGAGTCGATCTTCGATTCGTGATGGAGTCAAAGGAGGCCGCCAGAAGGGCAGACATGACCTTCAATCCCAAGTCGAAGCTTGACTTTAGCAAATATGGTTTGCGGCCTCCGCCACCTTCCGCCCGAGACTATCGTCAGGAAGCTCGACTTTGCCCTTTCTGTAAATACGAAGTGTGCACCTCGTTGGCAAAGGCATCCGGCCAATCGTGTCAATGCCCATGAGACATCTGTATGTCGTTCGTGTATCACCGGCTGACTACTCGCTAATATATAGACACGTTAAATATTATATATATATATATATATATATATATCTGTACGTTAAATATTATGTATTATGCCAACTGTTCCCATTTCAGATAGATCTCTCCTTATTCAATAAAAGCGTTGATCAAAATTGATTGGTCTGCATCAACGGTTCGCGAGCCATCCTCGCCCCGGCCCGCCGTCTCCCGGGTCAATCGCATACGGTTACACCACCGCCTATTTTCACACGACACATAGACCAACACACTGTACTTGTTGTAGCACCAGCAGTAGTCGTTGTTATTGTTGCCACGTTTGCTTAAAAATTTTTGCCAAAACCAGGCTGTCCCCTCTCTCCGTCTATCGGCGTTAACGCCGATGCCGTTCAAGACCGTAGGCGTCGACGTTGACGGCGGTATAGTGCAAGTGTTAAACAGTACAGAGCGCGAAATAGTGACTGTTGCAGTAGAGGGCTTTCGCTGCTTGTCGATGCTGCGCCGCCCTTCGAGCTGTTGGCAGAGATCGACGACTTGGCCGGTCTCCATTCAGGCAAAGCAAGCGCGGCGCAGCATGCCTGCACTGTGCCTGTTTCTCTCATAGCCTGCTTTCTACATCGCACAAGCAGTCGCTCCTTAGTTCCTTGCTTCTTTTCTTGTTTCATACCCCCTTCGCGGTAGTCGTACACACAAGACGCGCCTACATCTCTACGTCGCCGCTGTTGCCGTCAGCGGTGTCGCCATCGTAGTCTACCGTAGTCCTTTGCTGGTGCTGCTGCTGCTGCTCCTCTTGCTCCTGCTCCTCCTCCTCCTCCTCCTGTCCGAGCAGCAAAAGGGGCCGTTTGCTTGCCACTGCCTGCGATTGCGTCCAACCCGGCTTTCCTTCTCCCGAACCTTCCATCTTGCCGCCGACTTGGGTTACATATCACAGGAATAAACGGGGTAGGAGGTCGTTGACCGGCCCAGCCGACCAACAGCCAGCAGGCAACAGCCAACTGCCTTTTCAAGACAGTGTGTCTCGCCCTCTTCTTCGCCTTGTTCTCCTGCTCTCGACCCTACGCCCCCACCCCCAGGACCCCCAGCGGAGGAAGCGCTCAGCAGTTTTGGGGCGCAAACCCCGACGCCTATCGGGCCAGAACTCGCCGCCAGTCAACGGGCGCTGTGTCGCTGGCGGGTTAGCTGCCCCTGCGGGCTGCTGCATGGTCCCTGAGTAGCACGCGGAATATGGAATGGAGCAGCGAGAACAAAGGATGAATGACGCCGAGGGCTACTGAGAGATGGGGGTGGCGCGAGAGCAGGCATGGGCGCAAGTGGGGTTCGTGGTGGGCCAACGCCGACGCTGTCAAACAATTCCTCAAGTGTCTTCTTTTCTGTGTCAAAACCGACCTCCGTCTGCTGCTGCTGCTGGTGCCCTGGCTGCAACGTGGTTTGAGCAGTATGACTAGCACCATGTCATCTTTGATAGCAACAAGGCATGTTCTTTCTGCGTCTCCTGAACTAGGCAACATCAGAATTGACACTGGTGAAGCTATTTCGAGAAACGATTCGAAGAAATTGTCTATATATATATAATAGCAAGCATGCAGTTAAAAGGTTCCACCTAAAGAATGGGGGGAGCGAGGTCTTGAATCAAATTCCAGAAGGATGAGCCGTAACCTGCTTGCTCTTGTCTGTCATCATGTTCTACGAGCTTTTATGCCGCTATAGCAGCTGATAAATCACTTGCTATACATGGAAAACTGGCCGATAGCAAATGTAGAACAGGAGGGCACAAATCTTCATAGTTATTACGCACTGCAACAATTGCCCTTGAGGTCGCCCGCTTATCAGCAGCACAAACAAGAGCAGGATTGCTGCTTGGCCCAAAACGCACGTGTTAGATAGTGGGGCTTGACGAAAGTGGCCCGAAGGCATTAGAACGGGGTTAAGGCGTTGGAAGGGTGGTATGTGACACCGTCAGTCCTACAACACGACGGTGTTGCACGCGTTGCGTCTGCCCCTATGCAAGAACGGAAGCGAGCCTCCATCTGAGAGCTTGACACGAAGAAAACACGCAGCATAGGATAGTGATCTCATTCTTAGCCGTCTCTCCTACTCGATCCATGTCCAGTAACACTTCAGGCAACAAGGCCGCTCCGTACGTTGGGCCGTAGGCGCCACGCGCCGACCGCATCGCAAATTTCGTTGAGTTTAGAACACATGGGGCGGAAGTAGACCGGAAGCGGCTTTACAGCCAGCCGCAAGGAACGGTCGGCCTGCGGGGATCGCTCGTTGACTCGCTCGCTTGTGCCTTCCCTCGTGCCTGTGTCCGTTGTCGTCAGACAGACATATGTCGTCTACTCACACGACCGCGGTGCGGTATGCGATGGCGTCGGCAGAAACGCTTCTTCTTCGTCTCACTCGCGCTCGATACCCCATCCCCAGCCGTGCCCCTGCAGATGTTCCCACCGCTGCCTGCTGGTGGTGTTTCTCTTGCAGGCACATCACCCTCTTATGTCAGTCAAGAGGCGCGACCAGTATCAGCTGGAGCAGCCTACGTTTAGCACCGTACTGGCATCAGCAGCAACAGCCGTCACGGTGGTAAAGCCCCCGGTGGAGCACAGCAGCTGTAGCGGCGCTCAAAGTATTCAGCCCATCCGGGCCACGAGAGTAGCCACTGCTACACGACTATACTATCAAGGGCGAGCGACGATCACTGGCGATGCTTCTCGGCATCGTCCGTGCTCGTCGTTCCGCCTAGCGAGCTAACTCCTTCAACAGTGGCTCTCGCAGCGGCAGAGGCTGTGGTACTACTATGCGACGTAACGACGCAACGACGTAGCAACGGCTGACTTGAACAACGTGAACACACTGGAAGGCGTCAACGCCGCCCGAGGGGAGGTAACGGACAAGTTGTCCGCCCTGTTGGCCGTCAGAGCACGCTAGCTATATATGGCAGGGCGGGATTCAGCGGATAGAGAGAAGCAGTGAGAGAGAGAGCGAGAGAGAGGAATAACAGCAAGAGAGGCGTTGAGACGGCGAGGCAAACGAGCTGAGTCGTGCAGCTGAACAGCTGAGGCTACTAAGAGAACGAGGGTGACTGAGAAGAATAAGAGGAGAAAAAGCCGAATGGAGGCCATAGAACGAGTTAGTTGCTCGCTTCACTGCCACCCATGAAGAGCCTTGGGGGACACCAACGGGTGAACGAGCACGGGCTAGGCCTTGTTCTTAGATCCTGGTTCATGTCCGACTCCAGCCACAAGCACACGCCAGGACCTTTGCGAATCTCCGATCAGCAGCCGACGAAGACGACGGCGGCGGCGGCGTTGGCGGCGGCGGCGGCGACAACAATGACAACAACAATTGAGGACGATGCGCTCCTGCTCCCGTAGTCAGTCGTTCGCAACTCACGCAAGAGTCGCCCTGAGTCGCTCAGGATTCGAAGGCTTCGATGTTAGAGCTGGAAGCACAAGCAGACGAGGCGGGCGAGAGGGTGGCATAACGGATAGACGAACGTGGGTGGAGAGTAGTACCGAATACAAGAAGGGATAAGGGGTGCGCGCTGTGTGCGTACAGCAGAGCGGACAAGAAGTGAGCAGCTGAAATCTCCGCCCCGGGCCATCCCTACTCTCCTTTGCCTTTCTGCTCCGGCTGCTGGTGCTCGTTCTTCGCCCGACGTCGAAGCGGTGGCGGCAGCAGCAGCATCAGCGGGTGCAGGGGATTTACTCGTCTATCGAATCGTCTCCCACCCCGCGGCGGCCGTGGTACCAGCAGCCAGCGCCGCGCAGTCAGTCAACCAGCCAACCGAGCCGCTACACACATACACCGTTGGCTCCAACCCGCGTCTGGCCCGGTCGCGCGCGCCCGCGCACCGCTGTTTCCCTGTTGGCCTTACGCCCTACGGTTCATTCGTGCTCCGGCGAGACAAGAAAGGACGGTGAAATGAAGAACGAAATAAGGAGTTACAATTGCAATGGGTCAGAATAGCATGGAATGACATTGCTGCTGGCTGCTTCTGGCTGACTTGCTTTACTTGCTCCACTTCGAATGACAGGTGCCAGGGAGCGGAGGGTGAAGGGCGTCGGGGCGCCGACGACGAATGGTTGGACGGACGCCGGGTGTTGAAGAACGAAGAGATTATTCGAAGAGAGTTTACATCCGAATTAGAATGACTGACAGTTCTTATCGCGGTAGCAGCTCGCGATTTGCACGTGCTGCTGCCCATTGTTATTTACGATTACCGTTTGTAGAATATATATATATATAGCCAGCAATCAAAACCAGTCAGTTAACGGGGAAGCAGAAGAGCTAGACGAGGGTGGGCCTTAGTTTCTGGTAGTCTCCTAGACCTCTCTAGCACGGGATGAGGAGAACGGAACAATGTAGAGGCGACCTTGTCTTACTAGCTCGACGTAACTGGAGCTCGTGCGTTGGCAGCTTTCGCTATTTGATGCAATCAATATCGGCAAGGAGGGCGCCTAATTAATGAAATCGGCGCTTGTCGATTACGGCCAGGGACGACACTTCGTTTATAAGACAGCAACGATGGACGAAGACCGTGAAGCTCTACCTAACACAGGACAGCATGAAAAAAGATACAGTGCACTATTTAGATACGGATGATCCCTGAGCCCGACATGGTCCCGAGGACGGCGATGGCATTGCCTCCTTACATTTGTATTTATGCATCGCCAATATCGCCGATATATCACGAAATCGTTTGTTCGTTCACAAATAAACAAAGTGATTTTTACAGGGTTCAGGCAAAGTCCCCGTTTTCAATATCAACCTATGCTATGGCAGGTAGCGGAGCGAAGAGAAGGTTAACAACAATATCTGAAGATACTAGAATGCCACAAGGCCAGTGTTGGGCAACTCAGTCAAAGTTGCTAAGGTTGGCAAATGGCAACCGTCACCGCATAGGTGCGAAGTGAAGCTCGCTGGATGATTGACAACGCGAAACATCACACTTGGGTGAGATGAGCTTACTTTCTGCAAGTGGATGCAGCCATTCAACTATTCGGGTATTCTTTTTAAGTAAGTGACGAGACACTAATGTGAATCCGGTTGAGTGCAAATATTTATTCAGCTATCGAAGTGTATTAGCCCCATGACGGATCAGTTGATCAAGGCGGCGGCGGCAGCAGCAGTAGTGCAACGATGCCAAATATTGTGCAAAAGCCCCCCCTCCCCCTTTTGCGTCAACTTCTTGAAGAAGTCAGACGCATGACTCTCCAGGGACGACCTAGTGCCAGAAGATTGTGCACTTAAGGCAAAAGTTACCTGAGTGGAAAGGGAGCTTAATGCGGAGCCAGAGCTTCATGCTGAACACGTTTCTCGAGGACTTTCCAGGAATGGCAGCAGCTCAAGAGTACGTTTGACACTCGGAGCAACAAACCCGGCACGTGTCTCATGAACACACAAATTGCGATAAAGATGATGAAAATGAAAACAAACGGCCAGAAAACGAAAGATAAATACGCTAGTGATATTGGTTTCGCGAATCTCGGCATAGGTACAAGGTGGGTTGTACAGGTACAATCATCTTAAAGATGATGCCCATGTTCATCCTGCATGTGTGAAACAAACAACAGATTCACGCAAGCTGGTGGTCTATATCGAAGACCGTAATGTAGATCTCGACAATCTCTTTGATGAAGACATTTGGTATACCGAGGTAGAGGCGTACGACTTCTTTGGATGAGTTAACCCAAATCATGTCCTAGACGCGCCCCCAGCCATATCGTTCGCTCATTGTATATCTCCCCAAGTACACTGGTTGGCTGGAGTTCTCCTGTTAAATCAACCATCACAGATGAGAAGATCGAAACAAAAGAGTCGAGATTTGGCGGAACTTTTTTCTATTACCATTGGCCCTGAGGTTATCGATACTCGACCACGTCCCTTTAATGGATGTGAAATGGGTAATTGCGAGCCTATGAAGAATACCTGGACAGTACAAATCGGAGGTTTTTTATGTGATAACTGTATATAAATGACTGACCGCACCCTCGAATCGGTTCATCCTACGTCTGAGGCAACGATTTGCCGTCGTTACGAAGTTGTACTGAAGTTGCTGAAACTTTAGTCGGTTTCTTTGGCATTTCGACACATTTCCCACTGTGACCTATATTAGTTGACTTCCCCTTTATAAAGCATTGTTGAAGGATTTTTGTGTTTTCGTTGCTGGCTAGCCCCGAGCCCTTCTCCCATGAAAGATGAAACTTCTCGGCCCTCATTTCGTATGGCATTACTACAACGGTGAATGTCGGAAGCACAAAGCCACAACGTGAGGCCACGGCTGGATTTCAGCCGGCGATGTCAGTCAGGTCTATTTGAGTGAGTCGACTGCTTTAAACAGGCCACTAAATTTCTATTATGGAGAGAGGATTTAGCAATGATGGCTATCTTGGATAAGCGATTGGTTAGAAAGAACGAGCTTCGGCTAGCTAATATCTTAACATTGGAATCGCCACAAATGACAACGTGAGAGAGAGAGAGCGAGAGGTGGTATCGCAAATTATACCCAAGCAAAGTCACCTCAGGAGTCAAGATCGTGACGGAAAACAATACATTTTACACTGACATAGTACTGCCTATCGTAATGGCTGGGAAAGCCAGCTTCCGGCAATGGGAACAATTGTCATTCTGTACAGTAACACGAACGAAGCGAATATTACTCAAGCGAATATTATTTCCCAGGACTACACAGCGCTGACAGGCACGAGTCAGAGAAGAAAATGTTACGGCATTTGGCAAGTTTGGCCTTGACAGGCTAAACCGATTCTGGAACAGACTAAACGAATTTTTTACGAGTCTCTCTTTTATTTCGATGACAGGTTGATATAATCTGCCGCATTTTTTCGAGATTGAGACTTCTTTGAAATTAAGAAATTTAAACCATATAATATGAATTTCTATTATGGTGTCAACGTTGTTAACATCAAGCTGTCTCGTGGGCGGTTTCCTACGTCCGTACGTATCGTATGATGAATACGTTGGAACATTCGTTCTGTAGTTGAGCACTGTTCGCCTTTTCATAAATCCTTTTTCGTCCCCAGTTCTTCCTTCCTCCTGTTGTTGTCATTGAAGCTTAAATCTAGCCGAGAGGTGGATGGAAGCGACTCAAAGCTCAGTTGCGACAATTGTAACATTAGCTCTCCGTCTATCGACGACCTTAATTGTGACTAGCCTTCATTGTTCACCTGTTTACCTTCCAGCTATATTCCTTGCTGTGCAAATCAGCCAATATGGAGTGGGCGTATAGTAGGCAACCGAACAGTTTGGCTGTGATCAGCCGACGGACAGATATATAATACATAGATGCAGGCCTAGATACATGAGTGTGTGCGTGTCTGTACAAAGTAACCGGTGGTTCGGCTTTTGAGCGTGGCATCAGTTATGGATAGAAGCCGAACTGGTGGCTACAGTCACCCGTGTCCAGACCGAGTGCCCGGGCAAGTCGTCACCGTGTATCATGCTGGCGACCCTTTCGGGGCCCTTTAGGACCTGATCCGCTCCAGTAGCAAGTGGTCACGTCGTTGAGACACTCTCACGACGGCTCGTCCAGTGGCACCTGTTGAGTGAGCAACGTCGGTGTGTGTGTGTGTGTGTGTGGATGTGATGTACTGTGCTCGTGGGGTGGCGACCGTGCTGTAGCTCCGTCCTTCTCGACTCTCGGCTACACCCAGTCTGCAGTCTCTATCCCATAGAGCTGTGCTGGCGCAGGTAGAACTGTGCCGTAGGCTACCTCAACGATGCGATCAGCCAGCCCGAGAGGGCCGAGAAGGTTATCCCGAGAAAGGCATTGGCCTCAGGAGTGGTCTAGCATATTTGTGCTCCGGTTCACTATCGTGATTTAACAGTGGCGCCTCGAACTAAGTTAACGAGGGTCTAACACACACACACACACACATATATATATATATATATATGTACGAGTTACGTCCATGCATGGGCAAATCCTCTCCGAAGAAGCACCCTCTCTGGCCTGATTAAATGGCGCTTTCACCCATGCCCCACGTCTCGTCCGTCCTCTGGGCGTTTGCCATCGTGGTATTCATGTGCTTGCCCTCCCACCCACGTACTTCCTCATTTAAGCTTCCGGCATTTCCTACTCTAACTAGCCTGCTTGGGCGGGACATCTCGTTCCCCTGTATGGAAGAACCATAGAAGACGTCAAACCAACTAACGTATTTAGATAGCTGCCTATGTCATGAAGCTGAAATACATATAATAGTACACTGAACACCTTCGCGGCTCGAGCAGCTTGACAACGGCCTGTAATTTTATTACAGATTACTTTATAGAAGCTCGTTGGACTTGAGTTTGAAAATAATTGCGGCGTGCTAAACAACAAAAAAAACTTGCACTTGTATCGCGATCGAGAGACTATGTGATATTGAATTGGATTAGCATTGGCCAAACAAGCGTCGTTAAAAGCGACTAGTCGTATTGAAAACACAAGAACCAATGCGATGTTTATGTATAATCTCTCTTGTCCTAAGCCTAAAGTTCGAATAAACCGCCATCGAATGGTGTCAACCGCCTGGATTTTTTTAGCTGTCTACCACGAATTCGAGTCCTCATTTAAAGTTTGTTTAAGCGCGAAATCCCCAAGGCCTACAGAGGCTGTTCCCGTGTCATACCCACGTTCAGCTGGCTCCAAGTTACGACCGCGTTACTCCTAATCCTGGTTGGCGCTTAGAACAAGATTCAGGAAGTGTACAAAAATCTGGATCCCCCAAAGGATAATCAAAGCACAAAGTAGCTGTATATGCAAATTCGCCCAACTCAGCGTATGAACTTGGAGGACTATGATTACCTGGCATGTTTACCTCGTACCTGAGGCTACGTTTATGAACAACAGTGTGATACAACAGTATCAAGTGAGAAGCATCTTGATCTACCGCCAAGTGTGATTTATGTCTAGACATTGCTTAGAACTAACTGGAAAGTGTTTTCTTCATACACATCTAGATTAAACGTGATAACGTTTTTTTTTTAATTTGACCAGCGTAAACTGCAATAGGGTGAGTGCAGCGGTCGTGTGACGATCTACTGTTTGGGCGAGATCCGTTGGTTAAGCAAGATACCCATTGAAAATGGATACATTGAAATTCTCAATCAAATACTGTTCCGTTGAGGAACGCAGTGGCTGAGCAGCCAGCTGCCATAATCCAGAGCAGTTACCGCTCCAGGCGGTAGCCGGTATCGGAACGACCTGAAATGGAGTGAGCCGTTATAGAGTCAGGAAATCCGTCGAGACGTCATCATTCAGGCGTTTCCTCATTTTTTCAAGAGACCGCCGAAGACTACGACATAGCCGAGAAATGAGCTCTGCAGTGCTCAGAAAAATTCACGAACCTCATTCGTGAACTTTGTCATTGAAGCACACAATTGGATCCCAAGCCCTACGTCGTCAAATCATTGAAGACCAACGTGCATATATGCTGTCAGGCTCTCTGGACTATCTTTGTGCGTTCCTAGATTAGGGACATGACGATTGCAAACTTTTTACGATATATATATATATATATCAATTTACTTTTTCTTTACTTATACATCTGTAAAAAAGCCCGTTTCAAACAGAGACGTGAGTAAGCTGACCGCAGTATCTAGGCAAATGCAATAAATGATTGGCGATGCTCAATCATATCAATCAACCCATTACTTGCAGAGCAACGTCCACATGTATCGCTGCACACATCACAATGGGTGTTAGTGATTAGAGCAGGATGTAGTTTCGATGTGTATGTTTTTCGCCGGCCTAAAGCAAAATCTGTATTTCGACACAGATGTCACTACGAGAATTGCATTCGGGTTATCATTTTTCCCCCTTATAGTATCGATAGTGGATCACCCACTCGCCACGGTCAAGGTTGTTCGTGCCTATATATTGATAGGATCTCTGCGGTTTTGATGTTTTCGACGACACATCCTTGTCCACGTCCGTCCGATAGGCTAGCTCTCAAAAACAATTTCTTGTCGAGACGTCTAAACGTCTCTGTCGTTCGCCGTCCCCTCTCGTCTGACTTCTATTATATAATAGCATGTGGCTATTGCTTGTTCCTTCTCTGGCCATTGTACTGTTGTCGCAGAGGCGGGTCGAGACCACTGTACCGTCTCTCTCTCTGAACGCCGAACTCCGAGCGTCGACACAGACACAAACGCATGTTACGTGATGTTTGATCTGAAGTTCGATGCCTTCGGGCGAACGTCTGACCAGGACAGGTCAATGTCACTTGTCTCGTCCTGTGACAACAAGATGGCATTCACGCTCGCTTTTTTTCTTCATACGTAGCCGCCGTAGAATACAAAAAGTTGATATCACAGATGACGTCGTCCATGTGTATATATACATGGATCAGCTAGTGTATTGGTGGACGACTCGTAGAGGATTTGCGGGCGCTATTGATATTTGGTGAAAGTGCTCGTCATAGACAGTACACCACCGCACTTGTATTATACCCCGTGAGACTATTCAGCGCAGCCGGCATTGAAGGCATTGTACGCTGTTCTAGTCTGCAATTATCACAGCCCTATAGATCAATGCCGTCTTATTTATTATGCAATAGACAGAAGCATCATACTATTGTCTATCATGATCTAGCCGAACCCTGGTCATTACAGGTAAATTGAGAATAGGAGAAACACACACGAGCAGAAGTAGTAGTTATCACTGGCTGAGAGTCACTCACCATCGAACGAATGTGGTTACTACGTCCCAGTCATACATATATTGTCCGATACATAGCATTTACTATTTGATAATAGGTACTCGATCACACTTGGCCGGAATCGAACATCTGATCTAGGTTGGTGGAGGGGGGTCACATTCATTTTAACCGAATGTCTAATCACGAGATACGAGGATACAGATCTTCCACTAGGTGCGTATCAACTCACAAGTTTGATCTGCTGTGCCGTTAGTGGGGAGCTATTTCGGCCAGCTTACACGGAGAGAGGGCAGGAATAGTATGTGTGTTGGGGTGTGCTTGGGAGAAGGGGATATTGCAAATGCCAAGATCTGTACGGCACTACCGCGCGTACAGCGGGAGGGTGCACGGGTGTGGCGGGGCGAATCGGAAAAATCCATCCGGGTGATCGGCGAATCAGACGCTTGCAGCAGTATGGCGTCGTATCACTTACGGTTGAAGGAACTGTGCTGGTGGAAATAGTGGCGTGCGATTCTTGGGGATGAGAGGAAACTTGTGAATTCTTCATTTGACAACACGTGATGCGGCAGGGGCTACCCGAAGTATTCTACGTTGACTCCTGATCGCGAATTCACTCACAACAGCATCCGTTACGATTTTGCTTTATTAACATTGCATTTGTATATGGTGCAGTTAGTAATGGACGGCCGATAAGGACCTTGTTGAAAAACTCAGCCAACGCGCTGTGCACAGTGCTGATTGGAAATTATAACCGTGACTCTCTTTCACGGAACATACGAAGGCTGAAGACACGTATGGAAGCGAAATGCTAAATGCTGCAACACTAATCACAACGATAGTAAGAGGCAAATTTACAGCGTCGATTCACTGGTGCGTTCCCACAACTTCAACAAAATAACATCTTGATTGATGCATAACAACTAAGTAAACATGTACGTCATAAATACGAATTCCCTTGTGGCATCCGGAAGTACGTTGAACGACAATGCCACGTTGCTGCCATAGCTGGCGAGATTGTTCAATATGCGAGTTCATGCGAGTTCAACATGCTATGCTCGCAGGCCCACAAACACACAGATCTCTGCATATATCTTCACGGAGTATTAAGTCAGAACGTTGTGGTATAGTTGCAATAGCACCCGCACAAAAGGTCGACGCCGCAACTTAATGAACGCTGCAGCAGTCGAGCGTAAAGTCAACTCTAGCCGAGGTCGGCCCGACGAGGGAGTGTGGCGATGCAAGCTGTCAGTGAACGAACCATCGTCTAGCCTCGAGCAGAGTGAGTCTGGCTGTGTGGTCTGATGATATTGTTGTCGGGCTTCACTGGCGAATGCGGACCTGCCGAACAGCGAATAACCTAAATGGTCAACGCAAACCGTTTACAAAGTGTGGCCGGTGCGGCGTCGAACCGTGGGTGTCGCGTCGCCCGCTGCTCGTCCACCATCTATGACGACGAGTCCATTCATCGCGCTGGTGGGAATTTTAGGAAATACATCAAGTACACAACGTACACGGCAGCTTCTATTTACCACCCTCATACTACAATGGCTACTAGGATTCCTGTTAGATGATGACGGGTAGAGGCCTCTGTTCAGGGATATGCAACAGTCTCACAACATCAACATAGGTTGTAGAACAACGCTGTTTGTATCGAATACTGATGCACTGATGTAATAACCATGTGTGTCTATATGTCTTGCTCTCTCTCTCTCTCTCCCACTGGCTCCTTCTCACGTTCACTTTGAACGCTCTAGATGAGAGAGAAAGAGGGGACAACGATGTGCAGCAGAGAGGTAAAGCAGAAAAACGAGAATTAATGTCATCGATTTCGATAAGATGCTGCAAGATGCGCTTGTGATTATCGTTGTTGGTTGCAAATGAAGCACTAGATGGAGGTGAGCGAAAGGCCGCACATGTGTGTCTAGGTAAATAGGATCACCTCTCCATCTATCCATCCATCCATAGATCAAACAGTGCATCCGGTGGGGAAGAGTGATGGGCTGTTTTCGCTGCGCATTGATTCTCCCTTGAAGACATAACAGACAAATGGCAACCGCAGTAGCGTTCTGATATAGGAGACGTTATCATTGTCTCGCGGGTTCTTAGTAGTGTTGTATAAGAGGGGGCAGGAGACACAATCTGAAATAAACAATTACCCTCACGCGCGCTGCATGCAAAAAGTTGTTTGGTGCACTAATTGTTTGCTGCTTGTACACATGATCAGACAGATCTCGGTAGTGGTTTCAACGCTTGGGTCCATGCTCCCCCTAATGTTTGAGACTAATTATGCTATCATGTGTAGTAAGGCTACCCTAAATTCGAGCATACTCCCTCTTAGTGGTAGCCACTGGGCGATAATAGTTTTGTTGCGCAAGTTATGACTTTCAAAAAGCGATCGGAAGCCAGGCGAGGTTTCCGAGCAATCTAGAGACCCACTGTTGTCTCCATTAAGTCCGTTCAAGGTAGCTCGGGTGCACGTTGCTTGCTTGCAATTCACATACTCCCATACGAGAGGCTCTGTTATGATTTATGGCTTCCCGGTATGGGGTCGCTCGAACATGAGCAACCAACCGAAAACGCCATTACTTAAACTACGGCACGTAGTCTATTAAGCATTATTACTCTATTGACACTCGGTAGCAATTATTATTTTTATATAAGCATCTTGAATGAAATACTGAGTCAGGTGGCCATTGAGTGCGAAATCAGTAAAGTCTCTTTATTAATTTATTTTCATTATTGTTATCATTTTATGTGCCACGCATTTGTGGTCAAAATCCGAATCGCTTCATTGGCTGATGATAAGCAGCCAGCGCATTACTCATGAACCTAGACCGCGCTTCAATGCCACGGTCACCACTCATTGACTAGAAATCCATGGGAATTAATCGACATGTCTCACCGAATTATCTTTGTACCCTGTGTTTTTATTTGGGTAAGCATTCGTCTCACGCTTGTAGCTAGTATCCGTCTCCGGCCAGAGCTGCGCGCTATTAACCTAAGCCGGCACTAATATGTTATACTTCGACTAAACCGAGAAATATCACCTAAAAAATAGCATAGCAGCAGCCAAAGGGTCGCTCGCTAGCTCACTCACGTCTTCCATAGTTGCACTCCATCGTTGTCGCGGCTGAGAAAAAAACAGACCATGGTAGTAAACATTGCGGCTGCCTTTGCGATAGGTGCGCCTGTTCAAGCGCGCCGCGTTCGCGCGTGGGCAGGACCTGCGTTGGCCGTCTGTGCGGCAGGTATAGACATCTAGGTTGTGTGTAGATGTACTACTTGCTATACCGTACACTATGCTTGTCTACCAAAGCTTGAATGATTCGCCGCAGCACATTTTGCGGTTTAACTTTGGTTCACCATGCCTGGCGTCGATTTCTGGTTGCACTGAGCTCTCGTTGTTGGCAAGCAAATTCGATGGGGGTAAGTATAGGACGAACAAAAAAAACAGCACTAAATAGTGAGCAATTTTACTGTAGGTAATCAGCACCTATCGTGCTGTTTAGACAGACGGTTTTTTTCAAACGGGCTAATTTGTACAGATTGGAGATACTGCTTTTGCCGACCCTGTCGTATTTCCCATCTGCAAGTGCCTCGAGCAATATTTTTTTGCTGTAAAAAGTCAACACAACAGTAACACCACGCGAGAATGATGCCTTCACGCAAGAGGTGAGACAATCACATTGCACGGGGTTACGATGTGTTTATTCTATTTAGCCTCGATGTGGACAAGTGCAGAGGACGTGATTCGTCCTGACAAAAATCGTATACTATTTGTTAAACGATAACGCGTTTACCAGTGGCCACTGAAGGCCAGCAATTATTAGCGAATGGCGGATTAGGCAGACTGTTGTTGCTAAACAACAGCTATTAGTATATGTGTTGCAAGCTATATTCATTCCATATTCACTGGGCCCACATCTAATTGATATGTATATATATATATATATATATAATGAGCACCGTTCGTACATCTACAGGAAACTCGTTGCTTGATCGATACTTCGACCACTCGCGTTACCACGATGCGTTCGCCCATGGTCCTGTACAACATGTCTGTTGTTACTGGACATCCAAGAGCGGATGATGCCTGTCGCTAGCTTATCATAGCTTCATTGTTGGCTCCATATTAGCGTTTCGTGAAATGCAATGAAGTTAGCCACGTCATATACATGTTTTCCTGTTGTTTTTCTCGTTTATGTTATATGATAGATACGGGGAATTGTCATAAATTAATTCTTGCTCGTTCTACTACGGTGTTCAATCGTCACCGTTGCAGTTGAGGAGTCCGCGAGTTGTGAAACAACGTCCCAAACTCGAGCTTACTTCAAAATAATGTGTGGCAATCTAAAGCGTTTAAATGATGTGACGCTTCAAGACGTCCCTGTGGTATCTTAAAGTAGGATTTAATTCGGTTTAGCCTCCTCGCTCTTCTGTCAGTGGATATACCTATGCATACGACCGTCAGCCTTCGCTGATGATGCTTATACAGTCAGCTTGTTCCTCTCGGAGCGCTTGAAGTGACCCAGCCGTCAAATGGAAAAGGTGGTGTCACATGATACTGATTAAAAATGTTTCATCTTGAGCTAAGCCAGCTGCGCCTGCTAACGAAAGATTGCGTTACGAGTCAGCGAGATCGCCCACTGACGACATCGGCCCTACGAGCTGCGAGCTTCTTCTTCTTCGGTATCACTCAAAAAAGCACACGCAACCGGCTAAGATGAAATTTCGATACGTATCCAGGTAAGCCTAGAAATAAATAGATAGTGTGATTGAATGGGCTCTTCCGCAAAATACATACATCATCTGAGCATATACACACACACACACGCGAACATATATATATATATATATATATATCAGCATCAGTAGGTCGGCATCGGAGTTCCGCCCGCTTGTGCCTTGCCCTACGCTGCAGATACGACGGTCTCTGTTCCACTAAGATACGGCCATTACTATAAACAAAGTGCGATATAACCCATTCGACGTTTCAAAACGCACACCACATTTCACCTTTCTCTCGACTCATTCCTCCCTCTATATCCCCACTCCTCGTCTCCTCCTCTGGCAGCGCCAGCCAAGGAGGCAACAACAGGCAGAACGAAGAACGAGAAATGAACAATACCTTAGAGCGGGGGAGGCCAGGCGAGACCGATGTTTATTACATCATAATCATACGAACAAACACACAGAGGCTATCGAAAGTTCGTTTTTGGCTGTAGACCAGTCTCGGCCCGCTTCACCCCTGCTTTCCTCTATATATTAAGAGAAATAGAGACAAAACGAGAGAGAGAGAGAGGCATGAAGACTATCTTCTACTATGAGATAGCTAGATCGATTGGCGCCCGTTCGTCCGCCATCTGGCCGCCACCAGTACGGCACTAACGTGGCACTACCATCCGCTAGCCCGGGACATTAAAAACTCGGTGTTTATTCCGCGCCGCTATTGCCGCTGCTGCTGTTACATCAAACTCGGATATTTCCGTCCACTGCAACCCACCTCCCGCCCTCGTGCGTTTAGTTCTGCTTGCGCTTGAAACGGCGCTTTCAATCGCAGCTCAAACATGCACCACAGTGGCGTCGCAACGAATGCTAGCCAGCAGTTGCGCTGCACCAGAACGTCCGTAGCTGTGTATTGTTGCCAAATACGTCTGAAAATGTCGGTGGTTGAAAACAGTCGTTCTGCTGGGTTCCTGGATGCACGCGGCTATGCGAGGGATTGCGATGGCCTTTTAACGTACTCATGAAGAGGATGCTGAAACATTATATGTGTTCAGTGCTCAACGCCTCCCGAGGTGCCGACAGCTTCATTAACTGTGCTATCCATAGTGGCTTTGAAGCTTCGGTGTGTGTCCTACATTTTGTGCGTTTTACTATCAACGTGAAGCCACGTATCGACGTCATCTCGCTTTTTAATTGCTGATCAAAGTATAACATCGAACATAACAGATTAGCCGATAGAGCCCTATATTACTCAAGAATTATATTGCTATAACGTAATTCAGGAAGACAAACCGTCCCCTTTCAGGTTAGCTATAATGAGTCCTACTCGTGTGAGTCATTTTTCGCCTATGCGTTGCTATATATGCCCAAAATGTTTACAGGTGCGGAGAGAAAGATTCATTTACATACTCATACGCCGCACACTCGCTTTCCTTACCAATTCTTTTCGTTGTTATAGTCTGCGCATAATATGAGCCCATCTGACGGATCCGCTTCTGACAGGCATTCTATTTTTCGTGCTGCCAGACTCAACTGAACCATAGGAGAGATGGTTTTTCGCAAGCGTCCATATCTGCATGCGTGGCAACCTGCGGACGCGATAGCAAAAGGCTGGGCGTGACAAAAGAGTGCACGATGGCGCGATGGTGTTCGTTGTAACACGCCACAGAGGGTGTCTACGATAGGGAGAGGCGGACCCGGTGGGACTGAGCTGTCACTAGCAAGGAAGGTTAGTGTGCAGCTCTTCTTCAAATCGCGTACAGGCCACAGGTTTATTTATACTGAAATCAGTGCCACCTGCAGTGTGGCCTGAAGGTTAAATATCTACGACTGCACAGATGTTCATTGTGTATTATGTATCCGCCAAAGTACTATATACAACATACAATGCACATATCCCCCTGTGCGTCTCCGTCGAGATCAAGCAAAAATAGCAGTGGATGCTTGACTAAATATTTCTTTTCAATTTATGCTCCTGCTCATATGCCGCCAATGCTGGACACACCTGAGACGTCGAGAAACTCTGGAAAAAAACTTTAAAAAGTCGGTAAGATCCTTCGAAATCTGCTTAACGTCGGGAAGATAACGCATTGGTGTATTCTCTCTTCTCCCTCGCTCTATCTTCGCGTTCGACATATCGAGGGAACTCCCTGACTGTTTTTCGAGTTGACCCTCAGCTGTTCCCCTATGTGACAGGCCTCAGCTCTTAACCTTTAGGAATTACTATGAGGACCTGTCGGGGCCACCTTTGCTTATTCTCTGCCTTACTCGGAATGAACTCCTTGAGTTGTTTTAAGCTCTCACATATCGGGAAGACTCGGATAAATCCAGTGTGAAGCCAGTATGTTAGCCACTGATTAATGGGAACAGTGCGCCCTATGAACAGTAAGCGAATTTATAAATTTGCTCGGCTGCGCTCGAATGCGCCATATACCCCTCAGTGGTAAACTATACATTTATCAAAGAAACTGTTCCATAGGTATGTCAATCATTGATATTCACTGCAGTGAATTCACATCGGTGGCAAACATCACTTTGCAGCAGGTAACATCGTTATTGTGTGCGGTGTATACAGTGAGGACTGAGAGAAGTTTAGCCGACTCTTGAGCTCGAGGGTAGTATTTCTTATTTCGTCGTCCCGACGAATTGAAAACGCATGAATCTTGGCCCGGCTCGATTTCCCATTCATCGAACTATTGAATATTAGAATTAATTGGCGTTCATTTGAGAATGTATTCGCATTTATTCATTCATTCAGTTAGTCAGTTAGGTTGACCCTTGAGCACGTTTCTATTTGAGGTGACACGTCCGAGACGTCGGTGGGGTGCTGTTTAGTCGACCATTAACATCTGGCCCCTCTGAGGAATGGCTCCTCCTCGAATTGAGACGACAGCGCCGAGCGACCAAAGGTCATGATGACGGTCGATGAACAAAAACACGCAATACCAGACGTTATTGCTAGGCATCGAGGGATGGAGAGAGAGAGTGAGAGAGATATGAGACGTATGATGGTGTGCCCCTGTCCCGCGCGGCTGCGAGTCGCGAGATTTTGGCGGTTTGCCAATCTACATAGTACCCGTGAATGTAGCAAGCCTCACTCCTACCTCCGTTCGTCACATGGACACTTGCGATAGCTCTCTCACTCTATCCTAGCGTTGTTTCGATCCAGCGGCTCGCGTCGGGCGTCCGCGCTGGGAGTTCAATCGACGAAGGTGGGTGATCTCTCTCGCGAAAAAAAACTACCAGAAAATAACAGTCCCGATATTAGTAGTGGCAAATTACAGTTTGCCCCGAGTTGCATGAGGTGAGTAAGAGACAATGTGGAACACATTGTATAGATGTTTTGTTTATTTCACAAGATTGTCTCAGTTGACTAACGATGTTATATAGAATACATGTATACAGCATTGAACATGAGCGTATGGCTTACAACTTGATTAGATATCTGATTTTGGTAGCTAGGTTAAGGATCGCACTCAACCGCATCGAGTAGCATGGTACTGAGCACATATCGATTTAGTATTGTAACATTAGCAATATAGATAGCTGTAGCCTGATTCGTGGAATCCCTGAAGGGTCGCGCCCATCACAGATGTTGGAACCCCAGAGCGGCGATTGGAACCCTTGTTATTATGTGGCTCCATTCGGCTTCCACTCATTACTGGCCATTGCGGATATCGAGAAGACGGGAAAAAGGGCTAACCTCTGCCACTTTTTGCGATTGTCTCTCAATGGGGAAAATATATTATGATATTTACGAAATAAATCTCTCCTGTGGGAGGTGCGGAAATACAGCAATATATATATATATATATATATATATGTGGCATTTCTGGTCGCTGCTTCATATTTCCATATCATATGCAATGATATATATATATATATATAGAATGTGATATTTCGCTCGTGATGGTCGTGGACAATTTGACCCATTTATCCACAATTCCACATCACCTTCTACAGAACATGTGTGAAATTAAGCATTTTCCTTTTAACCAATGTTGTCCTCGTCCTCGAACAACAGAACGCAACATATGATTTGCATGCCCAGTTAATATATCCGATTACAAGGAACGATAGTGCGATCGTCGTTGTCGTCGAAAGTTCAATTTCGAACGCAGCTCGACGCAGCTCGATATCATTTTCCACTTAATATCTGTAAGTATCTCCGTGTGAAAAAGCGTCTATAAGCGTGGCGGAGTGAGACGGAGAAGAAGCGTGTGGAAACGTTCAAATATACGACGAACTGACCAACCAACGGCGTTACAGGGTCCGTCGAGGAACAGCGAATTGATGAAGATGACAACACCCTATGATGCTAGAGTTCCGTGACAAAACAATCGCCCTTGCCTCGCCATGACGCCTGCGTCTTCTTGAAATATTTGGAGTCGGAGCAGTCACACGGATGGAGGAACGATCATTTCTCAATTCGACCTAAAGACAACAACACGACGCCGGTTTCGGCCACAGCCTCCCCCGCCCCAACATGGCGCTAGTGCCTCTTCTCATCTCTTCTTGATGTTCATCGTGTACAAAGGGCACCAGCAAAGTAAGATAGAAACACATTTTTTGAAGGCTAAGAAACTGCGGGTTACGACATGCATATGAGGAGTATTTCTAGACATCCTGTTTTGTGATAACTGAACAACATCCTGCTACTTCTGCGACGAGCACCGATGACTTGGCTTGGAAGAGCTGCATATTGGTCGAAAGAGAAGTCGGAAAGTCAAAAGCGACGCCCACCTCTAAAAGTCTCCACGAACATATGCGTATCACATTTCCACCACTTTATCCATGTCTAACCTGCATCCCTTTCAGTGACTGTTGTTCACCGAGCAGATTCTGACCAGGAAGACTTACAAGCCAGAGGGTTAATTAATTGCGCTTGGCGTCTTGTTACACGATCTTCCAAGAACATCACAAGAATACCAAGTTAGTAAGGAAAGCTTTTTCAACCCACGCCCGACCCCCCGGTCTGGTCTCCCTTAGTTGACTCCCCTCAGATCCCAGTCCAAGTCCACGGTTAATACTTCTCCGTCCAGGAGGGAATTTAGCAGCATATGTAGGAATACCTCAATATCCGCCACCGATTTCGTATCACTGTATGCCAATAATCGCATTCGCCGGTTATTTTTGCCTTAATCCATTTCCATGCGGGTTTTTGTTATTTTTGTGCGTGAGGGCTTGATAGTCCCTTGCGAGTGGTCACGATCGTCACCACTACCCTACGGGTTTTGTTGTTTTATCCTTGAGAGTCGGTAACCTTTGTACACGATACGTACCGCACCACATAAGGAAAGATACCAAGGTTTCTATAAAAACGCCTTGTCACTCAGAACGAATGGAACACAGGACAGAGGACAGACTGGCGCAAGATAAAATGTGCGCTACCGATTCAGCCATTCCGCTAATGGATGATCTTCAATAAAAGCTAGCATGGTGATCTTCAGTATGTTTAAGTCAATTTATGCACACGAAATAACAACCTGATGAATTTTACACAACAAAGCCGAAGAAGAAGGACCGACAGCTAACCTATTTATCAGGTTCACTTTCTTTAGAAGGGGCTACTATTCCCCTAGGCGATTCATTGTATAGAGGTGAGTTCAAGGCTAGTCTCCAAATAGTACATTGACCTAACTATTTTCATAGAACTTTCTTGATCAATCTTCAGCTGGAGACGACATCGACTTCGTTGCATTTATCTTCAAAATCTATACATTTTTCCCCACCCAGGCATTTATTTCTCGTGAAGTCCGCATGATTTCGTATGCTCTGAGCGCTGGTCATTTTGATGAAAACATTCAGTGTGATCGTACTCAATCTCTTTCTATTATGTATTGAAACAACTGAATATGCATCCAAAGCTAAAGTGGCCCAATCATATTTGAGTTATCTAGCATGAATGTCATAATTGACTCTTGCGTAGGACGAATGGATTCTTGGGGACAAGCACGAAAATACAGAACTGCAGGAGGCCTACACCGGACCCTTGGGGAACTTCCGAAGAACAAGTTTCGTGAAAGCTATAGGTGTCATCATGCCTAACACTAAAGATCCTATCCGTGAGATAACTTTTGATCCAACCAATGCACTGATTATCTATATGCAAATTCCGAAGTATACAGTAGAGGTGAACAAAGCTTTCGCAAAATCGAAGTCACCTCTGGCTAAGGCTAATCATGAATTGACCATTATGACGCTCAAAAGGTTTTCATTTATACACGCCAACGCTAACCTGACTCTCATTAGTATCGTTTATGGGATATCTTGCCAATTATGCTTTTTGCGAACGGCCATTACAGGGCAACAGGGAAAACAGCCCGGGTTTTCCACTGCTCAGCTCAGTTCGACTGCCACATAGACGACATAAACGCATCGCCGGTCTTCGCCGTTTGGTCCAAGGATCGGAATTATTGTGAGGCGACAGCGTAATTAGACAAAAATCAGAAGCTGTGATTTATGGACCTGATATATATATATATATATACACTCGGCTTTATGCCGGGGAATCCCTGATATAATTGGCGTTTCCTCCCTTTTCGGCTCTTTCGTATCTGCTCATCGATTGATATTGTTGAGTCAGCTGGTTGTTAGGCACACCTCCCCGCTGGCGAGAGAACAATTATAGTTCTATGCGTGGTGTAGCGAATGGCTCATGATGAAACCGTTTGAGTGGTGTGCCCTGCACAAATAGCAGTATAGCCAAATAGAAAATTTTATTATTTCGATATAATACTAATAATAATAATAATAACTTAAGAAATGACAAAACTCGGTGTTTTCGACCATTCAATAATGACATCATACAACGGAGAGACACGTTTGTTTGCACGAAAATCGGGCTCAAATTGGTCGTGTGCCTCCGCATAAAAACATTATTTCCTATATATAGCGGCCGAGGTATCAACTCTGTCATTTCATTCTTACATTTTTTACCACTAGTTCCATTTATCCCTCTCATTTTTTTTGGTTTCTCGCCCATCGCGCGCACTCGAGTCGCGCTATAGCAAAGCGTCGCTTCTTCTCATCCCGAGCGTTTTCGCCCGCCAGGGCGGGTTTGCTTAGGAGCCTAGACTTAGGAAAAGCCACGAGGAAGAGAAGAAAGAAACTGATGAGAGAAAATGGCGAACGGGTCCCGGGCTCCTGCGAATTGGGCAACAACACAAAAGGGTCATTTGCTACAAAAGGACAATGGCGGAGCGGGTTCAGCGGCTGAGGAAAAATGGCCTTACGCAATCTTCGGGGTAACACCACAAACCATTTCAATGGCTAGCTCTCTCGGCTTGAAGAAATCTGGGGCTTTCACTGTCGATCTGGCACTTTCAACAGCGACGCTAACGTCGACCAGCCCAGCGGCGACCCAGCAGCTAGCGGACGCTGGGTTCAGCTCAGTCTGTGTCTGCTCCGAGATGGGTCGGGGGCCGTTTGCGAGATCCGTCTCTGCGCGTAGCTGGGGTTCATTTCTCGCTGGTCTCATCTTTTATCGAGGGCTAAAATAGACCCAAGATGCGGGTCGAGGCGGTGGCGGCAGCGGCGACGGCCACATCAACGCGCTATGCCGGATCACAATACAGATATTATAGTTGACTAGGTAAGGCTCAACGAATGGACTTGACAATACAGATTCTTAAAGAACTCTCTGCAACGAGCTAAGATATACGATAGACAAGTATAGGGACAATAGCATTAGATCAGTTTCGTTGTACTAAAGGGATTATGGCGGGAGTGTCTGTTGTCAATTTAGCGAGAGAGATCCGTAAAGATAATCTTGATTTTCGGGTGGTAGATTGTACAAACGGAGTGGAAACATAGCTTACATTTAGTGGTATATTACTTTCCGCCGATGACCTGGTGCTTCTGGCAGAAAGGGGACAGGAGTTCCAAGAAATCAATCTAGACATTACGTGTGACAGGGCGCCGAGCGGATTTTGGCAATAATATGATGAAGTGATTACTAGGCCGATGCGCCAGCGTCGTATTTGCAGTGGATACGAATCAACGTGCCGGTCGACTACACAAGGAAAATACTGGAAATTCCGGGAACTGATACGGGTGCCCAGAGGGATTACATTTGGGAATATACGAAAGATAGAATTTATTATAAAAAATAACAGAAGGTAGTATATAGACAGCAATAGGTTAGTAAAAGAGCTTTATGATCGCTTTTAATCAGCTGATAAAGTGTCAAAAATCACGTGTACATATACTGTTCTAATGATGCGATCATTTGCGGTAAAATAGTCCTTCAACAAGAGCTATTGGCAGACACCTGACATCATGTTGCTACACATGTGCGTCATAGTTTGTGCAAGCGGGATTTGAAGCCTTGAGCGTCAGGGCAAGAGGGTCGATAGCGAAAAACACATATAACTCTTGCATAATCCTGTTAAATAATGAATGGGCTCTGATAACTCGGTTGCTGCTGTTAGAATTGCAAAATGCCGAATTGGGAATCAGTGAAACCACTGTATATATATATATAAAGTGGTATATCGCATATCGTCATAAGATTATGTATTGAGAGTTCATACATTATTGCTACTGAAATCATGTAAGTTACGTTGTAAATAAACAAATAACTAACTTGAGCTGCGTTCACACCCACGTGGTATGATGCAAGCCTCTGTTTTAAATTAAATAAGATGCTGTTTGCGAACACGGTAATAACTAATGACAAAATATTATTATATTTAAGCCTGAATTAATATAGGACATCTACATTAAACACACAACGCGTATTAAAATATTTTACACCAACACGGACATCTCGGTTGACACATGTGCCATGTAAGCTAGATATATATGTATATATATTTGCATTTACAAGCATCATGTATTCCGGGAGTTAATCTCATATTAATTACGCTATTTCACCCCACAGGTTTGAAGTCGTCGACAGTTCGAATGTTCGCACGCGTTCTTCTTACCTGAAATAAGACAAGACCCGAGTTAACAACATTATTCTCTAGCTTAAGATGACACTATTCAAACGAAGATATTCGTCTGTCACTATTGGAAAATTAACAATATTAAAATATTCCA
This sequence comes from Stratiolaelaps scimitus, assembly GCA_019614645.1. Taxonomy (NCBI): domain Eukaryota; kingdom Metazoa; phylum Arthropoda; class Arachnida; order Mesostigmata; family Laelapidae; genus Stratiolaelaps; species Stratiolaelaps scimitus. The sequence goes on from JABWDB010000028.1 coordinate 3,159,256, forward strand.
GACAGTTAAGAATAATAAGTCGTATTCCAACGATATCGCTAAACTACCATTATATTAATACTGATGTCCCGCATAAACAATATACCCAAGAATATCTCCCAGTCATCTCTATGTCAAGCGCCAAATCAATTTCACTAGTTCCAAAAATGTATCTTATACATAGAGCGCGTAAGCGCCGCCGCCGCCTCCTCCTGAGTCACGTACTCTGGCAAGCCCGTTGTGCACCGTCTTGCGATCAGAGATCTTCCCTGTGGACGTTCTCGGATTGTGGTTGCTGTTGCTTCTGTCGCCTTGACTGCTGTTGTTGCTGTCAGCGGACTGTATTGGGCTCATGAGTCGAAGGGCGACCAGCTTATGTTGCGCAGCGTTGAGTGACTAAGCGTACGTCTGTCTAGTTTTTTCTCTCACATCTCCCTGAGTTCAGCCACAAAGGCGGTCAGCTATTCAGTTACCGAATAATCTTTGAAGAGCTGTACCAATTCCCAATGCGCATTTGTTCGCTCTGGCTCAAAGCCGTCAGCTGGTGACGAAAACGCTTGCTTCCCCACTTAAAAACCGGCGGAGAGTGATAGAGATTGAGCGAGAGCGTCACGATTCAGACGGATAGATTAACGACATAGACACAGATACAAAACATCAACACACAGATGCATAAATGGAGGACACTCGAGGTTTGGCTGGAAAGCCTTCGACCTCACTCAGAATCAGCACAATAGTGCACTTTAATATGGCGGATATAAACGCTATGCAGTAGGCATTTCGACAGTGAATAACGTGACTATTTAATAACGCTTGTTTATACATAGTGGCTCGAATTAATACTCGTATACCCTGTAGTTCTATCCTAGAATGTGTGAATAATAAAGAAAAACGTAAGTGAAGTATTTTTCTCATCGAAGTAATCCCCTCTCATTAATGATTACAGGGAACACTTCTGAACGGAACAAGTGCTTCAAGAAGGGCAACAAAGCTAGAACAATATACCCCCCCCCCCCTGATAGCACGCAACAAGTATTCGGCAACTAGGTTCGACACCGCGGGAGAAGTTCTCGAATACGCACGTCTTTGCATAGTTCCGCACGAGGACCGAGCTCAACTCCGACGATACGAGAGGACATCTCTGGAGGAGGCAGTCTCAACAAGCAATGCTCCGAGCCCCCAGTAACTTTCGGTTGATTTCATGTTTTTTTTCTCTTTCGTGTCTATTAGCATTAATACCAGCTCAGTGATTAGACGAATATAAATAACACATATCAAAGCTACAGACGCACACTCGCGCATAGTGACTATATAGCATCACTAATCAATTACTACCAGTGTGCAATCATGTTTGTTTCAACAGGCACAAGACAGTTCGAGCAAACTTGATGAGCAAGTACAGTACGACGTTTGCACAACGTTGACGTAATAGGCATCGCTGTTATACCAACTGCAGCTGTCTTATTGCGGCCACGTCCGCCCGACGATGATCGAGCTTTGCGTGGATTTCTACACCGGCTATCAGAGTGGCAAAAGTTGCGCAAATTGCCTTTAACATACATAGCCTGCCGGCGGAACTCGGTGAAGCAACAGTTCGCCTATGCTCAGCATTGTTAGGGTGAGCATTCGCCTAACGTAAACTCACTTCCATTACTAATGAATCAGAAGTACGAGTTTATTGCAAATGTTAAATCGGCATTCGCCAAGAGCCCCCAAGATCAGGCTGCACTGATCGCCCTCGCGCCCATGACTTCGTTTCCGTTCGAGGATCAACATCATATTTATAGCGTGTTTTGCAACCCTCTGAGCGTTTTATTTGCATGCAGCTACGACTGTTCGTTTGGGCCCATTGTTGCCCAGCCGATGAAAGATGTATGTGCTTCGGTTGTGTTCCTGCAAGATTATCTTGTTCGTCTTTTGTCTTCCGCTGCTGTTTTCTGCACTTTTTCGTCAATCCTGCAAGCGACTCTCGCACGAAACAATGCTCAATTGGCATATATTTCCGTTTTGCTATCTTTAATATGCAATAATTAAGGTACGAGTAAGGAAGAGAATAAGCAAAGGTGGCCCCGACAGGCTCATAGTAATACCTAAAAGGTTAAGAGCTGAGGCCTGTCGCATAGGGGAACAGCTGAGGGTCAGCTGGAAAAAACAAAAAAATATGCAATAATTATGCGATATTGGTAATACCAGTGGTAACGAGTATTGTAACGTCTAGACAATAGAGAAATAGGTTAAATGCTCATCTCAATTTTTGGATGTTGTCCGACCATGTCGATTCTATGATAATTATTCATCATATCGTATTTGTCTAACCTAACCTCAGCGCAGAGCTAGCGATCAATTGTCTCTGGAGTTTTGCAACGTGTCACTTAGGATCGAACCTTGACGTTGCTTCTCTGTAGTTCAAGCTGTGATCGTAATTGTCAAACATCGCTACATCCAATCTCCATGTGGACCTACGATCTCACAGAGGTTGCAGCTTGCAGGACTGATCGATTGCACCCCATGAACGTCCCTATGTCGTAACGGAATATCATATTGTATTGCCCGTACGGTGGCGTTGTACCGCCAATTTCGTCGAAGTTGTTGTGTTGTTCGCGTTGCCTACTGAGATTAGCTGTGCAGCATTTTCTGTAGTCGCAAAGAAGCGTGTCATATGAGTCCCACACAATCGATAATACCACTACCACTACTGCTGCTGGAGATCATTTCAAGTGCGCTATGCCGTAGTGCAATTTTTTTTATCTGAACGTTTATTTACTCCAGACGATTATAACTTTCGCATACAACCTGCAGATCAACATTGCTCTTGATCGACCCTTTGATGCAACAACGATATTCGACATGTTTAACAAAATGTTTGTTGAAATATCAAAATTTCACAAGTCACAAATAGCATTCGCTTGGTAAGGATCTCCTTCAATATTCAGCCCAATTGAACAGATATTTATTGTCAATATCTCTACGACTCGAATCAGGTAAGATGTCCGGGTCAACCCGGCAAACTTCAACAAACTCAACGGGGTTGACTGTGGTTGACATTTTTCGAGAACATGTTCGTTCCTAATCGAATTAGCCATTGGTCACCATTGTCGGTGTACAGCGACATCCAAACGAAAGAGGTTTGCTGCCGGCTGCGCTGCTCGTCGTCGCCCTCTCCCCGGCTGCTTGTTAGGCAGACGGCCTAATTGCTGTCGGCCTGAAGGACCCTTGAGGCCTAGATCGGGTGCGAGAAATGGTCGTCTGCTTCAGGGAGAGCTCACCTCGTTAGGACTTTGTTAGTCTGTAAATTTTCCACTACACTGCCCCGGCACAGGTACCAGCTCGCTCCTGTTGTCAAGGAGCCAGAAACTAATGTGCCTCTGTACTTCGGTGTCAGCTGATACGAAGACGAGACGGCGAAGCTGTTCGTCCGTTGGATCTCTGGAAACTCCATCGCTCTGTCTCTCTCTCTCTCTTTGTCGCTTTGGAAACACAGCAACGCAAACTTCTTCAAGATGTCACACCTATCTACCTATCAGGCATTCAGCCCGCTGCAAGCAGATTTAATTTATGGACGTTTTGGGGCTATAAATTTGGCCAAGTAGGACACCAGGTGTGTACAGATACACAGCGTTACATGGCAATAGATGCAGCGAATCCTGAACTTTTTGATAGATAGATAGACTCTCGTGAACTTTGTGCTAAATTTGGGACCAGCATGTTTTGCGTTGGTCATTGTCGATTTCATACCACCTGTATAGGGCCCACACAAAACGAACTGATTTCCACAATTAGATGTTAAAGCAACGCTTTTCCATTGTGAAGAGAACTACCGCAGATCGTTTGTGATCCAACAGAATTTATGAGCTGATTGCCAAACGTTCTCCTCGAAGAAGAAGCTATTGGTAAAGTCACCATAGTGCACTTTAAAGTGAGTCGCTAAATAGATTGCATCCTAGATAGCTTCTGTCCGCGAAGTGTCACCTCATTAGTGTGACTCCGGAATATTGTGCCAACAACATTTCGACGTAAGGGATACTCCTCATCTTGGGCGAGGCTTTCGCGTACTTATTATAGGTATCTGTCTACGCAGTCTCGATACCAGACTGTGTGATATAAACGGCTTCACTTTACCCACTTGTTTAGATACACACGTTGAGGCCGCCTGCTGCGTCAAGGCCCTTCTGTAGTCATGACTTCGATATATCAGAGGACTTCGTTAAATTTAACGCGTAGTGTTTCACCATCATTCGTTCACCAGTAGACCTCAGTCTCCCTCTGTCTCGACATCTGTCCGGTTATTCACGATGAGAAGACCTGCGTGGACCTTGATCTACCCTATTGAACTGCTCGTATTGGTGTGCTTCAAGATGGGTAAACATAAACACAATAAGAATCCAATTCAAGTCCTCTTCACACTTCAGTATTATCATTATTATTAATATTGAGACTATCGGTCAAACTTAGCGAACGAGTTTAGGGTTCACTATTTCACTCGGTAGAACTGCTATGACCTACATCTGCTAGCATCAGTAGTAGCTGTTCGTTCTAACCCATACACGTTCTGCTGCATAAGGGAATACATTCGTTGGCATCTGCCAAGCTCACTTTAAATTAAGTAGAATACTTCAGCGTATGAGCAAGTTCGCCTCAAAGGTTTTGTACATTTCAGAAGAACGAGAAGAATTTTTCTCTTCACCTCTCAAGAATGTTTCAGATTGAATCGAAAAAAATATCTTTATTGACACAAAGGGTCGTATCATCCTTTGTCACATACACCATACAGGCAAGAAACACCATGGAATTACTCACTATTCGCCCATTTTCGACACAGGATGAGGAAACATACTATGTGTACATGATTTTTGTTGTTATTGCTGTTGTTGTTGTTGTAAGTCATGCTTGCTGTAATTTTCATTTTATAGAGAACGATACGACTTGATCAGTCGAAAGAGCCACGAACAGAAAATCTGCCTCATTGATGAATGAGAACTACTCTACACCGGTGCCTTTCGAAACATTAGGAGGAAAATGGATACAATTATTAGACTTCCTACAGTCATTAGAAGAAATGTTACCGTCCGCTACAGGAGAAGAACCTGCAATCGAATTTTTAGGGCAAAGATTTTCTTTACGTACCCAAAGGGGCAACGCAATTTCTATTTTGGGCACGATTAGGTACAGGGGAAATGGGAGCTCCTTGTTTTAAATATTCTACTAAGGACATATAGAGGAAGTTTGTGCCTAGATGGAGTTCACGTTCACGTATCGGAGTACAATTGTCGCCCACTTTTCTAAATGAATAACTAAGCAGTGTTAGAATAAAATTATTATAAATGTAAAACACGAGGGGATTCGGATGCCGAAGGTGCTCCCATCATGAGCTTGCGATTGGATGCCATCGTCTGCAAGGACAACGTTTTGACGATTGACTAGACGACCGTGTCCTGAACTGTCAGAACTGTCCTGTCCTGAACTTCTTTATCTAAAGATTCTCGCCAGGTACGAGGAACGAAGAGAACAAGCAAAGGTGACCCCGACAGGTCCTCACAGTAATACCTAAAGGTTAAGAGCTGAGGCCTGTCAGATAGGGGAACAGCTGAGGGTCCGCTCGAAAAACAATTATTTTAGAGTCCTAAACTGAGACTAAATTGACACTGCTGATGCATACAAATCCCTCTTGTAGCGAAGTGCGGCGTTTGTGGCTCATAGATGTCTCTTTTTTTAACAATGTATGAGCAAAGGTTTTTGGATAATGAGTACATAGAAATATAATTATTTGAAGCGAGTCCTGCAGGTGCTTGTTCCGCCAGAGAATACTTCTCTGGTGTAACTTGAATAAGATAAATTTACAAACATGTCGTCTCGTATATCAAGGCTACATGTATATGTTTTCATAGTGGCTTCAGCATAAACAATACAGCACATAGAGCAATTACCTACAGTGGCCTATACACGCTAGAGTTGAGTTCATCCCGACTGCACTTTTTTTCGAGTCGACTTCATAGCAACAGTCAAATCTGCGAACACGCCGAGCTTCGAGCCATCGAGTGCAAGTTCCTATTTCACGAGCATGACCTTTCGAGAGCTCAAGCGTCTCCGGTCACATTACTATTATAAATAGTATATTGACGCTGAGTCTGTGGTGTCTCCGCAGGTTTATTGAGGGGCTCTTCCATACAACCTCTCATAATGCACACGCTGGTGTTGATAGGACTCCTGTTCATGTTGTGCACGGTGGAGATTCGGCCCTATCGATCAATTCAAGCGCGTGGAGGCGGTCAGGGCGCACGGCTCTGACGACAGTGGGCATACTGATGGAATATCTGCCCGTCGCCTTGACGAGGTGAGCCTGAACTCCATCGAGGCAGAACACTATTGAAAGGCAGGGCTCTCGTTTACCTACCTCATCGTAGGTAAAAAAGAAGCCTCAGTCGATGGCCAAACCCACTAGACTCATAATTCCCAAAATATGTACGTACACACACTGGTTGAAAGAAACCAGGTAATGAATATTGTGGCACAAAGAGATAGGGACTTTGCAGGAAGCTTCGCTGTTGTCCGTGATCTAGCGCAGGTACGCTATTGAGCCGATACATACATATGTATATATATATATATATATATATATATATATATAAACACGGTATACTCGGTGCGTATCTAATCAAAGTCGTGTTGCATATGTTTACCACATTTGCCATCTTTACCAGTTTTTGCCGATGGGACTCGTTAGTCGGCAGCGTGTGTTGTATTCTGCGTCAGTCGATTGCTGCTTGCGTCGTGGGTTCGACTCGTTGTGAGGACCAAAGGATTTTCTCTATAAAAACCGTCTCTAGAAATGGTGCCTATCGTACTTACATTATATGATATATTATTGCCGAGGCGTCACGGAGGTGAGAACATTCCGCCGACACTTATCGTACTAATTACTAGTCACTGTGTACGGGTAAGCGTCGAGAAATATCTGCTGGAGGTCGACGGTCTGGAGGCCTTCAGCCGCGAACGAAGGTCCGTGATATGTGACATATTCTATATGGTGTATTCATCGTACGACCGTTATGATCGCTGAATGATAGCACAAATACAACATCCGCTTGGCACAACACAAGACACGCTATCAGTCTATCTGCTTGTATCACCGACAGATGGGCAATGACAAACGCGCTCAGCTGCTCATCATGATGCAATCCGATGTGTGAAGATCGGCGATTTTGCCCTTCTCAATGAGGGACACGGAGCAAACTGTATGTGTTCATTGTTGCGGTGGCACGGCAGTACAGGTATATGCCCCTTTGTAGATGCCTGCTCTCGTGGTCGCTTGGAACCGGTTCCATTTCTCTCTGCGCCTTATCATACGTTCTAACTAGCGCAGACCGACAGCTGTGACGTGGAGCACAACAGCTGACCGCGGGAACGGCGTGTGCAAAAGTTATGACGAGCATTTCATTTTCCACAATAGAATGCGAACAGGTGGTTCATTCAGCGATGCAGCCGGGCTGAGGAGTCCCAGAGGAATTAGTCCACCTAGCTAATTCAAATGCACTTGCACGCTATATACGCCTGACGTTGATTCAGTCACAAGGCGAATGAGACCCGGGACAGCTAGTGTCGCCATCGTGTGGCGAGGACGCGAAGTCCAGATATCCACAATCCACCATACAGGGTTACTTTCTGTTAGGGAAACCTTAACACTTTCGAACAGCATATAGGCACACCACCAACTGAGAGACATTATCGTCATCGTTATTCGGCATGCTCAATTCTAACGAACGCATAAATACACGCATACGTAGTTGCATAGCGTCGTCGCAACGAGCCCAATAACGAAACCACTGATCGCGCAATGTTTCATTGGCATCTTCGATGACAGTCTTTTTTTAGGCCGTGTGCGAACTCTATCGACGAACCGGAGCGGATCACACACGACGTAAGTCGCAGTGCGCACTGGCTGCTGTTATCGAATATACAGCATCGCTCGATCAAAGCGGTATCGAATGTTGGTACGAGGCTAATCGACTTCGGCAGTAATGAGCTTCGTCAAAAGAAGAGATCATTTCCGTCCTGCTGGTTGAATATTTATTCGAATCTCTGCTCTCCGGCTTAGCTCTCTATCAAACGCAATCGTGCTCTCTGCCAGTAACCTGACTAAATAATTGATAGGGTTGCTGGTGTATTATAGGTCGGCGTTGAAACAGTTCTCTGCATCACAATGGCTTGTTAGACGAGATCTAGTTTTTGAGTCGATGCTCACAATCATCTCGTCCTTGCTTTCGGTCTTACATCGTCCCTTTCAAAACGAACGAATCCGCTACAATCCTTCGTCTTGCCGCATTTAGGATACATTCAGTACGACAGGCGCCTTCCAAAAGCTCACTTACAGTTAGTTCACCCCAAACGATACAGCCGCCCCACCGATCAACCTGTATTAATCACTATGGATAGCTAAGCAGGTAAGGTAACAACGATGATACAAGGCTCTCAACGACTTTGACCCGCGCCAGTCTTCAGGAGGAGTTGGCCCCTTCGGAACGCCGGGGACTCCCACTGACTCCACCCTTTATTATTTTAGTATTTGGCGCTGAGCAAGACGTCTCAATACTTCTGACGGCGATTTTGTGTTTTCATTTTTATAAAATGAATATATTGCACGAATATATTGCATATACAATATCGTATTATATATATATATATATATATATATATATATATACACATATATACATATATATAACATATATGTAATATTGTAGATCAAAATTAGTGGTTTGGTATCATCTATCGACCGCTATTTAGTTAGAAACTCAGGAATTGTTGGGCAGCATCAACGATCTCAGTGTCAGGAACGCTGCCATTAGATGAATCACAGAAACGTGGATAGGCTGCGCTCATATAAGTGTCAATTAAAAAAAAGAAAGCATTTTTACCGACACTACATAATGATACGGATGATGATGATGCTACCAAGAATACTATTCATCATTAGAATAAACGTTTATCCATCCAGCATTGAAGGCGATGCAAGGCGATGTACAGAGCGCCGTACGACACGCGAGGTACACGCACAACTCGTCAAAAATTCCAAGTGCGTCACTAGGCTCCGAGGGCACGGTTCTTTGTTTATATATTACGGTCTACGCCCGGGGAACAACAACAACAACAGAGGAGAGCGTCATGAACCGAACAAGCTAGCTCGCGCACTGCGAGCGACTCACCGAGACAACGGGGGAGAGAGGTACATTCGAAAGAGAGAATTCCGTCTGGCAATAAGGCAGTCTTTCACATGCATACTTGGGTGACGCGATCACTATTTACATTAGGCCTTAGGCCGCTATGCCCAGTAACAAGTTCAACACAGGAGAATAACCAGGCTCAGTCACCTCCATTCACCTGCATCTACCTGAGCTGTGAGACTGATGCTGTCCCTAAAGGCTTCCTATATAACCATAATGATACTGTTTGGTGTACAGATTGCATAGAACCCACGCTCTCCTTTGCGCATTACATAGTTTACACACGTCGATCTCGGTGGATATCTGATTCTATCTGACGCATCTTTGTAGTGAACTTCATTGACAAGTGTCACCTATTAGGCTAAACAAACCCATGCGCGTACCACATTATTAGCACACTCGGCTTCGAAGGAGAGAGCGTATACGAAGGTGGTACCATAGTCTAGGTTACGAACGTTCAGTGGCACATGTTGATCCAGCCAGTTTTCAATACGGTTTCTCTCAGCCAACATCTAACATCCACGGTACAGCTTTTAGCATTGCTTCCAGCCAGTTTCATAGAAGCAAATATACTATTATATTTATAATGATTTATATTATTTTACAATGTCGATTGTGATTGGAGAAGCTAGTTCTTCGCACAGGACTGCCGATTGTTTCGACATGCGACGCGAAATTAATTGAGATTGCTGGGGCAATCCCTCACTCCTCTCCTAAACTTTGTGCTCGGACAGCAAGCTTTAATTAATTCGTCGTTTAATGCAGGCTTTTCGGTCGGGGCTAGCAGCGAACCTGAAAAGCGACCGCAGATCAGCGAATGACGTCGCCATCCGCGAACTTTACAATGAGGGTGTCTGTATTTCTATAGAGGTTAAAGTGGGATGAAACAGTCAAATGCCTGAACATTCGTTTTGTACTGAATGCTCTAATGAGTATATATACATATATATGATTTAGTTTTAGAATGGGAGTTTGTTAGACTGATGTGTAGATTCGATCTACTGCGAAACAGGTAATCTCGCAGATTAAGAAAAAATCGCACACCTAGCAGACAAGGTGGACGAGATGGACAGGATTGCATTATGATGGTATATATATTATATAATACTTGAAATGCAGATGTCGTTGATGATCGTTTGCTGAATCTCAACCGAATTCGGTAGGTTGATCTCTTCGTGAAACTTAAAATCAACAACAAATTAAAGGGGGACTATAGAACATGAGCTCTATTTATGTCTATGCTGACTCAAACTTAGCAATCGTTTCCATCAAACTCGCTGCCCGCCAAGTTTGTAAAACAAATCAAGTCTGGACCAAGTGGACCCACAGGAATAGATCGCAGGCATCAACGATTTCGTTAGGCCTCCGGCAATGGGCTAAGTGCATTGCCGATTTTCAACAAGCAGTTCCAGACAGAATTCTAGATTGGTCAAAGTGAGCAAATACACTGGTGCCAAGCGAGGATATCAGGCTACCCCCCCCCCCCCAGTGACATGAGAGAAGATAGATGACAATCCTAGTAGGGCTGAACACGCTCGAGAAAGAAGAGCCAGCTCTGGAAGAAACCGTGGTCACCTGGGCAAACCTTCACTTGTACACTACGACTAGTACTACCACTATTACAGGTTGCCAATCCTGGTATAAAAACGCGGGAGAGAAACATATCATGCTTTACGAGACAGATGGAAGTGCGCACTCGGGCGCGCGGTCGTTGGGAATGAGGATGCGCGTACTGTTCGATCGCGGCAACGACTCTAGGAACAGCCATACGCTGTTTCATATCGAAAGGCTTTAGTTGCAAGTTTCCAACTGCGGTTCTTTATGCCGCCCAGAAACAGCGCACGCTTATGCACTGTTACCATCGGAAATAACAAATATATTTATTAGTATGTAATAAAACACACTGATAAACATGTTAATCATCAATGGGCTCTTCCAGATTTGTTATATTGTTGGCATGACAATGTAGGCCTAGTTTAAGGCTTCACATATTTAAGCCTGCATACGTTTTGAACTAAATGAGTGCGACTAAACTTTATTTTAACACGCTAGTATTCCCGACAATTGTTGGGAAGTCTATCAGCAATGCAATTTTCCAGGTAAATGTTTGTTGACAATAAGCTGCAACGTTAAATGTTTTCAAGACGTTCGTCAGTTCCAGCAACCGGCGACGGCCACTCCTCGACGTCTTTCGGTACCAGGATTCTCCACCTAAATCGGTGACATAAACATTGGACAGTACTAATTACTTAGAACAGATCTAAGTAGTAAGACTATAGAATACAATACATTTATAATATGAGCGTATAACAGCAATTGCAGTTTGCAAATTACGTATTTGCTTTGGTGTCAGGAATCAATGCGTTTAGCTAGCAGGTAACTTCTTTAACTTCTTCTTTTTCTTCTACCAACGTTCTATAGATGCCATACATATATGAAGTTCCGCACCGACGAATATCGAAAGCGCTCCCTTCCATATGATTAATTATCTATTATTCTAAAAGAGACACACAAACACACACACACACACAATTCTGATTTAACCACTTTCCAGGTTAGGCACGAGAAACAGATCCACGCAGGTTCACCCGTCCAACAGGAATCGCCCAACGTTAATATATATCTTTCGGACCGTGTCTGGAGATGGGTACTTCTCACGAAGGCTCTCCACGCCACGTCAGCAACGAGCACTGGATAAACGAGAAAATATCTCTCGCGTGACAGCTAAGCTGGCCCTTCGTTTTGACATAAAGCAGCATCAATATAATTAATCGTAGTGGCTGGCGCGTGTGAGCGAGATTGGTCACGACATGATTCGAGTTGTCGGCTGGCCCCTTTGGCCTTTTTAGTCGCCAATGAGCTAGAGCCGCACCTTCGACGACTGTGGTGGCGGCGGCGGCGGCAGTCGTTTCCATATGAGTGGCGATATCGTCAGAGTAAAAGGCAGACTAGCCGATGTGCATGATTGAAATTCATAGCGTTGGTTACGTGTTGATATCGACAACCGACACAAAGACAAAGAGGTGTTAGCGAAGTCTGGTCCACATACAACACCATGCTTGAAATCGGCATGCTATTGTATGTGGACCAGATAGTGCTGTGTGACGCCTGCTTCGCACGTCATGCTAAGCGCATATTGAAGTGTTGATATGGAACAACAAAGCATAGTGACAGAGCATAAGACCTGACTCAATAAAAACCATGAAACCTTGACCGAGTGTTTTGACGAGGGTCAGAGAGATACAGGTGGATTTTTTTTGTTCAATCAACACACGTTTCCTTTGGACTCCCCCGTGGGGATTTGTCGCTCAATTTGAATATCGTTTGGCCTTATCCCGCCTGGGGAGTTACTTGTTTGTTCGACTTGACACGTAGAACATGACATAAAAAATAAGTGTGTACAATACTTATCGACCTCTGACGGCAACTAAGTAAGTCGGCACGTCGGGTTAGTCAAACCTAAATGTCGTTCGATACGCAGGTACGAGGAACAAAGTTGGTACAGATACGATTCTGCTAGTATTTAGCCACAGCCCTGTATGTATATATATATATATACCCCGAGTCGTCGCTGTCGGCGTCTCATCGGTGTTTTTTGCAAAGATTTCGCCTACACCTCCTCACTCGCAGCAAAGTTCCCAGCGCCGTTATCGTCAGGCCAGCTGCATTCGGTCTCTTTAAGTACCAGCAGCGGCAGCAGCAGCAACGGTAGGAACAACCACCTCCACGGTTAACAACGTTAGCAGTTGACATACAATACACGTATGTGAATATATATATATATATATATATATATATATATACCTTTTCCTTTAAGCACTCTATCTATATCAACACTAACACACGTGATACGGTTACGACAATGGTGACTTGGCCTTGGGTTTATCCCATTGCGAAAAGGGTCGTTTTTCTGCTGTCCCAGTGGTAGTTTGTTTCCCGGAGGGTCATCCCTTGACGATCACCCTTGGCAAACAGCAAACGACAAACCTCGTAAACGAACAGACAGACATGTCTTTAAACTAATTTAGATTAGATGTACACACAACGTGAAAATGTTGATGGATAGCTCTGTTCGCTCGACACGATCAAGGCGATAACAGCGACGATCTCGGCCTGATAGCGATACGTCCCAATTATGACAACGATTAGTGTGGGCTGTCGCTTAGTAGCCGGAGGGAGTGCAGCTGAGAAGGACAAATCTCGATTCTTTGTCCAAGCCGGCTGTAGCTTTTCGGATAAACATTTTGGTTTATACTATATCTATATATATAGCCTATATCCAACCTTTGTGGCAACGTAATTTACAGCGGCTCTAAGGCAAGGCGGAGACAGTGACGATGAAGGCAAGCCAATTATCCATGCGCCGAATCGGTTATTGTGTGGAAGCCTAGGCGGTGAACATCTATTATACTTCATCTTCGATTAGGAGTCACTGTGTCTGACCAGGACATCTGTGCGATTTATTAGTATTTCAAGCCCATCCTCTGCCGGGTGTCAGCTTATGATTATAATAAAGTTAACAATAATAATGATGCCAACAGGCAGCGGCAAAAATAGCGAATACGAGGAACAGCTGAATGTCTGTATACGAGCAAGTATTGAAATATCAAATAGGCCTTCTGCTTGAGTATCCAGCTACAAAAAACACGCCAAAAATTCTATTCATATTGTCTCACATTTTTCGCATGGCCGCGTAGCGGAACGCGTCGAATTCATTAATATTTTTTGACTAAATACAATTACTAATTACATAGTAAACCATGGCTCCCTGCCTTAATACCAACTCCTATACCCAATAACGTAACGGTAATGGCCATATGCCTATATCACGCCTGGGCCAGTGCACCGATGGGACAGATGCATGGTGTGTCCGTCAACAATTATTTTCTATTGTCTATTCTTCCCATGAGGCGGACGAGTACACATTAACTGTAATAGCTAGCTCAAACAGTTGCGTCGATTTTTTTCACTTTTTATTGCTTATTCTTCTTATTATTATTATTAGCGGTCAGTAATTAGAGATTTAGTTGGGGCCAGGGGATCAGGCCGAGTCACCCGTCACCCCATTGGGAGGCAATGGCATTCTGCCTCACAGAGAGAGGGAAAGGCGCTGCAGAAGGAAAGATCCTGCGCGGTCGTTACGTCGTTAATTTCATGGCAGACCTTGATTTTAGAGTCGATGAGTGCTTTGAGTTGCTTCGCTCGCTCGATTCGTTCTCCGACTTCTCAACCCGATAAAACTGTCGCGATGCCCTCCGAACAGGCTTTTTTCAGATAACAAATCCTCCGCCGAGACAGATAATCGCGATGGATGATGGTGACGATGATGCATAACGCACACTGACTCTCACCTGAGGCAGAGAGCGTCACTGGGCCCAAGCCTGCTCGACTGCTCTTACTGTCTGTCTTGATTCGACCGACATCCCGATTTATAGGATCTTGCTAATAGGATCAGCTGCACTGAGTCAAGGTCCCGCTAATTAGACTATTACCACTATGGCTATGACTAGGGTGCGCATGCGCATAAACCTATTAAAATCCCTCTTTGCTGATAGCTGACAAAGGAAAACTTGAGAAGCTCAAGGGGATACGTGGGTGCATCATCTCTCATTAATATGATTATTACGATTATTATATCGACAATTACGGGGTTTTTTTTTTGTTAACCTCGAATAGAAGGCGAACGTTTCGAAGCAAAACTTTCAAAGCTTTGCAAGTGGGCAATTAACGACGTTGTTGATGACCCATTCAGTCCGTTCTCTCGAGCGAAAGCAGAACCCTCTTTGCTATACGAGTGTCGAGGTGAGAGCCGGACTATCTCAAGAAATAACAGTTCAGTTCACGTAACAACGACTAAAAACAATGCAGCAAAGGCTGCAGCAAAGGCTGCTCAAATGAAGTTCTCATCGAACAACATAGGTCTTGCTATTGTCATTTCAGCTAGAATCGCTTTCTGCGAACCTCACTTGTCAGCACGACCATGTTCTAACTTCCGAGTGCTTGATACAGTCTGCTGCTTCCAGCCACGTATCTGCTATACATCGAGCCAACAACTGGCATCGATCGGTCGATTATGTCTGTTACTCACATATATGCATGGGCATACCCATTCACTATGTGACAATATTGCGGTATTACGAAATAATGACGACTCGGTTATTCTGGCGCTGACGCCCGAACGCCACCCATTCGATATCGAGCAACAGCGTTAGCTCTGACAGTGCGTGACAGTTTCATCCAGTGATGCCTGCTGCTCTGTTTGCCGAGCAATGGAGGCATGTCAACGCACTCCGGAATCGCTGGTGGAACTCGCGTCGCCTTTTATATCTCGCCACATGAGTAATCGTATAACAATGTGGTAGCGCGGACATCGAAATATCGATTGTTGCAGCCAAGAGGCAGTTAGCTGGTTTTACGAGGAAGTTTCCCGTGAATCTACACGTGCACTGCTCCACTACGATACTTTCTGTGGTCCACGAGGCAAAGCTCAAGCGTGTTATTGTTATTATTATTATTATTATTTTAGTATGCGCATGGAGCTGTTTCAAACAAAACAGCTCGATGAGAGATGGGCCAAGTTGGTGATGATACTTGTATACACCGGTAGTTATGACTTCTCTTTATGGCTCCAGAGCCCCCAGAGCTACTTTCATCAGACATTTTTCAACGCGAATCCATGTGGCGGCATGGGAGAAGAGGGAGAGAAAAAGGCACACTTCCCTGAGACCACGGCAGGATTCGAACCTGCGACACCCGGTCTATTTATCCAGATTGTGTCCCTTGGTACTACCGACGTTACCGCCTAGACCGTCACTGGAACTGAGCATCGGTAGTTAAACATTCTTTGGGCAGACTTTCAGCTGTTCATGGCCACCTTTGCTCTACTCTCAACCTTCTCGAATCTGGCATAAATTCACAGATAGCGACAGATGATAAAGGAATCCAAAAATTCTCCGCGTTTAGCAGGATTTGAGGCCACGTTAGATGCCCCATCGGCACTTGCCTGTGCTTAACTAGCGCTGGCCGACTCGATGAAACCGAGTGTCTACCTTTTTCTTTTTGTCTATGTTAACGGCTAAACCTATTTACACTACATATTCACAGTCTAACACGGCTGTCGTGTGGTGGTCTCTCCATGACCAGATGTCCAGTGAGAACTACGGAGTCGTTAAATTGAGCAATGAGGTGGATCTTCTGGGGGAGATACCGCACGAGGAGACTTTACTTTGAAGGCCTACCCTCGAACAACAACTTCCTCTCGCCAGGGCGAGCATCACCGTGAAGTTCACCCGGAACATAGCCACATGCTTGAACACAAAGTTTCCAGTGAATCCTATTGCACGTAATTGTCTGGGTTACGTTCTCTGAGGATACCGACAATTTGGTAATTCACTCTTTCATTGCACATAACTTGCACAACTGTGTACATTCAAAGACATTCGCTATCATACAATCTACAAGTCTAGCCACACGACAGAGCCCGAGGAATCTAGCCATGTCAGCGTTATATCTAATAAATCATGTAATACCGTCATATCCACAATACCATAATTAATTGTCTCGTCATATGTCATTCTTACCTGCAATTGCTTCAAGTTGCTGAATACACCTCGGATTAGTTGCTGATAATAATAATACGATACAAAATAGCTCGATATATATATATATATATATATATATATATGCATTTGTGCGAGAGCATACTCCAATAAACGGAGCGATAAATTATAATTGTTGTACAGTGTCGCGGACGCACACAGGCACACATACTATTGTAGAGTCCACGATAAGGTAACATGTACTTACATATTTACCATGTTCAACAATCGTACATGTATTCCGTTTTCTAAGCGCTCCGCGTTCTCCATTGAATAGAAAACATCTTCCTGTTCATTGTAAACCTTCGGCTTCTCCCTTTTTTGAGTTGAGTAGGCCGACTGATAGTATTGTATAATACATCTGCACGACTATACCATATCGTCATGTAAACGTCACGTCTCACCACGTCGACAGAAGTGGTGAGACGTCTCGCCGGCAGACGGAATCCATCTTTCTGCCGTCGTGTGTTCTATCCATTGTTGTGTCTGTCGTGTTATGGTCGACTAGCTACTGCTAGTTTTCTCCCAGAACACATTCCCTTTTCTTCAGCCTGCTCTACGTTCTTCGGTTCTACCGATTCCGCTTCGATATCTCCAGTCAGTCAGGGAGACCAATATGTAGAAGTGTCTTCCCAGGTTGCCAGCGTAGCTTATGCACCTAGCTAGCGCGTACACACATACATGCATTCATATATATATATATATATATAAAGAAAGATGTCTACTCGCCTATTTCACATACCAACAATGAATATTCTATTGAGTCACACGGAAGCAACGGCGGACAATGCGGACGATCTTAGGGGATCCTCTAACATCGTAGCGGTAGTGCTCCTACCGTAGAACATGTGTACGGTCTTGCCGCGTGGGATTTCGCCATTCGCTGCTGTGTCAATCTCAGGTATTCTGTTGCGGGCCTGTGTGTATAGGGCGTGTTGGCCGAATGACGTGCGACCAGAGCCATCGCATAGAAAAACTACATCGGGATCGCGGGGGTTTCGTTGAAAAACTGGTTGGTACGTAGGTAGGGGAGTTTCCTCCGCATGCGGGAAAACTGGTAGAAACGAACGTTAAAGTCGCTGGAAGCAACGGCGAAGTCAGTCGCCAACGCCCACGTAGACGTCCAGCGTCGGAGTGTGGTATCGCGGCAGGAAGAAGATGCTCGAGTCTCTTTCAATGGAACAAAATTATACTTCCTTTCCCCACTATACACCCAAAGCCAGCACAGTCCGCGCCAACGGTGCCAAACTCGTTGGCGCTCGATTTGCGTGGCTGATGGAGCGCGACAATGTGGTGCAGGTTTTTGTTTTAGTTCTTATTTGAAACAAAGTATTCCTTCGAATACCCCAGGAACTGAGGAGGGAAGGGACAGGAGTTCGAAACTTGTGAGAGTTCGGGCAGTTATTCGACCATGAAAGAGCACCGTCGGCGCTAGTCGGAGTATCACACGGGGTAGGCAAAACAAATGTTTAGTCATAAATTTATAGAGAAGCGTGGGTGGAAAAGTGATGTCGAGAAAACCTACCACTTCTACATATTGCTGTTGCTGTCCAGGGCATGATTCAAGGGCATGTACACATTAGCCTAAACACATATGCAGAATTTATAATATATGAAAGCAGGCACCTGTACCATATATATATATATATATATATATATGGTCACTTCCATTGAACGATTCTACAATTATTGATTTCTGGACCCCTGGTAATCGATACACACGGCAAAACAAAATAATAATGGTATTCGTAGAGATGCCAACTAAATATATGGGCCACGACTCAGTGAAAGCCACCAGAGTAATTTGCGAGGCAAAAAATATCTGCAGAATCTCGTCGTCATTCCATGGGAACGCTAAATTCTAGGAGCTCGTATAAATACCGCATCATACGCATGTTAAAGTATTGGAGTGAAACTTGGAAATTATTGGTTCTGGCAAATCTGCTAACATTGAGAAAATGTACTGTGCACGACGTGTGTATATGCGGTTTCTTTATTATTATTGTAATACGCGTCCAAGAGTACATCGAGATCTCGATTAAGAACAAGATACCATTCATTTTCTATTCAACCACTGAATCATCGTCTGTCGTCAGGCCTTCATCTAATTATCTTGGATGTCGTCCCGCAATATATTTCCGATGAGCAATTATCTCGCTTCATTTTGGACTAAGAATAGAGCTGCAATTTCAATGAGTGACATTACCAAAATCACGCATGACGAGCCTGGACACAACCATGATACCCTACTTATTCAGTATTGATGATGGCCTTTCATCTCTGTCACATCACTGCCAATAGTAACTGTCTTTATGCTGACCACCATCCTGAGAGATTTGTTTGATAAACACTAGCGCATACCCGTTCTCCCCAAATAGAAAACTTCAGGGGCTAAGCCTTTTATTGAGTTTCAGCCTTACGTCGAAGTGACAAACAACCGTGAATCAGGAATACAGAGTGATATACTATCATTCTCACCAGTTTCGAGTTCATAATGATGTGAGCACAACCTAGCGAACTCGTCTTACGACCCCCTTAGACTCGTCTTGTTGCGGGCTTTCGTGCGAGTAACAACATTTAAACTCCCGCTTGCATGCATAATGTACGTAGCGTCTTTTGAGGTGACGCCCCAACGACGAGCATAGCATCTGCTCAAAAATTCAAATCTGTGGAAGTCACTTCACGAGACTAAAAACGGTTTGCTTAAAACACTATGCGTACCTGATGCTAAACTCGCAAGCCAATAGTGAGCGATGTTGTTGGTAGGGAGAGACAGCGTGACCTTTTAGCGCAAACAAAATCACAGACAAACAAATCATGACGACGCGTCTAAGTGGTGCATTTGCGAATGAAGAACGACATCCTCACTTCTAAAATTATTCTCCATTTTAGACACCTTCGATATCCGACACAATGCTCAGAGTGACCCGAGGCTAAGAGATGATCACACTCATGAAAATCGTTCTTTACATTCTCCCTTTGCCTCGATCTTACGAGTTGATTGTAAGGGAAGCTTGATTGTAAGGGGGTCTTGTTTGGGGAAAGGTAGGCGGCGTCATCGAGGAGTCGCTTAACTATCTGAACGCAAGAGTTGCTATCAAGGGAATATAAGCAAGTCTTTAAATTAATATAAGGCGATCCATTACCATTGGTACTGGTGGAACTGGTAAAGACTATTATGCGGCACACCTTTGTAATTGCAAACAGTAAATGCATATCACCGAACTCCTGACAAGCGTATTATTTTTGAGAGGAGGAAATTTTCTTCAAACGCACGGACACCACCAGAGACACGTTCCAATCTCCATGAAAGTGGGCCGATCCAGTGCAGGGGGGTTGACGTGGATGACAAACGCCGCTACCTGCTAAAAAAAAAAACGCCATCTTCTGCTGAGAGTCTATCCCTTTGCTAACAAGCGTCTAATATAAACAGATTGGTCCACCACTACGCCACGAGCAATATGTCGTTAGTGGGAGTATTGGAAATAAGCAGCTTCATTCGGGCTTCGCGAGGAATAGTTAACTGCATAATACGATACTTAATAAAGTGTTGTCTTCTTAGCAGTTTTCACCAGATATACGTCCAGACGATACTGCACTCCTTCGCACCGAAGAAGCAATGGGGCCTAAATAACAATAAATGCATAGTCGCTGCAGGAACTTTATTAAATGGATGGGTAACGCCACCAATCAACCTGACTGTTTCAACACAACCATCATAACTAATACGTTGTTACGCCTATTATTCAATCAGTAGCAATGGTGCTTATGGATGGACAGACGGCTGGCTTTGGTTACCAGCTTAGCAGAAAGGTAGAATCCAGCGATCTTCAAGACGAGTCGTCTCTGCCGAGCTGAGGTGAGAAGCCATCCAGCTTCAGCTTTGGCTCGCTCCTTGCCGCCTGCTTACCGTGCGAAAATAATGCCGTGCTGAAAGATGAAGCCCGCATTCTCGAATATATGACATTTTCTCAAGAGCTCTCAGGATTTCCTTCCCGGCCGAAGGGAGGAAGGAGGAACTCCTTTATTTCTCCCCGTTTTCCGAGCCCAGGGCTAAGCAGAATTGATGGCCGAACACCACGTGGGATGACTCTCCACATCCCATTTCAGCGTATTACAGCGTGCGATGGTCGAACGAAGCAACGATTGTCTTTGTCCCGTACGTCCTGGATTCTCCCTCGCTCCCGCGGCTCGGTCCGCCCGTTGGCTTCCCTTCCCATACGTCGAAGCCTGAGATCTCAATCTTAGCAGGACCCTTTGCAGGACGTGTACAGCGTTCGACATAAGTTGCGCTTGCTATACACTATGAAGATATAAGTCAGAATTTTACCAGCTGTGTAGTGTCACAGCTGGCGTTCGACATAACCGGGAGGCCGCGGGTCGCGTAGGGGAGGGGACATAGGGCCCATAGGGCGAGAGGGCAGGCAGAACGCCTCTTCGTGTGCTGCCGAAGTTGGTGGCGTCACTTAGTACAATGAGCAGGCTGTTTGTAACGGAGGGGACGGCGGCGCCGGGCGGCGAGCAAGCAGCCGAATGGAGAGTTTCCTGGTACTGAGACCTTCTCGATACTGCAAGATATGCAGTGAGTAACTGAGTAAGTGAGGTAACCCCATTTGCAGGGATCCACTTTCCCTCCGGTCCTGGCTGCACAAGTCCTAAACGGAAGCATCTATAACATCTGGCCTGAAAGGTCCAATTGGGTGGGATACACCTGAGAAGTGCAATGTTTTTCTTTATCATACAAGGGATTATATATATAGCAAAAATAAAACGCAGCGCACGCATAATGCGTATAACTGTACGATGGCGAAAATCCTTAAATTCGTTAAGTTCGCTGTTTCTCGTTCCGAAAAATGCGTTCGTTCTATAATTGTTCAGTCCATTGCTTCACTTAAGACACAGCTGTCGACATAGTCCATCTAGCTCGCCCTAACATCTCTCCTTAGTGTAATGGCCCATTCATGTTGAATTAGTCCTTTGCAGAACACCTTGAAAAATCAGGTAACTGTCTGTGCCCATCCGACAGCGTAATATCTAAGCACTTATGACTGAAGAAAATAACCATCTTTCGCAACCCCTGGCATAAGCCTGCAAGAGGAGAGAAATGTCAGTTAACGATAGTCTGCAATCTGCTCTCAAAGTCCTAAACGGCATTCGAGTAGTCGACGGGTGAACGAGAGCGCCCGCAGGAAGGTATCGCACCCGTGTTCGCTGAGGCCAGCCGTCGGCTAACCATAATGTTGTCCCGACGACTACTTCCTGAGGTGCACTGCTACAGCCGCTACCGACGTTTGGAGTAGATGACATGTCTTAGTTGAACATGAGATCGAAGGCCCTTGCTCTGACTGACCCACCCTTTATTCTACCCTCTCTTGTCACTACGCTGCGCCAACAAGCAGCTGAACAAAAACAGCCGCCAATGTTTCCGTCGACAAGTCAAAAGTCTACCAACTACACAGTCAAACAATTTCTACATTCATCATACGAGGCGTATTGAGTCATCGAGTAAACAGCAACATAACCTTACAGATTATTTCGCGCTTTCTAAGCAACGATGTGAACAGTCACATGGGCACCATTTTTTCAGACGACTGCAATTTTTGTGGCCTTTTTTCTCCTACACCTTTACCATGACCGGCCGTCGCTTTAGAACCCTTATCAGATCATTTGCTCACCGCTAGCTTGGACAGCTCTAGTATGCCTGTTATGTTCCCCAACGGCCTGTTACCTCTTCTTCTTGCGATAGTTATCTTCGCTGCCAGCTCCGGCCAGTTCCGGTGTCGACGGCACGAAAGAAAGGCGTTTGGAGTGAAACAAGTTAATCTGCTTCGCGTTCTCTCCTTCTCTGAGGTAAAGCCCTGAGCCGAGTTGCAGGTGTCGACGCCGATTCGTGCAATTCCGCTTGTCCGTCTCCCCTATTTGCCCCTACCTAGCCGTGATGAGATCGGGGTTCATCGCACCTCCTCAGCAAGGGTGCTCACACGCATGTCAATGACATCTCTAGGAAAGCCAAAGAAACGTCCTCCAGATGCTGGTTTCTCTCTACCCGGCAAGACATTTTCGCCTAACCTGCACTGTCAGACTTTCGACAAGGAGAAAGAAGCAACTCCCCCAGTAGCAGCGATAGTAGCTATCGTCGACACGACGGGAAGAGGATTATCAGACGGAAGAGGAGGATCGTTGGGGCAAAGAGGTGACTCGCGGAGACTTCAGACTTGGAGTGGCAGAAACGCCGCAAGCATAGCATGGACGTGCCAATGATTTGTGGCAAAAAGTGACATAAGAGTCTTGAGTGATTGGTAGACACATAAGCCGTCACCTGTAGTCCTCTATTATACATTGATACTTTCTGTGGCGAATGGACATAATGAGCAGCAATTTCATAGTTACAATTCACTTAACAAAAGGGGGGTGGGACTACCCGGATTCTCTGAATGCTGCGAATTGCTTAGATGCGGCTGCTACAACGCTGTTCCAGAAACAGCGGAGGCTTTAGTCTGTCAGGTAACATCGGGGTTCCGTCTTCCCTGGGAGAAGCATCGGTGGACTACATATCGTGCAGTCTTAAATATAGCCTCTTCCGATTACAATGTGTATGTGTTGTTTCTTAATTGGTTCAATGAGTAACTTATATATATATATATATATACTGTATATTTTAATATCGACAATACTATGTTGCACTTTGCTATATGGAAGCCTTCCCTCCGGGTTGGTTATACATAATTGAATTTTTTTGCGAATACGCCCAAGGTAAACCATTGATTTGAATTTAGTGATTTATCAGCACGGGTTCCACCCAGCGCATTCGGACGAGTATCATGAAATGAGCATCAGTTAATTAATTTTCCCTGTATGTTTTTGTTCACCGCGTCGTTGAGGGTGAAGAGGACAGTAAACGAAGATGTATATGTGGTGAAATATCACACGATTGCAGGTTTACCATTGAAACTATGATGGAAGTAAATCAGTAGTATCGGCTTCTCTCCTAGCTGTAAGCTCGCAGAGTCGTATGATCACTACCGATCCAGATAGCTATACGGAGTCCACCTTTCAAGACTAACTCGCACGCGTACAATGCCTCTCACATAGACTGTTTATCAGCGACGGACGCTTCTTGCCATATATGTACCACGCTCGCGGGTCTGTTCGATCTCGATATTCCACTATATTAGAATGTTCCCAGTCACCGCAAGGGTTCATTTCGTCGGTCAGCGATCAGATGGTATCATGACGTGACAACGTTTTGAAACTTCGTCCCCAAATTGTTGCGTATACATACTCCTGTCCTGGCAATTGACCTCGATTGTTGGCATACTTTTTTATGTTCCATGAGCGCAAAGTCGCGCGTTCGACCGCGGCAAATATCAGCAACTGGTCAGCATGGCCGGGGGCACACGGCCATTTGTGCCAACAACTACGTCTGAGGGAACAACGACTGTGTTGCCGCTTATGCTGTTCGTGTTTGACTGTCTCCTCGAATGATCGTATTGAATGATCCGAGCAAATATGACTTCGTAGTCTGTCCTTTGCACCCATCTGAACACGGATCATTCCGCAACCGAGATCGGCACCTAGTCTGTGATTTTGATCAGAGTCTTGACGCGATGATGAGACTCGCCATCATTGTATAACTGATCTATTTGTGGAATTGCTAATGGCACAAGATGGCCATGCACGATAGATTGCGCAACGAGCTGTGGTCGTCGACAGCTCCACGTAGTCAGCTAGAATACTTGTGCTACAGAAGGGAAGACCACGTGTGCGTCTTGTAAAAAGGGTATGGGCTCCATACGTACGTAGAGTTCCTGTTTCTAGTCACGTTCTAGTTGGCTGATTACCCGCACTTTGTGGGGACGTGTCTTCGCAATTTGACGCTCAGATGAACCTTTCCGCAACCCCACAATTAGCTCGCATTTCTTGATGGTCTTCGATAGGCCTTACGACCGAAAAGTTCACGCTGTTTTAGATAGATATTTTTGAAAAGCTCGTTCCCTGACTTTATTACCTTTACGCCTCACCAGGCGAAAGATTTAACTGAACCGCGCCGGGCCGTGAACATTCTGTATCTACCTCATTTTGTCCATTTAGTCATCATTCGCATTGTGAGCAATGCCCTCAAAGGCTTTCGAATAGTATAGCACTAATGACAAATGGAATAGAATCCCCTAGATGGCCTTGAGCCCGTCAGCAGAAGGAAGTGTACAAGTGCTGTATGCCATTTTAGAATTGAAATTTCGTTTGAATACCTTCATAAAACTCGTCCCCGTACTGCGAACGGACCAATTATACTTCGTCGACTCTATTAGACGGCGAAATGTATGGACGTGTTCGAGACGGCTGCACTTGAACGGCGATAGCATAGCCTGCCTGATACTGGTTACATTCGATATGAAATACGATTGCTCATTTCGCATCGGCAACACAAGTTGCCAATCGAATATAATAATCAACTGAGCGAATCGAATACGCATTATTATATTGACTTTCATTTGTTGTGGCCGGCTTGCATCGTATTGTCAAATTAGTCACGATAACCAGCCTACTCGACTCCTATCTATTTATATCATACCTAACTAACCGGCGAAATATCGATCAAAGCACAATAGAAATTGCTATATCTATTGCCATCGCATCCATTCTTAAGAGATGTTAGCAATTATCATTGTTTGTGTAGTACACAGTCAGCCCATAACGAACTTGAACGCCCTCAACCGTGCAGCCCTGAGCGTGCGAGTGTGTGTGCATATGCAATATTCATGCGCGTGCGCTGTCGCTTGCGAGGCCACACGGATATATAATATAAGCGAATCTATATATATATATATATATGAATGGACCTGTGTTTACGCATTCCCCAACGAGCGTTATTCTCTCGTCTTGTTGGACAGCCTGACCGAACAGAGCTGGGTCGGCAAACGGGTTTGGACCCATCGCATAATTCATGGTCACGACAATGATCGAGTGTCCAATCGATCTCTCTATCTGCTTTGTCATTCTGGACTTGTTCATTTTGTGGAACCACATTGCTCGGGGTGGTCGAAGTCAAGCCAGCTTTTTTTTTGCTATGCCAACAAGGTAAAAGCAAGCCAGAGATGCATAGATCAGTGATGGTTCCTGCAGACGCTTGGAGGGTAGCAGTTTCAACACACGCGTATCAAAGTGCGGCTGTTGCTGCTGAAGATCGAAATCAAATCGATGGGGAATTTTGCTGATTGGCAAATGCATCCGATAGTATTTGAGCTTCTTTGCGTCTGAAGTCTTGCTATTTATTACTCAAAAAATAGGTTTCGGTATACAACGGATGACTGAAGAAGCTTGGAGGAACAGATGATTCCGTTTGAACTAAGCCAACTCGATAGGCCGTTATTGACGTTGGAGACGATCTCCGTGTCATCGACTAAATGAGCATCGTCAAGTGGAGAGAAAAGTGCAGATCTTCGGATTTCCTCCATAATATATGATATACTATGATACCAGACGATAAGCGTTGCTGTTATGATATGTCTTGACGATGTGTTTTGGCGTGTACTGAAATCACTATCCATATGTACCCAGTAGTCGAACATGTGGCTAGTAAGCACGTGCACCCGTTTTGCAGTGCACCATGCTGCGTGTACAGGGATGACCTGTTCACCGACCCAGTATGTACCGCCGTATATCTATAAATAGGTAATATACACGCTCCTATAGTGTAGCTAGGTTTGAAATGCTGCTACTTCATTGTATCCACACATTATTACACACGTGGGATAATCGTATATGACACACATGGCAAAACCACTCTATACATCCTTCGTCGGGGTGGAGAGAAACAATTCATGAAATTTCCGAGCGAGCAGACGAGACGCCGGTTCGAATTCCAATACGTACAAGCTTATTCAACTGCTCGTACTGATGCATGATACGAGATAATCAATGTATCAATGACTATGGCATGCTAATCAACACCCCATGATTATTCACCCACAGCTACTATATATGATGCTCGATGTCTCACCTTGCACATGGCCTGTCCGAATATCCAGTCGCGCGTCGTCATTGTCGTGATGAGAAACGGTAGCCCAAACAGAAACATCACATCGGCGAGTGCCAAATTGAAAATGTACATATTCGTCACCGTCTGCATTTTCGAGAAACGAAAAACGACATAGATCACAAGCGAGTTGCCGCACAATCCCACGAGGCAGATGATAAAATACAGGATGGTGGTGATCCTGACCATCGCCAGCGGTGCTTCCGTGTTGCTGAACTCCATCAGCGAGCAGTTCGAGAGCAGCTGCTGCATCTGTGGATCGTCGGCCAGTATCCGCAAACTGAGCGGTTCTGACATGTTGAATTTGCCGTTCGTGCAGTTGTTCAGCAGATCCTGCAGATAGAGGTGTTCGTCACCTCCTAATCGGATAACGCTGTCAGTCGACACGTTGTGCAAAGCGGCAAGCGGCTCCATCGCGAACGCCGGGCTTGAGGGGATCGCTGCCGCGGCGGCGGCGGCGCCAATAGCAGCAGCTACGACGGCCGGCCCAGCCGCGCCAACCGTCGACAAGAATCAAGAAGGGAACCGACCGGGGTGCGAGCACCCGCCGCCGGTTAACTATGCCGGCTGTCTATCGGTCGGTCGGTCGGTGGATGGGTGGGTGTCTGCAGCTCTAGCCGTCTCGGTGAACGGCCAACGGCGTGCGGGTGACGTCTCGCTAACAAGGTGTTAGGACGTGGCCACCCGACCACAGTGACGAAGCAAGCGAGACGATGGCGAAGCAAAGCCGACCAACTACGAGAACATGGATGCCCCGATGCTCCTGACCAATAGTTGACTGACTGACTGACGAACGATCGAGGGAACTCACACAGACGACTGATGATGCTGTTCTGAATAATGACTTTAATAACGCTGCTGTTACCGCCGATGATGGTGATGGTGGCGGCGGCAGCGGCGGAGGTGGCGGTGGTTTATGGTATTCTTACGAGGACTGGGGCAGCGAGCTGTCGCTGGCTGAAGCAGCTGACTCGTTCGTTGCTTGCTTGCTTGCTTGGCTGGTTGCCTGGCTGGCGGCACCGAGAACCAGCCGTCACTGTTGCAGTCGACAACGAGTTGACAAGGTAGTTCTATTCGAATGGTGGCGGCGGCGGCGGCGAATTCTGTTACCGTGCGCCGTGCGCGCTCCACGCCGCTGCGATATGTCGTCGTGTCGTAATGTCACTGCTCGCTGGTTTTTGATGAGATGAGATGTGGTTATATTGCTGCTTCCGACGATGACGCTGTAACTAACTGTCGTATGTATGGGCTCGCGTAGTCGTCTACGAACAGAACATGGGATAGTTCTATTTGGCTTCGTCACTTTGCTGTTAACGTCGGCGATGACCGCGACGGTCAACCTGTCGAATTGCCGGGGACCGCTTCGATCGCTTGCTTGAGTGGCTGCGCCAGCTGAGGCCGTATCCGTTACCTGTTGCCGGCGTGGCGTTTAGCTCCCACTTACCAGCGGCCTGATGGTGTTAGGGGTCGCTGCAAGTTAACTTGCTCCCCGCTCTTCCAGGGAATTAGACAAGGGGTGTAACGTCAACAGTTCCATAACGATTTTTGTCGCCGATGTATCGTGACAGTGCTTAGAAATAGCAGTAAAGTCGCAGCGCAATGACAGAAATGTCATTGGCCACATTTGTGCATTTGTCCACCTATCCAGCCGTTTCCACCTTGCTGTTGCGTTACACTTCCGTCGTTGATTTCAGTTCACCGTAGATTGATTCCACTGTGCCGTGGATAGCAGAGGAAGCTGTACGTAGACTTTGAGGATAGTTTGTCCCGCCAGAGGGAAACAACCACCGAGAGGCTCTTCCTCTCTCTCTTTTTCTTTTTTGTTTCTCGTACTCCTCCTCCTACAGAGAACGACACTGCCTGCTCATCGAGATAGCAGCATAAAACCGGCTAGAAACAACACCTTTGGGCGACTAGTATGCCCTTTTTTTTGCCTTTTCTTCGTATCTGTTTTGGCTGCTGCTGCTGCTGCTTCTGTCACCAATAATAACAGCAGGCAAATAGATGCCCGCCCGTCTTCTGCTCTTCAGCTTCTACGCCTATGCTATACCGACAACTTATCAGACAACTCTCTTTGCCGCCGACGTTGGCGTCCTCACCGCGTCGCGCACTTCTGGCAAAGGGGTGGGCGACGAACAACAGGGGGTTGGCCCAGCCGTGGCGAGACAGCGAAATCGCGTTTATCGGCGAACCTCCACTGCCTCCGGCCGAACCCGCGCAGGGCCGACGTCGCTCGGGTGACACGTCGTCTCAGTCGCTGCTTGCTCGCTCAACTCCGTGACGATGTCCTCCAGCGTCAGTGAGCGCCGACGTCGATAGTTATTCACCATCAGCGACTCAGCTAGCCAGCTTCGGCGACCCAGCGATTGTACACGTATAGCGTGTACAAGCACGTATCATTAGCGCAATGAGACGATGACGAAGGCGGCGCTGGCGGACACGTCGATCATCGTACAGCTGCTCGCTCACGCACAGCCGCTCATTGACCCGCTCATGTAGAGCTCATGTACGGAACGCGTCGACGAGTATGTCGGAACGCAGCACAGACGTATGTGAGTGCGTGTGTATGTACTATCTGTCAATAATGATTGCTTTCTTCTAGGTTCGCCCTCGTAATGATTAGACTAGATCTTCTTTATCGTTTTCGTGCAGGGCATGTAGTGCCATCACTGATTCGAACAGATAATGAACAAAAGGCTAGCATGTCGTCGGTCGGTGAATTTGTTGTTGCTGCTCTGATGGGCTGTAGTAGTCGTAATTCAATAGTACTTGTCGTCGTAGTTGTTGGCCTGACTGCGATGAGGCCGATAGAGTGGTCCTATGGCCGTTATCGACGGAACATCATGGCTTTGACACGAGGAGGCCAGAAAAGGCCAGGGGCGTGCACGAGGGGCCTGCAACACCATCATCAGTCATCAAAAACGACAACAAAAAAATCTTCACACACACACACACTCTCACAAAGACACTGGCAGAGATACATATACACCGAGATTTTCCGATGTCCTGTTGCAGACGTGGTATAAGGAAATGGTCAGAGCGGGAGGAATATATCGACAAGAAACGAACGGCAACACTTGGACACTGATAGAAAATCACTTGAATACGCTTGGCGTTGTTGATCGGAAACGTCAGGTTGGACGATGGCAGGACGGTGGGAGAGGCGACACTATCAATTCACTATGATGGTCCAAAACGTCGAGCGCTAACTATCATCCGCACAACGAAGATCGCGAAGACTTTACTGCGTCAATTTACCACTAGGCAACACCAACAACACCAACAGCCGAACAAAGGAGAAATTAAGCAATCTGCCGGTGGATAGCCGAAAAGTGGCAGTCGGGATTGTACAGCTAAGCTGGTGCCTGCCACGGCCGACCTGCTGATCAACGTTCGTATAACGAATCAATGTACTGGGTCTGACACCGGCCACCACGTTCTAACCACTCAGGGAGTTGGCCGATGCAACATTAGAGCGACAATGTCGATTTATGGCGACGTTTGACGCTGACGTCGTTGTCGTCACCGACGACGACGACGAAGTTCACGTATTCCAGAGCCGTAAACCCGTGGCGAGCGCGTCTATTGGTGTTCAATCGTTCGGTGCACAGTGGCCGTACGTATCGGCACTGCCGCACGCTTGCACGCTCCGTACGGTCGCAGCTCGGTCGTATACTCGTCCGGCGAGTCCGGGAGATGAATCCTCGGCGAGTCGGGTGCTGCCGCCCGGCTGGACCTCGTGGTTCGTGCCCTCCCTCACAGACGTCCCCTCTGCCAACGGCGCACCCTCGCCTCGAGGCCCTCTCCGAACGGGCCAAACAGCGCGATGAACAGGGCCGCCTCCGCAAACCAGCGCCTAGAGCACGGTCCTGTACGCTTGCCGGATGGTTCACTCAACCACTTAGCGTTCGACTGCACGAAGGCCTGCGTCGATAGGCGGACTTGACTGACAGTTTGCTGCAGCATTCTACTGATGATGGTGATGATGATAATGATGAGAATGTATGAGGGTGTCGGGGTGTGTGAGTGTGTCTGTAAATGTGTCAGTGGGCGTATTTTTACATTTGGCTGGCTTTATGCTGCTGTGAAGACTAGTTGAATTGTATGGCATCATAGTAGGATGTGCATGCCACGTTTCTGTGCCCCGTATACTATGTGGTGTAGCTAGATATTTTTGTGGGCGGTGCTATGGTCCTGAATTAGTGTACACACACAGACACACGAATATATATATATATATATATATATATTCCTGAATTAGTGTACACACACAGACACACGAATATATATATATATACATACATATAGACATTTTTCGGGCTGACTCACAGCCAACATTTAATGTCCACTGTATTACTTTCGGCATTGCTTCATATTATATATATATATATATATATAGGTGGTGTCTAATGTAAATATATGCTTTCTGTGGACCCGAAACGGCTTGAGGCGACAAATGAGGGCATAATTAAGACAAAATAATATATCTTTATATGTGTGTGTGTGTGTGGGGGGGGTGGGGATTAGATATTGCTGTTCAAATTTCGTTGAGACCAAAGGACCCCCAGAAAACACCGGGATCACCGTATCGCGGGCTCTCACTATTTAGTATACCATCTTTTTAGTGTTCGAGAATGCCAATGTTTCGTCTATCACAATAAACGATATCGAAAGTTCAAACTGGGCAAATCAATAGTTTAGGTCCTGCATAGTTTGCTTGCATTTATTTTTGAATGACTTGTCATTAAAATTGACATTCGTTAATTTTAGTCCCCTATATGTATGTATAGCAATACGCCGGATCAACTATGGAACGTACAGCGGGCCTAGAGGATCTAGGTAGAACACCTGCGATCTATAATTGTTGTAGTTTCGCTCAAGAAGAATATTATTGTTTCATTGAATTTCGAAAGTTGCTATGCTAAAATTGGTATTTGTGCACCGGTAAATTGCACAGTTATTCCACAATCGATCCGTCATTAACGTACAAAGTCTACACATATTATAGTCCCATGTTACATACACACAGGATTGTCTGACTCTCAGCCAACATTTAACGTCCACGGTACTGATTTAAGTATTGCTTCGTAAGACGGACTCCCAAAATGAAAATGTGCAAATATCACTGTTGTTATTATTTTTTTTATTATTACAACTAGTATAAATAGTCTATTTTCTACATGATAATACTATTATAGTTACATCGGTACAACGCGATATAATTTCTTTGTCCATATACTTTGTCCCATCTTCGAAACGGCATTTTGGAAACATGACGCTGAATTGAGTCACTGCCGCTGTCCACTACTGGCTCGTTGTTTAGGCTAGGCTATGAGTCTGTTGGCTTCGTTCGTTCTTCGCGCTGTTCAGCTGGAGTAATCAGGTTAGGCGTGTCAAGGGGGTCAGAAAGAAATCCATCTTCTTGACACCAGCAACCCCGTTGTTGTTGTTTGGCACTGCCTTTCGTTTCATGGTATCTAGGAGTCCCAGCGGACATGGCCAACATTTTTCCGCCCCATTGTCTTACAGTTGTAGCGGCACAGGCCCATCATGCAGCCCATAACAGCCCATGCAGCCCTACCAGAAGAAGATGCAGAAAATAATGCGATAATATGCAACAAACACAGCGGTCCCTCCAGTGGTGGACGCTTCGGGTCCGCCCGTGTCGAACTCGTCTAAGGCTGACGCCGTAACGTGACCGTACATCGGTCGGCTGGCATCAGTGTGCCTCGTATTTCTCTCTCCTTGCCCGTTGCTACTTGTGAAGAAGTCCGGGAGTGAGAGACGGACAGTTTTTGTTTGTTTTTGTTTATGCACACAAACAAGTGGAGAAAAAGCAATCTGACGTCAAGTAACGGATGCAGTGGCACAACACTGAGGGATCGTATAACAATAATATTTATATGTAAGTCCGTTATCATTGAAGGGCGTGACAGAAGCATTCGCATCCAATTAAAAATAAAAAGACATGATTGTCCTGTTAGCCGTGACTGTTACTCTAAGTATCATCATTTTCTATGGCTAAACATTTAAGTTCGCTTGGCTAGCACACATTTGCTGGGTATAAAATATCATCTTTTCGTGAGTCACTCTCGTTTATGTTCATTTTTTTCCGCCCCTGACATTAGAAGTCCGATGTAGACGTCGCCTCGCGCAAATAGCACCGAGAAGACGTGGCGTATATTATTAGTCTACTACCAACCGGCCTGCAGACACGGGTGCTAAGTAGAGTATGACCGATATCAGTTTGTTCATAGATGTATTTTTCTTTTTTTTTTTTTTTTTTTAAAGGAGGAAATTTTTTTCAAACGCACGGTTACCACCAGAGACATTCCAATCTCCATGAAAGTGGGCCGATCCAGTGCAGGATGTACTGGAGAGGATTAACTGTTCAACAAGGTAGGATTATTTTTGTATGAAGTGCGAGATTATCTCAACCCCCAGAGCTGAACTCACGGCTTTTATCCCATTCAATTTGTAGCTAGTACATTTCCCCAACGCTTCATCCATCTTTAACTCAAAACTGGTGAAATATAGCACCTGCTTGATCCAGGTCATACACCGGCGAAGGTCCTGACAACAGGATCAGCCAATCACGTCTCGTTTGGGAACATTTTAGAAGACTAAATACGCTATCTCGCTATGAGTTCACTCGAGGCAGCTTTGATCCTTCGGAAAACAGCGAATTGCCTCGCCAGTGACCCATCAGCTATCTACGTTTCTCTGAGACGTTTGCAAAAGTCAATTCTACCCCCCCACGTCCTCTGCTGATAAGAAGACATCACCCTCTTTATCTCGAGGGAAGCTGGTCCAATCTCTCGTAAACTGTGTAATGTACATAGTTTTCGGGTCGTTGATCAGCTGCCGAATGAAAAAGCTCAATAATGAAATCAACTTGTTTGTGATTTTTTTCTCATTTCGCATTCAATTTCAATCGCTTTGTCACTGCAGTATATGGTCGGACTGTCATAGCTGGGGAGCAACAGCATACAGTTGTGCTGTTGTTGATGCTGGTTCGGGACCAGCATTTGTATAATTCATTAATAAGCATCACAATGAGCAGGATCGATTTGTGACTGTGTTCGCATTTTGCGCTTCGACAAGCCAACGGTTAAGTTTCCCCATGGACGCTGAGATAAATATCCATGGTCATAAAGTCTCTGAGCAGACCTCTGTTTTTTTTTGCTAGATCACCTACCCCCTGCCGTCGAACGTATAATACAATTGAGCCAATTATAGCGACGTCTTTTCAGTACGCATTTTATAATTGCAAATGCGCAATTAGATATTTTTAGCCTAGCGCATGACCCTAATCTAGCGTTGACCTTGATTGTGGTCGGCATTCATACCCAGCTTAGAAATACGCAGCGTAGAACACGCAAGTCCAATGTCTTCTCAAGCGCTACACGGCAGGCGACAAATGTACAGATATTTATGTACGAATTTAGGTTTTCTGGCGAGGAGACAGCTTATAAATCGATCGGAGGAGTTGCCTAACACCGATTTGATCTGGAAATAATATCCGAGCGTATACTCTATGTCATACCAGCCAGCCAGCAGTCCATGACGATCCATCTCGAATACTGATAGATGCACGTGATTGTTAATTAGCATGAACCTATATGACATATACTAACATATAGCACCCGTGTTTACATGTGACTGCATGCTATTTTCAGTCTTTGCTATACGTGGTATCCTTCACTCGATATATGTGCTATTCAAGATGGATACAACAAACACATCTTCGATGTCCACAATCTACTTTCAGAGTTGACATTTTCTTGTTAACTTGCATTCGTGGTGTGCGTTCGCATCAAACGCTACAGGCAGCGATATTTTTGCTATACTAAGGCATTTTAACTTTTCCCCAGAGATCGCTGAGCTATCTATGAAACGCCAAGATATGTATATGCACGATATGGGGGTCTGAGCTCATATCAAGGATTTCTGTTCAGTAGACTCTACTGGCTAATCAAAATGTCACGGTACAGCTGATCGTCCATACGAGAGCACAAGAGTATATGTCGGCTCTTTTGGTATCTCGTTTTGTTTCATATATTCTTAGTGCGCAACCAAAGACAATAGAGCCACCCGCATGATCCCTCTGGGCGAAAACATTGAAAGAACAAGGCCAAAGATACAGGCAAACTATTCACGAACATCATATTGACAGCAGTGCTTTGATCATATGACCGAACATGATGGCTGGATCTGTCGAATGTTGTCGCCGAAAGAGCACGGTTACATTGGCCGCCAATGTGACTGCAGGTCTACTTGAACTATGGCGCTGGCTACTTGTTCCACCATTATACAATAATAATAATAATAATAATAACGAATATTTAGGCAAGATCCTCTCCATGTAAACGTGCGACACACCTGATTATCAGTGAGTCCGAAAATGAATTAGAATCGATTGAAATTTAGCTTTATTCAAAATATTCAGGTTTATTGATCTGGTTTTCTGGTTACTGATGGCCGATTGTAACCCACGGGCGTGGAAAAATATCAATAAAAAAACTCACGTAAATACACCTTTAACAATCTCGTCCCTATAAGCCTAAAATAATACTTATAAAAGGAGATCCCGCCGGCCGAGTCGATAAGCATGCCCACAATAGAAATTGCGTTGCCCCTTTGGGGGCCAAACGAAAATATTTACAGTGGGACGGCCTACAACGGTCGATAATCTTTCTCCTAATATACCTGTATTGATCTGATTATGATACATTGAGAATAATAATTGGACAAATACTTAGTGATCATTATACAATAGTTGATTGTATAATAACTTATGATATATGCTCAATTGTCTCACATTATGGACTACTCTTGTCAACATCGTAGGTCACCCCACTCTTTTACATAATGATTTTTTAGATTTTCTGTCGTCAATACATTCAACTTGCAAGCTTTTTTCATCGGATACACGAAGCTCCTGCCGAGTCACGTCATGGTCTAGTGCATCAAGTCATTAAGATGCATTCTCTTATACTAAACGATACAGGTCCACTTCACCGGCTCTTCCACCTATCGACTAAGCAACAATGCGCGTTAGTATGCGTGATATGTACATATTAGAGTGTAAGTGTTTCAAGCAATAATAGCTGAATATGTGAGTTCGTTCTATGCGGGAAGAAGAAAAAGAAGTCTTCTCGGACGTTGCAAGGCTTTCGTCTCCACTCGAGCGTATCTAGGCTCTGCACACTCCTCTCGTAGGTAGTACTATACACCTTTACCTGCTGGGCTCGTGTTACTTTCCACCGCTGTGCCTGCTGTTCGACGGCTCATTGTAATTGACCTCTCGAAACCTAGATAGGTTTTAATAGGTTTTCTCTTTCAGCCGACGACATACATCTAGCATACGACACGATATATTGATAAGATCCGTCTTTGTCTCTGCCTGCCTCCCCTTTAGTCTACTGTTCGGCATAAGATGCAGGTTGTACAAAGTACAGAGCCCTGCTCATCGTCTCTTATCCGATCGCAGCAACTACTGATCTGATCTGATGGCACTAGTGTGTCATTGGCCAGTCGGCCGGTCATACAACCAAAGTCGATGGACGGGAAAGTTAACCGTAGGGTGACGGCATCATCAGATCCTCCCTTCCCCACTTCCCCCCGGACACATCACAGGCAGAATACCGTTTGAATGGTCGCTACAACAACGACACTATTCATTGAGTTTGACGCGCGCTCAACTCGACTTAAATCTCGCTGTGTCTAGAGGCAAAGCGTGACCCGCGACTGCGCCACGCCTCGATGGGGCTTCCGCAACGCAAGGCAGAGAGATTCGACTGTCACCAGTCGGATCTCTCTACAATGCTACCTTCATAAGAGACGACACACACACACACACATCGACAGACAGAAAGATCGACAGTCACCTACCCAATAACCCGCTTGCAGGTACCGCGCTGGCTCGAGCACAGCCGAGATGTATCAAGCAGCAGCAGCAGCTGCACCACCACCACAATACAACACCCACTATAGATATTTACCCTGTCTGTCTCACTACGTCTATACATAGATATTACGCCACAGACCGAACAAATGCGAATACTATAGTGTGTTTTTCGGCTGCTGGGGCTACCGCTGTCAGCGGCCCGTTTCATCTTGCAGGCTGATGTGCTTTGAGGACGATGCGAGAGCTGCCGCCTCCTCCGGCCCGGCCATGCCGACAAACCGCTGCGAGCCAAGGAGATTCTCTTCCAGCTGTGGGTGTCAATCTCTGTGTGTGTGAGCACGCACACACGCACATCGGCCCACAGCCACTCGGCGTCTAGCTAATCTTGAATGAGACAACACTACAGTACAGCGAAGTGGGGAAGTGTTGGCAAGAAAAGTAACGCCATAGTCACGCACCGCAAATCGAGTGAATACACGGGCAGCCAGAGACTATCTTCACGGCGGACTGTTACTTACCGCCGCTACAGATATACCGAGAGAAGTTAATAACTGCTCATTTACGTATATACGAACAATAGTCTATTTTATTTTTGGGAGTGTGTTCACTTGATCCTAAATCATTATGCGCGGGGTATGCATTCCCGGTCGTCCATCGTGTATTATACCAATCCTTCATGTATATACACGGTAATGATGAACTGGGGGACAGTGTTCGTTGAAATTGTCACCGACAAAAAACAAACAGCCTTGTCAACTGACGCCACCAAATAGACGTAGTTGAACAATGAAGCAGGCCTGCGTTGTCAGTCTAGCAGAATCGGCCATCCTCTGCTGAAGACTGTCTAGATGCTCAGCAAGCCAGATAGAGCAGTTCAAAGGATATAACAGGAAGCCTTACATATGAAACAGGGCAGGTACACATACACATACACGCACAGACACACACACTGCATTACTATGCCATATAGCGCAACGGCGGGAACGGCGTCACGCGACACCTATGAGATGAGCGAACTCGTCGGGTAGAATGTAGACATTCACTGATCTTCCATTGTCCCCTCGCGGTCTCTACTGCCATACGATGACAGACGAATACAATGGGCGCGTTGAATAGACCCTCCATGGTTAAACACAGGCATCCATCACTTCAACCACGAATCACTTGGTCCACAGCGACGTGCTTCATGGACGAATGAACCTGCATATATATATATACACTTTTATTTCCAGAGTGGAACACATCTAAATCAGTGTAATTGAAGGCTGGAGGCTTTCGAACGCAACTAATGTCTTTAACGTCTTGTTTGCTTTCATTATCTATCGACAGAAGCAGCAGCGGTTTGATGCTCAGATACTTTCTTTCTTTTTCTAGCTTTTTTTTTTAACGCGGAGTGTTGCCATGCTAATGCATGCCAACACCGTGACCCGCCTCTCTGCAACTCTGGAACCGTTGACGATGTTCAGCAGCACGATTCGCGTACGGATATAAATGTATGATTTTTTTTGAAAGAAAGCACATAGTATCCTTGCTGGGTGAACGACTTAGCGTCGTACGCGTACATGGAGGGTGCATTCGTGTGCGCCTCGCAATCGGAGGAAACACGTAGGGGGTATGGATTCGATTGCTATTCGTTGCACATTTGAATTCAAAGGGGTCCGTCTTATGAAGCAGTACCGAAAGCAGATCTACCGTGAACGTTACATATGGTAGCTGAGAGTCAGCATATTTAATATACTAACAAGAAAAGCACTATAGTCATTTGTGCATTAAGTACATTATTTGCGAGCTCCGCCATCAGCCTACATGTTTCGGGTTTTAGGCAATATCTGGCACAGTATATGATTGTTGCGGTGGTTGGAAATTCAGCAAAAATAAGCAGAGACATGTTTACTTGGATTTACAATTTGTAAGGCTTATCTGTGTGTGGTTTTTTTATATCTAGGTAAGTAAAGAGGCTTTGTTAAATAACTAAAGTTATCCCCAGGAAACGATATTAGGTCCCCTGATGTATATAATATACATAAATTCCATAATGTATATATTAGCGCAATCCATATCCGTTAAGATATATGCAGATGAGGTAAAAATTTACTCTAAAGTTGACTCGGACCATGAGAGGGCACAACTTCAAAATGCCTTAGATCAGTTTCTGGAGTGGACCTTGGACCTTGATCTGAAACTAGTAAGAGAAAAATGTGCAGTACTACATTTCGGTCACGGGAATCCCACACATGTGTATAGGATTGGTGGACATCCTCTGCGCTCTGCCGAAACAATGCGCGACTTAGGAGTAATTACCTCAACCACAATGAAATATACTGATCATGTTACGGATGTTGTGCTTCGTGCAACGCGCCATGCAAACTGGATATTACGTTCTTTCGTAGTGAACGATCCGGCCCTATTTGTTAAACTTTTTACGATTTATGTTGAATCCATTATGACGTATGCAACACCAGTATGGTACCCAGGATTAAAACTTGAGAAAGAGAGACTGCAAAAAGTGGGGGACAAATTCGGGAAACGCGTCGCTTTTAAATGTCGATGTACGAGGGAGGAAGTGAATATCATGCCAATATTGACTAACTTTGACAATATAGATAAGCGCACATATATTTGTATTGGTAAACATCTTCCCATGCTAATGAGTGCAATGTTTGATCTGACTGTGACGACTACCAGAGCTGGTATAAATGTCTTACCTAAATTCATAGCTAAGAAACAATTTGTGTAAATGACTTATTTCAATGGAGAGTGTCTCGCGCCCTACGTGAGGGGTAGCTCTTTCACAACATATAACTTCTTCTTGGTAAACACATGCCAGCCAACTTACATATTGTTAAACCGACCTTTGAAATAAAGCGTTAATTATTATTATTATAATTAAGTATCAGTTTAATGATGTTGTAAGACGCTATCATATAAATAATAACAGAAAACAATTCGTTTGTGCAGTCACCCGTTCATTGTTGCCTTTATATGTTATATAATATTACACACGAAAGTGCATTTATGAATATCTAATAATCCGGTTAGTTAGTAAAAGGCCAGTCATTTTATAACGGACACAAAGGCCCTATTTGATTGACACCAGGGACCTACACACCACCTTGACCCAGTTTATATATATATATATTTCAAATATTCTCCAAGCCGATACTCAGAGAAAATATACTGTGGTATTCTTCGATGTGATGCGGTTTCTCACATATCATAGAAAGCGACTAGACACGTTCATTAAGTCCCAATAAGGGTTGTTGTTACGCCTCGCGTGGATCTACCGTTTACGGTGACACTATATGACCTCTTCTTGGTGGAAAGCGCTGCATTCGGATTGGGTGAGACCTTCTACTCGACAATCCAAAATACGGACTACAATAAGAGCAAGACTTGAACACATTGCAAAGGTGAACTTTCCTTGTAGTCGCGATATTCTTCGAGGATGGCTGATTTATGCGTGGGTAATTATATCATAGATAATATGGTTCCAATTTCAATTTGTATGTGGCCCGAGCGACGCACCGGTGTCGATGTATATGTTTTTGGTTTGGTGGAAAAAACTATATTTTATTTATATAGAATTAGAGAAAGGGGCAGACATAATAGCATCACAAGTGTAGCTCAAACTCTATCGTCTTTTCGATAATATTATAGTTATTATTATTACTTGCAAAATGATTGTCTCGTCAAAATACTAAATATGCAAGCTATGTATGATACGCCGAGTTCATATAATGTGATTTTTTCCATAAGAACAAGGTCATTTTTTATTCTGTTCTGTGTGCTTTCGTTGTGGGTTGTATCACAAAACTAGTTCTAAGCCTTCACCTCGCTATCTGCTTAAAAGGCCGCGTATTCGTTAAATTTGCCAAGCGTTTGCCATACGTTGCGTAGATCAGTGTGTCAACAAGAGAGGAACTCAACTCCCTGACCGAGTCGGGTCAGTCTTCTTGGATTAGACAACTACACGTGTAATTGGCTTTCCTTTGGCTTTCCTGCTTTCCTTACTGCTAGAGAGGCGGAAGCTAAAAGCTCGGGTACGGACGACTCTATCTGACGAAGGCATCGTAGAAGTGGAAGTACCTCCACGTCCTCGTCTAGATCCCCTCTCTCCTCCTATCTTGTACATAGACGTCGTTTAGTTTACTAAACTAAAGCCTCTCCCAATGCTGGAACAGACTTGCTCTAGCTTACGCAGATTCTAAAACTTGCCCGAGTCTCAAAAAATGGTGTAAAAAAAATTGTCCCTTGCGAGCACATCTATAGAATTACTTGGGTGGGGGTGATGCCGGGGATAATGCCTCTTGAGTAACCCAGTAAACTACTAAACTACTATCAGTAGACTACGCTTTCAGATCAGATGAAATGCCCCACTCTACTATTGCTGATGTTAACGAGCGATAACCCACAACATTGTACCGCATCTTCACCTAACCATAAGCGGTCCCTTTGTCCCGAGCTTGGAACATATACAAGCGATCAGAAACTAAGTCACCGTGCGACTTTTCGCTTGCAGAAAACAAACCTCATTGACTTTCTAGATTTGCTGATAGAACCCGGTGAAATCCGTCTGTTCGTTGGCAACTCGCCACAACGCCACGAATTGGTTCATTAATTCAGAACTTCTTGAATCACAACTCCAAATTATATTTTCAGTTATCATTTGAGAATTACGAGAATTTCTCGAATTTGAATACTCAGCAACTACCACGGACCCTGGAAACCGGCCAACCATTTGAGAAGATTTATTGGTATTTTAGCGTCTAATTGATGTCTCAAGCTATAAATCCACACAGACAGCCCACTCATAAGATACTAGAACGTTAATTGGGCTATCCACGTTGCCGGGAACAGCCGTTGTTTTCTAATCCGCACGTCCATCACGTGTGCACCAGGCCTGCTGATGTGTGCAAGCGTTTGCAGATTACACAATAGAACATTGATTGAACTACAATGTGTGCGTGCACAGGGCACTCTATCGAAGCGGTCCATTGTTTACTTAGTTAGTTGACAACAGATGATGAGTTGCTTTGCTTAAACCACGAAACGATTCCCACGAAATTCTCTCTTTCTTTCTCTCTCTCTCCCTCCTCTCTGAGTCGGACAAAAACCGAACTCGCCGCGAATGGCCACAGGCGTAAGGCCGAATTCATACACGCAGCTCTCACAATTTCGATATATTTGTTTTTATAAAAACATATAGGTCGAGGTGGATGTCGCCGTGATCCGTTCTTGTTTGCGCATGTATCGCATTTTTATATGCCTTGAATCCATGCAGCTGACGTGACTAATTTCAGCTGCGTTCCTGTTTGTACCGTCTATGCCAGCCTAAGCAAACAGAGACAATGTAATTCTATTATGAGACATGCATGCGAAATGAAGACAGCATTCCTAGATTGCTTTTCTCTCGACAATCATAATATGTTTATTATTATTATTATTATTAATATTGTTTCTCATAGTTTGTATTTGATCTTCTTCCGCATTATTTCTTTCTCTCTCTTTCACGTCGTATGTCATCTATTATAAATATGAGTGTCGTCGAGTCCGTTAGCTATTTATCCGCTGGGCTCATTATAGATTCTCTTCTTTTTCTTCTTCCGGTCGCCCCCTTCTCGTCAGAGTATTTTCCACCTTTGATTCACTCACTCAGCCGCTCATCCACTCACTGACACCCATCGACACGTAGACTTGGCCGCTTGCTGGCGTACAGACGTCCTGTCATGAAGTGATGCGGCTTCTCGGGCTACGCACCGCCTTTGTTTGACGACGTTGCTTTTGTTTTTCTATTTTTATGTCATTTTCATACCGTTTCCTCACGAAAATAACTAAGGTACTTGTGGTCATTTGAACGGTGCGGCCATCCGTCGAAGGGTCGCCTTCTCTATTGAAACTGTGCATCGATTTCTGATCGGTGATCGGCCGAGCAAAAATAGGCTCAAGTTCCCAATCGCCAGCAGCTACTGCTGCTACCTTCATCCTGTGTTCGCGTCTAGCTACCTCTATATGTTCACTCTAGTATACTCTCCCATCTCTTCTTCTCAGCTCAGCTCATGTCACAGGCTTCCCTTCGATGCTAACATGGTAACGGATTTCCATCGGGGCTGATTTAGCGAATAGGTGCTGAAAGCAATTTCGTGCGTTGTCTATACTTCGGTACTGACGAGGTACTGTGAGGGTGTATGCCATGAGTTCCCTTTAGCTGTCTACGTAACCCATCAACATGCTCCTCTTCGAGCGCCGCTTGATCTGCGACCAGGGAAGTACTCAACGAAAAGCGAGTTGTGGTGGATTGCAAAGGTTATAGGTTCACGCCGATCTATCGTCATATAATATATCATATCATCATCATATATATATGGGTTTAAAAGTGTGCACATCATCGGGTAGCAGCAAATTGCCGCAACTGTCGACAACAGCTGTGTACCAGACATCCATCTAATTTCGTGTAGGACTTAGATTCTTATAAGCTGTACCTCGATACGATCTAACACAGTGATCTGTAAGAAGTTACCACTCATCTATCATCCGGAAATCTCAATATGTATGTCACATATTCAAAATAACTGTGAATACTGCCAATACTTTGCCCTATAAAAAGGAAGGATAACGGGGTAGCGGTAGAGTTTCAGTACGGGCCACTAAAGGTGCATCTTGTTCGTTCAAAATTTCTGCACGCGGATCACCATCTTGTTGAGTGATTGCCTACTCTCTCATAATGGTAATTCATATAGAATATTGGTAGATAAGAATTCGAGTTGTCGTCATAGATGGCTATTCCTGA
Source organism: Stratiolaelaps scimitus (assembly GCA_019614645.1). Classification (NCBI taxonomy): domain Eukaryota; kingdom Metazoa; phylum Arthropoda; class Arachnida; order Mesostigmata; family Laelapidae; genus Stratiolaelaps; species Stratiolaelaps scimitus. The sequence goes on from JABWDB010000028.1 coordinate 3,202,784, forward strand.
GCGTGGATATCGCTTAATCAATCAATGCCCCCGTCAATCAATATGGCCCTTTGTCTTGGGGTAAAACAGTTTTTTTTCGAGCTGACCCTCAGCTGTTCCCCCATCGGTTAGACCCCCCTGACAGGCCTCAGCTCTTAAACTTTTAGGTATTACTATGAGCACCTGTCGGGGCCACCTTGTCCTGGGGTAGACCCTGCTGCCCCCCACACATATATACTATAGTCTTCTCTACAATTAGATTCACTGATTAGGTAGTAATGAAAGTGAAGCGAGACATTACGAATGCTCAAAGGGTGTTATTAAGATAGTGATGACCGACAAATGTAGTTCTTATGTACTGTATATCGATGACTTCTATATCGTCTACATGTATAAGAACAAAGACAACCTGATTGACTGATTTTTTTAGAACTGATTGACACAGTAGTTAGTCAATGCGTCTTCTTTAGGTCGGACTTCAAAGAAGGCAGTCGAAGTGGACCCAAGCGATCGAAAGCGTCTCGTAAACGCCTGTCGGAGACATCTTTTGTGTATTTTCTTTTCTATCACTCAGTTGAAGTGATTTTCAATATTGAGAGGTTCGTCTAAATGTTCGTCTAAACCTTCTACATGTTCCACACAACGAGAAGCTTTATCGATGCAATATGAATGTTCCTGTTCAAGCTAGCTAAGTTCCTTTGCTAGACGTTTTAAAGGTATACTCTTCTCCGTGAAATCGACCTCGTTCTCCCTCCTCGTTTGTGTAACAGCAATCTTCCCGCGTGCCTAATGCCTTCCCGTCGAGGATCTGTGCCTGTTATCGTTTATACTCTCTATTGTTCTTCATAATATCAAACGAGTACAAAGTAAACCCTAGACTGTGCGTGTCGCCAGAGCCATTGTATGTGTCAGTTGATGGACATGCACAAAACAGCTGTATTAGTACACTGAGTATAGTGATCTACCCGTAAGTTATTAACGAAGTTCATTACCGACCGTAACGGCAATAGCTTCTCTCTCTCTTCCTCTCTCTCTCCCTCTACCTATATATGCCAAAGGCTCAGCCTTTCCTCTCGTCGTCCGCCAGATCCTGGGACAATCACCGTACAACCACCGCCGCTATATCCATATCATCAACCCTCTCGGATATTCCTCACAGAGCCACACACGGCGAGGCAGCACGAGACTTGAAAATCACAACACGTCATCCGTTGTCCGCTGCTGCTGCTGCTGTTTTTTCTTCCTTTTTAATCTGATTTCCATTGTGTCGTGTTACCATTGACATTACCCCTACTGCTACAACTACGACGTGGTGCTATATATATAATATATATATATATATATATATAGAGTAAATCGGTCCAAACGTGCAAAACAATTGGGAAGATGGGTCGGGACATCGACACTTCACTGCTTCAAGCAGGTGCTTTTGAATTGGCAATGTAGAAGGCTTTGGAGGTCTACAAGTTTGTAAGGGAACATGAGATGGCGGGGTGGCGGTGAGGTATAGTTATCAAAATCTATCATCATCGATCTAACTTCGGCTCTGACACAACTTCGGCTTTTTGTTTATTTCTTAGACCAGTCATTCGTTGTCTTCAGTGTCTAAATGAATGAAGCTGTTGTCGTCACGTGTTCAGTACGCCACTTGGGCCATAGTAAGGATAAACATAGAGGAGGAAAACATAACAAAATTGGATACTCCGCGTATCGCCTCTCCAAGGCACAAAAAAACAACGATCAAATGGTTTAAGGTCAGCTAAGCAGGAAGCAAATAACTTCGATATAACCCCTCCCCAGAGTTTGCCGGGCCCTCTCGATAAATCCCTCTGCCTACTGAGCGTGCAGGGTCGTCAAAAAGCCACATTCAATGGCGGCCACGTGCGCGCCAGGTATGTCATCCAGATTACAAGCATGTCATCCGGATTTCAGATCTTCCAAACGCTCCAAAGTACCTACTAATTATGTGACGAAGTAAATATGGCGACAGGTAATTTCTGATCCAATTCCCCTTTTGCTCGAATGAGCTACGCTGTCGTTATTATGTCTTTACGTGTCTGTCGATTACTACAGCTACAGCATTGTCGATGTTGTTGAATCTGTTCATTAATCTGTATTCCCAATTATCGTTCTGGTCATATCAGAGTCTCGTAAATACGTGTTCCCCCTTAGCGTCATTTACTCTGGTCTCGCCTCGGTTCCGGATCCGTTTTTACGCCATTCTCCCGATCGCGCTCGTTGTTGCTCGGATACGTTTCTCGGATCTGTTCACTACTGGTTGAATTTGGCAGTCTTGTTCTTCGTTTGTTTGTTTGTTGCCCTCGCAATTGCTATCATTCAGCAGCGGTCTCTAATCCTGAGTAAACTTCGTTCAAGGAAACAACGATTTCAGCTGATAGCAATAACTCGCATTGCAATGTCAATACGATGCAAGTTCTTCTCCGCTTTCTCGAACGATGATAATAATAATAAGAATGGAAATATCAATTATATTCTGTGTTCCGCCTGACGGACATGAATGTTTGGTCAACATAACGCGTTCTGTACGCATTCTAGGCTAAACTCTCTAATGATTATTCAGCAACTCGATTACTATATATATATATATATATATATATCATATTTACGTCGAGTGAACTATTACAATTATCCATCTGCTTGCCCTTATACTTAATCTCCTATCATAATCCATATCTGTTAGACAATGTAATCAGTGTGATTGTGTGTGTGTGTGTGTGTGTGTTATGCATATAATATAACTACTTGATGTAGAAACACAGAGCATACGAACGTATTTGTATGCACGTTTCGTAAAAGGCATGTACGTTCTGTAGAGGTTTATTAATTCAAATCGTTTCCTATTTACCGAATAAATCCTGTTTTTGTCTCTCTCTCTCTCTCTCTCTTTCCACTGCTGCTGCCGCTGCTGCGATCATCAATAGACAGTCTTCCCGTAACGCAACTCTGTTTAGCCTGCTAGATCTTAATGCCTTAGTCGCTCGTGGCGCTCTTAGTACTCAACACTAAGTTTTTCTAGGTAAAGGTTCTCCTGCGCATGTTTGTAGGCTAGTATTCACTTCACGAGTTTCCATCCATCAGCAGAACCAGCACCAGTGCCGGTTCTCTTCTGTGCTTAGTCTTCTATTGTATGTAAGGAAACGATCTAAAATTTTGTTTTCTTCACCACCATCAAGTAGATGTTTATTTCTGTAATTGCTCAATCGATCTCAGGCTGCATGTTGTCTCAACTCGCGTCCGTTTGCGTGTTTATTGGGTTTCATGTTGTTTTTGTTTAACTTCTACGATATTATCGTAGCAGTCCCATGTCCACATCAGCTTTTAGTGTCCATTTTCTAGTGGCTCCACCTCGCCCACTCTCCGTTCGTGTTCTGAAGGCTATTTCTATTTTGTTTTATTACAATCAATTTAACTTTCTTCTATCCCGTACAACTGAGCGATTGTTGTTGTTGTTGTTGCTGTTTGCTCTCGATAATAATTTAATATATAATATAATAAATGTACCTAATTCATTTCGTACATTATCATCATTCATCGTTATTACTGTTCGCACATTATCAGCATTATTCCAATCTCTCTGCTCTCCATATTCATTTTCGTATGTAAATGTACCTGCACCGTTCATTTCATTGGTATATCAAAACTAGATACAAAACGAGAGATGACAAACACATGACAAACAATAATAATAATAATAGTAATAATGAAGTTGTTGTTAATTAAATACGCACTCATGTATATACAGACCCATTGGTTGTAGAGCTTCCTCTGTTCCCCTGGTAAATGTTGCCACCTTGCCCACCCGGGGTCCTCCATTCAGCAGCGCCTTCCTATCGCACGAAGGCCAAAGAGGTGATCAACTATCGGAAGTTGGGGACAGCGGCGGCGATCACGTCCACAAGTGGGCCCGTAGACAAAGCAGACAACATTGAGGAAAACGTTGAAATCACGCCGGGATGGGAACACGGTGAGAGAGCACAAATGAGATTTCGACATGACGCTGTCGCTGTTTTTTTTTTGTTTAAGTCACTCGGCCGCAACCGACGAGGTGTGAATGATAATGAACGGACGTGATTGAAACGATGATACAAGCCACGCAAACGCGTATGATATATACTGCACTGGTCTAACCGTTCTCATCAACGGGTTCACTGTTCCAGCAGTTTTCACTTATTTTCTCTCTCCCTCTCTCTCTCTCTCTCTCTCTCGAGATATATATATATATATATGGTATAGAGACCACCGTGTATAAAGCCCCCATGAATCACTTGATAACCACTCACGTGTAATAGATTCGCCATTATCGACATTGACGCTTTAGTGGATAGAACTGTAAAAGTAAGTTGCACACACATTTACTGTGGCTACCTCACTCTACCATTCCTAATGGCAGTTTCTCTGGGCGCAATCTATCGTTTCTATCTGAGTGACTAAATGACGCTATATATTTCTCACACATTGTAATTCGCCTATCAGATCATCGTATTGGCTACCCTACGTATTGGTTCTCGACGATGTCCGCTCACATCGTACCCGGACTCTCGATACTCCGAAGACAGCGGCTTTGCAAACGTAGCTGGCCAGAAAGATATACAATGAATCATGCTTTCGATCAATATCACACACTGCAGCACATCGAATTCGTCTAGTTCACTGGTTCCCCAGTGTATAGCATTTCGTTATGATAAAAACGATCTCCAGGTGAGCCCGTCAGAGGTTGGCATTTGCCTTTAGGCCACGCACATCTGCCAATGCGCCTCCCTTTCATTCTAAGCGACTCAGCTATTTTCTGCCATTCGATCCGTTGCTGTGTACGGCCAATTCGATGTATCATGAAGTGTGTAAAAGAGAGCGTGTACATGTCCGACCATGAACAGATCTGTCTCTCTCTCGGTGTTTTCGTATACACCCCTGAATATTTACTTCCACCATTGATATTCAGGTATTTACAAACCAGAAAGCAGTTGTCACCCCGAATTGTTGTCACGTGTATTGAGTGATGGTGATCTGAGAGCTCCAACCGACAACGAATTGCACCGGATTGCACATCAGCTCTTCGTACGTTCACGATCGCGTGATTCCCCCATTCGTTTATCATAATCTTCTCGCTTCCTCTCTTTGATATTTGGCCATTCCTATCGCGTGTACACGTTGTTCCATGATCACATGATTATAGATGAGATAATAATTAGACTTTCATCGTGGTTTGTTCATTGTCGACATTCGACAGTTTCGCAGCTTGTTTGTTTTGCCGTGACGCCAGTGACAATAATTAGCAGGAAAAAATTACTCTTCTTTCTCTATATCATGCGAGTGGACAATTTAATTAGTATCCGAGTGAAATCTCGATATACGCCTATCGTATGAATGTGCAGAGATGCAGAGAAAGTGAAATGTTCTCGTTAGCCTTTCAGCCTATTGTCACACTAAGTTATTCTTGTCCATTGCAATCCCTTGCATTCACGTCCGTGCAGCCAGCCTGCACCTGGCCTTCATTCGCGTTCTGCATTTGTTGTTCTCATCGATCTGTTGATATTGATATCACCATTGTTGTATTACGATGTCCGCGATTAGCATCATATACATACACAGATATAATATATGACTTCTATAGCCCTACCGCTAGATATATCTTATCTTAAGATAGATATATATATATATATATATATATATATATATAGAGGAGCTTTTTCATCATTAGGAATCATTAATAATCGTCGTCAGTAATAGTAGAAGAGTCGGCTGCGGCCATTTCGGCTTATCGAATACTCCTGCTGCTCAGAAGCTTGAACATTAACAATACCGGTATCCTCTCTCTCTCTCTCTCAATCAACTTATCAATCTTCATGTCACTTCTATCTACCCTGTCACCACAACGTCGGTTTGTCCCGTTACAGAAACGTACGTACGAATCAGGAACAAAGGACGCCATGTAAACATACGCGCTGACAGACGCGTGATTGACACCACGATTTGCTGGTATTGGAGCAAAGTGATAACCGGCGATGACCGCAGACGTGCACCATATGAATTAAAATGAAAAACTTGTCCAACTTGGTCCAGAAGTTTAAGATCGTCTCCGTCTGTCTCTTGTATTCGCCACATTCGCTCCTGTGATATTCTCAGACCGACCTACGCTGCACCGGTCCGTCGAGCTACGCTTCTGCCGCTTAAGTGAATTTTCATCTCGCAGACGGGAATTTCTTCGAATCATCATCATCGGCTGATTGCGTCGGCCGACGGTATTCGTTCGAACTCATTGCTGTGGTGGAGGTGGCGGCGGCGACGATCCATCGTGAAGATTGTTGCTGTTGTTGGCGAGAGCTCCACCCGGCTGATCGTGTGCCGGCATCGGTCCGAGAGCATTCACCAAGCCGTTGCCAGCAATTGCAGCGGCAGCTGCTGCCGCCCCTACGCCATTTGAAGCATATGGATACGCCTCACGTCTGCGTAATGGCGGTGCCCCGCCAACAGCTCCGCCTTCGTCCGCACCCAGGCCCGCATTGCCTAGCACGAGGCCCTGGAAACCAGCAGCCAGTGCACCAAGATCATTGGCTGGCATAGCGAGAGCTGGCGGTAGAGGTCCATCAACGGCTACCTGACGAATTGGAGCTGCTCCCTGGACGGTTGAAGCTGCCCCGCCTCCGGCAGCGGCGCCACCTGCACCGCCCTGTAAGGCACCCGCGCCACTGGCACCGCCGAGAGGTCCTTCGAGACGGCCGTCAGCGACGATCGTATCCAGATTGGTGATGGACTTTGAGCGAACACATTGGAAATCGACGTGCCGCGATTTCGCTTCCTCCTTCTCCCATGACATTCGAATAAAGGGCCGTTGTACATAATTGTAGATGACCTCTGCCCTGCCACCTGGACGTCGCTTAATCTTCTCCTTGTAGGTGGGGTATCCCTCGATACCCAGACGGATCTTCTTGAGACCGCGTTCCTTGAGCACCTGTGCATAGCCGGTGTGTTCATGTCAGCACGTGATCGGTCAGATCGAGCGAGTGTCGAAGACGACGACAGCGTTAATGAAACAGACAAATATCTCGTTAGAGTCCAATTAATGAAATCAACATAAAGCCAAGGACAAGTTCGCCTATTATTTCTAGTGTATTTTTTTCAAAGCTGATAGAGTGGAAACAGCTATTTATTTTTTTTAGTACTAGCCCAGCACCGAACAACCGTATCATATATATATATATATATAAATAGATAACACATTTTGATAGATCGATATATATATATATATGACGAGATATGGGAGTAGAGCGTTGAAATGGGCAAAATGACAGCAATAATCAAAATGTCGTGTCCAAATGTGCCATAATACTGTTATATTTAATTATTATTAGGATTTGTAATATAACGCTACTTTTTCATCCGGAGTGAATAAAGGTGTGCTTAGAACCAGCAAAAATATCCGATACCATTGTGATTGTAAACGATACACCATCATCATCATCCTCGAGTCGAGCTACCTAGAGATTCAGGTCCCGATCCGCCAGAGCGGTGGGGTGGGAAACCGTGCATCATAGATCGTCGTACCAGTTTAGCGACATCCCGATTTTCGATATACTTGAAGAATCGGTAGAGCGTCGTCGAGTGCACAATCTGGCTGTATTCCTCGCCCGTCTGAGGTGGATGCTCCTCGTCCCAATCGACGACGTCGTCCTCAAGCAACACGACAATATGGCATTCTCGGTCACCGCGCTGCGCCGACGCCACCATCGCCGGCAAGATGAGCTCCTCGACGAAGCGTTCGAATTCGTGTCGGGCGCCTTCGTTCGACAGCTCGTGAAGAAGACCCCGAAGGTTGTGACACTTCACCGTCGACGCGTCGAACGGGACAAGGAAGTAGTCGCACGCTTCGCGAAGTTCCGGCACAGTCACCGATGGTGGACATTGAATCTGACCAGAGTGGTAATAGTCGATGATGGCGCGAAACACCGCCGCTGAGATACCCTCGCAGAGTTCGTATTCGCCATGTTCGTTTGGTCGCGTGAAGTTGTTCTCGAGGGATGAGCCAAACATTCGGCCAAGCATCGTGTCGGGATGCTGAGTGAACAGGGCGGGATCAACAATGAATCGGGTATTGTCGACGACCAGCGTCAAACGCTGCTCGGATGACGATGAGCTCCCGCCCGTCTGAAATGTTTGAAGACGAGATCAGCGAAACAAGAGGGAATGAGGTAGGGTGAGAAAGAGAGGGAGAGAGAGAGAGAGAGAGATGTTAATAATTAGAAGAGATGCAGTAGTTCTCGGAACTAGCTGAAGTAGACAACTAGTACTACAAACTTCTGCTGTGTACTGTCGCTCTCTAGCAGAATAGGTATCAAGTAATCTTTTCGCTGTGGATTAAATTCGCTTCGATTGTGCCATAGGAATATTGTCGCTTTGTGATGGTCAAAACAATATCGCATAATCTGTAATCAATGAAGATAATTTGATTCGATGTATATTTTTTTCTATCATACCTCATCATAGCTTACATAAGTCGAAATATATCATTCGGTTGAATACAGTACTTTGTTTGTACGACCATTCTAATACATGGCCAATCTGTCTTCGGAGCCGCACAAACAACGCGGGAGCAAGAGTAGAATTATAGCCACAACAGTAAACGTCAAAAGTTCGCAGTTATAGCAGACTTTGGGTGAAAAGTACTACTCTCATCTACATCGTTTCGCCGAGCCTGCCACTTTACACACGCAGTCCGATTTGTAAACTCTCCCACTGTTACCCATACTGATATACTTGTTCTTATGTCTGGCGTATAAGTTGTTCGCCTGTCTACAAGACCATACGAACAAGCAAGAACACATGACGCTGCCAATATTAAAAATAGCACACGGCAACCGACGCTGGTATTGTTGTTGTTGTTGTTGTTATTTCGTTCAGCCTGAGCTTCCTAGCTACTAACCGCTTGAGCGACCGAGCAAGCAAGCCGTTCTACGTGTAGTTGCCGGTAACAGACACCTGCGGTGCCAACCGCCTGACCACCGGCACCACCAGCAGCTGTGGCAGCGTCATCCTTGTTCAAACTATCAGCAGTAGTTGTAGTAGTTGTAGCAGTAGTGACAATGGTAGAAGAAGTCGTCGTGGTAGTTATCGCTGCTGCTGCTGCTGTTGAAGGGTTCATAGAAGCGGAGGAAACAGCAGCAGCAGCAGCAGCCACCAAAGCCGCGGCCTCAGCCGACTCACCGCGGCTTTCCGCGGTCCCACAGTCCGCTAGCCCGGTCTGGACTGGTCGCATCTTGAGCGGAGCGAAACGGGCCGGGCCAACTGCAAACTCGTTCTGGTTGGTGGAAGCCGCTGCGCTTGCTGGGGCGCACTCGGCGCACTCCGCGTTCTTGCCCAGAGAGCGACGTAGCAGCAGCTCTCTTGGCTAGCTACAACAGGTAGTCGGTCCTGTCCCGCCGACACTGCAGTAGTACTACTATCTTCGCTTTGTGTTCGCTGCAGCTGCAGAGGCGAGGCGGACGGAGCTTGAGGCCCCAAAGCAGGAATTGTGACAGGGCGCATCAGCTGACTGACGCTATATCGGATACAAGCAGTGATGGTGCCGCCACCGTGGCTGCCATCGAGTTATTACATGGTGGGACAGGGCTGGAGCCGGCAACATCAATGCGTCTGATCGACGGTACGATTACTACTACCAGGCACCGTTGGTGGTAGCTGGGGTGGTGGCTGTGGCTGCGGCTGCAGCTGTGGTCGGAAAGCCGAGCAGCCGCCACAACCCGACCGGGAGACAACCGCCGCGACGGCGACCGACGACAGCAGCAGCTGTGCTGGCTCTGGTAGCCTCGGAAGGCGCAAAGATGCACAGCCACAGATACATACGCACACACGAACACCCACTCACCAACCGCCATACAGCGGACAAATGGCAAGCGGCTGGTTACGGCGGTTGCGTGCAGGTGTCGATCGAACACCTGACCATGTGGTGAGGTTGCTAGGTGGAAGCAAGGCTTCTGTCCAAGGCTTCCAACGCTGCCGGTCGAATCGAAACAGCTCCACAGAGCGGCGGGGCCGAAGATATGGGAGAGAGAGAGAGAGAGATTCTGCTAAGGAGAAAGACAATTGTGCGCAGTGTCCTCCCCTGAGCTCTATCTTTTCTCTCTCTCTGCCTCATTCTCTGTCACTGTGTGGCGTGATTGCCCGCGTCCAAAAATGGAACTGCAGCCTCAACCAACAACGTTCAGTACTGCTGCCGCTGCCGGCGGAAGGATAGAGAGGGAGAGAGAGTGAGAGAGTGAGAGAGAGAGAGGGAATGAGTGAGTGTATTCGACGACGGCGTGACAACACCAACAACAACAACGAGTGAAACAGCGACGCCGGCGGCGGCAGCGGTGGCGACAGTTGAATTCAAACAGCACAGCCCCACTAGCAGTCTTCTAGCGCCGACGGCAACCCATTGAGGCAAAGCCGGACGTCGCTAACCCACTACGACTACAACTGCACGAATCGATATCCCAAGGAACCGAACAAATCCGATGAAGGGCAAAGGTTGGCCAATACCATGCGACGCGCGGTTGCCACTGATTCTTCAATTTTTGTTCACGTTCATACACACGTTCCCCCTTCGGAGTTCGAGGCGTGTGAATTTCGCACGTGTGCCCATGTGAGGGAAATCTTTCGTTTGTTCATTAATAGATTCCTAGATTTGTTATCGTGCTTACATCACAACGAAACAACTGTTTAATGTGTCAATCCCAATAAGGTGCAGTATCGGCTCGCCGTCCGTAAAGGACACAATTCCACACCGTAGCCCTCAACGGTAGAGTAGAAAGCTGTTGCAGTGTTTACCCTAGTGCATCAGTAGCCCGTCACCACGCAGCGGCAATCGCCGCAGGTCATAATTGCGTTCAACGATGTCATGTCCAACATTAAACCCCACTCGATCACCAGCCGCTTCGGCGATCCTGTGTCCGTTATCCTGCTCGCTATCCACTCTACCTCAGCGTACCTATTTTATACCGTTGTACGTTTCGCATCCGCGCGTTCGACCCAGCCAACGACATTCATCCCTAGACCAAATGTTTCTTTTTGCACCATCATGGATCATCTCAGCTTCCCCGGCGGGAGCGGCAGTGCCAAGAAAGGCGCTTCGACAAATGGTAGCGCAGCTTGTCATCCGGCCCGGCTAGTTTGTTCAACGTTCTCACAGACGAGAACGGTGACAGCCGGAATCACAGCACCTGCGGACAGCGGGTAGGACCTGCACAAAGGCAATAAGTCCTTGTCACTCATTAGCGTGGTACGATAATCCGCGTCTTGTTGGCACCCAAGATGAGCTGGTGGAGATGAACGCTGACACAGTACAAGATGACTGCCGTTGGAGGGAGGAAATAATTGAGCGTGGCGAACAAATCGAGCGAGTCCGATCCATTTGCGTATTTATCGGACTTCATCGTTTGGCCACATGAAATCGTCGTGCTACAAGCATGTTGGGTACCGTGTGGGTTAATTAGGTTGAGCTTCGCTCAAGGTGAACTCAGTTCCATATCTCATATTTAGCATGTGTGCGCAGATTTATAATGGCATACAAATAGACAAAAACAAACTTAATAGAAATACAATGGAAGCTGGAAATAGGAGCAGTGCTCAGCAAAGTTAGTAAGGCTAAATAACGCAAGTCGTTCTGCAGCTAACTGTATAGGTTACAATAAAAGAAAACACTGATATTATTACCTGCCGAAACCACAGAGAGAAGAACTATTCGTAGTACCGTTGAAGTCTGAATTTGTTCTAATTCAAGCGCATTGTCGAAGTTGCAAGTCTCACAAACAACAAAAAACGGTGAAAAATTCCTGCGCAAGTGGCAACCACTCAAACACTATTCAGAGATGAAGTAGTCTCTAATGTTCTACGGTCATTTCCGAGACTTCACCTAGATGAAAACGCTAATATCAGTGGACGCTCATCCGATCCAGCTCACTACACAATCCGATGAGCACTAAACAGCTAGATACTAGTTTGGTTTCCAAGAATACATTAGGGCCACGGGCTCCTCGTGTTTGCCCCAAGTGTTTGCCGCGAAGTGTAGCCAACGTCCCCCGCCAACACGGGATTGTACGGGCTAAACATGTTTAACGTTTTGCGGTCTCGATCGACAGCCTCGGAGGAAATTCCGAGCGAGTTCCCTATAGTACAATATTTCAGTAGGCTGCGACGAGCAGTGTCGATATCAAAGCCCCCCTTCTCTGATTTGCGCTCACGTGTTCTTAGAAACAGGTGAAACAGGAGGCTCTGCTGCCGCAGACTATGCGGTAGTGACGGTAACAAATAATAGGTGCGCTGCTCAACGAATAGCAAACATGGAAAAACCGTGGAGGATTTTAATAGATATACCAAATCGGAGAATTCGTCTGCTACTCAATCTTGTCTCATGCCCAGGATATACGCACTTATATATATTATATATAGAGAACGGAGAGAGGGGCTACAGTAGATTTTTCCCAACAGAGAAAATCCTGCGTTTTTCCTTAACTGTAATTCCCATTTCGATGCATCTAGTTAATTTGTCAGCAAAAAGCTCACAGTTCATCTCGAAATCTGCAGATACCCTCTTTGCGACGTAAGTCGTACATTACTAACTTGAGCCAAAATGAAGGAAGTAGTAGTTGTAGTATACTTACAAGGTGCGCATTGTTGCTCCCATGGGTGGTTCCGCCTGTTGGACCCTCGGATGATTGTTTCGGTCCGCCCTGCGGACTCGCGTGGCTGCTCTCGGTACTTGAGCTCGACGAACTCATGAGTCCAGGTCCACCCCGGGTGCTTCCTAGCCGCGAGGACGTCATTGTTCCCCCAACATTGCCTATCGTCCCGATTGCGCTCACTGTATAGCACTTGGCTCGAATCATCATCTGTCCACCACCGCCTGCGCCTTGATGAGCTGCGGCTGCCATCTGAATCAAATGCTGTTGCTGTTGTTGCTGAGAGGGCACAACGGCACCGCAATGTTGTTGCTGCTGGATAGCTTGTTGTTGCTGTTGCGCCTGCTGCTGCTGCTGGGCCAGCTGTTGTTGCGATTGTTGTTGGGCTGCTTGTTGCGATTGTTGTTGCTGTTGCTGCTGCTGTTGTTGCTGTGCTTGTTGCTGCGCCGTCTGCTGCTGTGCCGCCTGTTGTTGCTGAGACGACTGCAGCTGCAGGGGATGACTGACACCGTTGCTGTCCAACGGATGGTTTTGATGGTGATGGCTGTGACCATGGCTGTGATGACTGTGGCTATTGTGTCGTTGTTCGCCAGCCGAGCTCGCTCCACCTTCGTCGCTTCGGCTGCCTTCGTTTCGGAGGCAAGGCTTCAACTTCGGCTGGCCATGAACGTAGCCACCCGGTCCCCCGCCGCCGCCGCCCCGCTGCTTGAAAATTGTTCGCCGTTGACGTGAGTCATTCTCGGTTTCATCCGACGACGAGTTGTCATATGACGAGGTCGTGGCGTTACTCACCCGGCGGTGATCCTTTCCAAGTGGACGCCCACCAGAGCTAGACGCCATACCTCCACAGCCGCTTTGGCCCACGTTTCCGGGGCTGCTGGCAACGATGACGCCAATAAAGGCGCTACTACGCGAACACCTCTCTGCGTCTCCTGGCAGTCTGTCGCCTTCCACGCTCTGCCAATCCCACGGCGCTGGCCACCACGACGCCACCGGCGCTGTCTTATGTCAATCTGCGCACTCTAAAAAAATGTCCTTCGCGAAAGACACCGATTGGGGTCTCGACCCCACCCACCCGGACGCGGTCAGCAACACAGATATATATATATATATATATATATATGGTGACTTTTCGTGCGTCAAACGTCGACGAACTCCAGCCTGGCTTGAGTCCTGCTAATCGCTACAGCGTGAACCTACACCAGCATAACAGCAAACGATGAAATTCTGGCTAACAAAAACAATTCGAAGTTCTATTCCTGCCCCTTGGTGCTCTGACCACGATCAGAAGAGGCTAACGGCGAGAGTACGACGTCCGCTGCACCTGAAATAACCAAAATAAACTGATATTAAAACGAAGACATTATTTATGACAAACAGTTTAACTCGGAAACAGCGTCCGCTGAATGAAGGTAATGTTGCACTGTTAGTGTTCAAGCCTCTCATACCGCCTTGGCCCCCCACCAATAGGCACCGGTGGCATCTACGGAAAAGGACATGAGCGACTGCCACTTGATCGTTCGCATGTGATAATGTATCTATGCATGTACGTTTATTGTGTATCATTTATTATATCATTTATTTCTGCATATGCATTTTAGTCAAAGTCTAAACACACACATCCAGACAGACAGATAGATACAATAAGTACCTAAACACATGACTCGATTACTGCCACTCGTGTTATCTAATAATAGACACACATACAGCCTACATATCTACATCTAATCCATCGAGCTATCAATGACGATTATTCGTAGTTAATTAGTCCGCGTCGTCCGCCCTCTCGGTATCTATCATTTTTTCTCTTCTCTTGTCTGTCGTCAAAACAGAAGATACAGGAACATCAACAGCAGACACAATCACTAAAACCAGATCTGACCACGCTACGCCATTGCCATTGTGATAACGGCGGACGATGACGCCGGTGATGGTGATCATGGTAATCATTATATAAACGGAGATAAGTGTCAGTGAACTCATACACACGACAATCGACTCCACTCGGAAATAGTCTACCCGTCCAGAAGCAGCAGCAGCAGCATGACAATGTTAGTGGAGTACTATGCGCGCATCTATCCATCTTTGTCCGATCCGATGATCCTCAGTTAAATCACTTCATTCTGTCTCTCTCTCTCTCTCTCTCTCTCTCTCTCTCTCTCTCTATTTCCGCGTGCGCGCTTAGTCCCGCTCGACGAGAGGACGCCGCCTCCGCCGCCGCCTCAGTTAGTCGTCTCTCTAAGCCTGCGTAAACGAACCGCGTTGGTTGACATATACAACTACTACTCGACGTCCGAGGACTGCTATCAGAAACTATCCCCAACATACTGACACACATGCACAGTTACCCAAGGTTCCATAAGCACACACATACAAGCAGTCACTGGCAGTGTCCAGACAAACGCTTCGCTGCTATGATACTACCGTTTAATTCGATTAGTACCGCTGATTGAACGCAAACAAACCATCAAACGAGAACAAGCCACAGCTAAACACTGAACGTGTGGCGACCGTAAACGCCGCTCCGAATTGGCTGCCGTTCGTAGGGTTGCGGCCGCAGAAGCCCGATGTGAAGCTTTGCTAATCGAGAGTATGGGATCGACAGCGTAGTTGACGTAGCGAACCAAGTACGTCAAGCGATCCGCAGACGTGTGTCCATTGAAGAACAGACGCCGCCTTAACAATGCAGTAGCAGCAGTAGTTGACAGCTAATCAGGGAGGGTTAATGATGGATAGCGATTAAAACGTGGTAAAGCATCTCTTTTCGGGTTGCGATATCAGTGCGCGACTTTGCACGCGACATCGCAACGGCTGGTAGTACTGACTTAACCGAAAGCGCATCCAGATACCACCTTTCTTTCGAAGCTTATCCAGAACGGAAATGGCTCGTCCGAATTAGTTCGACGATTTTTTTTTCGCTGTTCGCTAAGAGAAATTAATTAATTGACCTATACATTTGTTGTTGCTTGAATGGCCAACAGGTTGAGCGAGGGGAATGCTCGGCGAAGATATAGTTCGAGTGCTCGACATGCCGATTTCGTGTATTAGCCTATTGCGGACACGGACAGTGTAACTACTGTTCGCTGCTGCCGTTGGTAATACCCATCCAGGAGTTTGACCCACATTGAGCGTACTTAACAGTCCAATTGAAGAAATGTCCACCTTTTCAACTTTCTCCTCTACGGCCTCTTCCGCAAATATACATTCAGATTCAGTAACTGAGAGCGTAATATCTCAGTCGAGAGGGTGACAGCCGTCTGCTTGAATTGAGGTTATTCAATAGAGACAATGATAATTATTGGTGCTGAGTGACCTGCCGAGATACACCGGACAATCTAGCACACAAGACAAGGTCAAAGGAGAGTGGTAGATAGAGCGGCGATTTCGGTCCACCAAGAAACTCGGGAAACCTCACGGGACAAGGCGTCTTAAACTGTGATTGTTGTCATAGACTTCATCAGTGTTCCGTATCTCGAAGGCTAGCATAAACACACTCGACGGCGCAAAGAAAAATCGCACGGCTAGTTAGTTTTCTTGAAGGGGGTCCGGTCAGGCATCGTCATCTCTGGCAGACTGCTCTGGTGTGCGTTACCGTCTTCGTCAGGTGGCGTCAGATTCGTTTTTATTATTTTATAAAGGTCGATCATACGGAGATGAACGCAAACTGTTTCACAATAATTCTCCATAGAAGTGCATACCTAAAGATCGCAATAGAGACAGTACACTCGAAAGTTTGCAATAGTTGAGATCAATGGCCCCGAGCCATGACGTCGTAGAATTCTACCGACTGTGTGCAGTGTTCAAATAAAGCCTAGCTGTGCGTTAACACAACGAATTCACCGGGCAACTTCTTCTTTTGGTGTTGGGTCAATCTACATAGCGTAGAGGGACTCACAAGTAGTTCTCTCGGATATAATCTTGAACGCACGTTCAAGATTATATCACAGGAGACAACTTCGAACAGAATGAGTGACTTAAGCGAGTTGAGCTCTTGCAAGCAGCGAATATCCTATTCGCTGCTGGCTAGAGCTCAAATCGCTTATCGAGGAAGCGCGCCTTTAGCCAGTACATTGAAAATCCTAGCATTTCGAAAATTGGCCGAAACTGTGCCACTATACGGAGTGTGGGCGGTCATATAACATTCGTGGAAGCTATTGAATATATTCAAATATGCGACCACTGTATCGCTCAAAATAGATACGTGATGACGCAATCCCTGCACTATCCGTATTCAATCTGTTTGAGTAGGTATGTATGTGTGTGTGATCCAATCGTTGGCTTGCCAGTGGATAAAACGCTTATAGAGAGATTTCGAGATATCCATTGAAAGCAGCGTTCCTTACGAGACGGCGATTAACGATCCTGCGGTGTTTAAGAGGCAAGTGCTATTTGCTCTCGTAGACAATGGCGAATGGGTTTATTTTGAGCCAATGTGTTTAGAAGATACCGGTCGTCCATAACACCACTCTGGAATTGGTGGAACACAAATTCATATACCCGTTTGTCTAAAAGCGTCCCTTTACTTGATGAATACGCAGAAAATAGTTGGATAGCAACACAACAAATTTTCACTCATGTGCTGGTTTGTTGAGGTGACGATGAGCCATGTACACGATCTGCCATAATACAAGTACAGGAAATGAAAAGGTAGGTTCTGTATAAAACAAAAGCGAAACACTGGAGGTTCGTCTTCACTATACTTGAGCAGGCAAACCATGACAATAGTAACGTTCTTCTGACGTTATGTACTACTGCCTTGTAAATAGATGACTAAAGCCCACAAAAGGATGTGGGAAATTCTGCGCAATCCTGCGTTATGGCTAAACATCGATGCCTCTTATAACATTGATGGCTAGATGTGTTGAAACTGCACTGTCCTAAATCAATCAACCGCACAGTCAACATTTATATCATTACAAAGAACAATACATCTCATAGTATGTACTGCTGCCTGAGAGTACTGTGAGGTCATTATAATGTGAACCCCATCTAGCCCCTGGCTCCGACTACAACAAAGAAATCAACGAATATAATTAGCTTACTGAAATGAATCGCTTGGTTTCAGACGTATGCTATCACACACGCATTTGATGTGGTTCGGCGTTGTTACTCGTATAACTCCAAATTCCTTATTATCTGCAATGACTGGCAGAGATTCAAAAAACTGTCTTACCGCGTCAAAAAACGAAACGTAGTCAAAAGCTGAGATTGTCTAGCAGAGACAATGCGGATACGGAGATCCAGTACGCGCAAAATTCGGAGGTCGCTTGATCTTAATCGGGGAAATGAGAGACGTCGGAACCGATATACGTCACGTCTGCTGGGAGCTGGCCACAGGGTTAGGTGTCGTCATTGTTTGCAGCTTTATCAGCCGGCTGTTATAGGCAGCATCGTTTGTCCGGCCTGTACGAAGAAAGGCGGTATGAAGCCCCCTCCTGGGCCGGTTGTTGGACCGACGCCCGGAAAACAGTCGTTTGGAACAAAAAGCGGACTTTCTGACGCTCCATCGTTTGACGATGAGCGTGATCTGTTTCAGGATAACTTTACGTTAAGTTTCGCTGAAGACACTAAGCAGCAGTCGCGACCAACTCAGCAGAAGTAACTGGGAAATGCACCTCGGCATGGTCATTGTCGATCGGGAAGTGAATCAAAAGTAAGTGATCCGCAGCAAGAACTCACGACTTGGCTTGACACCTAGCGCATCGGTTAGCTGTTTGTTCGCGCCAGAACTGGTGGTGAATTGCCGTTCAACGCGACTATACTAAATTAAACTTTTTGCCCACAAATATGAATGTAGTGTTATTTTCTCATACTAGGTTATTAAGCACAAGAACTACTACTTTGGGAAGAGATCGTGGCAGAGAAATTATCATATACGAAAACTAATTAATTAACGCCCATGTCGATGGAGAGAGAGTCACAGTGCTTAGACGTAAAAGTCGCATAACCGCGACTTCTGTTCCCCTGCTCAATCCAATGGTACCGTTCTACTCTAAATTATATTGTTTATTCTTCCGAAGCCTTGTTGTCGTTAGCCGCCGGAGTTTGACTAGCAAACGTCCTCAACGCCGCGTTTCCGGCGTTGGATGACGCCATGTCAGATCATAAACGGCAAACCTGTGCAGATCATAAACCAATGATACGGCAGTGCTTAACACTCAGAGGAAACTAATGTCGCCACTGTCGTAACCATAAACGACTCGTAATCATTGAAGATTTAGCGGAGTATAAGCATGACGTCAGAAGGCTGTGGACACGTGGAAATATCTGAGAATGTCTCATGGACCATTTCTTTAAGCGGACTGAAAGGGAATAGCACTGATACAATGTGACATCTTTACTTAGAATAGAGAATATCTCCTTTTATATTTGAGGAACACATATTGGGCTCGGAACTATTAATAGACCTGAGTTTCGTTTTTGGGCCGAATCGGGCAAAGCACGACATTGAAGTTTTTGATTTCCCGGCATGTATTTGCAATTGACTGCACGGCAAGTCGGCATCCGTGGCCTTTTATAACCTATTAAAACAACCATCAATTTACAGCGTTCTTACATACGTTTCATATAAAATGAATAAATGAGCGGCAGGTAGTTTTATAATCACGTACTTTTCTCGGGGTGAGTACATGTGGGAAATATTTTATGTCAACAAGTGGGAGCGTATTTTACAGTTGCTTATTATTGGTTTTTTTAATGTAAAATACGCTCCCACTTGTTGACATAAAATCGAATCAACTCTCGAGTTCCTTCCACAATTTACCAAAATATCTCGGCAAGATGGCCAACTAGGAGGCTCTTGAACCTAGATACATCCCGCACAAATGGTCCTCAGTCGCACCCTTGTCAGCACTATTTGTCGCGGTAGACTTTAGCCAAATTTCGTAGGTCGCGAATCTCGCCGAGAAGCTCACGCGGGTCACGGATGGCGCCAACATGATTCCAAATAACTATCTCAAAATACGTAAAACATGATTCAGACCCTTTAGCAGGTAAACCCTCATATAGCGGATGCAATTTGCCTTGCTTTATTACTTTGTAGCACATGTACTCGGAACATTGTAGCAATCTCATCACATTGTCTACGCGGACGCTGTACTTGTGCAACTTGCATTGAAACAGTAAAATCCCACGTCACCACGACGTATTGTCTCTACCAATACTGGCTTTAGTCATGCTTTAAAATCCGATTTGCAATCGCAATGGTGACATTTGCATGACAGGGTAATTAATAATCTCTCTCTGAAAGGACGCCGGAGGCCTGTTGAAAACTCACTCAGCTGTGTTGACAGGTTGACAGCTTGATGACTGGTCACTGATATGCGGCGGTGTACACATTTCTATCAGTGGCGCAGAGGGGGCTTAGTGAAAAGTAATACATTCAAACATGCTCGGCACAGTATCATCATTTGTCGTTCCATTTAAACACTCGGAGTGGTTGCTCCAAATGAATGCTTCATGAATGACAAACCTCGCGCCAATGGGCGACATGGCTTGTGCTTTTGTAGGGTTCATCGGATATTTGAGCGCAATTTATATAAACAAAAAACAGAGAAATATACGTCAATTTTCTAAAGGTGCCCAATACAAAATGAGAAACGTTAAAACCTAACACGATATGAGCAATTCCTAATAAATGTTGTTTTTGTTAATGACGACAAATAAAAGCAGCCACACCACAAGAAATCCACATTGCAAGCGGCAATTGCATTGCATTATACTTTGTGTCGGTCATCAATCAAGCCACCTGACTGTTTGTCCGTTTAGCGCTTAGCGTACACCACCACGGACAACTCAACACGTCAATATCAATCTCGTCGGTATCGTTGCTTCCGTCAGTTTTCGGTCATCTCGTAGTGCCTACCGGGGGCACACTGTCTGGTACACTTGACGATGACAATAACAATAATCATACTTAAATTAGCAGGGCGCTCCAATTTCGGTGTCTCCTTCATTTGCAAGTCCAAATCCACAGATGACATCGTCCACGACCCAAGATTCAATATGGCATTAGTCCGTTGTTTTCAGCCGTAGGCGATATAAACAGTACGTTGGCCAGCCACGCATTTTGTGTTCGTTCTCACAGGGCCTGACCACGACGGCCCATCGCCGGGCCAAACAGACCCAACCGTCTGTTTTCGCTACGACAGTTGTTGTCTGCCCAGTGGGTCGCTTGAATGCCAGTTGCCTCTCAATGTCTTTCGGGTAGACTTCAATTTTACACCACTCTGTCCACACACCTCACAGACACATCGAGTTCTCGCAGCTGCTGGATACGTCCCGGGCAGTTACCGCTGTCCCATGCTGCTGTTGCCAGTGAGGCCGCAACGCAGTCTGTGCAATGTGTTGTAGCGGTAGACCGACCCACCGTTACTTTTCACAAAATCTTCGCATCTGCATCTGTCTGGCGCTTCCCTCCGGCAAACCAACCAGCGGAATGGTTACACGACCAGCAGCCAGCCGCTGCCAAGCTCAGCGTCGTAACCAGCAGCGAGCCAGCAGCTCCTTCTTGCTCGGTGTCGGCATTCAGATCAACCCCAGCAGCTTTCGAGGTAGATAGCAAAGCGGCGGCCAACAGTTGTCTGTTTCGTTCGGGAAGCCTCCCCTTTTCTCTTGATTTTTCTTCGTTGGTTCATATTTGCGTGTGTCTGTTTGTGCGTAGCTTTGTCACTCTGACGGGGTACGTCGTTCGACCGGCGGGGAAATATGTCTGGAACGGACAGGCAGAGTGGCAACGGATCACGTTCCTTGCTCTGTCCCTCGATGCTCTTCGCAAGCTGCTGCCGCTGCCCCCACCGTCAATTGAGCAGCTGGGCTGAATCCGCACCTATGGTTAGCTGATACCAAGAAGTACAAGCCCACTGACTCGTTCGTTGACTCAGCGGCTAGGTCGGTTTTTGGGAGGGCGTTTGTTTTCTTTGTGTATTTGGAAGTGTCAGCTCAGCGAAAACCGGCCCAACAACTTTCAAATGATAAATAAGCCGAACAATGATAAACCACGGCAGTATGTAGTTTTCTTCCGCAGGCAGAGCATCATATAAAGTTGATATGGCTCGACAAGCGGCATGTGATAAGGCAACGTATGCGGTGGACGCCTCGAGATAATGGGATGCTTTAGACATACTAATAATAATAAACAATGACAAAGTTGTCTGTTGGCCTGATGTGCATCTTTTTGGCGCTAATTGTAGAAGAAAATAGATACAAAGTAGCGAAAGGTAGCAATACTAGCTCGTCTCATAATTCAGGTCAGTTTCTCGATGTGGCCATCGAAACCAACGAAGCTATTCGAACCTCAGCTGCTGCCCCAACTCCTACTGTTATTCGTAGTTAGAAGTTTGATATGCGTTCGATGTCATTATATTAGTTTCCGCACAAAGGGAGTACTATATTCAGCAGAAATAAACATGGTAGACCGAATGACGCTCCTCTTTCCACTCTGCGGCACTCTTCGGAATGCCTCGATATTATATTGAGAATGGAAATCGACAATGATGGTAATTGGCTCCAACGATTCTGGAAATGCGTAAAGCGAAATGCTACTTGACATTTGGTCAGGGCCCGTTTTGGCCATGTTGTCCATATTAATAAGGAAGAAGAAGAAAATACTTGAAGTCGTTAGATGCCAGTTCCCAATACCGATATTTGATCTGACAAGACTCATATGAACATAAAGAGAGAAAAAATATGGTTCTTATCAGATCCAATACAGCGATGAGAACTCTATAGCACATATACAAATCTAATAACAATTTAAAATAAGTGTGATTCAAGGATTCAGGTAAACGTAACACAGGCACAATAAATGATTATGCTGCCTCTAAGGGAAAGTCGCCAAATGGCGGGTGTGCTAAACAATTAGAACAGTCCTAACGCATTGGCTTTAATGTGATCAGATCGCTAAATCCAGTAGACCTTAAGAAAATAAACCACCTGTCACAGATCGACAATAGATCTGCTCTGGTTTCGTCTTCCGATTTGCCGTAGAGGTTATCACCATGGATCAGTATCACCGCTGTTCACCCTCCTTTCTATCAGGTTGTAGGGTATGCATGCTTGGGTACAATGTAACTGTACCCAAGTCACACGCTGTTTTCGGCGTGGCCAGCATATCCGGCATTTATCTGATTGCCATTCGAGAGAAGCACTATAGACGGATTGGTTAGCTCTCCCGAGATCATGTCCGCAGCGCATCCATACGTATACAATAATGCATGGATGTAGTAAGATACTCGGTGTTCGGAACGTGGTGTCAACGATGTGAACCACGCCATGGTTTTGCATTGCTAATGTGAAACGCTGAAGATACTTAGTACACAACTCTGAGCTCATGTTTAGAGACGTAATGGCACACATAGCTGATGTGACGCGTTGTGCCAATAATGCCCTGATCGACAACACAGAGGTAGGTGAATGTTGTTACTGTCGAAGAGCAACCATTGGCTGGAAATAAAAGAATCGTTCTAGTTTTGTAGTCATCTCTTTCACTGGCCTTATGACAAAAGAGCAGACCGATTGCACAGGTAGAGCGAGTGGGTTTCAGAGAATTCAGCTCCTTAATTTAGTTCAATAGCAGCTGTTTATTTGCCTGCTCACTGCTTTTATACACGACATGTAAACGTGAGAACGGTTATACGGCTATTGGGTGCCGTACATTGTCCTACCGCAACCTCCATCCCGTAAGCGACACAGACCGCGGCCAGCGTATACTGCCGCTGCACGAACTCGTTCGTCCGCTCGTTTCAATGAGCCACTCGACATGAAAATCGTTCAGTACATCCGCACGTGACATTTCCTTTTTTTATATGTGCTCACATTATTATCGCTATGAACAAGAAGATGATGAAGAGATGCTGCCACAACAGCACCGAGACCATCGTCATCAAACAACAGCGACATTGCTAACTACACCGTAATTCCTCCTGTATCAATAGCGGTCATACAGTTACAGTATACGATGTTACTAAACTAGTATCATATTGAGCTGCTATTTGCTACAACAACCATTCTTTCTACGATTTCTGACAGTAGTAGGATAGTAGAGTAACTGTATACTGAGTCGAAAGCCAACTGGAAACATTTCTGGTCAGCAACAAGCCCGAAGATGGCTTACTTAGCATAGTCGTGTGTATTTCACTGACAGCTAACCAACGAAGGGAGCGAACGACCAAGCGACGACAACCAGAGCATATCATTTCCCTTCTCTGTGTATGATCTTGCATTTGCTAGCCAACTCAATGAATTCATGTGTGATGGACTCACCTCCATGAGGTTGGAGCAGTCTCGTTACTGGCGCGCGGCATTTACGTATCTGTGATGGCACCACTTGCCCGGCAGCACCGAGACTCACAGATAGAACCGACACAAGGGCCAGTCCTGACTGATTGGAGAGACGGCGCTCACCCACGGTTCCGTTGTCTTCAGCAGCTGAGTACGGAAGCAACAGCAGCAGCACGCCAGATAGGCCAGATCGGATCAGGCCACAACACACACGATATTGCGGCGCATACGTATAGCCGTCTACCAGGACGACGTACAACACTCCAGTAAGTACTACACTCTATGCCATACACTCACGACCAACACTAGCACACAGACAGTGTGCAATGATGTGTGTGTGGTTCATGTGAGCTGATTTCCGGGCTGGGTAGGTGCCACTTAGGTTAGATCGGCTCACACACAATCCATCTTCTTTTTCTTCTTCTTCTTCTTCTGTCACAACCACAGTCGCCAGGAAGGAGTCGATCGCTGGCACGGATGTTTCACTTCGTTCACCTTTCATCTCTGTTACCTCATCTCATCACAGCATTACGGAGCTGCGATCCACAGCAGCGGCAACGACAACAACAACATCATTATCATCATCATCAACGCAAACACTACTACTACTACTGCTGCTGCTGGTACCTTGGCACCCTCTCGACACGCAGCCAGACAGCGAGATGGAGGGCCATACACTCATGAGAGCACACAAACACGCGAACACGACGAGACCAGGCGTCAATGCCAAAGGCAATATCCCAGGCAGGGCCGCTGGCACTGCTGCTGCTATGGTTGCCTCTCTTTGCTGCTGCTGCTGGTCACAACGGCAGAATAACAACGACAGCAGCAGCATCGGCAGTCGACGAGTCATGCAGCACACGACAGCCGAAGCTGGCCAACCACAGCACGAAGATCACAGCAGAGCAGACCGATTAGCAGGCAGGCCACTATGGGCAGCAGCTGACACGGAGTGACAACAAGAATATGCTGATGCTGTATAGTAATAACAATAACAACTGCTGCTGCTGCTACTGCGATTGCCGCCCTCGGCTTCCCCGCCGTAGTTCGTGTTGCGCCCGTAGTTCGTGGAAAACATCCATGCAACTGCAGCGGTCTATTCGCTCGCAGACAACAGCAGCAGAAACAGCGAACAGCAAAGATCATTATCATGAGCGTGTGCACGTCGTCAGGCGCTAGGGCGAAGGCAGCCAAGTCCTGTGACAGAGGCTGGCGTTTACGTTCGATTAGCACGAACCGTCAGCGCGACTGGAGCGAATAGGCCCGCCAGGAAAGCTGACACAGATCCGAGGGAACTGACAGCAGCCGACAGTTGAGTGCGCCGCTCCTTCATCGGCCGTGTTCTTCTAGCGGACGCCGCACTCTCTCCCCCCTCGTCGCGGCTCAACTCTGCACTTGATTAAATAGCTGCACAACCTACGAGCGGTATCATTCCGCCGGCCTGAGGATCTACAATCGAACAGCATCTAGATCATCGATATCTGCATGAAGTTGTAACGATGATAGCCCATTTGAATTAGCAATGTTTATGCACACGTATGATGTAAAGCGAGACAGTGCCTATGGTCGTATAACGATGCACGAGGTATGAATTCACTTAGTTAAAACTGTTGAATAAGATAACTTACAAGGCTTGGGGGCTTGACTGGTCGGACTTGTCCGAGGGTTACCCGATGTTTTGTGGGGTTGTTGCGAGTATATTGTTTGTTGGGGTTGTTGGTGCGTTGTGAGGGTAGTCAACTGTGGTGACGCTTTCTGGCTAGCAAGGGTGTACGTCAGGCGTAATGGAACAGTATTTTAGTTACAGGAGCTCCGTTATTTTGATTTTTTGAAGGGCTTTTGCCCATTGTTGATATACCCGTCTGGCTCATCGTGATGCACCGGAGGGCGTCAGGCGTGTGCGTAAAATACGTTTGTTGTGACAGAACGAATGGTATGGGCTGGCCGGGGCCTTCGTGCCGTTGACAGCAGCGCTTTCAATGAGTGCCCATAATACTATCACTTTTGGCGAGTTACTTCCTAGTGAACTACTGCAGGTATGTTTGTAGTTGAGTAGTGAGGAATACGAACCGCTCGTTACGCGTAACGGACTCCACAATGTCGTGCATCAATTGTGGTACTACGTTTCGGCGATTCAACAAAAGGATGGGCTGTCCATCCTGTGGCAAAGAGTGTTGCTCATCATGCTTGCAATACTCGATGCAGATAAAGGCCCTCGATGGAGCCACAAAGAAAGTGTGTGGTCCGTGCTTTCACAGAGCGGACAAGAAAAGCCCAGATATCGATATTGTACCGAAGGCCCTCAAAGCGATGCAGGCTGCGAGACAACCGAGTCCTCCGGCCATCCCCACCTCGACGCGTTCACCGATGACAGACGGTGGCTCGTCAGGCGATTGTGCCAGTAGCAGCGGCCAGGCTTCTGCCGCCGCGCTGCAACCGAGCGGCTCTCGTCTCGCTCCGTCCGAAGATGAAATCAAGCAGCGACTCGCTAAACTCCGTGGCGAAGATCTGACTGCGAGTGCTGAAGCGCAGCGCCCATTCCTAATCTATTCAAATCCCCGGAAGTCACTACAGGAACAGCAGGATGACCTCCTAGCGGCGACCATGGCGATCGTTGGCATCGAGAAGAAAACGTCAGCAGAGGACGATATCACACTTCGTCTTGCGAATCTTCGCAAGGACTGCCCTGTTGCTCTTATTGGCCAAGGTAGGGATATGGTCTCGGCAAACGCCGGTGATGCGTCGACGGCAGATCTCGTCAAACGTCTGATCAGCGAGGCCGAGCTCGAGGGAAGATCCGAGCATTTAACTATGCATTCGGACGTTTCCGACAACATTCCCGAGCCGCCGGATATCTCGGAGCTTGACGAACTACCCTGGTGTGTGATTTGCAACGAAGATGCCGTGCTACGATGTCTCGACTGCGACAGTGATCTCTACTGTTCTCGCTGCTTTAAGCAATTCCACGATCGAGATGACCCCCACCAGACGAAGCCATTTAGAAAGGAATAATTCTTAGTGTGCAAGCGTCTCATTAATTGATTCACCGGTGATAAAAATAATAAATAGTGAGAGTTTTATGTCGATTTTTGTAAATTGAGTTTTTGTTCTAGCCAGTGCTTGACGAAGACAGATGATCGGACGGTCTGTTGCCGAATAGGTGTATTGTTTGTTTGGTTGTTCGTGTAAAATGCTAATCGTGCCAGTGAATTTGTTGTACGATGTTTACGTGTTTCGTTGAGGTGATCAGTGTTTCGTTCCTCCGTTTCCTGTCTGTGAATATGTGACTAACGGCTCATAGAAAACTGCGACTTAACTCTATCTGTTCTAACACTCACATTTTCTTGCAGATGGGTGTTGGCTTTTCTTGGTTCTTTCTTCGCTTCTCTTCGAAACCCTGTTTCAGCTTTGTCGAAACTCGTTGCGCGCCATCAACTTGATGGAAATATTAACGCTTCTTTACTAATAAATGAAAAAAAAATGAGATCACATCTGTCATACATGTACTGAGATCGTGTAGTACTTTACTATACCACAAACCTGAGTAGAGTTGTTTGCCATTTTTTTTTCTGATAACCACGATTGATACCCTCTATGCTGAAGTTCTTCGCCCTCGCACGAGTCCATATTTACTGAGTGCATTGATAATGTCATCGCCAAAAAATAAGGCAAAGCAAGTCTTCCTTCCTTTCTTCCTTCCAACTCGAAAAATTCATTCCAAACCCCACTATCTTCACATCCAGCATCTGTTCGAATATTATCGCTAACTAACGACTTTGTCTTTCCCTTGGTGTTTCCCTTTTCTCACTCTTATCTCTCTGTGTCTCCATCGCGGAATCTTTTATCGGGGTTCGCTCGTCGATGCCGCGACGATGACCCCCCGCTACGATACGGCGGGCGAACAAGCAGACAACAGTCTTCAGATGATACTCTCAGATACGGAGAAATTAGCAGCGTTAGGGATGATCCCACTTCTCGAGGGCATCACCTCGGCGACGGGGGGCAACCATCACTCAAGCAACAATCACCACACCCATTCAAACAGTGTCGTGGCCCACAATGGAAACGAAGGAAACGGCAGCGCGAGTGGGGGTGGCTGGCGTTATCGGTGCAAGTACTGCACCTACACGACCGAGTCGAAGACGGTCTTCAACGCCCATCAGCGAACGCACACCGGTGACCGGCCTTACCGGTGCCGGTTCTGCGCGTACGCAGCTAAACAGAAAAGCCATGTCACCCTGCACGAAAGGCTGCACACAGGCGAAAAACCCTACAGCTGTCCGTACTGCAGCTACCGATGCTCTGACCCCACGGCGTTACGATCGCACAAGTTCAGCAAACACCGAGAGATGTTCCTCTCGGAGGCCGCCAGCAAGGCGGCCCGAGGCGCTAAATAACTAGCCCGCCTGTTTGTTGATGCTGATGACGATATGATGATAATAAGAATAATAATAAGAAACTAACAGAATAGAAGAGGTAACGATAGCCGAGAGACAAAGTAGGATGAATGCTAATTAACATCTAAACGTATCGTTGTCGTCATGTGCGATCGAGTGGAAGCAAAGCGACCGAAGCAGCGGTGAGCGATAGGCGGACGCCCGTCCAACGATAGCGGCTGGCCTTTCGAAATTGTCACCTAAACGTCGAAATTTTCAGCCGGCGATATCCCTAGTCAAGATCGATCGGAGTCAATCGCACGGTGACTTCTTTTAAGGCTGGTTGGTGTTTCCTGTTTTCTCGTGTCCGAGAAGTGTACTCGTATGCGATAGTCTTCCCGCATGTTTGGTCCCGCGTTTTGCGGTACGGTCCGAACTGCAGCGCAAACTAGTGAAATCCTCGAGATATTTGGCAATTTATCACTCGCACCTCTGCCGAGATAAGCTAGTTCTTCAAATCACTGAGTAAACGGTGAAAAGCAGCACATTGTGCTGTCTGTCGGTTCAAGACAATTCTTTGGATACAGCTGATTTTTCAAAGCCGACGAAGCTGGCTGCTGCGATTTGTAGACGACCCAGCCGGCGTACGATTTGCTAGTCCTATTCTAACCACTTGCTAGTAGTATTTCATAATCTCGGCATGTTGAATTGTCCCCTGTCATAACTGGCGCACTCGCCGGGTAACTTCAAGTGTCAATCGTAGCTGGTTTCTCCGCTGGTGGAACGCGTCGTTCGTCGACTCATTGCTTCGTGTCGTGATGCATTGCCGATGGTGGTGGGGTGGAGAAAGGTTAGCTGAGCCGCGTAGCTTGGTTGGTTACCATCAGAGCCCTAAGGTGTCGCTGCTGAAGGGGCGGGGACTGCGACCGGCAGCGCAACATGATCAACCTGTAACTACTATGTAAACTATTGATTGAGTGCCAGTTCACGTTGTGACGACGTTTTTTGCTTGAGTGATTGATCATCGATTGACGATTGCTTGCCTGGACGAATTAAACGAAATCAACACTTAGTGTACGATGATGAGCGGATACCTGTGTGAGTGACATTCATCCGAATGAAAGGGGTGCGAACGACACTTGAGTGTCTGTCGATCATGTTGTTGACCTTGCCGGGCCGCAGACCTCGCCGGAATGGCATTGTAAATGGAGTTTTTGTTTAGCTAACGTGCGATTGTACGAGAGAAATGGTAAATAACGGAAGTGGTGTAACGAACGTGAAAGACAAGTTGAGAAATGAAAGTCGACCAGCGACCAGGGTCTGGGGTCAGTACGGACAGCTGTCGAAGAAAGGGTTCAGTGTGGTGGTGAACGAAGCAAAGGTGATTCCATGGCGATACGATCCAACGTCGTAAACGAGTACGACAACGGTTATGATGGAGTTTTTGAGACCCACACATCTGTAACGCAACCAGGACGCGGGCATGTTTGGATGATTGCAACATTATAGATATATGTTAGTGATTTGCCGTCCGATCGGCTACAATTGAACAAATGAGAACGGAAAAGCTGCTCATGAATACGGAGGCTCGCTGTTACTGGGCCACTCTTAGACCTTCAATAGGAGACGCTCGAAAAGGCCCCCAGCGAGCGCGCTTCGAACGACCGGGAGAGGCGAACGAACAACTATTTTCTTCGCTAGACAAAACGATCGATCGATGCTACGAGTGTCTCCGTATTCATAAACTAGCGAATAAGCCAAAAACACGATCCGGCCAAAAAAGGATCAGACCAAACATCGCCCTGTTACCAAAGCCATCCATTGTAAATTGGTGAGAACATTCGTACGTAGATTGGCGCGAAGAGAATCTCGGAGGAAGAGGTGAAGAAACGGAACGGCACACGAAAACCCGTAAAGTTGAGCCAAAATGACAAACAAAAGCACTGACAGAGGTGAAATCGAACGCAAACCAAAAAGCACAACACAGATATTTACTACTCTGCGACAAAGTATTTTATTAGAACTCTACAGAGAGGTTCTATGCAAATTGTACCTCGAAGTTTATTTTTGCGATGAAAATGCGAAACTAACGTTAACCGAACCAACTAACCATCAACTGACCACGTAAGGTGAATGGATCTCAATGCCGCCAATGGACATTATATGAACGTAAATCTATAAAAGTGGTGGTGGTAATGTACCTTCAGTTCTTAATGACAGCATCTACCACTGCTACAGCTACAACAACAACAGCAACAGCCACCACATTAATACCAACTCTACGGTAATATATATTATATATATATATATATATTGGTGACAGTCTGTGTGCAGTGTCGTGACCGCGCACGAATGTTCATGGCAGCAGCAGCAGCACCACCAGTTGTGCAAGAGTGAAATGATCTCATTGTGAACGATCTAGTCAAAAAGGTGCAGTTAGTTTCCCATATGATTTCCTATTATTGTCGAAGAGAAATAGAAGAAGCCCAGGTTTGGCACCTGCCAACCAACTACAAAATGGATAAATGATCTTTGTGTACGAGGCCGAATGAATGAGACCCCCAATACGGTACTGGCGTAGCCGAGCAAAGAAATTGCAAGCAAACATGGAAAGGCGTTGAGTGACCAGATTGTCACATTATGTGCATTTTATGCCAGCAAGGCTGCTCATCACTAATGGCGTGACATACATGTCTCAATCATTGGCCCGTAATTACAAATAGACAAGAATAAGTCACTTGCCTTGTGTGGTTGACGTAAACATAGCAGATACACTATCTGGAGTCAAATACGCTCAAGTATACTCAGAAAATGGAAGGATACATGGAAATAATGAAAATGTCTGCTTGCTGCCACAACGCCAGGCCGATATGTACGGGTCCAACTCGGCGCTCTCGTCCGAGAAGTATAGTATTTGGTACGCACGACGCCAAAAGCCTAGATGCTGTGCCGGTACAAGGTTTGTCATATTTGTATATTAGCGAATGCCGATGGAGGAGGGCCGGCTCCTACCTTCAACAACAACAACAAGTATAGAATTGCATGTGAGCTACTCGAAAGCAACATCTAGTCAAGATGTGATTGTCTAGTCATTGTGAATGGATAGTACGATTTTGATTACAATTATTATTATTAATATTACTACCACAATTAATGTTGTATTGTGACTTGCGTAAAAGACAAGATGTGGATGGGAACCAAAAAATGATGACGATAATATGAAGAAAACACTGATCCCGCGGACCCTGAGCAGCTGTCACGATATACCGAAGATGAAGACAGAAGATCCGCCAGCTGCGACAACTAGCCAGGCCATACGGGTCAGGCCGTAGTGAAGACATAAGATCAGACTCGGCGGAAATAGCAGATGCTGGTGGCGGGACTTCGATCGACATGTTCATGATAATGTGAAAAGGTCAACTGACTGACGACTGACTGACCCTATGAATGATGTGTATAGAAAGAAAGAAAGCCCTGCCATAACCAATACAAAATATGTTTAGGGCTTAGACAGTTGAATCGGGTAGGAGTATCTGTCTGATGTTGCAGATCTACAACCATTATTCATATAATACTAATATTATATTACTACTAGATCAGACGATACTTCTACGAACCGAGACGGTCGATTGTCACATTGGAGAAATGCTCCATGATGTGTCATTAAAATCAGATAACAAGAACAAAAAAAAGAGAACTCGCAACCATGACACACGTGATGGATTGAAATATCTACACAGACGAAAATGTTAATGGACAATCGACCCCGTCGAGGTTGCGAATGAACCAGTTCGAAGTCGATGGCAATGCGAGCGATTCTGAGCGAGCGCGACTGCACTCTCCGTAACAGCCGCACTATGAATGAGATTTTTGACGGCGGATCGCTGTGGGCATCGGAATACATGGGGCTGGCTGAACGGCAATCGAAATCGAATCAGTGGAGAGCTTTGATAGAACACTGGTAGCTAAGTACGAGGTAGAAACTAGGCCTAGAATTGAAAGTACAACTAATGACCAATGACAAGTACGCATCAGGCAAGATTAACAAGGCAGATAAGTTAAGAATGAGATAAATATTTTCCGATTCGGATTTGTGTCGCCGCAGCTGTTCGGCTTCCGATGACCACACGCGAAATGGGCCCGACTGATTGTAACACAGCAACATAGACGACTCACGATGAAGTGGTAGTGTGACGTGAGTGTGTAGCGTTCCGAAGTCCGATGCTAATCGAATGAGTGGGATGAAGAGAGTCTTGAGCTTTTGACATAGCTTCACACGGCCAGTAACAGAACACGCGTACACAGTGACAATATTTATCTAATATATATATATATAATATATATCCCTTGCAGACGTCTGGTCATCTCGTCTATGAAATACATAACTCTGTAGTATGAGTGCTATACTTGGAATGGCAAACTAACGCAACAAAGAAACAAAACACAACAACTACAGCAACAACAGAAAATAAGCCGACCTCTCTCCATATGGAGAAGCGGATAACTTCATCGAGGATATGTCGTCGCGTTGTATATATATATCGTCTACCCCATTATAGAGAACAGCTAGATGAATCGTACAGGAAGGTAGATAAAGGAACTCTAAAGAGCCTAACGTCTATATAAAATAAAAACTACAAACAAATAACACTCGTCAATGTCACAGAAAAGACGTCGATGCCGGGAGGGCGAGCAGTTCCGAAGTGAAGAATCGTCGTGGACGGCGCCTTAATGTCGCGTAATTCTCAGCAGAGGAAACGAGAGAAAAACAAAGAAGGTGGGCGACAATTATACAGTAGGTAATTCATTCAACGACTCAAACAACAAGTGCATTGATTCCCACGATTTTCTCATACTGAATGATCTCATTTATCTTGCGTTGCCAATTATCATTGAGTGAAATGAAAGGTCTACCGAGTGACATCTTCGATGTGCGCACTTAGGATATACGCGAGTGAACAGGCAGGCATGAATGGAGTCGGTAAAATTATACAGAAAATGATTGCAAATAAACTGAAATAACGAGCGACATATGACTTCCGAGGTGAGGCAGGGGACAGAGCCACAAGGCTCGGTACTCGGAAGGATAAAGCCAGGCTGGAAGGACAAAGCCACGTCGCGTCATGCACTGGGTGCACAATGATTGTTACATTTTGGGTTCATTTTTTCTGCGTTGAAGTGACCCCCTAAAACCGTAGGAAAATAATACAATCCGAAGAATCTGACGCTACTCATCAGTTACGATTAATCTGGATGAATGTGTGACTTTGTGGTATGAACGAAATGCAGCAAACGTGTGCGCTAGTATAGACAGAGAAAGAAATCAAGAGAGCCAGAGAATATTAGAGTTAGTGGAGGAAGAAAATGATGTAACCAGGTACCTTTTTGGGAGTGAGATGTCGACACGCTGCCCAATGCATACGATCTACTAGAAAAGATAGATGATGATGATGCAGAAGCAATGGGAGTAAGGCGCAATGATCGACTATTTGTGTGCGCCAGCAAGCGATGTCTGGCAGGACCTTTCAACGTACA
The DNA here is from genome assembly GCA_019614645.1 of Stratiolaelaps scimitus. Lineage (NCBI taxonomy): Eukaryota > Metazoa > Arthropoda > Arachnida > Mesostigmata > Laelapidae > Stratiolaelaps > Stratiolaelaps scimitus. The sequence goes on from JABWDB010000028.1 coordinate 3,236,628, forward strand.
GAAAAACACACACACAGAACAGGCGTTGTACTTACGCGCTCCAGCAGCATGTAATATAAAAACATGAGTATATATATATATACATAAATCTATATACATATATATATATACATAAATATAAATCGCTATATATATATTATATACATAATAAATATATTTATTATTTATTCCGGCCGTATGGGCTTGTCAACGAGATGGAGAAAAATGCGGGCTGCGAAGAGGGTGGAGGAACAATGAGAAACCTGCGGATGAGGGAGGTACAAATGATGAACTGAGCGGGGAATACGACGACTACTCGAAACTAGGATTATTTTATAGGCTACGGGACAGGCGCTGCCTGCCGCCTGTCTCTCCCGTTTGATGAACTTGATCTCATTTTTCACCTAGACAAGATATAGATGATATAGACAGAGAAGAAAGTAAACAACAACCACGAGAAAGAAAATGAACACATTCAAGTGGCACAGATCTCCGGATATATATATATATATATATGGTGACCGACTCGAACCAGTGTCTGATGAATGAATTGAGTGAATGATAGAGACAACAGACCACAGTCTTTTGACCATGGTGCACCAAAGCACTCCACGCAAACCCTCACCAAGTGTAAGTGCAGCATATATCGCCCATTATTATTATTATATCGGAAAGTAAGATAACAACACCAGGATGAATGACGATAATGATGAAGTCTATATACTCTTTTACAAATGACTCAAGCCGAGGACTGTTACCGGTCGCTACGCTAAAAATAAATCGACAGCAATTATATCACACCTCAACTTGTCAAGTGTTTTTATTTGCATTTTCAAATGATCATTTTCATTCGCATCTCCATTTGCTTGTTAATAGTCACCATTTCGTCCATTGCTACGCTGATGAGAGCGAGCGAGCAACCAGGTGCAATTGTTCAGTTTAGTTGCCATTTGTACAAAATGCTATGTGTCTATATGATACATGGGTCGGTCACAGAGTCATCGCTGAGTTTTTGCGCCGTGGCTTGCTTCAACGCCTAGGAGCCGCTATCCATACGCGCAGTACAGTGGATGCCTATATTGCCACTCATTATCCATTATTTTTAGAGTAATAACAGAACGGTATATCTGTATATATATATTTCGATGTATTAAAAAATAGTATTTTCTCCCTCTGTTTTTCTCTCTCTCTTTCAAACATATGTCTATGCCAAGCAGGACAATAGCGTGTGGCGATTCAAACGAACGCAGTGAATCTGATCAGCTGGATCGCTTGAAGTGCGTTGGCCATTACAATGTACAGGTTCCGTACTAATATTTAAGGAGGTCCTCTTTAGATAACTATAATGTTCGCGGTTGTTAGCACAGCTGACAAAAATCCATGTGCATGAAGGGGTTCACGCAGTTCAACGTATTGGTGTATGTCATGATTGGGGCATGGTCACATTGGTCGTGCGCGTAGGGGTTCTAGGAAAATTCAGGTTGTTTTTGTGTCAACAGCAGTTCTGGTCTGCGCCAATTGACATGGCTGAATCATATTCAAAGTATCAAATCAGAAAGGTATTTTTCGCGGCTAGTTAACACTCTGATGTATATCGCACCATCTCGTGGCGTATAACATATATCATGATATATCACATAAACACAAAAACGTTGAAATTCATTAAATAGTTAGTCGAGAACTAAAGTTTATATATATATATATATATATATGATTTCTTTACATAATTATTTTTCAGCACTAAAAACTGGAGTCGCCCTCAACACGGAATTGGAGTTGCCAGTTGGTTCAATCCACCTAATATACGACATCTTCGATCAGCTAATAATCGGTAGAACGTTAAACCTGATCTTCATTAATATTACTCGCATATGACATCGTCAGAGGTGTCCGACAGAGGGCTTGGTATCTAAACCTTGAGCCAACGCTCAATATGAAACGATAATGTAGTGTAGCTACTAATATTTACGGCCTTTTTTTTGCTTGTGCAATTGTGCACTGCTCAAAGTAGACGATCTGTAGATGCCTGTGAGTAAACGTTCGAAAGAACACACGGCCGAAGCTCGATGATCGAAGACGCCCCTGCAAATATCAACGAATCAGCAAGTCAACTCTGGTAAATTTTTAGATTAGACGATTTTCTAAAAATCAGTCACCAGCAGTTAAAGTTGTGAAATCGTATCACGGCACTATACAGTCCAACAGGTACATATAGGTTCATCTTTTGGCTGAAATAGCTCCAGTTCGTGGATACGATCAGTTGTTGGCGTCGGTAGGATACATTTACTGGGCTGGTGGAGATTCACACCATAACAGGGAATACATTCGTACCCTTCGGTGAGCTAATTCGGTTCAGTCTGTTGTAAATTATCTTCGTATGATGCTCGCTATTTGCATCCAATGTAAATTTCCTCGATTTGGCAATAAGCAAAAAATCTGCAAGGCGCAACTGTCCGTGTTCTAGCAGGTGAATCAGGGGAAAATCTATACCGAAATCTATACTGCAAGCATGACGTTATGCTCTGTGTCTGCGGCGTTTTCATGGCAAAGCCAATTCTTCTAGAATTCATTTGTCTGGTCAACTTCCACGGCATCGGGGCGGTAACATTCGCTTGGAAACCAGCACGCGGGATAAACTGCTGGTTTTCTCCATTTACAAAATAAAAAAAAAGATCGTTTACTTCGACGAAAACGCTATGAGAGCTGTTTCGGAGTGCTCTACCCGTTTGGCTAGGCTGACTGTTGCTGTTGTTCCTTCCAAAAGTTCGGGTTCTGTTGGAGCTTTCGGTCGAAATTATTGAACCATTGTTCGAGCGTCCGCACAGGAAAGAACAGTTCGCCCGCCTGACCAGGCACGGCGAAGGATGTCGCATAGTTGTAGAAGCTCTCAAGCATCTTCTTCGAAAAGTCCATAAAGGAGTCTACGGATGCCTGAGCTTTTTGGTTGTTGACTCCTGAATCCATAAATTGAATGTCTGCTAAGCTCTCGACCGAGATGCCCATTTGGCCCACGTTGTTCTGATGCATCAGACCGGAGAAGGCGTGCGTATCACCCGACGCTGAAAATGAAACAGGATAACAAACAAGAAGAACAAACGAAGAAAACGATCCTTGTTGATGTTATCATTTAGGATATTTACCAACGAAGAAATAGAGAGGATATCTGGAGGGACACTGATCATCAGGTGAGAATAGAACATTGGATGAGTGTGGAATTTGTATTGGCTTATTTTTGACAAACTAACTCCTCACCTTGACGACTTTTGCCGATTTTGAAGATGGCGCTCGGTTTGTCATTACAGATGTATCCTAAATAGTGCCAACTGCCCGTGCCGTCAACATTCGGTAGGTTGAAATACACTGAAGTGGGGGTAAACGCATAACAATTCATCAGCATAATTGATAGGTGATTAAAACACATGCACATCAGATAAAGTGTCTAGGTATTTAACGGTATCTCGTGCTTGAAATCAAAATTCGCTTGTGGTATTTTCGAAGGGAGCGGCGCTGACTTGATATTCCTAATTGAATTGGAAATCATTGACAAATCAAAGTCTCGTTAGTCATAATTTATTATAGGACAAACCGGCTTGATAGATTAAAAGGTCTCCGGGCTGACTCTGAGCCAACATTTAACGTCCACGGTACAACTGCTTTTAGCATTGCTTGATAGATTGACTCTGCCTAATTACTATTAGCAGCGAAGGGCCGCAATTCTCAACTGTCTATGCTGGTAATTTCATAGAGTTTTTTCTTGTTGTTTTATCTTAGTTGTTGCACAATGGATAATTGCTTTTAACTTAAAAAAAAATTGCTTTTAACTTGTAGTACCTGTTGCTCCCAATCCTTGTGGGAACGGCTGTACCCCCGTCATGAAGACTGTCACATGGTTCACCTTTGAAGGTTCGGCGATATTTAGTAGAAATTTGTTTGGCTCCACCGATTCGAATTCGGTCTGTACCTGTTCATTATGGCAATACAAATAAAAACGCTTGGCCTTGTGAAATATACAGATTTGTGCATTCAGAAAGTAGGCAACTGAAGATGGAGTGTGGAGCACTTCACGAGATTGACGTAATATTTCATCGATGCGATCTGTTCAAACAAATATACACTGAGGTCGTGCACTCCCGTGGTTGACGATCGCATCGTTCCACACTTGCTAATTCACCAATTTTAAGTTGAGTCTGTGAAGAAGGTAACGCAAGATGCAAACGAGAATAGAGCAATTCGACCACGTTGTGCGACTGTCTCGATAGTTTCCTGCTTGACTTGCCAATTTACGCCGAGGACGTTCGATCTCTGAACATTATTCGAGGACAGCGAAACGAAGCCGGCGCAATCACACTTCTCGCTGCTGAATGTTTCGTTCACTATCCATGGTGACATAGGTATTGGGTGTCTTTCAAACAGGCGCTAATGAGAAGCACTTACAGTAATCGTCTCAATTTGTTGTTATTTTTCTCAGCAAGCCAATTCAGTGTTTCAACTGTGTATTGATTCACAGATTCGCAACAGTCATATATATGTATACATATATATATGAAACGAACACCAATGTTATTGTAATGCAGAGTGATTGATAGTATAGAATTTTAAAAGCAAACAATTACTATAACATAATTAACTCACCAGCCTGCCGGCTACAACTACCCCAAAAAGGCTCATCTTCTGCCACGATGACGCGATGGTCCGTTTGAATTTCTGTCGCTGCTTTCGTCGTAGTTGTGCTTATTGTTGCCTAGTTGACATCAAACAGAACAAAACGGAACACTAGTCTCTCCCTTCTCACCATATCACTCTGTTCTCCATCAACTTCCGTGTTCGTTCGAGTCCACTGAAGATTTCTCTCAAAGATTCCCTGCCGAGGACAGTGAGCGACAAGATCCCTGGAGAATTCGAACGAGAATTCTCTGTTTTGCCTACGCACGCCGCACAGCAAACAACAACACTTGTGCTTGTTCTGTATACTTGTTCAATGCGTGAGTTCAATGAATGATGATGAGTTCACTGTTCATCCGAATGCCGAGGAAGACTGGAGCAGCTATCTTCGAAGCAGCAGTCAGTCCCAATATAGGATCGAACGGCCGCCGCTATTACAGGATATTACACCACCACCGCCGCCGCCGCCGCTATTACACCAGTGTTGAGCCGACAGAGGCGATCATATGTTTTTGTGTTCGTGCCATGGGCTTTGTGGCTGGCGGCTGTTTGTTTGTTGCTTGTACCGGAGTTGATACCAGCTGCCGTGCTGGTGTTTGTTTTTGTCCGTAGTGGCTCCCTTCCCTCGTGGCCCGTCCATGTGTTTAGCGCACGCGGACCCAATAGGCTCCTTGGCCTTCTCTCCACACGTCTGTGGGCTATTGCAATGTCCCTGTGTGACACTATCCGTCCCCCAAGGCATCCCCCGGCCACCCTCGTTGTCGACGTCGGATCCGCACTCCGCGTACACACGTAACGTTGCGCCAGCTCAGTGTTGTCTATATACCTATCAACATATACTTGTGTGCGTGTGCGTCCGTATTTGTTGACGCCCGCTGGCCGTTGCTGTCGCAATCGCTACCAACAGCTAGCGAGTGAGAGGGCCAACGCTTGTTTCCACGAGCGGAAACTGATTGGCGAGCAGTCGGCGCTGCGCTTTTTCTCCCCTTGCACCAGAACCGCTCCGTTGCCTGTATACCCTGCACGACCACACGGGCGAATTCACGTCCGCGTTCAGGTCCGCCCTCCGACAGAGTGTAGAGACGACAGCAGCATCGGCTGCAATAGCAGCAGCAGCTTAGAAGGGGAAGGCTGGCCATCCAAGGAAAACAATCAGGTTGATACTGTCGCTGCTGGTGCCAAGCAACCGAGACAACAGCAGTCGTCGTTCTGGCTGCTGGCTGTGAAAGTTTCGTCGTCCGAGTGCGCTCACAGGCGGCCGGATCCGACGTCGAGTGCTGTCGTGTTGTCTAAAAACGGCGGTGTGTGTTTTGGTGGGGGACTGCTTTGTTTGTATAGTTTGCGCGTATCTTTTCGAGCGACGAACTGCAACAGGGAGCGGAAGTGGAGTACTGTGCGAAGTGGTGAATACGTTGATTGAGGTTACTTTGCTGTCTCAAGAATAGAAGATCGAATGCTTGCCACTACAACGAAGGACACGAAATATACGAGCAGCGCATCGAGAAGCGATCAGCGCCGTGCCAGTCGTGGAACGGCGTATATATGTATTATATATACATAATAAATAGCTTATGTTAGGTGGATTTCTCGGCTGTGTGGTATTATCGATGAACAGAAGTGCTTCATTCTCTAGTGATATATCACCTATCTATCCGAGGTTTGCCGTGAATCTTCCCAGTTCGAAGTCGATGCGATGCCATAGGCTAGAACTATAGCGGAACACCATCGGTTACTTATAATAGCTAACTAACCAAGCATAGAGCTAACTATTGTTCCTTACGCAACTACCCGTGATAGTTCTGATACCCATCAGAGCGGTGCTGATTGTGGGTCCTCCTGTGCGGCTTATTCAATTGCCTGTACGCAAGCGACAAGCAAGGGGAGGTACAGGATGTTGTTGTGTCGGTCGTCTACGTCGCCCTGTATCCAAATGTAGCTTGCTAACTGCGCGTACTCAATTGGATTCGGTGGTTAGGAAGTGTCAGTGCTAATTATCCCAAGCGAAGTTGCTCTTCCCCTCTTGGTGATCTCCTAATTATTGAGTGGACCAGCTAGGTGTGGGCTGCAACGCTAGACACGTTGGCGGCAGGTTGCCGGATAATAACAAACCATGGATCATGCTATGGGTTCTCTCGAAGATGAGGAAGACCTTGTCCATCTGCTCGAAGAGCTACGCGCACGGCCGGGCGTCAACATCATCCAGAAAGGGATTGATTTTAACACCACTGATGTAGGTGAACTGACACTCGGGAGTAGCTGCTAATTATGATGTTAATTATCATTGTTAGCATTTTCATCATTGTTACTCGTACCGTAGGTTTTTAAAATTATTGTTACTAATCTTCCTGGCCCCAGAAAGTATCGGTTGTATCGAATTTGTTTGAGTTTGCTTTTATATATGATAGAACCAATTTTGCTGTCTTAATGTTTTCATAGAAATGTCTATTATTCATAGTGCAGTAGCGTTATTGCGTAGTGGAAGTGCAACTCGAGATTGCACGGAAAATCTGCAGAAATTAGTATTTGTTATATCGTATTCATCGTTGTGGTGCATAGCAATGCTTTACAAACAGATTGTCAGGTCGCTCCGGATGAGAGGGAGATAGGTTGGTGTTTTGTAAGATGTCGACCATAGGCTCATAAAAATGTGTCTTGAGGTGTACAGTTAGTACGGGATGCACTCGATACTTTGTGTATTCTGTTTGGAAACGAGAGAGAGAGAGAGAGAGAGAGAGAAAGGGAGGTAGGGAACCGGACAAACAAGGTAATACAGTTTTAGAATAACTATTATATATTGCGGATTACAAGCTCTCAATGCCTGTGTGCCTCTTCGGTTTGCTCTCGAACGATGAAGTGATACAATTAGACAAGAATCTCGGGGGAGATGTCTGAGAGAATCGCCGGGAGAGACCTCTGCTCAAGTGGGTCGAACTCGCTCCTATTCAAGTTGGAGGCAAAGCAATAAGTGGCGATAATCCCACTGTGTCGACCTTCGGGATTATCGTCGTGCCATTATGAGCTTGGTCGAATATCGCTTCGAGAATCACTTGCCCCCCGATGTCGTTTAAAATAAATCTCTAAAAAGAATACTTTCATCATAATATAATATGTATATATATCATATTCTGGTGGGCATATCATGGGTTTTAGTAATTCGTAGGACGCAGTTGGAAAATCTCGTTGTTCCCCAACAACACATTAAATTTATTGTTATTATTATTATGTGGCGTGCACCTTAAGGTCACAATTGATTCAAGTGCTCTTCATTCTCTCTAAACTGTTAGGTCGTACGGAGCTAGTCTGTACATGGAAAATCTTTGACATCTTTTAATCAAGACGACCTAGAACTATAATCCTGTAGAACAGGATGGCACTTGAATCAATTGTGACCTTAAGGTGCACGCCACATAATAATAATAACAATAAAATGTGTTGTTTTGAACAACGAGGCTTACCAACTGCGTCCTACGAATCATATATATCAGCTTGCGTTACCATACGTAATTTCGTTGTCGACAGCTTCGTGAGGCTGATGTTTGTTGTGAATGTACAACAACACTTACCTGTTTTAATCAACAGAAAGAACGATATTCACACGGGCTTAAATCTGTAGCATATGCAGATTGAATCCATCGATGAATAATGTTGCATTTCATCCAGTTTATTATTGCAGCTGTACGGTGGGCGTTTACGTTCTCACCAAGAAACCACGCGCGTATTATCTTCATTTTGGGGCCAAATCGATTCGCGATTCGCCACTGAGGATGGCCTTTAGTCCGTTCGAAGTTTCATATTTTCATAGCTGGTCCCTTTCGAGCGGCTGATATAAACACGGAAGACTCTTGTCGTTTTATAAATTGCATTTAGAATACGCCACACGTGTTACCATCAGCGCTGTAGTCAATTTGTGGGGTAACATCCTGCATTATTCTTGGTGATTTTCAATGTTTTCCTTATGACTTCGACGCATATATGGTGCGCGGAAGTCCAGAACATGCCGACAAAGAGGTTATAGTACAACGCTGGTTTGCTCAAATATTGAACTAATTGTCGCAACTCGTTCACTCGTGAGATGTCCTAAAGTGAAGTCACCTCGCTGAGGCCTCCAACGGTAAATTCACCCCTCTAGGATCGCTTACACCAGTGGTAAACGTTTTGCCGGTTGAACGCCTCCCTGTCTAGGACATGAGGACTAATTATCTGGATGGATTTCATTCGGTTTTGTCACTTTAAGAAACATAGATTAAATTACGGAACGTTAATTTTGACCACTAAACGATGTTCCAGCTTCGAAATTGATGTCTGCTCTGAAATATCTGAAGCATCGCTGAGCTTCATGTAACCAAACGACCCAAATATAAATAGGTCAAAGATCGTCTCTCTATGGCGCCTATTTCAAAGGTTATCAACGCTTCGCTGTGAAAAAAAGCTCCGACCGATCGAACATACTCTATTGAAGTTAGCCTGTAAAATCTAAATATTGGCAGTAGTTGGTGCATCCTAAGATGCTGGGGCATCGTGATATCCCTAGAAAACGACCTTGACGTCCCCAAATCGTTACAGACGTTATCAGTCACGACGACGACGACGACGGTCTCGTGATGTTGAACTTCCGAATGTGATTTGACAATATTTAATCTCACAATTACACCAGTTAATCTCTCATTGTGATATGGAGCGGATACTGTTGCGATTATTGTATTGTACACATTGAGTACAACCTTGTCAGCCTGCTTAAATTGTAGAAACTACAATTCATAGCATTACGATATCACTTATATTCCTGTCCTGTTGGTCGCGTGACCCGACGACCCGTGTAGTGTCGGAACCACAGCTATCACTTCTCCCAATCTCCGGGATATGGCATATCATACATTGCTTTCTTGTGATTATTAATGCTGGGTTCCTAATAATATTTCGAACTTTTGTCTATTAACTCGTCCGATTCTGGCGTTTGAATCTCACGATTTTGTGATCCACGTGGTCATTTGGATCGCATAAACCACAAGAGCTTAAAGATCACCGATAATCGATATTGTGCGAAGTGCTGGAACTGGACGATACATGTGACGTTAGCAAATGTTGATTTTTTTGGGAGCGTCACCTCAACACAGCCGGAGTGTCCGTTTTTTCTTCCCTTTCAAATAGAGTTTTCTCTGCGCTTCCGATGATGGGTAGCCCCCCCCCCCCTCGTTGTAAATATGCAACTATTAAAACGCTAAATTCCTCTAAATACAATGTACAACCCTGCTTTCCTTGTGCACTGACATCATAACGATATATCGGTATCCAATCAACAGCTTAGGGGAGACTCAACAGCGGTATCAGCCGGCAACAATGGAGAGCGCACGATGATGTAAAATATTCTCACGTCAAATCGTTGATCAACCAACTGCTGTGGAGGAAGCATGCCGAACGATATTACGGCTATTATTATGATTATTACCATCGGTGCTCTACGTCATATGCCGACAGCATAAGTCGACGCTGTCCAGTCGGCTCTGCCAGAGGTGTGTTAAGCCACATCCAGATATCGAGCTACGCTGTTGATATGGACAACACAAACTTGCGATCACTTTCAAACGAACTCAAATGGTCGCCCGTGAACACTCGAGGTCGAGCAATCCTTGCTTTGGGTAGCAAACAGATTTTCGTGGCTGAAATAAATTTAGTGAGTCGAAAATAAACGATGAGCATTTGAGTATAATAATGATTATGATACACGATAGATGGATCTGATATTTGGGTTTATTAACGGAACGGCAGTTTGGCAACGCTTAGGCTATGGTATACCGATATGTTTTCATGGACAAGGGCTAACTGTCCCTTTTTCCCCATTAAAGGCAGTATGCTAAAGGCTCTAGGTTATGGCTATCGTTTAGGAACGTCTTGTTGTCTGAAACCGCTAATGCGAAACGCTTTAAAACGAAGCTTCAATTCTGATCCTGATTACCTGGTTGAGTGGCAGCTCAGAGCTGGCGGTGAGCTCCACAGTGGTCTTCGCCATTTTCACAGCACCCATCACAACCATTGGCGTCACCATTTGCGTGGCCTCCTTTAAAAATAAAGCGATATTCTTTCCATTCCGTGATAATGACGTAAGTCACAATGCATAGACGTCTTGTCGCTAGTCCGTACGTGATTAGCAGTCGCTCTGTCGAGGCGGATTGGTCGACGAGAATAGTTTTCTTCCATTTTCGGGGTGTTCAGGGCACCCAATGAGGAGGTACCCAGTGATATTGCTACCTCGTTGTCGTCTCCGGATATCGAAACATGGGAGAGAAGAAAACACCCTATTTGCATTTAGTGTAGGATTTTTAAGACTTCAATTAATTGAGAGTGCTGGGGCTAACCATTATGAAAATTAGGTAAGGCACTCGCACCGCTGAGCTCACTGAACCAAATACATTTACATACATAGCTATTAGTATACATCATCTGCTGATAGTATACAAAATAAGCCCTTGTATACAGCATTTTGGATATTGCGGCTCGTAATGAATGTACTTAATTAACAAAATCATCTAAAATCGACGCCGCCTTACAGCACGTGGTGTAGTAGTTCTTTTCTTTGCCTCGTTCACGACTCCTGTTTACTTTTGGTTTCTCATCGGCCACCCTCGTACTGCTGCTCGACCAGCTCGTAGAAATGATGATAATTACGTCTAATTCATGGTCCCATTCTCCATTCACCCGTCTATTAGTGTCAGTTACGATGCCATTGTGAATGCTGAATTTCTAGAGCAGTATCTTGCGCGACTTTGACAGATGTCTATACAGTAGTTTACGCTCGTTTTCCCGGGCTTCCTGCTACGACGATAGAACGCGTGGGTTGAGACTGCTTCATCGTTATCTGCAATTTCATACGAATGCGGTAAACCCACCGCTCAATTGTAACACTGAAATACCCAGAATAATCTATTATGTGTGACAGATAAAATCAGGCAATTCGTACGATATTGTGCGTATTTCGCGCCGTGTCACTGAAACAGTCGAGACCGTTCCCAACTATGGGATAGACGAGAGAGACAGAGAGATTTTGTCAAAGCCAAAGTGGATCTCTGGGACTCGGTCAGTGGAAGCCGTTAAGGAGCGCAATTTACTCGCGAGGATTTCATTTGGTTCACAAACTCTCTCCTCTCTGCAACTGTGTATATGATTTCATGAGCGATGCTTGTGTGGCGTTGTGGCATGTTTGGGTGCTACCATAAAGTTGTCCAACAAGACTGATAAATAATGTTTCTCATTCGGCGTGATTGCGTGGGCGAGCAGCGGGAGCCGCTGGGATCACACACGCTATATGAAGGGTGAGCGTCGCTTAATGAAATTAGCACTGCTCCTGTGCCGTAGACCGGAACCCCCTCCGCGGCGAGCATAATTCAACGCCGTGGGAGAATAACTCGTAGTGTTTAGTCTTTGGACATATAATAAATTACTATTTATTAATCCAATCAAAGTGATATCATATATATTAATTAATCGGAACATATTTACAATGTACAGGCAATTGCGATGAAATGGCATTGAAAATGATATCGACAATGTTTATCCCTGTTCGATTGGTACGTGCAGCCGTTTCGTTGTACGAAACCAGAACCATATATGTATATAAATGTCTGTAGATATGGGCGGCCCCGTTGGCAAAATGCGAAAACCATCGCGAAACTGTAACTCAAAATGTATGAAGGCGTCCGTCATGGGCGGCCTCTCGGAGCTGCTGCCTATCAATTACCTCGATTTGTTCGTTGGGAGCTAAAGTCTTCGTGAATAACTTTGAAGTTGACAATTGGTATTCAAGTCGCAAGACTTGTGTCCTCGTAACGCTTCGAGCTTGTCATGTGACGCTCACAAAGAAAATGAAGGAAGTTCACTTATTTTAGTTAACATAATCAAGCGATGATACCTACAGGTCTGTCACATTGTGCTCGTGAACGACAGTCATCATTTGAGCGCGCCCGGGTTGGATTTTGAAAACAAAACACGGTTTCTCGTATGTTCTGTTAAAGGTCTAATAATTTCTCGTGGTTGAGATAAGGATCTAGATATATTTCCTTAGTATGCTTCAGGGTATCCGCGAGTATTAGGCTAACGGTACTGCATAATTTCCGACATTGTTTGTTATGGATACAATCGTTATCTATGTGAGATTCATTGTGATATCCAATGTGATGATTCGCAGTGTCTTTTGTTCGTGATGTTTTCAGCAAGCTCCACTCGGCAGTGGTACCTTCGGTGTTGTTTCCAAAGGCACTTATTGTCGACGAAATCCGGATGGCACAGAGGCTGAGACTATTGAATGCGCGGTCAAACAGATCAACGATCCCAGAGAAATTCGAGCGTTCATGAACGAGGTCACTCAGCTGTCGCGGGTGAACCACCAGAACATTGTCACCATCTACGGGGCACATATCGGCAGACCCTGTTATCTTGTCATGGAATACGCCGCTGGTGGAAGCCTGTACCACGGTAGGTGCTAAATCGAACACCAGAGAGGCTATTTCAATGACTGACGGTCGTGGCTTTCCCTTGTCTCCAAATGATACCCGACGGCTGAAGTTCGAGTTTGATAAATGCTGTACTGATAAAGACTTCTTAAGCATAGTACAATAAATGATATGTTCGAGGGGACTCATTAATTGAATCACCACCGATTGTGAACTTTCGGTCTGAACGTTGACGAATTGAAGGCTCATTCTGTTCCTCACCATTTTGGCTGATTGCTTCCAGTTCTTCACTGCAAGCCGTATACCATCCATGTACAGTACACGACGGCGCATGCTCTCTCGTGGTGTCTACAGTGCATACAGGGCATCGATTATCTCCATAACATGGAACCAAAGCCTCTTGTACATCGAGACATAAAACCTCCCAAGTAAGTAGTTTTCTTTAATACTTTGATTAATGTGCTTTGATTTGTTTCGTTATATTTAAATGTTGCAGTTGTGTTGGTATGAATGATTATGGTAGATAAAATTCACAAACAGATATTCGGTGTTCGTTAACTTCGTCAGGTAGATCCGAATAGAATCGCGAATTGGTCAAGGGTGCAGGCCAGATCGCATGCAAATACCGCTTATTAAAGTACGTGAAAATGCCACAATCTCAACCTCTCAGGGAATACCCCCAAAACCGATGGGAGTCGCTCGTGTATTAACTATCTGTGAAAGATACAATAACAGGGTCCCCGACTCTCTCAATGTGTTGAACGGCTCAGGGTTGAAGTTGTAGACTGGACAATTGAGCTAGCTGCAGCATTGTATTGTGTCACTCATAGTATGAGGTTCTAATTCGAATGTCAATATCCCCTATACAATTTAGGCAAAATAGTGACACAAACGACTTCATTAGGCTTCTAATCAGAACTGCTCGACAGCGCCACCAAAGCAAGAATGACTCTGCAGTGGTCTTCCAGCCGGAACGAGCTACTTGAGGCCTGCAATGTGCCTTCTTTGAGCCACAGCATCCTTAAGTAAATGAACAGTACCTCAGTTCCTACCTTTGACAATTCTTTCACGCATGCCTCAAAACACGATCAAGATTCTGGCAGCCGGGTTAAGGTTAAAACATCAATGTATAAGAATATCCACCCTGGTTTATTCCGAGTTCATCAAACCCGGTTTGGCCTTTTGCATACCGCCGTCTTGTGTAAGCGTTATACACATAAGTAGATCGTGTAGAACAGATGGCGTGAACTCATATTCGTCAATAGCTCCACAGATATCTGTTTTCCGTTTCATGGCTTTTTGTAACTATATATTAGATTGACGCAAAAATAATGAGACTCCGATCGTCTTGCGGCGAATTCTTATTCTTGGGCGGTTTGAATTCAAATTTGGCAGGTAGACTTCCATTCTTAGAGGGAACTTCCCGTCAGGTTTATGTTTCAAGAGAAGAAATGTCCAGCTGAAATCCATCGAAGGTTGGTTAGTGTGCCATAATGCCCGGAGTCGAGCACAGGTGTACCGTTGGTTTGCGCAGTTTAGGCAAGGCGACTGGTACATTAATGAACATCGAGAGCGCCCCCCCCTTACCGAATCTGGATTCTACGAACGGATCGAGATAATAGAAAAAGCTTTTGAACAAACTAGAGCTTGGTATTGACGATTTTGTCGGCTGAAATTGGCGTGCCTCGTGCAACATGCCGTCGAATTTTTAAGAATAATCTAAGGATGCAGCAAAAAATGCCAAATGGGTTCCTCATAAACTCAGTCTTGGCCAACTGAAAACGCGTGAGGAATGCTCACGAGATAATTTGATGATATATAGGCAGCAAAAGAGTCGTCTAGAGCATACCTTTACAGTGGACGAGACATGGGTCAGCCTGTATAGGGGACCGGAAGAAGATCAAGTGAAACAGTGGATACGACCAGTAAACAGGAAATGGCGGGAGCAGTACCAAATAGATTTGAGCTTAAAGTATGGTACCACTTGCCATAGATTTCAACGGAATTTGCTACTACGAGATTTTGAAAGAAAAAAAATGGACTCGGCTCGATATCTCGAGTTCTTGAAGGGACTCATGAATAACTGGAATGGCAATAGGAAGCACCGAGTGTGGCTGCCCGATGACAATGCTAGGGCCCATCGTAGCGATGTAATTACAGCCTGGCTTAAGGCCAACAATATTGAGCGGTGGCGTCACCCCCCTATTCTCCCGATTTAAGTTAGTGTGACTATGGTTACTTACATCGATTAAAGAGGGCTATAGGTGGCCAAAGGTATGCAAACCTCGATTTACTCCGAGAGGCCTTAAATAACGAAGTTATCAATGGTAATAGAAATGGCGCATACCTAGCTGTTAGAAGGCTGCCAGAACTCTGGGACCAGTGTATAAATAAAAGAGGTGCATAATTCTAGCTCATACTAAAAAATGTTTTTTTAAACTTACTCAGTTTAGCCGATATTGAAATGTATATGTGTCTCGTTATTTTTGGGTAATAATAATCGTACGACGTTTGTCTGGTCCCCGCGCGTAATTTCGCAAATGAATGTCATAACTATGCAGGTCCTACTTTTTGGTATTGGTTTGGAATTCGTTAGGGTATATTCCATTTTCCAACCGCTCAATCATCCCTTGCTTAGCTGCTGATAGTTTAAGATACCTGTTTTTCTGTTCCGGCTACATTCTCGCCATTCGATTATAGGTGTTAGTATTGCTATATTAGCAGTACAGTTTGTCACATTTTCGTCGGAGCACACAAGCTATGTTGATGAAGCGATGTAGAATAAATTGATTATTAATTCAGATGGGTTATTTCGTTTCCATGACTGATTTTAGCCTTCTTCTCGTCGACGGCATGTTGACATTGAAGATCTGCGACTTCGGAACTGCCTGTGATTTGCAAACCAACATGACCAACTGCAAGGGATCTGCGGCGTGGATGGCTCCTGAAGTATTTACGGGTTGGTAACAATGGCACTTCGCGTGACGCGAATTGATCCATGGTAGGAATTGAGTGGCTTTCGTTAGGGACGACGACGAGGTTTTGTTATGCGGGCTACCGAAAGTGCAAACGCATTAGTGTCTGAACACAAACATCAGAGCATTAATGTGTAGGTGATCGTAGCCCACTTCGATTGTTGCTAACCGAGAACCAGGAATTGCTCGGATGTCAAGGAAACCGAACGCTGAACCACCGATTGTCTGTTAGAGTATTACCCCTATAAAGGGCGTTTTAGCCCCACGGTCAATCGTAGCCAATGTACTTGTAATATCACTTTGTCAGTTTATCGAAATAGTCCCATTTGAATATGGAAATCGTGTTCTTAATGCTGATATGTTAAAATATTTGCTGAGAGCGTCCGAGTAGCGCAATTAGCTTGAAATGTTCGGATATTTCTTGTTATTTTGCAGGTACAAATTACACTCAAAAGTGTGATATCTTCAGCTGGGGAATCATTCTTTGGGAGGTCCTATCGCGTCAGAAACCCTATGAAGATATGGACTTTGCTTACCAAATTCTATGGGCCATTAAAGACAATAAACGACCGCCTATGATCCATAACGCGCCCAAGGTGGGTACCTTTTCCTCGTTGATACTTGCACAGACGCAGCCTCTATAGATGTGTTGGCGTGGAGCTGTTATTAGGCTACAACAATAATTTGAATTTCTCGAAGAATTCTGCTAACGTGCAGACGGAATTCGCCATTTTGACACAAGCGTTCTGCATTATCGATTACGGATGGTAATATCAAAGGCAAAGTAAAGACGGCTAAATATGTTTGTGATGTGCATCCTATACCGTTGCCGAGAATAGGTGATTCAGGATCTGATGGCGCGATGTTGGCACCCATCTCCGGAGAAGCGACCTACGTCATCAGAAATCGTCAAGCTCATGACTCGGCTCTTCAACTACTGCGATAAAAATGATCTCGTCCCACTACAATGTCCCATACCGTTGAGGAGCTCGAGCACGTCATCAACGATTTCAATGGCGACATCGAATATATCGAGTTCGCCTAATGGCCTCACGCCCGTAGCCACTCAACGTCGACCTGATACCTTCCTCACTGAGGTACATCTACATAGACCCTCGATTCATTGTGTGGCGAACTAACTGTGGTTATTCTTCATTTATTTAATTCATGTCGATTACATTTATCTCAATCTCAAGTAAATACTCACCTCCGTATATATATATATATTACTTCGTTCAAATGAGGTCATACATCTAGTAGTCAGACGTGCATTTCGCCAAGATGATATAAATGTCTGACGTCGTCGCCTTTACCCCTTTGCGCTTATTATATACCGAGAATTTAATTAACTGATGAATTCTGCTTTATGCAATGCCCTCATACGCGTGAACCTATCGTCAATTGTATGTGTGTGTATTCCATTGTGTATCGATGTTGTAGAGCTTCCCTGCACTCAACACCACCTACAATCATCTGGTCAGCCCTGATCCGAACACACCGTCAACAAGTAGACAAGGCACTCCAGATCAACATGAGCAGACGTCGGACACTCCGCCACCAGGTAATCCGAACTTCATTCTTAATCTATCGTATCAAGATCTTCTATTTCATAAGATATTTATAAATCGACTTCCACAGAAAGGATAGCGAGAAACAAAAGAGAGAGAGAGAGAGAGAACTGCTGAGAAATTTCGTCCACGTTAAAGTAGACGCTCATCGCGTTCTCTCGCACATCTTGCAGAAACAGTTGATGATTAGTAGCCTTTACAAAATCGGATGCAGGGGACAATTTTCCATATATGTTATATTAAAATCATTGTTGGCGAACGCTTTTTTTAGCGTGTTCGTATTCCCTCCTGATTTGTTGTAAGTGACCAAATCCACAACTGTGCGCTGCATGCGTTTCATTCCAGCACATCGGACGCATCGGCGCCAATTGTCGGGTGGCATCTTGAGCTCTCTCGTTCTCGGTGACGCCGGTAACACTACTTCCAACGGCAGCAGTGGCAGTATTAATGCCAAGGAGAACATCGCACCATTGTACAGTCACGCACAAGTTCGCAAGTCGTCTTGGCCAACGACGCCCGATGAGCCATACGAGGATCTTGGCATTCAAAGTCATCTGCTCGTCGAACCCAAGCTGCAGGTATTTTACCGAGTTATCGCTCGTGATACTACCTAAACGCTGCTTGATATACCAACACGTGTAGATTACCTATTCTTACCGACACGACAAGCTTCTGTCGCCTCGACTGGGGAATATGCCCCCCCCCCAGTTACTTTAATTAATAGAGGCGAAAACATCCGAACACATCGATCGCTTTCTAACCAAGCGTGTATTAATATTGCTATTACCATTTGTTTCAGCCGTTGCCACCATTGACCGATCTGCGCGAGTCGGTGGTGATCTATGAAAGTCACAAACGGCTTTGTCAGTGGTACCATAAGCAGCAAACCGAAATTGAGCTGTTAATGAGACGCAATCGAGAGCTCGACGACCATGTTCAGGTGAGCGTGAATGTCGCTGTGGGTGTTCACAACGCGAACGTGTAGGTTATCTTTCTCAACCAGACGACTTAGACGAGTTAGCCTCAAGTTGTAATAGTGAACGTGTGGTTTATTCTCGGAACTGTAGGAGTACATCGCTGGCACTTTTGGAAAGGAAATAGAATAAGACACTAACATTGTTCGTATTGCGTAACAGACAAATATAATAACAATTAGTCCGCAGTCATACACATAATATTCAGCAGGTATATACACGGAAATACTGTGCATTCTAAAAGCAACTGTAAACTAATTAGAGTTTAATAAATATACAACAATTGTTATTATGACAACGATACGAGAATAATGTTACATATTGAAGAGCACTAAGGTGTAGCAAATGTTGCTATTGGCGAAGCAGTATTTATTTACTTAGTATTTTGCTTCTATTTTGTAGAAAATGACTGCCGTCACAATGTACCATATCTGTATCGACACAGAAACGATCACCTCGACACATTATAATACATGTTTGTGATTATTGGTGTGCGCTATTTTTGTGCTCATTTTTCAGGAGGTAACGTCAGGTCGGTTAACCCGGAGAGGTGATATCCAGATTAAATACCAGGAACTGTTCAACGAGCAGCGTGGCCTTCTCCAGCTGAAGGACAAACTCAAACGCCAACTGCGCGAGCTACAGCACCGGGAAGTTGACGAAGGATGGGTCTTTGTGCAGTAGCTGTCGCTAGTAGATGCGGGATGAACATCTCGTATTGGCGTTGAACTCAGTCAGTTATCATCATTAGCACGATGTGCAATAGCGTGAATCGCCACACACAACTCGATTGACGTGTACCACCGAAACTAATGGTGCTCTTTACCGGTAGCTTCACAACGTTTCTGTGGATGAGCAATCGTGCCACATCGGGTTGCGACAGGTGAATCGTGCTGCGATGCTTGTGTGTTAATACTCGGCACCGCGAGGGCACTCGAGAGCTTTTCCTCGCACGGGAGGGAGATCGAGAAAATAATCGTCGCTAGGCTGCTTCTACCAAACATTGCCATGTTGGCGTCCGTATCAATGCAACTGCGATCGCAATCTGCTTGCGTCTTCCTTCTTCTCTGCTTGCTCCGTATGGGCATTAGGCAAAAAGAGGCGAACGATTAATTCGAAAGAACGTAGCCATGATCCAACAAGGCGTGCCTCGCTCGTGAGATGCTGTCCAAGTACGCCCATGCGTTTTCAGTGCCCTGCCGAAGTCCCTTTCGCGAGGTGACATTCAGGGGTTCGTGTGAACGATCGATACGATGTCACAGTGGACAATGTCAGCTGCAAGTTCGGCGCTGGAATAGTAATAAACGGCCAGAAAGATCACAATAGCTGAAAGGTCAAAGATGTGCTCGATAGTCTCGTCTGGATCTATCGATTATAATATCCTCCGATATCGAAATAGGGGAATACTATTCAAATACCGCCACCTGCCTTCCGTTGGTATACGGTTCGTGATAACCGCTCCCGACAGTCAGTCATATGTATTATAATATTATGTATTGCCCGGAGCGGGGTACGGGAAGGGGGATTTCAATAGGTGCGTGACCTTGGTTGAAATGCCACTAATAATATATATATATATATAGATGGATATCGAAAGAGAAATGTAGATTAATTCACTTCTTCAATCAGTTCGAATGCGTTACAATGGTCTGATAAGGATAGCGACACCTGGTGACGTGCGGAGGCTGTACACGTTTTGTGCTGTATTATTCTAGGACTCGTAACTCCTTCTGATCTGATACGGGCCGCACTGTCAAATGCCAACGGGCAAATCTTTCTGGCGTGTTGTGCTGATGACTGACATATGATCGGAAAGCACTAGGCATGTACCGGTATTGATTGGTGTTCCGTCACTGGCGTTTACAACTGTGGTCGGAGGAACATGTGAGATGAAAGGCTGGCTCAAACTGTTACGGGGAGTGGCATGTCCATGGAAGAGAGTTCTTCAGTTGCGTGCCGCCCGCAGACAGACATGAACCAAAGCGACCTATATTTTCGCGCTTGTTCATCAGGAACGCCGAATGATAAAAGGAAGGTGATCATTTTCGATCACACTGACATTGAAGTGACCCCAATTAAAGTAATAGTTGTACTTTAACGGCGTAACCTCTCAGACAGGGTAATTTCAAGACCGACCGCTTCAAACTCGGCACCACATCTCGCCAAATTCTCGCACGGTTGGCACGAGATTCTTCCGCAGGTCGTCTGCGCATCTCGTAGCGCTCACAGCTTGACATGCCCTCACTATACTCCGACGCACGGTGGATCCTCATCACCAACAGGCGGATTATCTAAGCCATTGATCCCTGACGGCTTTTCAACAGAGATATAGCCTTGCTTACAAAAGTGTCCTTTAAATACAGCGCGTGTATTTTTGCGAGGAGAAACATTAAGTTTGTATCTATGAGCGAATGTATATGGCCTCGTGCGACCGTGTGAATGTATGTGTATAGATGACCGTTGGGAAGTAGTAAGTTTCATGTTTGATTTCAGTCCATGGTGGCTGTGCATGGTGACGGTAAGATAAAGAGAATATGACATATTCAATAGCTTTGTTGACAAAACAAACACAAAGCAACAGACATATGTGAAATTGTTGAAATGGCAGACGTGGACTGATATACAAATTAAATAGATTACCACCACTACCGGTAAATAGACAATTGTTGGACTTATAGTAGTGTTACCAAACGCATATTGACGTCGGCCTTAGTCGCTTGTTGTAAGTATTCTGATAGTAATAGTTAAATTATTTACAGTTGGCAATATTAATAGTAGTATGCTGTACATAGCTAGCAATATATATATATATATATATATATATATAGAAGTACGATTTTACGACAATGATTCTAATTATACGCAACTCTAGTTGCGTCTGCTAAAGATAATGATATGATTCTGGAGGTTTATTTAATCCATAGAATAAGCCATGGTGGTCATGGGTAATTACTGATGTGCAGGGTTCCTACACTGTTTAGCTATGCACTGTTGGAAATAAATTTGTTTGCCGTACGTGCTATGCATATTGTTGTTGTTTTTTATTGCGAGGAAAAAACGGTATAACTATCCCGCTTTCTCGGCGTCTGCCAAGGGGGCCCCCTGGATAATCGCCGCAATCCGGCACACCCCCATGGAGGCCCTGAGAATTCCTGTCCCAACCCCTTTCCTTTGACACCCTTAGACGTCGTCACCCCTTCGACTCTGCCGCCGTAGTTTTTGCTTGTCTTTCAGCACCGCCTCGGTGTATCTTCGGACGTTGGCCCGTCCCCCTCTGTCTCTTATTATCATGGCGGCCATATCCTCACACGAAGTCGGGAGGGGCGGTGCGGCTCTGGCCGCGAGGTCTCACTGGTGGTTCTTGAGACGAGGGCACGCCTCGAGAGGTGTGTCGCGCTATGTCATCGACTCCCAAAGTGCACAGCGTCCACTGGGGGGATGCCGTCTTGCCGATCTTGTGACGTACTGCTTGAATTGCCGGTGGCCGGTGAGCAGTTGGGCCAGCGGGTAGAAGAGGTACCCGTGACAGGCCGCTAACCAGGCCCGGAGGTCCGGCACCAATTACCTCGTCCAGTGCCCGGGTTGCCCGGGCTGGATGGAGGGCAGCTTGTTCCCCCACTGGTCAACCAGGCCGTCCCGGCGTGAAGGCGTGGCCATCTCGCAGCTATGTTCCTCATCTCTCGTTGACTCGGAGATCCTCAGCGACCACCACCAGATCTTTTTTTTTCGAGTTTACGGGAATACCTCATGCACATGCGCGCTGAGCGGTCCATCTATCTGCAGCGCTAGTGTGGGACTTTCAAACCCACTAAACCAACACCCCCATCCAGATGGCTCGGAACGCTTAGCGCATTACTTCGACAGCGACCATGGGATCTGGTGGGCCAGAACCTGTATGCTGTGATCACCACCTTCTGGTGGGATCTCGCGACCTTGATCGCCACGGTCCTCTGGCATGCATATTGTTGTTACTTGTTACCCATGTATCTTCTACCGAATAGAAGTTGTTTCCATTTTCTATGATTATTCAGGTAAGTTGACGAAATTAGTAGTTCCCCCTAAACGAATATGTATGACAATCGCTCATGCAAGCTCGGATATTGTCACAAAATCGTCGACTTTGCCTATTCGAATGATGACAACAACCTGATTTAATTTGTATCTCGGTACATGAATATTTGATTGCTTTGTATATGAAGGACTCATAATTGATGACAAGTCTTGTTTTCCCAAAGTTAAATTGAGGTGGCCACTGCAGGACATTTCGAAAGTCATTGCCGTTGACAGAGCGCTCATAGAGACAAGCCACAAGCCAAAACACAATGATGCTGTCTCGATCTGAACTTACCGAAGTCGTAGTAAGAGTTACGAGAACTATTCACTCAACTGTTTCTTCGGTTTACTTTCGACGGCATCTGTAGCTCTTCTATGCTGACCTTCAACTCTATACTGTATATATGATCCATGTGATTTTCTCTGCTGGGCACAAACAGACATCCGCCGTCATCGGTCGGTCGCTTGCACGGCTAAGTCTCTATCAGTGAAAAAAAAAATAGTCAGAGGCCGCGAGTCCCTCAACCTGGTGACATATTGAACAACTTAACTGTAAAATTACTGTTCCTCTAATAAATAGATAAAAAAACATTTACCAGTCACCAATACACGCCGTGTACCTTCGTTGTCCTCCATCATGCCGTCAATGATTAATTCATTAATTAATGACAAGTGACACGTTCTCCTTTAAAAGCTACGAGTTTATTCATAAAAAGAAAATAAATTAAATTATTTCTAATAATTAAAAAAAAATTGTCAGGTATGCACTCCATTTGCTTTATATTACTATTTATCGACGACAGCAATGGCACTTGTTATGTGTGAGAAGTCTGCCGACAGATTTTAGCGCTTTCACAACCTCCATGTCGTTGAGTGCTAGGAGCAGATCGTTTAGATAGATTTGTTTCACCGGAAATTTCCTATTGAAATGATTACATCCCCATGGAACAATCCTTCGTTTTGAGCTAGCGTCGCTTTAGCTGTGACTCTGCAGAGTCAACTATACACCTATGAGTGTTGAAACGAATGCCGCACGCGTAGTTGTACGTGAAGCAGTTGTGTTGCAAAGGGACAATTCCATACCTCGTTGACATCATGATACAATCAAAACGCTGTGTGTGCTGTTGCCATTGTTCAGTGTCATGTCCCCTAGAAATGAGGCCTGCAATTATTGGGCACATCTTGAGAATTCACCGGTACTCTACTCTCGACAATGGCGAAGAATATAGCCATTTATCATTCACTATATTTGTGACGTCTTCTGAGAACATTGCAATACCTATGGATGTTACTGCACATACGGCCTTTCGGTTTTTCGAGTAAATTCGTCGTGTATATATATATATATATATATATATGTATATTTTCCGAATATCGTATATATCTATGCGTACAATATATATATATATATATATGTCTTCTACGATACGGCGCTCATCCTGTCTACGTGTTTGAGTTCAAAACGAGTTCTCTTTTCCGAATCCAATGCGTTGTTGATCATTACATGGTTTCGAAACTCGACGTGTGTTTTAAGAAGTGCGCTCAACGCTCAAAAGAAACACCAGTACTTTTTGTTCGAACTGAACCGTGAATATCTATTAATAATCCTTATTATCCTATTGCAACAACAGCGACCCGCCAAGCTCGTAGAGTGAGGGAATCATCTTACCCATTGGGTAGCTGTATGTTCACGATGTTCCCAAGAGCAATGCTTGCGTAATCGTCCACGTTATCGTCTTCAGCTGTCATCCACTATTATTGTTATCATATATTCCGTTCGTTCTTCATTACCATGCTCATGCTGTATAAGTTCAGTAGTATGGGCGGTGTTGATGTATATGTATCACATGAAGCTTTGTCCCCACATGTATTCACGCGTTTCGATAAATCTCATATGGGAATGCAGTCTCCATTATTGCTCGCTTCGATCTATGCTTGTGTCGTTCATCAGACAACGAAAATATATCGGTCACAAGTATTTATTGATATGATTATTCTTCCTCTTATTATTATTATCATCATTATTATTCGTATCATCTTCATCATTGTCAGTGTTACCCGCTGTACGACAATTCAATATTTGTTATATCTATCCTCTGTTTGTTGTTTGATAATAAATTAAATAAGTCCTCCCAAGAGACGCGCGGCAATACCGCTGGACATCGACGAAGTCGACATTCAAATTAAGCTCCGTCTCTCTCTACACACACACATATATATATATATAGATCATCTGCAGCCGATCCATTAATTGTACTGTTCCGACTCGTTGTTACTGCAAAAGGGTGCACAAGCGGTCGGAATCCATCACCGCATTCACTTTCAGTAAGAGAAACGCTGTAGCAGCGGTGCATTCGAGGCTGCTCGCATAATGATTCGTAAGGTCCGCTTAGTAAAAATGAGATAAATACCGATGTAGATCAGGAGAAAATATATTAATCTAGACCGATATTTATCTCATTTTTACTAAGCGGACTTTACGAATCACTATGCTAGCAGCCTCGAATGCACCGCTGCTACAGCATTTCCCTTACTGAAGGTGAACGAGGCACCTGTGAGCGCAAGTGGACTCTTTTGCATATATATATATATATATATATAATTTCCGACACACATTCACAACCTCAGTTATAGAAGCACAGCAATCTTCAACCGACAAATTAAACGGTCAGCTGTGATCGGCGTCCCCACACGTCTTCGTGGTCACCTGGCGACAATACAAGTGAATAAATGTATCCTTTGAACATGCTCTATCTGAGTTCTATTCTCTAACTGACATAGTATCTTCTACCTTGTTCTAATACATAATAGCCGAGCTACGCGAAGCGTGTCAGACGGATATATAAATACCATATCTCTATAATTCGAACGCACCCATGTTCGCACAAATATCTGTCATCGACCTAATCTCTCTCTCTCTCTCTCGTGATTTCGTAGTCCAAATTCTGAAATCAGCATACGTGCACTTCCTGATCATTTCTTTATCGATCGATGCCAGCGCACACATCATGTGGACCCCGTCTTCCTTGCTAGTCGATTTGGGGTCAGCCACCTTCTTACCGACTGGCGCATATGTGTTATATATTACGGGATCGACAATTGAAATTTATACACGCGAATTTCTCAACGTGCTCATCGTACGTGTGCTTCAGCTCTCGTTTGGACGCCCTTCACCCTCTTTGTGTCGTCATATTGCGCGTGTAACAATATCCCCCGAATGCAAATTCGCATTCAGTCTGTTACCATGGCGGTCTCGAGAGAGACAACGACCGTTTGTTCAATCGACGAGACCACGTAGTCCGCCGGCTTCGAGCGGGGCTTCGATATATTTTGCGTCTAGTTGTTGCCTTCCGTTACACCATATGCGGTCGACGAACATCAAGTACGTTCATACATGCACACAAGAAAGCCCACGTAGGAATCAAATTGGTACAAACAAATAAACAGAAGGACACACACACACACACAATCTTCGCACACGCTGACACAGAGACACTCGTTCTCATTCACCATCGCAGTGTGTGCTTCGCAGATTCGCGGCCAGTTCGCCAGATGTGGCCTCGTTCATCTTTTTGTTGGAACAGGACAACCACCACCATGTTCCGAACACGCACAACCTTCCTTGAGATATTTTGTCGTTTTGCGTCGATACGCTGTAATACTAGTCGCCCATTTGTCTACGTGTCTGTCTATATGTCGCTGTTGCTAATGGTTATGTTCTGTTTTGTTCGGTTCGTGCCCTCGGTTAGTCTCTATTCTTCTTCAGTTTCAGGTGCCTCCTCCTTGGTCACTCTTTTGCTAGTGTCGAGATCGTTTTCGTCATCTTCGTCAAGCATTATTCCTATACCCAAACCTTCGTCCTTGCCCTTGCCTTCATCCCGGCTTAGATCTTCGTCAAAGTCGTCCATCTTCTCCTCAATATCTGGCAGTAGTTGCCGCTCGGCGCTGCTCGGCTCGATGTCCTTCGACGATGCCGAGTCCTCTTGGCTGCCGTCCTTGCTTCTGGCCGTCGACTCCTCAATGAGTTCGTCTCCATGATGGTCTTCTTCCTCGCCTATGTCGTCGATCGCTTTGAGATTCTCCTGTGGCGCATCGTTGCTATTCTCAGGCAGGATGCGAGAAGCTGCTTCCTTTTCGACAAGGCTGTCTCGTTGAGCCTGCGCCACCAAGGCTGCCTCCCTCATGCGGACGAGCCGAAGCTTCTCGAGAAGAACCCGCTGCTTGAGGTGATGTGTCTCGCGCATCGACTCCACGAGGTTCTGTACCTGCGATCGAGGGACAAAGCATTTATATGTAAATATCACAATAATAATAATACTAGTAGATAATGAGCATTATATATTTGTGAATTCACTATTTGATTTTTTATGCCCTTGTCCGTTAGGTCTACTTACGGTCCCGCAGAGCTTAGTCATCTCTTTATAAAAGGTTCTTTTTTCGACCAAGTTTTCAGATGAGTCATTGGGCTCCGAATCGAAATCTCTGCGACGCTTCGTTGAGACACCGTTAACAGTTGTGCGGGTATTCATTTGTCCCGACACAGACAGCTCCGAAGTCGAACTTCGTTGCCGAGCACCACCTAAAAGTGCGCATACAGTTAACACAACAATATATATATATATATATATATATATATATGTATGTATATATATATACAAAGAGAGAGAGAGAGATTCCGTGCTGTTTGATTCTCTTCCATACACACCATTAGCATAGAGTTGTCCCCCATGAGCGAGAGTGCTTCTGTGCAGTCTTTGTTGCTGTGGATGCGGATGGTTCGATGGAGTGTGGGTTTCTCGATGATGAATCTGCTGCTGCTGATGTTGTTGCTGTGGCAGGTGGAAGCCATTCAGAGTGACCGCATTCTGCGAGGACTGCGAACTCTGCGATGAGTGATGCAGATGCTGAGAAAGATGACTTCCACTTGGCGTAGGAGTTCGTCTGGCCAAAGAAGCGGCAGATGGCGGGGTCTGCGATATCGTCATCTTTTGTACCGGCTCAAGGCTGACTCCCGGTGGCAGTGGTAAGGGCGATGGGCTCTGTTTGACCTATCAGAAGGGAGAGGAATAATATTCCGTGCATTGCTAGTGTAAATTTAAGGTACGGATAATAGTCAGGGTTCTAATTGGCCAACACAGATGAACGCGATGCGTAGCGGAATATTGTGACATGTCCAAAAATCGGATACTCACATGTTCAAGCTGCAACTGTTGTTGTTGTTGCTGCTGTTGTACCGCCTGCAATAAATGATCAAGTCCCCCGATGGTATGGTGTCCATTGATGCGTTCGGCACCGCTGAGCGTGATGCCAGATCCGGATCCCCCTGATCCTCCAGACAATCTGCGTGCTTCGTCGCCGAGTTCCGCCTTGACTCGCAGTGCCGCCCGCAGTTCGTCGGGATCTTCAACCGAATTCGAGCAGTCGGAAAGCGAAGCTTCGTCCGACGCAGCCGCGTTTGGTAGGGGTCCCGAGAGTCCAAGCATTCGGGCAAGCGCCCCATTCATTCCCTGCTGTTGCCTATGGAGAAAATGAACATGCAATAGATAGACACGACTGAGTGATCGGTGTTCTAAGGTCGAGGTTCGAGACATCCCACGCTACACAGAGGCAAAATTGCGATAGCGTCAAATAGAAAGCCTTACTTTGGGATCTTGGAACCGATCACTTGCTTCTTACGTCGTGGTAAAAATTCATTTCGGAACTTACTCTGTACAAGCTCAACGACAAACACGTGTTAGTTATTGCAAAGAAGGGTAAAAGTAAATCTTCCGGGCTGACTTATAGCCGACGTTTAGCGTACACGGTAGCTGCACTCGGCATTGCTTCCTAAGACGGATTCCTTTAAGTGCAAGTATCCAACGCTGAGGCTCAAGCCCGTACACTGACGTCCGTCTCCTCCGATTACAAGAAGTGTATCGCCATTTATTTATAATAAAAACTCACTGAAGTTTAGCACCACTCCATGTTTAGACCAATTAGACGCGCTTTGAAATGCGCGGGGTTAGCCGCCTGTCTTGGACTTTTCGCGGAAGGCGTCCACATGGAGAGAAAATAGAATTTTTCATTGGCTACCAGCATACGTTCAAGTGCGGAATTTTGTTCAAGGTTAACACTAAACGATTTCTACGTTTAGTCTACAGATAGAAGGAAGTATCTGACACGAATACATCATACATCATGATGGAGAATATTGATTATAGAACAATACGCGCCTGGGTGTGAGTCGGGGCGAATATTAAAATTTCGATTTTTACCATGACCAAGTGCAGCATGGTGACGAATAGCCAGCCATATGCGAACTGCTGAGTTTGTCATTGGACAAAACATTTTGCTCTTCTGGAGCTCCACATCATTGCCACGACCCAAATAGATATTCAATATATATATATATATATATGTATATATAGCGTATGAAATCTTGATGAAGTATTATTGTTCGGTCATCGTACCTGAGACTAAATTATTGTTGTTTGCTAATTGCTACGAATAGCGAAGTTACGTACGCCCAAAACAGTGCCTATATATTGCACAATAAACTAGATAGAAAGGGTGGAACAAGTGTTATCAATTTTCCACAGACGAATCATTGACACTTGAATGAAATTCACATGTACGTACAGTGCACAATCCATGAGAAGTGACCACATTCGCGCGTGTTCACGTCAACCAACGAATCGCTCTCCACTTATCCGACGATAACCCGGAGACTCAGGTTCCACATTCACAACGAATGCAATAATTGTTCAACGCACGATTGAATCAGGCTCACATCTCCCTTAAAGCATAAGAAATCATACAGCTGCCACATGGGTACCTCATCGATCTTCTCGTATACTTTACTTGGCCAGGGCGACATTAATCAGCCCTACAACTCAAATGTCACCAGCCGCAGTGACACAGCCACGAACAACCATTTAAATAGTGTTTTTGTTCCTTCAATAACAAATCGCAGAGATCCAGAATCCGCTATTCCAACGTTGTGTAGGTCTCGTACACTTGTTTAGGTGCAGGGCAAAGGCACACGCAAAGGCGATTTCTGGCCAATTGCAATTCCACTTGGCTTGTCTTCGACAGCTTGTCACGGTCTGTTCTATCGCACGAAAGATACGCCAGCAACCGGCGTTGTTCTTAGTTTCTTCTCTGGTCGATGATGGCCGGTATCAATGAAACCGTCCGGCGACGCTTGGACAGTCGCATCGATCGTGGCAGTGCTTCATACTGTTTCGCAGCCTACTACTTCTAGTAGTAGCAGTCTAGTATTAGTCTTCGTTGCCGTAGCCTCCGCTATTCGTCTTCCTCCCCACAATCTCTGTGCATATCCTCGCAGCAACAGTAGCAGTGTAGCGAGAATCGTCGTGATTGTTGAAAACTTGCGCACCAAAACGAGACAGGCACCAAACAGTCGAACGGACACAACGAAGTGAATTCTGCTCTTTGGCAATTGCCGAATGGCCACTCCGATGTCGGTAGGCGACGTTCCGAGGCTGCTCCGTCGACTGCTCGTGGTCCTTTGATGCTCTGCACAAGCAGTGGCAGCAGCAACAGCAGTAGTCCCTCAATCTTGTCGTTGTTGCGGTTTGCTCGTTGTCAGCTCATGACGGTGTTCGCCCTCGTTCAGCTGCTGCTGCTGCTGCTCCTCGTGCCGCAGTGGCTGCTGCGGTTAAGTTTGACACTTACGCCGTCCGTCGTTGCCGACCGCGGTCTGTCGAAGACGAAAGCACAACCTCATCTTCAACAACTGCCAGCGCCACTGCCATTACTACTACTACTACTTGCCTAGCATACTTGGCCCTCTTGGTGGTTCTCTGGCTCGATGCTCCTATTCAACTGTTCCTCCTTCATCTTCTTCTTCTTCCTGATCTTCAATTGGTTCGCTATGATCTTCTTCGCCGTCTGGCGCGCTCGACCGTAGGGTTTGGTTCCCCTCTTCTCTTAGCGCCAGCGCCGCCGTCGCCACCGCCGAGACGTCTATTGCCATCATCGATGTGTTACCGCTATCCAGCTATCTATGGCAGAGCTGCTATTTCATCCCCTCACGGTCTCAGCTTGGTCGTCATCGTCTTTGATTTTTTTCTGCACTTTTCCTTCACTCGGCTAACGCGCAACATAGAGAGGTTCGTTCTTTGACGGCCGACGACTCAGCAATGCTGCTCCTGCTGGTGCTGCTGATGCTCAGGTGGCAAGTGCTGATCAGCACAAGATGGTCGTGCTTCTTATCTGTTTTTGAAAGGTATCTGCGACTGAATCAATTGTAGGGCTCCACATGATGACTGATAGGAATATATGATAGGATAGCCTAGATGGTCATATTCGTCGTGAAGAGCAAGAAATAACTGTTGACATCTTGAAGTATTGTTATAGCTAGCAGTGCATGCATGGTGCTATTATTACTACTATATTTCGTTGCGTAATCATAGAACCATGCAACATGCTGAGCGGTTTCTGTGGCGGTGGACTCGATCAGGTTTTTTTTCTGAATAGCTCTAATTAGTATCATTATAGGAAATCTAAGGCTAAGGAATCTAGCCGCCATGCGTTTGCTTATTAATTGCCTACAGTCTGGGGCGTGCTTCCTCACGAGATTCGATCACTCTCTACACCAAGGAGATTTGCCGTAAAGGCAAAATGATTCTTTGTAACATCTAGTACTTGAGAGTCCTATCGGTTGACTCAGTGCGATTGTATTTTTCCGAAAGCCTACATGCTCCATTTATATTATTTTATTTTTAACATATTTTTTTAAGACGAGACCACGAGCGTATGTATATTGCAAGTTCCGTAAATCAACCTCACTTTGAATTGAGAAAAAAATTGAATTGAATGGATTAGTATGTTGTCTAGATCATACTAATCGTGCCCACGATACACTTAACTTGGGCCTCATTCGCTATTGTATCTTATTATAAATGTGAATTATACAGTGTGTGAGAGGTGAATCAGGATGTGTTAATCTGAGATGTGGCTCCTATTGCCGTCATTGGGTACGTCCGGCGTGCTTCACCAGACTAGAAATTAATAAAAGAGAACAACTACTACGAAACTAATACGAATGACAAACTAAGAACAATGAAAGATATCATACTCGAAAGAGATCACAGGGTTCTTCCAACGAATTGACAAGCGACTAGCAACAAGCGTACTGTTACTTCGGTTGAAATGGGAAATTGAAACCTGCTCTCTAAAGGAAGGTCTCCAGAATCGACTTCGGAGATCGTATCCCTTTTGTCAATCGTATCCCGGATAGCGTCGAAGGCCGATAATATTCGGTCCAGTTAAAAGATTCTATTCAATTAACCTCAACAATTAACCCCTAACAAATTCAGTCATCCTTAACAGATTATGTGGGTGCAATGCGTCTAACGTAAACTTCTTCATGGGAAACATGGTCATCCGAAAATTGGATAGCTTGCACACGGTCAGGTCACTTTGCTATCAGATGGTACGTCGTCAAGGGGAATCGAGCAGAAACGTCACCCACCATGTTCGCCTACGAGGTCGCTACCTAAACCTTGAAAGCTCTAGCTGTCGGATTGTGGCGCAAGTGAGTCAGGCCAGGCAGCAGGTGCTCGCAACAACACTCTAAATCGCTTTCCCTGAGCACCCACATCTGGGTGAGTTACATGATGGATTCTAGTAGAGGTCGCAGGTACACGCTTAACAGGAGCATAGGATTCTTCGTCTGGGGTCTGGGATGTTTTTTGGAGAATATTGCAAACAGTTCTAACAACGCATAGCCATTTGCCACATATCGGTTGCGCCTGAATTGATTCACTCAACACTGCTTTTCGCCTGGTTAGAACTCGCCTTGATTGTTGTCTCCTAACGGTCAGTTTACACAAAGCAGATGCCTGTCCAATGACCTGAAGATACACATATATATATATATATATATATACATTATATTCGACTGGTAGGGAATATTAACCCAAATATGACGTCGCAACTATCGTCCACCATTGGATCGCGCAGCAGCAACAGCAAGCGATCTGCATCGACAGTTACATTGCCCATTAAATCATCACTGCCGCCTCAGGATTAGGAATATAATAACGTTGGCAATGGCCTGTCGACTGATGATCCCTTTCATTCAAGCAAAGGGAGCGCGTCCTTATATCGCATCAATTGACTTCTTGCCGCTTAGCTAGATCGACGAAACATCAGCTTGATAAATGGACCGAGCTATCGGTAAGTGCGGTAATCGTAGGCCAATTGTCGCATTCTGTCCTCGATCTTATTCCCCTTTGTTTTCTCTCCTCGTATAAAAAGATGACTTTGCTCTGATAATGTAGTGCAGTGCGCGGTTGAACATAGCATTTTTAGGTTACGCGGCTCACGGCAGAAGGGTCCAATCTCAGGAGTTCGCTAGTTTGAAATCATGGTGCTTCCTGTGCAGTGAGTTGCCGGTACAGTTCTAGTGAATGCAGATGAAGTTGTGGCGCACAAGCCGACCAAAGGTTTCCTAAACTGGAGTAAACCCTGTCTTTTTTTTCAAATTTGAAGTACACATTTTGGTTTTATTTAATTATCTCTTGGCTCTATCTACTAGTGGATGTAGGCTACATTGTTATGCTGAAAAACAGGCTAGCTGTATGAGTTCACAACTTTCTTTGTCCACAAATAGCAATCGTTTCGTACGGTGAATTTCAGCGCAACATATCGCGTCGTATAAGCTCTCACTGAGATCTACTACCTGCCGAAGTATCTCAGCAAGATGAGCACCCTATACACTCCAATGTTCCACTTGCACAGAAAGCACATTTTTGAGTCCAATCTCAACGTGCTTAGCGTTCGAATGGAAAATGAGAAGTCGGAGTGCGAAGTGCGCTAAACGTATTCCAAAAAAAAATTGCGTACAAATCACAATCGAGAAAATAAAAAGACACTATGAACCTTTTGCACGCAGCGGCTCTCCATATGCATAGTTAACGGGAAGCTGAAGTAAAACAATGTGTCTTCACCCTTGTCTGGCTCTACATTGAAAATAGCCACTTGAAGAAATGACCCACATCGTAACAAAACGGGCAAAAACCCGTCTCAATATTTCTAATATACCGTTAATGCAATAGGCATGCACGAAGCGGTCATGGTTTGGAGCGTTCGCGGGGAGGGGGCGGGGGGGGGCTAGCAAATTGAAAATTGCAAAACGTCTACAACGGTAAAAATCGATGACGTAGGCTCGCGAGCGAAGGGTCTCTCGCCCTGTCGATAAACGGGAACAAACAGAAGAAAAGAAATATAGAGAAAAAAAAAGATGACAGAACGAAAGAGAGAGAGAGAGGAGGGAGAAAGGCAAGGAGCCATTTAAAGTCCGCCATGCTCCGCCTGCAGGTTTCCCTTCAGCTTCGCTTGTGTTTATGCTTCTATCGTCGCCTTTACCCCTATCACCACCGCCATCATCGTCGTCGTCGTCGTCGTCGTTTGTGTCGATGTCCGCCTCCGTCGTTGCTCCAATAGTTCCCCCACGATTCAGCAGTGCGACTAGTGCTGATGTCCCATCCTCGTCAATGATCTCCCTGATGTTGTTGCCGCCGCTGCTGCTGCTGATATTCTTCAACAAGTTCGTTTTCTTCATAGTACTGCTGCCTGCTCTTTCGGCCGCTGTTGTTGTCGTTGTTGCTCTTATCGTTGTTGTCGCAAAACGACAAAACGTGATACAATTGTACCGCTTTCACTCACTCACTCACCATCAGTCGATTGGGTCGGCAGGGGAGGCAGTAGCGGCCGCGGCGGCCGCGGCGGCGGAGAAAATGAACGGACAAAAATAGTCCCGATGCAGCTGGCGCTGGCTACAACGACGCTGATGCTGTTGACGGCTGCCTGCCTGCCTGGTTGGTTGGCTGTGTTATGCTGATGATGACAGTGAACAAGATGATGCTGCCGCTACGCTGGTCAACGGGGAAAGATAATGGCATCGCCTCGCGGGTTCTCGGGACCGGCCACCCCACCCCAGATGGCCGAACTGTCTCGCCGTCTGATGTCTGTCCAATCGTCCACCTGGCCATGCGTTCGACCACGGCCGACTGAATCTTTTGGCGGCCTCCTCTACCCGCCGCGTGTCGCTGGCGGCGGCGGCGGCGGCGGCGGCGTTTTCCGAACGACGGGGTGTGCGATTTCCGTAGCACACATTTTCAAACACACACACATATAGACAGATACACAAACGAAATTCCTTTCTTGCTTACCCTATAACAACGCTATACGCGCACAAACACACGCAAACACACACACGCCTAGATATTTGGACAGCATCACGGGATGCAAGCATAAACAAGGGCACACGAATTGACTAAACAACCTGACCAGCGTGTCGCCCTCAAAAAAAGTGAAGTTGCCCACGGCGTATGAGCCACTTTCGTATTTCAAGATGTATTATTCAACATATGCACTATGATTATTATTATTACTAGTGCTATTATTTCGATAGGAATAATAGTCACAGTCATCAGTCATAAGGGTGTACAGAGCACCAAAGATAATAATGCTAGCAAGGATAAAACTGATGCAATATCCTTGTATAATCAATAAATAAGTAAATAAATAAATTCATGTGCACCCCATCGGCAGGTGTTTGTGCTCGTTCGTCGTGTTGATGGGGCAGGGCGCACAGATGAGACTAATTAGATTTAGCTATTTTTTCAGCTTTAATTAAGCTGTATAACAGGAATGGGCGTGTTCCTTGGCATCCACCGAGCCCATTTGAGATAAGTTAATTGTTACCTGGGTATGTGCGGAGAAAAAAAACGTTTAACGAGAATGAACTCAGAGCAAACCGAATGTGCGTGTTTTAGCCACGTGGCGATACTCCAACGCGATAGATGAAGAGGTCAGACCGTGCAATTATTGTGCGTTATGGTTAAATGAACAACACGAAACGTGGTTATAAAGGATGAACGCTCTATTTCACATTGAGTTACAGCTTAGTCGAATTCAGTTGCACTCTCGCCTTCAGTGACATTGGTGGTAGAATGTTGGCGTTTTTAACCGAACCTGTTTGAACCATATAACATACTGCACATGGCAGGGTATCTCGCTCAGTTCGAGCAGCAGCCTTTACAGCCACTGCATAATTTTTCGCATAATTTCTTCTTCATCAATATCATCCCCATTATCTTTGCTACATGCCCCGTATATTTACTCAAACATTATTACCATTATATATATATATATATATATATATATAATGGTAATAATGTTTGAGTAAATTGCCAGTTTCATTCCTTGCTTGCTTTTTCCTGCTGCCTGGAAGTGGCGCGAATGATATCAGCGGCAGCAGCAGCAGCATGATCCTCGTATGACGACATGCACTTCATGTGTTGCACTGCTCGATGGTCGCTGCCCGCTAGTGCGTGGCCCTTATTACACGGCCGATACCCAACGAAAGTCAGTGGCTGGCTCAGCAGCGAGTTCGGGGCCATTGGCGGAATTAGAACCCAATGCTGCTTCTTTGCGTTACTCAGATAGTCAACCAGATGGTGAATCAGTTCAACAGTTGGACAGTGAATAGCGCATACGCAAGTTATTCGCGTTCGTAGCATTGATCCCGTTGCTCCTCTCGCCAATAGTGGCTGCTGTTGTCATTGCGTTTATATAATATGCGCGCATACGCGCTCACACTGAGATATGCTCAGAGACACGCTGGAGTGTATATATTTTGTATATATATATTCTCACCAGTATATATATATATATATATATATATAATCTGATTGGAAAAAAAGTATAAATTGCATATCAGCAGGGTCGTTCTTTCTCTTCGGGGCAGCCACAGCGTCGAGAGATGGAGGAAGAGAGTCTCGAGTGAGTGTTGAGTGGGGTCTGCTTGCCGACACCAGCCGTCATTGCCAGCAGAACCCGCCATTGACCGTCAGTCAGTCAGTGGTTCGCCAGTGCGCTCGTTGCGTCGACGAACTTTCCGTTCGGGCTCTCATCAGACAGACGACGACGACAACGGCACACAGACTGCTAGCTGGTTATGCATGCACTCGCTGATATAATCTGATCATAAAACTGAGATAGAGTCATCAGAAGCAGGATCCATCCATGGATCGAGTGAGCAGCAAGCCCGAATGAGGCTGGATAAGTGGTGGTGCTGGTGCTGGTGGTCGCCGTTGGCTAAATCAGCAAAAATAAGAACACTACGAATAACCGGGAAAATATCGATGCAACGGACCATCCTCGAATGGACGCGAACCAACGAATCGCTGCTAGAAGCTGATACGGAGACGGCAGCGGGACTACAGGAAAGCAACAGCAGCCACCGCGCTGATCAAGCGCTCGATGCATCGGCCGGCCAATCGATTTAATGGTGAAACGTAATAATAATAATAACAACAACAATAATAATAATAACAATAATAGACGGAGCGGATTGAAGATAACTACAAAAGGTGAAGGAAGAATCGATAGGAACATCGAGAGAGAGAGAAAGAAATAAACTCGGGGTTTTTTTTGTCGTGTTTCTGCTCTTGGGTATCGACACGACAGCAGCGGCAGTTGCGGCGATGGTGATCCGGCAGCAGCCACAGCAGCCGAGGGATAACAGGGTGTGCATTTTAGTGAGGACGGCTGAATCGAGTCAATCGGGTGCTGGTCTGTGGCGAGCAAATCTTTTTCATTTTATCGGAGTAAGTCGACTACTATTAATACACGCATTAATAATAACACGGGCTACAGCGGACGCGCTGAGATATGGACGCCTGTCGAATTTAAGATTTGCATTCAAAATGCCGTTGAACGAATTTGTCAGAGCGGTTGACAGGTCATTTCTGGTGGAGGTATTCGGCTTCTCATGAATTTCTTCGATAATGAGATAAAATTTGAAGCATTGTGCGAAAAGCCATATATATATATATATATATATATATATATATATATATATGAAAAGGTGCTGTGTAAACTGCAAGCCTGTTCTACATTTTTTCTTACATTCAAAAAGATTAGGGGAGTGGTGGAATGACATCCGTTTTAGCTGTGAATCTACTTTTTCAAACTCTAGATTCATATTTTTCTCAACTGTATGCCTCATTTTGCCCGTTCCCCCTATGCATATATATATATATATATATATATATATAAGATGTTCAATAGGTATTTATTCAAACATACAGTAGTTCGGAATTATATATAATAATATATATATATATATATGTTGCCTTCGCTGATTGCCTTTATTTGGGGGAGTAGACTCCCCAGTTAGTTCATGTATAGGTCGCTTATACACGCAGGCAGGCTTATACAGTGTCTCCACTCTACAGAATGGTTGCTATGATACCTTTGACATTGGGTTTCTCACGCGCACACAACCACAGCATCCAGAAAATAAAAACGAAGTCCTCTTTCTGCCACTGCTTCCGTAGCCGCCGCCGCCGCTGTCGCCCCTGCCGCTGCTACGGCTGCCACTATGGTGCTGTTATCCCGCCACACGTTTGGGCGTTATGCATTAGTCCGGCGACGCTCAAGCACCCCGTTGCGGTTATGGGACCTTCCGCGGTCTATTCCGCAGCAGCAGCAGCAGCCGTCGAAGAGAAAGCACGACCAGTTTATGTAGATCGCAACTTCGTAACGAATTCAGCTCGCTGCCGTTGCCGCTGTGAACTGCCAGACGATTTATTCTTCAGCCCCCATTCGACTCAGCTAGCCAGACTCGCGCGTCATTATGTAGATTAAGTAGCAGTAGTCGGAATAATCGGAATGATAATACAATAGCGACACACTGCCGCGTCAACGCTAGTGGTAACAACACCGCCACCAACAGCAGCAGCAGCAGCCGCAACCAAGACAACATCACAATAATGATATTTACAACACTGACTGAAATTCAAATGCAAATTGCCCCCTTAGCTGCATTGACTTTCGTCGCTGTCTGCTAAGTGAGATATCTATCGTAATCGCTACTTACAGCTCATTTTTCTTTCTGGCGGTTACCAGCAGAAGCAGCAGTAGCAGCAGCAGCGGCCGCGGCACGAGTCTATTTTGAGTGTGAGCTGATAAATGCTTAAGGAAGGGGCTATTATTCTTGCCCGTTGTTGGCTACTATTCAGCCGCACTATCCTAAAAAAAATGGCGCAGGTGGCGTACGACTTGGTTGCATCGTGAAATAATGTTGGAGAGGGGGAGAGAGAGAGAGAGAGAACATTTTGTTTCGGAAGTTCGATTTTAATATTGTTCGATTATGTTGAATTTTTTTTATAGTTTCTATCTCTTAGTATTCTGATTTACTTATGCGTTGAACCCCCTGGTCAGTGGCAAGACGCCCCCCCCCGGTGTAAGTGGATAATCCCTCAGTTGCTATTTCAGAAATGGCTGCTTCATAATCGTAAAATGTTTTTCTGGTTATAAGAAATTGATGCCATTCCAGATGCCTTTGCACTAAACAGGGTAAGCGTAACTTCGACGTGACGTTATTTTACGTTCTCTGCGCGTTCGATTCCCAGTATGCCAGTCGCATTTCCATGAGCTTCGTGAAAATCGTCGATTGTTGCCACATTAATCCCGTGAAATGTAACAAGTTTGTGCTGGAAGAACACCTAGTACTCACGAAACCACATGAATAGCAAATAGGTCGGTTTAAGTGTGATGTTATGTGCTTAAGCCGAGTGCATCGTTTTTTCGATGCAATCAACGGTGGCAAAACGCAAACTTCAAGCGTTCAAGTCCAATAGAGTGTGATATAGCTGAGCAATGCGCAAGGTGCGAGGGACAACTGGGTGCTGCTGCCAGGTCTGTTCGATCCCTGCAGCAACACTAAGCTCGAATCAGCTGATGTCAGTGCTGGATAAAGAACAAGGGATATGATATATATATATATATATATATCCAGAACAAGTGATTGGTACCGTCATGGTAAACTACATTGCCTACCTTGTAAGCCGGGTGATACTCTTGGAAAATGAACCTGCTGGACTGAAGAGCCAGCAAACCCAGGCTTGCTCTAGTGGCAATGTGCTAAAGGTTTTCGGGCTGACTCTCAGCCAACATTTAACGTCCACGGTACTTATTTTAGCATTGCTTTGTAAGACCAACCCCTAAATTCAAATGTGCAACGGTGGGGATCGAACCCGTGCACCTACGTGTCTCCTCCGATTGCGAGGCGCACACGAATGCACCACGCTACCAAAGGGCTCGACAGTGGCAAGGTGCTAGGAGATCAAAACATTACTAGTCAAACTCATGCCGGTAGTGCTCTTACAGAAGTGCTAATAATAGCGAATATAAAACTCTGATGCAGCTGAGGAGAAGAATTCTCTCTCTGTTGTCAATTTTCTTTCTATGGTGGGGCTACGGGTCGTCCTAAAAAGAGATATCACTCGAATTTTCAAGGAGGCGGGCAAATTCAAAGAAGAAAACAAGCAACCGGTCTACATGATTCTGCATGCCGGCTACGGTCAGCGCATGGAGTTCAAGAAAGACCAGTTGAGATTAGGATTTTATGCTGTGCACTCTCTGCCAATCGCGCAAGCCGGGCGAAGCCGCCCAAGCGACGGGAGCACGGTTTTGTACGCGCAGCGATTAGGTGGAACGCACCGTCAACGGTGCGCACATTGGCTGGCGGTGCTGTATCTTGAACTGAAACCGCTTAGCTTTCTTCCGCAGGAACACTCCCGACGCACACTCGAGTATGCCCGCCAGCAGTTTCTCGCCGAATTGTCCGTATTTGTGGTTCTGGATGCCCCGGAGCGTCGATAGTCCAAGAAGGCGACGGTTTCCGGCCGCATACGTAAGGAGCACTTGAAGCAGGGCTTGCTCTTCAATGCCTGTTTGAGTGAGGGCCGCCTGCCAGCCAAATGGGACGGCCCTTTTCTCTACGTTATTGCGAAAGGTAAAGACGATCTTCAGCTGCCGTCCTCTTGGAGAGCAATCGTGAAAAAGAGCGGATGTTACAAGCTGTCGGTTCTCCTTGTCGCCCACGAGGGGACAGATTCCTGTAGGCCTGCAACTGCGCGTACAGCCTGAACACCATGGATTTCGAGCGGAAGCGAGAGCGGCTAAGTCTCCGGCTGTCGAAAGCCAGAGGAAGCGGGTTCGAGCCCGCGTGATGACATATAATGGAGCATAAGCATTGTGAAATTTCAGCTCCTTTAATAAACCAATTAAGCTTTACCTTTACCTTAAAGAGGTAATATACACCCTGCCACACTTGCGTGGGTTCTAAATGCGGGGCACCATGTCAAAAATATCATGCAGCATCTTGTCCTCTAGTCCTATCGTTAGGTGGCATTTCGAGATACCCTTCATTCAACAAGGTTTTCGAAAAATCCTGAATACATTTATAAATATATATATATATATATATATATACACTTGACACACAGGTGACTGAAATGAAATAAATAGATAATTTTTTATGGAGTTATTTTCGTACACGTTACGAAGCGGAATTTGGCACTAACCGAAATCTAGCCAGGCTTCTAGCCACTACTGACGGACGTGTCGGCGATCGCCATCGTCAACCCATGCTTCCATAATAATAATAATTCCTTAATGCCACGCATCAAGTCAGCATCGAACTGGTTTTTCACTTTTCCAAACTAGAAATAAATCGATAGCAGCGGTCGCGAGCGTTTTCATCAGCCATTCACGGCATCAGACGCCTCTGCTCGGCCGGCCCCCGTTGCCGCAATCCCATCGGTCATCTTTCGCCTCCTGGTCCCGTCGATCCATACCATCGGTCTATCTATCTGTACATGATAAACTGCAGCGAAATCGGCAGAGGGCAGTCGGCAATCACCGACCATCGGCAGAGCGTGGATCATCTTCGTTCCACGTTGACAACGACAACCACCTACAGCCACCGAACAACGAATGCAGGCTTCGCCGTTCGATTTTTGAATTCTCTGCTAGTTTCGCCGATACCCGTGGTGACAGTCTGCCGCCGCCGCCACATCCATCGGTTCCATTTATCGTAACGGTGGTCGCAGCAGCGGCACCAATGCGATGACAAGGTGAGAAATGACCGGACGTATCGAGGAGTGAGTCAAATGAATTTTGTCTGTGTCCGTGTGTTGACGCCCTCCCTCGTATAATTAAGTGTACGATATAAATATATAGCCTGTTTTCGAGCTATCGACGGGATAGCGGCAACAAAAACAAGCTATGCAAGAGGTGCAAGTTGTCTTTGACGAACTCTACGTTTTGTCAGCTCAGGTATAATTAGCTGACAATGAAACACGCGAATCACGCTGCTTCAACTGATTGAATTTCTAGTTTAAATCTATCGCGTCTCTGCTAAATCGCTGAACAAGTCTGCTTGCAGCTGTAACCGGAGCGCCATGCAACACAGTAATACTGGTGTACCAGCGAATTTCGAGCGGATGTAAACAGTTCCTAAGGGAGCTGCAACTAAAACAACTAAAAAATCTGCGTCCGGCCAAATTCGACCTTTTCAACCTTTGTAGCTTTCGATTCGCAGTGCAAACGGTTTTTCGCACGATACGGCGCCGCTCGTGCGTGCCGTACACTGAGTATATACTACCAGCGGCTGCTACAACTCATCAGAACGAACTATAATCTAAACAGGACGCGTTGCAGCAGCTCGCGTATGCATCCAGCACTTTTGGCTTGACGTTGAGCCGTACGATTCGTTCTATCAAAAACATGCTGCTGCTGCTGCTGCTGGTGTCTAAGATGGAGGACCATC
The DNA here is from genome assembly GCA_019614645.1 of Stratiolaelaps scimitus. NCBI lineage: Eukaryota > Metazoa > Arthropoda > Arachnida > Mesostigmata > Laelapidae > Stratiolaelaps > Stratiolaelaps scimitus. Next base: position 3,278,919 of record JABWDB010000028.1, read on the forward strand.
ATTTAGCAGTCATTACCCAGCCAGCTTAGGATGAAATATTTGGTCGTTCAGATCGGATTTCTTGCGTCGCCACAACACGAATCCCAACCCTAATGCGTTATTCGCCGCAGGATAGCACAAGGGACCACTGGGGCGCTAGTCCCTGTCTTCCACTTCGCCTGCTCTCTCTCTCTCTCTCTCGCTTTCTTTCTGTCGCTACATCCTTTGCGAATCTATCCATTTCCATCCGCTCGGTTTGTACTCGCTCTTTTTTCTCGAACGATTACCACTTGATGTGCCACCACGCTGATTATGTGCGTCTGTAAATCTGGACACGTCGTCAGCTCCGCGAAGCCACTAGCTAAGTAAAACACTGTGTCGCCGCCGCCGCCGCTCCTCTTGCTGCTGGCAAAATAGACCGGGGGTTGGCTGTCACGACCAGCGTGAATCAGCTCGCCGGCCGAAAACGCCATTTCGAAGTGAGTATCAGCGGATGCGCCAGCAGAAAAAGTGTTAACCGGTGGACGGTCGTTGAGGGTTAGCTACGGCGGCCACACGCGATGCGCTACGATTTGACATAGCACATTTGCATTAGCGCATGCCACAGATCGGGCCCTGGACATCCGAAAATCTCTCTACTGAGCAAACTGCTATGGAGGATGCAACGACACCAATGACCCGCGTCGCACGGTCGAATTGACAGGTTCGCTGTACGCTTACGCCGCTACGGCCCTGCTGTTGACATAGCGTACGTGGAAGTATTGCTATTTTTCATCAACTCCGACTTTCCAGGAGGTAGAAGCGCCCTAAACGATACCGTAGCTCGCTAATGAACCTAGAACAGTGGTGTTTCACTACTAATAATAAGTCGTTCGGATCAGGCCAATCATAGCTGGTACTCAAAGTACAGCATAACATTTCATCATTGTACAACCTTAATTTCGGTAGTTCCGCGCCATTGGGTCGTCGGTGATCGGACAATAGAATGCGACTAGGAGCCCTCTAAGCGCAGCATGCTGAATAGTGCTTCGTACTTGAGGCGTGAAGATTCAATACAACTGCGTCGTCCATTTATTATTCTACGGATAGAAAAGGTGGTTTCCCTAGAGATCAAAGTGATGCGTAAAGCCGATCCTAGGGAAGAGATAGACTCCCAGTAGGGGATGGTTTTAGCAGCTAGAGGCGTGCTGTCATCCACGTTTACCCAGCCCCCGCCTGCACTGGATCGGCACAATTTAAGGTGGTGAAATTAAAGCGAAACTAAATTCCATATGAGACCCCTATAGAGAGAGAAGCCTTATCCGGCACTGTGCAATGCACACTGATATCTTACTGTGCAGTCTGAGCGACATCGTCTTAAGCCTCCGACCGCTTTAATGGGCCTTCGTGACGAACGCGAGTTGTACCATTGAGAGGAGCGGCAACTCAGCTGACAATCTGCCATCACCCAACCGAGTATTCACTGTTGCAGTTGACATTAGGTGCACTCATAGCCATTCCATATTAGTACTTTGGAAGATCCGAGAAAATCTCTATTCTGCCCCTGTCCTTCGTGTCACCGTTTCGAATAGCGATAACGAAAGTATCGTGAAATTGCACGAGCTGATATCTTCGTTATTTGACGTGTTTCTAATGCTAACTTCGACCTGCTTTCCTGAGTGCCGTCATGTTAAGTAACTTTGCATTCGTCGAGGTATCGTTCAGTATTCTCTTGGTTATTTATTCATCAGAATCGAACGCCGAGTTGGAAGGAACAAAAGATAGTCGTCTCGTGTCTCAAAGCGAGTTATAGTAACACTCACAGTACTGTAAAGATGGCTCCGAGCTGTTCAGGCCCTGCTGCATCAATGGGCCCTGGAGAAGGACTTGGTGAGCTACTCGCGCCCTGTACTGCTTGAAGGGTCGCCTGCAGCACTTTGAGATCGACGTCGCTGCCGATAAGCTGCGATACAGTCGCGAGAGTCAAGTCATCTGGAAGAGAAGACAAAATCATTAGGTACTCGGCTAGCCGAATTACAGACAATCTACGCACGGACTTACGCTGGAAGTTATTCGTCAGAATTTCAATGATGCATCGTTGACGGAAAAATGGAAAGAATGAATAAGGCTGCCATGAATATCGATCGGGCCCCGTTTGCACTTATTATTAATGTGCATTTAACAACGAATGATCAAACCCACCCTGTAAATGAGAAAAAAAAAAAACAATCAAGGATCCCATTGAATTCATATGAACGTCACACAGAAGGTAGAAACACTGTCGGCCTCGTCTGATTTACGATAACGACAACGATAACGCGTGCTATCATTGGAGTTGGCTTCCGCGTCTTTGCTGGCTGGCTGGTCGAAAAGATGTAAATTTCTCTTAAAAGTTTCCCGCTAATCAATTTCCTTTCGTCCAAGGAGAACTCTTCCTATTACTCCGCGACGCCTAGAACATATATATATGTGTATATATATAAATAACTATATGTGATGGAAATTGTCTTGACATGCTGAGGCGATACCTGTGGCAAACGCGTCATCGAGAAAACACAGAAGCGAGCTCCGTTTTGCCTTTGCGGTAGGCGGCGCTCATAAGGCAAATGCAGGGACATTCGTTGGATCTGCGTGTCTTATATATATATATATATATATTATGGACGTTTTCTTAAGTACAGAAATGAAGGAAGTGGGAAGTCAATATATATATTTTCGAGTATGTTTGTGTCCCCGCTCGTCCATTTCGCTTCCTCATTGATACGTCCAAGCGAAACGAAAAATTTTTCACAGCACAGCAAGATAACATAATGATAATAATATACATTAGTATTATTATTTGTGTTGCGATTACTAAATACTATCGGCAGGCAGATAGAGGAGCTCTGGCGAATGTCGAAATCACTGTCAACACATTTCAAGTGTATTCGTAACTATGTCGTAGCGCCACTGAGGTAGAGTATCGTCGGGTTCCCCTCAGAACAAAACAACAAAACGCGAACGCCATCGTAAAACCAGTGAGTAGGTTTTCCGTTTGCGAGACATAATAAATCTTTCTCAATTCGTTACCACCGGCGACACATCTCAAGAGGAAAAACGACTGGTTGACGCATATGCAGCAGCGTCTGTATAGATCGAGTTAGTTCGGTGGGTGAGCTATAACCGATGACGATAAGTGTGAATAGAACGATGGATGAGTGTAGTTCAACGGAGTTCCGCTTTCCGCTTTCGCCCAGTGGGAGATATCATATAATGACGATAATCTGTAAACGCTTAAATGTAACGTTTTGTGGGGTAGCAAACAAACAGTTCGAGGAACGAACAGCGAGTGTATACCTCGCATCGGTTTTTGATGCAAAAATATAAATACGACGGGGACGTCCCGAAGTTCTTGATGTTTTAGCGGACAATTACGATGACACTATATATCGGAGAATTGTGCAAGTGAATTTCACCGTCAAACTGATCAGGTGTCCATCCTTTCATAGGTGTTTCTCGTATACGATATTCACTGCATATTTATCCGTCTCATTCATCTATCCCACTAATCATCAGTTACAAATATTGGCAACAAGAAACTGCCGAGTGGTGGCCTACTTCAAATTGATGGACGCTGCTCGTTGATAAATTCGTAATACAGACCGACCGATCGAGAGGCGGCCGAACACACCCACCATCGTCGTACTCATCTTGCCTACCTATACTAGCAGTGACCAGCAATCGTCGTGACTGAAGTACTTCTCCAATTGTCTCTGTTTCCACAGATTTTTCTCTAATTATTAGACACATCTCCCACATTTCGGGTTCGAATCGAACCTCCCTGGTTCGCTCTTCCACTCTCCGTGCACTCCGTCTTTATCTCAAGATACGTCGTGTCTCCAGCGACTGACCCACTCGATGTTTGTCCAATTCGTAAGTTGCTCTGTGTGTTAGGGTGTTCAGTGCCTGATTTTCTCTCTCGTCGGAGCCGCCTTCCTGTCCATCTGCCCCGTGATGATAGCCGTGATGGGATTGCCTTGTTACTGCAGCAGCAGCAGCAACAGCAACCAGCAGCAGATTGCCAGTGCCCGTTGTGGCATTGGCAGTACAAGTGCTATGTGGCAGTTGTAATAGCAGCCTAGTTGCTGCGCCTGTGAATTCCTCATTGGTCCGTTGCCGTGCTGGGTTCCCGGTGTCTATTTTCGATGCTCCCGTCACCTGCCGTCATTTTTTCTTGCCTCGTTGTCATCGTTCGTTATTCATCGTCCTTCTCTCTCCCTCTCTCTCTATCTCTCTCTCTCTCTCTATCTTTCACTCAGACACATATAGACACACACACACAAACACACGCCCAGAGAGACACACGCATGCACACTTGAATTTTGTGTGGTAGCGTGCTTGTAGTTGTAGTAGTGTAGTATCCGTAGTGACGGTGGTGGTTCGTGTCTAGTGTGTCGTGTAAAGTCAAGTCAGGAAAAGTCAACTCGCTGTCGGAGCACTTGAGTGCTTCAACAAAAGGCCCCGCGAATAGAGAGCTAGAGCTGTCACTCAAAATTGAAAGCAACAGCAGCAGCAGCAGCAGCGAGCATTTCTTTCTTCTTCTTCTTCATCATCTTGAGCAGCACCAGCAGCAGCTGCTGACTGACTGACTGACGTTGCTTCTGATGCTGATGTTCCAGCAGCGTAGCAGCAGCAATCGCAAGAACTGCAACAACAACAACAACGAGGATGACGACGACGCCAAGCCTTCCTAAGCCTTGGATCTACGTCTCGTGCGCCAACCAGTCAGTTTTCCCTGTCCGCCGTAGACCCCGGAGCCTGCAAGAAAAGCTAGCCAAAGAGAAGCAAGGTAAAGGCAAGCGGCAGAAATAGTAGTAGTCGTGAAGCCTCTCGGTAAGATCGAGAATCGAGACTCCGCGTCGTCAGCAGCAGCAGCAACAGCAGCAGCCATATCAGGGCTTTCGCGCGCGGTGTGTCTACGGGGACGGCAGCGTCGGCGTCTGCCACGACCCAGCCGAGACTCAGTTGATATAGTCGTCGTCGCAGATGTTGGTATAGCTAGTGGCTGATGTTGTTGTTGTTGTTGCTTGTTGTCTTCTTATATTTTGCTCAGGAAGATGTTCACGCTGTTATTGTTGCTGCTGCGGCTGCCAGTGTTGTTGTTGTTGTCGTTGTTGCCATCATCGCGCTAGCGACAATGGTGACCAATCTGATGCCAATCAAGCAGAAATAACTAACACACTCGTGCTGTTGTAGACATAGGAGAAGACACACCGCGAACAACGAGAGAGAGGGGGGGGGTGGGGGAGAAACAAAAAAGATCTAGTCAGCTACAGCTCAGTAAAGTTCTCATAGTCGAAGATCGTCGTGATTGCGGCAAAGCAGAAGTTGCAGATTGCAGAGGCAGAAACGTGGGTCCGCCTGCCTGCATGTTTCTCCTCACTCACTGAACACGGGTCACACAAACATATGCTATTAGTATTGGCTCCGGAGAGCATTATATACCATCACGCACTGAGCACGTAGATTCGGAAATAATCACGTTGGCGCGTACAGTCATGCAAGGCGAGTCAGTCAGACGTCTGCATGCACTGCACGCGCTGTATGCAGTTACATGCGGACAGATCAATTTCATCGAGCAATGGCTTGACGAAGTGAAATTATTACAAGAGAATCAAGAAGAACTAAAATTTACGTACTCGAGTGAAGCCAGGCTGAGATTAGCTTTTTGTCGACTAAAAATTAAAATGGTGGAAGATGAAGGACGGCGCAGATGGAGCTAATCGTAGAAAATAGAGAAATGTCTTCGAATATAAATCAAACACTTAATGAAATAAATGAGTATTCGTTCATTCGAGTATTAGTATTATTAGAGATGCACCGTCTGGCTGGTTATACACCTAGATTTCTCGAAACGCGCACATATTCCATTTTGGCTTCTGTAAACAATGTCTGGTGCGCGAACATTTCTGTTGAGGACAACACTTCAAAGTTGCCAATATTCAAGCGTGTCCGACGCCTGCCTCTGTATTAATAGACAATAACTAGCTGTAGAACAATTGTACTGGCAAATTTCGACCAATATAGACGGGGCATTTTGGTATCCAGAAATCCCATGTACAATATTACTCCGCACATTCAACATGCACAAGTCACATTCTACACGCGCAGTCACTAGTGCTACCACTAGCCTGCCACTCGTAGTGCCCTCGAATACCAGCAAATGTCCTCTAAAATTGGCCGTTTCTCTCGATTAGCGACTATTTCCTTCCGTAGATGGGTCCGTATATCGTCCACCGGGGACAACTGCTCCTCGCTGATAGACACAGATAGCTACTATCTGGGGTATCCATCAGATGTCGAGTTTACTCACGTGTACCTCATCTCGCTGCAACTGGTCAACTGTACATAATATTGGCATGTCGCCTATTGCCACCTCGTATCGACGATGTATAAATACCACCCAATCGGCACTCGTCGGCAGAAACAAACTCCCGACCGACAAAATGAAAAAAGAGACCAAACGACGGCTCGGCTTGATACTTGATTTAGTTCCTTTAAGAATAGTACCACACTATGGCTGTGTGTGATGCGTGTGTGTGTGTCTGCGTATACATATATATATATATATATATAGTAGAAAAGGCCGGACAACAACAAAAAAAGCGCGGACGACAAGTATAAAAGCGGCACGAAATTCTCTCTCTTTCTCTCACAGTCTGTCCATCTGTTTCTTATAGGGCCTTTTCTTCTCGTTGATCCTTCTGTCTCACCCTCGATCGCCGCTGTTGCTCCTATCTGCTCCTCTGAGTTGCTTATTCGTTCTTCTCGCGTCCTTTTTGATACAATATTCCATCTATCTATCTACCTGTATATATATATATATATATATATATATTCTTATTATTATTATTCCTCGTCATCCTCCTCATCTTCTTCTTCTTCTTCTCGATTTCTGCGGAGGAGAGCGAGGCCCGTTCGCTTGGTCCACTCCTCGCCTCGCTTCTGGGACGGGAGGAAGGGCCCAGTCTCGTGAGGGACTTTGCATGCTCGTTCATCCATCCATCTATCCACCCCATTTGGTTCGTTATTTTTCATTGCTTGCTACGTTTTACCAGTTAATAAGCGCGGACGATATCGTGAGAACGGTAGTTCCGTCCATCGTTCGGCTGCTAGCGGTAGTGGCGCTAGCGGCGGCTGGCGCTGCGGCCGGTGCACCGGTCGAACCGAGGCCGGCTGCCGATGCTTTAGATTGCTGCTGAAGTGTATACCGCTGATATTGGTGATCGTGAAGATGTTGCTGTTGCTGCTGCTGCTGCTGTTGCTTTTGGCTTAATTCTTCTGGAAGAGCAGACATAGAGGCAGAAGACTCCGAAGACTCCTCCGAAAAAATCAAGAACAAGTGAAGTCGAGTCGGGCCCTCGCGCGTTCGCCGCACAGCCGTCGAAGGAATGAAGCGTCTAGTGAGGCAAGCGAGAGAGAGAGAGAGAGAGATGTGAACGAACTGTACGCCGAGCGACGAATACAAGAAAAGCCCAAGAAGAGTCGACAGCTGAGCTGCTGAACGGCTTCGGCCAGCGGACCTCGTCTTCCCCTCACGACTAAGAGGACGCTTCTTCCACAATCCGCAGCACCAGCACCAGCAGCAGCAGCAGCATCAGCGGCAAAGCACAGGCAACAGCGGCAGTAGAAGACACTTCCACAACTACAGCAACAACTGCCGACAGCAACACGCTTTGCGGCCGCTACAGAGATGTTGAGGCTGTCGTTGCCGTCCCCGATGTTGTTGTTGTTGCTGTTGCCGATGTTGAAGTCGACTGAAATCGGCGGATGCTGCTGCTGCTGTTGCTGCTTCTCCAAGCAGCAGCTGATGGCTGAAGAATCTGCGGCGACTTCGGCCGCGGCCGCACCAATTGATCGATAAAATGGCGGAGGTTGAGGCGCAGAAGAACAACTGCTGGAGGAGAAAAGGCCTCCGAGAGCTGCTAGAATAGAAGCAGTAGCAGCAGCAGCAGCAGTGGCGGCGGCGGCGGCGTCAGGGGGACAAGAAGTTGTTGTGGAACAACAGCATCTCTCGCGCAAGGGGTGAGCCCGCAAGAAAGGCAAGCATCGTACGAAGGCGGCACCGTCCTGAGCTGAAGTGAGTGAGCGATTCTGAACTCTCGGAGCGATTCAGCTGGCAATGCTGCCGACGCAAACCGGCCGTGGACTTTCAGCCGCGCTTCGTCTGTAGGCCGCTGGCCTGACGGCCGCCACCGATGTTGTCTACGTATTATCGGCGTCGATCGGATAAGAGTCAAGGGGAATCATAAGAGGCAAGGAAGACCGACACAAAATCCCATCCATGGGAGAGCCAGCTCACACATCCACCTCTATAAGTCACTATACGAGAACCATGAAATACCCTCGGCTACGATACACATATCATCGAACTGATTAGTGCTATTATTACCATCAACAGCAGTAGCAGCAGCAGCAGCAGCACGAACGCCATCGTTTCGTTAATAATAATATTATTATTATTAGAGTCATTGCTATCTATCTCTCTCCTACTCAGAGGTATATATCTATGCATAATAAATATGTATTTCGAAGCGAAGAACGCGGTTCGCTTGACACGCGAATTTCGTCTAACGAGCAGCCACCGTCACCAAGTGGGATCGCTTCGGGGTAAATAGAGGCCAGCGAATTGTGTAGAATATATGCTAGACTGGAAAAGTAGGATCTGTGATCCACCACAGGAGGACACCTGTGACGGTTGTATCGACTAACGCGCAGGAGGATTCTACTGATAAGTATTGAAAATTTGGCATGCATGTCACCGTGTATCAACGACGTACCCTGTGTCAACTTTGAATCGAACGTTTGGAACTATTTCCCTTAGTAAGATCGATAGCTTTCGCTACGCCTTTCCATACGGCAGTACTTTGAAACACTAGCGGGCTTCTGCTGCATCGATATCGAAGGAAAGCTACGATGGCCGGGGATCCCGGCGTTCCGCGGTACTCCAGTAGCGATGCTGTGATTCGAGGGTCTCCAGCAATTTTCCTTTCATGAATAGGCTACTCCCTCTGCCATGGCCATGTTCAATCAAGCATCGTCTGCATCTGATTTCGGTGGCATGAAAATTGCCGTCTGAAAATACCTATCTCAACATTGTCAATGGTGAGAAACTTAACGATGTGGCCCACTATACCCGCTCAGGTATCGACCGCAGAATTCGACTCAGGCACCGACAACCTGCGATTTGCAACGCCATCTCCAATGAGCGTACGCTTTTATATATATATATATATATGCGATTATATAAAAAAAAGTATATATATATATATATATATATATATGCGATTATATCAAAACGCTGTGAAAAACCCCACAGAAAATGTTTGCTGCTCTTGAGCCACTGGTGGCTAAAGTCCTGCCCACCCCCGTCCACCTGCTTGCAACCAATGTGTTCGAAGCAACGGCCATCGTCGAGTGATACTTGCTTGCTCGAAACCAAACATATGCCGTAATGGCATGTGTCAGTACGGCACAGTTGTACACCGCGAGGCTTACGGTCATTCTTTTCGCAGCAGCTTCGCATTTCGACTTCGGAAGGCTGCAGTGGAATATTTTTGCTTCCAAGCGAATGAACTTCATGAGCATAAGAGGATTTGTACCTGTCAAAGAGGCCGTGACCACTGCTTCCAGAGGGGACGGCTGCTGGCCACTGAGCGGCTGAGGCTCCTGTCGCATTTGATAAATGGTTCGTAAAAATGCAAAGGGAAACGAACGTAATATTTTCTCTTTATTTTATAATAAATACAAAATACCCTCAGTGCTAAGCAGCTTTTCACTAAATCGTATCGACGTCTACCAGACTCGTATCAATGTCCGTTAGTTTTTGTCCGTTGTCGATGCCAACAAACGGTGGATTCCTATCCAGGACAAACCCCGTCGCGTCGCCTTCATGCCAAATGTTTCGACAACCAAAAAAAATATATCACTGGCACAATATGTATGCAGACAGGCCGAAGTGGGTCTGCTAGCAGCAGGCAAGGGCTTTCGCATCTTGTGCTGGAAAAATCAGGAGCTAGTAGTGGCTAATAGTCAAGCTTGTCGTCCGTTCCCGGTTTCGATCATTTACTTCAAAAGCTTTAATTATAATCGCACCACCAGCAGCCGTGCGAATAGTAATGATAGTGTATAGGTGCAGTGGCCCTCTTTCTCTCTGAATCTGAACTCCAAAGGAGAAGTATGAGCGTACCCAGAAAACGCGGCGGCGGTGATTGGCGCAGGCGCTCATATGAGCGTGACACACTCTCTGCGTCGAATCGTCCTACACGAGCGCGTGCTACACCGCATCGCCGGGCAGAAATATCGCGTACGCGATAGAAATGCATAAAGGCATGTACGTTACTGATTGTGCGCTTTGCCGGTGCCGTCGACGCTGCGGCTTTGCCGTCTACTCCGGCCCATGCGCCGCGGAAAGAAACGAAGCCTCTTTGCATCGAACACACTAAGTGAGAGGAGGCTGGACGGTGTAAATGAATGTGGTGGCCGCGCAGCGGTGGTGGTTTCGGCGGGTTCGACTTTGGGCTGCCACAGATCCAGCGCCGGCCGCAGCAACAGCGAGGTAAACGAAGTGCATACGGGTGTGAAGCGCTCCGATGTTTCCAGCACCGCTGCTGCGGCAGCGACCATCACCATCACCACCACCACGACCAACAACAACAGCAGCAGCAGCACCAGCACTACTGCTGGCGCTACTCTGCCTCAGCTCGGCTGCCTGAACTGTTCCCAGGAGGGATCCGTACGGTATGCGTTTTTTTTTGTCCGTAGGCGGCAGCGGCCACCGCGGCGGCCTATGCCGATGAGGACTTCGGCGCGTTTGTGTCCGTCCAGGCTGTGTGCGCATATGGGTATGAGCGACTTTGTCTGCGTGCGTGTGAGTCTTTGCTGTGTAACGCTCGACGTCATCGAACGCGCTCTCGCAGAGGGGTGCGTTCGTTAGATTGCTGCTGGCTTCATATTATGTTAATGGCGAGAAGCGAGCTAAGATGAAGAAGAGAAAAGTCCACTGCTGCTGCTGTTGTTGCTGCTGCCGCCGCTGCTGCTGGGAGGAATATCGAGAGGATAGAGTCAAGTACCATCAAGATTACGCTGTGTGTGCCCGAGCGAGCGGCGGCGGCGGCGGCTGTTTTATGCACCTTCATGACTAGCGCTGCGGGCTAGCTGTTGCTGCTGCTGCTGCTGTTGTTGTTGCTGGTTGGCCCGGTGGATGGTCTCGAGAAAAACGAGAAAAATTAGAAGTTCGACTCTGATTCTTGCTCGACGAAAGACCAATAGACAAAGAGTGAGCGAGAGAAAGAGAGAGAGAGAAGGGGTCTTGGAACTCTGGATATTAGACGAGCGCACCTGGAATCGTTGGATTGCTCCTAGAATTTGCTTTGTGCTGGAAGAAGAAAGATTGGAACGATATATAGTAGTAATGGTAATTTATATTCTTCGTCGAAGAGCGCCGGCATAACAACAGAGTTGATAGAATGATAGCCGTGCATTTCATCAATAAAATATAATTATAGAGCAATTTTTTTGCTGGTTTGAAAAACACGATCTCCTATGTATGTACGTTGTTTTGTTTTGTGCATGCTAAGTGTCCTTATATCGCAATTGACGGCAATGCAAATTGCGTAGTTTAGCCAACAAAATGGTTATGGTTTAATATATCGTGATATTGTAGGGAGAGACGCGCCGCCACCCTCAGCACGACTACGCTGCGTTGCTGCGTTGCCTTAGTGGTAGCAAGGAAATCTCGAACTATCCCCTTTTGATTCAGAAAGTGAACAACCGCAGCCATAGCCAATGTTTGTTCACCTATCGGATATATTTGAGGGGGACTACTTGCATAATTAAACGAAATCTACTTTCATTCGGTAGATTGCAACGATCCAACTGCATTATTACGTATACCCAAGTAGATCATTAAACAGCTCACGATGAGGCAGCTTAAAGGTGGTGGTGGGCGATCCCGACTCATGTTGCTTGAAGTGTCAAGCCGAGGGGTCTTTATACCCAGTTCCTTAAATAGATGGATTGTATCTAGATATATAGCTAAACTACGGTATGTTCATCTTCTCATCGTTACACAGCCACACGATACGGCAGCGAGACCTGAGCAAAAGCGTATGTCCCCATCTGCATCAGCAGGTGACGTCTTCGAAGTACATACCAAGTGCTAGTTTGATAGCATACTAATCGGTTTATGTAGATCGTTCCAACTATCAAAGCCGTTCCACACATGATCTCCAGGAGGTGCATGACAAATCCGAAATTTCTTCCAGCGGGTCACCTGCGAGCTTCTCACGGCTACGAGCAGGCACTGGCCTAGTGTGTCATTAATTAAAGGCATATGGCAATGTGACAAGCTTGACCGTCAGCTAAACGAAATATTGTGTGACGGAAATATTGATTTGGTTTCCCAAAAAAAAACATCGTTCTACAAACAAATTGTAGAACGATGCTGAGGCCTATGCTGAGTTGACCGAAAATACGGTCAACCGAATTCGGCGTGCGCATAGCCGACCGCTTCCATTCCTTAATTCCACCAAAGTTCTGCATTTCTATGTTGGACCCAACGTCCATTCGACGTACGCGACAATATTATCGTATAATTGCAACTGCAACAATGAAAAAAAATTATCCCAATTCAGTGTTCGAAACACGTGATAGTCAATGGACGGATGGTTTACACTTGCGCCGGTTGGTGAAACTGTAAACGCAACGTTCGATCTACCAAATCATGTGGTGGGTCTCAATTATAATATGTTGCTGGATTCAGCCAGCGGCACCCCTACGCTGTTTGACTGGCAAAGGGAAGTTTTCAAAGCGACTGTTTGCTCCAGTGTGACGGGAACGATTCGAAATTTTAATGCTGCAGGTGAATTCATACATTTCACCAACGAATGGAGCGATACAACTCGAGACGGGACGCTTAGGGCGATAGGCTCACGATGTTGATTTCTCCACCAGTTATCTAATGCGTATTCACGTGCTCATATATTAAGCTGGTAACAGAGTCGAGCACGAAGCCCCCTGGTACGTCGAACTGGCAAGCTGGATTCGTGAGGCCTGTCGATTTGCTTTTAGCGCTCAAAAAGCAAAATAATGGGACGCACAGTACATCAAGATGCGTAGGATACATACATGGGTAATGCCGAGGTCAAAGTGGCTCAGTGAGTCAAGCGTCCTGCATCAATTTCTCGTGTTCAATAGTGTTGCTATATTTTTTCTTTTCTCCGCTTGCTAGCTCTCTGCACGAGTGTCTGCATGTCTGCATGACCTGTTCTCGAGGGACGCTCAATGTCGTTAACCTCTTTAACAGCGAGACGACTTCATGCAAATGAAGTTTCGGTGAAAATCAAGTCGGTGTAAGTGCGTACGAGGATGCGGCGAGACGTATGCTGCAATGGACATAACCCCCCGTTCCAAGCTTCGGTCAAGCGAGTGACCTGATGATATATCGCTTTCACTCGACGCGATCGGGTCGGTACCAGGATATTCGGAACGTGTAAGGATCCTTCCATGACCACTTAATGATATCGCATACATATGTCGATCGAATTCGGCTCACTGTTACCTTGTTTTGCCGCTTTGCGCCACGGAATTTCTCTCGACGAGAACAGCTGTGCATGCGACGACAACTGTTGTTGGTCGCGTTAGTTGCCGCTAGTCTGCCGCTGCTCCGAGGCGACTGTGGATGCTGGATTGCTCGTTTCAATGCTTGCTCGACTATACATACATATATATATATATATATATATATATACGCATAACCTCACTTATTTTGTTCAAAACTCGTGAAGGTAAAGGTAAAGCTTTATTGGTTTATTGAAGGAGCTGCATTTTCACAACGCTTAAGCTCTCTTATATGTCATCACGCAGCGGGGCTCGAACCCGCCGCCTCTGGCTTTCGACAGCCAGAGACCGCTTAGCCGTCCACATATTCAACAAGGTTGAAATATACGAAGCATTTCACCAGGCTCCCTAATGTACAATAGTTATATAGACATATATGTTGCTATACTTCTTGCTAGGGTACTCATCGGGCGAGAGAAGAAGGCTCACAGCTCAGCTGGACGATGAACAACACGACAACGCCGAAATAAAAAGAAAAGTCTGCGGCTTGCTGCTGGTGCTAATCGCGCTGGTGGCGCTACTGTCACTGGGCTTGCTCAATCTCAAACAACCCAGTAAAGCAAACAAGACCAGGCAGGGGAAGTATGGTGACGGACAGTGAGACATACATCGAAACGAGTGTATCCAGCCTTCTTCTATTGCTTCCTTCATACAAGCGCTTGCAACCGTTCACCGGCTAACGCTCGCCAACGTGGCCTCGTCATACGCACAGAGGCACACCGGCATCCGACGAGCAAGAACTTCAATTTCAGATTGACAGTTCTCGGGTTGATGTCCACCGGGCGTCCCGCTGACTGCGGCCAAACACTTTACTTAGGTCAGCACCGGCATCGGTGGCAGCTCTAGTAGCCGTACTAATAGCGGCGAGCAGAATGATTCGGTCGCGCCGGGCCATGAAAAAGAAGCCGTATTACCCTCTGGCCGCCGTATCCACTGGTCGGTTGTACCGCATTGCGCAGTCTTGCGACCGCAGTCCTCCATCCTGGATATATATATATATATATGAATAGAGCTAGCTGGGGAAGCTGGTGTTGGTGGCGGCGGCGGCGGCGGCCGTGATGATGATGATGCTGTTGAAGAAGTCGATGATGATGATTGTGGTGCCGTTGATGCCAAGTCGATGTAAGTGTCTGTTCGGGCGCTGTCCATCTCTATCTGCGAGTCTCTGTGTGCGCGCGCGTCTGTGTGTGTAACGTACGATGCTGCCTGTTGCAGCTCGATGCTGCCGACGGCCGCTGCCCGACGTATAGTACGGTGCCATAGGAAGGAACGAAGAAGACAGGAAGAAATAGGCGGACGATCTGACGGTGGCGGGCGTTTGAGAGATGAGAGCAACAGCAGCAGCATCAGCGAGAAGAAGCATTGGCAAAGCAACTGGCGCATTTGCTTGCCGGTGTCAGTGGAACCAGCAGCAGTAGAAGGATGGTTCGACTGTCCGAGCTTCTGCTGTTGCTGCTACTGCTGCCAAAGAAAGGCCCATCTATCTGTCGGACCAATGCACCAATGCTCTTGGCTGGCCGACCAGCAGCCAGCCAGCTATACGCCGATGCGGATACACAGCAACGAAGGGGTTGATGACTCCTTTTACCAGAGCTGCTGCCGCTGCTGCGGCCGCGCCGCTGAGCGCGCGCTCTGTACAGCCAAAGAAAAGAGCACACTTCGACGACAACGACGACGGCAACAACAACAACGCCGCCAACGGTTGAGCAACATCTTCAGCAGCAGCGGCGGTGGCGGCGGCGGCGGCAGTTGAGCTCGGTAGCAGCTGTGCTGAAACTGCTGAGGAGGCTCCGATGGACATTTCACGTACGTATACTACACTTCGGAATCGTCGTCGACTCGCTGTTACTGCTGCTGTTGCAGACGTTACATTGGTCCCTTCGTTCTTGGTCTCGGTGGTGGTTGTTTTCTGCTCAACCGGGCGCGCCACTATCCAAGAAGTGGAGAGTAGGGGGGCTGCTGCAAGCGCCATCGAGCAAAGCAGGCTCCCGCTAGCGAAAAGCCCTGAAGGAACGAAGGCAGGGAGGAAAAAAGGCCTGAAAATCCAAGAGCCTCTGAAAAGAAGGAGAGTTCAAAAGGAAGCTGAGCCGGCATCAAAAGCGCCAGCAAAAACGGTTAGGCAGTATCCGCCATGCTCGCATCATCATCAGCAGTAGCAGCAGCAGCACCAGCAACGGCAACATAATCAACAACAACCGGTTCACCAGACAAACGTCCGATTGGCGTCGTTCGTTCCATTGGGTTCAATGCGGCGCGACGTTGCTGGGCAACAGTTGTGCTCCTCTTGACTCTTCGGGATTAATTCTCCCTGCACGAAGGGATTCCATCGCCGCCGCCGCCGCCGCCACCACCAGCATCACCACCAGCACCAGCATCACCACCACCAGTGCCAGTAGTATACCTCCACCTCTCAAGCGGGCGGTTGGCTGACTGGGCGATGACTGCATTCATTCCATCGGCAACTTCCAATCTCTTTGGCGATATTCTTCGGCCGAAATCGATGTATCATGGAGCACATTCGGTTCTCGTTCGCGGTTAGCGGTTGCTCCGCCATTGCTTCGACTGTTTCTCTCCCGCCGGCCTCGCTTCCTATCTCGCTTCAGCTTACGGACCTAGCAACATTATATATGTTGCTTGCGGCGGCGGCGGCGGCTGCTACTGCTGCTGCTGCTGCTCTCGGTCGAAGCCACGCAGCAGCAGCAGCAGCAGCAGCATCATCAATAGCAACAATACAGATTAGCTACTAGACCAGGTATGGAGGTAGGGCGGCAGGCTATCGGTGGAAACCAACCGAACCGCCTGCCGACAACAGCCAATAGCACGCCACAAGCAGACAGCGAATTGATCGCGGGTCGCCGTTCACTCGCGCGCGCGCGACCGATCTGCTCCTAGTGCTTCGGCTGCTGCCGCCGCTGCTGCTGCTGCAGCCGTCGCTGGATAAGAGATAATGGCACTCTACGGCGAGTGGCTGGCCACTACCACCGTAACCGGCGGCGGTAAGCAATGCAGCCGCGGAGCGTCGTCGCAGCGCGTCGCTCTGTACAAAGTTGTAGTGTAGTTGACAACGCTAGCCTAAATCAACGAACAGGACAAGGAGAAGATGACGAAGAGAAAGAGAACAGGCCGAAATGAAGAAAAAGCTCTGCTAGTCATTCGGATGTTACCGTTGTTGTTGTTGCTGCTGGTGCCGCTGTTGTCACAACCGTCAGACGATAACGAAGAGAGAAAATCGAAATACAGTTCTGTGTCACCGGCCGCCCAGGACAGCGGTGGACTTGCGCATCCTGAGAGATGCCTAAGAGGCCGGACACGACAACCGCTACTACAATAAATATCAGACACAAGACGAAAAGACAGAGGAAGATGCGGACACATTTGCCGTATATGCAAACACACACATACACACACACACAGACAATGTACAGAAGGACAGCATAAAGACAAACTAAACAAGTGATGTGGCCGGATTTTTCATATCAGAACCACCAGCGCTGGAAGAGCTCGAAATCTGTAGAAGCACACACCATATGTATATATATATATATATATATGTGCGTGTGTGTGTGCGTGAGTGTGCGTATGAATGTATGGTCGTACGTAGACACTGCTAGCAAAGTCGGTGGCTATCCGACAGTTCAGCGACTGGCGAGCGGCGGGCTGGCGAGCGAGCGAGCGAGCGAGCGTGCGACCGATCATGTCGTGCTAACAGCAAGCACATATACACACACACACACAGAGACGCTCATAGAGAGATACCGACACATTCATCTTGTGGAATATCGAAGAGGAGCTTTGAAGAAAAACAGACAACGATGGGGCGAGTATTATAGAAAAAGAAGAATATCCTAGCTGATGTCCCATCGTGGCCTGTTTTGCTTTAGCCAGATTGCTTGTTCACGTTAGCGTTAGCGAACGGACAACTGCTGCTGCCGCTGCTGTTGTTCAACTGAAAAACAGTTGCGGGGTGGCAGAAACGCGTCGGCTTAAAATGGGCCACATTCATTCGTATTTGGTTAATACATATGCATATACATATGATCTAGCAATAGTGGCCGAGGTCGACTCCATAATCGCTGTTCTCTACGGCTCCATTCGATAATGGCCTACTAGTTAATAATAACAATAAATTATAATTATCATAATAATAAGAATAATAATGATAATAGCAATGCCAATAACCACAACAGCGAGTAACTGGTACGTAACGGTAGTAATACATTGGAAATCTCTCGAACGGCGGGGATCTTCCAGCGCCGTGTCTGCAAAATTGTACTGTGTCCACCTTCCTCGAGCCCGGCCAGCGCGATTCTCTCTGTTCGATTGAAACGGGGCGACCGAAGCTGTCGATAGTCGACAATTGGAAGGGACCAGGCACGAGTTCTCTTAGCTAGTTGTTGCTGTTGCTGCTGCTGCAGTCGTTGTTGTTATTGTTGCGGCGGCGGCGGCGGCGGCAGCGTCCGCTGTAAGAAGGAAACAATGTAAAAGACCTCCTTAAGGGAGGGGAGACACCAACCGCTGCGGTCTGCACCGTTGTTGCTTTTGCTGCTGCTGCTGATGCCGACAACCGTTGTTTATTATATCGAGGCACCGTTCCTCACAGCTGCTTCGAACGGCCAGAGTGCAGCCTGCTTCCTGTCGTTGGTGTCCTGAACGATCCCTTTGTAGCAGCACTCTGTTGCTGCTGTTGTTGTTATCGATGGCGGAGGGTTCTTGCACTGATGGTGGGGTTGAGCTGCTGCCGCCGCTGCTGCCGCCGTTCTTCATGATTCTGTCGATTGTGCTGTTGCTGTTGCTGCTGCCGCGATGCAAGTGATGGAAGTCGGTTGGCCCTCTTCATTCCAACGAAATTCATTCCACTGTCGAGGACCTGTCGGAGGAATTGTTAAAAGCCAAGATGTCCATTTATTGCTGTACGACGACGCCGAGTCAATCCGGGGACCGTTCGGGTGTTCGCTTATTCCCGGCGCGCTGCTCAGCGCTTAGTCAATGAAACCGAGCTGGACGATGAAGGCGGAGACGAAGCACAAGAGCCTCGAAGGCGTTCAGAAGAATTTCTGAATTTCTACTACTTACATACAAACATATATATATATATATATATACACGTAGGTACGCTGAAAGCAATAGATAGATAGATATGCCGGGCTGGTGCAGTGAGCTGAGGTCCACTGACGGGCGGAATAGACCGGCCGACGATCGAACCAAGCAACGAAAGAACGAATTTCCGAATCCCGCTGGCTAAGCCGCGTTTTTTTCAATCTCTCTCTCTCGTTATCTCTCACTCACTCACCGAAAACTCAATCATACTCAACGTCGAGGAGTCGATCTCTGTCGTGTTTCCCTTCTTGATTTGATGATGATGCTGCTGCTGCAGTGCAGAGCAGAGCAGTATACGATGCAATTCAACGGGCAGCGACACGCGCATTCGCGCGAGCGATAGTCAGAGAACGCCTGACCTCTTAGAGGAATTCACTGACTGACTAGTCCGCTTTTAAAGACGACAACAAAACAAAAACCTTGCGAATCTGACGATGATGGTTCTGGAAGCCAATTTCAAATAGATCAACTGTTGACGGTAGCGAAGACGTAGATGGTCGTCTCGGCCCTATATCGTATGCGATGTAATGGGTGCCCACTCGAGCTAATCATTTCGAGCTTTCAAAGCATAACTGCAGGGAAAATATAGTCGACCGAAAGCCGAATTGCGAGGTGTCCATTTACTCCAGTCATGTGTCGGATGACAGCATGTGATTTCAATAGGGTCCGGAGCATTTAATCGAGCGGCGGAGGTGTGAAGGCAAACGTCCGCAAATGAGATTCGTCCGATTATCATTATTACGAATCATAATGTTATTATGTACCCCTGCACCAACATACGTGTCAGCCGGACCGCATGGTGGGATTTTCAACCTTCAATTGTCTTCATTCATTTATCGAACGCCTTCTATACGATGCGCTATGGTAATCCCTTTCTTGCCATTGTGTATATGGCGTACGGGCAAGGCGTGATAAGAAATACAGTATTGAAAATCGCTTAGCCGACGAGCAGTGAGTTCACCCATTGCGCTCATTACACACATCACCATGAACATAGTCGTACATCAAAGCTCTGTATCATCGTGGTGCTTTACATTGTCCCCCCCCCCCCCCTGTAACTTCTCATATTCGCTGCAGGTCCGCGTCGTCAATAAATCTAGCGAGAGAATGAAATCGATTGAGAGGTAGGCGTACCTATTATGCAGGTGCGTATCAGAACCCTGATGAGGCCCTTACATAAACGGACAGCTAGCCAGCCAGCCAGGTGCAGCATTGAGGTCTAGTCATAGACATCTGCCCACACGTGTTGACGACACCGACGTCGTTCTGGAAGATAGGAGGAAGCCAGAACAGTCTTGAACTTCCTCCGCGTCTTATGTTCCCTCACCAGAATCGTCAGCGATCGAGCGGAGCAATGATGACGTTTATTGCAACGGCAAAAAATGAACATGAGGGATGGGCACGTTCTCGTATACGAATACTCTCCATGCATTGATCGTTTGATGGTAGCACCCCAGCGTGTATCCGTTCGTTCCTCCCATGCCAATCGGGTCGAACGTTTTGAATCTATTATATTTCGCTGTGTTGACAGCTGCCCTGCTAAGGAGACCCTCTATCGCCTCTTGAACTCCGGGGTCCGAAGAGTGGTTAAGCCGTTCTCAACACCTTGTTCGGTCCACATGTGGCTGGCACTCGTCTCAAACAGCGAAATCACAGCAACCGTTACGACTAGCGCCAATCGAAACAAACTATACAATGGTCGTCTTCAAGAAGAAGTCGACTCCCAGTGCGTTACGCTATGATAGCGTATTTCCAGTAAATGTGAGGCCTGAGGTGGGCTTGAAGATGTCTGTAGTGTGCCTATATATATATATATATATATATATGCGTGTGTGTGTATCGATGTTTGAATTGCACTGAACATTCGATTGACCCTTATTCGGCGGGCTTGATCCAATCAGACTTCATCACTTGCACATTGTTCGTGTATTATTAGTTATTGTTATTAGCTAATTATTAGCTGTTCATAACGTTCGGGTCGTCGTACCGCTCCTCCACTCTCAATCGCCATCGGTTGCAACCCTCGCTAAAATCGTTCGTGACCATCACTTGTTCACGAATAGAACGAATCGAGCTGACTGATCTGACTGAACTCCTTTTTTTTTCCCGTCTGCTGTTTTATTGTCGTCGTATTATCATACTCCTCGTTTTCCTTCTCCTGTTGCTCACTTTGTTTCAGCTCGATCCCCACCGACGACACCGGCAACAGCTAGCATCAGCATCAGTGCATCTTCTTTTACCACTGCTACAACAACTACTACAATTTCCTCTTTTTCTGTTCTTGAGTTTTCTCTTTTCTTCTTCTTCTTCTGTTCTTCATCGTCACCCTTTTAGTGAGTGAGTGACTGCAGCGGTTCCGCCGGGCCTGCTGCCCGCCCGCCTGCCCGCCCGCCATAAATGGACTCCCTTTGTGGCTTCCATGCCGTTGCTGCTGTTGGTGGCTCTTCTACAATCATCGATCGATCGATCGGTCGACGAAATTATCAACAACAACAGCAACACCAACAACGTCAACAGCAGTAGCAACATCAAAAATGAACACAGCAATGAGCACGACGGCTGCCGCGACCAGCAAAACCAGCGGGTGGGGGGGGAGGTGGGGGAGGTGCTGAAGAACAAGAACTCCTCTCGCTGGCTCCCTTCGTTTCCTTTCTTTACTGAAGCAGCCTCGAAGCAGCCCCATGTGAGTGGTCGAGACTTCGCCTGCAGCTTCGGTGGCCGCGACGGCGCCGGCCCCGGCAGCAGCGGCGTCACCGCGGCCACCACCAGCACCAGCAGCGATATTGACTCCGTCATCGATGCCGCAGCCGCCGCCGTCGCCGCCGACAACGAATTTCCTCGTCATCCCTGGCCGGTAGCAGCAACGATTACCACTACAAACTATGCTGTTGCTGCTGCTGCTGTTGCCGCAGAACGCGAAAAGTAAAGGAGTAAAGCTGGAGTGACGATCGGCGCTCGCGCTGACGAGTGCGCCCTCACGGCGGCTGCCAACGTGCGGCAACCAGCGAACGTGCGTACATTTTAGTTAGTCACCCCACTGTTGAGCCGGTGAAGCGGCTGCTGGATCAGCTCTTGGCTTCGCGGTCTCTCCTCGCCCCCCCCCCCCCCCCAACCAGTCGACTCCCGCAATTATATTTCTCTCAGTTTTCTAAGTGTGTTGTCCTCTCTCACTCTCCGATTTCACCGGAACCCTAACGGAATATTCTGTCACAGAATTTCCCTCCATACGTTGGTCTATCATCTGCCGGCGGCGTCGCCGATCGCCGGTTGTCGCCGGCGCCTCCCTCCTCCGGCTGCTTGTTTTCGTAGTAAAAACAATTCGGAGTGATATTTTAACAGCGGCAGCGGGATCTTTGTCTCTTTGCGCGCTCATACGTAATTTCCTCGTCGATTTCGTGTGTACGTATGAGTGAGGAGTCTACATTTGTATCAAACGGGTTCATTCCTTTACTAACAGGGAGGTAGCAGCGGCGGCGGCAGAGACAACAACAACGACAACAATAACAGCAGCAGCAGCAATAATATTACAGACGAGAGGGGCAATAGCGGACTTAGCAAGCGGGAGATGCGTTTGAACAACAACAACAATTCTTCTTCACTTTGTTGTTGCTGTTGTTGTTGTTGTTGTTGTTGCCGTCGTCGTTGATATTCGTGAATTTCGCACTCGCACCCGCTCACATGACACACAAATATTATATAAATTACATCCATACAATACGTGCACGAGCGGCCAGCAGATGCTACTTCTGAAATAACAGCCGGTTTCTTCATTTTCAGGCATATATATATATATATATATACATATATATATATTATTCACATACGTGTATTGTATATCAACTGCTAACGTTGTTAACCGTGGAGGTGGTTGTTCCTGCCGTTGCTGCTGCTGCCGCTGCTGGCACTTAAAGAGACCGAATGCAGCTGGCCTGACGACAGCGGCGCTGGGGAACTTCGCTACGAGTGAGGAGGTGTAGGCGAAATCTTTGGAAAAACGCCGATGAGACGCCGACATCGACGACTCCGCTACGTGCGGGAAGGTGCGGCACACGACGCACCAGCCCGCTGTTGCTGCAAACGCTACCATCATCTGCAACACGACCATACTCATATACCGTGGCATACGCGTCGCTATGCCACCCCATGTTGGGGCAGCGGCACAGCGCTAGGAGACGAGTAGACGCTAGAATTTCTGCGAACTTGCCAATAATACAGTGGAGTCCCTTAGCGGTAGCCACAGCAGCAGCAGCAGCAGAAGTACCACCAGCAGCAGCAACAGCAACAACTCTGAAGTAGCGGCTTAGTCAGAGCAGAGATCAGAATACCGTCACCCTCCGTCTGTGGCAACGTCTGTGGTCGGCTAGGCAGGCCACAGAGCGGCTGTCCTGACTCGCACTCGTCTCGACGTCGGGCGTAGAAAGCGGCGACGACGACGACGTCGATGACGACGATGAAAGAAAAAGGAATAGACATGCGTCAGCAGCTGGCAGATTCGGAGCGACGACTGAACTCAACTGCGGTTGTTGTTGCCGCAGTCGCCACCGCCGTAGCCGTTACGATGTCCACTGTTCATGGACGGATGGATCCATAGGACAAACGATAGATCGGGCAAGGGTATGAACAGGGAGAATCACTGAGATACAGCGGAATTCCATAAAGGGCTAGTAGACTAGAGTCCAGCCGAGCTCTGTGACTGTCCGAAATTTGCTGTTTGGCTGCTGGTATCTTCGTGGCTCATCCAATCATCTCCCGCCCCCTTCGTTCATTCATGCATTCTGCGTCGATTGCTCAACATGACTAATTCTGTGCTGACTAAATACTGCTGCGGTAGTGCTGCTGCTGTAGCTACTGGAAGAGGCCTCGTTGAGACAAAAAAAAAACAAAATACACACACACTCACATAGTAGAAAATTGCAAGCCACATGGACGGACACTATCAGGTAAATGACGAACACTCATGGATATACCTGTGCCTGCCTGCACTAGATGTATAATACATCAGTGGGTATCCCTCTCAATTGCCGTGAATAGAATCATCGGTAGATCGACGGAAACTATGAATGAATAACTCGTGTATGAGTATATTACTTGTTTGATTTGTTTCGCGGAAATCGATTAACGGGCAAAATGAATCATGGTGAATATCGTTGAATAAGTTGATCGTGGGACTTCTCTTGCCTTGCGACCCACAAGCTTAGACGTCTTTTTTGTTTTTGTCTAAATATTATACAACATTGTTTTCGAATCCAGCTTGGTGGAAGAGATCAACCGGTATGATAAATATATGGCATTAGATGAATTCTGTGCGTTTTCAATAGATTTCGTTGAGGTTAGCCGGAAAGTCAACTACATGTCGGCATTTTGACATTGATCACTTTAATTGCTCGTATTATTACTAAATATAATTAGATCATACTTCCCATTCTCATTTGCCTGCGTTTTCTCTCGCTAACAGATAGATATCATTAGTTCAATAGGACCAAGTACCTTAGCAGACCTACTGGCAAACTGGAAAGGTTAGAGTTAAGAGGAAGAAATAGTCGTCTTGTGGTACTCACTTCGTCCTTCCTTCTGAGCTTTCTTCGCGTATAATTTAAGGTTTTCCCACTTTTTACGGCAGGTTTGTGCGTTCCGCAGTTGACTACCGGGAGCTTGGACCGCGTTCACTGCCGCCGTAATCTCTTCCCAAGCCTGGAACAAGGGGAGCCCGTTTATATGAATAAACGATAATCAAAATAATAGTAGCAATAATAATGCATAATGGATATATGTAATATGTGTATATGTGCGTGTGTGTATGTGTATACGAACGTTTTTTTAAGACAGCGCGATGCTCACCACTGTGATTGAAAAGACGCTCACACCAATTTTCCGCTAGCAGTTAGTGCCATCCGAGTTGCTGGGTTATTATAAAGCGCTGTTCAAGGTTCAGGAAGATAGCTATTAGAATTGCGATAGAATCAAGTCAACGGTGGCCAAATGAAGATGCAAATGAGTCGCTTAAAGATGCCCGCCGTAAGTACGCACCGGCTCACGTGCAGTTTTTTTTCCGACGACTGTTTTCGAGCGGTAGAACTACGGTTATCCTAACCACTTTCGATAGAGAAATGCTCAAGTTTCGATAGCATATACAGCCGACAGGTTGATGTCAAAATTTTGATTTAGATCGCGTCATCTTTGAATATCGATACCGAACATAACGTCATATGCGCATTACGATGAATTTGATCAAAAGTAGATCTCGTTCATGTACGTGTATATGTGTGTGTGTGTGTGTATACGATAGTAGAAACGCACCCCGGAACCCTATACGGTTTCGATTCGAAAGTCGAGATTCGATTGAACAATTGATCGTCTAGCCACATACGGTTGCCACAAAATGTAGTCATAATCAGCGTTCGGCAAATTCACGTTCGCATCGTCTATCGTGACAACTACTACGAGCACTATTCATATCTGTGGGATCTAAATGACGACGTGTACAGTGTGAATTTCAATGCGATAATCATAAGTGTAGCTTTTACCTTTTCCTTGAGATGCGACATTCCCTTTGCTCGGGGTGTTGTAAGGACTGCTGCCCTCCTACGGACCTCCTGAATGAGGACATTTTTCTCCTCCTCGGTCCAATTTGGCAGACGTGTCTTTTGTTCATGGGCCATCTCGGAGTCAATCGTTCGATACGAATGACCGGCATGCCCGGGAGTTTGCCGCGGGGAGGAACCCATGCTGAGGTCTGTGGCGCCGGCCAACTCCATCATCTTGGAGGCGTTTATTAAAAGTTCTCAACGGGCGCTAACACGAACCAAATCGGCTAGTTTTTTTTTGTGGCGGTGTTGTCACCCTGTAAAATGAAATATAGAACAAAACGATAAGGGAAAAAGTCGTGTATTACTACATATTACGCACAAGCCGCAAATATATACTGCCTTGCGCGCTACGTAATATATTTTGAAGATATCCTATTGCGCACTTAGCAAGGAAATAAATCTGAAATCGTATATTATTACAGCTTTGATAAGTTAAGAGATAATGAAAAAAATACTATCTATAAAACGAACAGGTAAGCCTAGTGTAATGGTGTGGCGGTAAGCTGTATTTCAAGTCCGAGAAGAGTTCTGAGATAATCTTCTATGATCCACTCTCTATATTTTGCACTGAAATCACATAGAGACACAGGATAACCATCAATAAAACGGCGTCTAAAGGTGTCCTTTC
The DNA here is from genome assembly GCA_019614645.1 of Stratiolaelaps scimitus. Classification (NCBI taxonomy): domain Eukaryota; kingdom Metazoa; phylum Arthropoda; class Arachnida; order Mesostigmata; family Laelapidae; genus Stratiolaelaps; species Stratiolaelaps scimitus. Next base: position 3,304,848 of record JABWDB010000028.1, read on the forward strand.
ATTTTGTGTGGCGGCCTGATATGGTATTATATATGGAGTGAGACCTAATTTGTTTTTTAAAGGAATTATAACGATCTTCTTCATTATTGAATTGGCAAATGACAACGAGAAACGACTTGTTAAAGTCTTGCTCAAATCGTTTAATCAGAATATATATTCTCACTATAAACAGCACAGATAATTGAGACACTTCGAACAATAACATATCGGCGGCATTTCCTCTGGAACGAGGTGCCTGCGAGTGTTATTTTTAAATATATATAAAGTCCGTTGAGGAAATAGGCAGTTGTCTATTGTGACACAGCCAAGCGGCTAGACCTTATTCATTCGCATCAAGTACGTACCCCTGAGCGCTTTTTCCGATTTAAGAAGATGAGAACGTAAACAGATTTTTCTGATATCCTTGATTAAATGTACGATACCCAATGCCGCTACCGCACATCTATCTAAGCGTACCGCACAAGCAAGAGAAAATGAACTGTCTTCTACATCTTATATTGACGTCAATTATGTATCACGGTCTTACGAATGAGGAAACTCATTCAGCGTGTAAAGGCCGCACGCTTTCGAGAAAAATATTAATCTCGTAGCTAGCTAAGTAGCTAATCGTAAAGACAATAACCAATAAGAATAACAGCAGTAACAACAAATGAATTTGGCTTGAGTTATCTGGCATCGGTGGCGATTGCGGTGGTAGTCGTGCTTCTTGACATCAAGCTGAAAAGCCCTCGTATTTAGCTCATTCTGACTATAATTCCACTGAGCTTTGTTTGGATTTTCTCGGCAAGAACTGAAGGTCATTCCGGTGTAAGAACACACAGGTAGGAATAAGTCAACAAACAGCCGGTGCTGTCGAGGCTACGTTGTAATTGGTAGACAGGTGTCGGAGTGACAGATATGCATCAAGCATTCACGAAACGCCCCATCAAAAAAAAGCCACGTGTGTTACGCTTCAGATCGCTGGATGAACTCTACCCGAGTCTCGTCGGGGTGAATCCCGTACACAGAAGAAGAGCGTCCTTAGTTGTATATGCTATGCTCGGAGGCGAATTCCTAGTGGACGTTGTGAGACTTCGCCATGATCGCGTCGCTCCATCACCTCTGGTATCTCAGCTCAGTCCGATCCAGGAACGCGCACCCCTGCACGCACCACCTCGGACCATGTCGCCGTCAACCACCCGCGACAATCGCAACGAACTTCCACGAACAAGTATATACAAAAGGAGTGGGTGGATGTGGCGTGCTGTGTCTTGGTGTGTGTGCCTGCTTCGATTGCAATGTATAGTAAATCGACAAATAAAGAAAAGCCTTTTCCATTTCTCCAATTTTTGTGGAGTGTATTCTCACCTTCAGGCGCGAGTTGGTTCCGCTCACGCAGTCACGGATCGCATTGTAAATGGTTCGCCCGAATGTTTAGAACAGAGCTCTATTTTTCGACTAAAAATATTGATATCTTGATGCCGAAGAATAGAAAGCGAATAGAATGAAGGCGAATGAAGTGAGGTAGACGACCCTCACCCGCTCCCCGCCTCCTCTATAGGGTAGAGGGTAAATCGAGCTCGACTTCAAATTTTTCGATTCTTCCTGGTATATCGAAATGTTGCTAGAGCGATAATGTCACATATACGAATCACATGAATCGTCTATGATAGCATCGTCTCTACCCGGTTAATTCGACTTTTCCCGTCCGCATAATTACTTTCATGTAGTGGCGCGCTCCCGTAAGACGACACCAGCTAACTAATTTTTAGGGCCATCATCAATTCGCTGATTCCCGCTTGATACGGTGCAATTATATGTTGTAAATATTCATCGCCGAATCGGCGCTCTTATCATTTGACGTCGTTTCTTGAATATGCTATCGTGCATGCATCAGCTAGGCCGGCACAAGCCCGATTTTGTCGTATTGCTCAAAAACACTAAGATCTTCATTAGTTTCATTGATTTCCGCACCTTTTCATGTGGCTCGTTAAGCCAGAATATACTTCGCAATATTTCGATCAACTAGGCAAGGATTGTTCAACCTGTTTGCCTTGTACCACTGTTCGTTGTAGTCATGACAACGTTATCCGGCATTGTTGGATGATGCTGGATCTAAATGCAAGCATCATTGAGCACAGGGACCACCCGATGGTCTCGTGTTTAGTGGCAAAATTTAACATATGCCATATGCATCCCTCTGCAATATACACATGTTCGAGCTATTGCCATTCGAACAGGAATCAACAAGACGAGTGATAAACATGCTCCAAAATAAGGCTCATGGCTATCACAAGTAGTGAATAGCAGCTCGGTGAGATGTTCGATTTGAACGAAGCTCCACAACTTCATCGTTCGTTCAAAGCGCGATACGCAACGAATCCTCAAACTAACCCGTAGCCGCCTTCGATTAGCTGCGAGCGATGCTCACGTTCATTTATAGAGCATGATGGTGTACACTGATGCCTTCGGAGTGATCACCAGTATTTTCTCACTGGGAAGCATAAGTCGCCTTTGACCAGAGGGCAACTGTTTGCCATTTGCTGGGTGTCATCGACCGCATTTCTCGACGGCTCTGCCTCCGCCAATCTAACACGAGAGCGAAAAATGGTGAGCCTATGCTTCTGCTGTGGTTTATCGTTCACTCAAATTGTAAAGTCAATACACCGGAACGGTGGACGCAGTGATCAGTCGTCCGAGCATCACCTGCTACGAAGCATTTCAACACATCCTTGTCAAGCCATTTGAATGGGCCTTCTGACCTTCGGATCTACTGAAATCGTTCGTGCTTAATTAGGTGAATACGCATCTTCAAAAGTAGCGGCCACTCGATTCGATCAGAAATTGTTCAGACACACAGGTTTGCGAGCTGGAATATATGCCTCGTGCAATTTTCTGGTATCCGCGTTCGGTCATAAGGTACCTCTTCCTTCGCGGTCTCATCAACACAATGATTCCACACATGTACTCCAAAAATGTCCAGTATCAAGATCCATATCAAAACGTGAATCTGAACCCTATTCACAATTTCCTTTAAATTATTCAACTCGGTTGAATCACGCATTTTCTCGTGTCTTCTTACCGGTTCTATGAGTAACTGACCGTTCCAATTCAAGCTCTCCAATTCGAAATCTTCAAACCAACGAATCATACTAGATCGATACACTTACTTGACGTCCAGCACGTTCAACGCACGTAGTCATGTGAACTCGGCAACTTTACGGCTACCGAGCTAGCTGCTGCAAATCTAGTACCACCCTAGCGGTTTTGTCTCAGCTGACTTCTCCGCGTCGTTCGAGGCTCGCCAGCCTCGAACGTGCACCTAAGTGCACCGCGCAAGTTCCGCACATTATTAAGTTAAGTGATTGCACTTCACGTGACTTCTCAGCCCTGTCTTTGGTTTGGCTTTATTTTTGAATCGTTCTTGTTTGGTTGTTTGTTTGCTTGTTTGGCCCGATCTTATATAATGTCTAACGAATGTTGGATGTGCGGTTGAACTCCGATGCAAATTTTTACCACTCGAGAAAATGCTAGTTTTTGTCTCAAGCACGTGTGTAGTATATGCGGTAATCAGCGATGTGAGAGAAACTGCTCCTAAGGAACATCCCTGTTGTTTCTCTGGGGGCCACCATAATCAACGGTGAACTTCGACAATTCTCACTCCGATCTAAACGCAAAGCTGAGCGCTTTGGTTATTTATGTTTTTTCTTCAAACATTTTTCGAACAAATTTTTATTCGGCAGTGCACCACTATGATCAGCAGGGCGCAGCCATCGATAAAGGGGTCATCAAATGAAGCGAATCACACCTTCAATGCTGCTTATACGAAGACAAAGTAATATTATGTGACTGGCGTTAATTTAGCTTAATGTATAATATATAAAAAAGTAAACCATTGCTGGCCTTGTTTAGCATGGTCAAACAATTTTTTGGGTAACTTCAGGAGAAGAAACGTCACTAATATAATATATTTCGAGATTGCAAAGGAACGTAGTAAACAGCACAATTAATTGATAAGGTCTAACTTAGTCGCGAACTGATGACAAGTTGAACTGATGACAACTCTCTATCTGCGTTTTGACGTATGTCACACGTCAATGATAGAGGGGGTGGAATCAGTGTATCAGCACTCATCACTAACTTAGATACGTTAGAGATGAATCCGAGATATCGGTCAACGATTACGAGCTCAAATCGCTCTCAGCGTAAAGGTCTATTATCAAAACTGTTTATGCGAAGTGGTACATCTCGAAACTCGATTCTCCAAGTGCTCCCATGCCTGGAACCTGCGTATTCAATAACTGCAGAATGGCTGATTTATGACGACAATCGTCGCGATGACGGCCCACAGTGAAAGGCCCTCAACGCTGCTATCTCTTATACTACTCTCTACAAATCTCCAGAGGGGCTAAAGTCATGATGTCAGCGATTCTATGGTGGTACACGCAGACGCATGTCCCGCAATGATTTCGGTGATGCTGCTGCCAGTTACACTATCTAGACTTCCATTTGCAGCTGGAAGAAGCTCTCCAACCCTTCTGGCATCAGACGTTTCTCAGTAGCTATATGTACGGCGACTTCACTGTAGGATTAGATGCACACCTCGTTCAGGCCACGACACGGTTTGAACCTGCGAACTGTGCGAACGTGTCCCGCTACCGGTCTATTAATCGAAGCTGCACTGAGATACGCTGACTGAGATCACTGAACACCTGTCTGCTCCAGATATATCAGACATGTTCTAATTATAAGTTAATTCTTGCCTTCTTCACAATCCATATCTGCTTCATTTTTCCTTGCTGGTTGGGGGCATAGGAAAAGACTCCAAAACTCAAAAACAGGACTATAAAACAGTGAAGCACCCGACATTAACTCCCAATGCAGATGCTAAATGCAGTTCATTGCGTTGGTGAATTTGGCTCATCAATAAAATTGAAGTCGATGACAAGTTTAAGCTGATGATGAGCTGACCGGAATCAGAAACATTCCCTTGAGATTATCTATTTTCTATCTAGCATTTGTCTGTCCTTTTATACTGTTGTGCTGTACGCATTGGCCATGCTGCCCATTGAATAGTTCGTCACCTCAAAGCGCTCTGTGTGGGATGACTTTATAATTGTATCGTACATTATCACAGTTGTTTTGCTGGAAATTTGCTTCACCCGAGAGCTCGGTGAGAACACACAGTGCCACAGCCGAACACAAATCACATTACCGAGTGATCTGTGAGTAGCAGAGTGTGTATTTTACAGAAAATTGTATACAATAGAATCACAGTTCATCGATTCCTTGTTCATTCCAGTTCATTTGATCCAATCTGACAGATACAGTCAGACTGATGGGTGAATGGATGGATGTACCGTTGAATGCCGTCCAATACCGCTAGCCATCATGGTCAGCTGGTTTCTCAGTAGCTGAAACCAACTACTATATATATATATATATATATATATATATTTGTTGTTGTTTTCACTGCCGTACGCCGCATTACCAAACAAATTGGGAGCAGATCATGATACTGGAGATATATAAAGATTTTATATATTATATGTAAAAACATCTACTGTTGCATTTGCCTGAAATATAGATAGCCATTCATTTAGGCGTTCGGCTGACTTAGAGAATGACTTTAAAAGTTTCTACTGCCAAGCAACTAGAAGCTGTATGAAGATGTGTTACGTCTATTTTTCTCGATTTAGCAAATTCATTGTGTGAACGAACAGTCAGCTCATGAGCTGGCTTAATATCATGATGTTATCAGTTAGGCGTGCAGTATAGAAACGCAGCAATATGTTTGCATCTGATAGAGATTAGGGATTCGTTGGTAGATCGTCTTGTGTCGATTCGCTCCCCCCTCTATGATGATTCTCTTGTTACCCAACAGGCGACGACTTTTGGCAAGAAGCGGTCACATTGAGCAGTGGCACACCAGAGGAGACCCACGAGTTCGTGGGTCAGTATGGCACGTGCTAATAGGATCTCCGGGGAATCGCTGGTCGGTTGATCGAAGATTTCTCGCCGAGAGCTTCTTCTATATATTTTTAATGATTTCCCCTCACAATTGGCTACCTCTACCTGACCGCCTTTTCAGTTCGCCACAACGATTCGCCGCTGTATAACAAACACTATGTATCACCTTTCACACGGCTGAGAAATGCCAGATTCAAAAACAAAGGGGTATGAGCGCAGTTGTACCCAGCTTAATGAACGTCTAACACCCCGCTCTATGAAACACACGAGATTGAATTTTGATCGAAGCTGTCTCAGCGGTAGCTAACGATCTGGAACACATTAAAAGCTGAATTCTTTCCAAGCTATCCTGATTGCTTTGTAGTGTTTCCGTTCATCTGTTTAAGGGTAATTGAGAAGGCATATTATTGTGTGTGTGTCTTAATATACACAACGCTTAGTGACGCAGTTGGGATATCAGGCCAGGGCCGGTGCGCTCACCCCGAGGGGGGTAATGCTGTTGTCTGAGTAGGCATGTTTGAATCTACGTCACATCAGAGGGTGCTTCACCACCGTGTTGCTTAGCATCCTTCGCTCTCTAATTTGATTTGTTCTTTTCGATCCTCGTGTGTTCGACAACGTGAGCGTTCAATAGCGGCTCTTGAAACCACGCCAGACTTGGGGTCGGGCCGGGTGGCGTGGTGCATTCGTGTGCGCCTTGCAACTGCAGGACACGCGTGGGTAGGTGCACGGGTTCGTTGCCCACCACCGCCCATTTGCATTTAGGGGCCAGAAAACATTATCTACATCCAGGTCAAATGTCTGCTTGTTCAATTGAACCGGTTCAATATTCGCCTTAGGGACTCAGTCGATTCGCTAGTTAAACTTCTTGAAAATCTCCTACAGGTGACTAGAATGCCAATATATACTCACCCCTCCCAACCTCGTGGATCACTAACGGCGGCAATTGTTGCACAACATGGTAGTTCTATTCCACTTGCATTAGGGTATTATAGTTCACTGTGTTCACTGGACGGTTGAGCAAGGATGGTTGTAGTGAATTTCTGTTCCTGGCTTAGACGGACACTGTCGTTCGTTATTGTATTATAAGCTCGAGTAATCGCAAGGTTCACTGATACACAGCTATAATCATAGCTGATCAACTTTGGCTAACTAAACAACACTTTACAGGATAGTCGTTGCACCAAATTGTATCTCTGATCATCAACAGTTAGCACAGACGAACTGTGTAGTGGTGTATCCTACTTTCTAGTTGGGCTTTCCGAGATCGTCGTTAACGACTGTTGTCGTTTTACTATGTCGCTTCTTGCCGTAGCCGTTCGGCTGTCTCACCCTGGCTATTTTTCGACGACTGTCACAGCAGCGCGTACAACTGCTTGGCCATTTTACGTTCCGGTTACACAACGCACAACGCGCGCGCGTGCATCAAGGATACTGTGGTATGATATGGCTTGGGTGAATGGTGTGGCGCCTCCTTGAGCGTGTTGTCTCTCTCTGCGCGAATTGTCAAGCTAACAGGAGCTTGCTGAAGTCAGTTGGTCCATGTCTACGCACAAATGTCGATCTCGATCTTCAGAGGCTCATATCTCGTAGCACACTTCGGTGTGCGCCGTACGCAGGAGATTCACAGCTAGTCATTAGCTCGCCAGCCCGGTTCGCTGTCTGTAGCCTTGAGGCAGCACGGAACGGTGCGTCAAGCAGTACCAACGAATTTCTAACGCCGACAACTAGTCCAACCCCAAAGTGCGGGGTCGATATGAGCAGCTGGTGAAGCAATCTAAGGCATAACCGGTGTCGCTCCTATGTTTTTCTTGTTGTTGTTGTTGCTGTTGTTGTTGTTGTTGTTCGACAACGACACAGTTGAAACGGAGTGGACCTTGTCAGGTTGAAAAGGACGACGACAAGAACGGCTTGCGTCAGTCTGGTTGGCGGATATTCTCCTTACTTTCCTATGCTCGTACTTCTGTTGTTGTTTCCTAGAAAGCCGACCGAGGAGGAACACGTCAGTGTCTCCATCGGTCTTTGCTCAGTCTCTGTCCGTCGATCAGCTTCGTTGTTGCTGCTGCTGCTGCTGCCCCGCTGCCGCTTTCTCGTTGCTTGAGCCTTGTTCAGCTCCTTTCTTTCTTCCTTCCGTTGCGCCGGAATCGTCGTCCTGAGCAGAGCACGAGAACACAGAACAAGCGAAGCTGTCGAGTCGAGACGACGACGAGCCGACGAACCACTCGAGCAAGCCACCGGGCAAGCAACCCGTTCGGCGAGAGAGACCCAGGCGCGCTGGCAGCAGCGCGGCCGAGGAGACGGCAATGGATAGCAGCAGCAGCACCACCACCAGCACCAGCAGCAGGCGTCAGCGGCGGCCGCAGCGGCTGTTGTGCTGGACCAGCAGCAGAAGCAGCATCAACGACGATGGTCGTCGATCTAAGAATTAGTGCCCGTTTAAGAATAACATCATCCTTCCATTCGATTCCAATGCAGCATTCCTGCAGCGGCCGCTGCAGCCCTATCGGTTCGTCCACACTTTCGTCGCCGCGACGCCGCTGCTGCCGGGCGTCGAACAGAACACCACCAGCAGCAGCCACGACTGAAATGGGGAGAGGGCGGATCGCGCGCCATCGTACGGTGCGACCAACAGCAGCAGCCGCAGCGTCGGCCGCTGCAGCTGCAGATGTGATCCTGCTGCTGCTGCTGCTGCTGCTGCTGCTGCTGCTGCTGCTGCTGGTAGAGTCGATGCTGGAGCTGGTGTAGAGACAACAGGGAACGGCCGAAGCTGCTGATGTCGCTGCCGCTGCCGCGGCCGCCGCCGCTGGTGGACCAAAAGAGGAGAAAAGGGTTGTTGGATGCAGAAGGCAGAATGGATGGCGAATACACCGGCGACGGGCGTTCGTTCGCGCCGGCAGGGCCGCGGTCGCCGCCGCCGCCATCAGCCGCGCGCGCTATCCAGCTCGACCCGTTCTTCATCCTCCTCGGGCTTCATCGATCGAGCTCGCTTGCCTTGCTCACTCACTCGCCAACTACTTGCTTTGCTTTGCTCTTTGCTTGTCTGTGTGACTCGTCTCTGCTGCTGTTGCTGCTACCGCCGTCATCGCGGTCCTGGGCCTGCTTTTTCCTCACTGCGCTCCTCGGCGCATCGACTTTATCATCATCAGCAGCATTAGCAACAGCAGCAACGTCAGCAGTTTGTTCTCTTCGCAAGTTTTGTTGCTTGTTGTTCGCTCTCCCGCTTCTTGTCGGCTTGTCGCCCATCTCTCTCTATCTTCGCTCTGGCTGTGTATGTCTATTGCTGGATGTCGACTGTATGTCTTAGGGGATCAGTGATGGCAGGGGACGGTTCGCCGATCCAGCTCTAGCATCCGTCTACCGCCACGGAGTATCCAACATCGATGTCCAACATCGTTACGTTGGAAGTACCCGTGGTCGTCGTTTAGGCGGAGGTGGTGCTTAGGGCCCGTGTGCAGCCTGAATGATGGTAACACCCCGGCCGGCCTGAGGGTGGACCGCTTTGACCGTCTGAGTCAACGTTATGCCGAGGCGACGATCGAGAATCATATGCAAGCATGTTCCCATGACCAGCATGTGTAACACAACCAGTACCGCCATGCGATTATTACCAGGAATATAATTGTGTGATGTCTCCCCCCGGATTCGTTGATGAGATGAAGTACTCGAGCATTATGTACGTACACCATCATACCAAGCTGGCTGGATCACACCAGAACTCGTTAGACAACATTCGAATTAATTCCCACAGACGCGGCTTTGTTGCACGAGTCCGTATGTTTTACTTGACGCATCATGCTGGAGAGCGATAGATCTATATACATGTCCATAGGGCAGAATCGAGAGGCTGAGAATGGCGAATGACGGCGATGCTCAAAGCCATTATATGCTTAGCCCCTTTGTGAAATTAGGTTTCATTTCTTCTATTCAATCTTCCTGAGCTAACGGATCTATTGTTAATCCTGTGACCATTATATGCTTTAGTACATAAATGCGAAACAATTCTCGATCGGTTTAGCCTATCTTAGGATATCTGGCCGTATCTATTTTGCCAGCGCCTTGACACTGATAGTGTCTTGCAATATGAGAATATATTTCTCTACTTGTGCTGAACATTGAGTGCTTGATCGAGAAAGCTTCACAGCAGATGCCGCTGACAGTCGAGCCTACGGATGGCGATGGTGAAGCCTTCGTGTGCAGCGCCTGTCGTGCAATCGGAGAGAACACGTAATGTGCACGGATTCTATCGTTATCGTCGCACATTTGCATTTAAAGGGATCCGGGTAAAATATACGAAAGATATGAGATTGCATTGTTGTGCCCTACTGGTACCAGTTAACGTTCCGGGAGATTTCGACTAATCGGTCTACGACATTCCCTGCAAGGGTCTACACCATATCCATAGGTGATTACCGTTTCTACCAAATAGATGCGCGTTGAAAGTTGAATTCCTTTATGAAAATGTTTGTGGATAGCAAATATTAGGAAGCATTTTAGTACGTTGTAATATCGCTTTACTAGCTTCTATATTGGTTCTTCATTTATTATATTGATAGTACAGGTTAGTTAAAGGTTCGATAATTATTGGATTACTGAGCTAAACAAGAACAGCATCCCTGGACCTTATTATTGTTTCGGTAGTACCTTGTTGTGGATCAAGCTCGGCAGAAGGCCAAAATTGTTATCGAGCAAGGTTATTGCTCACGCCATCTCGGAGAGTAATAGGTTCATCTTAATAGGCTCTTGTTGATTATTCCAAGCCTGGTGCAGCACAAATACGGTAGTACCTCCCGGGCGATAGCAGTAGCGTCAGACGACGAAGTCTAATTCGCGAATAAGCACCCCTTTTGGACGTGGCTACCGCGAACAGCAGCACAATTTGCCATTCCGACCTCCGGAAATGGTGGTTTGCTTAGGTCCATATAAAATTGATCTGCTGTCAGATCGGTGTGCTAAAGGAAATAGAGAAAAGTTCATCATGTCGAACTCGGTGGTGTAGTGCATTCGTGTGCGCCTTGCAATCGGAGGAGACACGTAGTCGCACGGGTTTTGTCCTGACCGTTGCACATCGGCATTTTAAGGGGTTCGTCTTAGGAAGCAATACTGAAAGCAGGTGTACCGTCGACGTCAAATGTCTAAGGCTGAGAGTCAGCCCGAAAGCATTCAATAACTCCAGCATGATCGACCGCAGACAAATTGGAAATAGCAATGAATAGTCCAAACTGCCACCCTAAAGGCCCCTATCAAGCCTATTCTTCTGACAGGTACTTGAAACAAATGGTGCATAGAGGTACCGAGGCGTGTAATGGAACACGGATTTTTCGAGGTCAGCTATGGAGCAAGATTTTTAGCAACTCCTGAGGATATAATAACTTCGCTATGACTGGAGTATTTTCAAAGAATTGGTTCCAACAAATAGTACAATAGATCAATTTAGAAAGACCATCCGTTCTAGATATAGCGTATAATAAGAAATATAATTAACAAGAAATCACTTGTCGCTATGTACCATATTCTACAGAAAAGATAAAATCAAATAAATAAGATAAATAATTATTTCCATATATTTTTAGATAATATTGTCAACTTTGTCAATGAGCCTACAATATTGACACAACACATATTTAGTTCATAATTAATGATGTATGATTACAATTTCACGTAGGCAATTTCGTCAACTCGACGATAGCAAAAACGGAACCCCGTACAACGGTGGCAGGTAATGCACGCTAATCAACTCCGTATGCTCTATCCTGGAAATTATATCAAGCGTACCTTAAGTATCATGTTTTAAATGTCTTTTCAGACGTGGATTGAAACAGCAATAGTATATGTCGATACTAACAAATAAGTCCCCGGCCACTGGGCGTGAGTGTGTCACACTCTCCGAGATGTTCCAGCTTGCGTCTCCCAGAAATGATAGACAGAATCGTGCAGCCTGAGATTTGTTTCACAACGACGATTCTTGATTTAAACTTATATATATATATATATTTAATTGCAGAGAGCGTCGAACTTTGTTGCTGAACGAACTGAGTTGAAATCTGTACCGCGACACCATGCGTCCACTATACATATTGTTAATACACTGGCTACGGATTTTGTACACAGATACAGACACCTCATGAAAAGGTTTGCATGTCAATGATAGCTGACAAAATAATTTTAGTGTTGATTTTGCGGCAATATTGTTACTCAGCTTTGCTTCAATTTCACCATAGGAACCTATCATCTTCTGACCCCTTCATCGATCGATTTCGGAGAGACACACAGTGGTTATAGGTAACTGTATATAGCGGTGAACACGTTCATGAAGCTGCAGAATATAGAGATTTCTAAAGCATCTCAATAACCTGAGGTATTCTGGCAAGACACGCCTTCATTGTATGTCACCCTCTAATTAGCCATTGACATTCATTAGCTTCTTGTTTTCCTTCCCAAACCGGCGTATAGCTTCTGTGGGTAGGCAATATTCAATTATATTTGTCCTTTCTTTAATAGTGTCAACGTGATTTTTATAATTATTTGTTTTATTCTTAAATATGCGTTCCGAATCGTTGCTAAAACAGTTTGAACATCTACGCTAGCTGTACCAATCGTATACTTGAACCTGCCACAAAATCCCATATGTATGTATATTCAACTTGTTTTGCTTTTCATGGAAACAGCTTGCTACAGACGATTGCGGGTGCCGATCGCTTTGCAGCTTCACGTTGTTGCTGTTGTTGTTGTGGTTGTGGTGTTGTTCAACTAAAAACAAAAATAATAGTTTCTGTCGTTTCTGACGAGTCAACCAGTCTTGTTTTCCATCATCATCAGCATTACCACCATGATAATCATTGCAACCACTTCCCTCTGACAGCTACACACACACACACACACGTTCATATACCTATATGTGTATAAATCTGATAGCACAGATTGACGCAAGCTACCCTCAACTGATTACGCCGTACTTGTATGTATGTCCACGAGATGCGAAATTTGGCTACGGGAAGTGAGGAGTGAGGAGGTAGTTTTTTTCACAGCAGCAGCAGCAGCAGCTGCTGGTGTAGTTTTGCTGTCCTTCCGTGAGCAATGTTTCTTCGCTTGTTCTCGATTCGATTCTATTCCATTCTATTTCGTATTATAGATACTTTCCTTCTTCCCTCAAGGCAGAGAGCTCGAGCTGAATTCAGTGCAATGTCAGTCGTCCGTCAGTTACTTTAAGACGTTATGCGGCCGGGTGTTGTTCTTGTTCCTGCTGCCGCCGCCACCGCCGCCGCCGCCGCTTCAGGCAATGATGCTGGTGGTGGTGGCGGTGGTGGTGGTGGTGATTTGTCTCTCTACCAATCTTTTCTTACCCTTCTTTTTGTTCAGCCGCAAGCGACTTGGCCTCTTCTCTCGCATGTTCCCTGCGGCGGCGGCGGTTGCTGCTGCTGCTGCTGGAATCCAGCTGTTGTTGCAGCGGCCACCACGACGGCGACGGCGGCGACGGCGGCGACGGCGGCAAAGTCGCTTGCACTGACTACGGTACCGAGTGGCTAGTCAGCCATCCAGTCAGTCAGGTAGTGAGTGAGTGAGTGAGCTAGAGCACGAGCGACCGTTCGTTTTTTCGTGTTCGTTGCTTTTCGTCGCCACCACCGCCGCCGCCGCCACCGTTCTCCTCATCATCATGCTACCGCAGCCAGTGTTGTTCGTCCTCTTCTTCTTCATTTTCTTCTACTTCGTCTTCGTCTAAAAAGGGGAGTGACTTAGTCAATCGTCCCTCGTGCTGTTGCTGCTGCTGCTACTTTTCGCTGCTGATGGTCGGGGTGGATGTACGGTCAAGATGTGGAAAGGGTAAGCGATAGCGACTGGAACGGCGGCTATCGGTGGGTGGGCCTGGTCTGGCCTCCTCCTTTTAAGTTCCCTCGTTGTGATCCTGCTGCTGCGCCACCGACGCAGGGAGGGACTTGTGGCGCCAAGGAAGAACGTTAGATGACGCTAAAACCACCATCCCCCATTGTATGCGCGCGCGCGCGCTCGTCTGACATGCAACGGCAACAACAACAATAACAACAACAGCAGCAGCAACACCGACAGCAGAATTACCACAAGCAATACCAGCAACACCAACATGAATGCACTTACCTACCAACAACTCCATTCTACAGTACAATATTCCACACGAGCAGCAATCCAACGTTTCTGCCGCTATAGGGAGGCAATGGCTACAGCCGCCACTGGCATGATTCAACCGAAGAAGCCTTCTTCCTTTACGGACTTGGCTTAGCGACCACCTTCCTCAAGCTCCGTCAACAGCAACAGCAATGGAAAGCTGGATCCGGTGAAGGCTTCAGTGGCGACTGTGACGCTGCGAGCTAAGATGCGACTTACCACCATTAACTTACTTACTACTGCCGTTGGCTGGTTACAGTAGCAGCATCTCGGCTTGCGTCGCCTCCCTGGACTTACGGACTTTCCGCTTACGCTTGAAGCATCATCCACTTACCATCGTTGCCAACCGAAGCAGAACACGTTCTAGTGCGGTGCCGGTGCGCGCACGGTGGGCGGCGCTCTTGAAGTCGACAAGGGGAAGGCCGATAGAGGCGGAGGCATGAAATAAGGAAGAACTTTAGTATCACTAGTGAGGTGGGGGGAATTCGCTTTTATTTCTTCATTAGAATACTCGGTTACACTCACCTTGCGGCTATTGGACGAACGGCGGCTGTTGGGCCACATAAGCTCTGGGCTGGAATTCTAGAAAAGGAATAGAAGATTGAGGCGGGTTAATGGATCGACGTCTCGTCCGGCTGAGCATCGCGTCGGCTTCGGCCAGCAGAACTGCAGCAACCTGCTTCTATGCAACGAATACAATTAAAGCATATGGCTGTGGCCACGCATGGGAAATTATGCGTGGAAAACAGCGCTTACGTTTGTTTTGCAATTTTTCTGATTGGACGTGAAGAGAGCTGATGTGTACATGTAATGAATGGGCAGGTTGATTACTGTATAATAAAACGGAATTTCGAGAATATTATTATTCAGTAATCATTGATTTTGGATGATGGTACAGCCTACAACGGGGTTTGCTTAAAGCTAGAACAAACCTCTGGCGTTACTCGGAACCGTCGGAGTGACCTCTCCACAAGGAGATCATTAGGAGGGCCGTTTATTGAAACGGGCCTATACGAGACGATCAGGGTCTATGTGAGAGGTCCTGGAAGCAGTTTCTATGTGCAGAAGGCGGAGGTTGAACTGTCGAATAATGTCAATAAAGCTGGCTAGTTGTTAATTTTTTGTAGATGGAGTTGATGCAGAACAGGAGCAGGCCTTGAACGATTTAAAAATTACCTTTATATTTTATACATTTAGGATCTTCTCCAAGCCGACACTCAAGTTTCGGCCCGTCGCCAGGCCTATTCGACACCAGCTATTTGTATCCAGGACGTCAGAACCTTCACACCTTAATATGCCAGACGTGGTCTCGTTGATTCTAGATAGTATGTATTATCACAACAAAAATTGCACGTGGACCGGACCGCGGCACCGACTAGTCGCGATTTTACAAAGTACCTGTGCGCCACCATTATGTTTTTTTCAGTTTTCAATTCGTTTGGCGAAGACTCCAGACGGAGCATGACTTAGCTAGAGGTCATCTCATAAACTAACTCTTACCAGCCTCTTAATTCTAACGAGCTTATGTTAATTGTACTTAGGCCAATCACGACTTATTATGGGTGTGCAATATATTTTAGCCGCGTTTGCTCCCGATTTCAGGATTCACGCGCCAACATGACGAGTACAGTCACAAAGAGTCCACGTATGTGAACACATCTCTGGCCGGCCATTGTCCATTGCAGAGCAACGTTTGGCAAAAACGAATGATAACGGATACCCTTTGATTATCGTTGTTTCTGTCCATGGCATAATTTAGGCTTTGCGTGAACAGGGAGTCAATCAGTGCTCTCTCTATACAACTTCCCCTGAACAATGTAATTAGTCCGACCTTGATGGCAGTTGTCTTACAATTGAATTGAGATGGGCCGTCTGATATAAAGTCTCTATCAGAAGCTAAGCCTAACCTATGAAGCACCACGTGATTCTTGATCCGGATCTTGGCCCAGATCATAATTTTCTTTATGCTAATCACATTCATATTTTATGCTTTTGGTCAAGTTTTTGTTCGTAGACAAAAACAGGCTTGTTATTATGAAACTGCGCTGTGCGTCGCAACTTCACCGAATGTTCCGTATTATGGCTGAAGCACGTCAGCAAGTTTATTAGATGAATAACTGTTTATTAGATGAATAAGTTTACTTAAGTTTTTTTTAGATGAATACATATTGAAATTTATATTGCATTATATTTATAATACATATTGAAGATTGCAATTTCGTAACCAGGAGAACCGACTAATCAGATTGGATTTCCGTGCTGGCTGATTGATAGCTGCCGAAATTTGTGGAACATTTCAGGTCTATGCGGTTATCTAGTATGACAAAATAGACGCAAGAAATTGCTGATTAAATTTCTACAAACTGAAAAGCCTAACAAAACGGCAGTGAGAGCTCGGAAGTGACTTCCGGCGTTAAACGAAATGGGTGCAGGTTCCGTCTTGACCTCAATTGTATGTTACAGAAATTTACCCCACCGTGAGAACCGAATTATGTGAGATTGGCAGGACGAAGTACCAGGACGTGCTGTCGTATCAGCAAACACATGTGTAAAGGATCCCAGCATAGCAACATACGGAGCAGCGGAGATGAAAATCATACTGTGGGATTCAAACGGCTACTGACGTCGGTGCATGCACGCGTGACGGCAACATCTACGCTACCCATTGATCGTGGAGGAGCCTGGTTATTGTCCAACGATTAAAGTTATGGGAGAGCACTCACAAACAGTGCGTTATTTCCGACCGAGCAAACGGCTCATTTGAGGCTTACAGTGTATTATTTATGTATGTGGAGATGTTACACAAGTTTTACAGAAGTCAAAATATTATGCGAGACGAAATGGCAGTAGTACTTAAACCGAACCACATAGAATTCGTTGTCAGTTCACAATGCAAAATGATTCGGAGTTGTCAAAGTGTTAGCCGTTGCGAGGCACAACATAAGATAGATCCTAGAGCTAATACCCGAAAGTGGTTCCGAGACCAATCACATAGAGGGACAGGAGGAGAGTCAGCTCGCAAAAAAGGCACAACAAGTAGCTGAATTCATTAGCGTATTTATACATGCGTTCTAATGCATCGGAGGTCGGATGTACAGGGTGCGGCGTAAGTACACGAATTCATTCAAACTTCAATGCCATCAAAGGTCCGCAGTCGAAATGTCATATAGACATAGTATCTGTAAGTCGTCGTAGCTATTCTACTCTGTCAATTCAAAGATGCGTAAGGTATTCGCTTACTTCCATGTGATAATAGGTGACAATCAAAATATTACTAGTGGCATATATATAAACCGATACTTTTCACTAATTGCGCCATACTCGAAAGGCGAGATAACGTTCGGCCTGTCCCGATTGTGATCATTAACTCTACGAGCCCCTCTCTTCAGTACTACGTAAACGTATCGGTTTATCGACACCCGGTGGATTAACATTCGGATTATAATAACACAGCTTACTGTTGAATATACAATAGAGACATTGATTTTTGCATTTCCTTCAAATATCCCTAATAATGCTTCTCTGAGAACTATTCTGTGTAAGAGTTCGCCATCCCGTGCTGTGGCGCTATAATCTCCACGGTACAGATTCGTTTACAGAAAGAGTCAGAAATATGTTCTATAATAACAAAACCTCAAAATCGTCTTACATATTTATTATAGATTCGTTGAACGAAACTAGCGGAATTTAGCCGTTGTTTGCTGGATCCTAACCGAAGCATGAATAAACTATTAGATACCACTTCATTTCATCCTTAGATCCCTGGAGGGGCTTCAGATGGGTAATTTACGCGATTTCACATTGACTCAGCGGCTTCGAGTCCGTTCGGTAATCCAAAAGTTTGAATGTCTGCCAACATGATCATCTACGGTAAGTGGTCATCTACGGTAAGCACATATAACATCTTATGGTCTGTAATAGCTAACTGAAAATAGGCTGACGTCCCTTTGAAATGCAAAATCACTTAGCTATTGGAGATTTGCATTGTATAGTGGTTTTACAACATTTTGCCACGTTGTAAATCCCCAGTAATTACGCCACACCCTGTATATACTAACATATCTATAAATGATTGAATATGAGGCGTCTAATGTAAGATTTATACCATAGAGGACATATCATTAACAAATTGCTATGCATCGTTGAAATTATCTTTGACGGTTCGATCTCCAAAAATCGTGGTTTGGTTCGTATATGGTTCACATAGCCCTGCAGGGCCACAGGTAGGTCTGTTGGAAAAAGTCCCGTTTAGTCCATTGATACTCGCGTGATCATAGGTTTATGGAAAGAGACAGCTGTGAGTCAGCTATTAGAAGAGGTGTGATCACATATATATAATAGGCACTGGTTGATCCCTCAGAGAAGTAGCTACACCACACATTGACGATATATATATATATATATATCGTTGTAATGGCAATCGTTATATATATATATATATATATATATATATATATATATATATATATGTATATCGTTGTATTGGCAATCGTCCGATGACTCGACCGATGTGGTCATTCGCGTTTATTTAACCTATCATTTTTTCGGCTCAAAGTATTTATTTATTTAACTTCCCTCCAAAGGCGTGGAACCACTTATTCAGTATATCTTCAGAGTCCTCCAGGGGGGATGCATTTAGCTAAGCTTGGTCCTCAGCAGCCGATCCGATTCCAGAAGAAGCCTTTCCCTCTCTCGGCCTTCTTCTCGGTCCCGCCGTCTTATCTTCTCTAATTCCTCCTTTTTCTTCATCATTCCATCCAAGAAACCATCGGCTTGCTCCATCGGCTATTTGACCTATCAAACAGCATATTCCGAACGAACTATCGGTGTGTGTGTGTGTGTGTATCAATTTCTGACGGGATTTGAACCAGACCCTCCTCCAACTTAGCTCTTTCTTTCAGTCAGTGGCTAGAGACTGCACAAGTGGTCTTCTGCACACGCTTCATTGAGGGTATTCACATGTCCTTTACAACATGAATGCTTGTCGTCGCTTATCGGTCACGAGAATGGAAGCTGCTGTTTTTTGCTCCCCCTAGCGAGCAGCGAGACTTAACGAGGAAAAACATTATTTCGTATCTCGTACCGGTGTTCGACATATCATTCAATGACTCTGCCGACAAAGTATGGCATATGCGAATTTACCCATATAGCCGTCTGCTTAGGTATCAGCTACACGTGGAGGTGAGCGGAACAAGGGGAGATCTCATTGATTAGTTCGTGCTCATAAGTGTTTGAGCAGCCGTTCGTCATAATCGATACGTCGGTTTTTGTTGCCACTGCGTCAACAGACGTTGCCTCTGTTTAACGCAGGGCAGAGTTCGTCTTTGTTGAGAGGGAGCACTTTTTTTTTCAGATGATTTCCCGGTGACACCACGTCGCCTCGTCTCGACGGTGGACACTGCTGGTCGAAAATGGCCTCTGAATCAAAACGCTTCTGCTTCGGACTCAATGCCTCTACCTGATGCAATAAGGTGGATAAGCTCATTGAGTGAGTTCAATTGTTGATCACAGGTCATGACGACAGACAACGAAGCACTTAGCAAGAGTCCGAGAATAGCAATTTACATACGTGATCATTTTCGAAAACGCTTAAGTATGTAATTAACCTAATTAATTAAGCATGTAATTGACCTCTGCGTTGATCCTACACTAGTCTACAGCTATTTTTCTGAGATATACAGTTCAAAGACTCGTTAGAGTAGACGAAAATCAAATAATTATAAAAAGCCATCCGTTTTCCCGGAAACCGTAATCAAGCATCATATTTGGTTGACAGATTTATATCCGATGTCAAAAAAAACCTGCATCGAGAACAGTTTTTCTTTTGCTAGGTGTTGGTTGAACATTGTTATGTATATCGCGAGTGATATAAATAACCATTTACAGAGTCATTTATTCGATAAAGTTCAATGCTGTCTGTTCAAGGTCGTATCGAGCACAACAATTAAGCTAGAGGAAGGCTGATACCGTAATTTATCGAAATGCAAACTGGAAGCATATTTTCTTCTATTTGTATGGCCTCTCGCTTTGATGACGGGTTAATTAAAATAGTATGTGTACATAGATATGACCATCTCACATATATATATTTATATATATTTCAAAGTGCAATTAGTGTTTGCATAATGTAATTATTGAGGAAGCAAACAACGTCACAACGGAATATACAGGAGATGCCATAGTTTTACCGTGGTAGTAGGAAAAATCAGCGTCTCTAGGAACTTAACATATTTTCAGATTTCATATTTTCAACGGGGGGTATTTTTCACAAAATGTTTTTCAGGTGAAAACATTTTGTGAAAAATGACCCCCGTTGGTCAATTCACGACACTGTCAAAGAAAATTCATATTGTTAGTGTTGCCTCTTATTACGCATGCTGATTTCCGTGCGTAAATTTCACTTCTGTAAAAGGTGCTGCAGTTGATCTACTAAAACGGCTATTCGGTAAAATAGTCAACGTTGCGCGATTTTTGCATTTTTCTTTTCATCTAATATTGCAGTCCTTTCTCTGCGTCCCTTTGATTTCTAATTAAAGATATTTGAGGTGTTGACGAGCTCTTTAGCTAGAAATCGCTGGAAAGTAACGTTTTGTTGAAAATACGTTTCGTTTAGCTAATGCAAAAAAATTCTCGTGCGTGACTCTGTCTTGCAGATATCACGCAGCAGAACACTCGTGCCACCTTTGATTACTAACACATACAACAATTAGTTGTATTGAGGCATCGATGAAGCCTTCTCCACCCAGCTGGTCACACTGCTGTGCAGATTCAACTAACTTCCGAATGACTGCTACTCTGATAACTACGCTTGCAAATACACACAGACATGCCAACAGCATATGGCAGAATGGATTTTATTGGAAGTTTTCTTGGGCATTGTTCGACGGCGCTGGGGAACCACCAGCGGGGATGGTGTGATCAGGCCCTACTCGTACGTACGGTGCTTACATAAGCTTCTCAAGGTTTCGCTATGATGCTACTCTAGTGTTTGTTTGTTTGGCTTTTAGATTAAGATCCGAAATGATTTAAGATATGCCAAAAATTGCAGGTACACCCATAATCGGTACCGTCTCACCTCTTGCCAGTCACTCAGAGTGTGTACCTGTGCATAATCCTCCGGAGTGCGCCGATCGACCCCACCCTCGAACTCTAATTGCTCTTGAACAAACTACGCGACGCGAAAAAAGAGCACTTATACATTCATATATTAGCATTTTTTTAGCAGACATTCTCAGTTAAGTTCGCTTCTGTACAGTTTGTTCCTGGTTGCATTTTAGTTTGTATGTACATCTAATGAGAAGTAGCGGTGTCCACCAGGTGGTGCCTAACAAACAAAGCCAACCCTCTTATAACAAAACCAAAACGAACAATGACGCAAACCAAATGGGGGGAAAACAACAAGTTTCGTTTGAGCACTTTCATGGCTAATTATTGTGACGATTGTTGTATAAATTTACTGTTGCATTATTCAATATTCATAATAAATCAACATGCGCCGTCTGCAATCATTCGGGTCAAATGAGCAAAGTATAAATGACTAACTCGGTGATAGCCAGCATTCTTTTTATTTATTTACTTACGAGGAAATACGGAATACCTACCCCGCTTTCTGTGGTTCTGTGGCTGCGGCCAGCTCGGATCGTCCCGAGCGGGCTAATAACGCTATTATTTTGAGCTGAAAATGTTATTTAAATAAATAGATATGGTTTCAGTGAAATTTCACTAAATAGCGATACAACGAATCGCAAAATCAGTGAGACTGCCACATCCCGAAATTCATCGCGAGTTAAAGATGTGCGCCCGGTTCGAAGAACCCGCGTCAGACGTTTTGAGCTCAGCTCGGTTTGTTTTTCGTCAATACTCAGCTATACCGATATAAACATTAAGAACTTTTCCGATTAAGCTCGTATCAAAAGGTGCCAGCAATTCTATTACAGATCTAGCCTTCGGCTGTGCTGGAGAATCCTGGCGGGCTTCAAATTCGACAATGACTTTGGGACGCGCGGGACGTTTTCGAAGTCCTGCCCCGTCTTTGTCGTTATTTGTTTACCAACAACTCGTTGGCCGACCACTCGTTCTATGTTAAATCGTAGAATCCATAGTATGTGATGAGATGTGCTGCGCGTATAGAAAGAAAGAACTTGGGGGTGCTGCTTAAGGTCGATCACCGTGTGTTTGGATATCGTCACAAGATACAAGGGACCGGTGGTCGAGTGAGTGGACAAACATGAATCACCGGGATCCCACAAGGCCTCCGTTCTACTCAGCTGGAGATCGGAGATATCTTTGGGGAACGAAAGCGTACCGGTACGCGACATGATCACTGGCAATATGCATATATATACTGTGTGTGGCCGGGGAGATAAAGAAAGCAAAACTGGATCGTTACGTATTTCATTTTTGGCTTATGACAATATGATTATGGTTGTACATATTTGTAGACTTCGCTGTATCAGTGACTGGCACGACTGAAAAGAATTACCTTGGTATTCTGCTTTAGGTAACGCAGCCGTTTTTATTGATATTGATCAAGACCTTATGTTATAAATATATACAGTGACGTTTACAGTAGGACAAGCCAGTTGAGGAAAAGTTTTAAAAACAGTACCGTTGTTGTGGACTCACTAGGTGGTACTACGCAGACAGTGAAGTGCATCCCATTTTAGAATCTCGCGACAAATAGAAGGACGTGCCGGTATAAATGCTCTATCTTGTATATATATACATATATATACCTTACCTGAAAACGAAAAAAATGTTCTTTCGTAAGTGAAGCTATATATGAAAATGGATTTGTCTATCAAGCAATCTGTTAACAGTTGCCGCGATTGAGTGCCCCCTACACAATCATGATCATTCATCTCCCAACGGAGGCGTTGACATGTTCCTCGTTCTTTGTGACAACTGTTTGTGTTACTTCGGATCAGCCTGGAAATACAGCAAGTGTAATGCGATTGCGGACTGCTCTTAGATAACACGCGAGATTTTAGTGAAGCGTACAATCTCGCTACAGCTTTTTGCGCTGCCCGCCGAAATAGGCACAACGCTATATGCAATAACTAAACCAATCGTTTTACGTATGTCACGTGCTACAACGAGTTGAATATTTTCTTTACAGAAAAAAATTGACTTTTAGGTAATCGAGCAGATTAGCAATCGTTCAGACCGTTAAATGAAAGCTTGGCCCGTTCGAAGCTAGCTACGGCACTTGCTCCTTAAATTCCGTCGCGATTCTTAACTCGATGAGGTTTACATCTCTCATTATTTCAATTTAACACTGTTTTTTTGCTTTTGTGCTACTATTGGTTTCAGAAACCTGCACACGATCGCGTTCGGAGTCACTTTAAGCGGTTTCGTTTTTGGAGTTATCGCGTATTTCCGTGTCAATCCTCGCTTGGATAAATGGAAATTGCCCGACAGTTTTACTAATGGACCAATTTTGCACTTCGTTGATGAGGACGGCAATAGGGTCGGCGACGATCTTAAGGGAGAGACAAAGAAGTTGTGGAAAAATTTCGTGGAGAGGGTTAGAGACACAGAAAATTTGAAGTTTTGGAAAAAAGAGAAGTGCGTGCCACTTAGTTTGCCTTCTCGTGACTAGATCCTGTGGCAGCATAACGCAGCAGTATAATACTGCTGCGTTATGTATTGACCATTGTGTTCGACGCTTGAGGCACTGTGCTTGTGCAAAGGTTGCAATGGATGTTTTAGAATGCAGACAACTTAGCTGAAGAAATTCTATGTCTCTCTCCATAGAGGGGTCATAAGGAATCCGGTGTGTGAGGTGTATTTCATGTAGAATGTCAAGCAGATGTAGATAACTGAGTAAACAAATAAATGAAGACTGCAGCTAAAGAAGGTCACCACAGCTGTGTGATTCATTCGTACGTAGAATATCGACACAAGACAAGTTCGTTTATATTGAGGCGACCTCTGGGGCACTACTCTGATTACGGGCATACTCATCTGGATTATCTGCATACAGCACGAGATCGAGCGTCGTTCCTGGGATTAGTGTTTAAAACATAGCTATGATGTAGTGGAAAATGTCTACTTGTTTGTGATGGGATGACTCCCTGCCACACGTAATTAAACTGAAATTCTCAATCAGAAGGGGACGAAACGTATATTGGTATCACATCATTCAACTATCGTTTGTGAGTGTTTGAGCAGGGCTGCGTTAAAACCCTTTATAGTGCAGTCGTATTCAGTAGCTATCGCTTGAAGCGTATGTTGAACGCGAGAACGGACCACAAATACTTGGTGCAGAACAATTGTTCAGTTATTATCTGGGGATGTTTCATCGATCGACGTATGAGAAAGACAGACGCCGAGAGTGCTTCGATTTAAAATGAAAAAATAGCTCCACATGGCCACTCCTATGACAACGACTCGAACTCCAGCGATGATTTCCACATCAAGATTCTAATATCTGGATTCAACCTGATGCCGACCACTGCAAGGAATACGTAGAAGGGTTCTATTGGGTTGTTCCATTGGTTCGTAGCGAGGTTGGAATTGAAATTAGGTAAAACCCCGCTAAGAAAAATTATCCCACAAACTTATGGGATCATTTTTCTTTTCAACCTATAAACCTTGGGCTGGCTGCACAAGCGACCTTATAAATGGACATCTCCCGACCGCATCAGACAGTTTTATTCCCAGATCATAAGCATCACTCATCTAAAGTGATCTCTAATGTTTTGGACAACATACTTTATTGAGTATATTCCGCTGAAGTGCCGTTCGCGTCACCGCTCCATCTCTGTGGAGGCAATTTCGTTTCGAGTAACTAGCTTGAGCTGTCGAAGTAATGCTTTGCACGCGGGTTTTATGCGGCCTTTGTGAATCCACAACTGAGTCCCACACAGTTGTGTTGGTATGGACCGTCCAACACGCATGCATTTCCGGTCCCCCCCCCCCCCCGAACTACCTTGAGCTATTAAAGTAGGTTGGCTTGGATTACAAATATAATTATTCCCTCAGGTGTGTAATTTCCATTGACATTTTGTAGAGAGATCAAATTAGCACCAAAATATTCTGTTCTAACTTTTCATTGCGACACCAATCTATCAGGGTCATACATATACGTCCGTTCGGGCGTCCCTTTAAGATAAAGATGTCGTGAAGCGTTTAATATTTTCGCACCGCCTGAGATGAGATTTGGGCAACAAATGGCAAGCAAGGCGTGGATGCTTTGCCACAGTAGGCATTACGGTCTGCCAATGCTAAGCATTGTGTTTCAGTAAAGTAACGTTTGCAAGGACAACAAAATCGTAAGCTGCAGATAACAATTGATGATAGCCACCATCCATGTAATATTGATGTACATGCTTAATAAATAAGAAAAACAAAAACTCACAATAACAGGCGATTTTAGAAGATTGCATTATTACGCGAAATGCCGATGTGGCCACAAAATGCTGTGCCCTCTTGCTGTCTGTTAGATCTCCCCTTCGGAATTAATTAGATTGAAGCTGAATCATGATTTACTGACACACAAAATGGCCAACACAACAGCAAATATATTTTGCGCATATATATATATAAGGTGGCCTGCATAAGTAAAAAGAACAAGCTATGTATCGTTGAGGACCACTGCGTTACTACGCCTGGGATCGTCACAGGTTAAAGACGTGTGTGTGCGTGCCAGCCGAATAGTACAGAAATGTCTGTAATGCGTGTGACAATGGCGTTTCTGCTGGTATTTAGTATCGACAACGTGTACTCCCAGCTGCTCATTAAAGAGTACTCACTGTGTGGTCAGTGGATCGGATTTACTTAAAACTGATTTACTTAGGGAAAACTGAGAGCGTCCTTTAGTTGAATGTCACTTTGAATGCATAGTCGTCATTACCAGTATATAGCAGTTAAGATCCTTTCATAATTGACAATATGTATTCGTTCGCCACCAAATTAGCCAACTGTTATAACATGTCGATAGAATGCGTTGCAACCTGACGCGAGTAAGAAGAATCCTTGTGTCTATCCATTGTGCGAAACACAAACAGCTGAGTCGGTGTGTTATAGCGCTCTCTAGCAGTTTATTCAATCGAATGTGTGCTAAGGAATCGGAAAGTTCAGAGATTGAGAGACGAAAGATATATGCACGTCGCGACAGCAGTGTCGACTGGATCATGCCAGTCCTGCCATTACCGAGCGCGGCGGCAAGGTGGTTTGGTAAAACTGTCCAGAGCCCCAGTCGACACTACTGACAGCCTCGCGCAAAATGGTTCCATGTATAAAATAACTGCGTTCCTATACCGTAGGGGGGAAAGGAGTTATCCGCCAGATTCGGGTCACGCCGTGCACGAAGGAGCCCTGTGATTTCAAGAGAAACTCGAAAGTGTACGTGGAGTTAATCGCAGCTTTTGGTGAGAAATTGTCTTTCCTCGAAAGTTGCTTTATTGTGCAATCGTTTTTTGTGAAAGATTACTTTTATCTAAAGATGTCAAATCCATTTCTTTTTAAGTGTGTCGTACGGTAGAAGCGATGTATTTAGCACGAGAAAATAAAAAGCAAATCAAAATACATAACCTAAGCTTGCTTAGTAATGGCGTCATCTATGAATCGACGAGGCTGTGGGCAAGACGATAAACAAAAATGACGATAGCATTTTGCGGACATAAATCTCTCGCCACTGTTGAGAAAATCGCAGCAAATCAAGTACTCGTTCGTCCAGGTACAAAGAGAAGCGTTAGTGTGCACCGGCGTCTAGAACCTCTTTCTTTGCTAATATCTATCTCGCAGCATCAGATACCCGTCGCATTTAAAATGTTGGACAGCCTCCTTTCACATAGATAGTCAGTCATAGGCTGTTCCACAGTCTCCTTCCAGCTATTCAGTTAAAGGATGTCTTATTAGATAAGCGTACGGGGTTCCTCTAGACAGAAACATTTTTTTGCAACTCGTGATCAAATGTGACAGAGGCTTTGGGCCGTCGAAGGGCGGTATGGCAACCTGTCACACAACGATACAAGCAGCCAGAAAGACGACCGCAGTACTAGAGGGTAGCAGTACTATGGAGTATTGAAATACGAGGTAGACTACAAACGCTACATTGAGCTATCCTTCACTGCTCATCAGTTATGGGCAGTGCTTCAATGCTATAGATCAAAGGTAAGATCTACCCGACCCATCTGGGGGAGAGGGGGAAGTAGTGTTTAGTGGGTTCGTGAGTCTCATACGTGGTTGGTGAAGGACCGCTCAACACGCATGTGCCCCATGCATTCCGGTCAATTTCCCACGAAAAACAATCAAAGGTAACAAAGGCAGAGACACTGTCTGAAGTAATATGGAAGTAGTTGCAAACCATGGCTAGGCCAGGAGCACGAGGTCCAAGTTTTAGGGGGTAGAAGTCCCGCAGTAGCAGACGAATGCCATAGCCGTGAAGTCTCGTCACATAATGCATTGCGCCCTGAGCCTCTTCAAAAAATTGGTGGAATATAGCAACATCGATAGATATTGCCATAGTGCATGCACAGTTTTCCTCCTCTAACAATACATTGACATTCACAGATAAGCCAAGCAAGACTGTGAAGTTGACCTCTATCGCTCAGGTGGGATCTACCAACATGACGTTAGTGGGGACCCCAACAGATCTATGTAAAAAGGACATCGTTAAATGCCCTGTTAAAGGAAAAGGTGATTTCCGTACAGCGACCTTTATAGTGCCCATCAAGTCCGTATATGCACCTGTAAGTATTACAATCTTAAAGCTCTCCAACGATTTTCAGTTCGTTGTTAAAAGCGTTCTATCACCGTAACGTGCATATCTAGATGCCTATATTATCTATACAACTTTTTTCTGGGCACCGTACACTCCCTGTATGCGTCATGAATACTGCGGGTTTACATACACGGGGCTCTAAACAGACTTGACCACAGCAGTCGTTTACGAACGCGATGCCGGGAAGGGCGGTGCTGTTGAACATCGTTTACAGTTCCGGGGGGGGGGGTGTCATGGTGCTGACATGCATTAGCATAGCAACACCCTCCTTAAAAAAGATACCTCTACTACAGTAGTGGCGGTCAAAATACAGTTCAAAATGCTGATATATTGCACATATCTTTCAGAATCCCTACAATGCAACATTCATTGGATACGGGGATGGAGACCTGGTGGAGCTCTGTGTGCGCTTGCTGATACGTGTTATTGACTGATAATAAACAATGCCATGTACGTCTCTCCATAGAAGTCAATCTATTGCGGCTTTTTAAACTTTCTTAAAGAACTATACATACCGAAATATCGAGTGATCCTTAGGTTCATCAGAGATGGTGTGACATGTAGTTACACAGGGTGCACAAAAACAGGTATTGCCGTATTTCCGTTCGTGAGATTATAAATGGTGGCTGTGCATTTTCCGAAGGATCCGAGAAGGCTCATGAGCCAACGTAGACTATCCACGATATAACATAGGCTACGAGACTTAGTCGAAATGTGCCATATGTATCAGCATTTAAAAAAAAATTCACAACAAACAAAACGGTATTGCTGATGCCAGTGACATCTATCATCTGATCTCGTCTTTTAGTGGTGGCCATATTGGGAGGTAGATCTCGACGGAGTCCCTCTCGTTGCATAAGTGTCAGACGTACGCGATCTAGAGAGACGAAAGCCAACAGACTTTCTCGCCGACCTGCTGCTAATCTCTTTTTATTTCAATAAAGCCTTCAGCCATCTTCGATTCCTCAGACCTTCAGATAGGATACAAAAAATTAGTCGGACGAAGAGCCGTTGGCTCGCCCGATCCCCCCGCGAATGCTAGAACATTTTGCGACCGTTTGTCTAAGTGACCTGAGCTAGGAAATATCGCTAAACTTCATTCGGAATAACGAACCCGTCACAAGAGTCGCCTATTGGAGTCTTCTATAAACCTTGGTGGAAATGCGGACCGACATTCGGGTAAATGGTACAAGGTATCTCCTTTGAAAAGCGGTGATGACCGGTACAAGACAGCAAGTTCTATATATATATATATATATATATATATATGTATATATATATACGAGCTTTGTACGTGTAAGGATTGTGACGAAACATTCTGTATATACACGATAGCGCACTACAAACGATATTTCACAAGACACCCCAAGCGTAATCACAATATATGTGATTACGCTAGGGAAATAAGCGTTATTTTCATAGGTGGTTATAAGTTGAAATACGTGTTTCAGTAGAATTGTCGCTTATAGATTTAGCTACATATTTCCGTTTGAAGTGCAGAAAACGTACAAGCTGAAATGTATCGCCACCGACGACACTTGCGTGGTGATTGTCTCCGTATGAATATCCCATCTCAGTGCTAGGTAAAATACACAAAGCAAGCAATCCTCATGTTTCATTATTTTGTGAAAGATGTGGTGTGATGTAAAATTAGTTGTGAGAATACAACAAATTTAGTATCTGCCAGTTGGCTAATAGAAATTTGTATGTATTTATGTACGGATCATCGACAGAATCAATGCCAAAAGGTCAAATCACTCTCATACTAACCTTAAGAATGGCCAGCCTTGCCACGACCGTTGAGCGTGTCCGCGAAAAGCTTCTTTATTATGTCATTGACGGGTTTAATTCGAGATAAATTCACGCTTTTATGTTCTGCGTCCTAGCTAATCACGTTCGTTACAGTCTCAATGAAGCTGGCAACGTTTGCGTTGACCGTTCAAATTAGTGTCATACGTGGCTTGCATGACAATGAACCAATTAGATGTCGCCTGGCCGAACGTAGACAGGCTGTTGAAACTGGCAGCAGCAGTAGACAGCGGATTGTAGTTCAAGATCGTGAGGCAGGATGACGCGTAACCTGGAGGCCGTTGTACTAATTACACATATCCTACTTAACTTGTTTCATGTGTGCGATAGTCAAGCAAAGGTCCTAGAAAATTTTACATGGTGCGGTAAGTATTGTCGATACTCAGGTTTTCCGAATGTATGAGGCGCTCTCAAGCACATTTAGTGAGAACAACAATTTGAACGAGCTCGATATTTTGCGAAACCGAGAAATCGGCATGTGCAAATCAACTCATTCCTAGTATATAGAGTTATCGTTATGGAGTTTCCCAACGCGCAGGTGTGAATGCCGACGAGAATAATGATTGATATTTACAGCTCTTGCACTTGCATTGTAGGTGCATTGTATTTATATAATGGTAATGATCAGCTACACCAACCTTTCTGCGGAACGGCTGACAATTGGCATGAATTTGTGTTTGTGAAATTGATAATCACTAATCAGGAGCGATCAATTGAAGTGACAACGCCATAAGCCTTTCGAAATTCTATGATAAGTAACTCAAACTCATGGCTCAGTCGTTGTCAGATTTATTTCTATGCACTAATCTAAATAGTAAGATTAAAGTGTCAACGTCAATTACTGGGCCGGGCAGATGCTAACAGCTACTTAACTAAGAACGCGGCGCGGAGAAAACCGTACCATCGAACAAACAATGATACACTGTCGGAGTTCAGGGGCCCGTGCTTCATCTTTGGGATACGGGCAACATATCAAGGTTGGGAGATGTAACGCAGATATCACTAGCTATAGAAGGAAGTGGGAAAACGAACCGGACTGATATGGACACATTATGGACAACCGAACATGTTGCTGATTCTTAGATTCTAACATAACGTACCTGCGGGCATGGCATGGTGGGTAGGTTATCAAAAAAGGTAGTTTTGTGGAGTCTGACGTTAAAATCTGAGTGGGGCCATATTTACTTCTACGGGCAGTATCCCCGTAATAAGATTTGAAATGTAGTCGTGGCAACTATTGTGGTCTGCGGCACAGCTACCACTGTGCATAAGGAAAGGCACGGTACACCTCTTACTGCCCTTACCGAAGGACTCCGATACCGGGAAGGGCCATGGTGCTGTTGAACATCGTCAACAGCTCGATAACGGGGAGGGGCTGTTACGGTGTCGACATGCATTAGCGTGCCAACACCCTCCCTTTAAAAAAATATGTATTATATATATTCTAATATATTCTACGTGATAGATAACTTGAAACAGGTCGTTCAAAGTGAACAAACTCTTGTCAGTTCAGGTGGCGCTGGAATCATCGGCAATATCACTGTGAATCCATGTCCTGCCGAACCGTGCGAATTCCGCCGTGGGATCACTGCACATGTAGACTTTGTCGCTCAATTCAGTAAGCAACGTTCGCGTTTGTAACTTAACTAAGGAATTCTTACTGCTAATCATTGTTCTTTCGATCGACATTGTGTACATGTAATTAGAAATTACTACTTGCTAAGACTAAGGGACGGCTATTGGTCGCCGAACGAGAGAATAAAGTAGTTAATAACATCTAAAGTTCGCTATGAAACCGCCGGCGGAGAGAGTTTATTTCAAAGCTAAATAAGATCCCTCCTATGCTAAGTGTCGAGAAACACCAAATGAATTTCCCTCGCCGGCGTTTGCCGACTGTACCTGTTCACTGTAGGTGAGCTGACATCAACCACCTTGTGAAGATACGCCAATGGTATGCGTCAGCGCGTCCCTAGAGCATATCCGATACAACTGTAGATACTTGTATTTATTATATGCTTCACCCCAAACGTTCCAGTGATTGGCGAATATCACTTGTTCTCACTATATAAACATTAGTATTTAGTTCTGTTAGATGTCTGTAGGGGACGTCGAGTCCTGTTCGAACGGGTTAGTCCTTGCCATATTTTCACCAAAATGTGTCCAACAGTTCTCGGCGGGGGCCGCCGCTCCCAGTCGCCGTTCGAGCACTGTGACAAAAAGAGTGGTGGTTATTATTATTATTAATCTCGTAAAAATTAATGCAGAGCGAAAGAACGTGTACCACTAGAAAAAAAATTAGACGGGGTATAGGATCTAAGAGATATATGCCAGGTATTTATAGGTCATCATATCCACTCGACGTGTCAGAAACACCCTCAATAAGCAGCAAGTGGAAGCAGGAGGACACCATTGTAAGAAAATAACATCATAAGAATGAGAAACATAACGTAAGACAAGAAGATTGTACAAGGTGGACATCTCGAATCCGCCCTAAATCAACATTTAAAAATGGGACTTATTTATTAATCACCTTATATATGTACCCATGCTACGTATATACCCTTATTCGTACTCCGAATGCGTAACATCGTTTTAGTTATCTCAGACGTTAAATTCTGATTCACATATACGCAAACAGATTCACTTGGTACTTTCAAATACACGTAAATCGTAACACGCAAATGAACGTGATTGTTTGGACACATTTCGATTTCTGAATTAACTATTATATACACCGAACGTGGAATGAACTTGAAATTTCCCTTGTCTGCGCGGTGGCGTGGACGGCTTGGTTTCAGGGTATAAATAGCTGGAGGACGCTGGTTCGAGTCCCGCTGCGTGATAAGGACGTATATAAGAGAACTTAAACTGCATTATGAAAATGTCAGTTCCTCTAATAAACGATTATGAACCTTTACCCCATCACGCGTGTGCACAGCCACCGCTGGCATTTGCAATCTATGATAATAGGTATATTCCTATAGCTTATGACCAATCGTAATCATAGCGTGATGAAGGCGCAAGTTGACGAATTATATAGTTCATGATAGATTTTTACAGAAGGGTCTACCCGTAAATGTATTCAGGTGTTCCCACCAAATCAAATTCGTGTTAGGAGCTGACCTCGCGTATGGAAATATGGCCAAACTTGGTGAATGTTTTGCCAATTTCGAGTCACTCTTATTGTTCCTTATAGGTGGACCCAGTGAAAAGCTACGATTGCGTCCACTTGCAATCTTTCCTGCGGGAAACGTGACTTTACCAGGCGTGATCACTGATCTCTGTAAAAGTACACTATGCCCAATCACTGAAAATGACACTACGCGGGCTATTCACGTCACCGTTCCCATAATGAATTTCTTCCCACTGGTGAGTGGACGGTGATCTCTCACTCACCACCAAAAACGAATTAGTAATGCATTTCCATGAGCTGGCCTTTTTAAGATCACATGATCCAATTATATATATATATATATATGTATATATATGGCTCTAAGGGGCAAAACATACATGCAACAATATCGCTGAGTGCCGCCGAGCAACAGTATAATAAGACTGATTCAGTTTGTTTACTGTGCTGACACAGTGGATGTTTTTGTCGTGGCTTTTCAGATGTCGTATCCCGTAGTGTTCATGACGTTCAGTGATAACGGTCTCGAGCTGTGTATTAAGAACACTGTCGTTGTCAAATAAAAACGAGTCCTTTTAATTAACGAGACTAACGCTATCGTCATTCAAGGCAGAGACACTAGACCCGGGAGACGATTGCTCTCCCGGGTGAGAAGATGCGTCTTATAACGTGCGTACCTTTACTATTTTCCAGCTACAGTGGATCTTGTTACGGTGTCGTAAATCGTACCGATGAAGAACAGGGTGATGACTAATCCTAATGACGTAATTCCTACTTGTGGCTTAAAAATATACATGCTATTGAATAAAATGTGTACTCATCAGCACTGGGTCGCATTGGAACAGCCGTTCAGTCGCTATATCTGTATGTAACATTAGCGTATCTCATAAGTTTAATTCCGTAGCTGATTTTTCATCACCTTCTGACATCAGCGTCTGTCTTTTTGTGCATACCATTTTCTCGACATGAATGCTAGCCACATGATTGTAACAACAACAATAACAAAAATAAAAATAATGATATACATAATAACAGTAACACAATAATTAGTCTATTACATGCACGCACACCGTCAATTATAACAAGACGACATAGCTGTTTACGTCTGTTTTTGTTTATTCTGCCATTGCTATTATGCATTCATCCACTTTTAATATTATTATTATTATTATCATTATTATACTCATGTTCCGTCTCAGTTTCGTACCTCATTTCAGCTACTAAAATTATAAAAATTTCCACTCCGCTGTCTGTTCCCATTGTCGTTTTCATTTCAGCACAAACCGTGACGAGAGAGTGTGTGTGTGCCTGCGCACGTACGTGCATGTGTGTCTATTAGCGGACGTGACAAATCGCGACAGCAGATATTCCCACAAT
The DNA here is from genome assembly GCA_019614645.1 of Stratiolaelaps scimitus. Lineage (NCBI taxonomy): Eukaryota > Metazoa > Arthropoda > Arachnida > Mesostigmata > Laelapidae > Stratiolaelaps > Stratiolaelaps scimitus. Next base: position 3,338,978 of record JABWDB010000028.1, read on the forward strand.
GAATCGCCATGCCCACCGTTATCGTCGTCATTATCATCATTAATTTATCCGCGACATCGTCGCCATTTCTCACCGATGCAGAACTCTCTTCTTATTCTTTAGCTTTTCGCATTCAGACTAACCTTTGGTTGGTTCGCTCGTTTGCTTGCTTGCTTGCTGGCGGGCTCTCTCTCTGTCTCTCTATATATATCTCTCTCGGGTACTCGACAGCATGGGACTACTATCAATCTCAAACAAAGGTCTCCGGGACCTGTTTTGTCCCAAAGGCAACCTACCCATCCTATTTCGTACGGAATGGCAATGACCATTCGTGGCTTCATCATTCATCATTGCAATCATCGCTTTATAGTATGTGTGTGTAGTTATTGACGTTACTGATTAGTTTCGATTGGCCAACACGGACAGCCCTGACAGATAGACAGACGCCTCCACGGCGGGAGAACTGGGAAAAATGCATCAAGAAACAGGACAGCGGATACCGACTGGCTCTGTATTCATTTTTTGCGTCGTGTAGGGAAAGTACCACTGTTATTAGCATCAGTGGAAGAGACCAAATAAATCACTAAGACACATCATCATCATTTGAATCACATTTGAATAAGGAACACGACTATACGTCGTAACAGTTGAACCTACTCGTGACATTTACTACAGATATACATACATATATATATATATATATATATATATGCGTGTGTGTATACGTTCATGAAACTCCAGACTCATTTATCGATACACTTGTAAGTTTGAACCAAAAGTTTGCAATGAATAAATGCACATATCGGTGTCCATTTTTTTCGCCTGTTGAAACGGTAGCCTCCATCTCTTCGAAGTCGCTGTCCACGTTCTCTATGTTCCCTTAAAAATCCCGCCAGACACAGTGTGTGCATTCATTTTTGGTGACGGTTAAGCATCCGTCCAATCTTCATCTTCACCTACATCGTCATCACCATCATCAGCATCTTTATAATATCTTCTCTCTCCCTCCCCGTTGTCTTTCACATCTGTTTGCCCTCCACCGCTCCCTTATACCATAGTTCGTCTTCTTTATCATACCGTATTATTATAGTTTTATTCTCATTATCTTTACCATTATCTATTTCTATCGTTACAATTATCTTTCATTGTTTCTCTCTCTCTCTCTCTCTTTCTTTCTCTTTCTTCTGTACACCATATTTACAACATACGCTTGTAGCTCGCCGCGTTTGTCTCTTGACGACCTCGTGGCTGTGACGATCACGTTTATACTAGTTATACTGATCATAACGTATAACACCCATATACAGACACGCACGCACACACACTCACAGAGAGGCATATACACGCACATACGCAGCCATTATTCTCTATGACAATAATTATTATTATTAATAATAATTATCGCAGACGCCCCCCAACACGTTTAGTCGCACCCGAGTAAGTGGCAGCCACGGGCATAGCAAGGTAGCAAACGCCATTAGTGGCGTTTGCTGGGCGGTCGCACGTGACTTGTGTTTGGTTCGTATACATGCACGTGTACTTACTCAATTCTAATAATTTAATTAAATGTATATCTAAAATAGGCGATAGTATTCATTGTGGCTTCATGCCGTACAGGTAACGTGTTGTATGTATGCATCCTCCTGTGTATATCGTATATTATAAAAAGAATGTTTCTTTGTTATATATGTATGTGTGTGTATAGTTGATTTTGTTGTTGACGTTGTTTTTGCTACTCAAGAAGATGAAGGAACGAACAATGCGTAAACTCGATCTTTAGTGTTCTGTAGTGCAGTGCAACGAGACCTCGAGGCTGTTACAGCTCCGTGTTAAAGCCGGTACCGTCTATCTGTTCGTGGCTTACTGCGCCGCGCATCGGATGAGATGACAGAGTCCTCCATCATTCCCCGTAGGTCATAATGATCATCATCGCAGCATCGAACACCACGGCTCTATCCGTACGTATGTAGGTAGGTGTGTCTGACTAAGTTAGGCCGGAGGCGAAACCCAAGTGAAACCTCATGAATGGTTACATTAGCAATCGGGATTGGCCAACTTTCCCGCGAGAGCGAGAATATAGAAGAACGCTTGCTGCGCGAGGGACTTACCAGCTATCGCTTCGTGGCATTGTATAATAGTAATCCTAATCATTTGAATAGCTTACCACGCACAAACGCTAGCCAAACAGGGGAACAGTGTGTTCGAACAACTTTGCATCTACAATACACAGAGTGTTATAGAAATAGCCGAAACAAAATGTTATTTATTCATTAGTCGTATCCGCGTCTTTCGTAAGGTTTCACTACGTCTCTATATTTTGCTCGACTCTCACGTTGAAGTGACTCGTAGCAGAGACATTGAACTGACAGTAGCTGTTCCGCCACTCAATCTACGAATACAACAGAACGCCATCTCCCAACGACTTGTGCTATACCAACAAAATTAACTGTGTCTAATAATCACGCCGCACATAAATTAGCTACCACAATTGCAGTTCCGTTAATTATTAACCAATAAAAGCTTCACTTTTTCATGCTATTAAGAAGAATCGTGGCAACAGAATACTCTCTCTCTCTCTCTCCATGTCTATCTCTGATAGTAAAGCGTTAGACGACAGCCACACAAGCAGCAGAGGGACGGTACCGCCAGGTCGGTTGGTCTGCTGCCAGTTCCGAGTGTATGCGTCTGCATTCATGTCTGTGGGTATTTCGAGCGTTCCTTTTTCCCTTTTTGTTTGTTTATTTGTTTGTTTTCGTGTCTTGACGTTTGCGAACGTGCGTCCATTGCAATAAACAGTTGAAAACAAGTAGTGGAACGTTACTCAAGAAAAATGACTGGCGACTAATAGCCTCCGCCGACAGAGTGCGCTCGCACCCGGCGCTGGCCGCTTGTCCAGCCGGGACACCCAGCCGACTCATCATCACAGATAAATGCCTACAGTTTCTTCGGTATCTTCCGACTTCGCCTATTCTTTCTTTCTTTCTTTCTTTCTTTCTTTCTCTCTCTCTCTCCTTCATTTTTATGTATATCCCTATGTATATATTTATATGCTGTCTCGTTGCTTGCCATTTTTCACCAGCGTAACTAAAACAAGTCCCTAGACTTCATTCACTCTTATGACTGCCACCAATAATATAAGTATTATCACCTGAAATAGTTAGGTGGATCTTAAGCGATCCTTGATCTTGCTTCCTGCGTTCATTACCTACGCTCGAGTGAACCTACTCTCTCTCTCTCTCTCTCTCTCTTCTGTCTCTCTACAAGTTGACCTGTTCATTTACAAAAAGTTAAGGGGAACTATTTTAACTGTTGCTGTCATGACTAACCACACTAGATACTCTCAATGCTGTCTCCACTAATCGTCTAATGTAACAAGTCTCGATAGACAGGAATAGCTTAATTTCTCTTCGTCTAGCCGATGCTCAATCAAAACACCTTTAGTGTTCAAATTCAAGCCAACCACACACCCCGTACAGACACTGCTCGATGGAGACACGACCTAGTCAAGAGCAAGCATAAGTATTGTAAAAGCCGAGTACATAAAATAATCACACAAAAATCATTACCAAAGATGACGGCGTCCTGTATGACTGGCAACAGCTGCTTGTCTGCCACCGCCACCGTTGCGTTCTCGAGGCGACAAGCGAACAACGGATTCTTTCAGGCGTAACAAAGTATCGCACAATTTGCGTCGCAACGTCTCATGGGCCAATCAATGATGAATGCTTGAACCATGTGTAGCAGCTGTGTCACGATAAAAACAAAGGGACTTTCCCCAGCTATACGATAAATGACCAGCTGCAGAAGTTCCCGCTCGGCGTTAATATATGTCCGGGGGATGTCCTGCTTTCGAGGAGATAGAGAAATGAACATTATTCCGCAGCGGCAGGTTGCTACCTCATGGCTGACGGACATACAGAGACAACTAAGCTCTGCTCGAACAACGACTGGCGATTATTATTATTATCCTGCCAGTGGCTTCACATATCGACGCATCTTGCAATTGAATCCTTCTTCTGTTGTATAATTTGACTCGAAAGCAAAAAAAATCTCGCCATATTCGGAAATAAAAAACAAAAATCAAAAAAGAGGAACAGCAACCTGCACACCTAGCTACACAGCAAATGAATGCTATCGTATACAAAGAAACGACACAAGGTCCTTCCATGCCAACCCGGTAACCAGAGGCATGAACGTGTACAATTCATCATTGATAGCAGCCATGATCATCAGGTAGAGTAGCGACGGTATGCGTTGCAGTGGGATGAACCGGAAAGAAATTCTGTCGATTTAGGGACTATTGTACATTTCGGGTTTACTGCGCGTCTGCGCCACCGCGCCCGGTGACCCCTCTCCCCCGCCCCTCCCGGTGCAGCTAGAGGTGCGTCCACTGATGCCGTTCCAGTTGGACGATACGGTGACAAAATGAACGAAGGATTAAAAACTCACAAGAAACATCGAAGCGCAATCATCATCGATCTGTCAGCGGACGGCGTCGGGACGGCGAGAAACAATTACTTAGTTTCTTTACCTACTGGCATTGTGAATTCTACCCTCTTTCATCTATCTCCGATGTGCACGACTAGGCGTTCAGCAAAGAAAGCTTTCAAAGTCCCCGTCGCTGCCGATGAGAGGATGCTGATGCGCTCAATGGCGAAGGTTCTGCTTGCTCGACCCTTCATTATCGTTGGCCTGATCGGACGGTGACGCGTTGTTGGTGAAGGAGTCCGGTCGACGTTGAGTGGTTGAGAAAACTGCGCTCGGATAGAAGAAGAGGTGAACGGGACGAGTCCAGCCTTGACGAGTAGCACTGGTCGGTCGGATTGATTTTACGTACAGTTATATATATATAAAGAGGTTATATATATATATATATCTCGGGCTCGATGGTCTATGCGAGCGGCGAGGAGAAGTCGTCGTCATCCGGTTGTAATACAAGCGATGGACTAAGCAACACCGTGTCACCGTCATTGTCCAGTGGACTCTGCATCTCCGACTCCGTCTGCAAACGAAAGAACACAACGGGAAATAGTGATATAGATGGTGTGTGTTAGTGGTTCAGGCGAAACAACGTGCAGATATTATATATATATATATATATATGTGAAGATTTGTTAAAACATGGAGCAGAAGCTGAAGGCAGGTCACGGGAACCTCAAAATGCAATGCCGTATACCATACCTCCCACTGAGGTGGTTGTTTTAAAAGTCGCATATGCATAAGTGGTTGAAAAGCATTGACGCCCTTCGTAGCGTCCCAATCGAGATCGACGTTCCATTGAAGTATTCTGTCAACTCGATATCTTCCTCGAAATGAACCGCACGAGCGTCATAGCTAATGTACTTAGGACAAGCTATGGCTATTAGTTTCATTTGGATGAAACCACCGTGAATCAGTGGATCATTTGGTACAGGGTAGCGACGACGACGACGATGACATGCTCATGGAATGCTCTACGTGAATTCACCATAGTGATGTGCATATGCATATCAACTCTTACTGCTGTCGAAAGCTAAAACCACAATAAATACGATTAATTAATTGCCATTTGGCAAGGTCTACAATTCGAAAACATATAGACTTTCTTGTGTATTCGAGAAAATTCGCTTTTCTAGGTCCCGCATTAGCAGGAGCGTCTCAACGTATCATATTCTTGCGTTCGTAATTCGCTGGTGAGTACTTTAGTAGAAGAAATATTTTTTTCTGATCTACACATATTTTGCCTACATTCTATACAATGTTATGCAGCAAGCTGGTAATATTTGCATAATGCAAGAGCGAATTTTGATTTTATTTAATTTTGTACACTCGAGTTTGGTCATCTCGTAACATCAAACCCTAAGGATGGCCGAATAAGCAACACATGTATTGTATCTAGAAAATAAATCGTTCAAAGTGTTGTCCAGCGATCCCGAAATTATCCCGATTTACAATGCATAATTAGAATCTCCCTTCATATTTCACTGCATACGAGGAGCAATCTATCAGACAAGATTTAGTAGAAGAAGAAATTGGCTCCGTTGCGTATCCACCATGTGTCCGATGTCACGCCCAACCGGCAGAGTCATAAAGCAATGTCAGTGCTGGTGATGGATGCGGTTCGTCATTAATTCATGTCTCACCTTCGCTGTTCACCTATATAGAAGCTTTTCATATGTAGCTTTTCATATCCCGGCGGATGGGTTCAGGGAAAAGGTATGCTTTATAGGGCTTGAGAAGGTACCACGTGCAGCTACGGTCCCGTTCAAATTTGATTTAGCTAGACTCATTTCTAAGCGTTTCCTCTTGAGGGCTCCTCTGGCTAGAGAGCATTAACGTTGGCAAGTGCATCCAAATGAAACGAACTTGGGTCTGGCTCTTGTTGCTCGTGGTAGTGCCCGAGATCACTTTATAACCGATATATATATATATATATATCATATGCCCACAGACGATATGATATATATCATATCGTCTGTGGGCAATAAAAAAGAGTTTTCCCCAATTCCCTAATAATAATAATTATTATTATAAATTGTGCTCATCAATGCGACGATTATGCGTGCCTTGCCTGGAGATGCAGTCATTGTGTAATCTGTACTCACCATACGTCGTAACGACGGCCATAGACTTGAAGGAAAAAGCGCCGCTTGAACTTCATTTTGTTTGCGCCCAGTTCCTCTTCGCCCAACCACTGTGCTGTCCGCACACTGGGGGTGGAATTACAGAAAATCAACTCAAACATACTGGCTTGATCGACAGTTGGGTCGGGCATTCATTCAGTTGCCGTTATGCAACAAAGCCCTTGCGTATTAAAATTGAAGACAATATTTCTTTTTACGTGACCGAACCATTTTGCTTTGATGGTCAGACCAACCCCTTCTGTATAGAAGTAGACAACCATTTCTTAGATGACACCGGTTTTCCGCAAACCCTTTCAGCAATGTCATCCGCCAAACCAAAACCTTAGCACCTTCTCTATGCCGAGTGTCGGCAAACACGCCGGCATAAATGCTGCAAACGGCTGCAAATTCTATAACGTTCTAATAATAATAATGCCGTAATTCTTGCCATTCGAACGAGACTCGGCCACCGTGGCAACCATCGATAGTTGGCTGAACGGCTACTTCGGCGCAATATTCACACAAATACACATCCATATATCGCGTTGCCGTACCATCTCACATGTACAATGTCGTTGTTTGTGTCGTATCGATGTAGCGCGGTACTCACACACTCTCACACATGTGTCATTGTTCGATCATCGTCTCACCTTGGAGTAGTAGTAATGCGGCATGGTGACGGTGCGGAATATGCGCAGTGTACGCGCCCGGACAGCCATTCGATTATCGGGCTTCGACAGGAACATGAGTAGGCCAGCCAACATGACGGCCAGGGCACTCAAAACGACGACAACGCCCATAGGCGAACTACCACCGCTTGATCCACCAGCGCCCATGTGCGACCACGCCATCGCTGGATGCTCGACTCGTGAAGGACAAACGTACTCCGTAGGCCACGAGAAGATGTAATGACATGACTTTGTTTCGTAGAGGAACGACTGGAAGATTGATCAACAAAACAACGAAGGCCTCAGCGTGAGACGATGCTTTTAGCAAATACGCTCGCATAAGGATTTGGAATCCGTGTAGTTTTAGAGCTCGTTGTCGAAGCAGTACACGATTGTTGGATCGCTCACCGATCAAAAACGCCGACCGGTGATAAAGGAAAAAAAATACACCCGGTTTAAACTCTATTCCTTCAAATTCACTTCAAATGCTGCAACATCAACGCGTTCGGTGAATCGGTTACCTGACCTTCGCGTGCGTTATCATTATATTTCGCTTTAGTATTGTTGCCTATTCGAAGAGATCAAGCCAAAAACTTACCGGGATGCCGATTCCGGCCTCGGGGTCGCAGGCGAACGTAAATATGCTCTTGATCGTTGAGTTTGGTACGTGCAGACAGGTGGCGAGAGTATCGATAACGAGTAACAGCTCCGAGCCTCGAACGTAGAAACGCTGCCTGTTGGCAGAGCCGATATTCTTCATAAAGGTGCTGCGCTTGGCCTGGCAGACCGCGCTCTGTGCGCACGGCCCCATTCGCCAAAGGATCCGGCATGAGCTCTCAGTGCACACCTCTCTCAGGTTCACTAGATACGTATAGTTATCCTGACCGTGCCGGTACTCGAGCGTACGGAACGTGCGGTTAAACAGCGCGGTCAGATTGTACGCCCTATGCATTGCGGGATCGATCAGGTAGCCACCCCTTTGTACGACGAGAACGTCTGTGGCCTCGGGACAGGCGTATCTGGTCGGCCACTCGAACTTGTGCGTGCACGACTTCGATGTGGGGCCGGAGACGAGCTTCGGCGACCCGATCGAGTCACCATCGAGATCGCACTTGATGTCAATGATCGTCTTCGGATGCTGGCCCGGCAATGGGCAGACGGATGGATCACCACCATTGTACGTGATGCGCACCGTTGAGCTGTCCTCAACGACCATCTCCCTGGAGGGGTACTCGCCAAGGGAGGCGAACTCGCTCCTATTGTCAAGCGTCCTCTTCTCGACACAGACACCACTTTTGCTGCACTTGTCAATTGCCTCTAGCGGCCACTTGTGGCTCATGCCGCAAATGTTCAGGTAGAACGTACTGCGCGATTGTGGATCCTCCAGTTTCCACGCATGCGAAACGGACGATAGCATGGTGAGATCGAAGGTGGATGAGCCGCGCCGCGCAATACAGTCATGGCCCTCGGCCGCTTGCAGTTGCTGGGGACTGCATGCCTTCACGGTTTTCCATCGGAACACGGTCATGCAGCCGTATTGGCGTTCGACAACTGGGGTGCCTGTATCATAGAGAGGGTCGCACTCAAACTCGACGATGGCACCGTATGTCTTGCCAAGCATACTGACGCACTTGTCTCCGGTGGTGTAACGAACGAACAGACTACCGCCCTGGTAGTGATACGATTCAGCTACACCATAGCTGATATTTCTGATACTGCCCTGCTCCTTCGAGGTGAGGCAAAGTTCAGAGTTTCGACACCCGCTGATGCTCGCCGCCATATCCTTACAGACTGACATTGTGAAGTAACCCGAATCCCCACCATCCGGGCTATTCACCCTGACCTGTAACGAATTTGTGGCACGCCACGAGAAAACACGGAGTTATATATATATATATATATATATGTGTGCCAGCCACCAGCAGCAAAAATAGGTGAAGTAATTCTATGTACTTGTTGTAAAGCATGTTGCTGTATTTTGATAACTCTAAAACGGTGAGGAGTGAAATTATCCGATGTCGCTAAGAAAGGAGCCTTCGTAGACGAGAATGACAACCACGACTGATTGTTCGCTGATCTAACATTCACACCCATGCATGATCGATGTTAGTTAGGATTTGTCACAGGCAAGATTCACCTTACAGCTACAGTACAGTCATGCAACAAATAGATACGAGGCAATCGAACACCCAAAAACGAACGGCATTCCAACTAATATTTTGCATATTTCACCTGGACGCTGTAGGAACTCTGAGCAAAGAAGCACAAACAAAACGCAAACAGAACTTACCATATGGCCCCATTCAGCCTAAATATACATAAAGACGATTAGCATTGCGTTATTACATATGAGAAATCACTTAGACATATCATACATACAAGCGCATCGTACACATTCTGAAGGTGGAAAACAGTAAATAATATATACCAAGATTACACATATTCGATCAAAATCGGAACGGTAAACTTTGCAATAGGGGACATTCAGTCGAAGGCCGACGAATATTGCCGAGTCTTAAATCATAACAGTCTATGATAATGGCACGAGAATTGGTTGAGCGAAAAAAGACCTACGATTCACTTTTGATATCCTGTCCACACATTGTTGGTCGCTTACCATGAGACGGTTTAGATGCTGGCTATATACGTCAAATGGGAGTAGTGGAGGCCCCATTAGGCAATTCTCGAATTATATATATATATCGGGGTACGAAATTCGAGATGTATTAGTGTAACATCCGGTAGCTTGAAGAGGTGACGCAATCTATGCTTAGCATCGCGACTGATCAAGCTTCGAATTTTTCAAGGGGTGTTGGTTTTTAGCTGTATGCTGATAGCTCCTTTATATTACTGTTGGGCTGAATATTTGAAAAATACTCAGCATCTAGAAATCTAGCAATTCGTAGAAGGTTATCCTGGCAAACGTCAGGCTTCATGCAAGACAAGACATGAGCAACGTTATCAACCTTAAAGCTGGTTGAAATCTAAACGCCGGAAGTTGCACGGGATTCAAGCAAATCGATACATGGCTAGCCCGTGGACTTACGTTAACCTTTGGAAGCAAGACACATACGTACTAGCTTAACATTCGTATGAGGGATGATGCACGATTCGTCTAAAGTTCGAGTATAGAGATAGGCCAATAGCGAGATATGACATGATCTAAGAAATAACATTAACGCATGCGAACTAAGTCATGCAAGACGCAGCGTTACTGCTGAGGTATGATGTCTCTTTTGTAGAATCCTTTTGTGAATTGACCTGTCCTTCTGGTTTGGACATGAATTGTGTACACTTGCCACATGACATTATTTAGCTTAAACTATGTACTAACCATACACGAGTGTTAAAAATTAGCCGATTCCGAAATCACACATACCTGATACGGCGACTTTTTGGCTAGCGGCGCGAGATCGAGCGTGATCCCTCGTTGCGGGACTGGAAAACTGCAGTTTCCACGTGGATTTATTTGATGGGTGTCGGCGGATCCGGCACAAACAAGATTTGTCCTCCATCGAAATACGTGGAGGCATTCGGCCTGATCAACATCGACGAGGACCGGTTCGCCAGCGTCTTGTGAGTAATCGCACTCGAAGCTGATCCGAGCTTTATACAGTTGGGCACTATCCCACTCGCAGCGACTGCCATTGACATACAGCAGGGTAACCGAATGCTGGAAATCGGTAAACGGCTCGAGGAAGGTGTGTCCTAGGCTTTCGACCTGCTTCGAGTTGACGGCCACTCGAACAATTGCGGCATTTGGAGGCATCGTGAGATAGGGTCGATGCGGTTCCAGGGGGCGACACACGCTCAGATAGTATTCATAGCCAGTATCCAGGATGTTGCGCGCTCGATGGCTCCGAGTCGACAACGGCGACAAATCAAACAGCTCCTGATCCTCGTAGTGGGCGCATTGCAGGACGTTGAGACAGGCCAGCTCGGTCGGCCAAACAAATCGGTACTCACAGTCGTCGGGTGACTGCGACACAAATTGAGGTGCGTCGTGGCCAAAACCCGCTGACGGACACACGAAATGTATGATCGCCTTCATCGTACGCGACTCGTTCTCGTTAGCCAGACCACACTTGTCACCACCCTCGAACACCATTGCCAAAACGCCGTCGTCCCAGATTAGATGCGAACTCGGCGGGGCGATCTTGTGGACGTCGTGCCGATTCTCAAGACAGATGCCCGTGTCGTGACCGCAGGACGTCTCCTTCGCGGAACCGCAAATGTTCAGCTTGAACGTGCCACCCGATGGGCCGGGAACGGCGTACGGCGATTCGTTATCGCCCCGGACGAGCGAATACAGATCGATGACGGGCCTGCCGGCGGATGGATGCACAGCGGTGCATGTCTGATTCTTGGTCGGCTGGATATCGCGGCTCTGCGGGCATGCGTGTGGTGTGTTCCAGATGAACAGTGCCTCGCAGTTCTCGTTCATGATGTGCACCGGTCCCGAGTCCTCGCTGTGACACACAAAATCAATGAGTGTGGACCAGCGATTTGTAGAGCCCGGCGCTCCGCCGTCGGCGCAAGGATCGCCATCCTGATACCGGATACGTACAGCACCTACGCCACCACATAGAGGAACAATCACGTAAGCTGACGTATACATATATATGTTAATGTATCCAACTTTCTGAACAGGCCACATTCGACTTTTAATTGAAAACAACAAAAAAAGAAAAAGAAGCAGCGAAGCGAACGGGCTAAACAAACATTGTACAAACAGTAGAAAGCACTATGTAAGTATTTTGCATTTTCCATTGGGTTTTCATTTCGGTCAAGTATTGGGATACGCTGTGGTGTGCATTGCAATTGTGAGTAGCTAACCACAAAGTGAATTCCGTTTTCAACGTTCTCTTTCAATCAAACAATCACTGTCAAAATGACAGACAGATAGATCGCCAAGGCGGATTAACTAATGGACAGGTGGTTTGAAAGCAACCTTGAAAACGGAAACCGTTAACAATCAGGCTTAGCTTTGAATTGGAGCAACACGTACCCTTGCGGGTTCCTGAAAGTCAAAGATACGACGCTCATCAATCGAAATGGTCACTGGTATTGTCTGGGTACTGTTAGTCTGGCTGCAGTTTGTGGCTTCCATTTCGTTTGTGTTCTTTGCATTCAGCTAATTACACGAGATGACACTATCATCGTTCAACTTACGCTCATCCTTAATGTAGTATGGTCCGCGCGACACGACACCCAGGTTCACCGTTTTGTCCCCGTTGATAACGCACGCTCCCGACGAGAATCCACAGGTCAGTGCACGCATGTGCACGATGGAGCGGCACACGTTCACAACATACTTCTGGCCAACCTCGGTCAGGCTATCGGGGGTGACGTAATTCCAGCGCGGTGCCGACAACGGGGTCAGATCAACGAGGCCATCAGGCGTTTCCACCTTGCAGATCTGCTCGGTGCGCGGTGGACACGCTAATTCCGTGTACCAGCTGAAGACGAAGCCGCAATTGTCATCCATCGATTGAAATTCCGGCGCGGTCGATCCCACCTTGGCCGAATGGTCACAATAGAAATTGATCGTTGTGCTACGATTCTGTTTGGGATTCGCGCAGCCGGCCACACCGTTCGTGTAGACGAGCGTCAGGATGCCGGTGTCGTACTGCAACGTCGACGTGGCCTTGCCGAGTGAGATGTTCTTGCCATTGGTGCCGATCAAGCAGGAGCCAGCCTCTTTGTCACCGCCACACAGAGCGCCAGCGTCAGGTAGCGGGTCGCACACGGTCATCTTGTGCATGCCTTTATCATCGGGGTTGTTCACCGTATAGACCTTGTTCTTACCACCGAGGGCACTCAGATCGAACTGGTATCCAAAGTTGGGCTCTTGCACCTTGCAGTCGGAGCCCACCATTTTCTTTACCGGACAAGCTGCTGGCGTTTCCATATAGAAGACGTATTCGCAGTCTTTCGAGCTGAATCAACGAGAAAATGAGACAACGGAAATCGATTCGTGACGAGCGCTATATTAATAAATAAGCTCATTAGCCTACTAAACATATATTACTAACACCTATCCTAAATATGGAACTACCAATCGTAGGGTCGTACTCCTTGCGCATCACATGTGGCTGAATCACCATTTCACATTTAATTACACTGAATTCATTCTAGCATATAATCGGGATTCCATATTTCCCTAGTGTAATTTGCAGGTTGGCAATGTTAGCTTGCATGCGCACGTTCCCACATCAACATCGTTTGTATAAGAGCTAGTTACTGGGCATGTCAATTAACACTTGACCTCACTATCCTAACCTGACTACTCACTTCTTAATAATCTTAGGTGTCTCGTGAGCATTCGGTGTACACGCAAGCGTTATAAGGCTTGACTTGAACTTCGGGTTCGCCTCCCCCTGCGTGCCGTTGCTGAACTGAGTGCTGCCAAAGCGGCCCTTCTGTGGGGGGCACTTGTCACCTCCGACATAGTGAATACCAATTGTGCCATCTTCGCCGAAAACAATATTCTCCATATGTCTGCCGAGGCTTTCGCCCATACGGTTGCTGTCGTCGGTATGCGTAGCGCAAGCGTACGACCCTTTAGGGCAATTGTAGCCACCCTCTGCGGTCGACACCGTATTCAGCTTTTTGCATACATTAAAGTGATACTTCTGCTCAGCGCCCGCCAGATAGTGATAGTCATACGAGAGGGGTGAGTATTCCTGAGCTTCCCAATTCGATAGCGCGGCGTGGGCCAGCGGTCGCAGATCGTACACATGACCCGTTTCACTGTTGATGATCTCGCAGCTCGTCTGAAAGCCGAATAACACCAGCGTCAATAAGCAACATGTATGCTCACGTATGTGGCCACTCAGTGGATCAAGAGCAGAAATATGTCCTCAAAGAGATCTCATGTTTTGTTAACGTCCACTCGAACAGGATACAGGGCTCCAACCTTTTTGGTGGAGTGGGTACTATTATAATATATATATATATATATAGTACAGTCATTAGATAGGTACAACATGGCAATCATAGTGTTCGTCCACACAACAAACATGATTATCTGCCTCACTACGAAACCTGGACCAGTCATGATAGCATTATACCAAAGATGCATACGTACAGGATCATTTCTGTAACGTGGGCAGACTCCACTCGAGTAGAAGTTAATCCGATGAACCTGATCGTCACCTAGGGGACCTCTAGCCTCGATTACGTTCTTCTTAGCAGATTGCGCCGACGTACAGACCAACTCGATTTCGACGCGCGTCGTTCGACCGGCAGCAATTTCGCCCATATAGCTAAGTTGGAGGCTGTCGACGCCGACATAGTCGAGCTGGTAGCCGGTGGCGCCAGCGAGTGGCACTCCTTTAGCCCGTCCATTTCTGTCCGTGGTGACTAGACAGACGCTGACATTATCGCCAGGGCAGTTTGTGCTGTTCCGGATGGGTCCGCAGATGTTGAACTCGTACTGACCACTGGTGTAGAACTTGTCCGCTCGCATATGGGTAATATTGAAGACGTCACCTGTCAACCGATCGACGACAGCGCATTCGTCTCTCACAGGCTGGTGTCGAATCGGACAGGCCGCCTCGGTAGTCCACAGAAGCGAATAGCCGCACTCGTCCAGTTTTCCTAGAGCGAACAATGGGGAGCGGAGAGAGAGATCGAATCGAGTTGAGCATAACGTAACATCGTTGTCAATTGGTCTCGTTCCTCTACGACGGGCCAAGTAAACGGGAACATATCGTATGCATCCCACCAGACGCCAGCGTAGAATCTTTGGAGTTCTTTATCATCTTTCTTTATCTGAAGATTCTTGCCAGGTACCAAGGAAGGA
Organism: Stratiolaelaps scimitus; assembly: GCA_019614645.1. Classification (NCBI taxonomy): domain Eukaryota; kingdom Metazoa; phylum Arthropoda; class Arachnida; order Mesostigmata; family Laelapidae; genus Stratiolaelaps; species Stratiolaelaps scimitus. The sequence goes on from JABWDB010000028.1 coordinate 3,354,034, forward strand.
AGGGAATAAGCAAAGGTGGCCCCGACAGGTCCCCTCATAGTAATACCTGAGAGGTTAACAGCTGAGGCCTGTCTGATAGGGGAACAGCTGAGGGTCAGCTCGAAAAACAAGTATTTATTATATCGTATGCATCACTTGCATGCTATTGACAATGCCAAGCACGAATGATTCGAGATGGCTCATAGGACTTATGTGGTCCTGCTCACTTTACTCACCCATATATCGGAGGTACTCTCCGTTAGCCTCTATCTCGTCGTCGCATTGGAAGTGGATAACCGTCCGCATCGAGGCGGTCCTTCCACGGCGAACGCACGGAGCTCCATTGCTGTAGATGAGCATCAGCTGATCTCGATCGTCAGCCGACGTCGGTGGGTCAACTGCGTGCCCAGCGTCAGCAAACGTGGCAGTGCCATTCGGGTAAATTGTCTCAACGCACACAGCCGCCAGAGGATTGCACTGCGGCGGCGGCCGGCGTAATGGCCGGCACATGGATACGTAGAAACGTATGCGGATCGCCGAGTCCTTCGTATCAGTCGTCTCGAATACCCAGTCGCGATCCGGGCGCACCCTCGTCAATCGGGACAAATCGAACAGGTGACCACTCTTATCACTGGCCTGCACCACACAGCTCTGGTAATGGGCGTTCATCGCGGGACAAGCAAACGATGTCGCCCAGTTGAACACAGTCATGCCCGGCTGGGTCGTAAGCACCTGGGGCTTGCCAATACCCGCGTCGAAATCGCAGTGGAAAGCGATATTCGATGATTCCGCCTTGTCCGTGTATACGACAGTGACGAGGCCACCGTTGTAGATCAGGGTGCTCGATGCTGTTCCCAGCGGCGTCGTCTCACGCTTGTCCGTTAAATTGCGCCGGCACACCGCCGCCTTCGAATCACTGCCGCAGGTGTAGGCGCTCGGCAAGGCGCCACATACAGCGACATCATACTCGAAATCGCCCGAGGTGATTTGCTGAACGCCATGCTTGGCTAGCGGCGTCAAATCAATACGGAATCCATGGGTGTTATCCTCCACCATGCACGTGTTGTTGGTCAAGGATACTGAAATATACGTATAAAAAACGAGCATGTGATATAGCAGATGAGGAAAACGACTGGACTGGTCAATGCTGCGGTAGCGAAGTAGGCAAAAAAAGCAGATCGTGGTCAATTACATTAAATAAGTTTCTTACTCTAAATGTTAATTAACCACGGACGGCCATCGTAGCCTGGAGCTGTCGGAAGAAATCGCTACGGAATCCTATTGATCGAAGGTTAAGTATCTAACTGATGAATAATGTTAACTCACTCACCTTGTGGACACGCAACAGATGTATGCCATTCGAGATGCAACTCGCACTTTTCCTTGTCAAACGCAAAATATCGCGGGCTAGCCCCGTGTACACCAGGAGTGCACGCCAGATGAATCAGGGTCTTGTATCGCTTTCCAGTCTTGCCTTTGCATTCGTCACCATCACTGAACTCGAGAATTCCCACGGGTGAGCTACTATTCTGCAATAGTCGAACGGTTGAATACCGGCCAAATCGAACAGCCGTCGAGTTGTCTCGGGCCAAACCACAAACTGCTGAATCCATGGGGCAATTCGCTAGGTGGCCAAGCTGTCGAACTGGCGAGCAAACGTCAGCGTAGAGATTGAAATCGAAACGGTCGCCATCATCTGCCACATACCACGAACCTGTTTCGTGATACAGAGCCGACAGATCCATCCGGAAGTCGCCTGGGATAGAAGGAACGGTCGAGCAGTGATTATTAGATTATGTACCCTATGCTCTACAAGTCAGACATGGTAACACAGCTAACTATATAAATGAAACATCTATGATACTACTAAACATATATATACATACAGAAATGTGCATATACTGAATTGTTGAATTCTATATTGAACTATGGTAGCATGCACCAACCATTTGTGTAGTGGCAGCTTTCTTGCAGCTCGCTGTAATCGGCGTTCTCATCGCCGGTGAGGACGTCCGGTATACAAGCCGAAACGGTTTTCCATTTGAAGTTAATGATGCACAAGTCTGTGTCCACCGAGACGAGTTCGGGGGCCCCGAACGTCGCTTCCGAGTCACAGACAAAGTCAATCACGCTGCTCCATTTTCGGTTTGAATCCGGACTGGCAGAACAGAGCATCCCATCAAAATACACAAGAGTGGCACGGCCATCGGTGTATCTGGCAATCGAATAACGAAATACATATATAACATGAATAGGTTAAACATGTGATGGTGGACGGTATTGCTGCTGACCGACGAGAACACAGAGAATCAGAGTTATTTTTACTGTAAATTCATAATGATAGATCGTTACGTCAGACGCTGTTCTCTATACTCTATGAATGGTAAATACGAACTTAATTGGAGCTAGAAATGAGCGCAACGATTTCATTATTGCACACCACCGAAGTACTGGTTCACATATATATATATATATAAATCTCTCTCACGTGCTCGCTATCTCTATGTATTACATATATATATATAGGTTATATTCATATGAAGCTGCACTTCAAGGCACAATGCTAAAATCCTTGCACTTTATGCTAACTACATATATGGCGTTCAAAAAGTTCCCATAGGTTCCGGTACCCCGTGAAATTTAGTCACTTGTGGGAACGATTCGCTTTCCCCACAACGACGGCATGCTGTTCAAAATACAACTAGAATTAGCGGGCACACCTTAGATGGGCATCGGCCTTTGATCCAAGAATAAACGCATTTCCGTTCGAGTCGTTGTAACAGACGTTGGCGGTAATGGTGCTCGCCATTTTACCGCACGCACCTCCATTTCCAACGCCGTGATTGCAGATATCGATCACCACGTCATGGTGTTTACCCATGATAGTCACGTCCGGCACTCGGTGCAGACCTGATTAGTGACGACAACGACATGGGATAACGAACACAATTAAAAACCTATGCTTAGCTGGAGAACCGCAGTCATAGAACGCTCGTTGAATAGAGAGCATTTGCAAAGACCTAAACTACCGAAGCCGGTCGTTTTTTTGTCTTCAGATCGTTCCGTGAATTTTGCGTCACTCCGTTACTTGGGGGCTCAGGAGTGTAACACCTGATGATGCTTCATTGTTTTATCAGAATTTTAATCATCATCTAAATAATTAAATGATATTAAAACAGAGATATTAGACCTAAGAGAACCGGAGTATTCTCCCGATGTTATTTATGCTAATGGAATGTTATTAGTATCCAGTCTCCCCTCTGGACAGGCCAAGTGCGTTATAGTTAAGTGCATAATGCATCGCGTGCTGTGCGCTTGCGTTGACTACAAGTAAAATCCGCATTGACGAAAACCGTCTGTGAAATCCGTGTTGAAGATTGTAGCTAATAGGATACCCTTATTTTTTGGGTTAAAACCTCTATTTTTCCCTATAACCCATTCATATTTGCTACGCATACCCATACTACTACCAACACCCACGGAATGGTACCTTCACCTTAACGAAGAGCATAGGAAACAGAAGTGATAGTTTGTGAAGCTGCCGCAAGAACGGCGGCAGCCTGAAATCGATTCAAGATGAAGAGAGATCGCAGGGAGGAACAAAAGTCGAAGCGTCGGTAGCGGCACTGACAATTTGTTTGAACTCACCACGGGCTATTACGGTACGCGCAAAGAGACATATGTCAAGCGAACGCATCGAGAAGTTTGATGTCGGCGATCGGTATTCAACAAATCGAAAACAAACATAAGGTAATCAGATAACGGTTAGCGTTCATTGTAGTCATGGAGGAGGTGGGTGAGAGAGGAGAAGGTGGTTATGACAATCAAAGTGAAACGAACAAAGTATAGGAGACTCAGCGTATGGCTCAGTGTGCGACTCTGTATAATGGATATGCGTTTAGTTTGTCAGGGTGTATTCAGTGTTATGTTGCCAGTCTCCCTATTATAGTGAGTTATTGAGATAGGCTTGGTTTTTAGCTCTGCAAGTTGTCTCGGTAGAGCTTTGCATCGGATCCTTGCAGCTGACGCTAGATTCACTGATAGATATATAATAGTAGACTAGATTGTTTTCTTGTATGATGATGTTGACAACGATGTTGACAATGTCAACTTGCAGAATAGGATTACCGTTACCGTGCAGTGGCACCTTCGATATCCGTATCATATCTATAGTTAACATTGTGCATTCGTAGCTGTAGTGTTCTCTATCAGACTGTTGTAAGGGTCTAAGGCATTGACACCACTGTTGTATTGTATTTCCGCCGTTATTGTCCTGCCAACATCGGTCAAACAGGCCGTAAACTGCAATCGAACGCTCGACATCAATGTGGCGTAACGACTGGCTCCTATGAACAACTCAACAGAGAATGGCACTCACACCCTGCAATAATCGACGCAATTCGCCGCTTACTTGAGCTTTCGAGGTACCGATACTTAGACTTAGTTCTTGGCGAGGCAACGATAAAAAATCCCCGCCTTTAGGGTAACCACGCCATAGTTTGAGTAGTACAGCACTTATCAGATTCGAAACAAGCAAATCATCGTAACACAGTTGTCCGCTATACAAATCCGCTATGGGAGAACAAGTGGGTCTAGGTTAACTGGCTGCAGTTAATGCATTTGACAACATGAAATGCCGCGCGCGCCCGCCCGCAATTGCTACGACTTTTTTCCCGTCCGAATATGCGATTTACAACTGTTAGCAAAATGGAAACTCCACGCTGACGTGACACTGGGGGCAGCAAATCCTGCGAGACTGTATTTGTTTTCCATTCACGTCCATTTAGGCATATTCTGTTCCAACGTACAGTCGATATAAGTCAGCGCTGGGTTATCGACAGTAATCAGTAGATGTTCGGTGTAGATGGATGCTGCCACTGCCGCATAGGCGTACAGCGAAGAGAACCAGCGGTAAAAAGAAAGCACACTGCTCGAATTCGACACGAATATCATGTAAAAAAAGTTGGCGGCCACAAACACTGTGAACAAGTCGGGAACACATTGTGTTCTATACTGGCATTTTGTTGGCTGCTGGCGACGTTCCGAGACTCGGCGGTGGCAGGGGAGAGCGGCGGATCTTTGACTTTCGGAGGGTACTTTCCCGACATTATCATTACCAGTGTCTACGATCATTTCGATAAATATTGATACTCTTCATAATATCCGCCAACATTGCACAAATACCAAATTCGAATCAATTCGCATATCGCGATCGTAGTTATTGGTCGTCGAAGCGAGTTCATACATAGTTAATTGCTCTGTTTGGCTCGAGTATCAATCAGTCACATAGGATTGCGTTCGACCTGGGGTGACTGTGACGGTGAAGGAGGTTAGGTTGTCGATGGATTGGAGTGTTTCGACCACTTATAAAGAAGCTTCACTTGAGAGAAGACATACGTGATCAAATAAAGTAGAATACATTTGGACAGGGTCCACCGAGAACGATAGTGTATGGCAGGTTTACGTTGCTACCATGCATCGATTATCAGCACCATCATTAGTATACAATACCACGCGACTCATTGCTGCACATATATTCAGAATGCTTATGTTTATCTGGGTGCGCGAGTGGATGTATCTCTCTTTCAGATACACTGGATGTTACATATATAAATATAGAAACAAACCTTGCAGTTGTGGGCATATCTGAATTGTTTACCAAGTGCACTGATTAACGTATATGAACATATTGGCTCATCCAATTGTATTAAAGGCTACGCAGTACTTTAACTAACTCAGCTGAGCCCGGTTCGTACCTTTGGGGTTGCGTAATCTAGCCAGGTCCAGCCTATTTCCGTCAATGTCAAGTTTGCATTGGTTCGCATCGCCAACAATAGCGTGTTGAGGGCACGCGTGATCAGTCTCCCATTCGATCATGTACTGGCATGAGATGTCCGCGAGAAGGCGTGGCGGACGATTCTGCAAATGACACAGTCAGCACACATCCAGCGGTGAGTTATCGATAAATGGTAACCTATAATTAACACCGCACACCTTAAAACGCATTGCATTTTGCCACAGGACTCGCACTCTGCATACTGATCACATTTTACGACCACATTGTCATACTGAATATATCATTACGATGTTTAAATATAATTGCTTTCCCTCACGATGACCACTACTGACCCTGCCACGTTTCTCTGGACATCGGAAGTGAATCACTGTGGATGGATCATTGCTACAGTTCTGGAACGGCTTCGCGTTCTTCGATGGCTTGTAGGTAATGATGAGATCACCGGTTTCCTTGATTAGTTGAACTCGGGTAGACGAGTTGATCAATCCGACGGTCTTCCACGAAGATTTACGTAGATTCAGACAAGCTGCCGTGCCGTGCGTCGTACAACCTAGACAATGGGTATTAGAGATAACATGCCAACAACTATGAGACATTCATACTCTGTGCTATAAGAGGCGACATGAATCAGGTGTATTTAAAGCGCACTATAAATGATATCTAATGATAAGTGCCTATAAGAAAATTATGATCATCTGGCTAGTATTTGAAATCTACTATTGGGGTATCTCAATACGGTCCGTAGTGGGGTGTTTAAGTAGAATGTTTTGCATACACAGTCCGTTGGTATTTTGTATATACTTAAGTGAAGTCATTAATTTTCTCATAACGAGTCCTACTTCAAGCAACCGATAAACACTTCGATTTAATTATTACGATTGGCGAGTCAAACAAATATTAATAACAATCAACCAAGTTGTTACCGATTAAGCTGTCCGTGATGTCCTGACAGATGTTGATGTAGAGATCGACTTTAGCGGCTTCAACCTTGTGGGCGCCACGCAGGCGGGTTAGATGGCTGAGATCGTATTTATGACCAGTAAACTCATCGAAAACATAGCAAGGCACCTGTACGCTAGGCTTAATCAACGGCAGCAGTCCTCCTGAAGATGACGGGCTATCAGTGACTGCAGGGGTTGTCGAGCTCTCGATACAGGCCGCTGAAGTTCGCCACCGCAACACTGTCTGACAGAAGACGTCTAGCATGTATTCGGGAGATCCCTGAAAAATATCAAACAGAACGCAGTATATAATATACATGCATATTTTTTTTTTTAAAGGGGGGGTGTTGGCATGCTAATGCATGCCAACACCATGACCGCCCCCCCCTTATGGAACTGTTGACGATGTTCAACAGCACCACCCTTCCCGGTATCGCTTAGCGCATTCTTCAGTAAGGGTGGTGAGATGTGTACAAGCCCAGCCACGAATGCATATAGATATATATATATATATATATATAGAGAGAGAGAGAGAGAGAGATGAGTAATTAGAAAATAAAAAATGAACGAGAAATCTGTTCCGTAAACTAGCCAGCTTGATTAGTTCAAACTGATCCAATAGTGATCGGTTAAACCCGTATGAAAAAGGCATTTTCAGAACAAGTTCAAAGTCGGTTTTTTCAAAGTCATCAGGTAACATTTACTACTGTGTTGGTCGGTGTAATGAAATCGAATTATGCACGACAAGCCTTTGTCAAGAGGCTGGATGATCTAGTGGTGAGCGTCTTGGACTGCTAGACCGGAGGGACGTGTGGGTTGGGTTCAAATCCTGTTAGACGCCGCGAATCTTTGGAGTTCTTTATCATCTTTCTTTATCTGAGGGTTTTTGCCAGGTACGAGTAAGGTAGACAAAATAAGCAAAGGAGGTCCCGACAGGTCCTGCAAGTGATACTTAGTATAGTGTTGGGGCCAGCCACATAGGGGAACAGATGCGGGTCAGCTCAACAAAAAAAAAGAAGAAAAAGCCTCTGTCAAGAAAGCATCGCCCCTTCAGAACAACGTTGTTCACCAGCACCTTTCATGGTTGCTAAAAAGGAGAAAGCTCTGTTGGAGCACTTCGCTCAAATCTGGTATTTAACTTACGTGCGTACAACCATATGCCCACTCGAGTGTTTCACTTGAATGCGGCGTTCTACATGATAGTGACAAATGTCGAACTATCGACAGCACCCGCGTTCATATACAACAACGTCAGATGATAAGCTGCCTATATCCCTCGCTCTATTCCATGAACTCCTACCATGGCCCCTACCTCGTGTGTGCTCACAAGGTGCTTCGTTCGCCTTGTCCTCTCCAGTGGCACAGACAACCCTTTGTCCTGCCATGCCAAACTCCATGATCTATTATAGCTTCCTCAATCGTTCTTAGCAGCACTCTCTCCCACCTATTTCGTAACCTGCCGTATCCATTATTCGGCCCCTGACACTCGTGAGGTGTCTCGGGAGGCTTTTCTTTTCTCTCGTTGGTTTCTTTGTGCCCGTATTTTTCCGGCACGGCTCGGCTTATTTTTTCGTTGCCGCCGCTGCTGCTTCTGCCTCTGCCGTCGTTATCGTCGTTGTTCCGATCTTGCTGTTTTGTCGTTGTCAATACGAGTGCCAATGTTAATATTACGATCAGCCGCTGTCCTATTAGCATTCGCGCACTGCCTTATTACCGTCGCTGCTGCCACAACGGCTAAACAGCTGCTGCCATGAACCGGCACTGGTGCGGCGGCTACTACAACTATCATTACAAGAGGACGAAGCAAATGAGGCAACGGAGAGCAATCCCTTCGCCCTTCTGGTTGGTCGCACTGTTCCTCTCTGACTCCCTATGCCCTTGGGTTCCCCTGGCCCATGATGAACATGCCTTGTTTCCATAGCTCGACTCTCTCTCTCTCCCTCCCTCCCTCTCGGGGGCTATTCGTGGTGGTGGTGGTGGTGTTGCCACGGTGGCATTACAATGAAACGTAAGCAAACACGAAAAACACACCGCCGAATAAAAAAGAAGATACACAACGACAAGAGGCCGATAACGAACTCTCTAATGTGAGCTTTTTGATTTTTTCCTAGAGCTAATTGGCTGCTCTTGATTTTAGCTGTCAACAATTCCTTGCGTGGCAAATGCCGCCGTTTTTCTCTCGTCTTTTATCCCTGATCCTCAGTTGAGCATCCCACTGACCGCAAGGGGGAGCTCAGTCAGTGGCGATCGAATCGAAACTTCTCCTCGAAACGATGTAATCACCTCGAACAGTGACAAAAATATGAATTCTTGCGAATACACTTGTATCCAACGCTAGGCGTACAATGATGGAGAAGGTACAAGTACGCTATGGATAGCTCTGCACGACCATGTGAAGGAACCTATTATATATATGCAGTATGCTAGGGCAGCCAGAAAAAAGTACTTTTACTCAATCGTCTGCAATCATTCAGTTGTCAAATGTGATTTGAGAGTAATTGCTTATCGGTGCGTCTTTCGTTAGCCACCAAAGAAGCGGCTCATCTTGATTATGGAAACTTCGCTAAAGTGCTATGTTAGTTGTTGCTATTGACTTTCGCTTAGCGTCGGCTCGTCCCTTCACTTGGTAAACTTGGGAACGTAACAATACTCCGTTGCGTGACATATAAGAGAACTTAAGCATTATATGCAGTTCCCTTAATAAATCAGTAAAGCTTTACTTTTCGTCTATGCAACTTTCCTCGTCTATGCAGCTTTCTAATACGCTATTCAGATTCTTCGTTGTAACGAGGCCTAGCTTTTATGTGGGGTCACCATTTTTGAAGAAGGACACAAATACGCTGGAATCATAGGGTACAAAGGAAGTTTCTTCGGAGACGTTGTATGAAATCGGTGTAAACCACAATCGAATTAAATTATCCTTATTAATAAGAAGGTAATCGATCTTCACAGAAACGGCAGACGTGTCGTTGTCTTATCGTTTGACCGAATGCTGACCACTTCACTGTTACTATTATATTAACATATATTATGTTGAGATAAGGCTTCACGTGGCGGCCCCAAGCTTGAAACACCGATTTCAATAAGTCGCAAAAAAATTGTCGAAAAAATATGTTCTATATATACACGTCGACTGTCTCGCTTCCGATGAGGAATTTGGCTGTATAACGTGATACTGTATGGTTATGGCACACCGCAAATATTCCTACAAATGCCCACCCTGCTCCAACCCCCTTTCATAAAGGAGCCCTTGAATTAAATTGAGAAACAATTGCATTGAATTGATTTCGAGCTCTAATACGAAGTGGCGCAGCAAAAAGTTTCTCTGACTTTCAGCGTTATTTTCTGCGCTGTCCGCTACTGGTGCGGCATATACCACCACCCTATGAACTGCTAACTTACCAAATGTGACCCGCACTGGAATGTTATGAGAACTACGGTCTCTTTGTGGAATGATGTCCGACAGTTCCCGCCCGTGAGGAAGAGGTAGTTCCTCCGCACTTCGAACGGTTGATGGGTCTCGTTGGCCCTCACCAGGATCTCGGCGCGGTAGGTGTTGTTCGTTGTGTACCGCGTGACATGGCATGCCAACGCGCCGTTGCACTCAACCGGCTGTAACTGGGAGCTGTCGCCGCCATTTCGGGTGAAATTGAGCGGGTCACACAGCGACAAGTACATCAGGTTCACCTCGTCTGCAATGGTTGGCTTCCGTACAACCCACGAATATCTGCAATTGCATAGTATTCGACATGCAATTTTATTTTAGATTCAGAAATGGCTATGTGGATACAGACAGTGACATATATATATATATATATATATATATATACACAGTTATTTGATAATATGGACGGCTACAATATCGATATGTTGTTCCTGACAACAACGTCGGAAACAATGGCGGTTAGGTCCTATTTGTGTCGTGAGCTTCTGAGCTTGACGGACTAGATAATATCCTGATCGGTTTGTGAAGTTGCAGAATTGCCCAGATGCGGGATAGATATGCCCTAGATGAGGTAATTTTAGGGGATTGACTTTGATAATTAGGTGCATTGTTTATAGTAAGGCTTATACTTTCCACCTCAGAAGCTCCCGCAATGTGTAATCGCCAATCGAAGGATGGGGATCAGTCATTTCATAAGCTACTACGCTACCAAAGGTTATTGCGCGATTAGCGATCGTAAAGAACTTAAATAGGCTGAAGCGATCAGTGAGTCTCGGCTGAGGTTCAAATCCGAGATCTTATTTTCTCGAGTTTCTGCCCCTCCTACCTCACCACAACGGTAGTCGAAATGTGCGGCTTTCTGTGTTTTAATAAACTGTTTACTTCAAACTAAACGAGTACTCTAAGCCTCTATCCCTATAGAACTAAGGTAATGCATGATTTCCAAAACGGTTCGTCATAATGTTTATGCTGCTGATTTAACTATGTATTTGACATATAGGAAGTTCAACAATACGTATGAACCCAAATCTAACATTGGCAATCGAGAGAAGATTGGTAAAGAGAAGATCATCATATTGAAAACTGTCAAACTGCACTGGTTTGATACTTCAACAGTAATTGGCTCAGCTATTGTTGTCTAATAGACCGAACCATGATCAGGCACGATTTATCTGGAACTCATTCCAAATTTCAACGCCCAAGATTCTTTACTTGACAATTCCTACCAAGATCTGCATAGGCATCAACTTACGATGGCCTTACATCTGCTGCGAGCGTGTTGTTCAGGCTTTGCTTTGTAGCCAGAAATCGTCAAAGGCGTGGTATCTAAGCCCAATAGCTAGAATAGCTGGGATACGTCTTCTCATTCCGACTTGGATAGGAGATATAAGATATATGTTTAGTACTTATGCGGGAACGGACATATATATATATATATATATACTGCCATTAAGAGCGGTTGTCTTATTGACTGGCTTCTTCAGTTCTTTGATGAAACGACCAAAGGCTTTCCCTAATCACTACTGAGTAGCGAATGATCGATGCCTAGAGGCGTTTCTGACGCGTCACAGATTTCGTTATATCTTTTCTTGACGTGACTGGCCACAAAGTGCGGGGGGGAGGGGCTTAAGTGGCAGGAAACCTAAAACTAATCGGCTCATGAGTATTGAGTTAACATTCAGCTTCAGACAACGATATCCTTCGTATTTCTTAGCCATTCACTTCAGCCTCGCTGCAATCTTCTCACCGCTAACTGAACGGCGTCCCAAACAGGAGACGTCATTGAGGAAGGACCTCCGCCGTCTCCATACTTCTCTGCTTTACTCTATGGAAGAGTACACAGCGCGTTTGTGATCCACACGAATTCATGCGTCATGCCCGAAGCGAAAGAGAAAGTGACCGAGTTCTCTGAACGTTCGTTCGGAGGATGAAACAAACTCATTTCGGTAAAATGTAGGATGGCAATACGTGAGAGCAGACCAGGCCAGGCTCGTCTGGCGTCATCGCCACACATCCGATTCGCATAAGCGGCGATCTGCCTATTCAACTATCCTGCAGGCCACCCCGTCGTACTCGCCTGAACAGGGAGCACATGTGGAACGCTCCGGTATAAACGCCTGTGTGAGAAGTGCTTGTATACACATCACCGTGATTTCTCAGAACAAAAGCATGGTCACACGTCAACATACCACTGGTTGAGAGCGTTTAACATGCGTCCGTCATCTATGGTACACTGAATATCGGTATAAGTTTTACTGCTTACGTTTTGTCGGTTATCAATTAACAATCAAAGCATGTCGATAAAATGGCCATACACTGGAAAAGTATGCTAACATCAGATCCTGTGTGAAGGAAGATATACAAACGGTTTCGATATTATCAACATTGTGTAAATAGCAGCCCAAAAGGAGCAACTCTTGTTATATTCGAAAATAGCCGTCTGATGACTTAGCTGACGAGGCCATCACATGGCAGCCCAACGAGTATCATTTTTTTTCCTAACTCACGTCAACTTGTGAAACGCACTTAAAGGTTCAACACGATCTCATACACAAAAGCGAGACGTTTCGAGGCGGTGCCATAATAACATATAGCGCGCCATGGTAATATAAATCTGTGACGCGTATAATAATAGAATATGACGACATGATCCAGCAATTGCGTAGCTCGAAATAACGGCTGACAGGCCAAGACTCCAACGCATTCTGTCGATGCTGTTATCGCCTGAATTCGATGAGGGATTAATTGTTAGGTAACTGATAGTAGATATTAATAACTGCGCACTGACACCACGGTTGAGACATTTGCATCATATTAATCCGTTAGTTCGCAGTAATAATTTATCCAAGAATATATTTTGTATTTTGCCGGGGAATCCGATCCTACTGAATTTTCTCTAGTCAACGAATCACGAGTCAAGTGCTACTTGCTATCGATACTTTTTTGTAATGAGATCAGATATGGCTATGATACTCTGTATCATATCAGGCGGAAAGCAGTGAAAAAGCTATTAATATATATATAATCAAGTGATGAATTATTGAAACGGCAATAATTGAGAACAATCATTAATAACAATATATACAGGGTGGAACTTTGAAAACGAGAAGAAACTGAAAAGATCGAATTTAGACAACAACGCGGGCGATAATTGCGCCAGTGAAAGGATCACCAGTTTTGTCTCCCATACGACATTTGCACAGCATAAGACAGTACCAAACACTAACCAAGCCATCGAGTACGATGGTACTTACTACCTTACAACGTGCGACACGATTCAAGACGACCCAACAGCTACATGCTTTCTCAATAGTATCGTAAATCTGAAATATGCTTCGCCCGCCTAACGTCGTCTAAGAGGGACTAAAGCTAAACATCTTTGCGTACATTGGATTTAGTCATAGGATTGCTGCTGATCTTGATCGCTGCTATATAAATATATAGATAATGTCGACCGAATGAGCTGCCACCGTTGCCTGCGTATTCAATGGGCTCTCATCTAGCCTGGTCGGATTGACATATGTAGTCCTCGAAGGATTTTTTGGTTCTCATCCGTTTCCAAGCTTATTTTCCATAAAACCGTCATTCACGGATCATCCGTACTGGTTAATTGTCTCTAACAAGCGAGAGACAATTAACCAGTACGGATGATCGGCGAACAATTGTAACAACAACAACAGTGAACAATTGTAGCAACAATTGTTCTCTTTGTTTAATGTAAAAGGATGGAACTATGTCAACACTTTATAGATCCAGAGGATCTCCAAGGGCCCAAAGAGATTGTCTATTACAATTTATTATTTAAAACCCTGTGGGTAAACAATGAGCCCCAGGCCTAACTAGTTTCTGAACTTTCGTTTGTTTAAATCCACTAAATATAATTATAGTATTTATTGTCGAAGTTCTGCAACTCTGTTATCATTGTTATTATCACTGTTACTAAGGCGAGACGTCAGACTGTGGCCGTTCCATGACGTTTAACAGCAGCTTTTTTTAAAGTAGACCCATGTGTGTGGGCGGGTCATCTAGCCGCGAGCGCACACCATTTAGTGACATATCCGCAGAGCAGCAGCCTTTGTAGCGTTCCCATCCTCTCTGGCCTCTGCTCTCGTTCGCTCTTGCAGGACCCCTGGGGCTGGCTGTGCAACGGAGGCGACATTGCTTTCGCGCTCCACGTCCACTCAGACCAGTGACGCAAGCGGCATCCAGATTTCGAGAGATGACTCAGCCTGGCTGGACGCAGTTGACCGACCTCGGAGCATCCAACGCCGCAGGCAAGTACATGCGACGATGGTTTCTGCTTTCGCCTGATAAGTTCCCAGCTCACGGACGACCCTGCAACGGCCTTTTCTGCAGTCTTGGGCTCGGCTCAGATGTATGGTTGTAGCCATTCCGCTTATGGCTAAAATATCGCCCATCTGGTGGGTAGATGATATACCATGCGTTTGCGACGGCACTAACGCAACGATTACCACTGATTTTACACCAGTCTACACAGTAACGGCGGGCACAAAATATACTAAAATTATAAATCGAATTGGGTCGCAGTGGCACACAGAGGTGCGTTGACACAGATGGATGTTCCCATAGCACAGCCGGTTAGTTACTGCACGGGAAACGCAGTAAATTTCACAACGGGGCAAAAATTGTTGATAAATATGTTCATCAATACCGGAACGACCCGGTCGAAAACTATATGAACATTGCTAGTTGTGACGGACGTACCATTGGGTCTAGTTGAATGATAGAAAATTTGTCCACAAGCTCTCATTCGTACTTTGTCAACTGATTTGAGTTCACTACTCTCATTGTGAGCCGGTATTTGTTATCTCCGGTCTCCCGTCTCTTGCGATCTCCGCGTAGAGCACATACAAAACATCTGCTATTTTACGAGTCAGTCTTGAACAAACCCTCGAATCGATGCCCAATCCTGTCTGAACGACCAAACGAACCCAGTAGGATGATCGTAAGTGCCACATATGAGGAGGCACAGTCCTCTAGTTACAAGACCATCTAATGTTGAACCAATCTCTCACGATGAGTATTCCCCCGGCCTCCGATGAGATGGCCCCTCTTTTGATCTAAGCCAATCTAGAGCATGCATGCTGCTAGGTACATATAGACACTGCGTTTTATTGCGAGCGATCGGCTCGAGACAACTCAATGACACATAACGAGTCACAGATTTAGTGACACCCACTTTTATGGAACGGAATGAGTACGAGCCCAATTTCGATAGTTCGTCTCGACGGAAGCATATGAATCAACTGCGAATCCAACCACTGATTCTCGACATGAACCTACCGTCGTAGACCTACCATATATATAACAAATGCTAATTATCGTTTGTAATTAATGTTATAAATCCGAAAGGCGGATCAATGCACGCTACTGTATATATATAAAGCGCAGTAGAGACGATTAATGTGCAGCACCTCACATCACTTTTGCCGCGTTTCAAATTTCAGCCGCTGAACGACGGCCCATCCACTCCCCCTGTGTATACCAATGCGCACACCAATAAGTCAAGCTTATTAATTCTGTCCGGCAACAGGCTGAGATGAGGTGCCGCCTCGAATTACTAAAGCCCTCTATTTGGGGAAGAAATTAACTCTTCGAACTCGCTGTTTGTACTCCAGGATCTTCGGCCATCAGCTGCTAATAATAATAAGATCAGCAGCAACTGGCGCCCGCAGCTAATGAGATATTATACCTGTTGTAAAAAGAGCCAGCATTGATGGCATATTCTTGTTGGTCTTAATCGCAACTGTACGATCGTAGCAGCGGGGGCAGAACAAAATGCAGCCAACACGACGTCGCCATTGGCTCGTTGATGCTCCCGTCACAGTCGCTGAGCGCTATCCACTTCGAAATCGAGTGATCAGCCCTAATGCCTATTCGAGGAAAGTTTCTGGAGGGATATGACGACGATTGCACCGGTGCGGGCAACGCCACTCAAGCTGCGTACCCATTGCAGAACTAGCAGAGGGAAAGTCCATTACGGCAGAACGGAAATCCAACCCCGTAAAAGTGTCCCATCTCTCCACAATTAAGCCGTACAGGCGATGTCTTTGAGCACGACATCAAATTCGTATCATAAATGAACCCCGACGCATGCAGCTGGGTCGCAACAGTAGGTGATAGGATGACAAAAAAATGCTCATGGGCAGCTTTCCGTCTCTGGATGCAAATGACACACGAAACAAGAGATCCATCAGCCGCGTATGTATGTTGTTGTTGTTTTTTTTGCTAAAGTTCGTGAAACCACCAGATAATAATAGCGAGCAAACGCACAAACAAACAAAAGTAAACAGTCAGCGACTATTGCTCATAATATCCTATGACTTCGGGATTCTCTCGCGTTTTTTTTGTTGTCGGAATTTCTGCTACTATATTAGATCGAGGTTCTAGATCGGAACAGCCTGGTCGGTTGACTGAACTGCCCGGAAGGAGGCGTCAGGGATTGTACTTTCAAGAATATTTATGCATCCAAAAAATGCTTCCGTATGTGAATTAGCGACACGTCCAGGTAGACGACGTGGAGACAACTGTGAGGATGAGGTAACTCATCGAGTTGAAGATATTACATTTGGTATTGCATGAAGATGGTTAAAGGGACGTTGTCCTATTTAGCGGAAGCACGACCAACTGATCCAAAAACTAACTACGAATGGGAACTGCCCTGTTAATGATAAGGTATAAACATAAATATGTATGCTCATTGGGGTTGCGTAATATTGGTCACGCAGCAACGAAGAGAGGATTGTGTATACCCCACTGCGGTACGTAATTACTTATTCTAGATATCGATACAAACTAAACTAGATCCGAGAGCTGACGTACGCAAAACACCCAAGGCACAGATCTTGTCGCGAAGGGCAATTTTTTTTCTCAAAAACACCCTGCGGATACCGTCTGTGGACACTGCCATTTTAATCTGCCAAAGGAACCGTCAGTCGAAGTTGTTATACAGCTCAGAAACGACTTACGCTACGAAGAAGATTCTACTACTCGAAAATCAACGCTGGCGTAAATCGAGCTGGACGACACCTTAGCCATGATGAAAATCATATCCGAGCACAATAATAACTAGCACAAATATTGCACCAAGAATTCAATACAACTTAGTGAGCACCAAAATTCACAAAAGACAAATGAAACAACTGAGAGAAAGAAAACACAGAAGCCTACAACAATTGCAGGCAATCACTGTTAAGCTAAATATCAGGTGTAGGTGTATTCTACTCCAGTGCCGCCGTGCGGCATACCCCGACCCAAGAATGACAATGACCCTGATTTTCCGCAATAGTCGAAATCGTACACTAAATATCATTCTACAATTATTTCAGATCAATTCAGCAGTAGATATCGTCGTGGGTGGTAATAGAAATATCGGATTGCCTGATGGCCTCACCGATATCTCTCCACGTGACTTTCTTCTGAGTTCGATTCACCTTTTTTCTCTTTTCCAACAAATTTTCTTTATTTTTCAAGAAAAATAAAACAAAGTCACCCCCCTCTCCCCCACCTCAGCCCCGTTCGATGAAGCTTCGCTGGTGCTTGGCCGTATTTGTGTCGAGCAAATGAAAGTAATCTATTTCATTGTCGCGACGCTTGTCATCATTGCACGACGACCCATCTATCCTCTGCGGCATTAGTGTAGGATCCAGGCGGCTTTTGACGTTCTTCGTCCCTTCTCTAACGACGGGGACGTGTGGGTGGCTGGCCGTCCGGCCGCCTGTGGGTCCGAGTCTCTCCTTGCCTGCCTGCCTGTCACAGACTTGACACTACACAGAAGCAATACAACCCTATCCTCAATCAGACGACGTTCCGCGTCTCGACCGATCGACAACAAGGCCGACTAGGCCGAAACGGATGCCCAGCTTGAACTGGCGTTCGCAGTTTCGGCGTAGCTACGCCGACCTAGATTGTGCACACGACGAAACGACGCAGCGAGCAAGAGCGCGCTTCATATCGTCGATTGCGTGTGCAGGATCCGTCGGCCGAGGAGGAGCATGGTAAGCACGCATGCAACAGGCCCAGCTGAAATTACTCGGGACCTGCGCGCCGTACCGACCGGCTAGACTCGCCTAGCCCGACAGAAACTCGCGAGCCGACCGGCGGTGCTGCTGCCGACGCCGGCGTCGTCGTCCTCGCCAAGTTTTTGTCGTCAACCTATGGCGAAATTCAGGCGCGCCAGCATCGTAAACATCCCAGACAGAGAGAGGAGAGAGAGAGCGAGAGAGAGATGGAGGGAAAGTGGTTGATAGAGGATGTAGCTGAGCTATGGTGGACAGAGCCTTCGGAAAATACTCCGATGAGTGGTGACGAGTCCGTCCCGGGACGGTATTCAGGTAGCGTGTATGAGCCACCGAACGTTCGCTCGATCGTTTGAGCGTGCGTATGATTAGATTTGTGTCTCACTCTATATATATCTCTCTCTCTTTCTCCGTCTCTGTGTAAGCGGGCGTGTCTGTGTCCAGTGTAAATACGACCCTAGCGGCAACTTAACTGTAGTCTGTGGCGTCGAACCAAGAGTGCGCCAGCTGGTGTAATATGTAAATTCACCTCGTAAATATCAACCATAAAAAGTTGCGCGAACTCTTACCGAGTTAACGCAAGACTCGTTCAAGCTGTCACGTAAACGCCGCTTGTTCGATTCTAGCAAACGACAAAATTGAAAGACAGATTACAGATCACAGCGCTGGCCGCATATAGTCCATGTCAGAGTGGCACAGTGAAATCTGCCAACGAGTAGAGCCTACCTACCGCCTAGCAACAATCGATCACATCATTCACACACTCACAATAGGACCGAACAACTGTAACAGGGTCCGCCCTACATAACACCTATGTGTCATTTACACTCCTAGATAATATAATATCATACATGATATTCAATATCTCGGCTCGCATGAGGAGCCGAACAGCCCTCGCCCTTGTCTGTCTAACTCAGATGCTATTGCCGACCAGCTGATCGTAGCTCTAATCTAATCTCTCCTGATTTTTTGTTGCTGTTTGGGATCGCGCGTGATCTTGCCTCGAGTTATTTTACACATAAAGGTTCCATCTCGATTGTTATCATTTCAAATAATAATCCCCGATGATAAAAACCGCACACAGATGATTCTGATGAATGTAGCGTTATCAGACTCGAAATGAGCAAAGATCAATGAGGGAGGTTATAACGACAGCAATGAGGATAACTGATCAGTTAATAGATCAGTCACGTTTAAGACCTCGTAGAGTTTGTTATGAAACGATACAAGCCAGGCTTACTTCTTGTGTCTGGCGTCAACACAAACAATAGGCACCAGAGTCACTAACGGGCTATTCCAGCAATACTACACTATAATACAGATGCGAGCAGGCCAACGGTGAGAAGACAATCGCCACGTATTATAGATTCTCCATAAGGGCTCACGTTGCTTGTTTGCATACCCTTGCACCTATTGTATTTGACCCGCTGTGACTAAGCGTGATAGCTGAGTATATCTGCGCGCCTGACGTGTTTTGACTTGGAGTCATTCTTTCAAGTCGATTTCATCGTAGCACGAAGATTGCTTAGCTGGTAATACCCGGCCGGGATGTGCTTGGGTAACTCGGCGCTTAACCATTTGCTTGGGAAATACTGCGTCGCTTACAAAAACAGATACATCGTCATGGTGTCCAAAACAGCGACCATAACGTCGCAGCGAATCGTGCACTGTGTTAAAATACACAGACAAGTCGCACTGCGTCCTGTGCGCGCGTGTAGAGTGTGCTGTCGAGAGACAGCATATGCGTTATATAACGCACACACCTGACGTATGGTCATTGAGAATTGACGCAGCGATATCTGACACAAGTGACTATTGCATCATACGGTCAGCAACAAGCAATCGCTCAGAAAATGCAGCTATCAAGCGCGGATGTCATATTTCGACGAATTGTTGTTTAGCTTAAAGGTAACTACATAACTAAATGCTTTCGGATAGGATACATTTACATTTGAGGGGTGAGAATCGAAATGCAGTGCGACAGAACAATCAATGCACATCGAAATATTCACCGGACCCAGATGTGCACTTATTCAACACCATGATTACAATACGACTTCAGGCCAAACAGAGAAACGAGTTTAGCTAGAAAGTTTAACGACACCTTGAAAGTGTCGAGTAGAGACGTTTGTCTATGCCCCTATATCTAATAGCAAGGTGAACTTAAGAGCCATATAGAAAATGTGACACAGTCACGGCATTGATGGGTGCGGGTGAGATTATTTAGATTATTACTATGGTAACAAGAAGTGGTCGAATGCATTTTTTGCTTCACTCCATTTCAACTGACTGACCTATCCACAATAGTAAGCTACACGATTGTATATATATATTCTTGGTTTTTATTACCAACGACGACGAACTGAGACTCACTCCCTCACAAGTAATTTCCTTCACGACCAATAATCGATGCAGATTACATATGCATTTATATGTTATAGCCGATTACGAAACCCAGGTACATTTAGACGGCTTGCAACACGTATTGCACCGGAAGACGGATACTCGGACTCTTTGTTTTGCAAGTGGTCCAACCAAACCTGTGCGTTGTTGTTGCTGCTGCTGCTGCTGGTCATGCTCGAGTCATCAAACGATTAGTCGTCTATACTTTAATTACTGTACTTACGCTCCAAGGACTTTTCCATCGATTCCTTTCGTCGAGCCGGCACAGAAGTCTGCATGAGTGATCGGTTTCTGTTTTTGTTGTTGCTGGTCCTGTTGCAAGCTCACAGCGATCAGTTGAGAGAAGACCACCAAGAACGTAACGAATATGAAATGACTGCTTCGTAGCCGTCCCATTTCGGTGAGTGTTGTCCGCCGCCCTGCAGCGGGATTTCTCCTCCGGCTACAACTGTCACCGCAGCCTGCGTTGCCGTTGGTCTCGGTAGACAATTCTCGACAGCGACCCCGGGTTGGAGACGGCTGGAGGTCCCAGCCGGTGGCGTACACTGACCACCACCACCGACCCGTTGTCATATCCCCCCCCCAGAGCACAATTACCAACACCTACTTCACCGACACTTCACCGGTGAATTCGACGACGACGACGACGATGCTGCTGCTGCTTCGGCTGAACCACGGACGACGATCTCGAAAAAATATTACTTCGGCTTGCGCTTTGGCTTTTTGAGCAAGACGACACGGCACAAACTACCCCGCACACTAATACTACACCACTTCTGCTGATGGAGCCTCCACACCAACAATCACGCAGCTCCAATGATCACCGTCGTCCCTATTGCACAACTACGGTGATCAGCAGCAGCAGCAGCTGCTGGTTCTACTATAACGAGTACATCGGGAAGGGACACGATGCTGTTGTGTTCGTTAACCGTTCTTGCCCTAGCTGCGGAGTAACTATTCCATCGTTCTCCGTTGGATGATCAACTTGTTCCAGCTGCACCTTGATCTCTGCCCCTGATCGGGGGCACACAATGCTCGATGTGGCCAACGTATCACCACCTTCCGATAGGCTGTCCTGTCCAACGGAGCAAGATCACACAGGATCCGACGATGTGCTTGTTCTTCAGTCCGCTCCGGTCATACTCCTGATCCGGTAGTAACAGAAAAACGCACCGGTCAACAATGTCAGAGATGAAAATAGGGAAAATCGTCTACGTACGTAGTTTACGGGGAGTTCACTAGAATGAGAGAACGTGTGTACTGTTGGTAACAGTGAGTGATTCCCCTTCCATCCTTCGTAGACTGAGATGCGTATATTTGGTAAACTTCGTCGTGTTGTTGTTTCTCAAAGTGAGCGTGTTACGTCGTCCTATTCAGGTCTAACAGAGGAACAGCCACTCTTCCGTGAGCGCTCCCATCGAGTGAGCCTATCTATTTCTCGATGCATGAGCTTCTCTACTGTCGTGTCGTTTATTCTCTGTGCGATAATGTGTGGCTTTTCTGCGTCTGTGTGCGTGTATGTCTCTATCTGTGTTTATCGAGTGAATAGAGAGAAAATAGCTCGCACAGCGGCTTTCCACTGTGAACGCGCTCAACTTGCCTCGTCATAACAAACATCAAGAACTGCTGCCTCTTCTCGCTGCCATCTGTGAGAACGAAATTCGAGAGAAGAACACAATACCCTGCCCCACCGTGGCAGTGTCTCACTATTCAGTCAGTCACAAGCGCCACAACCACAACCAGCACCGTCACCGTCAAAGTCTGGAGACAGAATCAGACAGCAGTCGCAGCAGTAGAAACACAGACACTAGCCAACCAACAACTCACTCATACGGCGCTAGCAGCAGCAGCAGCAGCACATTAGTACGGCCACGGCGCGGCGGAGGTGGCTTCTGCTCGAGTGGTGCTGTGTTCGCTGCTGCTGCTGCTGCTGCCGACAGACAGACGGACATAGCGCCGCCACTACGGCGAGCGACGGCTGGGGCGCAGCAGAACTAGACGACGACGTGCAACAACAACAACAGCCACCGACGGTCGCCACTATCGCCCACATTCGCCTGTTCAGGGGGGGGTTGACGTAGCGGAAAGCCGCCGCGGCCGCCGCCGTCGCAGTAGAAAAACACACGACAGCGGCTACAAAGAGCAGACCGCCGCTCGCTGCACTGAGCGAAAAGGAATAGACGAAGGAGTGTAAAGTGTGTAACGAATTGCTGTGCCAGAGCGCTCTTCCTCGTACAGGGTTGCCTACAAACGTGCAGCGGTTATGTGTTTGGTCCCCCTCCGCTTGGTGGTCGGTGGCCCGCTGTCGGTCAGGTCTCCGTGCGTCTGCAAGAGGAAGGAACGAGGAAGACGGGCGGACAGATGGACGGACGGTCGCACCGCTGCGCGCACCTACAGCAGCAGCTTCGGTAATTAGTCGACGCGGCGGCCGAATGGGAGAGCAAACCGGCCACGGCGGAAACTGAGGAGCAAACGCGCGAACATTTGAATTTGACAGCGCGCCAACAGACGTGCCGGAGATGTTAGATAGACGTCGTTGTGCCCGCGAGTGTTATACGTCGTTCATGTTGTTATGACTAAGGTCTGTCGAGGCCGTCTGGGACGTTAGAAATATTTAGTAGATACACGGCAAGTGTATTGTTAAAATGGTTATTCAATATATATATATACATATTGGTACTATACCGAATTGTTATGGCTATAAATTAGGCACTCTCGTTTGTTTTAGATCCTTTTGGATATTTGATCCGTATAGTGACTATATAGAGTACTTTAGTATGCATCCACGTTGTATGTGTGTGTGCTTATCTCTCGCAATCGCCACAGTTATCGTCGTCGTCGTTGCCTTGGTGAAAATAATAGAGAGATATCATGGCAGCGGCGGCGGCGGCGGCGGTGGCAGCAAGGCGCGCACAGTGCGAGCGACTGACCAACCACAGTCGGTCGCGCAGACCCCTAACAGAGAGTTGCCGGTGGTGGCGGCGGCGACGGTGGCGGGCGAGACACAAAAGCGAGAACAAACGAGTACTACACGCGACGGTGGTGAAAGACGACAGAGAACGCATATGTAAGTGCGCTACGTGCGCCGTTTAGCTCGGAGGCCATCGCATGTTTGGTCGTTGCTCGTTGACTCACTATTGGTTGACGATTCGAAGGAGGCTGAGGGGGAAGAAAAGCGTAGTTTCGATACAACAGCAACTGACGATTTAGCAGGAATCAGAATCCGAGTGAGTGAGTGACTCATCAACGGTGCCATGCGACGTCTGGCGCCACAGCTACTATGACGATTATCATTGTCTTGCTTGTCATGGTAGAGGTTTGAGAGCGCGTGTTGCGTAATGTTGTTTTGGAGAGAAACAGTTGTGGTTGATTGTGCGGTAGGCAACAATGTGATTTGCGGCTCAAGATAGCCTGCTCATCGCCACAAGATTGAGGCCCGATCTCCAGTGTCGCACAGCACAGCGTTTCATGGAGAGACATGACGACATTCAATAATAATAATAATAATAAAAGTAAATAATAATAATTAATAATAATAATAATGAACACGTGATGATCATAATGGAGTTTCACTGAGGGCTGAACGACCCCCAGACCATCTCACATCAAACACTTACCGACATTAACCCGTGTGGCGGCACCACCGCAAGAAATATCGGGAGGAAAAACCCGCGATTTCAAGATTATCGAACCGCGTATTCCGTCTCGATTCTATTGCCTACAGCCGTTTCTTTACTGTTATTTACTGCAAAATGCATACAGAGATGTTCAGTTCAAGAAAGACACACTCAGGCAAAGGCTCAAGTGGCGATTCGTTCTTCGATATTGACTAAACTAAATGAGGCAGGATATCGTTGGTAGGGAGAGAAGTCTGTCCGCAGCTCCGGCAGGATGTTACGATGACAAAGATGCTGGCAATGCTACAGAATGAGACGGACACGGCCAGCCAATGTAGAGTGAACTAAAGATAGTATCTATTACAGCGGCGACATGACGATGACAAAGGGATGTTAAGCCGAGAGGGTTCTGGGGAGGTCGTTTTTCGAACGACCTGAGTTGGCCATCTGCAGCTCAATGATGATCCACTGCCCTCCGTTGACTCATTACCCTTTCGATTCGAGGGAGCTCGACCACTTTCGCTATTGAGACTGCGTAAGATCACCTTGGAATGGCTCACCGGACCACGTGCAGACGGTTAGAGTGGATAATTTTATCAGAATATAGAGTCCGTCAAATGTGTATATCGAACAGGTGCAGTCAGAGCGGGGTGTTGTCATATGCAAATGATTATGCGTCATCAAGCGGCACGGGTTTTATCTCTAACTGGGTCGACCAAAAAAAATGGGCCTGACAACGAGCCTAGTCAATATATACTCGTCGTATGGATTGACCAGTTCGCGGTCTAGGATATCGCGATCCCGGATATGATGCGAGACGGCCATTGTTGGTTGAAAATCTAGCATCATAATTATCAATACATTTGATCTCCTACTAGATTAGGTTGCTCAACATGAGTTCACAGCAGTGGAGATGTATACGCCAGGGAATGAGAGAATATTTGAAATTTCCTTTGAATCGTTATAAGAGGTTTGAGGTGTATTAAGCAGGTTGTCTAATTCAATCCTACTGTAGTTTAGTTATATATTATTGAAATACGTATAGCTGGCTCGTATCCATTCTCCAAGTATGCACTATTTTGAGTATTCAGGACCAACGTAAATGTTTCTATTGTGTTTCGCAAGAATCTCTATTAGACACAATGGTCGTGGTTGCAAACGCAAGCTGTAGTTATTTTTTGTCCTAAATGCGCAACAATCACGATAGAAACTCTTCAACGCTAGAGTCTCAAACTAAATGCGCCACACGATCTTAGAATACGGCAACAGCTGTGCCCACTCGAAGTCGTTGAACTTACCTTGGCGTGCGTCATGGTTCTCGGAAATCTCGCTTGCAACATTGAATGCAATATGAACTCGCCTTGATCAGCCAGCACGAGGGAGACATGTTGATATCAGAGGCGGCGATCGAGGAATAAAAATAAAACAACTTATAACAACGAAAAAACTTATACAAACAAAACTTATAAAAACGAAAAGCATAAATGATGCAACAGCATTGTTATAGTTCTAGTGAGATTTTGACCTTTCTATGCGATTATCGCAAAGACGAGTATGATAGACACTTAAATATCGTTGCGAGATGGATATCCTACCTTACGCTTGTCTTAAATCTGCATTCGCGAAGACAAAAACTGCCCTCCCATTGATATACATATATAATGTGATATATCTATATATCATATATTTTCTTGTAGAGAAATTACACTCACACCTACGCTACCGGGCTCGTTCCTGATGTTTTGGCCGTGTCGAACGACAGCAGTCAACGTTCAGGGATGATACTCAATGCTTTGCAATATGATGTTATTCAAAAAGCATGTTGTATTTACATTTCTTTACTGGCCCGTCGACAGCTGTCTTCAATTGAATTGGGTATTTAATTAGTCACTGACTTCGCAGATAACAGATACAGATGAATTGTGTTTGGATATTCGAATGTTGCTAGGAGATAGTCTGAGACAAGACGAGATACAGCTTTACGTATGCTCGCAAGGCCTCTTATTCGGCCGAATACAGATTATAATCTAGTTGTAATAAGGCAAAAAGCTCTCGTTATCGACACCAACGGATTTGTAAATAATCTCGGTGAGTAGGTTATACGTCGACTAAGAAACAAGGGATTTTTTTGTTGCCGGTTGGCATCCGCCCCTATTGGCACCCCCCATCAGAAAACACCTTTTGTCGTCACTTCTCACGGTCACGTGATAACATCCAACGACACAACATTGTCTGTGTGTTAAAGCGGTTCAGCAAAAAAACAAAACTAGAACTCTCACGCTAATTTGAATAAGATCGAATGTACTTAGGACAAATCAAGACGGTGACAACTGAGTGTTACATTCGCGTAAGATGATAGGTGCTACTCGTATAGCCAGGCATCATCGTTCTTTTCGCATTTGTATTAATTGGACGTCTTGAGGTTTTCAGGCTCACTCTCAGCCTTAAACATTTGACGTCCACGGAACAACTACTTTCGGCATTGCTTCGTAAGACGGACCCCTTTTAAATGCAAATGTGCAACGGTGGGGATCGAACCCGTGCACCTACGTGTCTTGTCCTCCGATTGCGAGGCGCACACGAATGCACCACCGTGGCACCAAAGGACCCGAAATTCATTGGACACCTAGGATATTGTATTTAGTGTCACTTAGAAAATTGATTACCAGCCTGTTTGGGCACCACCGGATGCAGAGAGCGCTCACGAACTAACAGGGTACATATTGTATTATATTAATGAAAAGAGTTGAGTCAGTCAAGTGGCGAGACACTGACCTGGTTTCCTCTAAAAACTCAAAAACGATATCTTATCAATAAATTGATTGAGAACGTACTTGACTAATGAAAGAAAAACAGCGACCCAAGAATCATAGAGATGGGTGAGTGTTTTGATTTTCAAGTGGCTTTTTCACTTGAGAAGTGGAAGCCCCGGGCTTTGGCCGAGGAGAACAAGGTCATTTATCGGATATGATCCGTTGGACAGCTCTCGGCGAGGCTAGACATTAATAACAATAGGGTCACTAGCGGAAGATTCCACTGCGGGTATCCGCTTTTCAGAGATGACTGAATTCAATGGCTGTAACGTATCTTGTGTTTTCTTATGTTGGAACAAGTTCAATAATCCTCAATATATTGACTGTTTGACGGTTTTAGTATAGACTAAAACATGAAACGATGCTTGCAACGGATCACAATACCTGTGGCGAGAGAGTAAACCCTTATATTTAGATTATAGATGTAACCACCTAAAGTTATGCTTGTTGTGTACGACAGTTGAGAGATGGCACAGCCATATGCTTGTAATGTGTACGTACCAATGTAAGTTGATAATACAGTGATGTGAGCCAGCGTACGGCACTTCAGAATATAGCATTGAGGAATATACGAATGAGCAGTCACCGAAGGGACGACACGAATGATACCTCTCCGTTGTCTTGTTTGCTAGCTAACGGCTGGTCATAGTATAACGTGCTGAAAAGACATAACAATTCTCATGGTAGCTGAAACGGGCTAACCCCGTTTTCTCAACTTAGTATAGCATTGTGTACAGTACATATTTTTGGCAAACTGGTTTTTCGTTTTGGTTTTTTTTTAGCTCGGAGCAGCGAGCAAATCAGCTTTCCCTCATACGACCACGCTATCCAGCGCCCTTGGAAATATGTTCGAACTAATAGATACGAAGCGATTGGACTCAAAACACAACAGTATGCTGGGCCTGTGCTGGGCTTCATATATCACTAGGATCACTATATCTTCTTGATACGTTGCGATTGTCCTTCTTGTTTCTTTTCCAAAATGCATGCAAAGTAACTCCGCGTTGCTGCTTGCTTCTCGCCTTTCGGGTTTGTCACTTGAGGGCGTGATACACGATATGGAGATAGACAGATAAATAGCTCGATGTGGTTTTCCCGCCGATCTGTGACTGGGGGACTGAGAGACCCTGAGAATGAATGCAGCTTAGAAGCTAGATATAGATTTGTCGCCTAGCTGGAAGAATAAATATAGACTTCTCAAGAAAACAGCTCATGTTTCGTATTCTCATTCTTCTACAAATGCTAGATATATCACAGATGCATGGGGACAAACCGATTCGAACCGATCGACCGTTATTGACCCTTTGAGCAGCCAGAAAATATCCACAAAATCTAGGAGGTCTGTGATAAATTGAAACATATAGTCACGGAGATTCAATACCCTTTGTGTCGTGTTCGCATAGAAACGGTGCCCCTCTATGGCGCTACCAATGCCAAAACCTTCAAGATCGCACCGAAGGTACGATCGAATTGGGTGGAGCACACGAACCGCTAGCTTACATTTCAGCGGAAGCTAAGCGCTTAGCGCTAAATGCATCTGAAGTGCTTGCAGAGCTTGTCAATTTACGTGAACTGAACGGCAATCTTTTGGACTAAACTTTCATTTACAAGCTGGCATCCGGTCAACGAACTGTTTTCTATGAAGTTCCGAACCTGAGACTGAGTCGACAGTCATTTGCTTAAGTGGCAATTTAGTCATTTGTTGTTGCAAATCCATAACGCAATGGTCTAATGTCGGCAGTATCGTACGTGGTGCCGACAGGTCAGAACCGAACATCACTTCGTTGGGCTTTACTTTAATATACGAGCTGACAATCCGTCAACAAGACGTTTTCTATGAAGCTCCGAACGTGGGCCTAGTTGAAGGTCATTGTATACCACAAAAAGTAACGAAAGACGACACACCATGTGTATCTAATGTCTAACGATGATGGTAGTTACTGCTCACTACTCAATGCTCTCTCAGTCGAACTCGCAATATCTACCTACGAATAATATAGTGATGCACATAACAAGCAACTCGCGAGCAGACCAGACTAATATTATACACTCAAATGCATTTTAGTCCTTCCTCGGGACAATGTCGGTCTCAGCCCCGGTCCCAGCTAATCCCCCCCCCCTCTCTATACCCCCCATAATCCCTAGAAATAATTCCTAATTACTTTATGTTTGAATAAATATCGTAGTACAGAGTATGCTATATATGTATATATATATACATATACATCATACTTTTAGTCCATATTCATGATATCTGATATTATCTACTGCGTTATACGCGTAGCACCACTGATTGACTAAGCAAGTGTATGCAATAATGCATATAATATATAAAATGTATATTAAGTATATATATATATATATATATATATATGCAAGAAAGAGATTTTATATTTTTTTCTTTACAACTCGCTCAACACTGATATCAGTCTACGCAAAGCCGATACGCTGTCGTGTTTTTCTTGACTGGACCGCCGTTATTCATTGGTTTTAAATAAATGTATGTCTATATAACAGAAATCATATCATTAACCAAGAAAACTATTCACACACGTTACCTCGCCACATGTAATACTTTTCCTTAACTATATTGGTCGTAACCTTTGCTACGATGTGAATTTTCTCCACCTAACGACGAATAAGTAGTTAGCAGGGACTTAACGACTAAAAATGAATCGTATAGCTCAAATAGTAAATGAGCCTTTTAGCGTCTTGTTCGTTTTAGATCGTTCTGATTGCAGCTGTCAATCGCTGGGGTCTTGATTCCGTTTGCCCAAGCGGATGAATTCGAGTATTTTGCTCTGAATGCAGCTGGCAACATGTTTTTGTGCTAGTATTACTATTGTGAGTGCTACAGTGTGCTCCTCGATAACTGCACATGTGTGCGTTGGCTGAGTGCTCTCAGGAGGGCTCATTCGTTGCGCTCGTTCCAGATGGCGCGCTTAACATAAGAAGACTTTTTCTAAAGGGAAATATATGTATGTCATTAATTAATTTATCTCCGTGTTTATAACGAGTCACTTATTAAGTGACACAAATGAGCAAACGAATTTAGTGGAATTCATGGTGGCGAACATAAGACGTTATCATTATTTGAGGTAAGGATTTCTTCCATTTACTCAGTGAGAGAACTCTTCGGTGGGTCCATATTACAAAACGGGCCAAGTTTCCAACAGTTTCAGGTTATTACCTAATTTATATTTAGATGAAGAGTGCCACTCACGGGTGGAACCCTGTTGAGATCCATCTCATTCTAAGAAACATGGGGAGGCCGTGTGGCGTCGAATGTTAAGTGGTCGAACTGACTGCTCAGCGTCAATAAAGTGTGAATATACATCGGACGACACGGGATGCGTTGAGGCAACGAGGAGCGAAGAGCCAGAATATATTTTAACGTCCACGAAACTGTCTCTGGCATTGCGTCATACAACGGAGACCCTTTAAATGTAAATGTGCAACGGTGGGGATCGAACGCGTGTCAGTACCTACGTGTTTTCTTCGACTGAAAGGCAGGCGCACGCGAATGCATCACCAGGGCACCAGGCGCCGAGCGCAACGATGATGATGATGCTGGAAGAGAATATAAGCACAACTCATCATATGCTTCAGTAGGGCCATTAGGAAATACTGGAGACAGAGATAAGTGAACAGTGACAAGATATTAGCTGTGGTATATTTGCGAAGGAAAATGCTGAAAATGATCACCAGGTCGAATTTCAGCAGCAACAATACGACGGGAAACGTCGTCTACGTCGGATGGTGTGTGATCCATCCCTTCAAGGTTGACCTGAAAGACTGATGAGTTGGTGTGCTCGCTCAGCGTATTTAGCCAGCTCCAAATCCTCATACGTTCTGGAAACTATAATATCTACAAGAAGCAGAGTACAAATCGGGAGAGTAGCTGCTTTGTGAACTATATTCAGATAATACAGGGTGACAATGAATCTGGCAAACGAAGTACGTTGGCCATATCTATACTATGAACGATTGTTTAAGTCTGGATATCATTGTTAGCCCCCACGGCAGTCGCGTAATAGACCCGCCCTTCGAGCCGTCACACCAACATACCCATACGCAACTCATAAGTCGCTGTCAAACTACAATTAGTGACAATTCACAGCACGATACCATTGTCTCTCATCTGTAGCCCATATATATATATATATATAATATGCTGCACACAATCTGGTCGCTTAGCCCACTAGGGCGTCTGTTTAGCAGTGTTATCAGATGAGCTTAAAACTTCAAATTTTGCTATTTACCGAACTTAGGCTTACTTACGACTGCCATATAGACTTTGACGTGCTAATCACAAGGCAAGGTCTTTGAAGAAGACGCACATAGTGAAGTTCTATATTAGCATAGTATACAATTATTCAATATCGTGTTAGCGACGATAGAAGGCCTCGACCATGCACCTTGATGTCGTCTCTACAATGGCGGTGGTGTGTCTTGCAAACCTGATTTCAGCAATACGGTGCACAGAACTCTGTGCTGAACGGCGACCAAACGACGTAGCCGGTGTTATGACGTGTATTTTGAACAGGGAAAAGGACATTCAGAGTCTGCCACGTCTAGACCACCCGCTTCGGGTACGTGTGTGTGTTTATACATAGATGTTTCAATGCAGCATCGTCACATATAGTATGTGACAGGCTCCCACGAATGAGCAACTTCAAAAAAATATATATATATAATATATGTAACTAGTCTTAACGTTCTCTGACACCTGGAGATGAGCTGATAGGCCACAATATTTTTGCCATGATAGTGCCGCTTGCACTTTCTTTATAATTACTGCTAATGTGTTTTCGACGTGACTCATCCGTGATGGGAGCGAGCCTCTAAATAAGAGTATGCTTACATACAGTATAGGTAAACCTAGGTAGGAATCCCAGCAACGGCAGTATTAGCACAGACGCGTTCCATATTAAAACTCTGAGTTATTGCTGTATCACACGTGGTAGTCTGACTAGTGAACTTACTGGTAGCAGCAAACATTTGCCAACATATTATTTCGAATATCGGCAGTAGAGACAGCGACTCTATTTCGAGTAATGACATTGAGTAAAATCAATGCAACAAAATTCATGATACAATGTTCTTAGTTATAATATACTATTTGGACACGCCGTCACCAGTTCCTGTCTTCAATGAAATGAACGCGCATGCAGACCTCTCCCTATAAAAGTAGGCTATATAAATTTAGTAAATTTCTACCGATGTCGCTGCAAGTGCCTAACTTATTTGTAGCTTGAATCTGGCCCCGGCAGATCAACGTATCGGTGCATACGATCTCCGTCAGTTCGCCAGATGAAACCAGTCTGAGTTATGATTTCCACGTCGATATCACGCACAAGTATATGGACCCACGATTGCGTTTCAAACCATATCTGACAGGGTGAGTAAATAAGAGTCAACAAGTGGCTCAACACATAGTCGTTGTCCAATCTCGTAAATATTTATATATCATACAATGTTTTTTTAGTGCACCACAGCTAGCTTCTAGCTGTTATTTGTAGCGTGGTCGCTGCAAAGACGGCGTGGAATGGTGAAAATAGTTTGAGTGAGATATAAATATATATATATATGAAATTATGACCGTCAAACGGGAGAGTGTTTTACACAGCTCGTAGCTTTGACCATGACATTAATGAAATGATAATCTAAGCCCTCCATATCTAATTATAGAAAACAATACTAGAGCTTGCTCAAATTCGACACTGTATTTCAACCATACAACGAACAGGTCACAAATAAAAAGCTATCAGTGCAATTTTCCAAACTGACCCATAGCCAACATTTAACATTCCCTGGTACTGCTGTCGGCATTGCTAAGACGGAGAACGTAGTGCAATCTGAAGAACATTCGCTGAGCAAACATTTCTGTAGAGGGGGAATAATGAGATAGTTGGTACGCTTTCGACCTATACTTGTATGAATGAGTTTTTTCAATTTGTTCAATATTTTTGTTGTTAATTACTTATACAACTATAAACATACAATAATTAGATAATAGAGTGTCAGGCCAAAGCCGTCATGGTCCCAACTAAGGGGATGGCATTGCCTGGCAGTTCGTTAGTTTAAAATGAGGTGTGGCTCAAAGCAGCCTTTCGAACGTTGTCTCACGGAAAGTGATGGGCATTGCAAGCCAGACTGCGGAAATTTGCCTACTCTGAAGTTCTTGCGGAGTCATACCCCCCCACCCACCAATTGAGTCGTATATATATATATATATATATATATAGATATATATATATATATAGACGTGTTTACAAGTTAGTTCTTCGCATTTCAAATCTGTGACCATATTTTGGGAGATCGGTCCAGATTAAAGGCAACTTATATAACTCAAGTGGTATTCTTATAAATTTCGTACGGTGCAACCGGTGAAAATTTATCGGTTTTAATCTATGTCAATATCTGTGTGGAAGTGTAACTGATCTATATAACTTATATTTTTCATAAATGTTCAGTAATCCGCAGATTAATATAATGATAATTTTGTCAACTCCATCATCTGAGTGGTAATAACCTGTACATAATGGCGATAATTGCACAGTCCTATCCATAAAAGTTCGCTGTAACAATTTGCTCAATTTCGCTGGCGTGTTGCCTGTGCACCCCAGTCGATCTGACCGTGCTGTAAATATTCACCTTTGCCGTACTACAGTATATAACTGTTCTCCTCACGACAGGCGCTACCATCCCGGCTTGAATGTGTACCTATACCTGAGCTCGTTCTGGACACCGATGCTTCTTCCGATCGAGTGCGACCTGACTCTATCTCAACGGGTCCAACTCGACCGTATCACTATATTTCCATCCGGAGAAGTGCACTACCGTAGGCGACTAATGATGCCGCTAACTTGCAGATCCACCATGGATCTGTTTCCTTTCGACAATCCAGTGTGCACGTTCACCCTGTACGCGATCCCATACCGCAAGGACCAGGTTTGCCCATTTTGCCGGCTTGTCAGAGTTTCTAGAAATTAGCATCAAGTACGTACGTTATCTGGAGGCTGTTGGTACAGGTAGAGAAAAAGCAAGAAACTGAAAACCACCTCAAATACGCATAGTATTGTGGTAGTTCCTGTGATTATCCTAATCGTAGTTTACCTCATACTAATCATACTAATATGATCTATTATCGTATACGTAGACGTTTTAAAAACGAGTGGTCTGGCGTCCGTACAATAAAAGTCCGCCACCTCCACTAACCACTGCGGTAGCCTTCGACTACGCATAGATATTGCCCTTCAAAATGACATTTCAGCCTTTGGTTACTGCCAACAGGTGGAGCTGCACTGGGACATGCTGGGACCGGCATTTCGTATGTCGTCCGGTATTTCCAATTTCAACGCCTACCCACAGCTGACCGACGTATCTAGCTGTTCCCTTGAGGAAGTGTCCATATATAACGTGGCATGCATCAAAGGGAGGGCAGTGTTCACCCGCGAGAAGACGGTATACTGGGTTATACTGTGGGTGCCTTCATTCGTTCTGGTGACTAGCGCATTTATGTCGTTCTGGTTCAAGCACGCCCCACCCCGGTGTACGCTTGGTAAGCACAGAAGTCCAATCTGCATATAATCGAATACTTTCCTTTGGAGCTTATAGCTAATCGATCGATAATCGCGTAATAATAATAATAATAATAATATATAATCGCGTATAGCTAATCAGTCGATCTTTAAGAGCAAGTTGGCATGTAAGGCAAATTCAAGCAGCTCTATGCGTTATACGCAGTAAACATCTTGGAGTAACTAATGAACATCTTCAATTGAGCAGTGCTTTCCTGACAGTTTCCGTGTTAACGTTTTTGTCCAAAAACAGGTACGACGACCCGTTTGACATACATTTCGACGACGAACAACCTCCGAAATCGACTCGACACCGGGTTCAATCTCGTAGCGTTGAACGTCTGGGATTCTGTATCTCTCATTTTGATTTATTTCTGCCTCGTTGAGTATATACTCATTGACTACCTAAACAGGTGAGCAATATACGTTAGTGCGAACTCATCTATTCATTAGCTTCAATGTTCGATGTTAGCTTGTTGACCAACATTTTAAATGCGTATGTATGTTGATTCGGAAACATTGGAAAACCCCAAATACCGTATTCTCTTCGTTGTTCTTGTCCTTCAATTGTTGGAAAGATTGTCACGTACAGAGCAACGATTGGTCCAGCCTACAAATGGGTATGTCAGTACGCTGCATCATCGTTATTAACCCTGCCACTTCCAAAATGTTGGTCCAGAGACGCGTCGAGTGTATTCGAGCTCGAGCCCGAACGAATTCGCGCTTTTGAATTTTGAAGTCCTTCAACTAACCTCTGCCATGAGCTGGCATATGCCGAAGTAAAAAGGTCGCAGGCCTACAACCATAGTCCGATGCATGCGTCAAAGGGAAGGCAGTATCTGAAACGTTGAAGACCGCGTGTACGACTTGAATATGTGAGATATGAGTCTTTGGTCAGACTAGTAAATCCATAAGCTTCGATTTTAGGCACCCCCGCGAGCATGAGGCTGAAGACAAGGAGTTCGTCGAGGAGGCCCTTAAACGCGAAGAGCTCACGTTCTGCGATCGATGGGCTCTCTACTTGAGAAGACCAAATGCACGCATTGCCAATGATATCGATATCGTGTGCCGTACCGCGCTTCCGATCGTATATTTCAAGTTTATCATCGCATACTTTATAGCCCACAGTGCCATTCTTACCAAGGACACCTCCCGTGCTCTTCGAGAATTCAAAGATCTTATGGATTAGCCTATCCATCTACCATACATATGAACATGTAGCTATATATAATAAAACTAAATTTTCCGGGCTGACCCACAGCCAACATTTAACATCCGCGGAACTGCCTTCGGCATTGCTTCATAAGACGCACTCTTTAAGGGCAAACGTGCAACGGTGCGGGCTAAACACTTCCACTGCGGCTCTTCTCTCTCTCTTTGTAAGGCGCACACGAACGCAGCACGCCACCGGGGGTCGCCAATTAGTGTCTTTATAGATCTTGTCGATCTTTG
Source organism: Stratiolaelaps scimitus (assembly GCA_019614645.1). NCBI lineage: Eukaryota > Metazoa > Arthropoda > Arachnida > Mesostigmata > Laelapidae > Stratiolaelaps > Stratiolaelaps scimitus. Next base: position 3,390,103 of record JABWDB010000028.1, read on the forward strand.
AGTCGCTAAAAAGTAAACCCAACTATCCCTATTAAATGCCCTGTGACATGAACGGCAAAATCTATTTTTATCCATTATTCATTATCTTAATACAATTAGTCATAGGATGCTAGATGGAGGCGCCAACCTACAATGGATCAAAGGAGACGACCTGGCACCACGGGAGAGGTTCTGTCCGTCACTTCGGCTCGACCTAAATAGAAGCCAACACATTCCCACTGAGTCGATTTCTATTGTATAGGTTATGTTCACCCCTAACTGGCCATCTTCCGAACTGGGCAAACTCGAACTGAATTTAACGTAATCACAGCGGCCTATTAAAACTTTGTAGCGTTACGATAATGGATAAACCGATCAAACGGTTGTACATGACTGCGATCGAAGCAGTGCTTCCACCCTTAGTAAACATGGACCAAACCCTGAAGATGTGAATTTGCTAAATATTAATTTATGTCAAAATTGAAATAATTCCTAATTATTGTATGTTTGAATAAATATTTATGTCAACTAATGAAAACGGGGTGGCGACGACTTAACTGCAACAGCAACATTCTGGCAAGCACTAAATTCTGGGTCTAAAGATGGCTGTTATGAAATAAAGTTCAACGTAACAAAGCGATACCCCATGTGTGTTATTGTTCCTAGGAAAATAAACAAAGATAGAATTTGATCTTTATACGCTTGAAGGATCTAATAAGACAAAGTGCTTCGTAAATTAGCACCGCTCTGGTTTGTTTATTTTTCCCACTTGGGAGAACGACGATCTGTCCTTAGACTCTAAATTGGAATAGATTGTGCTGAGGAGTTGGCCGTCTCTAGACGACCCAAGGAAGGTCATGGTGACGTAAAGCTGCGGCATTCATTTAGAATCATTGAATCCTTAAGCCGAAAGCCTACTATCTCCCTCGTTTTGCCCGTTGTCGCATGCCTGACCTAGTATAATCACTAATGCAGATTTTTTTGCTCTCCAATACGACAGTTGATAATAATAATAATAATTCTAATAGAACCCCGTGATTACACATCTCACTCGTCTAAGCTTCCTATATCGTCGGCAGTCTGTGATCTGAGCAAATTCTAACTCTACCCCAATTGAAACACGTTGCATTATATTGCATAAATCTTTCCAAGGCTCCGCATGTGCGTAGCATCCATGGAGGCTGGCAATCGTTTAGCTGTATTATTTACCAGAAGGGCTGTCCGTCGACAGAAATTGTGCGAGAACCTTAAAAATTTTCCATCTAGCCGTATCACACAGCGCTTACACCCACATGTGCACCATTAAGAGCTTACCTCCTCGTGCAGGTGATATTTGTTGTTGTACACACATAGTCCATTCGCAATGTGATTTTGGCGAGCTGCTTCATGGCCTTTTCGTACGGACGCTGTCGCTCTCCATTGAATCAAACAACTTGACAATCGTGTTCGTCGTCGTCGTTGTCTATCGCTTTTTCTTTCTCCCTCTCTCATGGGATAGCCGGGTGTCATTCTGAACAGATCGGTCTGAGTAACACACAGAATAATTGTGCGCGTTCCTCTGTAGTGTCAAGCCACCGAAAAGACAGTGCTCACGAAGGATATCCGCGTTTTGCCGTGAGGAGTAAACGGGCCCGGTTTTTTTTTCGTGTCGGGCGGTGTCTTTTTTGTCAGGGGACTCTTCTCTGAACGCAGCGTCAGCTAAGTGTCGTACGTATCGTGTCACTTTTAATCTGTAGTATTTCGATGCGAGCAACTACACTGTGTGTTCACTGTTGTTGGCTACTGAAGGGAGGATGTAAGGGTTATCCATCCCTGGCAAAAAGATGACCAGTGAATCAGAGCGAAGACGTTGACCATGAGGGAGCGATTCTATTCAGTCGAAGAGGATAAATCGGGCAGCTCATCGGATAGTAGAGTCCAAGGCCATTGGTGTATTCCATAAACGCCGCGTCCCTTTTTAAGATAATAATGATAATAATTACTAGTACTATTAAAATAAGTGATACTGATGGCAATACTTGTAATTATATACCTACAAAATGTTTGAAATTATCAATCAACTCAAGCTTAAGTAAAATAAATTCTCATTCGAGTATCCATCGGGAAGCTAAAGTGATCTTCTCTGAATACCTGTGTAGTGTGCTTATGAAAGTCAAATGTAATTTGGATTGACTCTCCACCAACATTTCCAACAACATCCACGGGATTTATTTTGCATTGTTTGTAAGACGGACCCCTGAATGCAAATATGCAATGGCGGGGATCGAACCCCGCACCGACCCGTACCTACCTAATCGAACTTGTACCTACCTGTGCTCCGGTTACAAGGGGCGCACGAATACATCACCGAGTTCGACGATTATGAAACTCACGAAGCAGTTAATGTCACACAAATTCTGTATATGTCTGGTAATTAAGTTCATATTACTAATAACAATAATAATAATAAGATTATTCATAATACTATTGATTCCGATTATTGTGCAAATCAACTCCATCGATGAATCAACAATACACAGATACATATGTTCTCACTAAAGTTCAACTCAAATAGGAGAAAATTAATATTTCGCAATTCTCAACGTTTTCCAAACTCTCTATGAAAATAGAATTAATAATGAACATCTGCGTTATCCGCGGCGGATGACGAGAGAACACCTTCTCTGTTCTAGATCTATGAATGGCCGCTTTGTACGTTTGGGGCGGCCCATTGCACAAGCGCTTAGCGGCATCCGTTTCGCGTTCCATGTTCCTCTGCACAATCCAATGAATCGTACGTGCAATGAGTTTCTTGTTGCCTATTGGCGGTCATTCTAGCGCTAGGTTGAGATTCGATCGATTGTCTGCATCCTGATTGACAACGAATCACAGATCGGGCGGCTCTATTCCGTCGTAGTTATGCATCCGTGTTTTTCTGTGAGCGCTTTGGTGCGAGGGATTCATGCAGCGTTAGTCAAGCCATCTTTCCATAGTGACATTTGCGCCGATCGCCCGCCTCATTCTGCTTTCCGCCGTCCAGTTTCTGTTCAGGCTGTGTTGTTTCGCTAACAGCTGAACGCCAACACTTAGCCACCGTGGACATTTTCAGCTCTTGTTTTTCCAATCCCGTTTTCACACGAAACCATGTTGTCTCTCTGTCTCATGGGCAGAGACCCTGTATAGTCTCCTCATCATTGGTAATACCATTCGTCCCGCTGCTGCATTCTGTTGATTTCTCTTGCCCAGTCAACGAAAGTATAGTTACATTTTCGATATATGAAACACTATATACACAAAACACGATATACAAACAATATACACCATTTGAAAAAATGATAGAAAAAAACAAGCTCGATCGTGAGGTCGTCTGCAGCCCTGAGTTAGTGGGATAAACAAGATTAAGGAAGTAAAGTATCAAAGCAATTCGCCGTACGGATCAAATTGAGTTATTTTTGTCGTACCTGAAATTGAACCGATGCATCTTGGTGAGTAACGGAGTAGCGCTGCGTTCTCAACGCCAGCAGGCTTAAATAAATGTCGAACATCCATCGATGTAAATAACGACGAACTCTTTCATGACAAAGTAGATTTGACTTTTATTCAGTTATCACAAACGCCATAAGCATCATCGCATATGGAGATCAATCAATCGATATATGTTTTTGCTTCATCCGTTTGTCCGCTGCATTGAGCCTTTCCAAAGGAATCAATTAACTGTGGCACATTCATCTTAAGCGGTAATCGGGAAAATGACAAACTCATTAGCCGTCATCAGGCGCTGCTACGAATCGACTTTAAACCTAGTTTAAACGAAAAACAGCCAGACTTTTTTGATCTTTGTGGAAAACAGATTGCTACGGTAACAAATTCGCTGTAATGGGCAGAAATGTAACGTCGGTCGCCAGCCTATGCTGTCTTCGTCAGTAGCACCCATCTCTATATGAACATTTTCTTAAACAACCTAGCGGGAGTTCTCAGACGGATATCGCACATATCTGTTCTATACAAGGGTTCGTTATGGTACTCACGAAATTCCACTTACCGAACTCATTCACCGTAAACAGACTCTTACGGTTTCATTATGTATGGGGCACCTCGAGGGCAGGAAGGGAGAGGGCGGTGTGGACTTGGCAGAGTTTTCTCGCATTTATTTCGGAACTAGGTCGAAATTCGTTCTATCGTCCTACTCTACTATTAAGGGGAAAGAGATAATGATGCGCCATTCTCACGATCAAATGTTAAATAGTCGAAAATCGAAACATCCTATTTTGACGTATGCATTCAACGCATCAGAATAAATTTTTTTGACACAGGGTTGTTACCTTAGGCTAATTGATTTTCTGTCCAGCAGAATTAAAGGGAAATGTTCTGAAGATGGACCATATACGGTAAATGTAAAGGTTTTATTGGTTGATTTATTCGTTTTGCAATGCTGAAGTTCTCTATATGTTACGTTGCGGGACGCAAATCTGCGGCCTCTGAGAACTCTTGTGGCTACAGCCATTGAGTGGCGAAAAGATCCGTTATCGAGTTTCAAGACTTCGAAATCGAAATAGATACCCACCGTAACCCTACTCACGTATTTCATATCGACGAAAAATACAATATAGTTTAAAGTTATTCGCGTGATATTTCACTATGCTGTGGTATGCCTAAACTGATTGAGGTGGGTTCAGATTGTGTGCTGTGATACTGTTAGTTTTCTTTTCTACTAAAGCGCGAAATCATTTATTAGAAGAATACGTTCATTGGGGATTGGAGTTCGTTTTGAGGTTGAGTACTTTTTGGCCGAATCGATTAGTTCACTGGGCAAGAGTGTTGAGCTCATTTGATTTTAGTTGGCTACGAAAGATGGGTATATCTGGTTAATTCGCGGAGTATGTTTCGCAAGAGCGATGTTCGATTTCATTGAAGCGCGATGTGGCATGTGTGTCCATGTGTTCCTGCTGTAGATGTCCAAATGATACCACTCACTGTTCGCCTTTTCGACGCTTTGCGGCCTGAGATAGCAGTGCCAATCTCGAACCATTGCCACGCACGCATTTGCTGCAGTTGTCATCTACGTAAACGTTGGCTCTCATCTTCTCTTGCTTGCTCCGCTTTGGCCAAGACGTCAAAAATGCCATTGAAGCTAGCCGGACGCTACTGTAAAAACCGGTTCGGCTCGGTTCGGGTCGTTAACACAATCTTTGATACTTAAACTCTTTTCGCTCTCTCTCTGTCTTCCTCTTCATCGATAGTCCATTAGTATAAACAAGCTCTAACCTCCATTCACTTCTAGTTTCTCTCTCTCTCTCTCTCTTTCTCCTCTCGAAGGACCCCTTTAACATTTATTGCCGTGGCCGTCGTCGGCATTCTCGCCAGTCGGTGGACACATCTTCATCGTTATTATCAACATGATCATTATCCTCTGATTGCTTGAGTCACTGCTTCAGTGTTTGTTAAAGCTTGTGTGATTATCACAAACTCAATGTTGTTAACAGTTTGCTTGAAATAGAAACAAGTGTCAAGTTAGCGGGGTTGACGACACTACGAGTTCAGTGTTTGATCGCGGACGCCGAAAAATTGCAGCTCTATTTATTGATGCCGGCGACTTGTTCAGTCGACAACATTTCTACATCGAACACCGAATTGCTATACTGTCTACACATTACAGATTATGATCGACACAATTGTACGCCATTCATCGATGTAGACGAGCTAGTGTTAATGCTTTATGACACAAACTATGTTAATATTTCTAGGATTTAAAATGTACATGATACATTTTCACCTTGGCTTTGAGACAAATCCAAAAGTCCAGATAATAATATTAGTAGTAATGATAGTAAATACGTCAACGGTTGCGTTCCGTAACCGAATACTCTATTCGAATATCGGACTCTTGGGTTATGAGGGGGATGGTTCTGTTACGGCACTGAGTACGTGGTATTGTTGTCTTTGTGTTCGCTTTGTTTACACAAAGAGAAATACGTTTTGGAAGTTTAATTAATATCGACTGATGTAGGCCTATATAGGATGTCGTCATTAGCATTGGCTCCATGCTGGGTTGCACTGTGTCGCCCGAGAGACGCTTACCTTTTCGATAGTAGGTACTAGATGATAGTTGGGGTTCAGTTGAATGCCAAGGCTTTTTTAATATGAGATCGTTTTTTAGACCCAAATCTTTGTCTAATGTCTAAAATCAATGTTCGTCAATATGATCTTCAATTTAGACGTCGCGATTTGCATTAGATCCTCACAACCTTTGTTAATTAGCTTTACGAACTTAATAAGGAGTACTGCCTTCGTATCCCATCGCACAGTAACTATTCATGTATGTGCACGAGCTGAAAAAAACGCCAAAAAAATCCCACGTGTGTCCGTTTGTTTACAGAGACTCGTTTGGTCCCGATCTCTTCCGAACGTGCAAAGTCCATCCATAACTCTTGATAGACGGCAGTGTAGCTTGAGATAAGTAATCAGGCACCGCCTCATGTCAAATGGCCTTTGTAAATTTTACAACCTCCCACTTCTAATCATAATAATGAGGTGAATACGATTTGGTAGAGGCCGTTTCAGCCAGCATCAGTGTGTTTAGCAACGAAGTGCTATCGCGAACGGAAGCCAAATGCTCTTATCTTCTCGCGTCTTAGCAGCTGGACATTATATGGTACACCTTTATCTTCTCGCCGTAGCGTTAGGTTGTAGTGATATTGCCCTATTGAGATGGACCAAGGGGGTTATACGCAGATTAGCTATTATACTAATAATTCAAGTGGGGGGGGGGTCGGTTGAACTTTTACTTTTATTGTGATTCTCTATTGTATATAGAAATCCCTTTTGGATTATCTAATTGGTATGCACACTGGTGCTAATTCCTAGTACTGTCAATAGGTCGAATATCGAATGACGTGCTGCATATATATTATATTTGTCCTAACCTTTCTCTAAGAGTTACTTACCACCTGATTTCAATACGGCAATTCTGCAAAGACTAGTCGATTCGGATCACGAATATCTGCTTGCCTGCCTGATGACAAGGGTAGTTATTTGTTTGGGCGCTAATCAGGATCGTGTCATGAGAGCCCCGCACACGTATGGTGCACACGCCTACTCAACATGAGCGATTGAATAAGGGAAATATTTGGAATAAAACCCTTTCTGAAGCTTTATTTTCACGTTCTCCACACCTTAACTGAGCCTCTGGACCCCATTTCGACCCCCGGCGCTTCCGTTTTGACTGGCTCGGGGTATGATTCAATCGTTATCTTCATTCGGGCTTCTCTTCAGTGCTTACTTCGACAGCTGACTGAGGGCAGTGTGACATGTTATAGAAATCCACTAAAGCGGGTTTGTCCTCACACGATTCTGGTTGAGGCTTTCCTGAGTCTTTATCTCTTGTTTAGATCCACGCGGAGTTATTTGCGCGACAACTAACTGAGCAATCATTAGTAGCCGATATGCGATATGTTTTACAAGAAGTGCGTACAGTATGATGTAATATATATATATATATATATATATATATATCCATGTATGCGGAGCATATCTATATATACATGTATGCGGGATCCAACGATCACAGTAATGCCTGAGTGGCCAGGGTTTCAATTGTAGGAGACGGGCTAACAGGCATTTGAGAAAAAAACGCAATGGATAGTATCACATAACGCCCTTACGAATAATATTGTCTCAATGTTGGCTAGCCTGTTTCTAGAGTAGTAGAGATAGAGTTAATTATAACAAGACTTGGAGAAGGCTAAGTGTGCATTGTTCTCGAACTTCGGATGCCCGGTCAGACTTCTTTGTTTCGGGAGAGGTCGGGCAGAACATGTTCGAGGCAACTTAATACCTTAATAACGACGTGAGCCCGCTGGTTGCCTATTTCTGTTGGAACTGTTTGTGTTGGTGTTTCCAGCACGTTGCTACGTGGCATCTCTCCTACAAGTAGCACAGGCAAGTTGGACAAACCAACTGCTATAAATGTTTGTATTGAGCGCAGTGGTGATTACCAATATAATTCAATACAAGTTGTGATTTTCTGGAGGTACTGCACGTCCGTGCCCCATATTAGTAGGAATCGACGAGTGGGAGACAGTTATGGGAGGGGTATATTAGGCTCATTAGTTCAAATAACTTGTGCGTATATAAAGGGTTACGAGATACAGGAATAGGCAGTAACTCTTTACGCTCGCATGGATAAACTGAGCGACAAACCTCGTTGACGACAGTGGGTAGACAGGGCTTACGTCAGTGACGTCTACTTCATGCAAGGTACTGCTAACAGACTTTGCAGCACAGGCAACAACGGGCAAGAGGCGAGGAGGGCAAGAGGAGGTTGTTCTTGACAGGGTGACTAACCGCCCGAGATAGGGACGAGCCCAACTGGATTGGCATCTTATCCTCAGGGTAACCTTGAAACACAGTTCCCCCAATGCTGTGCCCTCGATGCGAGGTCAATGCGAGTTCCTACATATTACTATAATAATACAGTCTATTCGGCCATTGTATTATAGGGTTTTAGCTTCCTCGTAACGTTCGGCCTTGAGATCGCTTAAAATAAACAAACAGCTGTTTGTTGTTGTAGCTTGTTTGTTGCTCCGACGTTCGCTAATCCAAGTCTAAGGGTTCAGTGTCCGTCGCTGTTCCACGCTATGTTCGATTTAGCTATTTAGTCTTCATTATATTGTTATTAATAATGTATCGGGTCGCATTACGATGGGAGTAATCCGTTGAGTAATTAACGTTCGCTCCTTTTGTTGTTCGGGTATGCACCTGTCACTTCCTATACAAGCGAACGCGCAGTTCTCGGCCGGATGCAATGAAATAAAAATACATCTATATATGATAAACATGAGCCATTTACCGAGATGTGCATTAGCTTTTGTGCATGGTTTAATGCCGGACAGACCCTCGGCCAGAGCAACAGCATATACTCTAACGCTGTTATGCTTCACGAGGACCAATGACGCACTCTCCGGGAAAGGGCATGGACGCCACCCCTCCCTCTTCGTTCCTTACGAGAACTACTGCCTTCTCCCTCAGGGTCGACCTCATAAAAGTGGTGCAAATCCGCTTGACAGTCACCGGAATTAACGAAGGTTGTAGAAGCGACTCGACAAAAAGAGATCACGTCTCCCGCTGGCAACGGCTACTTGACTCTAAGCGGCGAGATTGTGCTGCTATTTCATAACCCGGACGGTCTCCTCTCGTAGATCTCACGTCGATCGAGTCTCACGTCGCAGTTTCGAATAAAAGACCCGCTCGACCTACTCGGATCTCAGAGACAGTGGGAACAGAAAGTCGCTAAATAGCTAGACAGCTTTCTCGCCACCTGTTGACAGGTGGTTGCAGGGAAAGTGGCTGGCACATAGGGTATACCCACAAGGTTCTCGTTTGTTTCGTGACGCGATGTTCGAGAGTGGATGGCAAAATTCAGCTTGCCTTGTGACGTTCCGTCATGTGGTGTTGACCATTGGACTGTCATTACTGGTGTTCGGAGCAACGGTGAGAGACTGGACAACGTGGAATGCCGACAGCCAGTTCGTAATCTGGCTGGCCATAGGTTTCGCCATTGAGCCCCTAATCAAAGTATTCGGCTGTGTCTTGCCGACGTACTGGCATCAAACTTTGCGCACCTTGCTTTTCTTGCCATTCTGTTATGCAGGACTGCCGACATGTCTGCAGAACACCGATATCCTGTATTACTTCCGGGCTCTGCATATCGGTCTACTCGAGTCCAAAGGCGGATATGCCATGGACATGGCTCTGTACAGGAAAGATCGCTGGCTGGTTGGCCTGCTGATTCTAGCAGGCATGGTGCTTGACATGGGATTAACGTTCGGCCTAATGACCGCAGTCGGGATGTCCCAGCTGAGCGCATCGATCGCAGCCGCAATCGTCCCAGCTCCAACAGCTGAGGTGGCGGAACCCATGTTTGACTTTGTGTCGGCAACCTGCGACGATATCATTTCAACGACCAAGGATCCCGACGGTGGCGAAGAGTCCGAAGCCGCGAAGAGCAAACGCGCAGTCGAACTTCAAGAGGAGCTCATCCGCGTGAGACGTGTGTTCAAATGTGCCACCCTCCCGCAGTCCTTTCTTACAATTCTCATCTTCTGCTCGATCGTCAGCGGCATGTCGTTCGTCGTGACGAGTGATTCCACCGCTTTGGAGCTTGAGACGCCTCCCCTCATCGAGATGATCCAAAACGGCGCTCTCGGGCTAGCAGCCACGACCGTGTTTTCAGCAACGATCTACTCCCTGTGTCGATTATGTCACACGGAGCGAGTGTCGTCTGAATTCCGATCGGTACTTGTCTTCGCAACGGGAGCGTTCGCCATGTACCCAATCGGAGGCTATTTCCCAGTGTCCGCTGCTATCGGAGCAATGGTCGCGTCGATAGCTGTGAGATACGCAATTGGCTATGATGAGTGCGCCGGCAAGACGCTCGCGAACGTATGGCCTCATACATCGACGTTGTACAACATGTCGTTTGCGTTTGTTTCCGTCGGCTATTTCTGCACGTCTCACCAAGACGTTCTCGCGCTGACATGGAAATTTCTCCTAGTCAGTGTGGTGGCCTTTACCATCAAGGCGATCATCCTGGCAATCATCTGCCGTAGCTTCAATGTCAACTGGGTTTCATCAATACTCCTTGCAGCCACGCTCACATCGAAGGGTACCGTTCAGCTCGCTTTATGTACACTCTTTCCTCTTAAGGGGCCATCACTCACCACTCCTGGAACGTTCATCGAGGAGGCAATGCTACTTCAGCTGTATACACTGTTAAATTACATGATTGTTTTGCCATGTATACATGCTATTGTTAGGTGTATTGTACATTACATGAAGAAATAAATACGGACTGTATTTGTTATTCCATTATTCTTAATGCAAACATTTCCTTTGTCGTCAAAAGTACCATTCGGTAGTATCTAGTCACATGTATCGAATAATAATAATAATATATTACCCTAATATTTACTAATAAGTTCATGTTAAGTAATTCTGCTCAACCGCGCTTTTACCATGGTTGTCCCTGCATCTTTAATTATAACCCAAAGTTTCTTTAAAACGAAATAAGTGCTGGCTGTATCTTTTTTTATGGGGGGTTTCGGGAACGCGTAATGCTCATGGGCGTGAACACCGAACAGCCTCTTGCCACCTGGTATGAGACTCGTAAACTCACTATAAACCCGTTACCTCCCCCCACACCTAGTTGATTTGGAAGAACAAGCGCTGGCTATATCTGTGATAAGGTATGCTCTTTACCTGGCTTATTCAAATCACAACTGATCGGTTGTATACAAATGCATATTCTGGTGATTCTAAGCATAGTGACACTTCCTTAGTACGGAAAATAGTGCACAACATCCACGGTTACAGATAATGGCAGTAAATTGGAGAGACCAATATCTCACAGGTGTTGTTTTGGTATGGCACCGGCTATTCTGAGTCTGTGGAACTCCTCTACACAATGCAGTTTGAAAACGACGAACACAACAGACAAAATTCTCCCCCTCGGAGACTAGAGGACGAAATAACAAGCGTCGGGAGCTCATGGCGAAACCGTTAATTGGCAAAAAGCATGGATGCATTTGATGCTTTCCTGAGCGGCTGACAAAAAGAGTAGACACAAATGTTGAATTTACGGATTACGCTAACGTTCTGATGGCGAATTTTGATTTGAGATTTAGACGGAATTGAACAAAACACGAGATAAATAATCGAATACGAGTGTCGGACGGTACAATAGGTCGACAGGTGTACTAGTCGCATATTTGCCCAGTTGGTATACTCTCGAAATTCAACATCGGCACTCATATCTTGCTATTCCGTGCTCAGCTCTCAATCCCAATGTGATTTCGTTTCAACGAGCCAATAATCAGGCCCAGAAATATCACGACACCGATGTGGAAGTCCGAGAATGAAGCACGTGGCCAGATACAATTGCTTGTCATATGGTGCAGGTTGCTTTGTCCTGTTTAGAGCTGTCGGATTGAGTAAAAATAACAATGTGTTGATTAAATTAAAAATGTGTTGATTGACCGCCCAGTGAAATGAAGCTTTACTTAGTTTACTTAAGCACTTTCAGGTTCCCTGGCAGTTCTGAGTGCTAGCCTTTGAGTGAGTGAGTTCTGTCAGAGAAACCTGTGTACTCCTCGGGCCAGCTAGGATGGCCAGGATACTTATCGCGACCCCTAACAAGTAATGCCTAATATCCTGTGTAAGCAAACATACGCCTCATCCGGCGGAAGTATATATCGAACGGACGCGTTGCATCGGGCAAATGTGAACATATTATTTCCGCCGAGAGGAATTGTTGTAGTCGTTGGTGCAATCCAATTCTAGCTTTAATCTATATCATATATGTCATGTATATGATATATATATATATGGTCCGGAAGGATTCATAAATAATCACGAACTCACTCCCAGCTGAACCTACAGTGTACACACGTAAAATACGAGTGAATAAATTACTAGTAGTGCTCACGCTCGTGTATGTATCAACATGGAGAGTCGGATTATACGTTCCGTGTGTTAACTTCAATACCTGTACCTAAACATATATCGTAGGCAAGTAAATGCGTTAGAATCGATATTTACTGCTTTATTTATTGAATACTTTCACATCTGAAATCATCATCCTCTCACAAATTGCTTGCCCCAACCCTGCGATCATGTTGGACGGGCTCTCTAAGGACGACTTTGACCTAATCAGTAAACAGCCAAACCGAAACCCCACCCATGACGATGCTGTGCGCGCAGGGTGTATCCCCTGTTAAGTCCCCCCCCCCGATCGGAGGTCATAAATCCATTTAATTGATTTATTCGAACGCTTGCTACGCTAACTTCGGGTGACGGATCTGATTGCTGTGAAAACAAAGAAAAAACAAAATCATGTATTGTGCAAAAATACAAGAGAGAGGCCTGAGCTTTCGTCACAGAAAGAGTTCAAGTTTCGATAATTCAGAACAATAGCTAATAGTGGCTGTAAGAGACACTTGTCGCAAAGCGACAATGAAGTGCAAGTGTCCGCGAGTCCACGATCAAGGGTTACGCATCAAAGACGTTGAAGCCGACAATGCCCAGCGAGCGAGTCACGGCGAAGGGCTACCATCGAGGGGCTGAGCAGCTAACGCGGCTCTCCGTTAGCAGATCGAGCATAATCTGTTCGCCTTGTGCCTGCTAGAGAAAGATCATCCCGAAGCGGTGCATGGCGGAGGTAACAATCGATCCTATGGGTTTATTAATACGTATAGTCAAAAATTTGTTTCACACCTGGCTGCGTAGAAGCAGTAAGATATATCAATGTGATATCATGTATGCGTATGTGCTCGTTACCAAATATATTTGTATTTAAATTTGTTAACGGAGCACACTTGGCTGGCATCCGTACGGGAACTCTGTAGTCTGTTCCTATTTACTTATGCAGGACCATGTGTCGAGGTACAAGAGTGTTTTTCAGGTCACAGGCACACAGCGAAAATGACTAAATTCTATTTCTCACATGTCGTAAGACTTAATATTTATTGGATGTGCTTTGTTTCATTTGACGATACCGAGGTTTCATGGGACTTTTGTGTACTGTGATAACTTACTATAATTGGTACAAAATCTTGGCATGGTACCACACGCGAGGTATTAGTCGCCTTATTTTTAAGGACGTAGGCTCTCCACCATCCTTAACCAGTAGTCGTCCTGACGAGAACTTAAGCATGTATATAGCAGTTCCGTCAATAAACATTTGTTTGAAATTGAATTGATAGTTGAAAATACTTTTTATGCTTCGTCGTAAAGTATTGCTTGTTCCCATGCTCTTTCTCACTTGGAAATGCATCTGGGCTTCTAGGCCCAACAGTGTTAAGTTGTAACAGTCTTACCCGTACACGATTTCTTATTTCCCATATCACGGTGGGTGCAGCGAAACCTGAGAGTGGCGTTGACTAGGCTGTTCAGTTCATACTACCTTGCCCTTTGTGTCGTGGGTAAATGTCTACCATTGCAGAGTATCCGAGTAGGGCCGTCGTTAAGAAGATGCGAAGCCTTTCATTTTCATCCATTGTCCTCCCTAATCATTCCTTTGACCTGGAAACGTTGTCTTGAATTCGTCTCCAATAGTTTGCGCTTTCTTTCGTCGTTGACGTGGCCACCATTTTCATGTCAGATCGGACTTTGTAAATGGTTCCATGGTGAGCTGTGTCTCTTGAGCCAGTCGCGGTCCAACAGGTTCGTTCGATGTAGAGTGTCGTAACAGCGGTTCTGGAGGCATCCGAAGCAACTTCGACCAGTCAAGGTTTCGTGGATTAACTGGCTCCATGTGTTAATCATCGAAGGTGGCCATTGCTCGTATCGGCCTGCTGTGATAATAAGTACTGATATCGAATCCGTTGCGAACCCATACTAAACCCATTAGCGGGGTCGGTTGTTGAAATATATCTAATATATTTTTGTTTGGATAAACGGACCTACACTAAATTGAAAATTACAAATCGTTCATAGTGTGTCTGCTTGTTTATTGAAAAAAAAGTTAATTTACTACAGGCGACATATATAATATGCCCAGTGGTCGCTTATTTTTACAACTAGCATGAGACGTTGTGTTGACTTAATTTGTCCGGATGCCCTCTCTGCTAAATATAAGCAATTGTCTCTCCTTGTTGGAACCGCTCACTTAACACGTGATTCTCACAAGCCGAAAACTCTATTGTATGCTTATCACTGTGGCTGACTGTGGTGGTAATACCGCCGCCACCGCCTCGGCTTGTTACAATAATGCTACGCCCTGCAGAAACATACAAATATATCCACTATATCGGAACAGGGACAATGGGTAGTGTCGTCAACAGCTGTTGAGTTTACTTGTTCCTCCTTACATGGCAGCGTCAGAAATCATAGCTGCACAGGCCCCAATGACAAACTCAGATTGGCTGGTGTCGAACTCCATTGATCAACACCCGAAATATCGTGGTGTCAATCTTCGGGTGTCGCCTTCTCAGCTGCGATTTAGCCTTGCTGGTTTTTAGAGGCGTGGGCTCCGTCAGAACTTTTCCCAACGGAAGATCCGTCCTCCGAAAGAGAAATATTATACCATTATTGTGACCAGAAGGACAAGTATATCGAGGGCGTACGATTGAACCAGTCAGTGTTGTCTTTGCCGTGAACAGCAAATGTTTAAAACAGATCTCAGAACGATTCCAAGTGCCCGGGTTCTACCGGCGTCTGTTTGTCAGTTCAGCTCTTAGGTAAGTTTATTGTTTGTTGACGTGGGTGGAACATTGAATTTGTGTTGCATGTATCCAGTGGCACATCCCTGTACGATGTCCGAGTGTTTAAGCTCATGTTCGTACCGTCATAGTGCGGTGACTCTGAAGTAATGTTGTACATCATCACAAGGACTAGATCTTATATTGCTGCTATAGTTCAGAGGTTCTCTCCGCTGTTATGTGTCATGAAAGTAAGCATCCTGTTATTGAGTGCATGTCGTTTTGGGCTCCCTCTATGCACTGGACAGGTAGCTAACTCAAGCAAAGTTCAGAAGTAGGTGAATGGTTGATCGCGTCTTTGTCACAGAATACTGAGTGACCGCTTCAGTCGAAAGTGCTAGAGTCGGGGTTAATTAAACAAATATCCACCTTACAGCAGTATTTATAGCGTATTAGACCAGAAGCAACACTATAGATTACTGAGAATATTGATGACCATCCACCGGTTTGATGTTAGGATTGTTCTCCTTTTCTCTGTTTAGGACTAGTTTGTTTTCTGATGAGCGAAAAAGGTTACTAGTTCAATGTGGCACAATCTGAAGTGACGCAGGTGTCAACCTGTGCACCGCATTGTCGTAGAACAATATGCGAGCACCAGCAGAAAAATCTCGCTCGTGGATGTTCCCTCTGTTCGACTCGTTTAGTACCGTTTCATAAGCCTTGATTCATCAAACTTTCCAAGCCTATGTTTTTCTCCCATCGTTTTGTTCATCGACTCAAGGAAAATAGAGATCATTTTGTTTCATCGACGTTGCTATAAGATCGGATCACAATATGATCGGTTGTACCAAGCGCGAGATGACAATGGACTCGTGTATCGAAAGACGCCCCACCGATCAAGGTGTCAGGAGTAATGCCATTAGAGCGAAGCCTGCTGTCACCAGACTGATCGGTGCCTGCAAGGCGCGGGCTGACCGAAGAAGAGTCTAGTGTCTACAGGTTATCGTGGACTAACGCGTGCTGTGCGGGCGGCAGCCTGCAGTGTGACGTCATTTCTGCGCTGCAGATAATAACTGAGTACATAATAATGACGCCGCACTTTACTCCACATTGGCGTTGGCAAGGCCACGGCTTACTGCAACAGCTGCAGTAAATGAATATCGCGTTAGTGAACTGACCACAATTGAAATGATACCTGGGTAGATCATCCTCTTTATCTCAGATAGTGTCGCTTAGATATCTCAGCAAGGGCAAGCGTGAAAGTAATCGTATTCTAGGCAGACGCGATAGCCATGCTGAGCCTATCGTAAAGCAGCGACGTCCATTTACGAGTTGGCGCTTAGGCATACTCTAATTAAAAGATCGTGCATCGTGAATTTGTTTACCTCTCCTATTTGATTCGGTCTTGTTCTTTATTTAGAAATATAGGGTAAAGGTAAAGTTAAAGCTTTATTGGTTTATCAAAGGAGCTGCTATTTCACAATGCCTAAGCGTTCTTATATGTCACGCAGCGTAAGGTTATTATGCAATAGGGAAGTACCACTACGAAGACATTTACGCGTAGTATTATTGAGCCCCCCCCTCCTTGTGAGGGTCATCTCCTCGTGACGGTCATACGCTGGTGCTGCGAATCTTGGAAAAGATCCGTGTTGTAGGAAAAGCTGCCATTATTTACCTGGTATGCATTAACTATCATAGGCTGGTCCGCGCCACCGAGGACAAGCGCGCAGGATCGTTCCTTCTGCAACGCCTGTCCCTCGCTGTACAGAAAGGCAATGCCATCGCCTTCCTCGAGACAACGTGGCGTGGGAAATTCGTGTGCGCCTTGCAACTGAGGAGACACGTAGGTGCACTGGTTCGATCCCCGCCGTTGCATATTTGCATTTAAAGGCGTCCGTCTTACGAAGCAATGCTAAAAAGCTGTACCGTGGACGTTCAATGGTGGCTAAGAGTCAGCCCGAAAACCTCTTCCTCGAGACAATGTCGTCCTCCTCCCCTAAATAATTCCTAATTATTGTATGTTTGAATAAAAGCTTTTCTGGACTATTAACAATCAGGTTCGAAAAGAGGCGACAGGGAATGTTTGAGAAATTCAATTTGGAAATGAAATAATCAAGTGCGATCATTTTGTTTCACTAGTTAAGCTCTCGTCGCGAATTGTTTGGAACTAACTTACTATATGAGGGAGAGGAGGGCAATGGTTTCTAGCGGGATCTTACGTAAGGTTTTAGCCAAATACCAGAGTTCCACTTAGGGAAATACTAAACGATTCAAACAGATGTTGTTTCAGCTGTAAGCGAACTCTGTTTTTAACTGTAATTATACTTAAGCGGAGACGTGCCGTCTCACCGAACAAGGGCAGAGTTACCCTCTATGCGCGTATGCTTGGCCATACAGTCGTAACAGATGTCTATGAACCATTTTTGTACACTTATTGAATCTGATCCTGAATCGTGGAATTGACGTCAGTAAAAACTGAGTGTGTCACTTTTGCACGGTACAAGTATTTCGTGTGTAGGCAACACACGATGGCTTCCTGCACCGCATGCCCGGGGCAGGACATCAATTCTTCCGAGTCTGGAAGATTCAATAAGCGTACGGAAATATGCACTGTAGTAGATTTCGTAAGGATCTACGGTGCTCAAATCTTTCCGACAACCACAACACCTCAACTTTGAAACCGATATACGATCTCATTATAGGAAGGAAATATTGTCGTGCTGTACTCTATCATTGGTTGAAGTATTGGCCAAGAATTTTGAAATACTTCGTTTCAGAATCAGGTTGAACACCTTCATAGCAGACTTCGATCTGTGAATCAATTGCAGAGTGTCCCGCAACACACAACTAACACATTAACGATCGTCTCGGTTTCAGGCAAGGAAGTTCCAAGGGAGATTTCACCAGACCAGGCCGTCCAGAGAATTGTCGTTCGTTGGGGTCGCGGTGCAGGACGAACTTCCTGGTCCAAGCAGCAATAGCGATCGAAGAATAACTTACAAATAGAACATTGAAGGATAATTCCGAGCTGGTTAGCGAACAATTCTTCCGCGTTTCTCCTCTACAAGTCATATACCCAGCACTCACAGAAGAGAAAGGAAAACAGTTGACTCGCTTAATCAAGGGGACTATCCAGCCTACAGTCCAGTGTTTAGATTCAAGTGTGCTCGGGTGGGTCCGCAGCAACAACGACGCATCCGCTGGAGCTCAATCTCACTCGAATGCTGTTCACTGCCTCTGGAAAAGGAAATGGATTTTCGCCGCGGTTGTGACGAACGCGCCTTACACGCGTTGCAAATTAGTCCAAAAGAAACCGTCTCCCTGTGGAGGTCGACTGGTTGACGGACGTGTTGCTGGCGCTCTTTTTTATAACCCTCAAGCAGTCAGGCGCTCTCTGTACCGTTGACGCATGCCACCACGCAATCTTACGCTACAAGCCGCACACCGCTCAGTGACCCTAGAAAAATATTGACGTACCGTGGCGTACACTAGATAGAGCGATACAATCCACCTGTGTCGGGTGCCGTCAACACGGTCCGAGCAAGTTGATAGGTACTGCGTTGTGACGCTTCAGACCGACTACGTTGACTTTGTGGAAGCCACGAACGCTGGCCCGACAATGATCGAAATTCGATGGGAAAAGTCGTCGTTTTGGATTACAGCGCTCCGCAGTGTGGCCACGTCGATTGTGGTATCGACGTTGGTTTTTGGGGCGACGGCCCGGGATTGGACGAGCTGGAACGTCGATGTGCATTTTGTGCGATGGCTCGTCCTTAGCTTCGGGCTTGAAAGCCTTATCAAGAGCTTTAACTGCGTGATTCCCACATACTGGTACCAGACATTACGTGCACTGCTTATCCTTCCATTGTGTTACGTAGGTATTCCAACATGTCTTCAGAACACCGATGTTCTGGCATTCTTCCGCGCATTGCACGTTGGCCTGTTGACATCCTGCGGCGGATATAGCACAGACCTGTCTCTTTTCAAGAAGGAGCCCACCGTTACATGTTTACTCGTATTAGCGGGGATGAGTATTGACATGGTGTGCACCTTCGGTATTCTCTGCATGCTAGACATACCTAAAGTGACAGCGCTTACCATAGCTACAATTATACCGGCGCCCACAGCCGAAGTTGCCGAACCAATATTTCGCCTAATATCAACGACGTGTAATGATATCATCGCTGCACCGAAGGATCCAGAGGTCGGTGAAAGTTCGCAAGCCGAGAAAACGAAACGCGCCAACGACCTGCAACAGGAACTGATTCGTGTGAGGACTGTGTTCAAGTGCGCCACCCTGCCATTGACATTTCTCACGATTTTCTTCTACTGTTCCGTGGGTAGCGATCTGAATTTTAGTGAAGTGAAACACACCCCAATGCTACAACTCGCCGTACCGTCAGAGATACGAATACTCACAAATGCCGGTTTCGGCCTGGCCGCAACCCTTGTCTACATGGCCGTTATGTACGTGGCTGGCAGAATTTGCCGTTCCGAGCGACTCTCTTCGGACGCCTTAGCTATGTTTGTGTTCGCAACGGGCGCCTTCTCAATGTATCATATTGGGGCGTTCTTCCCAGTGGCGGCCGCCACGGCTGCAATCGGCGGCACATTCGCTTTGAGACATGCGGTCAGATACGATGATCGCGCAGCGAAGACGCTGATGAAAGTTTGGCCCCACACATCCGCCCTGTACTATGTATGCTTCGCTTTTGGGACTGTGGGTTATTTCTGCTCAGTTAGATATCACGTAATTCAAGCCGTATGGAAAATAATGGTGACAAGTCTTGCGGTGTTCATCGCGAAGTCCACGGTTCTGACAGTGATCTGTCGCTGCTGTCGAATTAGCTGGTTATCGTCAATACTACTTGGGCTAACGTTAAGCTCGAAGGGAACTGTACAAGCGGCTCTCAGCACGATGATTCCACTGAAGGCGCCAAGCCTCAATGCTCCGGGCAGCTTTCTTGAAGAAGCCATGTTCCTTCAGTTGTATGTATTGCTAAACTACATGATTGTGTTGCCATTTATATATGCTATTGTTAGGTTTATTGTACATTTGATCAATAAAAATCGAATATAAACACTATTTGTCTTGCTTCTTTCGTTTCTCGTTCGTCCCATTGGCTGTTGTTATCAGTTGTCCAGTCATACGATTACCCTTGGTAAATAGAACAATTGTATGCATATTAGCTATCAAAAAGCGAATTACAAGAACATTATGCAATACACCAGTAATTATATCCATATGTTTTGAATGAGGAAGACAACATATTACATCGCGAACACCATGTTCGCTCGACCTGAACGAGCCTCTGGGCCTGGCTAGCAGTGACAGAAGGTATAGCGCAACCCGACTTGTAATAATGACGTGACTCATGTCGCCACTCTGTCGAATGCTGTCCGTCAGCAAACGTCATGGATGGCGGGAATTCACCTAATTAGATCTGGCAGTGCTGATCTCTACCTCGAAAACGTCCGATATATAGATGACTCGCTCTGCTACGAGGCTGGCTAGTTCAAGTCGGAACGTATTGTCAGTGTCTAGGTCAACACGCAGCAGCTTGTCAAAAACGCAATTAGTAAAAAATTTTCCTGTCGGCTTTCATTCTACGACTTGGTAATTGGGGTCCGTCTTAGCGCTGTACCCAAGATTTGGTTCGAATCGGACCTTCAATTTGAATTGACGAAATAGTCCACTCTCGAAATAGTGTTTGTGATTGGACACGGATACAATGCATGCGTATGTGTTGATATAGATAAAGGCTATGTGTTATTATGTTATGATATGCTGAACAAATTGCGTAATCTGGCCGTAGATGTTAAACTGAGATCGCTGTTTGCAACCACGAGTATACTGGATATTCACAAAAATACTGGTGCACTTATATGTAGGCCTTAACATAAATGAATATAATAATCCATCAGGTTGTAGTCAGGTTGTAAGAGCGAGACTTGCTGATCGATACGAGGCGAAAGAAGGATCCTACGCGTTTGTCCCCGGTGGCATGAACCAGCCTTTGGTAGACTCCTTCGAAGAAAATTAACAGAGAGGGGCTCGATGGCCCGCTCACTACCCTGTATAGTTTAGCAGGGCAAGCTGGCAGCGACGAGAGAAAAGCACGTGACCGCACCGCAAAGAGAAATAAAGTATTTCGACGTTATTCAACAATAAGTGTGCGGTTTGGTTTGAAATGTCTCCAGCTATATAGAACATCTATAGGATGTGGAGAACATCTTGAATACTACTACCATCCGATAAATATTTCATTGTAATTATATGTAGAATAAGCACCCACTATGGTACAATATATCGATAAGTGTAGATCAAAATATCAAGGCAGTCAATATACTATCTTCACTGAATCCTCCCCCCCCCTCGCCGCGGCCGCCGAAAGCGCGCGAATAAATAGTTCACGTTTCACGCTTTCATGTTTTGCCAAGCTAATCGTCTATTCGAGAATCCAGAAGTGTCTAATCTATGGTAATTGAGAAGTTAGTTCTTGTAGCAGCCTTGCAGCGTACAACCCTGTCGCCTCGCGGCGGTGCCGACAATGGTCAAGTCCGTACCATATCCGAACGTGTCCCTCTCACCAACACACCATCGGAGTTTGCTGTCACCTGACGTACACCAACAGACAGAGGAGGCTTGCTGCGCTATATGAAGTGGTTGAAGTGCCGCCGTAGATCTCGCCGTTGATTGTAACGCGTTGCGAGTGCCAGCTGTCGCCGCCTCCGCGTAGTAAATGAGATGCGATCCGCGCTTACCTCCATATTCAACTGGCAGCTGTCGTACGGCTGAGTCGCGCGCAGTGCCGCTTTGACTAAAGCCCTTGCAACCAGTCAACGATATGGAGCTGTGCCCGGCACCAAGATGATGATAATGAAATAGAAGGTAAGAAGATCATTCCCCTTGATTATTTGAGATGAGGCTCAGGTGCCTCAAGTGGCGAATGATTATCAACAATATTAGCAGTAGTGATGGTAATACTAGTGAACTAGAGAGCAGTGCCGTGGACGTTAAATGTTGGCTGTGGGTCCGCCCGGAAAATTTATTTATTAGTACTAGTGAACTGAAGTACTCCACCTGTCGGACACCCACGTGCGTATCTGCAACATGTTTTTTTAGGCATAATCTTATCAGTATGTATTGAAAATTCAAATGAATTCGTTCACTTGAATTCGCATGATTTGGCTCGCCCCAGGAGACGAGGGTTCTGGGTGGGAGAGCGATATGCCAACAGTGGAGCAGTAACCATAGGCCTGCCGACTACCATAGTCGGCTGTGTTAAATTCGCACTAAACTGCGGTTGGCTGCTTTTACTCGAATGAAGGTGGAGAAGCAATATATTATATAAACTATATAGCTAGCAGTGTTTCAAACACATTTTAGTATATAACCGTCCAATAGAGTATTTGCACCACTATCCACCTATAGACTTCAGCGTACTCGTTCCGAGTGTTTTTCTTTTAATAATTACAGCTGGCTGGGCCTACGCCTCCACGTGTATGCAGTATAATATATGAAGTATATAATCGCTGTGCTATGGTAATTATGTACAATATAACTTACATTGCCTGCTTCTTATTTCTAGAAACCACTTGTTAGAACGCCTCGTACGCCCCGGCGGGAGGAACTTCAGGAAGAACAAAGGAAGGAACTTCAATTGTAGTATCCCAGCTCGCGGTTGTTATGTCTTATGCAAAATAGGTCAGTTAACCCCCGCTGTCAATAATGGATTTTTACCTTAAATCTATTATAAAAAAAAAGAGGTTTTGCCAAGCCCAACACTATTCTTTGTGATGCAATGTCTAGTTTTTGAACCTGCGATTTGTATTTTGACGGAGATATGCATTGTGCACATGACGCATAAAGGGATAGCGAGTCAAGACTAATGCTCATTGTGACGTTGATTCTTGCAATCTAAAGTCGTTCGGCACATAGCATCATTTGACGAAAGTAGGTATTCATCAAGTAAACTCTGGAGTGCTGCTCAAGGATAGGGTACGCTAACGCTGCTTGTTAATTAACTCAACTTGTAAGCTCCTAATGCGTCATTAATTCCGCAAGTCCTTTTTGATACAACAGACGGCTAACACGTAAGGGATCGCCTTTCTTTCAGACTAACTGCTGTAAAGGTTGACTGTATGCAGTGCCGAGAATTGTGGTTCGTCAAAGCTATTGCAGTGCACGCGCGAGCGACATATATAAGATTCGCTACGAGCTCTACGTTCAATAAGCGCAAACACGCACGTTGTTGCAAGATACCAGATATCTTCTATTTGGCCTATCCACAAGTTAGAGAGGATACACGCTGCTGCACCTAATGTGTAATAGTGTTTGTGCCTTAAGTATCAGTTAGTCCGTGGGGAATGTTTGCAGAAACCGGCGAGCGCAACACCGATCTGTCCAACATTGATACACCGTTTGATAGGGGCGGCACGACTGTATCTTTATCTACGCCTGTGCGCTCTCAATGGGGCGGTTACTTCTTCCCTATTCGTGCGTGTATCATAAACGCGTCGCAGATTAGCCTGACGGATGTTGTGCTGTCTTGAAAAAATACCATCGAGCAACTCTTTCTCCACTGCTCACCGGATGTATCAGTGCCGTCGTTATATAGCCATTTATAGCCGTCGGCCGATTTTCATACGATTGATGCAGACTGCGTGGACCTTCTCACGTCGCAAGCCGCTCACTGTGACATTGGACTCGTCATTGTACAGAACCACATAGCAGCTTCGTGAAGCAAGGCCCGAGAGCTCGAGGTCAGGTGGCGGAACCTGCGGAAAGAATTGCAAACATTGAAGGTGATGATACTCGAGAATCAATGGCAGGAGACGCCCTGGATCGTATCACTTCGCAGCGTAGCAATGTCGATTGTTGGATCGACGCTTGTATTCGGGGCGACGGCCCGAGTTTGGACGAGCTGGAACGTCGATGTGCAATTTGTGGTGTGGCTGGTCACGGGCTACGCTATTGAAAACCTCCTCAGGAGGTTCGACTGCTTATTGCCGACGTACTGGTATCAGACGCTGCGCACTCTACTCTTCCTGCCGTTTTGTTACGGGAGTCTTCCAACGTGCCTACAAAACACCGGTGTTCTATCCTTTTTCCGAGCGTTGCATGTTGGCCTATTGACATGTCGCGGCGGGTACGGCACAAACCTGTCGCTATTCAAAAAAGACGCCTGCGTTACCGGTTCCCTTGTGCTAGCAAGCATGATCGTCGATGTGGGATGCACCTTCGGCGTGCTGTACACCTCGGGAATCTCGGAGCTGACAGCGTTGGCCATAGCCACCATCACGCCGGCCCCTACTGCCGAGGTAGCCGAGCCAATATTTCGTCTAATATCGACAACGTGCAATGACATGGCGTCATCACCGAAGGACCCGGAAGCTGGCAAAATATCGCATGTCGACAAGAAGACACGCGCCATCGATCTGCAACAAGAACTCGTTCGTGTGACCGCTATCTTCAAATGTACAACGCTAGTATTGACATTGCTAACGATTTTCTTCCATTGTTCTGTTAGCAGTGGCATAATTTTCACCGCAGTTGAAAGTGCCCGTTTAGAGTTGGCCACTGCTTCAGTGATGAGGGTGGTTAATAACGCCTCTCTAGCCCTACTCATCACAGTGGCCTACGCCGTAATCATGTATGTACTCGGCAGGCTTTGCCGTTTCGAGCAGATCTCCTCTGACGCCCTGGCTGGACTCGTGTTCGCAACGGGAGCGTTCGCTATGTACCACATCGGGGCTTACTTCACTGTGGGTGCCGCTCTCGCAGCGATCTGCGGCACACTAGCTCTGCGACATGCCAGCAGGTTCGATGAGCTAACGGCGCAGACCCTTGCAAATGTCTGGCCTCACACCTCGGCCCTGTATTATATGTGTTTTGCCTTTGTAGTAATTGGCTATTACTGTTCTGAGCGATACTACCCAAGTGGTGCGTTGTGGCACATATTGCTAGCCAGTTTAATTGCTTTCGCTATGAAGTCGAC
Source organism: Stratiolaelaps scimitus (assembly GCA_019614645.1). NCBI lineage: Eukaryota > Metazoa > Arthropoda > Arachnida > Mesostigmata > Laelapidae > Stratiolaelaps > Stratiolaelaps scimitus. The sequence continues at coordinate 3,415,256 of JABWDB010000028.1, forward strand.
AATTATAGCTGTGATCTGCCGATATTGCCGTATTAGCTGGATAGCGTCCATACTTCTTGGAGTAACATTGAGCTCTAAAGGAACTGTACAGACAGCGCTCAGTGCACTGATTCCACTGCGAGCGCCAACGCTCGATGCTCCAGGCAGTTTCCTTGAGGAAGCGATGCTTCTTCAATTGTATGTAGTGTTAAACTATATGATTGTGTTGCCATGTATATATATCACAAGTAGATCCATTGTATATATGTTAAATAAATATTGAATTTAATGATAATAGTGCTCCTTTTTATTATATATATATATATATATATATTATTCATGGTCTTTACATATAAAACCGTCCGTAAATCACATACTGAAAGATGCCGTTTGCTTGGGACCTCGAAAATGAAACATGCTTGAACGAAGGGTTATACACTTAGTAGCGTTTCTTCATAAACCCGATGTGGAATTGCTGTTCATGCTCAATGTCTTTCTTTCGCTTATAATGTAGTTCCATTATGCTACCGGTTCGCCTTGAATCGTCAGCCCTTTGGAGCTCAATTTTCGATCTCAGTTTGACAAAGTAGAAGCGGAGAAGCTCTTCTAAACCACTTCCGAACGAACATTCACAGCATTCTTACGACAACTTGCAGCCCTACAATTATACAACGAGATGAACTACTTCCGATCATATTTCACACTCACTCCAAGCTTAACAACAGATAGAACGGTGACAATTACCTTACTATCCAGTCACTTGCCCAGTTGCAATAATCTCCCAGAAACTTTTGCTGCCCACCAGTTGCTTTTGTGCCTTCCCATAAGTAGCTATAACAAAACGATGTTATCCCCTGCGCGATCGGCTGGCTGATACGTCACCATTCAAAATGAAGAAAAAAATATAAATATATATATTAGGCTGACCCAAAAAATAAATTTCAATATCGGCCAAACTATGTGAGTTAAAACAAAGATTTTTAGTATGAGTTAGCGGTATACACCTCCTTTATTTATACACTGGTCCCAGAGTTCTGGCAGCCTTCAGACGGCTACGTAAGCACTATTTTCCATACCTTTGGCCACCTAGAACCCTCTTTAACTGATGGAAGCAACCTCAGTCACACGGCGGCCGAAGTACGGAACAAGACGATAGGAGTCTTATTTTTTTTGTCAGCTTAATATATATATACAAGGCAAATGGACAAAGGAGAACTCTAAAGATGTCAGCTTTCAAATGACCACGTTGGGCCGAAATTTATATATGTACATATATACATATGTCTAGAAGATCGGCTGCAGAATGAAGAGGTGAAGAACATGATAGGACTTTTGAAGAGTAGACATAGAGCAGGACGTAGAATAGAGGATTGCCTCTTTACACTTATTGGAAGTATAAATTGGGTTAGGCGAGAGCCAATAGGGTTCATAGGGGTTAAGTCATTGGTCTTCATTGATATTTTCTGGGTATTAGGAAGGCGTACGATACAGTCAATAGGGAGAAGTTGTGGCAGATAAGGACAGAAAGCGAACTTGATAGAGCATGGGTGGACATTTTTAAAGATTTATTTGATCGTCGTTACATCGTTACCAAAGTTGGGAAGAGTCAATAAAGCAAACTGAGACAACAAAAGGAATTAACTTAGAGTGTAATCAGTGACACCGTTCCTAAGATGCAATAAAACCATAGGCAGAAAAATATACGAAACCAATCTTAGAATAAAAGTAAGAGTTAACGACAATGAGGAACTAACAGATATCAGACCGTGCGTTTTGCTGTTCGTGGATAACACGGTAGTTACGGCTACCGACAAAGACGAATTGCAGCAGACGCTGAATAAGTGCAGAGGCATAGGAATCGATATTGGACAAGAGTTCCATGAGAAAAAATGTGCTAATATCGTATTCTCTGGAATATTTGGAACAATTAAGGGAGGCACTAACAATTCAGGAAAAACGAACAACATATATGGAAAGTATAACTACCTGGAGATAGAAATTGTAAAAGGCAGAGACAAATTCAAGACAAAAGTCTGTAAGACGACATCGTATGTAAAAGCCACAATTCGTTAAGAAAAGAGCCTTGTGGACCTACAGCACGTTTTTTGTCAATAGAAATGTATGGAAAGGTTTGTCTGCGTTTACGGAGACGTATGCTAATGCAGTAAAAATAATTTACGCGTAGATTTTGAACGGTTTAGATAGTATCCAAAGAGCAGTAATCCGCAACACTTCGGAAGGAGTAATCCGCAACACACGAAGAAGAATTCGAAGTCCAGGGACAGATAAACAAAAGCGTGGTGTGAGGCCAGTTTAAGATTTAATTGATAATAGAAGAAACCGACGATATGGCGACGACGGAAGGAGCGATGTTGTTCTATGCTAAACACACGAAGAAGATGAGAAGCCCTTGCGGCAGGCGGATACAGTTCGTAAAAAGGAAGTTTCGCTGTGAGTGTTAGTTTAGAAAAACATACCGGAATACGTGTCAAAGGTGTATCACGAGCGGTCAAGAGAGCAGTAGTTGCCGCATCCGAGCCCAGGTGGAGAAGAGAGGTGAATAGAAAGGAACTCATTTAAATTGTACAATGATAAATAAAGACAATTTGTAGTGGCTGCCATAGTATACTGCAACTAACCGTTTGCGGATTAATGACAGGGTGGGGGACTTGCTCACAAATGTAAGTAAAGGCAAAGTATAGTGAACATATAAATACCAAATGCCAACTATGTAGAGAGGAGAAGGAACCAATTAAATAATTACCCTACGATATAGCGTTCCAAGGACTCGGACTAGAGATGGAACAGAAGCCTCACGGAAGTCAGACGGTGTGACCAAATATATATATATATAATAATATATAATATATATAATAATCTTAAACGAAAAGGAACTGCATGCATTACACCATAACACAGATAGAGCTTCCACGTGAAACCAAACCAGCCCGCGCAAACCTGACCCGTAGCAGACGATCGCAAAGACTGTTCGACTGAGCGGATGATGTTTGTAAACAGCAATCCGCGCACACGGCAGGTCGGAACGCCGAAATTGCCGTATCTCGTAGTCGTCACCGTTCGATTCGATATCATCATTTTCTAAATTCCATACGCAAGGTCGACTGTTCAGCTGTTGCCGAGTAACGTCTTGTGTCTGTTCTGCATTTCGTGGGTTGTGTTTACGGCGATCTCCAGTGGTGCCACAAGCGAGATAAGATATTAATTAGGGACAATGCTTCTCCAACGGACCTCACGGGCGCTTGTCGCGCGTATTCATGCGATGTCCACTCAATCCGGTAAGTCACTTCTTGCTCATTTGTGTCATTGCGTTCCTTCTTTCTCGCACCACTCTGCCATCCGCTTATCCAACCCGATGTTCAACATACCCATATCATAATCCTATTACGTACTAGGAGCCAGACGAAAAAGGGGACTTCTACTCGCCGCTGATCACGTTAATGAATTTCAGCAAGACGTTCGCGTACGCGCATACGTTGACTATTCTAGTGCCAATTGAAAAATCTCAACAAGATCTAGCTTGCCGTGTGGTTTGCTATCTTTTCGACAATCACCTATTGCATTTATTGATTCTAGATATACATTAGAAATGATAAGCGGCGTTTACAAGACGCTATTGAATCATGGCGTGTACCTGGGGGCTGTCGTCATTTTGAGGCAAAAATAAAAACGTAAAAGACATCAATTTGTCGCATTCATTCAGCAACAGCAAGCATAAGCTACGCAGGATTGTCCAGATTTGCGGAGTTAGGAATTAATCAATTTCAAAGTATTTAGCTCTTTTTTCTTTACAATTTTTGCTCCACAACCGTTGCAGTGGATGGCAATGTTTCGATTACAGCGTGTTTCATTAAATGAGTTAAAAATTCATTGAAACAACACAGTTTTCGACTTGAATAGTAAAGGGGTCATCTTCATTTCACACATTCGTTATTATTATATTAGAGATTTTGAATGCCGCACCAGTAACTCACCGTATATTCTTAAGACCGATTTTGATTTCATTTTGAAAATTCATCGTAATCCACATAATCACCAAAAAAGAATGTTCGAGTATAAAATAAAGTGTCAAGCCTTTTCAATCAGGATCTTTGAAGTCCACTTAGTAAGAGTTATTGACCATATTATTTGCTGAAAGCTTCTACCCATGAACCTTAACGTTTCTTTATGAATTAATTCTATTATTTTTTAATTAATTCGTTTTTCTTTCAGCTGCTGCAGTTGCAGTGAAATCAGAAAGCGAAGCACATAATGAGGATGCAGACCAGGTTGGTGATGTGCTCGCGTAAAATTTCATTTACATCACTGATACCATGAAACTGATATTTGTCGACTGAGATCGTTCTAAAGACGCCCTCCCGGAGTATTATTCTCACTCTTCTACAAAACAGTAGCTTCCAGGTGACTTTTTTGTTAAGCATCGCGTTCACAAAGCGGCAGGCTCAGTGTGCGCCAAATCATATTATGCATGCAATTAAAGAATACAGATAGCTGCCATATGACTTTAAAGAGATGCATTCTTGACTATTTCTCTTTTGGCTAAGTGTCATTGCACATGTTTTTTTTTTTATCAGGGAACATTTGTAGGTTTGTTTTTGCACATTTCTTTGCTGGTAGCCCACCATATATCTTTTATTTTTCAGCCCCTGTGGGAGATATCGAACCCATACGAGAAGGAGCGTCGGGAGTGCCTTTTCTGCATGCACAAGGTTGATGTTAACTACAAGGTACGTTACGATTATGCCGTATCAACCCTACCCGACGACAAGATGCCTACTTACACCAATGCATCGAATGTCATATCGGCTATATTACTTAACAGCAGAGTTCCGAAGCAGCTGACCGGAAAAGAATATGCAATTTCAGTCTATGTACAATATAACAAACACATCTCGGCATATTGCTACGATGTTCAGGAGTTAGCGCCGCTTGTCATAGGAAAAGTTTGCCTGCTGGGCACGTTCACGCAGGGAATCAGTCTTCCGATGAGTGCTAGCAGTAATTGGTATTCGGCGCAGGACGGACAAGGGTGCGACTGCGGATAACGTCTGCAAGGATTAATTGCTGTGTGCTGTTAATCTAGCCTTATCGACAACCGTCCGAACCCAAGCGAGCACGCTTCGTTACTCTGTATTTCTATGGTGATTTTCCTTGCAGAATGTACAGCTCATCTCGCAGTTTGTGTCGCCGTATACTGGCAAGCTGTACGATCGACACATCACCGGTCTATGCTTGGAACAGCAGAAGCGTCTGAGGACTGCGCATGTGTTAGCAAAACGTTTCCTATTAATGCCATCCTACTTCAAGGAGCTCAAGTACGTTAGGGATCCCAAACTGATCGATCCATTCCGCCCGCAGAGGCCGAATCCACATTAAGCTTCACATTCACATTGGTCGATGAGAATACGTCGAATCGTTGGATGGCGAGTTGAGTTGCGGTTTAGTAGAGTGCACGATCTAAGGTAGACGACACATATACCATTTTACATGAAGTGGTAGAGCATGTATAGGCACAGCAGTCATATGGAATTTGTATCACATATTTTGAACTTAAATAAATGATAACGGTTACTAGTTTTATTTTATTACGATTAACTTGGCGGGTCTTCGATTAGGTAGCCGAAAATAGATTAATGCAATATTAAAAGCAAGCTATAATTAGCTGTAGAAAGTGTAGAAATTTGCTATTCTTGTATATGAAATAACACGAACCAGCTACGGTAACACAGGAGGCAATTCCAATTATGGAATAGAAAGCGCGACCTTTACAGGAACATTTCAATTGGGATTTTGCTTAGGGTCGTTTTTGTCAAGATCCCTCCGGTTGCTTATGCCGATTTGCTGGCAACTGGCAATGATGAGGTGGCCTCCGAATCGTCATCTATTATATAATACATGTGGCATAATGTTTTCTTCGTTGTAATGATGGCGTACATTGAGCGGGCTTTTATATACGGACAAATTAATATTATGTCTAGTTTTGACGCCGCATCCGTCTCTTGGCTTTGTGTTATCCTATTACTATCGTTTATTCTACTGTGTTCCTTGGAGCGATACCCTCATTATCCTTAATTTCACAAGAATCTTTATATGTGGATTAGCAACTACTATCCTAACTATTAATGCGCTAGGTGATTAACGGTTTTATATATCTTGAAACATAAATCCTATAACATGCTAACGGTTGCTTTGGTCGATCGAATAATTCTCTTTTCAAACATGAGACTGGCTATGACAGACACGTACGGTATATGAATGATTCGTGATGTATAACGCTTACTTTCAGATTTATTAACAATCACACACAGATTTTCGCCATTTACAATATCACAATGCGTCATTCTCATGTATAAATCGGTCAAGAGTTCCAAATTGTTTTGGCTTGATTATGTTTTGTTTTTTGAACCTAAGGTATTGAAGGTGTATATATGAACATATGCTATATCTACTAGAAACAAGCCAGCTTGTCTCGCTGACTTTGACACGTTCTTATCAAGTGTCCTAGTGGTAACATCGTTAAATGTTGCAATCGAGCCCCAATGATAGAGGCTAACTCGTTCTGTGGTTGGTGACGGGCAAGCTCATCTGCGATCAGGCTGTCTAAACGATGCCCACGATCTTGGGGTGCACGCACGTCGACTCGATGGTGGCAAGGATATCCGCAGCCTTGTTGCTCTTGGAGGAGTCGCACAGGTTGGCAAGCGTACGCATGAAGCTTAGCGAGTAGGGGTTGCGCGCCAGATCGAAGCAGATGGTGTTGAAACGCTCCACAACCTGACGGTAGCAATCGTGGTCGAGGTTGCGCAGCGGGGTTTTTCGGTGAATGGCATCAGTCTGGCCCAGAGCCTTGACGAGCTGAGTGACCTGAAAAGTGCGACCAAAAGGCAAAAACCAGTGGTATATATTATTATCATTACTATTATCATCTTGTATTGTATCATCATCTTGTATTGTATATGATGGTGTATAATAGTTGACTTGCAATCTGGGGGGGCGATATGGAACATCAGTTCAAACGTGGCAAACGTCTATCTACCTTGTTCTTGAGGAACATCCTGTTGCGGAGCAGCTGATTGAGATCTTTCTGGAGCTGCGTACGAGTGTCCTCGTCGAAAGCGTTCTGAATCTTTCGTCGAAGGATGGCAACAGGAACGTCACGGGCGTTGGTAGCATCAAGGTGGGCACGCGGCAACCGGTGGGACTGGGGCGTTTTGTAGCCCTGAAATTAGTAAGATATAAAACGAAGAATGCCAATGTAGCGTCTCGTATATTGAGAGAAGAGGGGGGTGACTTACCCATCCTTGGTGATTAATTGATTGTCCGTTTCCTTACTAAACAGGAGCGCAGCTTTTCTAAATAATGGAAAATACTTTGCGTCTTAGGAAGGCAATTATTTCCGCTGTCATTTACCAACCTGGAACTGCGATAGAGATAGGAGCGTGCCAATGGTAAGGTTTCCATACTCGTGCACCGTCGAAGTGGTGGTCTCCGTCTTGACAAGAGTGAACTGCTTCTGAAGGGTCTCTGACGACAGATCCTCGGCGTCGGAGTCCTGCAAGTGTTTTTATACGGATATTCGTAACTATTATGCAGTCTTTGTGGTCATTTTACGTGGATCAATATATCGTTTATCGGAATTTCCTGCGCTTTTTATTTAGTTCAAGTTCCGTAATCGGTTGTGTAGCTCTCATTGTCCACGTGGACAAGGTTCATAACAAACCAAATGATTATTGTTGTCAACTTCTCCCACTGTTTCCATCAATGATTGCCTCTCCCCTTACCTCCATCCATTTCACCGAGTAGACATCACCCAGGTAGGTCTGACGGACATCGTCGTAGTAGCAAGCGAACGAGCTCTCGTCCGGCGACGAAGCGGTGGTAGCAAACACATTGATGTCGCCGGGCAGAAGACCGGAAAACATTGAGCCACTCTCGCAAGCCTCCATATAGAAGACCAACTTCGAGAAGCGCTTGTTCGTGTTCATATCCACGAGAGTCTTGACAAGATCTATCAATCACCGTGACAACAACAACAACAAAAACGAAATGTTATTAATATCTAACGCAACATTATCAATGAAATTCGTTGTGTTGCAGGAGGTGGTTACTTGAGATTGTTTCCAGTTATAGAAATTCTCTTCATTTCAGACAATGCATGCAGGTATACGTTAGTATTCTAGTTATATATTGAACCTTGATTGCCAGTTATATAGGCTAGCGGTGAGAGAGAGGTAAGTGAAATATCTATGCCAGATACAATATCAATTAGAAGTGCGGCTATTGTTCCAAATCATCAAAAATATGTGCGAAGCAAACCGAGACAACTAATTACCCTGAGCGTAGAGATAGTCGTTGGGGAAGGCAACGAGGCCAGTAGCTCCGTGGTCAGCGAAAAACACGAAAACGTGGTCGTTAGCATTCGACTCGATCACCTGTAATTATTATAATAAATATTGCATACTCAAATGAATATTTCAATCCGATATATGGACATTGGAAACATGGGTGCGTTTGCAAGAGCGGCACGAACTCTTTGTGTACTGATGATTCCATTCTCGCAAGAGATAAACGAATCTCTGCATGAATTCGTAAATGCTTGCTTGGTATGCGATTGTGGTGTTCTAGCTTATCTGACATATAAGAGAGCTTAAGCATTATCAAATTGCAGCTCCTTTAATAAACCAATAAAACCTTTACCTTTACCTTTATCTGACAGAAAATCGAAAAATAGTAGACTGTGATTCTAAATGTGTGTTTGTGACGACTGATACCTTTCCGGAGCCAATTCCACGCATGGCGTCCTTGTCACCCTTGAGGATGTTGAGGAAGTTCTGTGGGGTGACAACATCCCCCGTGTAGTCCTTAGGTACTCCGGCGTAGACATCAGCTCCATCGGGATGATTGATGATAATCCCCTTGGTCGGGTTGTCTGGGCTGTATAACAATCCGGCAAGAATATAATGATAATAGTAGCAGTCAAATCTATGGTCCCTTGAGAGAATACGTTTCATAGAATTGTTGTTGCCATTCAAAACGGGTGTTCTGTGAGCTGTAAATGCTCGCCGAGCTCTAAAGTTTCATCCAAACAACAAGTGAATCAAACAATTGGCTTATACTGTCCAAGGTTCGATAATAATTTAGCTCAATTAATACCCTATAAATCAGCATAGCAGAACTCTTATCGTAAGCAAAACGCCTCTAGCAGCGAGTCACTAAGCCAAAGCAGCCCCGCTCAAAATACTGGCATAGATACGGACTGGTTTCGACAAGCTCATGTCACGCAGCCTTCGAAAGAGGCTCAACCCTCTCAGGCCAGTGACTCCCATATTCTAGCTACTATACTTGCTTATATACTCCCATAGCTTGTCTTACATGTCCGTTATCTTCACAGCGAAATTATCTAATAATAATTTTTCCAGGGCTAACCCGCAGCCTACATTTGACGTTCACGGTATTGCCTTCAGCATTGCTTCATAAGTCGGACCCCTTTAAATGCAAATGGGCACGCAAATGATCTGCATTTTATGGTGAGCTACATCGTTAGAAGTGCGCGTGCACGACTTTCTAAGTTCGCTCTTTCTAAGCGGCTTCGTTATGCCGCTCTCTTACATGGCCCAAATTAACAGCGCGGCTAAAATGAAATCACCAAATACAACCGAACTGCATCATGTGTACCGCTCTGTAGACTCCAGTCCAGTCCGGATCAATTTACTCTCTCAGACGTTTCCTAGGTCATCCTAGGTTAACCATTATTCCTGCCCGCTTCCCCCGCCATATTAGCCGACAGCTGCCCTGTCTCCCGAGCCCATCACCCGTTTGTTATCCAAGATGGGCGTGCTCACCTGTTAGCAACATCGTCGTACATCATGACAACGATGCGTTCGTCGGGGATGCCATGCCGGTGGAAGATCTGGTACGCGTGACATACGTCAGCCTGATGCCGATAATTATAATAGCCATTGGAGCCGGCCACCAGCACGGCCCAGATTCGTGGTTCATTCGGGTCGCTATCATTCGCACTGACGACTACAAACGACGCTGCCGCGAGGAGCACCGCCACGGGCGCCAACGCCGCCACCGAACGCATTTTTTTTCTTGCGCGCGGCTCGTCCCTATTAACGAGATGACGGTATTGATAGACGGCACTTCCTAGCCAAGTAGTCTCCCGAAGAGGCGGCTGCAAGAGAGGAAACGTATAGGAAATGTAAAGACACACACACACACATGGGGTACTCTTGTTAGTGCCAGAATTGTATACACACACACACACACACACACAGGCACACACAAAAACACACACAGAGTAGTCATTCACACACGGTGACCACACGCGGTGGCAACGGTCGAGAGGAGCTGACAGCTCGCGACGACGATAATGCAAAACGTCAAGGGGAGGATCACGAAGAAGAAGAAGAAGAAAAAGACTGCTGCTATTGCGGAATAGATCCACTGGATCGTTACACACCGCGTTTAGTTATATTCCTTAGCAGTCACATGGGGAAGGGACAACGATGGGCAGCGATGGGTTTGAGTGCACAGCAATACTTTACCGGTACACCACAATTTGATTGGAATACGCGTCAGATTCGTATAACATAGAAAAGGAACTGGAGAAGATAACAGTCAAGACTTTTTAGAGCGGATAAAAAAACAATTTTGTGAACATGCGTTACAATACACAGAGATTCACGGAACAGTTCGATCACGGCTGAACGTACGTTACGACTGACTTTCGGTGACAGTGAGCGTTCGCTCAAAAGGGTTTGCAATGCTAATCGAACGAGGCGGTCACAGCGAACACAATTCGTCGGGCAGACACTCCGGTCGGAATACGCTCGCCGTAGTCGGGTTCAAATATATAAGCGGAGGGATTGCTGGGCAAGGTTACGCTGGTTACCGTTGCTGCTGCTGCTGCTGCTGTTGCCGTTGTTGTCGTGGCGTGGCCGGTAGCAGAGGCTACAGTGTAACCGATATCACGTCATGGCGAGGTAATCCGCTAATCACTGCGGCCTACTAACTTGAATATCAATAATGCTGAAAGAACAGGTATGTCCGCTCTATGATATGAACGTATAACCGTACGGTGGACTATGAACAGCGGCGCACTAAAGCCTTGCACAACGTCATGCAGGTCCTTGCTGGTGAGTACTGTACATCAGTGCCGCTTACGAGACACTGGGCTCCCGCCGCTCGACACAGTTTGACACAGCTATTAATCAGCCGTGGCAGCTTACAGCATAGCACGATAGTGAACTTGTTTTGAGTGCGTTTGCACGGACAAGACCGTTCCGTCGGTGTGACGCCAGCGCCGTGATGTTGTCACTGCCGAGCTAGCCCCCAAGGGTTTGCGCTTGAAATGGCGGGAACGCGCATACCCGTAGCCCAAAGATGCCCTTACTTTCAAATTTGATATATGTGTCAGTGTACACGTAATGTTTATATTTGCAAGTCATATTGCGTTCTATGCGCATAGGCTTGTTGAAGTTGTTTTTTGTTGTCAATACTCTGCTTTTACTATCAGGGATTTTCCGCGTTCTCCTTCCAAGTTGTTTTCTTTGTTTTCCTTTTGTGATGACACCTTCGGCCAATGTAGAGTGATCTCTCTCTCTCTCTCTCTCTGTATATATATATATATATATAACTTCGACCGAAGTTATCAGAATCCTACGAACTCGCACAGAATAGTTGGATAATTCAGTAGTCTTAGGATGGCTTTGTTAACCTCGGGCCGGTAAAACTACAGCATATGAAGAAGTCATACTTCACGTTTGGTCATGGAGATATTTGATTAGCTACTCGGTACGCTACTTACAAAAGAGAACCAGATTAGTGTATTCTCTAAAGAGTTCTCCATTCAGTGATTTATAGCGGTGTGAACTTCCTCGAAGGGGTCTACCATAGGCTGATCCGCGCCACCGCGCAGCATCCTTCCTTCTGCAACGCCTCTCTCTTTCGCCGTCCAGACTCAGAGCGGCAATGCCATCGCCTTCCTCGAGACAATGTCGACCTCGGTCCAGGTCCGCAATTAGTCCCCCCCCCACAAATAATTCTTAATTATTGTATGTTTGGATAACGAGAGTTATAGCGGTACAGTAATGTTTGAGAAAATATCAATTAATAAAACGAATGCTGCCCGTGCAACGGCTGTTTTACGTTCTTGGTTATCTATCTCAAAACATTATGACCTGACAAATGTCCTGGTTCATCGTTCGTTCAATTTTAACCGTTAGCCGAGATGGTCCGTACCAGTGCGTTATCAAATGTATTACATCCAGTGTATTACAGCCAAAGGACTAGATTAGAAATTCGTTCGAACTGTGGAAGAATTAACCAGCTTACACTAACAAGAATTCAGGTAGGCCGGTCGATAGATGTCAGTAAATGGCCTCCTTTTGACCGCCAAGAGTTACCTTTCTAAACACACTAAGGATTATCTTAAAGCCATTTTTTATATGAAGTTTGTCGAAAGTAGTAGTGGACAATGAAGGATTGATGTTTTCTCGCTAGGCACAACCAATGCCCGTTTTTGGATCGAATTGTTACCTGCGATGAAAAAGGGGTCTCATACGAGAATGCGGTGCGCGGAAGTCTTGGTGTGTCCCAAGACAAAGCGCGGTCGGAATTTCAAAGAAAAGCATTCATTCCCGCAAGATTTTGCTCGCGTGTTCGGTGGGATCATGGTGGAATGGTCCACCACAAGTTTCTGAATAGTGGCCAAAAGATTAACACGGACGTCTACTGTCAACAACAAGAGCGAGTTTCGGCAGCGTTTCCACCGAAAAGGTTCGCACTTGTGAATAGAAGAGGCTTTATCTTCCATCAAGACAATGCGCGACTTCACGATAATTTGCCCAGTGTATAGAAAATAGAGAGTCTTAGCTGGGAACTTTTGGGGCGCCCTCTGGGGCATCTCTCCAGACATGGCACCTTCTGACTATCAGTTGTTCAGGGCTCTACAAAACGCTATGGGTATTATGAAGTTCAAAAGAGAAGAGGAAGTGAAAAGCCATGAAACGGCCTCCTTTAGGACCCACCCGGCCTGAATAGTGCACTCAGAAAATCAGAGGTTTGGTAGAGGGACGGAGGAAGGCCGTAGCTAGCAAGAGAGATTACTTTTCAGATTAATAAAATTGGCTCACTCGTTCATGTGGTGGAAATATTCGCCTGACGAAATATTGCCCTAACTTTCTTTCCAACCGAATTATTTTATATTCGTTAATCTAGGTGGTGTGGTGAGTTCTCAAATAATGTCCAAGTCACCGATCAGCAGAGATACTGGCAGCGTACGGACAATATGTGTTCGCACGGCACCCAGTTGCAATATTCGGATTATGATTAAATAGTACTCAATATACCGACGACCGGCCGTACATACAACATTCATTATTTATTACACACACGCACAAACAAAGTTTGGGCTACAACTAGTTGTGTCGTTCGTTTGTGTTTTTTTAACAAGTTGAGTGCAAATTTTGTTTTCTTCTATGTTGTAGTAAGTTATTGTTGCTGTCATGTTTATAATGAATATTTTTTTTTGGCGCCACTCTCGGACCCGTTACTAGTACATCGCTATAAAGGGTTCCTACGTGCAAGATTTAAGTGCCCCGATATAGAGGATTATCCTCGATCCCCACATCATCATCATTGGTGATATAGGCTATGACAATCATGGCTAATTCAATAAGTGGCCCGTTGGTAACAGATAGCGTATCCCTCGAGCTCGTTTTGCAATTGTAGAACAAATGATTCTCTAGATATAGTGTATATAGCATATTCCGGAGCATGCACAGTGGATTCAGATGTAATGTGTCCGGTTTTCTTTCATGCTACTTTTGTAGACAATTAGTTGCGTTCATTTGGATAGATTAGGGTAGTCGAATTGAAATATCGTAACTATAGTTCGATCATTTGAAATGAAGTTATCGAATGAACATTTTGAAAAACATCTGAATATGTTACGGACCAGTCTGATCAATTTCGTAGACGGGTCGTCGTCTTTCTATTGCCTACATAAAAGCAGATTTCACATTCATGTCGGTGACGTTGGGATAACGAATCAAAGGGGTTGCATGCTAAATTTGCCGACGGAACTGTACTGGGATCTAGGAAGCAATTAATTTTGAGAAATAATTGATCATTATTGGTGACACACGTCAAAATCAAGGATTTTTCCTTAATATTCAGTCTCATGACCTTGCATCATTTTTTAGGTGTTACGACACCTCCACGAATCATTCACACTAAAACACATTTCTGTTGAAAAATCTTCATAATTTTATCCAAAGGGTCGTATCACCCGTTCAGCGGATACAGTTGTCGCCCACTTTTATAATTGAATAAAAATGTCATCCTCAATTGCTAGAATTATCATGGCCGCAAAATATCCGCCATGACGTTGTGGAGTCACTACAGGCCATGCAACGGGCTCAAAGGGAACAAATACAGAATAAGCACACATCTCACTGAACCTATGTTAGACAATGTATTGCTGCCTTTCAGTATACGATAAATTTACAAAACAATCTTTGAAAGCTGCTGCTGAAAGTATAGCAGAATAACGCGCTTGAACCCTGTGGGGATATTCCATATCTGCTGTTAACATTGTCAAATGTTGGCCAGAATGGTCACAAGGAAAAGTTCACTGAAAACATCGTGGATTTGTTAAAAGAACTAATTTATTTACAAACTCGAACTTTACTCGATCAAGAACTGCTGGTAGATAGATCAATGCTAACTAAACTTGAGTATACTCCTCACAGACGTACACCTCAACGCTTATGGCTCCGCTTACTCTCACTGTGTTCATAGTGAGCAGATTAGCTACATGCCGAACTAATGCACATATAGCCAGATTCTGTCACATATGCACACAGCGAGATTCGGCTAAATAGTGCTTTATTTTTAACGATCTTATCTATTGTGAAAGAGGAGGAGCAATGTAGTATTTAAAAATTGCTATGAGGCGTCGTCATGTAGATTTCAGGATACCGTGCGGTAGTCGTGGAAGTTGAAGGGTATATTGGTATCATCGTGTAGGTTTCAGGATACCGCGGCGTCTGCGTGAAAACTAGAGGGTATCTTGATGTCATCGTGTAGATTTCAGGATACGGTGCGGTAGTCGTGAAAACAGGAGGATATCTAGGCGTGGTCGTGTAGATTTCAGGATACCGTGGTCTTGAAAATTGAGGGATATCTGGGCGTCGTCGTGTAGATTTCAGGATACCGTGGGGTAGTCGTGAAAATTGAGGGATATCTGGGCGTCGTCGTATAGATTTCAGGATACCGTGGGGTAGTCGTGAAAATTGAGGGATATCTGGGCGTCGTCGTGAAGATTTCAGGATACCGTGGGGTAGTCGTGAAAATTGAGGGATATCTGGGCGTCGTCGTGTAGATTTCAGGATACCGTGGGGTAGTCGTGAAAATTGAGGGATATCTTGGTGTCGTCGTGTAGATTTCAGGATACCGTGGGGTAGTCGTGAAAATTGAAGGATATGTTGGTGTTGTCGTGTAGATTTCAGGATACCGTGGGGTAGTCGTGAAAACTGAGGGATATCTTGGTGTCGTCGTGTAAATTTCAGGATACCGTGGGGTAGTCGTGAATATTGAAGGATATGTTGGTGTTGTCGTGAAGATTTCAGGATACCGTGGGGTAGTCGTGAAAATTGAGGGATATCTTGGTGTCGTCGTGTAAATTTCAGGATACCGTGGGGTAGTCGTGAAAATTGAAGGATATGTTGGTGTTGTCGTGAAGATTTCAGGATACAGCGCGGTCGTCGTGAAAATTGAAGGATATCTGGGCGTCGTCGTATAGATTTCAGGATACCGTGGGGTAGTCGTGAAAATTGAGGGATATCTTGGTGTCGTCGTGTAGATTTCAGGATACCGCGGGGTTGTCGTGAAAATTGAGGGATATCTTGGTGTCGTCGTGTAGATTTCAGGATACCGCGGGGTTGTCGTGAAAATTGAAGGATATCTTGGTGTCGTCGTCATGTAATTATTAGGATACCGTGGGGTTGTGGTATAAATTAAAGGATAGGGAGGAGGTCGCGCTGTGGTGACATTTACTCTCCACTTTTCTTCGAAATAATCCAACTCAAAGTCGAATCTATAGATACCGAGACATGGCAAGAAGACAGCCCTGTAACGCGCCGGATTATGCGTCTTGAACGCATTGCGGACCATGTCGGTGCAGTTTGCGAAAGGTCCCTGAGAATACATCTTTTGTTTAGTGATGAGACAGTGAGCATTGACGTTAATTAGATGTTCGGCGAGCTTATGATATACAATATGCTAGAGCCAAAGATCGACAGCACATACCACGCTTGCGATCCCGTAAAATGTAATTCATGACGATTACGATAAGTCCGAGAAACGGTTGCAAGCCAACGTCGTTGGACCGTTAGAATCATGTTGAACCAGCAGTAGTTGTTCAACATCTGAGTGCTTTATATTAAAGAGACATAGACAATCTAGCGATAATGATCAGTCAGTTTACCATTTAATCAGTGTCCTTACGATTAAAAACAGTGCACACTTTACGTACCGTACAAAAGTGGGCGTAAGGTGAAATCATTGGGTCTGCCCGTTGTACACATCGCGTCACAGCGAACACGAACTCCTTTTGGATCTGTTCCATGAAGTTGCTTTCGTTATACTCCGACCCGCGTGAATCTGTGTCAGAGATTCAGTATCTGTCATCTTAGCCGATTAGTTTACGTTCCGGTGACGAGTGATGGCCACGGTGTACTAGCTGAACTGTATAATAATCCCTTGTGCATATAAGAAAGCTAAATAAAAAGCGTTCCGAGCAACAGCATACACGATTTGAAAGGTGACCGCGGATCTATGGGGATTCGATCCTAGTCGGATATTTGAAAAACTTCGCTGCTTGGGATCTGTCATGTCACCATCAGCCAGATCTGTAGGCTGTGATCCAGTCGAGTGGTGTTTTTAAGTGTGGGTGACTCACTTTGCCGGAAACTCCTATGGTTGTTTCTTCGGACATATCGAGCACCGAGGGTGGTCCACACTAATAGAGCTGGAAGGAATAAATTATGACATTTTAGCCACCGTCTTTTCTATGACGGCTTATTTGATTGTACTGATTAATTCTGAATTTAAGTTCTGATTTAGTTATGCCCTGGTTGGTGTAGAGTGAATTCAGTTAGATATTTTACGCTATACGAATTCATTTGATGGGCAGATGGGTATTCCTGATGTTTATCTTGCTGGGTTTGCAAATATTGATTTATATACAGTTTATTATTATTATTAGTATTTCGAGATGAACACAGCAGTCTATACAGTTAATCTGCTAGTAAACTAATTAATGTAAGTATTCCAATGGCAACTAAAACCCAATGAATCAACTTTACAAACCCTAACACACTTATAGCTTTATAAACCCTTGCACAACTTAACTTCAAGTCGAAAGGGAAATTCCGCCAGCATCGGTCAAAATCTGAACGAGCTGTCAGGAGGAGAACACATGGAACACGCAACCGCCTCATCGCTGATGATTGTGATGTCGAGCTGAACAAAATAAAAATACCGCGTTCTTCTTAGCAGCTCCACTAGTGGCGAATTCGATAGCCGACTTCACTCGTGAGGCTGTTTTTACTAGTTTACGAAAATCATCCCATTCACGATGGTCATGATTGAAATAATTGGCCGAATATTCCTCTCTAACCAATTTGAATTTGACTCAGCTTTGTACCATATAAGATGCCGTTGATTTCCTGGTGCATTTCTCTTTCCGCTGTAAGAAATATCACAACAGTTAGCTAGCTTTTGAATCGAAGGACGAAAGAGGCTCACTAGAGCTTAACAAGCCTACACTTCAGCTACGGTCTACGGTCGAGCCTCGACCGAGGTTTTGCCAAGAAGACCTTCCTTCTTCGAAATAATCCACTTTTCCACGTTTTCTCATATTTGATGGTAAACACTATTCTTTTAGAAAATAGAGCATTGGAAGTCACCTCGGAAGTCTTGGGAATTCGCGAAACCTAAATAGGTAATAATAGATTTGGTACCGAGTCTTTAGCTCGCACTCTGGTATTTTGAAGAGACTCCACAAACACAATCGACAGCAATGCTTTCGTGTTCTATAAACTATGTTAATAACGGTTGCTTTTGACAAAATTGTACCATACCTTAAAGCACGTTGTCACCACATACCATGTCGAAGGTTTGCCGTCAGTAATAAATGGACATCTTATCAATATTTGCTCATGCACTAATGTTTTGTACCAGCATAAGCACATGGGAACACTCCCATTGAATGGCTCTTCCCTACACAATCAAATTACAGAAAGCAGACAAATTACATTAGACTATTTGCTCTCCATTGGATGGAACATGCATATAGCCTATCTGACCATAACCATTTAGCGCAATCTAAATCGACTACGATCGGCGTAATACGAAAATAGCAGTATATTAATTATTTTAGGTTAATTTCTAAAGAATTGGTGAAATCACATTGACTCTGCTACGCCCTGGCTTCTGGGTTATCCACAACGGAAATTGTATTCTTTCCTTTGGTTCCGAGCTACCTAACTTATAGGTAGTAGGAGTCGGTCGCTCGGAAACGCTGATTGATGCGGCGATCCTTGAGGACAAGTTACAAGTGAGAGCAGCTCTCAGCAGCAAGTGTAATATCGACACTCTATGCCTAAACACCTTTTGTTACGTCGAATCTTCATATTCGTTCCTCTATTTCTCCATTAAGAAGGTGCGGAAATGCACTTATGCACACCTCTGGGACAGGATGATTCTTTGACACCATGGGATAACCTGCAGGTGATCCACAAAGACCGCTATCTCCTTATCAATCTGTACCTTGGGATATTTGTCATATATGTATAACCAAAAATCATTCCTGTGGTCCCAATTTGATATATGCACATTGAGCATACATTTGACAAATAACAAATATGACATATTTCGTTGTCGCGAGTTGCCATTGTATTTGAAGTTACAAGCGGTGACAATATAATCGTTATCAAGCATATTGAATAGAGTCGGTTTAGGATCTTGCTGTTAAGCTCTATTAAGAGAGCTGATCTTCTCGCCTGTCTCGTCATTGATTTAATTGAGACTTAAAATGCGTTGACCGTTTGGCTCCTTCGGTACTTACAGGAGCTGCCTGGCCGAGTAAATAGGTCCAGTCGTGTTTCCTAGCTCACGCTCACAAACCGACTCCGATGACGAGCATGCCGTGTGCGGCGATGAAGGTAGAATTTGCCAAGCGGCAAACTAGCCACTGCAGCAACTGGCTGACACTGGAGCCTGCCTGAACTGATAGACTGACAGTATAGCGAACTATCTCAGTCGTCTTGTCCCTCCGACACGCGAGCAAAGCATCACCCTTGTAAAATAGACCACTCTATCATGTCAGACAACTCGAATCGGACGGTCAGCGTGGCCCCATCGGTTGGTGTTACACGGTTCTTCTCCACAGTATCTTGGAGAAAACAGAACAACCATGATTAAAAGGCGAAAAAAAACTTACTTCGAGAATAGCGTGCGCCTTGATTAAGTGAGTGTCTGGTTGTGTAAGTGGTGACTATTGTAATAGAGACACAAATGATGACAGACAACACAGTTTCTCGCGAAGAACGTGAATTCGAAGGTAAGAATGAACGGTGAGCATATGCAATGATTGCTGGGCTGTCTTTTGCTGTATAGGGTCAACTGAACAACGATTATCTCAGGAAGTTCCAATATGTTTGATGGAAATAATGCTGATGGGGTGAAAGGACAATTTAATCATTTCTTTTGGCAACTGTATCGTGTACTGACTTCTGTTTTTGGACAGCTGCTAAAACACTTTTACGAAATGTCTTCGAAATATTGAGGCTGACATAAGCGGTACGTTATGCTATCCCCATTTTCGAAAATGGCAGAACAAACATTTGGACATGCTTCGTATTCTCTCCAGGCCCTGGAAGGGATGAAGGCCACTTCTTCGCAGAACACAGTTCAGCATGTGCCTATAGCCATTAATGTAATTGAATATAACATAATTATTTAGCTACCAATGTACAGCTTCCTCCACTGTCAGAAATTAGCATCTAGTGAAATTATGAAAATCGTGATTGAAGTGCTGTATAATTTTCTGGCATTTGGATACACATCATGCGTTTCAAAGGTTTAACTATGCACCGTAGCTGCATGAAATATAAAGTGTTAAAGAAATCGCAGAATCTTATTTTCTATTACCTGTTCTTTTGAACACTATACATGGAGCCCCCCCGGTTAGGTATGCACTATTTCTATTATCATTTATAAATTCATTATTTATGGCCTCTCGGAACAAATCGAAGTTTGCATACCTTTGGCCACCTATAGCCCTCTTTAGTTGATGGAAGCAACCTTAGTCACACGGGCTTAAATCGGGAGAATAGGAGGGGTGATGCCATCGCTCAATCTTGTTGGCCTTAAACCGGGACGTGATTTCATTGTTCACGATGTGCCCTAGCATTGTCATCGAGCAGCTACATCGGTGCTTCCAATCGCCATGCCAATTATTCATGAATCCCTTCAAGAACTCCAGATATTGAGCCCAGTCCACTTTTTTTTGGGCCCAAAGTCTTGTAGTAGCAAATCTCCTTGAAATCCATAGCGAGTGCTACCATTACTTAGGGCTCGAATCTATTTGGTACTGCTACCGCCATTGCTTGTCCACCTGGTCGCAACCACTCTTTCACTTGATCTATTTCCGGTCCCCTATACAGGCTGACCCGTGTCTCGTCCACCGCAACGGTATGCCCTAAGCGGCTCTTTTGCTGCCTAGATATCTTCAAATTGTCTCGCGAACACTCCTCACGCATTTTCAGTTGGCAAGGATCGAGTTCATGAGGGACCCATTTTGCATTTTTTTTTGCATCCTTAGATTTTTTTTTATTAATTCGACGACACGTTTCACGAGGCACACCAATTTTAGCCGATAAAGTCGTCAATGACCAAGCTTTAGTTTCCTCGAAAGCGTTTTCGATCATTTCGATCCGTTCGCGGTTTTTTGGGCCACCTAATATTTTTTGAACCTGATGGTCCTCTAATGCCCTCTCGGACAATAAGCGCGCTAATTGTGCAGGAACTTCAAAAACAAGGAACACACCGGGCCTTTTAATATCCATATAATGTAATGCCAAATAATAGAAAACACATGCTTTTCAATGTGGAGCACAGAGTTAATCTGTCGAGCCAGATCACCATAATCCCAATTTCTGGGAGATAAAAACATTGGTAAAATACGATCACCCACGTATGTGAGTGTTACGTTAAACCATGTCCATTATACAAGCGACAAGTCTTAAGCGTCCTTCTGTACCAAGATGACGTCCGCGTAAAACTCAATTGCATTCGATAGGCCCTTAACACCAAAGGCTCACGATTGCTACCGTATGACGGAATGTGCGAAAAAACACGAGGCTTTCCTAGTTTGCTGTTGAAACACATCAATCAATCCAACCGGGATCTACCTCAAAGTGGGTCCGTCTAGTCAGCTACGTGTACAGATCATAAGCGTACGACAAGACGAATAATACTAGAACTGAGCTTACTCTCCGATGTGGCAGGGATTCACTCTGCTGCTTGTTTATGATTCACCTTCCTGTCTTCCATAACTCAACGCATTCGTAGGTCTGGGTGGCGATTGCAGAGAGTAACAATGAGTGTGTGAGAGAAAGAGGGATCACGATTCAGACCTAGAAGAAAAGCGAAAACCATCACAGTATCGTCGATATGTATAAATAGCGTCTTGCCGACGATCCGACTCCGACACCGGGCCGAGAAACTGTAACCTTCACATAAGGACTTTGCTCACTGCTCTTAGTGTGATAGACGGTTAATCGTAAGCGTACAAGACGTCGTCATGAAGATGAATCTCCGCGATCTGCTCCTCATTGGTCTGCTGTGCCTTTTCCTAACGCAGGTTTGCTTCGGAAACAATGGACAAACGGTGCCGAAATCCGCCGACTATCCTAGCGTACAACAAACGCTGTTCGGTAACTTTCTACTTTATGACTCTATCATTCAGGTCATTCAAAACATGTGAAATTATATTCAAAGAGAAAAAAAGGGCTACATTTGCGTATAGTCCGTATTGGCTCATAATCTATCGGTTCACTGCCAAACAAGGACGTCTATATCTTATTTAGCTGTTGTGCAACGACAAGTTCCGCAGTATAACGAGGTATTGCAGCCATACCTATTTGATATCCTGAAAGGATATCACTAATGACCATCTGACCCATTTTATCTGACAGCCACCTGTTGCATGGTCACTGGTTGAAAAATTTTGTTTTGTTTGATTTCGTAATGCTGTGCTTTAAGTTGAGCAGCTACGACAAATGTATATACGCGATATTTTCATGTCCCCACATTGAGTTATATTTTTTTTGTTCTGACCAAGCACGATTAAGATGAAGGTAAAATAATCCATCAATTGTGATACTCACGTGTACTAAATATGTACCTTCTATATAAAAAGAACAAAAACAACTATATGACGCTCAGACCTCCTATGAAGTCAATAACGAGTCAAAGATTGTGTGTCTTCGCGGAACATCGCACATCTCACTGAGTTCATCGATACGTCGGTGTGTTCATACAATGATGAATGCATTCGTCTACAGGACCCGTTGTCACAGCAACCGACGTCCCCATGCAACGACCAATTGGTGGCGGGCATCTCCGAGCTAGACCGTGGACAGAGGTTATTAAAACCCTCATCAAGGTGTTCGTTTTGACAGGTGTGGCAGGATGTATTGTCGAATACTTCATGCCATTCGTAACCAGGCATGCGGCGACATCGCATTGGTAGATGACTTTAACGGAACGCCGTGTGAGACCGACCCGTGACACATGTGTCAGTTTCACATTGAACTGACAACATCGCCAGAAACTAATGACTTCAGCGTAGTTTTATCAATATAAAGTAAATAAAAAGAGGAGACACTGTTCTTTTTGTTCGTGAAGAAACATGGTATTGCTCATTTGACGTTTTTAACGGATATATTGCTCCACTTATGTAAACAGCAGAAGGCTTGGATCGTTTGACGGATGCGGGCGGGCGATATTTGCCAAGCATTACGAATAGCTGAGACTGGAATAGCTCTGTCGATTGGTGAAATGAAACCATACGAGTATAAGCACACAAAATCACACTACTAATATTGAGCACTACGTGTTCGTTGGCATGGTCGGTTTTATGGCGGAAGTGCAAGTATTTCTGTAGTGGAAAGCGGTTCCGCGCGACTATTTGACCCGCCAAACGTCACTTGAACAAAATGCCGCACAGTTGTGCAAAATAAGCCGTTAGATTGGCAGGATCAACCTGTATAAATATGTGTACTAAACAATTATTTCAGCAGTTAGCAATTTATTCAAACATACAGTAGTTAGCAAGTACTATTTCTATATGTGTACTTGATTAGAATAAATGAGAGTAAATAGTAGTATGGTAAGCATTGTCGTTTTTATGAGCGTGATGCAATTTTGAGTCAATGTCAACTTCAATATTATAGTTATCATATTTACTATAGGAAAATCGCCAGTGTTAGATTAAACAAAACTGGCTTCATAATTAAGCCATTCTCTTCTGCTAAGTGGAGGATGATCATAGAAGCTTGAAGAGGGCAACAAATGAATCGATTATCATAGCAAATAATGAGTGCCAGTGATATATTTGATGCCAGTGCACTTTCATTGCTGAATGTTGCGTACGGGAGAGGTGGAAGATGCTTCAGAGATATCCCTTGGGGAGTTCAAGGTAAAAGGGGTTCTCAAACAGAAAACTCCGTACCCTCAATCTACTGAAGTCCACTAAAGTATCTTCTGTAGATAACTTCACTGGAATAACAGAGACACAATATTACCGCTATTCTACTTTCTGACAAATTAATAAATATATACTTAACGCCTGTGGGGAGACTATTCTATTCATAGAAAACATCGACTTGTCTTCGTGAACTGTACGATTTCGGGAATATTACGACACTCATGGGCAATCGCCTTTAGCTTCCATCGATTATTTATTTGAAGTATAATCCAGTGCTATATGTGCAAGGTACAAGGTACAAACTATAGGCATCTTTTTGATCTCGGAAACTGCTTATGCATAGCAGGCTTCACGTCGTTGGTATTCTCCTGGACGCTGTTGACTGTTACCAAAGTAGCAGACCTGCCCAAGAAAGTCTCGCCCCCACTTTAACGTTATCTTTCTTCCAGCCCGGCTCTTCACTGAACCGCACTACGGCGTGGGGCAGGGGGGTGGCGGAGGCCTACCTTAACAATTGGCCATGGGTAAACGGGATCGGGTTCTCCATCTCTTCAGATGCGTTAAGTCCATCACTGGAGTTTTCTTCTCGTGTTTCCTGTGAAATTCATAGGCTCCGTCCGTTTTTGCTCTACTTCTCCGACCAGAGAAGCTAAAATTGTAGCCTTTTCCGTTCCATCTTTAATGATCAGGATTTCAATGGAACATAGCTTGAAAGGTACGAAAGATCCCAATTCTTCATAAGGCGCGAGTTATTTACATCAATCTCAATACAGTCTGCCTGTCTTCGGGCATTTGCGATTTCATTCATATTCAGATTTATAGTTTTATGTCGGTAGTAAAATGGGTGTGTTAACGTGCAACCCTGTAGAAGAGCGTACGAAGAAACGTGAGAGCATCAACCCTCTGCTCAGAACCTGATCTGTCAACAGCTACAGTGATAACTTTTTCGCCTTCCTTATTGAAATTAAATAATTAACACTTGTAACTGATTGGTGTGCTAAACTTAGAATTATTTACAAAAAAAAGCTAACTACACAATAAATGAAATCTTGCTCTCAGCATTTGCCCTGAATGGCTAAACAATGCATGAGCGTCAAAATGTGGTCATGTTCAAAAAATGCAACACAATAATAACAATAAAACTTTACAAACATATAACTACCGTCAGAGGGTCTCTGCTCCCATCAGTGATATCAACCCGAACACAAAGCGGATCTTAGACACGGACGCCTAGCCAGCGCCAATTGATTGTTGATGATGACAGACACCTGTGGACAATTAATGTTGATTCCCACAGCCATAAGCATAGATCACTCAAGAGGCAACAGCTATGGCAGGCATACGTCTGTATATCGCCCTCAAAGATTACTAAATCACCTCATTGGTGACCACAGCTGTCATCGACCTCGTGTTTGATGATCGTAGCTCACACACAGACACACTGCTTGCGACAAGCGATCCGCCACCCTCGGTGTTTTATAAGGTTGTTCACTTACAATCGGGGTCGCACAGCAGATCGGGCAACACCTCGTTCCGGCGTAGGCTCAACATAGACCGAATCATGAAGGCCGTCTTCAGTTGTTTCCTTCTGTTTGTCGCGTTGGTGATCGTCGAAGCCGGCCTTGATGGTGGGACTGATATGGAAAAAATTGGCGATGTCAGGCCAAGATTCTATGAGGCTCAACAAAATCACGGAGCAAGTAAGTTGAATGAGCACGAGCAATGTATCGAAGAATATCTTTGAGTGCATCGAATCTTGAGAAGATCTTGTGGGAAAGTTCGATATTGGGGAAAAATGCTAAATCCCAGATCACAATTGCGAGTGGATTGAAAGGACTTTACGCTGAAGAAGAATCAATTTGTAGATAGTGGCGGCGGAGATACTGT
Organism: Stratiolaelaps scimitus; assembly: GCA_019614645.1. NCBI lineage: Eukaryota > Metazoa > Arthropoda > Arachnida > Mesostigmata > Laelapidae > Stratiolaelaps > Stratiolaelaps scimitus. The sequence goes on from JABWDB010000028.1 coordinate 3,440,925, forward strand.
ATGCATTTGATAATGTTGAACAATGGACAGTATGAAACCCGCAATGTGACGCTTTATTTCGAGAATTGCTTGCGATCCATGCACCTGTCAGAGATCAGCATTTTGTTCACTGGTATATTTTAAGGAGCTGCGACCGCTGCGTCGCGCTTATGTTGGCGCATTGATCGTCGCTTCATGGCGATATAATAAGAACCACTTCTAAGGTGCTGACGTTCAAGCCACCTGGCAGAACGTCGATCTGTATTATCATAACAATAATATAACGTATATGCCACAATAATATAATGTGTCAGCTATAGAGAGAATTCTTTTGGCTGATCTCCAGCTGTTCTTTTTAGTACATTTCGATAATGTGGAACCTGCAGCTAAATTTGGTGGCCTCCAACTGTGAACATCATCCAGAGAGAGAGAGAGAGAGATTTCATTTTCCGTTTGACGTCAATCGTCCGCCTAGAACGTTTTGGCCTTGAAATAGGAAACATCTCACTCCGGCAAAGTGGGATCGAGTTGAGCTAAACTTCAACCTTGTGTACGCTCTAAGACCACAACGAACTTCAATTGGGATAGCTAGTCTGTATCTATTCAATCCTTGTAAAATATGAGAAACCTATACCATTTCATGTAAAATGCTAATACAAATGTAGACGCAGCTCAGTCACTGTCACTGAGGACATAGTTCCAGGAAGAATCATCCGATTACTTTTCCAAATCATCCCAATCCGTGCATTAGGCTACACCAAATTGAGGGGTGGGTTCACGGATAGCTTGTTTAATGTGAATAGGTAATTTGAATAATCATGATAGCTTAAGTATATTAACTTAAGACGATGGACGTTCACAGCTGGGATATCGGAAATCCCGCATACCTTCGTTTCAGGTGAACACCCTCAAACCATGGTAATTATTCGGTTCAAGTGTTCCCGCCAATTACATAAAATCGCAGCTTCGCCAGGCGTGATTAGTGTATCTATTGTATCCTCAATTAACTATTTTTCTATCATTAAGAAGACCGTAATGTAAAAGCTAATCGATAGACCACCGACATCGATATCTTTTTTTGCCTTAAACACAACAGTCACGAACATCAGTATCGTTGTCGCAGTATCGCTGTGCAGAATACGCTCTCGTTTAGAAAATGCACAGGATTAGATAACGTATTTCGACAAGAAAGCTCAATGAAATGATTTGCATTTACAAGCAAGCTTTGCATAACGTCCCTTGCTTGTTCTCTCGGTTGCTGTTTCAGAGGTGATGCCATCGTGGATGATGCGAGTACTAAAAGTGGGATCTTACATTGGCGCTTTTAGCGCTATCATCACTGCTTTTCTTGAAACGTTCATGCCAACGTATAGGTTCCGGATCGGGCTGCCCCTTAGCTTTTGAAGTCTCGCTACTGTCGTCATAGCAGCGGTACAGCGTCGCGGTGAATGGAAATCTCCTTTTTCTGTGTGGATTCATCATTCGGGCCATATGCCGTTCGCGACCGGAATCACCTGCGGGATTGAAATAATGCACTAAACCTAAAGAACATAGTTTCCAAAATTTCAATATCACTGATCTGCAATTAGAACTGCGATCCCTGAGAGCCCTTCGGCCACTTTCATTGTTGATTGTTCTTGTTACAGGTTGCGGCATACGATATATATATATATATATAGTAATAAAAAGGGAACGGTAAACTCTACCATAGGAGCGGTTTTGATTATTGGTCCTTAGGTAGGCGTTAAGTCGAACGTGGCGCCTTCATCTAACGGAATAGAAACCTTAAAGTGCATATCAATATGGTAACAATTTAAACTAAACAGGCATTACCTTTGTCGAATTCTGGCGTTCGCCAAGTACTGCAACGGATCCTCCTAACCTATAATAAAACCTTTTTGGCTGAATTTCGGTTACAATTCCGTTATAAAGCTTTAGTACGGAAAGCATATAGCCTATTGTTCACGCCAGCTCTATTGGGCCCTTTAGCACGATATTCGCTCGTAATCATTGTATATTCGAATACCGTACATCGGTCATACGTTAATCAATAAGATGCACATTGGTAAGTAGTTCGTTTGAACCGCATCATCACGAATCGTTGAGCCACAATGTACAGCAGCTATTTTTCAAAAATACTGACGACAAATTTCCTCCTCTAAAAAAAGGATATTGTTGTTGTCTTGGGGTCCCCTTCAGTTTATCAATTACTATGACAACTGTACAGAGAACGACGCCCATAATTTTCGAAATTGCGAGTAGATATATATTTAGAGGTTTATTTATTTATTAACGGGACTCAGATGTTTACAATGCGTAAGTTTCCTTATATGTATTAATAAGACGAAACAGTTCGAAAAACCTCTCTTGTGGAATACGGACTAACAAGCGTGAGTCTCTCTCTCTTTCTCTTTCTATATATTATATATGCGTCTTTACGGTCGGTTCACACACATAACCTGAAAAGATCGGCTTTTTAGAAATGCGTTTTTTTAAAGAACGAAAAGGAAACTGTCGCAGCTAGCATGTTGGGGAATACAGATCTCTTCTGAAGCTGAATGAAGTGCTGGGTGGAATATTAGCAGATTTTCGAGTTTTCTACCCGCGATCTGGTGAGGATAATAATCGACTGTTTTACTATGTGTAGACCCATCGTTAGTTGCGATTTGTACGTGTCCTTTGAAGCAAGCCGACATCCATACCATAGATGTTAAATGTTGGATGAGAGTCTGCCTGGCAAATTTGCTTAATTTACTTAGGCACATTTACTCAATTATCATTCATCGCAGCTTAGGTTGATCATATGCCATCATATCGTACGCCGCGAAGGCGCACTTTTCTCAACTTACTATGCGAATCCATTTAGTTTGATTATGAGAATTTATGATGAGGCCACTACATTGATTGTCATATGTGATTAAGAATTATGTTAAACTTAAACTTCATTTTTATACATAACATAGTACATATTGTAACAACCCAATATGTTTGAATATTAAAAATACGTCTTATATTATAATAATTAGACTACAGAGAGTAGATGGCATTGTAGGAAAATTACGGTGGCCAAAAAAAGTGTAGGGATCTTTAGACAGTTGTTATTTCCATTAAATGTGCGGTCTCCGCACCGTCACAGGGAAATTAATTAAGTATGATAGGCGAATCAATTACAATGCAAAAACGCCTTCGTTAAATACCAAAAGCAGCGAACTGCAAATGTACATTGTTACATATATATATTATAAGCAAAAAACAAGTATGCCTTTGAGACTCATCGATAGTATCATTTGATTAAGTCTGATTTCGGAGCCTTGGAAACTCTCGATATGTTTTCTGTAGCAGATGTGAGACAATTGGCTTGTGAGTCTTCTTTTTGGCTCTATTGGGAGGTTTTTCTTTTCTTCATCTCGGACTGCGTGAAATTCGAAGGATACAAGGGCTTGAGGCTCTCAGCAGCAACAACTTCGCAACTGTCGTATTGCCCGTTGACAATTTCCCAACTAAGATGGGCACTGTTTAGAATAAGTTGCTACTATCTGCCGCACTGTTCGAATATGGAATTTGTGTTCGTCACAGATCATTTTTAAATAAGAGAACGATTCACCGTAAGTTCCTTTTATCCGTGGCATCAAGAACCGTGAAGTTCAGAGTTATTACTAATCTTTATTACATGGCCTGGTATGCGATTTGAGCTCGGCTAATCTATAGATATGTAAACCAGATCAATAGATCAGCAAACGAAATATTGTAATACAGTAATCTATAACCACCACTTGCTTGAGGTTAACGATGATCAGCAAACGGGATTTTGGGTGCTATTTTATCGAAACATCTATTGTAAGTCTGGCCCGACTTTGCCTTTCAGAAGCATGGCGTTTCCACTACAGTCCCCCGAGTTGGGTATCAATTCGTCCAACTACAGGATTCGGCTTTGACCTGATCTTCGACCCGTGTTCGATTGATCGTGCCAGATGATACAAACACAAGCACAATTACGGATAGAGATTCGCCATCACGATTTCGGGTTCGACGATTTATGGCGATGGCAGCATTCGTCCCTCCAGTTGATGAGCCCACTATATCATCCCGTTGTTGAACTGTCACATAGCTGCTTCTTCGATGACACTAGTCACTAGTGCCGAGGAAGCCAGTCAACATCGTCAGAAGTCTATTGCACTTACAACGTTCGTCAGTTGACGTCAGCGGCACCGTCCGTCCAGCAGATCGAGTAGCGAGTTCGTTTTTCGAACGGATAAATAAGTTCTAACTTGAAGAGATGATGAAGGCTGCTGTTATTGCTTTTCTGCTTGCCATCGTTGTGGTAGTTGCAGCAGCTAACGAAGATGAGAGCGATCGCATACGATTTAGCGATCTCACGCCACGATACTATGCACTGCAAACACATTATCCACCGGGTAAGCTGTTAACTCCTTCCGCTACTACACAACGAAGTCTGACTAAAATTCAGCTCTCATCAGGCGACATTTGCTCACATAGGTGTTTTATAAAACTGGACCCAAGTGGATGTTTTCGGGCTACCCAAGAGGTGGTTTGTGTCTATGTAACTTTCTACATGACTTGAATACAAAAAAAAGGCGCAGCTAGCTCGAGCTTATCGGGCGCCTGCAAACACTTTTATGATGAATCTGTTGCATGCAAAGATTAAGGGTAGCATGATCAATAATAGGACATAAGGCACTTTACCAAGTGACTATCGCGAACCGCAACTCGAAGGTAGAACTCGTCCTGAATTGTCTTCTCTATAACATTTCAACGCTTATTATACTGGGGGTAGTGAAGCCACTCCCTGGACTTTAAAGGGTAGGCATCGAGAAAATCGTTAGAAATTAGATGATGTCGCGTGTGAGGCGTCTAATTGGTAAAATAAACATACTATCCTATTTCGCTATCTAATCAGCTAGCCTGCTGGAGTTAAGGACTACCCAAATATACCCTAAAAACCGACTGGCACCCTGAGTAGATATATTAGGGTGTTCCAAGATGCCAATAGCTTTTGAACTAAACGAGTTAGAACAAAGATTATTTGGTATGTGTTAGAGGTACTCCCCAGCTTTATTTACACACCTATTCCAGCGCTCTGGAAGTTTTGAGATAGCCAAATATTTACCATTTGCATTTCCATTTATAATTCCCTTCTCTATTGCTTTTGTGAGTAAGTCGACGGTTGCATATGGGACCCCACCTATTGCCCTTTTTAATGCATGGAAACAACCATAATCACATGGGCTAAAATCAGTAGAATAGTGGGGTTGATGCCATGGCTCAATATTGTTCCCCTCCATCCAGGCCGTGATTTCAGCAGTGAGGTCTTGCATTGTCGTCGAGTAGACACACTCGGTGCTGTCGATCCCCACGCCACTTGTTCATCAATCCCTTCAAGAAGTCGAGATGTCGGGGAGCATTGAGTTTTTCGTTTGCTGCTAATATTTCGTAATAGCAAACACCATTGATGTCCAGGGCGAGTATCATCACTGCCACAGACGTTGCCGCTTCACCCTGTCGGAGCCACTGTTTTGCTTGGTCCTTTTCAGGAGGTCTATGCAGGCTAACCCATGTATCGTCTATCGATACCTTGTGTTCTAAACCCAGTCTCAGCCGACAAATACCTCATGGACCAAGTTCTAGTTTGTTCAAAAGCTGCCTTGATTCTGTCAATCCGTTCGTCCCTTGTCGCACCTGATTGCCGGCCCCCGGCTCGATGGTCATCCGTGTCCAAATTTCCACTGTTAAATCGCTTGCACCAATTTTGCACCGTTCGCAGGCATAAGGCAGAACTGCCGTACGCCTTCAGTAATTGTCAATGGATTTCAGCTGGAGGGTGTCCTTGGAGAAACAAAAACCTTATGTTTTCCCGCTGATTTTTGGGGGAATTTGCACTTTTTGCTGCAGTGTCCATCTTTCTGATCGTATCAAAACCACTCAGTGTTCGAAAGCAAGCCAAGTTCCTGCCGCGTGCCCACTCCAAGAGTGAACGCATTGTAGCGCGTAGTTCGGATATTTTCTTTCTTTCTTTCGCTATTCGAAAGACGCGAAAGTTTGCTTGAGACACCCTAATAATATACTATAATAGACTTGCACCTTAAATATTAAATAGCGCAACAAACAAAAGCTAAAATAAGCAATATCTAGGTTCATTTGCAGGCCAGATTCAAGTGCTATCTTTAAATCCTTCGGTTATATTTCAAAGGTTGTCCACTCTGAGACCAAAACGCGGTTTAGTCGAAACCAAATAATATGCAGACTCATACTGTTGCCAATTTTGACTGCTCAGACGATATTTACCGGTGAAGCATCCCGTCCATTCGGTCGGTTTCAGGTACAATTCAGCCCTGGATAGCGAGAGTCTTGAAGGCAGGCCTCTACACTGGATCCGCCGGCGTCTTTGTCACTTTCCTCCTCGAAACATTTGTACCAACTTGGAGATATCACTTTGGATTATCGCATTCGTTCTAACGCATAGAAATCGATACGATGCAGAATGCAGCGTGCTAGTTTGAAATAGAAAATCTCCCTCTCTAATTAATTGCAAATAATTTTCGTGACGAGGCTAGCGATGCGTAACTGTAGTTTACTTCTTTCAGAAGTATCCATTGGGTGACATATAATGTTATATTAATTTTCCATTACTTATATTAATTTTCCAAATTAAAATGTGACATTCGAAAAATTTCTGAATAAAAATTATGCGTCATGGACTCTACTACGACGTCGTCTCTGGTGACATTGATCGTGGTCCATGATAACAGTACAGGTAGTGTAGTCATTATTCGAGTGAGTGGTCGATTACAATCCAGTCTGAAAGCATCATTAGTATTCGAGGGACTGTGTAAGCTATATAGCGTTTTTGTTAATTCTGTGCAGGCTCAAGTAAGTACTTCCATAATTTAAAAGAAATACGTGGTTAATTATTCACCGAAAGCTATTTCACTCATTGGTAAGCGTTTTGGAATCATAAGGTATGTCATATGCGTTATGTTTCGAAAAGTCGGTAAAGAATAGCGATCGATGCCTGTTAGCAGCGGGGCCTTTTCAAGGGAAAAATCCAAGTTTACTTCAGGATCTCGAGAAACGGGGAATGCTTCGGATGACTCTGACATCGACAGCGGATGTGCTTCCCCTGAACCTAGCTGTTTTTCTCGGCCTCTCGCGGAAAGACGCAATTTGCAACGACAATGATCGCGAAACCGGCTAAATTCTTCCTAAAGGGAGAGCTCGCTCTCTTCACCAAGACAGTGATCCATTGTGTGCACCATATTGAATGTCACTATGTTGGGAATGCCTGACCACGAAACGGCTAAACTATCTCGACTGTGCAAAGCCCACGTACCCAAAGCGCACCCTAGCTGCTCGCTCTGCCGAGGACTGAGCCAACTATTCAGCGTACGGGGACAAAAATCTGCCTAGGTTTATATAATACAAATTGAATTCACGCAATAAGCGCATCACTCTTCAAACAAAAAAATGTTATTAACGCGCTCAGTACGACCGACTTCTACAACTAATATTCATTGAATATTAGTTGTTAGAAATCTAAGAGACCAAGTGTTCCTAATAATACTCTCAGCCGCTCTATGAAGCGACGAGCAGTCAAGCGCTGGACTATTTTTTATTAAGGCGTCACCAGAGCAAGTGGAAACAGAAGAAAATAAATCTGAGAAGAGCTCCGAATATTTAGTGTTATCAGATACAGACAGTTAACTCGACTCAAATATCACCAATGTCTTCAACACCACAAATTCGCGTATTAGCGAACCTAGAAAACGCTTTTGTGTTACAAAAACACAGACAACACTCCTTCGCACCGTTTAGCTCCATCGATGCATTCAAAGTCGTCTGGCAGACACGCGTTTACCACGACTCCGAAGATGGTTCATGCTATGCACGATAAGAAGCACCTCTACGCCGCGTCGGAAACTGCCAATTAACGACAATTGTACCCACTGAACGTGAAATATATCTAAGAACACCTTCCTCTATATATGTTCTTAGTAGGATATCTAGAACAAGGCAGCCCCAGTCCCTAAGCGGGAGCCCGAAATAGAATGCCCCTTTGGATATCTAAGGAAAAACTTCGCACTAAAAATTCGGTTGCGCGTGGTTCACCCTTGGCGGACGATAACCTTTATAACTTGAAATATATTTAGTTGATCGAACTAAATGATTAGACGTTTATCGGAGATGTCCATTTTTACAGTTAGTTAATACACTGCTCTGGTACTCCAATGACGCCACAGATACCTGCCTTTACTATGTCGGCCTTCGAACGGAAAGATTGAAGACGATATGATATGTGCCTTCGGCGGGGTCCCTCCAAACGCAAATGGCCTACATCCATTATCAAATAGGTTCACATAGGCGCCTTCTATAATACATCCTCCTAGACAAAATATGATACTGTGCCAGATGCACATCGACATATCATAGATGGATAGAGATAGATAGAGATAATCTAACGCATAGCTCTACGTAATCCTGAGCCGTCCGAGCAGATGTCGACACAATATACAAAGGCTACCATTTAGAGTGAAGCGTGGTCACACAATTGTCGAGCAGTGCAAAATGGCGGAAGTCCGTCGGACTTCTTCGGCTGGCGACACCAAGTGGGCGTGTATAAGATTGCCACGCATACCCACTGCGTCACACCGATTGCCTCCTTACCAGGCAGCTAGCAAAGCTGCCTAGTCGACAAATGAATAAGCGAATCGAAGAGCCCCGAGTGTGAAGGAGTGGCGTGCAAGTAATCATCCAATCCGCGGCGAAGAACGCAATGTCTCCGAAGAGACGGCTGTCCTCAAAGTGTCGGACACACATGGACACCCACAAACGCTCATAGGGACACCCAGTTTGATGTTAATAACAATGGCTACACATTACAGTGTGGGCGTCTCGCGCAGCTATGTGCTCACGAGTGTTTAGTGAGCGATATGCTCTTCCCTCGCTTGTAACCATGCGAGCTAAAATAGTTTTGCTGACAACCTTGTAGACGGACCCGGATAGCAGCAGTGGCAACAGCGCCAGCAGCAAAATACATTCACTTGTGCTCCAGTTTGGAGTTGTGCTCTTCTGCTAAGCATCGAATGACCACTAGGCAAGTTGTTGTGTCGTTCCACCATTATAAACGGTTTTGTCTTTAGTATGCGATGAGAAGCATGGTCATCGAAACCGTTTGAAGTCGAGCATGGTCATCGAAACCGTTTGAAGTCGAGCATGTCGTCGAGGTGCGTCTGTGACTATTACGAGTGAATTGTGACTGCAAACCCTCAGATCATTCGACTCCATCTAAAGTGAAGCCAATCCACGCACTGCGAGCTGTCGTTCGAGATGCCGACGAGGAAACTTGAGCCAATGTTGCTGGCCAGTCCGTAGCTGCTAGGGTCAAGTTATTGTGGTTAGTTACTTCAGTCTACCAAGGGTAACGCGAGTTAACGAAAACGAAAACTATCGAAGCAAAACCCGCCTGGTACAACAGCGTAAGCCAACGCTGCTGCTTTCGGCCCGTTACGTGGATTTGGTTATGAGAGACATTGTGAACTCATTGAGTGGATGCCCGCGTCTGTACGCGTATCTCCCCCACAACTGGTTCAGCAGTTGTACCTGCCAAGCAGTCAACGTTTGAAGTGTGGACGACGAAAATTAAATAAAAAAAAAGAGAACGCACTCTGTTCTCGACCCATCGTACTCCTATACCGCCAGCGGAAGCATGCGCTCGCAATGCTGTTGCTTCGGCGGCAGGAACGGTGCCAAGTACTGAGTACCTCAAGCTGTCAGCAGTAAGGCTCCGAACCTAGTGGAAATGGACTCCCAGCGCTCTCTGCGTCCACTACATCGATCTGCACGGCAAAGTTTTCTTTGATTTGCGCGTTGCCTCCTCCCCATTGGATCCCTTTACCGGGAGCGCTTTCCTTTCCACCGTGTACTTCTCTCTCTCATTCACTTTTTGATTGCATTGTGATCTGTGTACGAGACAGATAAATATCTCAACCTATCCTGATTTGACTCCGGACAGATGCATTGCCAGTGTTCATTTTAGTCCCACCATTACCTGCAACATCCAGACGACGTTGCTCGGTGCATGAGACGTATCGTTGGCCAGTGAGGCTGTGTCAGAGGACGGCTACGGACGGCCTCGGATCGGATCAGACCCGAACGCTACACGGAACCGGAGGATACCACGATGACGCGTCTAACAAAGCGTTTCCTGTAGGTTGCTCACTTGTGTATTCCTAGATATGCCTTTCACTCGATTGTGGGCAATCGCTACTGCATCGTTCTGGTGACGTTATGGACCACGGTCCGTAGCTGTAGTGCAGGCTGTTGATCTTCGCACACTGACTTCATTGTCTCCATATTTTTAATTCTTTTTTTCAACCAAACTTGTGTATTTATCACTCTTTATTAACACATTTAGCAGGTGATCAAGCGTATTGAAATATGATTTAATGATTTTGTATAATAATGATATTACACGATACACCTCATTATATTGCCTATTACGTATCACTTCAGCGCTGTGTTTGTGTGTGCTTGGGTGCAAAAATGCTAATAACACAAGTGGGTTTGTGTTACTCGAAAGTTTATTTTAAATGTTTCTGGAAAAAAGACAATACTGGAGTAATATATATTATGGCCAATTTTCAAAATAATAATATATAGCTAATAATATATATATATATATATATATATATATATATATATTTGAAATGAACAAACTCACTATATTCGTCCAGAATTCACAAGGTACCTACATACCTACCACCTACCTTTTATTTGTTTATTTATTTTTTGAGAGGAGGAAATTTTCTTGAAACGCACGGACGGATATACCTACCTAATGATTACCCTAGTGACAACCATATCCGATCGAAAAATTTCAGTGTTCAATTCATTATATATGTATTTATATATATATTTAGTCAGTTTCGAAAGTCAATTGGGTAATTTTCAGACTAGACGACACATTTTAGCTGAGATGAAACACGCTACAAGATAATAAACCAAAATATTTGTGGCGAGCTGCACAAGATACTGCTGCGAATATTGGGTCGCATTGCGACAGGTGTACCAGCTAGATGCATGCATTAGTGAGATGTAGAACCCAGCTGAGCTACGATCGAAGACAGATTGGGTCTGTGACATCATATTGCGGCAGTGAACGAGCCACCGACCACATTTAGGTTGTTGTTGTTGCTGTTGCTGTTGTTGAGAAATGACACAAAACGAGGAAGCTGCTGACTTGTGAGATTGAGACTCGTTGGCACATTTTTGATAAAGCACTGTACGTCCTACGTTGTGCTCAGGAAAACGACATCAGTAATATGACCATTATGCGATATTTAATATATTAGCCGTTTCGTTTATAAGAACTGAGGAGATGGAATTGCAGTGTTATGAAATCTAAGTGAAGCGTGGCATTTAGTTGGGAGGCCATCAGGAGGTGGTCAGGTGCGGTGAATCAGTTGAAAGCGATGAAAAATAACAAAAAGATTGTACTTATTCTGCGTGGCAGATTCTCTGACTTATATATATATCTATATATATTATTGGCGAAAGTCCTGATGGTAACAGCCCCAGCGTTATTCGTATAGACGTAGCTGATCGACAGCTTGCCGCGTGTGATTCGGCGGATTCTCCTGCTCCTGTTAGAGTTCGATCAAAACGTTGTTTCCAAAAATTGAGCTTGTCCTGATCATGTTCTGACATGTCGCAGATTTTCGATTTTCCTGCTCGAACATTTCACCAGCATGGGACGTAGCCAGCATAGTAGCCGCAATCCACTCTGAGAGGTTGTCACAGCTGTAGAGTCAAATGTTGCATAAACGTTCATAGCAATGAGACGCCAAGGGCAAAATTGCGAGTAATCTAGATTTAACGGTAACCTATGAAAACCTATCTTTACTAGATTTCAAATCGGGTACCCCCTTTCTCTCTCTCTCTCTCTCTCTCTATATATATATATATATATATGTGTGTGTGTATAGGATCATACAATTGTCACTACTTGAGGTTCAATAGTTATGCGCACAGCCTAAACAGCTGAACGATTAATAGTAATTCTTTTCGAGCTGACCCTCAGCTGTTCCCCTATGTGACAGGCCTCAGCTTTTAACCTTTTAGGTATTACTATGAGGACCTATCGGGGCCACCTTTGCTTATTCTCTTCCTTACACGTACCTGGCAAGAACCTTCAGATAAAGAAAGCTGAACCATCAGACTGCGGGCAGCAGAACCAATCCGAAACGAACGCCATGTTGCCAAGCAATACACGAATCGCCTATTAAAATACACGCTGCCACACCAAATACTTTTTATAGATGGCAGCAAATATCTAAATAGAGTTACGAACGACAGTCTCCATCAATATGCTGTAGCACACGACCATGGCCCACCGGTTGCAAAGCGATTCTGCGACGAACTGTGGCTGTGATGCACATAGAGGGACTTGCATGTCATGTCGCCACCTGTTGGCGTCCTCTCCGCCAAGAGAAAGGTTCTGAAGGAAAAAGTGTCCTGCCGCAATGATGAACCTGCGAATGTTTCCTGCTCTAACTTGATAAGAGTCAAAATCAAATAAATTGAGCCTTATCTCTGTCTGCGTTTTGTAGGGCACAGAGCAAACTGCCGGCCCAACAACATGTCTATGTAAGTGAAACAAATATTTGTCATGGTTTTTGTTGTTGTTTTGTCTGTGGCACCTGATGACGGATTTGAGGATCGAGTTTCGGCCGAGTAGAACGTGCGCTAGATGAACAAGTCAACAAGGAATAATGCAATTGAGAAGTCCATTTGTGGTGATTATAGAATATCGTTTCAAGGGGTTCAAATAATCGCCATTTTATAGGTAAATACAGAGGGAATGTTAATCCAATATTAATGTATTCATAACGTTCCACCACGCCCAGCTTGAGATTCAGAGACGTACAACACAACCTATGATTTGAGCATGGTTCAAGGGCTATTGTACTTCACAGTTCATGATCCGTGTATCCTAGACGGTCTAGTGGTGAGTGTCTTAGATTGGTAGCCCGGAGGGACATATCGGTCCAGGTTCAAATCCTGCCACAAGCAGAGAATCTTTGGATACCCTTATCATATTTCTTTAATCTGTGTGAATTCTTGCCAGATCCGTAAGTAAAAACAAAAGTGAAAATAAGTAAAAGTGGCCCCCCAATAGGTCTCCGAAGCAATAAAGGAAAGTGCATCCTAGGCCTGTCACATGGGGGAACAGCTGGGGAGTCAGCTCCAAAATAGTTTTATTGAAGAGCTCGTGATTGATCCATGGTTGCCTTTGAAAATGTCGAATTGATTCGGTGTCCGAAAGACAAAACACAATGTGAATATTGCTATATTTCGTACTCTGCAACAGAACCTTCAGCTTCGTAGGGGGTACTCTGATAATGACGATAGTTCAACTTGTTATGCTTTGCCATTGGAACGGTTAGTTAAGCTGTTTTTTTTCCAGTGGCGTTATACCAATACGACAGAAGAGATTATTAGAGATAGGTGTTGAGGGTACTGTGGAGGTTATATGTTGGCTGTGAGTCTGCCCGGAAAATTTACTTAGGTGTGAGGGGTGCTAAGATGACATTCGGTTGAGATCACACTGATAACGAAATGGTTTCCTCCTTTACTCATTGAATACGGTTCGCAGCACGGTGAACACTATGTTTATAGTTTATAAGCGTTCTACTATAGTTCTGCAAAAGTCCTTATATATTGCATTCAATCGTCTAGTCTCCGGTTTGTAGAATGCTGTGATATATATCTTGAACGCTACCAACAATGAGTAGTTCTTATGTTCATTTCTCATTGTGCTCCAAGGAATGAGCTGACATTTTAGTGAAATACCGTCTTCGGGATAAGCTCTGTTTAACTGGATACCCGAAAAATTGCTTGCGTATAACGCATGGAGAAGTCATTAAGATTTACAATCGGATATATCAAGAAAATAGGTGTTGGCCTTAAAAGGAGGTAAACTGTCCATCTGGTTCGGAGAAATTTAAGGTGTTACGTAATTCAAAATGATGGTAAGAATCAATAGCCTTTTCGCACGTTCAGAGAAAAAGGCGATATGTTATAATCGTTTACGCAATGGTGCGACCAGCTAAAGGGCCTGGCATTTTTTCATATTACAGTACGTTGACTAATTTGTAAGGCTGTGTCGGTACAAGTACTTGAAAACTGCGGCTGCATTTCGGAGGATACCACCATTTGTAACTGTACAGTTGGCACTGTGGTCCTAATCAGATTCAAACTTAGCCGAATTGGATGTTACCTACAGCTGCCCTTAGATTCACACCGTGATCATTTACCGCGCTCATTTACCGTTGGCAATAAGCATATCACACTTGACATCTGACTTGCACCTTTTAAATTGGATAAAAATAGGTTTCCTCTGCGGCTTTCCGATGGCGCGGATGGCACCTTGGCCTTATACGTTCACCTGCAGTCCTGTAATTCTATCTAGCTATATATAGCTAGAATATTTACTAATCTCGTTTAGCCTCGAACAACCAGATGACTTGACGTTGTTCTTAATTTATCGAAAATCTAATTACCGGCAGCATAGAGGTGATGCTATTCCGCGAATCCGGCACAGCGAATACGTTCCTCACTCTTTTATAGATTCTCTCGGAGAACTTCCAAATCGTCGACTTGGTAAACCTACACGCTACATAGCATAAGCAGATGTCATCGCGTCGCGAGGATTCGTCCTTACTGAGTAGATAATTCCGAATGTTTATCATTCTAAAAATAGAAATGACTCAAACAAGCGAGAGAGTTTAACTGGGCGTAGCAGGTATCGTTTTCCCCAAGTGTGATACGCAATGTGATGCATCGAGTCGTTGACAGTGCAGAAGTGGTCCCCATTATCGCATTAAGGAATAATCGTGCCGGTCAAGAGTGTGGCAAGGAACATGGTAGGGGACCAGAGGTCTGACCAAAGGTCTTCCCTGCACAGACTAACACCATATCTCCTATGTTATATATATATATATATATATATATATATGAATCAATAAGCAAGAGGTCACAGAAATTCTATTATCTATTACGAGACATCATCACATATACACAACTTGATCTACTTTTATCCTGTATTATCAGATTGCGAAGTGAGGCGTCCAAGAGCTGATTGTTTTTTACTCTCTTCAAGCTGCTTCGTATTATATGTAGAGAAAAATAATGTTATGCAAGGTAAGGCTACTTTGCCGACGGTTCAAAGAGTAGTAATGCATTCACCAGTTGATCCCGAGCAGAAACAAGTGGTGTGTGCGTCATCTAATTTTTATGTATTTATTATAAGGACCAGTAACGACTTGCATAAAGGCCGCGATGGATCAAAGAGATCCACCGCTTCTGCTCTACATAATAGAAATCCACAGTTATTCGTTTGGGTTACAGAAAAGTGAGTGTTGTATGCGAACGCTAGCAGAGTTGCTCCCGATGGCACTTCCAGTAGAAATACACTTGAATACCTAGCAAGACAGATGGTCTTTGCCTGATGTTCAGTATCCTACTGCGTCACTAATTATTGTATATATATATATATATTGAGACAATACAATAGTGTGAAATAAATGCATCGCCAAAGTGTACTATGTATTTAATTGTTCTAGGGATATCATATCGGCCGATATACCTAAAGCATATTTTAAACATGTTGTACTTTCCGTACGTCCTGCCAAGGATCGTATGAAATCGTTGACTTTTTATACAGGATGGTGGTGCACAATAGTTATTTGGTAATCGTTTGAACAGCTACCAAATTTGAGAGCAAATGAGAGAGTTGTGCATAAGTACGACAAATTGATTGTGACGGTATTCAATTCCCAATATGGATATCTATGTAAATACGCGTCTCTTGCTAGTAGATTGTCGAATGTGCTGGAATTATGCTCATAGTTCAAGTGGTGAACATGAATGAAGTCAGATGGTCGACACGTGCTTTCATTCGCCCATCGTGCATTAGTTCTCTGTGTATCATCTATGTGCGTCTACATATGTGAAAGAGAAGGATTGTTCGACAGACTCTCCAAGTGAGTCTATCCTATCCTTTAGTACTGAGAGAGAGAGTAAGCTAAGCGGCGGTCTGTCATACTGTCGAACAGACAGTATCGCACTGAACTGAGCTGTGCCTGTGTTGCGACGCAGTGTGCCACGAACGTTGCGACGCTGAATTAACAATCGTTGACTTTCTATTTCTCGCAGGATATCGGACTGGTCATTGAACGGGATGGACCCGTTTGCGAAACTTGATCGATTCGATCTCGGTGAGTCACAATACAGCGGCAGCTTTCATGGGGGCAGCGGCTATAGTGGTGATGGTTACAGCAGCAAAGCGAGTAGCCGGACCCCGTTTCTCAAGGAGGAATCCAACGCGCACAAAGCCTACAAATATTTGTTCTTGCCATGCGAGAACAGACTTTCTATGAAGGTATGTCTATGTCTTCGTTGCCGACTCGTTCGCAGACTTTCGTAAATTCGAAAATAAACAATCGTCCAGTTGTACCGTCTTGTATGACGCTTTAACCTGATGATGCCAACTGACAAGAATTTGATGATTTATTATAGTTAGCCGTTCAGTCGTCTCGTAGATGACAACAAATACTGTATGCCTCATCTTAATGCCGGTGAATTTACCCTCATCAGCCTTAATTTACGCCCTTTTCATAGGCACAGTTCTACTGCTCCACGTAACCCCTCTACATTTCTGTTGCTTTTTCCGTCCTCATAGAAAGTCGATGTACAATAATAGTTCGGCCATCGCCTCGAAAGTTGTTGCCCAATTTTGCTGCGCATACTAAATGACGCGTACCCATCCGTTTCAACGATGCCAGCCTCAAGAGAGACAATACAACCCCCAAATACACTTGGCGAACACTTATTCCTTCCGTCCACATACGTGTGTTTCGATTCCTGCTCAAGCTCGAGCAGGAACTTATCCACCACTTTTGACTACTTCGCCCAATTCTTCACCGGTGTGCGCGGTTGATTACCCTGTGGAGACAGCGTTTCCACCGGTTTGGACAGTCGTCGTCTTGTAGCCTGATCTAACGACATAAGGGCGCGATAAACGATACCACCCTAGTTACCATTGTCATTGGACTCGGTCCCTAGAATTCACGATAATAATAATAATAATATTAATTATTATTATTATTGTTTTTATGCATTTATAATTAACAGGTGTTTGATTCCGTCACCGTTCTTCGGGAAGAGCAGGAACGGCAGCTGGCTCTCGGATACTTCATAATTCATCCGTGCTCACGGTTCAAGTAAGCTATCAATTAATTAGATCGACTCGAGGCGCAGTGTGTTGTCCAAACGACTATCAGCCTAATTTCGCTCCAGACGGGGTTCCCGCGTACTAGCGCTCAAATGTACCAGTCGTAGCTCAATCAGCGAAAGCCACGTACCTCGCGAATGAAATTGAAAGACAAGCAATACTAGGGTTAAGAGAGCCAATTGATAACGACCGAATTAAAACATAAAATCAGTTTCATCTGTTAGAAAATCTGTTTAATTTATTTATAATCAACTCATGTATTCATTTGTCAACAACTAATCGATTGTCACAAACAAAGCACACGTTGCTTTAAGTCAAAAATCGCATATGAATAATTGACACTCACGTGGATCTACAACAAATGATCGTGTATCACTCGGTGAACTTCGTTTTGGCAAACTCTCTAAGTATTTTAGCTGAAGCACATTTCAAATTTTAGGACCCCATACGTTTCGCAACACTAAAAGCAAGCGAAAACTGTGTTAATTGACAGGCTCAATTGGGATTTCGTGATCGTGTTGGTCTTGGCAGTCAACATGCTTGTTCTACCAATCGAATTAGCCTTCTTCCCCAAGGATCAAACGCCATTCTGGGTATCATTCAACCTGTCATCGTCCTTCGTCTTTGCCATTGATATGTTAATAAACTTTTATGCAGGTTAGTTGTCACCGCGCGAACAGTGCAGAAACATATTTTCGATCAAAGAAACCGAAATACCGTATATACCGTTACTTATACCGTTTACTTACACGTATTCATGAATACGTGTTCACTCTCGTCTACGATTTTGATGAATCAATGTATTCTCTATTGTTTCGCGTCGTTCGGTCAATACGTCGACCAGGAGTACAGTGATCTGTCTTTTGGTAGCTATCACTGCCGCGCTTATCAAAGAATCATATCCTGCTGCCATTTCCTTAGGTGTCATATGGCCAGACACCATCCGCCTGGAACGGACGTTTCTGGCCACTCGATATATGAAGACATGGTTTATCTTCGATCTTCTCGGCACGATACCATTTGATAATATTATTGTATTGGCCGGTTTCGAAGGCGATGGAAGACTGGCCAAAATCTCCACCATTCTCGGAACTCTCAAACTACTCCGTGTGATATCCCTCATAAGACACCTGAATCAGTGGCAAGAGATCTACGTAAGTTCGAGAAACATCCAAACGTCTGCCTTATGGATATTAAGAATTCTGTTCAAACTATCCCTATTAATTAATGATTAATGATTCTACCCAATATCGAAACAACATTGTGTGCCAACAACTCTTAATGTATTATACTGATCGATGCGCTAGTAGGCATTGTTGGCAGAAATCGATAAACAATTATTGACAAACACGATAATAGTTAAAGGAGTTCAAATATACAATAGATAGACGAAAGAGAGAGTTAAGCGCAGGCGAGAAATAGTTAAGTTGTGTCGTCACTTTCAACGACGTAGTGTACACGTTACTCCACGCTAAATTGATGTAATTGATTTGTCCCAGGTGGATTCAACGTACAGGGTCTATATGAAAATGGCCAATATCATTATCTCCATACTTCTGTTGGCCCATTTCAACGGCTGCCTCCTTTACTTTGTGCCAATGTATCAGAACTTTCCACCGGGCAGCTGGGTTCACTCGTCTGAACTAATGGTACGTGTATTGTTTTTGTTGTATTTGAGTGCTATCTTTCTGTGCATCTACCAAGCACAGTAATAACGTTTAGTTCATTTATACTACAATCGTATGCATCTTTAGCAAAAGAGGCTACGTTATATATATATATATTATATATATCATATATATATATAACAAATTGAATGTCTCGTTCCAGGAGCAAGACTGGTTTGGCAAGTACATCTGGTGTTTGTTTAGCGCTCTGTCGCAGATGATCACGGTCGGCTTCGGGAAGGTAAACCTCGAGCGCACTGAAGAGGTTATTCTGTGTTGCTTCGTTCTCCTATCAGGTAGATGAAAATAATACTTCATCTAGAACATGCCATCCATCGATCGTCCCTCATTCGAATGTTAAGCGTGGATATTGAAATCCAGCAAGATAATGTTATGGAACGACAAATGAGTACGCGTATGTGGATGTGGGCAGTCTTTGACGTCGGCACCGCGATGCGACGTGGAATAGCTAATTAGTGCAAACCAATGAAGGTTCAAAATTTCAACATGAACCTCATGTTATCACGCCTCATCGAATTGTGATAATAGCCGGCAATTTCTACAAAATTGCAATAAACAGTTGCTTCGTTAAATGTACGGGGACGGATCTTCGTGTACATGTGAACGTATTGTTGGGAGAAATAACGAACCAAAAAAACAGGTTGAAGATTTTTGCTCTATTTGTTACTGCAATCAAACGGTCTAGGTGTACGTATTGTGTATGCAATATGTTTATATATCGGATTCTTTGTCATACCTGTCTTTAGGAACGGTTGGATATGGTGTTTTATTGGCAAACGGAACAGCGATTGTTCAGAGTTTCGACTCAACGAAAAGGGCCCACGAATTGATTGCAAGTATCTTCCACTCTGGATATTTCAATAAGTTAGCGCTAGTTGGGCCGTTAGCTCAAGTTAGATGTGCACCTATTGTATTAAATATTGAATGAGCACACTAAAAGTGACGCCGTTGAAGTTTCGCAGACACGCTGGTCATGTTGATTTAATTGAAGCCAACATATATTATAATAGTCCAGTGCAAGCTGACGTTAGTGCATGGCACCATCAAGACAACTGCTTCAACGAACTCACATTTCTTTGTCATCAACATTTGACAGATGGCGGAAGTGAACGAATATATGGACTACAAGAAATTGCCACACACCCTAAAAGTGCGGGTGGCTGATTACTTCGAGAATCGCTATCGGGGGCACTACTTCGACGAATCGAAGATACTTAGCCAACTCTCGGAAGTTCTTCGAGCAGATCTCCTCCACCACAGCTGTCGTTCCCTCCTCAGGAAGGTAGGGTCACTTATGTTAAACTTGACTTGTTTTAAGCGCATTAACGATTTCATCGTGAATGGTAGAAATTTCACAGAGGTTGAAACAGCCAAAACAATCTTAGGCCCCGCAGGACTGACACAATCTGGAAGCGCACTAATAAGCTGCACATAATCTCTGAAGTGCTGTTGATTTTAGTCGACAAACCGACATGATGACCGATGAGACTTAAATTTTGAACGCTGCACAACTAATGGATTTAATTCGTTGGGGTATTGGTTTTAAAATATTAATTATACACCATTTTTGCAGTGTTACTACACGATCGAATTTGTAATATGACGATCTATTTGGTAAACAACTAACTTCAGAGTCATTCCATTCATTTGGTGACCGTCGTCCGTGACAGTCGTCGAAGTTTGCTCCGCAAATAGGCGCACTAGTGTGACAAAAACCAGTACAAGAACACATAGCCATTTTTGTGCCTATGTTATTGCTATTATCTTGACCAAACAATGAAAGCATATCTCCTTCTAGCAAAGTCTTGTCACCTAAACATGTGGACCAAGATCGTATCAGTTCGTTTTTGGCTCGTCTTGTGTGGTCGTTGTGGTGACGTGATATGATGATGATACTGAACCTTCGTTGGACAATAGTCACGATGAACCAGCTAGAGAGTATAGTGGTGGCAGGCAGAATGTCATAGAATTGTTCATTGTCATCCATACTGTCTTCAGAAGAAAGGGGCTGTTCACTTGAAAACGTGAACGGAACCTGCCATCTACGCAGCGTGAAGTAGACTCCGTAGGGGCGGGGCGCGACGTTGACGCGGCGCAGAAGTGTGATAGTGCTATGTTGCGCTCGCATGGACCAGTCTGAATTTCATGAACGAATATATACATATATATATATATATATATTTAGAAAGAGAGAGATGGATAGAGAAGGAGAGTAATGAACACATGTTTAACAGGCCATTTTGGTGCTGAATGTGAAGCGAGAGAACAGTTCCATTTCTGACGATTCATTCGTCTGTTGGATTTTTATTGGAATCTATAATAGCTTCCCGCCAATCGCGAGACAAATGGCTCACGACGAACAATGTTCGTTCAGCGTTTTTTCGGTGTATGTTGAAAAACGAAATCGTCGAAAATATCAGAATGGTCAAAAAAACAGGAATAATGATGAGCATCTGAGATCGCTGTAAATCTGCGTAATTATATTGTGCAAAGTGCACATGTTGGCAAGAGAGTTCATGAAGAGCTATTCCAGGCCTCTTCTGTGTCGGGTTGCGGGCTGGAATCGGATGTCATATGTCTGTTTGGCCTCGGCACGAATGGGTATAGGAGATGTTAAAATGTTTTTGTTATCTGTATCTTTCCACATGATATCCTCCATATTCATCGTCGATGTCATGGCCATCACCGACCTCGATGATCAGGTCCCGTTCTTCCGGAATGCTGATCCGTATTTCGTGTGCGATGTCATCAAGCGACTTCGGAGCGAGTTCTATCAGCCGGGCGATACGATTATTACTGCTGGCACTATCGGTACTCAGATGTACTTTCTGCAAAGTGGCAATGTCGCTATTGTCCTACAGGATGGTACTATTGTCGCGCGCCTTAAGGACGGAGCCTACTTTGGCGGTAGGTTACCCATAGAGGCCAATAGCAACTGGCAATCGGTGAATTAACATATGGAATATTGCATTAAGACGACGACCCTGGTTGTTGGAACGTAGCATTCATTATCGCCTTTGTTCCGCATAGAGCAGAACTCTGGCCATAGCCCGGTTGTCCTGGTTTTCAAAGATGTCGCCCCCTTTTGATTCATTTTAAACCCTTATGACCTTGAAGCCTGCGACAACACGCGATGCTATGTGACGAATTCGTCATTTTCAAGATATTTCAAAACTTTGTCTACTTCTGCGAATGAATTTGACCCTGGGGTTAGATATAATCGCCTGCACATGTTCTTGACCCTTCAATCAGTAACGAAAATGGCTTTCATTGCATTAAGCCAAAATGCTTGTATGCTTATATACTTGCTTTCCTCACACCTTTAAGGACTTCGGGCGACTCGAAGATAGAAGAAGTAGAGTGTTCTAATGCAACCAAAAAAAGAATGTTACCTTTGATTCCCTAATGATATTTCTAATGTACTCGAACCTATACAATGTTCCGTGTTAAAGCGTATGATGCTGGATTTTTTGCAGGTGATGGTGAGTCTTTTCATTCAAATTTTTAACGACGTACCTCCAACGATGAACACACCTTAATCCACCCCTACCTAATAATCTACCCCTTAGATACAATCATGTATGGGATCATGGTGCGATGTACTATATATGCCTGCCGCTACACCGACACTTGAGAACGATTTTGTTGTTTTCACTGGTGGATCTATCATATATGGACGATTCAAATTGGAAAATAGCGCTTTAGACTTTTGTCGACCTCACTCCAGAACATTTGACGATTTCTAGAGACAACACTATGCTAGGAACCACTACACTACTACAAGGCAAAATCACACACACACACACACATGTGATTTAGGGTAATCCTAACAGCTCGAACCCACAATTATTGGCTCCGAAATACGTTGCATCGACTGTTCTATCCAAATTTCAGAAATGTGCCTGCTGCTTCAGGAGAAGCGTAGCGCTTCGGTGGTGGCCGAGGCATACTGCTCACTGTACTCGCTTTGTCATCATGACTTCAGCGAGTTGCTCGAGTGCTACCCGAAGGTAAAAGAGGATCTTATTAAGGAGGTTCGCAAACGGCAGGAAGAAAATCGAACAGCGGCACTAGGCCACTCAACGAACACAGTCAGGACAGAAACGATCATAACTATCGATGACCAGGACAAAACAAAGTTCTAGCTTCGAACACGGAGAGCTCATTATGCGGTTAGGGGAGCACATAAAACGCGTGTTTGTCTGTGTGTCGAAGTTTGATTGGACCCGACAATAATTATTGGGTGGGTTTCTCTTCGAAGTCGTTTTCGCGATGAGGCTGTATATGCTATATACATTCATCACGAGAACAAGAGAACGCAACGAAACAGGGTCGATTTGATTAGAGTCACACCCGTCACACGTCTGACCGAAGCGTGGTGAACTCAGAACGACGTGACCCCCCATAAACTTGTTAACTTCTTTGTGTAATAACAGAAATGATATATACAATAATAATAATATAAGGATAATAAATTCATTGACGAATCTCCAAGTGCAAGCCCGCATCGATTCGGGCTATGCACCGAGTGTATGATGCATTGATTTGAGACGTGTCGCAGCAAGTCTAGGATGGCGTGTGGTCGCTCCAGTCATGTTAGATACAGAGTTCTTGGTCGGTTGAATCGGTCACTGGATGAGTACTACGGCTTGCCTTCAAGTCCCTTGAAATGGAAGGCATTGTGAAGGAAAAGAAAAGTATTGAGCACCTTTGAAGGCTAGAAGTTCTATCTGCTGCTCCACCTGCTTCGAACTGTGCTGATCCTGCCTCAAACTGTGCTCATCTTTCGTCCGGAATCGCACCACATTTGCGCGGTCGACAAGTCATTGTCCAGAGACACGTTGATCCGAGACGGGATTTACTGATCTGCATTTAGTGCTCCGCCTTGGGAAACAATGAAAAAGCACCACCGTTCGATGTTAAACGTTTCCTGAGGGTCAACCCAGAAAACATGTTATTTATTGACCCGTCCTTGGCAAGTCTCTTGTATTAGAGCTTTGATGCTAGACATTTAAATTGTGTGGAAGGACAAATGTATACAATATGTAACTTGAGTCATTGTATAGCCTGTACAATCTGTGAGAAACATCATCATCAAACCGTACATAAATGTGACTCATAATGGAGATAGAGAGTATAATATATCAAACACGAATACCAACTCAGTGAAACAACGTAGTGCTTGTACAAACTGGCGCCTTTTAGGTTAAACTTGATACAGTGCCCTATTCAAAGTCATAAGACGAATGCTTCGTCTGGAACAAACGCCACCCACCCGCCCCGGTGGAAATAATCTCACAAGATGCAGGGTAATATTTGCATGACGTATATTTCAACAAGCCATTGTATTGTACAATAGAGGAACTCATAAAAGCACGTACGAAGAAGCGCAAATGCATAGCATAAGAAATAAAAGAGTGATGCCAGCATAAATACCGAGAAACGCGATTACCTTTCATTTATGAAGATCACAAATATCTTGTGGCCGCTTGCGGGTAACGTATGCTATGAGTATAGCTATGCTAAGGTGGGCAAATCTATTTTATTTTCACAAAATGTGATTCCGCCGATATAAATACTAAGTGGCATCGTGTCGTCCACACTCGACAGTTGCTTGCGGGAAATACAATTGAAATCCAGCAGTTTGCTATGTAGTAAAAAAAAATGCGCAAAACGCTAGTGACATAGGCCAGGTATTCTCGCCTTATCATGGAATCGATAAGTTTTAGGAAGTATCTTACAAAAGAGGACATTTTAAATGCGGGTACAAACACACGTTGATTTGGGCTTTTTTTGTTTCAATTTTTGGAAAGGAGGCATATGTCGAATTTCACTTAAACTTTTCCAATTTCACACAAGGCGCGTGAGTCGATTCCGCATTGCGGGACTATCTGTCAGGCAAAGATTTTCGTCGTATAAGGACTAGGTATTAGAATTAGCTAGTGATCCATTGAAGCATTTTGCTTGGCCAGCGTTTTGCTCGTGGGTGGGGTGTTTACGTCCAACTGACTTGAAGCGGCAAATATTTGTGAATAAATAATACCATTTTCCATTTGTCTGACATAAATATCTGACAAACTTATCTGTTTACGATCCGGTCATGCTGCGCGGTTCGTTAGATAATAAATAAAAGTTGGCAAATGTGAGCTTTTCTTCTATCTTATTCCCAATAACTTCAGCTTTAATAGCCGGCAGCATCAATGAATGTTGCTAAGTTTGGGAAGTGCTATTTCTTTGCACGTGCTTTTGCCGTAAGATGCACTCCGGCCTATTCGTCCCGAGGAGAGCCAAGTGTTGCCGAGGCATTTCGGCGAACGAAGGGCAAGGGGGAGGCCCGTTCGGACGCAATGAAGAATACAGATTGAATATTCGACGGCATTTTTATTTTCGTGTTGAAGCTGAAGCAGTTTCGCTTAAAGCAGGTAGCAGAATTTACAGTACCGTGTCGCGATGCTCCGATATCGCCATTTGGCAGTTGGACTCTTCCAACTAGTTATAGTTTATATGTGAGTCTAGCATGGACATTGAGCATTGATTCAGGCTTGCTACTATGCATGTACGTTGGTTCCGGCGTGTCACCATTCAGCGCGTTTATCATAATGCCGCTTGGAGTATCGAACACGTTCTTATTCGTATCGTTTGTAGATTTTTGGCCGCCGACGTCAGCTAGCTTCGATTTCAACATTCGCTGAGTTGATTTCTCGAAGGCTAGTTTGTCGAGAGCATATGCCGGAGCCTCAAACAGAAGAAAGATGAGGAACGCGAGAAGATAGTTGAATATCATGTCTGCAAAGAAGTCTCGGAACTGGAAATTACGACACGGCAAAATCAAATTGAATTATCCCCTCATATTGAAACTTGGCTCCAATGTAGATCCCGTATAGGCGCTCCTATTTCATTTGCACATACGAAACATATCTGCTAATCAATCCGAAATAATCAATTTAAGAGCGTATAGATATTAAAAAAATTGTTGTTAGCAACCATCGAGCTAGTATCAGCTAAAGAATAGTGGCTAAAGAAAATTAGTTTAGATAACTGCAAAATTCCTCCACGATGACTTGAATCTCTACGAATAAAGAATTTCCGGGTTTTATCCAACACACGCAGGCTGTACTAACGTTTTGGTAGTAGGTGAACGCGACGACGTATCTTGCAGTGAAGTTCTTCACCAATATGACAATGAACTGAGATAGATAGAAGCAATAGGATAAACGACTCAAAATCACCAAATTCGGTCGGTTGAGCATCCATCGGAGGACAGCTAGAGACAGGAATCATGTTTGAAAAGGCTTTGTTAATTCTATAATTCGTGTCGTATGCAAGGCGTATTAATGAGGCGTGAATGATTATTTAAGCCATATTGTTAGACGCATATTGGTGTATGTACAATAAAGCTAAATAAGTGACAGACGTAATCACTGGCGACGTTCACTAATGTCGGTCTTGTAAGGCCTAAAGTCTTCAATAGTTTTCGTGATTTAAATCTCGACGATTCATATTTGAATACATTGGAAAGAAAACGGTATATTGCGAACGTTCTAAAGTTAGGTAAAATATAAAGTACCACATCTCAATAATTTCATTTGCAATTTCAAGGAGTTCACACTTACGAGCTTTACCCGAAGCGCAAGCGAACACCAGCCAAACGACACATAGACCCCATAGTGGCCTATAGAGTGCTCCGTATACCACAGCCTCGATTTTGCTAACCGATCCCCGACGGTTCCAAACACTGACCACTGGAATATTTGCCAAATTCAAATACGAGGTACACATACGGCTTGACACACATTTATCCTATGTCTTGTTCTAGTACGAGCTAATGTTGACTCAAAGTGTTGAACTAGAGCGCAAATTGTGAGGATTATGTATATTATTATCATACAATTTTTTCTTACAATTTTATGTAACTGTACAAAATCGCATAGACGGTGTGCACCTACCGAATATGATGAAAAACGACAATGTTCCAGTCAGGGACCAGCCAGCTTTTCTGATCAACGGAGAAATCTTGGACTCCTTGCAATGCTCTATGAAATAGCCTCCCAAAATACCGACGCACATTGTGGCTAGGTACGGGAGTGACTGGTCATTGATATGCAATCCGAATTGCAACACCTGCAACATGAAGAGAAACACAGGCAATCAGGTTGTAAGTGTTTGTGGCCGTTTACGCTACGATTGGGGTGAGACCAACCATTCGGCGCACACCTTGCAGACCTTCGAGCGTCGATACGCCGAGATCAAATGGGTCATATGATATTTTGGATAAGTGATTGCTTCCCTAAGCAATTCAGTGACCATTCGAAGCTATTTCCTGAGAACCAACTATGAAAACTGGCGGCTTAACAGGCTTTTGTTTCAATCAATTTACCTGAAGCATTTGTCGAATCAAAATTAGAGTTGTGGGTGCTGCATCGTAGTAAATAGTGAGGAACGCCGTGTATAAGTTCGAGAAAATGATGAAAAGCCCGATCAGGAGAAATCCTTGACGGGGCCGGCGCACCATGAACACGGTCGGCAGGAATAAGATGGCAAATAGCTGCATATCTGCCGCATTATACCTGAAAATGGAGGGGAACAATACCCAAGACGTGATACATCACAAAAATGAGCCAGCGGTTATTTTTTACTGTCTAAAAATCGCTCGCTGCGACAGTTCAGTCTATTTGTGATATCGATCTTCGCATATCGTTTTATTTATAAGGGAGCCATATTTTCTAGATTAGATGCGTCCCGCATAGCTACACCGTTTTCATGTGGACATCGCGTTTAAAATTCTGTTGAAACTTCATGATAAAACTTCGATACTTCCTGCCGGTTACGTTGAGGAGAGATATTCAACGCGACCGTAGTGGATTCCAGGTGTAGCTATTATTCGGACAGGTTAGGGGCACAGAAATTATATTTGAGTTCGGTGTCTCGATGATTCCCGCAACTTACCACTGGTTGCCCATACAAGCGAGCTCAAAACTCCAGAAATTGTTGACGAAAAGCAGCTGTGCCCACCATCGTTGATCGCAGTTCTTACGGAAATACGGGTAGAATGCGTCCATGCCGGGACCCGAAGTGACCACAGGCAGAAGGTATAACATGCTGACAACCGCCAGGGCTGGCACGAGGAGGCGAAACGCACGTCGAAATATCACCATAGCCACGAATTGTATCAACGAGATCTGAGGAATTCGTGAAATATATACGCAGAGGGATAAATTGATAGACAGGCGTGACTAAAGCGTCCGTGTACCCATTACTACAAGCGAATAGCTAGGCAAAAACTGGAAAGTACCTTGATCTATAGCTGTTTCGCCACAGACCGGGGCCGGCGGACTCATATATGCAACCTTTGTAACCTTACGTCCACTATAATAGCTTAGGTCATCTTTCCAATAGTTTTTCGATATAAATAGGCGAATCTTTCAATCGCCGTGACCCGGTTCCACTTTCTAAATGTAGAATTCTAGATATATGTCGAGACCTATGGCTCCCGACGAGGTCCACAATATTGAATGTCTCTCGAACGGCAAGCTGGCCAGATCACATATAAGCGAATGAAATAAGATCAGGAGAAACTTGCCTTATCTAAAATTCGCTCCTTTACTATAGCGCTGTAGAGTTTACGATACAATAGAATTCCGGTAAGGGCAAAGAAGGTGTCCACCGCGAGCATCCCTTGCGTGACGATGCTGAATACGGGACTGCGAAGAACTGTCAAAAAATGCACGGCGCGATCTACGACGGCCGGAACGAGAAACAACATGAGCAGTATCAGTGTTAGGTTGTCTAATTCGAATGCAAATCTCTTTGACATTATTCATACTATGTTTCGTATTATGAAAGTATATTTGAATGAAGTTCCCCGCCGGCTCGAATCTGGCGACCAATTCAATTCGTCTCCATTCCGATAATTGCTAACTTTTTGAATTAGTTAGTTCAAATGCGAAGTAAAAATCACAACGTTATTTCGTCAGATACATATATATATATATATATATATATATATATATATATATTATTTGCTTCACTATATCTAGATTGTAAGCTTATTCTTATTCTACCGTATAGTGCAGGGTCTCCAAGATATGTGTGAGCGAACAGAATCCACAGAGAGCTGACCACGCGAATACCGTGGATACAATCGAAATCTCGATTTTCCTCCGCCACTGGCGAGGCTGCAAGTTTGAGATACGACACTCGGGCAGAGAAGCATCGCATCAGTCGAACTCGTAAATCTGCCGAAATGGATACGTAGGCGCATGCAATGCGATTAGTTACCAACCAGTTATTAGTATTACGATTATTATGCTATGGTGATAAAACAGCAACATAAATTCATGTGTACGCTCGGCGAAAGCACTCCACAAATGGGATGCTTTTATTTCATTATCAATTGTGAGATGAATACAAATTGTATGATTGGTAAGAATCAGAAAAATGATGATTCACGTTGACACCTCGTAGGGTGTAATCATGTACGATGCGCTGACCTAATAATTAAGCAATCCACAAACAATAAGAAGGGTATATATGATTTGTGAACTATCCTTTCAACTATTGTATTATTAAGTGTCTGAAGCAATTATGTATTTTTAAGTGTCTGATGACGATGATGAAATGCAAACTCCGGGAACTTCTTATGGAGGAATACGGGAGTCTTCGGTATTCGATTTTGCAAGGATGTAGATTCACTATGCATGCACGGGTATAAACACAACAAATTTTCGTAAATCGAAGTGATCGGGGGACAACTGTAATTCAGCCTTCCGTAATCTAAACCTCGGTTATCTGGAGAGTTTCGGCAATCGCCTATAGTGCCCCATGTGAGCAGGACGGTTGCGGTCAGAAACACGAATCTGAAAGCACATTTGCAGAAATGTAGAGTCAACGAGACGCGGCGGCAGGTTCATGCCGAAGAAGAAGGCACTTGACTATAACAGTGAAGACGTTGTGGAAGTTAAGAAAGATTTCTGCCAAACGATACGTTGATTTCGAATCGCAACAAACTGTAGTACAATTAGCTAATAATTATTACTTATTATGTAGTACGATCACTCTCGATGGACACGTTTAATTCTTCTGTACGAATACACTCCTACATACATAAGCATACGCTAGTTCTTCAGAGCTGCTCACCCTGCAATCCAAGTGCCGGTGTGGACAGGCGTCTCGGTGATGTCATCTTTACACGCGAGCGGTTGCGCTCTTAAGCCATATCTTCCCCCGACTGAAAACAAAAAAAACAACGATAAACCTATTGGCTTTCCTCTCGAGTAACCTATAACTGGGTAACGGGCGAAGCTGCCAGCGCAGCAGACCGATACACTTGATGGTCATCGTAAAGCGTCAGGAAATGTCAATAACCGTTTCAGAGTAATGACGTTTAGCCTTCTCGTCGACAACTTCATTTATCCTTTTTCGAAAAATCACGTGAGGCATACAGAAACGCCGAAATTCACTAGCCATAATTGTTGTAATAAGAAATGCAACTCACATTTTTGTGCTAAATGTGAAATAATGGACTCCTCGCATTTCGATGGTATACAGATACCGGTTCTAATACCAAGCGGCAACTTTTCCAGCATTTCCAAGACCCATGTCGCGTTCGGACCGAGATATTCCTAAAACGTTGATCATCAAGGTTTAACTCTAATTACATTTCGACTAATTATGCTATCCCTCTAATCGCTTGGTTCGCACCTGATCCTGAGTGACCTTGTCCTTGACAAAAGGGTGATGTCTCCGTTTTGAAGATAGACTTACCTACGTGCGCGTACTGATCGCATATTGCATATTGCATATTTGACCAAATTACGATTACTCAATCCACAAACAGGTTGCGCAATATCGTACAATGTGAAATGTAATTTGCTCGGCCTGTAAGCAAATGCAGAAAGTATATAAGCAACACAGCTCATATTGTTGGCACGTTGAAATGGGGGATCGACGTCGAAAATTGAACAGACCGAATAATTCCCTCTGGGGAAATTAGTTCGATGCATCCATTCTGTGTGTGTATTCTCCTTCAAGTTGCTATCACGTTCCTCCAGCTCGAGTCGTCGTCGTCGCGCTGGAGAGACAAACAGATTCTTCTAGATGGCCCGCATCGATATTTTGAAGGGGTATCCGTCCCTCCCTACCTACCGTTCTTTCCGTCATCAAAGCGCCATGACGGGGAGGGGTCAGCTTCTGGACTTGATAGCTCATGGTGCGTATCAGCAGATATAAAGACGATCAACTTCACTTCGTTACTTTAGTTGCATACGTAGGTCAATGCCCTGCCGTATGAGGCCTTCGCCGAAGACAAGTTTGCCATCCATGGTCATCGGGTGGCATTGCCCTCGCCTTGTTACGCAATCGGTGACAACGTTATATTCTGTAACATGTGGCCATTCTGGCTTCAGGGGAAACAGTGAAATGTGCCGTTCGCCGTCGGCGATGCAATCGTCTCACTGCTAGTACAACGGCGGAACGTCTGGACAACAACAATCGCACATGTAATCTGTCTTGCTCGCTTGAACGATAGGAAAATCGCACTAATATTCTGCTAACGTGCTCGTGAGCTGACAATCTATAAGGGTGCACCGTGAGGCCAACCGGCAGCGACCATGCGTAATAACACGTAACGCTCTTTCAGGGGAGGGGGGGACGTTCTGTATACAAGCGCGATTTCTACATATTAACTTATTACTAAATCGTTTGTCTAGACCAGAATGTGATGAATATGCACAACGCAAGCCATTGTTCGACAACCTGAGGAGACCCTTCTCTGATTTATTGGTCTTTATATCACTGGTAATGCAATAATTATGATATTCAAAAGACAGCAAAAATATAGTGAACATCGAACGTGCTGGACATCCCAGTGATCTGCATCGGATTATGACCGCGTGTCAGATATAGGCCGATCAGCATTTAAGGGGTCCGCCTTATGGAGCAATGCCGAAAACAGTTGTACCTTGGACGTTAATTATTCGCTGTGAATCTGCCCGGAAAATTTACTTATGGCCGTCAGGATCAATTTCCAGTGACGCGGTGGGGCATCGGTTTGCGCCTTCGTGGGCAGAGATGCTAACAGTATATACAGGGATACATCTCAACATTCGAAGAGATTTGCATGGTGTACGCAAGCCGTTGTTTCGTCATATGACAGAATGGTCAAATGTGAGTCAGACCATTTCTATGAATATTAATACAATGCAATATATATATATATATATATATATAATAGTAATTTAGCCATAATAGGTACGCGTGTCTTTTTCCTCTGTCCTCTGTATCACCTCATAGACTTTACCAACAACAACAACAACAACAATAACATGAACAGCGAGGCAGAGCCAGCGGGCAAAATCTACAATTAACGGAAATTGTGGATCGGCGACAATGTGATAATCTGCTCTTTTTGTCGGGATGTTTTGATGAGACAGCAATTTTAGGACAGGCATCTTGCGAAAGAAGGAACGACATTCCGGACCTATTTATGTGTTTTCGCATATTCTCGTGTAGAATTAAGCGTCTTCGGTTGGATATATTACGTACCAGAAACATCGGCTCCTGAACCAAAAATTCTGGAAGAAGTCTATAAAGCATCGGTTGGCGATCGAGGTGTATTGACACGGTGCAGTACTTTCCGGCGAAATCCAACTGCAAGAAATGATAGTTAGAACCAATATTAGAACAAATATGAGCGTGTACATCGGCAAGGATAACTTTTACATTATGACGCCTCTGGCAATTAACGAAGCCGTCGCAGTGAAAGGATTCGTTGTCGTGAGCAAAATCTACGAGCTTTCTCGCCGTGCTACAAAATCTCGTCACCATAAGACGAGAAAGTTTTACACATCACTAATTAAAGTTATATATATATGACAGAAACAAGTTTGCCTGGTCATTAAAGCTAATGTTGTTCTTTTATTATTGTTCAAATTTTTATTCTGAATTGGACGGCAGACTCTGGACATTATATATATATATATATATATATATATATGTATATATGCACTGAAGTCTTTTCCCTAAGTGCAAATTAATATATGCCCAATGTATTAAAAACCATACACTACCATTACATTTCTGTTCTCGTAGTTACACACGTAGTTACACAATGCGAAGCATTTATTTAGTAATCAATATAGGTACTTGTGTTTTGCTCTAAAATATGGAGATTAATGATTCGCAGGAAGTTTCAAAAATAAAATGGCGATCGAGACAAATGCAACGAGAAGCTGTACCAAGTTGGCCCTATTGTTTGCTTTTGAAAATATCTTTTGATTGACGAATATCTGGGAATGAATATCTGCATATAAGCTACAACTAATAACTTCCTTCTATTTTACGACAGTTTCTATATTCGTTTTTGAACTTTTCACCAAATATTGACCATCAAAGACAACTATCTCTTCGAGATACAAGGATTACTTCATCTCCAGAATCTCACTCAGATCATTCCATATGCTTGAACACAGAACCGGATCTATTCGAATCTAAGCTTGTAAAGAAAACGCTCGTGGAAGGCACAAGAAACAGAGCCATTACGCCTAAAAGGACAAACTAGTAAGTGTCATAGTGGTTAGTAAAATTGCTTTCAGGTTAGTTAAATAGACCTCCGGAAATTGTTAGATGAAATAATAGCAATCACACACTGTATTATACTTAGATTAATATGGATTACATATTATGTTATACTTATCATTATTATTATTATTATTGAATTAGTAACAAGATATTAGCATTCATAATTGAAAACCTGGCGCATGATTGAACGTTAGATTAGCATAAAAAGAAAAAAAAACATGGCGAGTTTATTTTCTTATAGACCACTTATTCACTTTGGTGTGAGTAGCCCACACATAGATCTTTTTACTGCTTGGCTACCTGATGTTTTCAACTCTGTCCACCAGAGTGGCCGTAGGCCAAATTACGAAACAAACCAATTTTGTACACCGTTCGTCGAAATCCATTTCCCAACATCATTGTTCTACAGTACAATACCTTATGAGTGCGACGTCTCGATGACGATCTTTTTATCCTACCTCATATGGCTCATCACTTTGCGGGACCCTGATTGAGAGACATTCGTCGTATCCTCCGATCGAGGCTAGCGTACCGTCTATTTTGTTCACGGTTAGGGCGCCATTGGAGTCGAGAACTGTAATGACCCAGGTGAATAAAATGGCTGTTACAGTTCAACAAGCTGGTTGATGCGACAGCGCACAGAGTGCAGCTGCCTAATCCACCCCCGTGTGAATTTATGATTCAACTATAATATGTAGACACAACTCCGTTTTCTGCTGGCTCTACAATAGAGAGGTCACTTAAGAGCAAAATTTGCTGTTTCCCTCTTGAGCTTGCGATAAGCGCTCTCGAGGTGGACTCGAAATACCCTGTGTGCTGCCTTGTCCCATCAATGCTCTAATTAGTCCACTTGACTGTACCCTGAAAGCACTCCAACTATACTAAACGTAAACTTCGGGTTATAGCTTCTTGGTAAAATTTGCTGAACAGCAACACATAGGGTTTGCCTAGAGAGTTCAATATATTATTGAAAATGTTTTCCTTAAAGTAAAATTGCTCCTACGATCTGAAATAAGAAATTGTATTTTCACGAGGTTTGCGAAGTTTGACATGATTGAACCATTACGGAGACAGCTGTTGATATTTGCCCCTCGTAATAAAATCCTAGTCGATTTCGACGGGACAATTAGCCTGCGCGCACTACGAAATACAATTAATTGCCGAACATGTAGACCCATTAACTTGATGTTATGCCTTGAAGCTAACCACATTAATTATTTCAAAACCAAAAAAAAAACTATTCTTTAAAACAAAATTATTAATTTCAAGCCTAACTTCTACTCGTAGACACTCAATAATAACACACTACCAACTTATAACTAATAAACACTAACAATACCCCCTTTCATACCCCAAAAATCATACTAATTTATCTTCAACCAATTTACCTCAAACAAAATCTTCTTAATCAATCCTCACCACCACCCAATTCATCCCATCCATCACCACCCCCCCCTCATATCTTCTCATCCTAACCAATACCAAAACTCCCACCCTCATACCAACACTCCACTTCCCCCCCATCCCCCCCCACAACTTCCTACCACAACAACCAATACATCCCCCTTACCCTCTTCTACCCCAACTCTTATTCAATCCAAACATCTCACCTCCCCTCTCCCAAAACAAACCCTCTCCACTCCCCATCCCATTCTCTTTTCACCCACCCTCTAAATTTTAAACACATCTCTCCCCCCCCCCCCCTACCCCCTTTTTTTCCCCCCCCCTTATTTACCACCACAATAACCGCCGCCGCCCCCCCCCCCCCCCCCCCCCCCCCCCCCCCCCCCCCCCCCCCCCTCCCCCCCCCCCACCCCAAGGTTGCTCGGGGGGGGGGGCTGTGCAACCAGAAAATATCATCTGCCAACTGATGTTTGCCTGGATAAGAAGGGGTCGTCTATCTAGAATAGCTGACAATGTCGATAGTCCCGTACGAAGTGTACGGACTTCAGTGTTGGTGCGTTGTGAACAGCGAACGATCGGTTCCATCGGGGAGATGTTTTCCACTCGTACAGACTCCTCCTTGCCCTCCTTCAATTCAATGTCTTTCGTCAATATTTCCCTGTGGTGTTGTCCAGAAAGACGGGGCAGCCAATGGAATCGAGTGTGGCCCAGAAAATATCTTGCTGGGGCGCGTTCGTCTTCAACTCGAATGTATTTCAACCCGGAGCGAAAATAGGTAGTCGCTTGCTGCTCTGCAAGAAAATATTCCCTTCTATCTTATCTACTATAAACGTCTGATTCAACGGTCCAACGACGACAGCGATGGTCGATCTCTGCACATGGTTACAGTGCATATTTCAAGTTTCTGAATGAGAAACTATATAGCGAAGATGTTGGAGTTGGTGTCTCCACGATGGCGTCAGCTGTACAAACGAAGAGGCCAGATACGCGAATGCGATTCTTTGGCCCATGTCCAGCCTCAGTGTCTCCCTTAAAAACTGTGCTTAGAGACGCCGTCTTTAAAGCCGCTTTGCACATGCATTTCATCCAATATGTGAATCATATTCAAATCGACATTACCTATGAGGACATTAAGGCTGATATGAAGAAGGGAAGTTGGAATCGACAGATGACATTTGTTCATGTTCTGATGTGACCTTTCGGTGGTGATTACTTACGCCATTTTGTGACATTCTTGGACAAATTTCGACCTGAGATATATTTGGTATAAACTCGGTAATACGAGCTTGTGAAGCACAAAAGAAACATACGTGTATATAGCAATGAATGAGTTGTAAGATACGTAAATAAATGTGGGAGTTTTCTCCCAACGAAACAAAATGTTCAATTGCGCGAACACGATATCAGATATCATTTGAGATTGTACGCTATCCGTATATCTATGAATTCATGCTGAATTGTACGCTTCCACTGACGCATTGATTATACAAACCATAACAGCATATGCGTTCCCGAGCGACTTCGACTTTGAACAAGTAGATTAAGCTATCTTCTTTAACACTAGTGTCCGTTATGCAATTAATGTCGAATGAGATACATGGAGCTGGAGCTCAGTAGCTTAAATTTATTCCGTTTTGAAACAGTCGTTTGACGAGACGAGTCATTGTCTTGAATGTATTTCTTTACACGAAGTTGAGCATGAGACCACGAACACGGGCATCCTGTCATCCCACTTACGCTGGCAGATGTGCTTGACCAAAGACGACAGAAATTCTCATGTTGACTAACCCTTGAATGACATGCACACTGTGGGCCTAGCTAAAATTAATATAAAAGGCTCATCCTTAATCAACCTTCAGGTATTATATATATATATATAGGCTGGATATACTACAAAAGAAAAAAACGGTGCCATTTAGCCGTAGAGACCAATTTCTCATAGCCCGTGGACACTCGTCACTCCGAAATTATACATATAAGGTGCTTAGGAAAGCAGAAAATGAGAACTGTCCATTCATCATTGCACAACCCACACCACCCACGTCTTATGATCCACGCTCTAGATTGAGCAATTCCTCTTAGGGAGATTTATCGGTATTATATAGCGGCAATATATAACCCAGGCGGAACCATTCAGTTTGGCTAAAAGTGTTACGCAAATCATTCACTCTACGTGTTACGCACCTGCATTCACTCTGTGAAACAGTACGATATAGTCGACTACACTGTAATTTGTCTAAACACACTTATTCATAGTGACCGACCAGTATTTCCCCTCTTCGTAAAATACACCGGACACGTATTTTGCCAGAGCAACGATGAAGCTAAAAGAAGAGTGGGTCTCGCAGTCAAGGGGCGGGCGGGAGGTCTCCTCATCTCTCCACTGGCAGCTCATAAGGCATAAGCGATCTCTCGCCACATCAGCGTAGTCTCTGTGCGTTGTCGTTCTTCCGGACAATTGAGCCGATATTTGCCGTCAACAAATATCATGCCGCATACATTTACGCATCGTGTGGAGCTTGTGCT
This sequence comes from Stratiolaelaps scimitus, assembly GCA_019614645.1. Lineage (NCBI taxonomy): Eukaryota > Metazoa > Arthropoda > Arachnida > Mesostigmata > Laelapidae > Stratiolaelaps > Stratiolaelaps scimitus. Next base: position 3,478,407 of record JABWDB010000028.1, read on the forward strand.
GGTTGCTGCATTCCCGCAATCGGAGATTTATGCGTTCCTCACCCATCTGTTGTCTTTGCGAATATAAGATGCAAATGATCTTATAAGAGGAATTAAATATTCAAATGACGACGACGACGGCGGCGGCGATGTCTGTAGACGGACCACTTTGCTATGGAGTGTGTGTTTACGGCTACTGATTGAGTTTCCTACCACACTTGGATGTGTCAGTGCAGTAGAAGATGTTATGTATAAATAGTGAGCCAAACCAATCGATGTAGTGAAAACACACTCGCAAATATAAGCATCTTAATGTTATATATATATATATATATATATATATATATATATATATATATATATATATATTGAAATACAATACCCTCGTTTACCGAAAGGCAACTGTGCCACTGAAGAGCGAACAGCCACTTTCTTGTCCAGAAAGAATTCTGGTATACATACATAGTAAAATAATAGAAATATGATGAAAACCCTCCTCGTAGCCATACAGCTTTCGCTATCTATTATTATATGTCAACCCTATTTAAACGAGCAACACGCATGAGATGCAAGCAGCAGCAGCAGGCTAACGTTCTGATCCAAGCAGGATGGCTAATCTCAGTTCAGGTGTTGCTGTATCTCGAAGAGTGTGATTTCGATTGATACAGATTTTAAAGGTTAATATTTGTTTTTTTTTCTTAATTAAACTTCGACACGATGAGTCGTACAAAATATCGTGTAACTTGCAGTTTCTGGCGAACATTACAAGTGAGCGAAACACTGTCATCTGTCCAGAGCATAACTGCCCTCGCGTACTGGAACGTTTGGTGCTTCACAAAATTATCTGTAAGACTATTTTTTTCATTGTAACACATCTAGTTAGCATTGTAATAATTTTAACTTACAAACTGTTCGATACACAGAAATCCACAAACATCAAGATAGGTTGGTAAAAGTACGTACTGTTAACGGCACGGAAAGTAAGTGGGGTCAATATTTATACAACTAGTACTACTCAATTGGGTTCGACAATAAGCGAAGGTGGCCCCAACAGGTCCTCATAGTAATACCGGAAAGGTTAAAAGCTGAGGCCTGTCACATAGAGGAACAGCTGAGAGTCAGCTCGAACTGATGATTATAAATGCGTAGAATAACAGAATAAATGGCCCCAACCATAAACGGCTGCAAAGTCTCCCGAATAATTTTGTGTATTACTTCTTTAGAACTTTTGTTTTTTTTTTCCAATTCAGGGTTAGCAGCTGCAAATTGCAAATTGCGTCTCGCTTTCATCATTATTCTAGGCGTTCACCAGAATAACTGCAAGTGTTTATCGAAAATGTGATATATTCGGGAGGCTGCCTGGGGACGCTTCTCTGCACTGCTTGCACAGGGTGCACCTTTGACAATGTTAAGATATCTGATGTACGTGGGAGCATGGACCAAAGATGTGGTCAGGCGATTCTACTCTTGAGGGTTGGCTGTCGCACTTATCGCAAAAACGAGATAATCTGTCTTGTCGAGATAACATCGGCAGAATGATATTAATTGCTTATATGATTCGTCGTTTTAAGTGGTTGCAAGGTAACAACATAACGATATCATTAATGATGTCTCTTCCAATTGATTTAGTAGATACCCAAATTATATTGTTGATACAAGTATATATATATATATATATATATAAATTCGCTCTAAAACGACATTCGCTAAATACATGTTTTATTGCGTCGTTCTGTTATTTTATACATTTATTTGCTAGAGATGAACAAATCGTCGTTTTTCATCATTTTCACTTGTAAGTAAAATTCGAAAACTTTATTACCATCAAGTTGCTGTATTCCTGTGCATCCTCCCACCCCGCGAGATATCTCCTGTACCTGTTAGTTCATTATATATCCAATCGATTTTCCAGTAGGCGGCTCGTGAACTGACACATTCGACTACCCCGGTGTCTAATCAAATATCGAGTCACATTTGTGCTATGTGTGTTACAACCAATCTGTAACATTTGGCTTGAATGCAATCGCTGCTCAGTGCTACGGAATAAACCCAAACATTGATGATGTATTAACAAGGATCCCAGGATCGTTCCTTCTGCAGCGCCTATCCCTCTCGCTGTTCAGAGGCAGAGAGGCGATGCCGTCGCCTCTACTTCGGGGCAATGACGGCCTCGGCCTGATACACTGTCCCCAACGAATTCTCTAATTATTGTATGTTTGAAGTTGTATATACTAGATCAAAGGGTGTATTAACAAGAATAACAATAATAACAATAATAATGCTACTAATAATACCGCCTCATATAATATGCCCGTAATCAATCGATTCGGATACCTCAAAGTCGATTGTGACGTTACGCATTTATTATGAAACTTTAGTTTCAGGTAGAGGCTAGAATTTGAATTTATTTTGTTCTTCGCTTGCTCCGGCATTTATGTTTGTTGGGTAGCGGATATTGTCAACAATAAGATCAGTTGTGCACATCCCTGCCGAAGCGTAACTATACTACTATCTTTAGCTGCCAGGATACCTTGTAAATGTTCAATTTGTATTCTATCAACGCGTAATTACCTGTGAGCCATTTGACGAAACAGATTATCTGAGTATCTCTGGATCAGTCAAACACGTAGAAGTTGCGTCGCAGAATCGTGAACACACTTAAAATAGGTGGGTGCGCGGTTCTTGAGCCAGAAGGCGCTGAAATAAGCGCTACACAACTGTAGATAACTAGGGAAGAACACCAACGAAAAGGTAACAAGAAATAGAAATAATACAAAAAATTGAAAGAATACAAAAAAAATGGCGAAATATTGGACTTTCCCACTGATATTCACCAGTCATACATTGCCACATTAAGACGCAATACGTTTAACAGTCAATTAATTGCTCGACTCGTGTCGTCAAGAACACGTGTCCAATATCCTGTCTGTTGGATCAAATATTGATTTGAAATCTCTATTCAGAATTAATATGGGTTGTGACTGCATTCGGTGTCACATAAAATGCAACTGAATAAGAATTACATAGTTCGCTTTCCAATTAGGGCTGTCGTTAAAATTGCCGAAGTCAGTCCAATAGCATCACCCGACACATGTGCCAACGTTGGAGTGTAATTTCTCGGAAGCACATCGAGAAAATTTACTCTAAATTGGAATCGCGTCTCCACTGAACACCTTTTTTTTTTTTTTATTTTAAGGGGGGGTGTTGGCATGCTAATGCATGCCAACACCATGCCCCCTCCCCCCTATGGAACTATTGACGATGTTCAACAGCACCACCCTTCCCGGTATCGCTTAGCGCATTGTTCAGTATTATTTTTATGTCTAATCGATGTACTTATTTATTTAGATAATATGAGCAACAATTACTCTACGTATCTTTGTGACGGAACATTGTCAGCTGTAGCGTTTGAACCCAATTCCACATGAGGTCATCCGACCGATTAAAAACTACGTGCCGCCTGTTACGCAGTAATTAGACTGTGTCCTCCTGCAAGTGTGTTTTTGCCGTTGTGCTATGAAGATTTGCTACCATGATCATAACGTACTCTTTTTATGGAAGAGGGTAAAATGCCCTGTTACGGTTGTATTGGCAAGAACGATCTTAAGTTTAAATCAGTCTGCGACTCGACCCGACGTCTCGGTATCAGTCCCGTGGAGATTCCTGACCACGAAACATAACGCACCCTCTGCCGGCCCGGATCTACATTTCATATAACTATTTCTAGAGCGCTACCAGCGGTGGCGGGTGCCATCAACGGATCAATTGGCCACGGTCTATCTTCGGCAGCTTGCCCACCACACCAGAATAGAGGCGCTTCGACCCACTCGGAGGAGGTCCCTTCCAGCATCCTGTGAACCTCGCTATCAAGCAGCACCCTCTGCTGCTCTTTGCAGTAGCCTTTCGAGCCGCGGCTTTAGACCAGCCAGAATGCTGTCACGGATCAGCATCAGCCTGCTATCAGGACTTCTCTCACAGAAAAGCTTTGCTCCCGTCAGTCAGCTAAATATGCTCAGTGGCCAGCGATAGCAGTGCTCCACCGAATCTATTCCTAGGGTAATCTATTATTGTCCTTGATGGCGATATTAGCGGGTCGGATTTGCGTCACAACGGTGGTCTTACAACGAAGTTCGCATGAGTGACAGTATATGGAAGAGGTTGAGCACCCCTCCAGCCGAAGGCGTGGTAGCCATTAACTTTTACAGGCTATTCGTCGGAACAGCTATTGTGCTAGCCGTCGTTATGTGCCTAGGTGGCCTTTCCATGCTGGCTGGCACCAGCGACCTACATGCAGCGATTCTGCTCGCGCCTGGAGGGCTTCTCTTAATTTTGGCATGCATGGTGGTACTAACTGTGCAGAAAGCGCAACTGCAGATTGATTCTCAGACGCATTATAGCTTCCGGAGACTGCACCAGAGCAAGGCACCAGCCGCTTTCAGATGAACGCTCGATTGCTTGTCCTAAATCAATCAGATAAGAGAGACATATCCGTACATGTGCTCTATCAAGCTTCTAGAGGGAGGGAGAGAGCTAAGATTATTGACGTGATACAAACTCTCTGCTTCTACTAGCCTCGAGTCTCCCTATTATATTTGACGGAAAAACGGGGGGTGATGTGTCAATATGAGAATCAATGCATGTCATCGATGCGATGGCAATCGACCGTTTTTGAACCCCATAGCAAGATCCACTCATTTCAGATTTCGTACCAAGATTTCGATCCACTCATTTCATGGACGTACCAAGACGCCAAGTGACCCGATTTCCTCCCGTAAGGAACGGTCTATGCAATGGCTATAGTGACAATTTTTATTGTGCAAATAAAGACCAAGATATTCGATTGGACAGTTTATTAGTCGATGATTTTTGTTTTGTATAAATTACACTTAACTCACATTTACATATATAGATATATACATATGTATCTATATTTATATATACAATGAGATGACACGCAAACACACACACACACGTCATATTGCTTGATTGACTGACGAACGGACGGACGGACGCGTCACGTGGTTACTGTGTACAAATAGCGCGTTTAGTGGCTCTCTGCGGGGCCGACGAAGGGGTAGGAGGTATTTACAATTAGACGCAGCATATAGTGTAAATATGGAGTGAAAGCTGAACACTATAGAGATGATAGTTCGCCGATTAGTGGTGCCAGCCCACTGGGGATAGACGGCTTACAAATAGCTGGTGCAATAGGCTACTCTGGAGATTCATCGTCTATTAGCGGAAAAAACGACGGCCAGGATCAGAAACGCCAGACGGACAGTGCGCCCCCCTCTGCGACAACTGTGGAAAGTATTTGCGGATTGCTTAGAAACCATCCGTGTCTAGGTGGCAGTCTTCGCAGAATTGAGACGGCTGCCGAAGCGAAGACGAGTCGAGCCTTGACGCTCTTGACTGAGTTGAGGAGCAATTCAAGTTGGGACAAGATGTCAACGCATCTCGCGACCCAAGTGCCGCTGCCGGGGCTGCTCACCACTCGTGACCACCAAAACTGATGTCACCGCCGTGATCGCCGAAATCCATATGTCCATGACCACCGAGATCCCATCCGCCGTGTCCGTTGTCAAGACCGATCGACTCTGAGTGCGAGTGGCTGTGCGAGTGAACCGGCACCGGCACTGGGACGTGCTTCTCCGACACCGAGTGGCTATGCACAGGAATGGGGACCTTCTCGACCGAGTGCGAATGATGATGCACAGGAACCTTCACCGGCACGGGATGGTGGACGGGCACCTTCACCACTTTCGAGTGGGGCACATGAACCGGATACCGAATCGGTATAGGAATAATCGGTCCACCACGAATGATCGCGGCGGCCGCCGCCAACTTCAGCAGCTTCTTGCTCTCGGCGAACTGCACTGCTCCAATGGCAAGTGCCAGCACGAGGGTCACCGCCAACCTGTTCATGTTGCTATCTCTAATCTCGCTTGAGATACGAGCACGATTGATCACGAATGCGAGTGTGGGGGATCGCTGCGATAATCGCTTGCCTGCCGCAGCTTTCAATATCGCTATCCAGAACAGAGACTGATACTTTTCGGTGTGGTGGACCGGGCCTTATAAATGAATGGCTCGAACATTCTGAGGCTGGGACAGCACTAGGCAGATCGGTCCCGATAGACAGGCGCCCCTCTCCATATTCTTCTACATGACTATACGGACTTATTCTGCTGCTGCTGCTGCAAGTGCTACGCTTGTTGCTGGCTTACCAGTCGCTGCGGCGGTGTTACCTTCGTTAAGCGGCAGCCGACTTCCAGGCCGATCGCTGTTCGTTTTGATTATTATCGCCACTATCACTACTGTTACCATTCTATTGCTTTCAATCTATATTCTCACCATGCGACAGATATGTTTAGCGGCGTGCAGGGTCCGACATCCGACCGGCGTCCCGGGTCCACGCGATCGTCGAACGGTCCACCGCTCGAAAATGTCGGACATGGTCGAAACAGCTGGGTGAAATTGGCTACCGGTGGCGGCAGCGGCCACTGTGACGGACTACGGTGCTGCTGCTGTCGTCGTTGTTGTTGTCATTATTGCTGTTGTTTTGCCTGTGATGTAACGGATGTATTCGAGAGAAAGTTTTTTAGATCAAGTTCAAGGACGACGTGGACATACCGCGTTTTGCCGATATCGTAGCAACGGCCGCAGCCGCTATAGGCTACCGGGGTGGTGTACAGCCGCCGCACTGTCCTGACGAATGGACGCCGCCAATCCGGCGTCTTGAAATGTTAAAGTCACCGAAATGGCCCCGCCGGCGGTGGCGGCGGTGAACCAGATTTGTCTCGGTGATATAGTCAGCCCACACATTAACGCTCTCATAGATAGACGTTCACAGGGCACATGCAAGCACACGAACAGTTAGCATCGACGAGATAAGCGACGCCCCGCGTTTATCAGAGACCGCCGGCGGTGTCCGACCCATTTGAACCGTAGCTACGCAGCCGCCCCCGGGTCCGACTCGCTATAGTCCATCTAGGCATTTCACCTTGTCTTGGTGAATGATTTTATTTTTATTTACTAGTAGCCGCATCGCCGTAAGCAGCAGCGGCGACAGCGACGACAACAACAACAACAACAACAACAAGAGCAGCAGAAGTAGTGGTTGTAACCATCGACAACCACACGAACTATCGACTGTATCATTATGATTATTATTATTATTATTATTATTTTGGGCAATGGCCGGATCATAGACGTTTCCGACGGATGAAGGAACGCTCTGCACGACGTTACAGCCGCCGGGAAGGTCCAGTAGCGGGGATAGCCTCGTGACGGCGCAGTTGGGGCCACACGGGTGGACGCTGCCCCCGAAGTAAGTCCACCCGTCAACCATAAACGCTACCGAAGTAGGCGGTGGCGGTGATGCTGGGGCCCCGCCACTGCTGACGCTGGCTGGGTTTGTTGTATGACGCCAATGCCGCCGCCGCCGACGACGAGTCTTAGTTATCGGCCGGCGAGGCGCACTTGCTCGTTACGTAATTGGCTGCTGTAGCTACCGTCCATAGACAGTTGTTAGTCGTATCGAACCAAAAAATGACATGCCACAGCAATAGAAGAACTAGCAATAGTAGCAGCGGTGGCGGCAAGCGACGCGTGTGTATTGTTATTATTTTTCCTTTGATATGCGGCTGATCTTACCACGAGCAGCTAAATAGCATCCCTCCCCCAACGCACACTTGTAGCATTCCCATATAGCCACCCAAGTAACTCTCCGCCGCTCGGAAAGAATTGCCGAACCCTGACAGAACATGGAAGCGTGGAAGTGATATGGCCAAAGAGCAGATCGGAAAACGCCGCGACAGCGGAGAGCGGTAGTCGTGGGTGGTGGAGCCGCGATGTTTCTGGGTGAACAACAAGAAAGCTAGTTTCATCGCTCAGCGGGCAGAGGTCGGAGGCAAATGAAACAGTCACGGGTTATGTTCTTCAAGGTATAAGCGATAATGGTTATGAGTCACTAAGCGAACAGTAATAACGAAGAGGAGGAAGTGGAACATCCGTAACTAGCACCAGCGGTCAGTATTGGAACGGTAAGTAGACGGGGAGGAATCGGCGTGAAGAGCTTTGCCGATCGGTGAGTTTCGTGTTTTACGAACGAGAGGAAAAACAACCGTGCTTTTCTGGCTAGTGTGATATCCTCGCGACAAAGGGGAACCGGAATCACGCAGCGAGGAGGTTAAGGTAACTACGTTAATAGGTTGAGGTTGTTATATTAATAATACTAGCTAGGGAACAACAAATCAGGAATCGGAGGTTGTCTAGCGTAAGGGTATTAGAGATTTGCGCCATCCGGAGTCAAAATCCGAACACGGGTGATAACGGCGAACACCTCAGAAGGAAAAAGAACATGGTAGACTCGTTGAGCGCTCATTCTTGTGGAACCGAACTTCATCGCGAGTAAAGGGAAATTTGATCACAGTCGCTGCTTGTTTCATTCTGACTAGTGCACAGGTTTGGTACGTCTCATAAGAATGTTGTTCGCGCATTGAGGTTTCATTCGAGAGTTGCCACATGTACATGGTTTAATCGATTTCAGTAAATGATCGTCTCGGTCGACTCAACCAGAAACCACACGCAGGAACAGTTCACCTCAAGTTCAGTGATGTGGGTCAGGTTAGTGCTGGCTAACTTTTACGATGCTGCAGCAAGCACGCTGTCTTGCTCCCAAGGATACGCATTGTCTAAAATGTCGCAGATCGCTAAAAGAGATAGGGTTTTAGAATGGTTCCGTTAAATCGGCGTGCTGTTTTCGAGACAAAAAAAGAATTAATTAGGGTACAATTGCTTCTGTCATTACCTCTAAACCAACGGAGAATGAGAAAGTTAAATCTAAAGTAGAATTGTAGATCGTAGAACTACATAGAAATCGAAACCGTGTCACTATTATAGTCCGTCGCTTAGATACCCAGTATCTCAAACATTGGCGGTTTTTTATCCACAGAAGGCTACACAAAGTGGTGTAGCAGAAAGTTGAGACAATTTAGATATCTTATGTGGGGGCCTGCAAACATTGAACATGCCAATGGGAGATGGCGTCAGCCGGTAGGGCGGCGCATTGCATCTTGCGTCAGTCAATTGCTGGCGTGGGTTCGATCCGAGCTAGGCGCCAAGGGATGTTTTTTTCTACATAAATCCTTTCTTTAGCATGTTATGCTATGTCGCACGGTGGTGACAGCAACCCGTGAACGTGTGCGAAGGGCATCGACTCTCGAGCATAAAACAAGAAAACCGACGTGACAGTGGAGACGACCGCACCCATAACAAGACTGCACGTGCGATAATGGCAAGGAACATAACCACGTGGCGAAGGGGAGTATCAACTCCGTCGCGGACAAAACAAATAGAAACCAGTATGGCAATGGATCAAGACCAACAAGCGGTCAATGAAAAGTCGGTATACAAGTACTGGGATCGGCTTATATGTGCCATGGGTCCCTTTGTGGACAAACTCCGCGGTACTGCCGAGTGGAAGATTCGGGGCAGGTGAACTTCATGTACTGAAAATATATTTGGTTAGTCTATTTCTAACAACATTTCATCCGACGAAGGAGTATCTAATCATAATTTGGTATCACACGTATAACTAAATATTCGCTCATAGACAACTCAAATACGAGGGTTTCAACAGGGCCGCATTTTGATACTCAGATTCACCGTCGAGACCGAAACCGGTACAGCTTAGACAGCGATTCTTTGTACGACACAATTTGGCATCTCGAAGGAGGTTCTTAAAATAGAATCAAACTAAAATGTACCCTATTTCCTAGGAGAATAAAGACAATTTACCTTTTGTAAGTATTATATATGCCTTTAGCTGATCAGCGCCGTGGATGTTAAATGTTGGCTGTAAGTTACCCTGGATAATTTACTTACTAGGTATATGTCTCTACACTAATATATTACCTCAGTCCGTCCGATTGAAGAACGAATCTCTCGAATGACTCGAAAATATCGGAGTGGTTTGCAGTACCATATTTGAGTCTGATAAAACGTTGACGAACACTAAGCGAGAATACAACACAACCAAAAAACAACAAGAGTGCAAACCTGTCTATGTCTATTATAAGTGCCAATATGTCCATCAATACGAATGCGAGCCGGTCGACCTGAATTTACAACGTTTCCATGGTCTTAGTTAACTATCGCCTGTACTCGCTCAGTTAGCATTGCGTAGTAAGCAGTACCGTGGACGTTCAATGTTGGCTGAGAGTCAGCCCGAAAATCTTTTTTTTTGTACTCGCTCAGTTGGGAGCGCATTAGGGAGTTAACATCACAACAAATGTAGCCCATTATGGTCGTAAGTCACAACGGAGTCGGAGCTCGCTGTATACTACCGGGCACGGACGCTGAAGGCAAAAACACGTCTTCAGTTCGTATCTAACGTAATACCAACCTATATGGCGTACACAGTTCCCCATACTGAAAATCGATACGTGAGATAAGCAAATAAATCAAATAGTGCTCGGAAGAAAATCAGAAGTCTTACCACCGAAGTCTTCGACCGAAGAAATTCACGTGCTTCGAAGGACTCCGTATTTTAAGGACATTGATGCATCAGCTATCTGAAACAGAACATAAATTAGAAAGAAAACAGTTAGAATCGTAATTAACGTTTTACGGAAGGAAACAGGACAAAGTTTTCCAAATTTTTTTGATTATCTGAACTTTGCTATTTTGCATAACATATTAAGGAATAATTAGATTCATGGGACACAAGAGAAGCAGTCCACGAAATCCACCTATTTAATCCCATGAGTTTCCTTGTTTATGTATGACAAGGACACTTAAATGATTGTCTTCTGGCGATTGAGGTCAAATAACCATCCTTGAGTTGATTCATTGACATGTCGAAGAGGAGTGACGGTTCTGATCCAAGCTTCAATGAAAACTCAATGGACTTTAGGGAATATTCATGACTTTTGACGGATGTACTAGAACCTTGATATCGACCGTCTGCTTCAGGATAACAATGACTATTCGTCCTTGGATGAACACGATGAAAGGTAACCGTCGCCTATTCCTTAGCCTACGTTTACCTTGAGCATTGGAACACACTTCGATTTCGAATCTGTTCATCCTTTTCTCACAATAAAGTTAAATAATATAATATATAATATAACATGTCAGCGCGGTGGTTTGGACAGCTACGTGTCTAGCTGTAAAAAGGCCGCAGGTTCGAGTCCCGTTGCGTAAAAATATAAGAGAACTTAAACATTGTGACAATTGCAGTCCCCTTATTAAATCGATAAAGCTCTACCTTTATACAACGTTGTGCAAAAATGCTAACCCACAATGCAACATTGATTTGAAGAGTCTGCAGGTGAACATGAATAGAACATGAAAACAATATGACAAACAAATAGCTCAGTTTGATAGAATTTGTAAATCAGTAAATAGAAATACGAAAATAGGTACCTAAAAAGGAAAAATGAACATAGACTAATATATAAATTGAATAAATAACACGCATCTAATCACAAACATATTGCGGTGAATTATAGGGACAAAATAATAGGTATAAAAGAATAAATAGCAATCCATAATAAAAGAAACATAAACATGAGGATGGTAATAAAACCGGATGAAGTAACCGAGAATTTGATGAAGACAGATCATAGGTTAGAATAGATGGGAACAATTTGCAGAAAAACGGTCATGGAGGCCGCGATGGCCTCAGCTTGACTCCCTGTCCCCAACTAATTATTGCATGTTTAAAGGTGAATTTGCACAAATGTGAAACTTTGGGATAAAATGTAAATGAATAAAAAACATAGTAAGCCTTTAGGGAGAGTAGATGTGAGCCTATAGAGGGAGTACATGTGACAATAGCCAGTATCGAGCTCCAGGTACGGGCGTGATGGGTGATCCTGCAGGGTATTTGAGACTATGGTGCGACGCTGAGTAGACATCAGTGTGATGTAGGTCTTGAAGCAGATAAGCGGTAGAGGGCCGCAAGGTGAAATAAGTTGGGGAATATTTGTAATAGGAAATGTAGACATGAGTTAGACGTAAAAAAATTGGTTTCGAGTAGATATGCAGAGTGAGACGATTTGTACTTGAATGTCGGCGAAAATAGACGTGATTGCGTCACGTTAATGAAATAGTGGGATTACACAATGATACCCTATGAAATGATTGGTTCAAAGAGAACCTTAGAACGATTTATTAAGCACGCTTGAGGGATACCGGCATTTTTAAGGCGAAACAGAGCGGCTATAGTAGCAGTGCATGTATATTTAATTGAGGAAAAATGGAGAGCCCAGCTCAGACTGTCACACAAGACTACGCCAAGGCAGTGGGCTGAGGCAAACAGATTGACAGTCATCGAACTGAATACGAGTGAGTGTGGTGTAGAGATTCTAGTTTGGGGTTATGGAAATGGATAATTCCTATCTTGTCAGCATTAGTGTTACCACGTTTATGCTTATAACTAGGTAATACGCGGGCTCTTTTAAATTTAGAGGGAACTATGCCAGAGAAGTAAAGTATATTAAACATATGAACAAGGGGGCAAATATTATTCGAAGGTTATCATTGTTGACAGAAGAAGGGATCTCAGCTAAGGGTGAAGAGCAATTATTTTTGCAGCCAGATTTGGCAGTGTATTATACTCGGGTGTGATTGTTTCGAATTCAAATGGTAAGTATAGGGGGCAATGAGTAACAACCAACAAAATAGTAACGGATGCAGGCCTATTTAGGTGTGGCATATTGCTTTTTCAGCTACACTAGAAAACTGGTTGCCGATGGCATTTGCCATAAGGTTTGGATCAGTTAGAGTAGAGTTTACAACGAGTTTGTTAGGAATGGAATGATTGTCAACCTAGTAGCATTATCATTTACACATTTCTAGATTTTCTTTGGAGAATTATTCGCGAAAAAAATCAGCCAAGCGTTTTTAACGGCAGAATGCATGTTAGTTTCAGTGCGGAAGAGTAATCAGATTGGCAAGCAGAGCTTATTTTGATTTTGGAATAGATTTTGCTCAATCTGTCTCAAGGTGTCTACGGTCAACTTCAGGCAAATCATAGGAATGGCCTTATGAATCGAGTAGAAGGGCGATATTTTAAAACGAGGAAGGTTGCAACCTGAATCATGCGGTCAAGACAACGAAGACGCGGTCAAGGCAAGCGCGGGTAACTCCATCGACAATGGGAAGAAGCCCAGCAGACGAAAATCATGATATATATAGATTCGCTCGAGATTTAATCAGTTGTGATAGGATTTGCATCGTTATCGCCAAGAGCAATGACCATCCCATTGACTCTTAGTCAGATTTGTCCAAGTTACTTAAATAAGGCCTAGTATTGAAATCTGTTGTCGAAGTAGAAACCTACAACATGAAAAGTGGCTTTACTCCCTTTGACGCGAGGGGACACGATATGAACATTAGTAACTGACATTGTTCGTAGCATCTTGTTATTGAAGATGACAAAGGCCTGTACCAGAAATATGTTTCCTCTCTGTAGCCTTGAATCTGATCGATAGCTGCGAATCTTCTTGTTAATTCGATCGAGTGAGATAAAAATATGGGGAGGGGGATCGGTCTGGCCAGCCGAGTGAGTAACATATGTATGTGTGACGGCCTATTATCATGGCACACCTACTGAAGGTAGCTACGGACAATCTGCGATGCGGCATAGAAGGCCCGAGGCAAAGATTTCATTTTATCACGTAGTTCCCTTTCATACTATAGCTTCAAAGAGGATCATCATTTGCGCACTTTAGTGGTATCATTCACGCTTATTTGCATGTATCCAATGCGAATACCTAAGATGTGAAGCTGTGGTGTCTTTTTGAAGATTTTATCCCTCAGCCTATTTAAAAAAGAAATTCACGCTGGTTGAACGCAACTGCGCTATGCGCTAGTACGAAACTCAAATTATTCGAACAAAAATACTGGGATACGTCAGATGAGTAGTTACCGGGCATCTCGTTCGAATCTAGGCTAGGCCTTACACCTCGCTCCCAAAATTTGTCGACCGTTTCTATTGTGTCAGATTACCCAAAGAGACAATTGATATGGTATTAAAACATTTCTGAACGTAATTTAAGATGGGATATGGCTTAGTAAAATGTCACACGGTGACACCCTTCCAAGAATAAAAGCGCGCTAAACGATATGATAGCTCAAATTTGTTTATGGCCGCCTGCCAGTGATTGAACAAAACAAGTCACACATTTAAAGTATCACTTATTACAGCATTGTCGAATTTAGCACATACCATTCATTAGATGCTGGTGGGATCTGCGGCTGAGAGGGTCGTGACAATCTTGCTTAGATGTTCTACTGTCCTGAAAAGCAAAGTGGGTATGAGTTCCAATAACTTGACTAACGGCGCTTGCTTGGGATGGAGGGGATCAGCAAAGAATCGACTTCCGTTAACTAATCGCTAAACAAGCGTTTATTGTGTCAATTTGAGTTATAATAGAAGAACACCAGTGATTCGCCAGTAATTCGATCAGCAATAATGAACGATATGTGATAATTCTCGAGCTCACTGGCGACCCGGCTTATTCAAGTATACGCAATACAATGATGATGTTTCGATACTGTCAAAGCACTGAAACACGATGAAGTCGCCTCTTTGTTTTTCGACTTCACTGAGCCCAACAGACCCGACTAGAGACTCAGTGACAACATCCTGGTACACTTACATAAATACAGATTTAATATATAGGTGTTAAAAGATATTAGGATGGCATCTCTGTGACTTTGTGAAAAAAGCAATATATAATAAAAACTAGCTCACCCAAACCCAGTTGAATTACAAACTGAAATTTATAAATAGTATTATTATAGTTAAACAAACAACGCTAAAGAGGTGCAACTTGAGTATAATGAGGGGAATGCCCCCACGTCGATGCTGTAATTTGCCAAATCCGAACTTCTATGGAATAATATAATGATACATTAATAAAATCTCCTATCAAACGTTTACGGAATGACGAAATAGGAGAGATTCCTGTGAGGCTAACTCATAACCGACTTCAGTCAGCTGAAAAATGTCGAGTTCTCTAAACGAGACCACCTGGCGCTACGTTGTACCACGATGTCTACGGCGTCACTTCTACTGTTTTTTACCGTAAAATTCTATCGTTTTCTACACATTGTGACTCGAGGGGGAGAACGCCACTGGTGACAGAGGCTGCTGTTTAACTAACGACGGCACTATACATATTTCGCTGGGGAAATTTGTGGACTTCAAATTGGAGTTCGCCTTCAATTCAAAAACCTACACGAAGCAGGTTGTTTATACAAGGCGATGTTTATACAAGAAGGAATCTCTGATTTCAAGAAAACCTGCGTCGCTTGAGCAGTTGAACAACGAGGACGAGGCGAGAATAGCTGGCTGAAAACAGTACCAGCCCAATGTAGTAAAAAATACGGGTTCAAATGTAAGCTAAAGGAATGATTATATGAATCAGAGCGAAGTAAAAAGAAAATCATTTTCCTCTGTCGTTGTTTTATAGCATGAAGCAAGCTTACCTGAAATCTTATGGAAATGTGAGTGCTGGCAAGGAAGCAGGGTTGACGAGAATTTAATCAGCTCCAATGAGTAATCCGCTAGTCAAATGCTGTCCAGCCGAACTTGCAAACATCGTAGATTGTGTTTTACCTCAAGGCGATGAGGCCATCACACAAGAGGCAAAATGAAATGAGAACAAAACGTATAAATTAATTATGTGATATATGAAAAAAATTCGTAGACATTAGCTTTATCTAAGGTGGTACTGACAGCTCATCATCTAGGAAGGGAACTTGAGTGAATAGCCATTGGTGTCAGTCCCTAGGATGTTACTACTACAGACTTAGGCTGACGGATAGAGTTAGATTTGTAAAAATTGCCTTTTTTTAAATATTTTCTTAATATATACATCATTAGACAATCTGCAAAAACACTTTGTTAATAGGGGGTTGATAGCTGAGAAATAGACAATATTGGATAGTGTAATTGATACCGTCCGTGAGTCGCATGGATCAGCCGGTCCACGTTATTCCTAAGTTGATGAATACCACGAATCCACGGCTTTGTTCGCTACGATGTCGATCCGGATAGATCTCTTTAATCGATAATTAGTGCAGTATTGAGTTTTCCATTTTTGTTCCTCAACTTCGATATATCGATAAGACTTACACCTGTTCGGCCAGTATGCAGAGAACCTCGAAATTGTTCATGAAAAATGCTCATTTTTAACATATGAAATTACGAGCAACAGTAATTTCATAAATGACAATGCCTATTTACAGTGCGAGTGTGGAAAACGCTAAAGCGTTATTAACAATAAGTTCTAATAATTTCGAAATAGTCTACTATAATTCTTTCTACTAGAGCTGAAGAGGGTTTGTCCCCTTCGTTGAGCAGTAAGCATATGGTTAATGCAGAAACTAAAGTGTATGACTGTCTATGTTAGCGTTTGTTGACAAGGTATCTGGCACAAGATAGATCCACTAATGTCAACGTAGAAGGCGACTCGTTTCGTCCTCACAGGGACCTCGTGCAGCCCGTTCCAGTGGTCGAAGTTGAAGTTTGACTTCGAATCTATAGAAGACATGGCTTGCTTTGCCTTGTCTAGCTCAGCTGGCCAGCTGAATCGGAATGGTGGGCCTCTCATGTTCGACCAGGCTGGGACCTTCCGCCCCGACCAACTGAACTTCACGATCGGTCGTCAGTGCCTTTTTAACGTACTTTTTTTTTAGTTTGTTTGTCGGCCCTTTTTGCCTTGCTATTGCTGTTGTGTGCCCGATCGGCGTGTGCGGTCTGTGCATTGCCGACCTGACCACATCTTCCATATTCAACACTAGCTACATAGTAACACCTCGCCGGGATCGGGTGGGCCGCATTTGGGTTCTGCGCACGCCGACAACAACAGCAGCAGCAGCAGCAGCAGCAACAAGAGTAGTAGTAGTAATACTAGTAGCGGCAGCAGCAGCAGCGACAACAATAACAACAACAGCGCAATGGTGACGCGAGCAATGACCGCTCCCGACAATTCTGTTTGATTGGCCAGTCGCGAGGCATTGGAGATTGAATACACTTCTATATATAATATTTAGATGTATCGATAAACATCTACACCTCGTAGATAAACGTACTATTTCTATATTACTGCTATCATCATCAACACCACTTGTGCATTTATATATATATATATATAATAGAGAATAGCATACGTCCAAACATAGCTGCATTGCTCCTGCTGCTCGTTGTTGTAGTATCAGCAACAACAAATGGCAGTTGTCGTTGCAATAGTAGAACTTTGTTTGGTTGTGGTGGCAGCTACGGCAGCAGCAGCGGATGTTATAGTTCGCTGTTGTTATGGCCGCCAATGCTGTCAATTGTTATTGTGTTGCAAGTTTTGGGTGTCGATGATGTTGTTGTTGTTTTTACTACTGCTGCTATTATTATTGTTGTTGTTGTCGTCGTCGTCGGTGTTGACATGCCGTAGTTTTGGGGTACTATTATATAATAGTTACGAGATGGGAAGGAGATCAAGAGAGCGGAAAACGGCGATTGACCACCGGGCCGAAAAAAGCCACTGCGGTACCACTGTCAATGTTCACCATAGACCCGCCGCTGACAGGCACACACCCGACCGATGCCGATGTTAGTCTGTGATTGTTGTTGTTGTTGTTGCTTCGACGGCGGCGCACCTTCCTCGCCATTACCCTGTCCGCGTTTATTTCTATGTCAAAATCGCATCGACAGCAGCAGCACCAACCGCACCGGGGGCAGCTCTTGTATGCAATAGTAATCATCAACAACAACAGTGGCGACAACAAATGGCGTACGTAGGGTTTCTTTTCATCATCATCATCATTATTATTATTATTGGTGTTGTCGTTGTTGCAGTCGTTCCTGCTGCTCATGTTGTTTGTTGTTGTTGTTGTTGTTTTCACCGGCCACCACGATACCGGTTCACTCTGCCGTGTGTTCAGTTCTTCCGTCGCCTCGCCGTGAAGTTGTCGCCTCGCGATGCCCGCAAACCCTCACTCAGTCACTCACTTATTCATTAATGTCTCGTGTTCATTCCGTCTGCTTCGTACGCCCGCACTTTCCTGCCGCGGGAGAGAACCGATAGCGCGAAGGCAACAAACCTCGCTTCAATTCGATTTCGTTATTGTCTGTTGTTGTTGCTGCTGCTGTTGCTGTTGTTGCCGCGGTTGTTGCGGTTATTGTTGTTGTTGCTGCTGTTGTCGTCATCGTTGTTGTTGTGGTTCGTGTTGAGCTGATCGGTGTCGTCGCCAATTGATGGTTTTCGACGAGCGGAGTTGTTGTTATTGTTGTCGCGGCGGCAGCTTGCCGCACCCGCCGTTTTTGCGCCTGCCGCCGAAGCTGTTATCACTGCCTGATTCCTGTCTGGCTCGCTACCGCGCTACGCAGTGTCCACGAGGAGATACAGCCGACAAGAAGCTTAGATTGGTGTGGACTGCTGTACCAGTCGAACGTATTAACGTGTCATTGCGCTATTTCAGCTGTCCGACCACCTGTTAGCGGGCTGATGTTTCATTACGAAAAATAATAATAATAATATCGGCGGGCGTCCATCAGTCGGTTACGACAACGGCGTCCTTTGTGAACAGGAATTATCTACTCGTTTACACATTCGAACGTTAAAATTAGCTAGGACCGAAGTGGGGCATACATGAGTTCTCGTGTTTTAGCGCAGCAATATTTCAGTTAGACAAAATTTCAGTTCATTGTACATAGAGATATGTATAGCGTCCGTGTGTATCATATTGGTACATTGTTTGTGAGAGGAGATAGATGATAATAACAACGTGTTTTAATATCACCAAGCTATTTATTGTACTATGCAGTCTTGGCTTGCGAAATGCATGTCTTTGTTTTTGTTACTTGTGCCACTTTAAACGTTAATAGTTTTAATTCGCGGCGTTTCTCGTATGATTTATGTCATTTTTACACATCTATTATATATACCGGCAAGCTTGTCTATTTGAGCAGTCGAAATAGGATGTTGAAACCCCTTAATTTTGCTGAGATTTAAATATTTTTATGCTAAATGAAAAGGATTGATCAACCCGATAATGATCTTAATTACGACAGATGGTAAGACTCTTGTGCGCTTTCTTGAGCGATACTATTGTTACGAGGCGTCACGTTCAATATTCCTTACCAACACAGTTGGCAGTGTACTGATTGAATTTCGAACTGTATACAAGAGGATGCGCAACTTTAGTGAGTACACTATAACGGGCATTCTTAAAAGCGTGGAACACCCTTTGTAGTTATAGTTCATGACAAAAGTCAGAAATCTTCATACAATCCAGGCATTTGTCATTGGGGTTAAATTGTAGAAAGCAAGCCGTCCTTTAAGATAAATCAATTTCCTAAGAGCTAGCATGATAGATACCAAGGCACATGTTCTTTGCGTAGTCGTGAACAAAAGACGTCGGTGTACAAAAAACACTCAAAGAAGAGGAGCGTCGATTGGGTCACTCTATGAGAATGATTAGTGAACAGAGTCCCTAATACTTGCAATACTATGTTTGTCAACCTTAAAAACCGAACTGACCAAGTTAGACAGTAATGGAAAAATTCTGTCTTCATTCTGCCAATCTTCATAGAGAGGGATGAATCCCATGATAATAGTTTTCAACTAGTAATCAAGTTGACGGTTGTTAAGAACGAGCCAGGCATAGTATTTACTGAGGATGACATCTCGTAGTCTTTCTTCTTGAAACTTTATTTGGCGAGTATCATAGGATGCTGGCTATTATATTGTATGACTTCCCAGCACGTCTGTCAAATATTCCGCATGGTGTTCGAATCCACCGCTTATCCAGAGAGAATCAATTTTATTAGTTTATTTCCCATTCGTTCAGTTCCCTTTTAGCTAACATTGTCACACCCACAGCTTGCGCAGCAAAGGCGTGCTGCACCAGGGAATTGACACAAGTATAAGAACTACAAAATTCGTCTCCACGATCAGGGTTCTGCCATGCGGAGAATTTTACTATGCGGTAGACGATGGGATGAAAGAGCAGCCCTGATTGTCTTCCGACATAATAAGGCCCATTAAACTTCAATGGCCATCTATCGATATATATAAACTAACAGTAATAGGTAAATCAATTAAAACTCACGTTGTGTTTTTTACACTGCTTAGAGCACTTCTGTTGAATACAGGTGCAAACAGAAATTTTAAAATCGTGTGACCATAATACGCTAAATTAAATTTCAAATTATGCATATCCTAGCCAAATTATATTAGATAGGCTAGCTAATTTCTTTCGCTTCGGCCATTCCTCTCTGACTCGTTCCGCCTAAGCAAAATTGAAGTCGACGCGAGCCTCAGTCCGTGAGCCTCAGAAACGTCTGGTTTGGGAAGCCAATAACCCCAAAAGTGTGTTCGAAAAAAGAAGGGTTATAATCTGTATGATATTAAGACTCATGACCCTTCACATACAGGTTCGTAGCATACAATGACATTCATGATCGATTTCAAACCAACACAATTTATTAGGATTTTGCCTATTTCTTACATGTGTTTTGCCCTTTTAGTATTAATTCGCTGTTGATGATAATGATAATAACAGGCACAATCGTCCAGTAGGCTCATCTGCACTTCACGGTATTGCATATGCTATTATGCATTGTTGAATTAGCAAGTTGCCAGTCTACAAATCATTACATCAATGAATGAAGTCCAAACGTATTTGTTCTGTCATGCCAGGGCAAATGCCAGCAGTGATATGTTATCAGCGATGGCACATGTGAAACAAGAAATTTACGCACATTTGCATATAAACGCATACATTAGAGAAAAATATGTTGGACATGTCAGTTGAGCCTCGAGGTACACCTAAACATCATCACGATTATTTAAGAAAGCTATATTAATAGCCAGTGTATGTAGCATACCCTAGTATTGCACGTAGCCAGAGTGCCGGACGGTACCCGCGGCATATTACGGTTATTTGAAATAGTCCCTAGTGACTTCACATCTACTCTCATAGTTGAACATCACTGTATAATACACACGTTAATTGTGTCGCACATGGATAAGCGACGAACGGCCCATCTGATGGGAAGTGGCGTTTCGCTAGCGGAGTCTCGCAAGAGAACCAAGCGCGCTGGCTTTCGAGGTGAATTTATAGTTTTGTAATTGGCCATCGCGACTCCAGAACCACAGGTGTCCCTGCCGAAGCCCTCTGAAAAGGATCCGACGTGTCATAACAACGGGTTAATGGGTATTGGATTGTATCGTCTCCAGCTTTTTTTTCCTTTTGCGTCCAGCACGGGAACGTCTTGTGTGTTCTCTATGTTCTCCTGGACGACAATGGTATTGTTGATGAGATTAGTGACCTCGGTCACCAAGGTCATGGTTACCTGCTAACCCATGCGTATTGACGGACGAATCCTTTTCAGAGGGCTTCGGTTTATTATAGTAATATAAACGAAGCGTTGCTGGCCACTGCAATCACCTCCAGACACCTCGAATTTTTCCAACTTCTAACGTGTGGCTCGCAACGTAACCTGCGATAAGCAAAAGGCTTGTAAACTTCGTGCGTTAAGTTTTGGCGAAGCCAGTAAAAAAAATTTTGCCGGGCAGATTCTCAGCCGACATTTACATAGTACGGTTTTCGGAATTGCTTCATAAGACACGTTCTTGACCACCTGGGGCTGTAAAATAATAACGAAGTGCACCCAGCTACGGGAAATATCTGTATATTATTGATATAAGCTAACGGATAAGCAAACCGACATTTAGCTCGAGATACACTGCAGTCAGAATCCTGCACAGGTCATCAAGATAAATCTATTCCTTGAGGTCATCTACGTCAAAGAAATGAAAAAAGTTACTTCGAATTTGGTCGGATCCATCTGTTAGCGCAGAATCGTCGTATGATCAGTTAAACATAAGATACCGCAAACTGGCAAGGAGGTTTTTGATCCATTGAGCTTGCAAGAAAAATTATTAAAGGTGATCAGCCAATATACCCGGGCACTTACGTTTCTCTAACAAAACGAGGTAGGTGCCGAGGTAAAGTTCATGTTGGGGTGTGCCCTTAAAACCGCACTCTTTTTGCAAGCAGTGATACGCCTCCAAAGGCCTTACTTGTGACGGAAGGGCGGATTATTTTGGCTCATGCTGATGATGATGATCAAGGAGTCTTAATATATTATTTACTGCGGCAAGCGTAAGTGTGAGGTAAGCGTTTCGTGTTAGTCTTCCTTGGCAACAAAAAAATCAGCCGATGCTAACAAGAATGTTATAATCACAAGGGAGCTGCTGTCTTCGCTTAAAACGACCCACATCACTTGCAAAAACAAAGCAAAAGCTAGACGAGTAAACAGTTCATGGAGGTTTTTGTGTTTATTTATGATACAAATGGGGCAACCTGTGAAGCAGCAAGTTACGGCAAAGTTGAACAGCTGGCAGAAATAATGAGTTGAACAACAACAACACATTCCCTGGCGTTTCAAACTTAGGCTAAGACGATACCAATAAATGCAGAGCAACGGGGGTAAACGTACTAGTAATGCAAATTATAATATAACAATCCAGGCCAATTATATACATAATGTAACATTAAACGTTTATTTACAGATTTAACCCATATATATATATATATATATATTAGCATTTACATCACGCTTCGTAATACATTTTAGGAACCTACAAAATCGTTGAGTAAATATAGTGAACTGTTAAGCACAAAACAAAAAACTATGCGAAGAACCGTCACAGACGGTGTCCGAAGGTACACACACTCATGACGACATTTGACATGTAGGGGATGGCATGCGTTATACACGGCACGTATTCTCCTGTATGCGGCAACATTTCAGGGACAGAACTTAATACACTTATATACAATAGAACGGTCTACTGTGTTACTTGTATAGCATAGTGTGACTTGGGACATTTTCCAGAAGTATGAATACATACATTTGAAAAAGTCGATTTGTATCAACCTTTTTGTGTCATAACCAACTGGAAACAACTGCCAGCAGGTGATTCCGTTTAAGGTACATGTGGAGTGTCGTTTGATTTCACTTCTTGAAACAGTTTCTAAGAGAGACAGAGAGAGAGAGAGAAGCAGCTGCCTAAAAGTAGAGTTTAGTGTAACAAAATGACAGACAAAAGCTATGTACTAGATATTCTCGAAGCATATGTTCATTCTCAACACACTGATGCACCTCTTCTCTGCACCGTTAAACCAAGCTGAGCGCATCTGGCCAGGCCTAAGTGAAGCGGCTATTCTAAACGCTGAGTCGGCTCGACTGTGTCTCTAACAGAGATATAGACAAGAGGGTCAACTCTAAGTTCCACACTGAAAACTCCCCAAGAACGATCACGTTAGGAAGAAGAGAGCCAATTCGCTAACCACTATCCCATGGAGTCACCACCCGCTTGCTATATTATTTTCACACTATATTCATTTTGGTTATTCTCACAGTATTCACTAATCATCAAGCACGATGAGAAGCATGCAAACTAGTGACTAACGCTATTTACAATACATTTTGGCAATGCCGCACCACACATATGTACACCACACACACATACATCATTCAGACGAAAATGATGCACTGTACAATGAACGAAAACCGGAGCAAAGTGCACGTTCTACCACCCGTGGCCAAGATGGTTCCAGCCATGTCCATCAAGATCGCCTCCGCCGAGTCCGTAACCACCGTCGTGCCATCCATGGCCCCCCTCCGCTATCTCCATATGGCCTCCCCCATGGCCGCCGAGTCCGTAGCCACCGTCGTGCCATCCATGCCCTCCGTCGGCGATCATCGCAAGATGTCCTCCGTGACCCCCGTATCCACCGCTAATAATGGCTCCACCACCGTGGCCGCCTCCTCCATGGCCGCCATATCCTCCAATGAGAATAGCTCCGCCACCGTGCCCGCCCCCGTGGCCTCCGTGACCTGAGTCGGCGATCGCAATGTGGCCTCCGTGACCTCCATGGCCGCCATATCCTCCAGTGAGAATAGCTCCGCCACCATGCCCGCCCCCGTGGCCTCCGTGACCTGAGCCCGCGATCGCAATGTGGCCTCCGTGGCCTCCGTGACCACCATATCCTCCAGCGAGAGTAGCACCGCCACCATGCCCGCCACCGTGACCCCCGTAGCCGCCACTAATAATGGCCCCACCACCGTGGCCGCCGCCGCCTCCGCTGTGACCTCCGTGATGATGATGCTGGACGTGGTGTGTCGCGTGATGCGAATGGCTCTGATGGTGATGGTGGACCGGCACATGAACGGCCTTCTGTGAATGCGAATGTGAGTGGCTATGCGAGTGCACCGGCACCGGAACAGGCACATGTTTCTCGGAGTGACTGTGGCTATGAACTGGCACCGGGACCTTCTTCACCGAGTGGCTATGATGATGGACAGGGACCTTTATCGGTACCGGATGATGGACAGGGATCTTAACGATTTTCGGATGTGGAACGTGAACAGCATAGCGGATCGGTATCGGGATCGTTGGTCCACCTCGGAGAATCGCCGCTGCCGCAGCCAACTTGAGCAGTTTCTCGGCTTCCGCCACGTGGACCATGCATGAGACCGCTATGCACGCAGCGACCGTCACAAATCTCACATTGAATCTAGCCATGTCAGCAGTAACTGGTGCTTCGAGGAATCCACGTAACTCCGTTACGCTCGCGAGCGGTTTGCGCGCAAACGAGCAGCTATCAACCACAATCTGAATAACCACAGACACCAGTCGACCAGTTGGCGATTGCCGACTCAAAGCCCAGTGCTCAGTTTTGCGAATCGAAACAGCATTCAACTGACATCATCGCCCACAGCTCATCGGTAGTGCCAGTTCCTCTTGGCTATATAGCCCGACGTCATAGTACGAACCCTTTCTCCAATTATTTCTTCTGCAATTCATTCTTAGGTAAATGCAAGGCAGCAAAAAACTAGGCTTCGCTGGCTGTCCTGACGGACGATCCTTCCGTTGCGTTTTCGCTGGATGCTGCCGGCTCCACCGCCGCTCGCTGAACGCCCAACGCCACCCTCTCTGCGGCAATTTGCTGAGGCATTTATTGGCAAAAATTACACCGCCAGCGTCGCCGCCGCCGCCGCCACCGCATCGCCACCACAGCTATAACAACAACACCACCAAAAAAGAACGGACAAATAACCAAATCATAACAGCATATCATATCGTGTCACTCACTCGCTCGCCCGTTCATTCATATGGTAACACAACGCTTGTTTTAAGAGTTCGGGCCCCGACCACCCGGTTGCAACGGTATCAACAGGATAATTTCTATCCGCATGATGACATCGGGACAACAATTTTCCTATGACATGTCGTGGGTTTTCATTGTTGCTGTCACTAGGCGTTATTACGAACGATTGCGCACGTTTGGTGTGGCCGGCTGGCTGGTCCACAAGAGATTTTTGTATGCATCTATATTGTTGTTGTTGTTATTATTATTATTATTATTATGATAGGTTTCAGCGTAAACAAGGTACATACAAGTGCATGTAGCGATAATGCTCGTGAGCAGGCAATGAGCAGCCGACGTCTGGCAAGGTCATTTCGCTGGTGGTCGAACTGAACTAAATGCGTCGTGGATACATTGATTTCAGGACATAAGGTGTCAGCTGTGGCTCAATATAACTACACATCTATTGTACAAAATAATAGTTGTAGTTGGCACATTATTTGCTTGCGCATGGCATATTATTTATAGCATTTGAGTAGAAATTCGTGCCGAGCTCTATTTCAATATAATAATTGTGTATTGTCCAAGATGATGTAAACTGCTCATGGGTACGGAGGCCCATGCATGATTGGGTCGGGAGTCATCGAACTAAGTGACAAGCAAACGAAAGACAGAAATCGTAATGTGTGATACATTTTTAGCTTTTCTTTAAGTCATAAGCAGGACATAGTAGAACGCTGCTTTCTAACGCCGACCACCATATATTAGAACACATATAAATTGTGCTATTATCTTGCTTCATTTGGATTTATAGGGCGCATAAATAACTGATCAGTTGGTGGCTCCGATGACTCCGAGAACGTGGACGCCGAGTCCAGGCGATCGTTGAGTCGATCCCGCCATTCGTCACATGAACAAGTTGTGAATCCATTACATATATATAAATATATATATCAGCGGCGGAGTGATTATACGTATTTAAACATCGACGCGGTGACTTGGATAACTAAGGCTGCCCTGGCTGAAAACGCCAAAAGTTCAATAACCCTTTGATGCGACATATGCATACACGATTTGTGTGAAATAAAGAATGTTTAGGAAATTTTTCTCAATGTGCAGCCTTTCCCGTATCCACATAGGTAAACCTTTGAAATCAGAGTTGGCATTTGATTGATTATATTTCTGCAAAAAGGGTGCTTTCATATTTTCGTTGAGACCAACATTCGAAGACACTACCTGTCAAGCTGGAAATATATTGAACATTTACCTAGGAAATATCGGAAGCACGTTCAAAAAATATCGGATATACTTGCACCCTTTTTCCTGCACCTGCTCAACTGGAAACGTGTCAAGGTCAGATAAAGCCCTCACGTGTTATGCTATTGGGGCATTTCATTCGAACTGTCGGCTCTTTAAATGCCAATAACTTTTGAACTAAATGAGTTAGAACAAAGATCTTTGGTATGAGTTAGAGGTACTCTCCAGCTATGTTTATACATCGATTCCTCGCTCTCTGGGAGTTTTGAAATAGCCAAATATTTACCATTCGCATTTCCATTCATAATTTCCTTATCTATTGCTATTGTGAGTAGGTCGACGTTTGCATATGGAACCCCACCTATGCAAACGTCGACCTACTCACAATAGCAATAGATAATGTCCTTTTTAATGCAACCATAATCACATGGGCTTAAATCAGGAGAATATGGGGGTTGAAGACATCGCTGTATGGAGAACCTATTTTGCATTGATTTTCTTCATATTCAGTATATTGGTGATAATTCTATGACATGTCAACTGAGGAATCCGGTTGATTTTTGGGGGACTTTGCACTTTTTGCTGCAGTCTCCATCTTTCTGATCGAAACCTCTCAGTGTTCTAAAGGAAGCCACGTTCCTGCCGCGCACGCATTCCAAGTATAAACTTATTGTGTCGCGTAGCTCGGATTGTGCGCTATTCGAATAGCGCGACAATTCGAATGAAATACCCTAATATTGTCCCACACAGATGGCGCAACCTGCCCTATGTTAGGTATATAACGAATACAGGTCGCTCCTATCGTTCAAGTATGCAAGACAGTAGTGCTGACATCCGTCAAGCTAATCTGAAAGCGCGTAGACGATAGATATCTTTCTAGTGGATCGTCTGTACACAAACATTTCCATACTAAACTGAGGGGGAAGCTGTTATTGTGATTGCATGGCGCACATCGACTGTTGTCCACGGCAAATATAGGCCTACAGTGGACGGGGATGGGGGGTACGCTTACAATGGAAACAACAAAAACAAAAAACCACGGCTTTCCCAAATTGGAGACGAATTTTTTTCCCGAACCATGGGCCAATGCCCCCCCCCCCCATCTAAGTTGGGACTTCATTGGTCTTCCATGGGCTTGCGTCAGTATGCATGGCAGTGCAATTATATCATTTGATGTTTTATTATGGTGTCGCTAATCGCTAGATCGTTTGAACCCTGTCTCACAATCATCCGTTTATAATTGAAGAGGTCTAATAGTACAAAAACAAGGGCGCATTATCTGCCATTCGTTCCACTATTTCAAAGCGTATTATGGCAACACCATTCACTCTGACACAGGAAAATATGTGCACCAGCTTTGACCTTTAGCGGTTTCGCTTTTGTGTCCAACGGCGCGCGGGCAAGTTCGCAGTTCCGACGATCTGTTTACATCTCGGCTCGGCTGTCTTCAGTAAAGTCATATAATAAGACCGATATATATATATATATATATATACCTCTCGTTTGACTTGCTTGATTAGACCCGACTTGGGATGATGGTGTACGAGGTTGTCTGATCGTTTAGACATGATCGTGATTGACAATATTGTACAGATCTCGTCTTCAGTATTTCTAACTCGGTCGTTGACGCATTTCACCTCATCAATTTCGCTGACTTTATGAAGAGCCACTGTCTCTAGCGAGCGATTTAGTCTCAATCCAAAGGTAACTCGTGAAAAAAATCAACAAGTCAAGAGAGAGAGAGAGAGTTAATTAGTAGTTAACATGTAGCTTTATTTCTCTCTATATACATTACACTATACAGGTTCTACTGTGAAATACGCAGATTATTACATACATACGCACACATTGTGCAGTAATGACTGACACATTTGTTGCACAATAAATACGGCTAACTATCTGCTCCGTGTTGTAACACGTGTGCATGTGTTTCAACGCGGAGCTTAAAACAAATACGCACAAACTCGCAATTGGCCCACTTCAGAGAGTAGTTACACCATTTGCACAACGTGAGATACACTCGGCTGACGCTATCATGACTGTTGTCTCGATTTATCAATCATAATACACACACACAGAGAGAGACAGACAGAGAGGGAGAAAACGAGCTCATGCGATACAGCCGAACCACTGTTAGAGCGACGTTGCATTCAATGGGACTATCAGCCTATTCGTTCAGAGGTGCGTTCACGTAAAAACCTTAACGCTAGTACGCATATATATATTAAATCTCTATTATGAACTAGATGATTATACGAAACACGATGCCTTCAGTTCAGGGGCGTTGACAAATAATCACTCACATCCGAGCTCTTGACACTCGGACTCTGTCTGTTTACCATCCGTGGCCAGCTCCACCGCCGAAGTCTGCCATTCCGTGATCGTATCCGGCGTCATGCCAGCCATGATCATGAGCCTGGTGTTGCTCATGATGATGGTGAACAGGGAGATGAACAGCCTGCTCCGAGTGTGAATGTGAATGACTGTGGCTATGAACTGGCACAGGAACCGGGACATGCTTCTCCGAATGGCTGTGACTATGAACCGGTACGGGGATCTTCTTCACCGAGTGGCTATGATGGTGTACGGGAATCTTCACCGGGACGGGATGGTGGACGGGCACTTTGACGATCTTCGGATGCGGCAAATATACCGGATAGCGTACGGGTAACGGCAGCATTGGTCCTCCCACAAGAATTGCGGCAGCCGCGGCCAACTTGAGCAATTTCTCACCGTCAGCTAACTCGACCCAGCTGCTGATCGTAGCTAGAATGACTGCAAATGCAAAGCATTGAATCAAACCAAAGCGGCTCGGCAGCAGCATCTTGTATCTCAAAGCTGGTCCGTTCCGAGTTGCTGGAGTTTCCCTCCTCGCGATCCTCACACCAACGCTGACACAATTACTACTCGCCGACTGACTCGGTGGGCGGCTATCGCCTTCTACGGCTGTGGTAGATATAGAATGTGTATCTGCTCCTCTGTCACTACGCGATGAACCGCTTTCGACGCCAACGAACACTTTTGCGTTTATGCTTTGGCCAGCATCCAGTGACTGCTGCCAATTTATATAGAAGTCGGATCACTCTCGGTCTCTGTCGGTTGCACCAGATGCATTTATTTTGGGACATCCACTAATTACGGGTGAACCCACTTGCCTACCCGTGCTGCTGCTGCTGCTGCTACTGCTGCTTTTAGTTGTTGTTGTTGGGTGATAACGCGGAGAATTAACCGATAACGGATGCCTTCGACGCCACCAGCCACCGCCGCCCGTGGATGGGGTAAGTGGCTGGAAGTGGCCAGACGTAAGTTAGTAACTATTATTGTTATTACATGGCGTCCAGCCATCACCTGTGGTAGACGCAACTGTCCGTATATCTGTGTCTGTAACTGTGGCCGCGTGTCCGCCTGTATGTCTATCTATATATGTGCGTGTGTGTGTGCGTGTGTTTGTATTTGTGCGTTTATGAATGTGCGAACCAACGGACAAACAAAATTCGGTAGAAAATGTATTTTTGGCTGTTTCGTTATCCGGCTGACCATCGAATCGACAATGTTGATGTGAGTCAACGCTGCGTATATTACAATAGGCCGGACGCATATATCAACTGTTACAGAGCAGAACGCGAATTTGTAAATAAATGCATGCTGCATAAGGGTAGACATGGCTGTGTCACGCTGGGACATGCTCATGGATGCCAATCCGCAAGTGTAATAAAGAACTGTAAAAAAGTCCATAAACATCATCAGCATTCGCGAAAAGAGTTATGAACCATTTCTCCTCGTGGGTTGCCTTTTTGCTGCGAGGTCGACTTCGCATGCCTAAACTGTGATCCAGTCCTGATAGTATGGTCGAGAGTACAGCGTTTCCAAGCCTAAATGAGATGAGAAATGTTTTCTTGAATGCTGCTTGGGAAATGAACCCAACAAATCTCTTCGGCGATATCTCGCCTCGTGAAATGGGAAATTGGGTTAAGCACAATTAGGGAAGAAACGACGAAATGCTCTTGGAAAGGTGATTACAGGCGGGTCGAGAGATACATGGCATTGCCATTTGGATTGTCATGTATTTGTACACATCTCCGATGTCATAGAGTTCCTATTTGTACCACCTTCATTTGCACTCCCATTATATGGAGTTCCTATTTGCATGCGCTGCATGCGTTTATCAGCCGTTTCGTTGCACCACTGTTGTATGCTGTTTCATAGACTCTGGGCCACGCCAATATACCATTGCACACTGCTTATGACACAGCGTTCGTGCATTATCAAAGCAGTATTTGCAACCAGCCAAAAGTCGTCGTTGATATCCATCGAGATTTCAAGATCGCATGGCGCTAAACATATACAATAGAAAGACTTGACTATTTGCGACACGTTTCTAAACGTCCATTCCTATTATAATTACGATGTACGACCATAAAAGTCGGAGGCGGCGGATTTGACTCCCGCCACGCGACATACCGAGAACTTAGGCATTGTAAAACTGCAGTCCCTTTTAATATACCAATAAAACCTTAACCACCTTTACGTTTGGTTACATTTCAACTCGATCACTTATAGCCTACAATGACATATTTCGAACACCAACTGTGGTCTCTGAGTCAACATCTCCTATTTTCATGGAGAAACTTCTAAATACGTTCAATGTTTACACCAGAGAATTTCGATTAAAATATTTGAACACAACATACATGGCAGTAAACCCTTGACATTCATCGGACCCTTAGCGTCCTACTTAATTTTTTTACCGGATATCGATTCGTAGATCGGTCCTCTAACCTTTTCATTTAATCTGTTTCTCGATATCGTAAAAGGAAGCAAATCTCAGAGGGCAACATTTAAGCTACCATTCGCATTTTCTTCGGTCCACGTATATCATAGCAACAATACGTCTGGTTGATTCATCCGATGAGTGGCACTCGTGGTCGATTGACGACACAATGTAATTAGTAGCCGAATAGCACTGAGTTGATTGTTCTGTTGCGCCATTGAATCACTGTTAAAAATAGTCTATCCTAGTCTACTTAAGCACCGTAAAAACTGCAGTTCCTTTAATAAGCCAATAAATCTTTACTGTACCTTTACCCAGCTCGTTCTTTGAGCTTAGCAACTAGGTCGGATATATGCGTAATTTGAGGCTGTCTTAGTATAGATAACGCAGTGGAAGTATTCATTCTTTTCTCCTCGCATGAATTATTAATTACAAGGTTTCGAGAATATAGATACATGAAAATGGTTGGTTCTTCTAGAAAATACCTATCGGCACTTCAGCGTTACCACATAATCTATGATTACAATTCTCCAAACGTATCAATTCGAATAAACGTTCTCGGTGTTTGAAGAAATTCGTCTCGTTCTTCAATTTTTTATTGAGTTCGATTCACATTATTGTTCATTATTTGCAAACGATTTGAAGATATCTCCCACCGAAATAACCTTTCCAAACTGGTGTCTTCTGATTCGAGCCCAGAATCGAGAATACGCTTCGGATTGCAGGAAGTGTTGTCTAATTCATCCATGAATGATGCCTATCTATTTGTTGAAGGAAATTTTCATGAATTTTCTCATGAAATATCTACATATGCATACGACAGTTACATTGTACTAATAGTTCTGTGCCCCTTTCGACCTTTTCAGGAGATATAACTGAAAATGTCGAGCGCACAGCAGATATCATGTCACACCTCGCGCGGTGGCTTGGACGGCTGAGTCTCTGGCTATCGGAAGCCAGAAGCTGCAGGTTCTAGCCCCGCTGCGTGATGACATATAAGAGAGCTTAAGCATTGTGAAATTGCAGCTCCTTTAATAAACCAATAAACCTTTACCTTTACATTCGTCGCGACAGCTACGACTGTCCGCATTCACTAGGCTTTGCCCTATAGACACGACGTCCGGTCTCACATTTGCATGAGTCGCGACTCTTTCTACCCGTACGTTGAGTTTACGTGAGATGCGCCCCGCTCTGACATTCGGACGAATTTCGAAGTAATGATTCCTTGGAGGACATACCGCTACATTTTTTTTATTCATAATACTGTTATTGCGTGAGAGGTGTCATTCAGCGAGCGTGCTTTAAAAATGTGCCTTTTCAAAAATGCAAACCGTCAATCAAATTTCCCCTAGGACCCTCGTGGAGGAAATCAGCTACTCGACTCCTTACGATCGCTCATTCCACTCAGGAATGAAATAGGATTGCCTTTGTATGTTGCCTCCCTATCTCCCACCATCTGAAACAGGCAATCATCTTCTAGGCGGCAGACAAAACTTCGTCTGCAAAACTTCTCATCTCACACGAGGCTCCTTTTGCGTTACAAATGGCAATGGACGGGGAGAGCTAAGGCAGTAACCGGAAATTAGCGGGATCGTTTAAATAGATCCATTAATCAGTTAGAAACGACCGACGTTGGAAAGAACTGAAACTACAATCGATGGAGCGAAAACAAATTCTGATTTATGACGAAAACGTTGGCCATCCTTTTTCAGAAAGTTTTGTCCGGGTTTCAGGGCAGTTATTTCACTACGACATGTGCTCGTTTGATCGTTGTGTAAATAAGCGCGATTAATAAATAGGAGTTGTGGCATCGAAGCGTTACGGGTGTAACGGTGGCTTTATAGGGATTTAGTTAACACTGCAAAAGACGAGTGTCTATTTTTGAATAGCGCAGGTGTTCAATTGTATATATATATATATATATGTTATTTTAGATTTGGGTTTACAATTTTGGAAGAAGTGCCGCAGGTTTTGTCTCATATATATATATATATATATGAGACAAAAAATAACACTGTTTATGAGAAAAAATGTAACCTATTGTACTCTTCCCTAATTGTAAACGTACCTTTAGGCAATGCAATAATAGGCACTTCTCCGCTTCCCGTGAGGCTGTCCTTGACAAGACGGGCGTCCGGGTCCGGATTCCTAAGGACAAGCAGAGCAAGCAACGGGTGTGGGCCTCCGCCTCGGAGCCCCTGTGGTTGCGACCCACAGCTGCAAACGTTGCGGGGACCTTGTCGCAATGAATGGCCACCACGGTCTCTCGTGCGAGCGCAGCGCCGGTCGCCATCTGCGACACACGATGCTTAATGACACGCTCGTGAGGGCCCTCCGCTCCGCCGGCATTCCTTGCACAAGTGAGCCGCAGGGCCTCGACACTGTCGACGGGCGCCGCCCTGACGGCCTCACTCTCATCACCCTCCACCGAAGCCAGCACCTCGTTTGGGACGGCACGGTAGTTGACACTCTAGCACCATCTTATGTCAACCACCCCCGGTCACGCGGTAGCGCGTGCGGCGCGGGCCAAGCCACGGAAGTACGCCGCACTCCAGGCCACCCACCTCTTTTCCCCCCTTGCTTTTTGAAACATCAGCGCGATGGTTCGGACTGCTTAGTCTCTGGCTATCGGAAGCCAGAGGCCGCAGGTCGAGAGAGACGCCTCATCGTGAACTTCCTCGAAGGAGTCTACCATAGGCTGATCCGAGCCACCCAGGGAAGGATCTTTTCTTCTGCAACGCCTGTCCGTCGCTGTGAGGCAGAAAGGCAATGCCATCGCCTTCCTCGGGACAATGTCAGCCTCGGCCCCGGTCCCCTACTAATCCCCCCCCCCCAAATCCCTGGAAATAATTCCTGATTGTAAATTTGTGAATAAATTGTTCCAGTTTGCTGTGTTATAGGCAACAAATACTTGTGATTACATCTTTAAAATGTTAACTTTAACGATTGACGTTTTATAACCTAAAGTTCACAATACAAGCCACACAAAACGTACGTATACACTTCGATTGCCGTATCACTCTCATGCGGAGTTTATGTTGTGTTGAATACCCAATACTGGAGGTTTCTATACTTGATCCAAGTATGTATTTGCCAATATAGTGGGTACTCCGCTCCCAGAAGTAGAAAACGATGAGGAAGGGTGAAAATGCTCGCTGTGTCAGTGCTAGTACCATCAAAATCATGAGCTGCTCCGATTATGAACCATCGGCCTAATTTCTCAAACCATGAATTACCTTGCCAATGCCAGATACCCCGTAAATACATTCCAATACGGCGTCTGTCTTTCTTGAGACCCTAGCAATCCTCTCGAACGTCGAGTCTGGTCGAGCGTTATGCATTCAGCTGTGAGTCATTGCAGAAAATTAAAATAAAGCTCTCTAGAACACGCTCTGATAACTCAGCAGTTGGCTTTCATGCACCAGCTGTTGCTGATTCCCCTCCCAAAGCTATACCAGCCCCTGTGAAAGTTCACCTGTTGCGGGCGACTGAACCCAAAGAAAGGATCCACATCAAGCGAGTGATAAACAGGGACGCCAATAGCGCTATATGTTCAAAAGGTGGAATTTGCAACACATGTTTTGTACCTAACTGATGATAATGACAAGAAGCATCTCCTCTGAGCATAATTCACCATTTATTTCTTCACACGAAAGAAACAGGTTCGAGCGATATCCGCAGCGAAACACATCCTCGAAAGTTATACAACATTTAATATACCCTAACACCAGGTAGGAACACTACACACTGACGATAACAGCAGCAACAACAACAACAATATCTACGTACAGAACATATATACAGATTTTGTTCATATATACAAACATAACTACACGCAATGGCTGTCACAGACAGCGTCACAGACATTCTATAGACTATTTACAGTTACACGTAAAACTCACACCTCTAACATTAGGTGCACGTTGTCATATCACAGATGTCGACTGCGCGCACACCGGGAACATGCTATACGATAGAAAAAAAAACATTAGGATCATGGTACGTACGGGCAAACTGACACACACACACACTATACACGTACACATAAACAAAAAAAAATTAATGAACATGGCGAGAAAAGCCTTAGATCACCCTAAGGTCACTAAGAACTGACTAGCACATATGCATAACGTAGACGTTCATGTATGCGCTCCAGGCGAGGCTTCAGAGAGCTGTAACAGCAGCAGCCGCCGCAAAAAGTGCTGCACAATCTATGAAATCTACCAACCGTGGCCAATGTGGTTGATTTCATGTCCACCACCATCGCCTCCGTAACCTCCGCTAAATCCACCTCCGTGACCGCTGAGCTCAATACCGTGACCCTCATGGCTTCCGTGAGCGAGCTCGATATGCTCGCCATGACCACCATCACCATGGCCGTGCCATCCGTGACCGCCATAACCGCCAGAGACAATCGCTCCGTGTCCTCCGTGATCGTGATATGCGTGGCCTCCGTCAGCGACCTCAAAATGGCCACCGCCGTGACCCCCGTGGTGACCGTGATCTTCATGGCCGTGGTGGTGTCCATGGTGTCCATGGTGACCATGATCACCGTGACCGCCGTGGTGTGTAGCGTGGTGCGTCTCGTGATGTGAATGCGTCTGATGATGGTGGTGAACCGGCACATGAACGGCCTTCTCCGAGTGTGAATGCGAGTGGCTATGCGAATGCACCGGCACCGGAACAGGCACATGCTTCTCGGAGTGACTGTGGCTATGGACAGGCACCGGGATCTTCTTCACTGAATGCGTGTGATGATGCACTGGTACTTTAATCGGCACGGGATGATGCACTGGAACCTTGACGACATGCGGATGCGGCACATGAACCGGATAGCGGATCGGTATCGGAATCGTTGGCCCACCTCGGAGGATGGCGGCGGCCGCTGCGAGCTTTAACAGCTTGCTACCTTCGACAAGCTGCACACAGCCGATCGCCGCTAGCACAGCCACCACAAGTAGCTTGGCATTCATCGAGGGCCTCATCCTCGAATAGTAGTATGTCCTTACTGTTCTCGACAGTTTGACGCCGACAATCCTAGAGTGAATCACCGCTGGTAGACGGTCACTAGCACACACGACACCACGATTTCGTCTCGGTCATTGTCAGTTATATAGGGTTGTGTATCTGTCAGCCTCCCCCTGTTTCGTCGGCGACGTGTGCTTTTTTAGCGCGCGCAACTTTTAGCGCTGCGCCGCCTCGCCCCCTATGATTTTTGTCGTCCAGACCGTTATTGCGTCCGCTGATATGCTTGCACAGGAAAGACTATATGATGTTGAATAAAAACAAAACAAAAACAAAGCTCTACGCTGGAGGGAGAGGGCCGGCCGCGTAACCTTGATTTGTAACACCTCCAGTCGTGATTCTATTAGATTAGACCTTTTGTTTTTATTTAATAGTATCATAGTAGTAGTAGTAATAATAGCTAGTGCCTTCCCCCTCCCCCAAGTCATGAGTCAACCGGGGGTCATTTGCTTCCGGGGCAAGCGCTATGCAAGGTAATGCATTGGCGAGGATTGTGAAGTGCTATAGACGGTGGCATTTCGTATGGCGCAAACGCCAGGTAGAGAGAGGGTGGTTAACAGAGACACATTCCCTATACCCTTACCTTGCCAGTGGTGCATAGTAAATATTACACATGGGAAAGATGCAGCCGGCATCACTCATTGCAGATTCTGGTGTACCGCTCTTACCAACGAACTGAATACTACAGGGTGCGAGGTGAGGTCTGCTTGGAAAAAACGCTACTATGCAGCAATATGCTGCCAGGAGGAACAAATACCTCCACGCTCATCTTAAAGTCCGCCGAGCTACCAGCTTCTACAATGCACGACATCGGTGAATGTTTCATGGTAATTAGGGGCTAAATAGAGTAGTCACATGGTCTACGCGACTAATACATAGGCGGCTGTCGGTGAATAGAGGACAACCAGCTTATATAATCGATGTGGGAAAGTTTTTTTTCTAAGCGAACAAATCCCTTTCAGAGTATCTGCTGTGCTTTAACATGATCATGCCATCAGTTCAAGTGATTGGGAAGCCCTAACCTAGGTATGCCTAACATGTTTGTACGTGTGCTAAACACGTCTATGTGTCCACTAACACAAGAGAGGAGGAATGCAGATAAGCTCAAAATACAGTTATGATGATATATATATTATATATATATATATATATATATATAGGTGCGTTTAGGCAATGACTGAAGTTCCGAGAATCATTTTATTGCTTTGTCATCTCTCGTCATTTGTGGATTTTTGCCAGATTTGAAGCGGTTGAAAAATCAAGTCAAGGTGAACCCGGTAGGTCCTAATAGTGGTACCTAAAGGTTTCAAGTCCGGTCACACAGATTAACATCTGAGAGTCAGCTGAATCAAAAATGTTGTTTATTTTTTTGATTTTGCAAACACGCTGTACGACACAATGTTTCGCTGAAATTCCAGACTCAGAACGATCGTCGAAGGATTGTTAAATATGAAACATCATACAGTACTGCAATATTCGTAAAACCTCGATACAACATCTAGCAGTAGAGGAACGGGCCGTCTCTGGATGGAATCAAACAGAATCCCACAAAACTTCTCAGCCGAGCTGCACACAATGATTTTCTCATAATACAAATACATGAACACGAGACGCAAGCGCACTAGATTAGAGGTCAACCGCAGTGAGGCGTGGTTATAATCGCCGCTGTTCGATGCTACACATGCGCTCGCTTGACTGCATAGCTTTTGTCCCAATCACGTAAAGCTGTGAGAAAGTATCGGGACACAGGCATTGGCTACAAATGGAACAGGTGAAATCGTTCAACGGAACAAAGGCTTTGCTGGATTTTGGATATTGGGTGATTCTCTAATGGTTTCGATAAAAGTCTCCTACCCCGGTTGTTGTGCATATGAACACAGCTTTGAGTCGCTTTAGTAAGACACCATAAAATAGATCTTTGCCTAGGACAAAAAGAACGTTTACATAGTTGCTGTGTCAGCTGTGAAGCTAGTACTATTTCAGTGTGCCTACTTTTTACCTACTTTTCCCTTCTACCTCCATTTGTTGGACCTGGAAGTGTTGTTACCTGGGGCAGGTTCGAAGGTATTTTCATTTTTCTCCAAGTCATCATGTGCCTGCGGAATTCGAACCGGAGACCCTAGGGTTGCAAGTTCTTGGCGCTACCCTACCCCACGCCCCTTGACCCACCCACTTACTGTACTGCCTGAATACGCATTATATTATAGGAAATATGATTATATACGAAATTCGAATGCCACTGGTCAGAGTGCAACCAAGGAAGGGAATGAGGCTACAGCAAGTCTATTCTTTCACATAGCCCTGTGTGCATACCCATGCATGGCACCAAGGGGATTAATAGTCCGACCCGCAAATTGTGTTGCTTTGTATCTCACTGAGAATTCGCATGACACCAACACAACGCTATGCACTCTCCATTTTGTTTAGCATCGCTCACAGTTATCTCTTTTTTATCAGCGGTATAGCGGAAGTGCACGCAGCAGGATCTATAGAAGTTGACCCCGAGGACGTTCAGAAGAGCGAGAAGGCAGTTCCCTCTCATTGGTCCCGGTAAGAACACAGTAAACGATTTGTAGCTTTTCTCTCCGCCACGAGATTCACTGTTAAAGGCATTCAACTATACTGCAAACTGACTTTTTTTTACAAATAATGTACGGAAGCCATTCAATAATAAAACAATAATAATAATAATAATAATATTTATTGTTATCAATAATAAAACATTTAATAAAATAAGGCTGATATTAATAATATGTGTAAATTAACATTTTTACGCAGTCCAAAGCCTTAAATAGGGGGTAGCCAATGATGCCAGTTTTAAAACAACTCATGTTTCAGTATTTCGTTTAATAATCGAAACAGTGCACTTGAAATTATTTGAAATGAGAGTCACTCGCAGGAGTTTCGAACCACGGCTATAGGCTTGATAAAGTGGAACACGTCGAACTATAACTGCTAAGCACATGAGAGCTCAAAGTCTACCTGACATCGAAATGAGACATGCTGCACAGCGTGGTCTGGAATTGAAGCAAGCTTACACGAGGCCAGACAGGTTTGGCATTTTCAAAGACGGCCACTAATTTTAGGATTTTCTTTTTTCAGCAGAGAACATCTCATTGCATATAATACATAAAACATCATATAATACATTGCATATACTTCATCGCATATAATACATTGCATATACTTCATCGCATATAATACATATAACATCATATAATACATTGCATAACCTTCATTGCATATAATACATATAACATCATATAATACATTGCATATAATTCATCGCATATAATACATATAACATCATATAATACATTGCATCGAGCTTTCATTGCAATTCTGCAGGGCATGGCTAAGTTCCTGGATGTAAAAAGCCAGAGATCACTTAAAAGTACATTTTCCGGGCGGACTCATATCCAACATTTAACGTCCATTGGACTGCTTTTCAGTGCTGCATTATAAGCAGCAGCGCGGAGCAATGAGGTTCAAGCTTCGCGATGTGACATATCTCTTTGAACAAAAAGGTGTATTTGCATTTGAATAAATAAATAGTAATCAATAATAATAATAATAATAATAATGTATTTGCATTGTCTTGTATTTTTACCCACACTGTTTTAGAGGCTCTCTCTCGAGGTACATAATGCGCCTCCAGGAAACTGCAGTGGTTAAAGTTTGGCTTTTGCACGACCGGGTCTTACGCACAGTCCATGCGTTAAGAGAACTCAAATTCTTGAACGCTAAGAGGAGTGTCTTCACGTGTAGAAACCCTATCCAGTCCAATCGCGTACAATAACAGTGGTCCAAGCTTGTGCTTCGATAATCAATATATATGGGCAGTTTGCGAGTTCGGGGAGGGACATGAATCCGGGACACGGTTCCTGAGATCGGTTCTGCTTGGTGTGCGCGGGTGAAGCACGTAGATATTCTGTAGATGGGTGTGACCCTGAAAATTAAGCATGAACACTTTGCACAAACAGTATAGGTTATTTGCAGGGTTGTTTGCTGGGTACAAGGTTATTTGTTGGGTTGTGTTAAGGTAACAATAGGTTCAGATTATATTTATGTACGAGGTCGAAGGAAAGTGGGGGATATTCTCAGATGGGATATTCAATTATATACTTTCATCTAAAGCTGCATCATACAGTCTTTCAAATCGCTTATATCAGAAATAAATGCACAATATAGATAAAGTTAGCATAAACCACTATTCGAATATGAACAACTCTTACTGAATTATATATATATATATATATATATATATATAACTTTGGTATATTATTCTTTTTAATCCATTATTAAAGATATTATATCTAAGATCAAGTCACTGAACACGCATATACTCAATACATAATATATATATATATATATATATATATATATATATATTATATTTCAAAGGATAACACAAAAGGACAGTTTCGTTTGGCTCAACTTAACATTTGGTTTATTTCGTCCAGACTCGACAACACCAACATATAAATACAACATTTTCACATACACTTATATGTACACTGTACATAGATGATAATGGGTAGACACATTCACACACAGGTTTGACTCGACCCATCCCAGATGGGTGTTAATTACTATCATGTGGACCTAGTACTATACATACAATTTGAACAGACACCTGTATACATTTTGGCCACATGGACAACAACGACAACTGGCTCACGCACGTCAAGTGCGAATCCGAACAGTATTTACAACAGATTTAGGCAGGATACCCAGTGAGCTCGAGATGATAGGTTTGTGCAACGGCGGAAACATTAGCAGGATATAGTAGTGGGACAGTGGTTGTAATCGATCGACGATTTCAGAGGAACTCGCCTGTTGTGCCTCGATCTGAAGCCGACACGGCTGCTTGTTATTGCCCGCAACACTGCCGCTCTTTGTTGCAACCGTATACGGCTTGCATATAAACTCGACCACGAGTGTTCTACCACCCGTGCCCGCCGAAGCCGATATCGGCGATCATACCACCATGGCCGATCTCATTGTGTCCGTATCCGCCGTCGAAGCCTCCGAAATGAAGACCGTGAAAACCGTGTCCACCGTATCCACCAAAGTCACCGAAGCTCTCGTGGCCGTGACCGTGTCCATGGCCGTGACCGAAATCATGACCGCCGTGTCCATGGCTGATCGGCAGGGCAATAGCCTTCTCGGAGTGCGAATGCGAATGACTGTGCGAGTGAACCGGCACCGGCACTGGGACGTGCTTCTCCGACACCGAGTGGCTATGCACAGGAATGGGGACCTTCTTCACCGAGTGGGTATGATGATGCACAGGAACCTTCACCGGCACGGGATGGTGGACGGGCACCTTAACAACCTTCGGATGAGGCACGTGCACTGGGTACCGAATCGGTATAGGAATAATCGGCCCACCACGGATGATCGCAGCGGCCGCTGCCAACTTCAGCAGCTTCT
Source organism: Stratiolaelaps scimitus (assembly GCA_019614645.1). Lineage (NCBI taxonomy): Eukaryota > Metazoa > Arthropoda > Arachnida > Mesostigmata > Laelapidae > Stratiolaelaps > Stratiolaelaps scimitus. Next base: position 3,520,051 of record JABWDB010000028.1, read on the forward strand.
TGCTCTCGGCGAACTGCACAACGCCGATGGCCAACGCCAGCAACACAAACGATGTACGCACGTTGAGGAACATTTTGCACAACAACAACTACTGCTGCTCCGTTGCTTCTCGACGCGCTTCCTTTTGTTACTGCTGCTCGCTACTGAGGTTTGGCGATCTGCCTCTATCGCACTGTTGTATCACTGTGTGTTCCTTCGACCACGTCCAGTAGATTGGATGATGCTGGTCGACTACGCCCCAGGTCTTAAATATCCCTGTGGGCCCTTTCTTTCTTTTTTCGCGGCGCGAACAACGATAGGGGAAGGCATTGGCCATGAACGATTCGCACGCTGGATGCTGGACAATGCTTTGAAGTTTGTAAAGTGGACTACTGCTGCTGCTGATGATGATGATGTTGCTGCTGCTGCTGCTGTTGCCCGGCGCAGTTTGCTCGTCCGCTAAGCGTATGGGAAGATTTGTCTACTGTAATGAGCGGTGAAGACATACTAAGGCTCGCCGATCAGAAAATGCAACACAAATCATGCTCTATGCCACCCAGCGAACCGCACGCACAGATAGGCATATGTGCTGATACAAGTGTTCAAGACATCCGTAATCAGCACATATATGCCGTTGTAATACCTCACGTTCATCGGGAGCGGGAGAAGGCGAAACGGCCCAAAATTGTTTGTTTATTCAACAGATCTAATGATAACGAGTGGTGTTTACTAGTTAGCGCTTCTTCTGATATGACTTGTTGCTTTGTTTGAGTAGCCGTTGTGCTGAAGATAATCGCCTTCCGCTGCGGACAATTTTGAGTAACCTTTATCGTATCAAGTATATCATTTGGTAGAACTTTCTCGATTCGGCCACCTTTCTCAATTCGTGCTATCTAACTTCGCTACGTAAATTGTCACTCGATCTATTCAAGGTGGGGGAGGGGTTGTTGAGTTGACAAATATCTGTCCCAGCGCAGGGAAAAAAAAGAATTAATTTATATTTGAAGCAAACTTGCGCCACATAGTCTCGACACTACCTGCTTCCTAGCTGTCATCCTGAATTTTGCTGACTCCCAACCCATTGCCACCCCCTGGGGCCCCAGTCTAATACATTGTGGTCAAAAAATGAAGGGCGCAGGTAAGTTTACTAGTTAAACACGTTGCAGTATTGCCCCGTGGGCTTGGGTGACTTTGTGAACACCCTAAAGATGTTTTCGTGGAAATATCGTAGTAAGTGTGAGAGCACATATGCGGTGGTTGTTATTGTGTTAGAAACAGTAACAAGCACTGCATATGCGCTCTGCAGCGTTTTGTCAATCTGCATCTAGCACATGGCATAAAAAAATTGGTCCATACTGATCTGATCCTCGCTCTGTTCATATTCTCCCGATCCAATAGGAACAGCTAAACTACAATATGGGATCAGGCCTACTAATTGTTCAGCTCGAACTACACTATTAGACTTGATTCTGACGTGCAGCTTGGTTTTTATCCGAATTACTCAGTTTTTCTTAAGAGCGTTTAGTAAATTAGGAAAGGCCAGCTATTAATACGTTGATTTTGTAAGGCTGTCAAGTTAATATGGTGGATTATAAAGAGCACCACGGGAAAAATAGAAACATGTAAAGCCCGATATGCGCAAAAAAGTACCTACGCCACGTTGAACGGAAACACGTCGTACGTTAAAAGTACTCGTTATCTTATTATATAAACAGTTTCTGCAGTTGGAATACTGAACTTTCGAAGGTAACTCGTCCATAGCTCACAATACCGTCAGTAGCCTACGTTGGCTTCTTCTTTGCTTATAATAACATTCTATGTGGCAATTACAATCGATACGCGCGCCCGACTACAATACATTAACACCGAAATACTAAAGTAAATGGTTTATAAGTCACACTTAATGACGAGGGTTCACCTCAAACGATATTTGCAAAGGGCGAGATCTGCAAAAAAGACGGAGCATTGGGGCAACGTTGGTCTTATTGACTGCATATTTCTCTATAGCGGCACAAAGGCCGTGGGCTCGCGGTGTCTTCAGAATAACACAGTTATCTCTGTTCCTAAGCGTGCCACCTTGTGCCCAGTTCATCTGATAATGAGTAGACCATTAATGATACTAATATCGTCAAGAGCAACAGTTTCATGGGAAACATAAGAGCACTTGTGTACTTCTCACACCCATCTTGGACTCTAATCTCTATATAACCGAAGCTGTACGCTCAGCCACAGTGATTTGTAGCAAAATGTTTGATATGCTTTATTATTGAGTCGAATGACTGTAGGCTCTGTCACTGCACGGCTAGATCTGAGGCAGAAATATTGCTCAGGGAGAAAAAGACCTAGGAAAGCGCCGTGCATCTCGATCGACTAATGCGAATAGATGCCAGTGTAGATGACAGTGCTTAAAGGCTCAGTCCGCACTGTAGATGACAGTGCGGACTCTCCCGAGCATGTAAAAGAGCGTCTGTTCTGTTGGGGTGGGATGCCCGGCAGATATGGTTATGACCAATTTATCTCTTAGGGGATCATTCAAGGGGTAGGTGATCCCGACGGAATCAATATTTAGCCGTAGGTGTCGAGTCCAACACTGCAGATCCTTCCAATCCAGCGGTGCTAGTGTGTTACCAGCACTTTATCCTCCTCCAAAATAAATAAAAGATCCCAAATTCGAAGCTCAATTCGGAAAACAATCTAATTATCCTCGAGACAATTAGAGCAGCTGAACCTGCGAAGAAACAATAAAGATCTTCGAGTGTGTGACATTTCTGTTTTATTTTTTCAAACGCATACTAATTGCCTTAAATTAAACAACAATTTAGCTCTCTCAACAGCTATGTTTACCGGAGCCTACCTCATGTCACCGGAGCTTATCTCAAATATGAGATAACACACTCTGAATAGTCATAGAAGCCGGTTATCAGAGTAATTTCACTTCAAATTCTCATTTATGATAGTCTCTTGTTTGATATGCCACACTGCCTAACACATGTTTGTGGATGTATGGACAAATACGCTCCGTGTGGGTCACCCCGGAACCATGTCCAAGTGGGCGTCCACATGATGGGTCCCAAATCTGGGACCAGTTCTCTCGCCCCAGATGTTAGCTGGGGAGCTGTTTATCTCACTTGACCTGAATAAGGAGAGAATATCCACAAATACCACTATATTCCACCATGAAGCCCTGACAAGGGTCGGCACCGCCATTCGAGATACAATTGCACACTGTGACGTGGGAATCGGTGAGCAGTTCAAAGAGCTAAATAATTTGCAGATATTCCTTTACAACACAATAATTACCCGCGCGCTCTTATTTCTATTAGCCATTGATTTTCTATGTGCATGTAACGTCTCATGCAGCCTGCTATAATAAAATGTGTCATATTTCGGTTGTGCAAAATGATAACGCACCCTCAGTTATCGAGTGCTCTCGCTAAATTAATTCTCGTCTTCTTGTGCTAATCAGTACCCTGTGGCCCCGCCGTTGCTGATTAATTGGCAGAAGTCGTCGCGTAGTGCAAAATTATTTACGCAGTCTATCGACGTATGGTACTAATAAGTCTAAAGGACGTCTACGAAAGATCAGCCAACAAACTACAATGCACATCTGTCGATTGGCCTCGAATTCGACCATCAGTTCTGAAGCACTCAGGCAAGAGTTAAACCTTCAGGTTTATAGATCAACAGTTGTAAGGACAATTAAGCGTTATCCGCATATCAGACGGGCGCAAATGAAAACAAAAACGCGTCTTCAACAACGCCACATGAGTGCCCGACTCAACCTCGCCCGCAGCAATATGACCAGAGACTGGAAATTGGTGAGTATTGGGGCAACGTTTTTTAAAGACTACCTTGTGGGTGCACATTTATCTACAAGACGAAAAGAAGTTCAATTTGGACGGGCTAGATGGATTTAACTGTTACTGGCATGATGTACGTAAAGAGCCGCGGTACTTCTCAAAACGCAACTTCGGTGGCGGACCGTTATGGTTTGAAGAGCTTTCACCTCTCTTGGCAGACTTCCACTCGCTTTCATCTCGAATGAACAGCGAGGACTATGAGCAGATGTTGACCAACAACCCCCTACCGTTTGGGAGCAGATTTCATCGACTGCCAATTGTTTTTCAACAGGGTAACGCTTCAGTTCACGTCAGCGCTAGTACACGTGCGTGGTTAGGACATTGAGAACCTAGAGTGGCCAGCATGTTCTCCTGATCTCAACCCGATGGAGAACCTCTGGGGCATTCTTGTCCAACGAGTGCATGCGTCAAATCGACAGTATACATCAGTGGAAGCACTAAAAGAGGCTTTGTTGGAGGCCTGGGTAGGTGTCAGCCACCAACTCCTGCTAAATGTCGTTGATAGTATGCCAAACCGAGTCTTTGACGTTATAATCAGCAACGGCGGGGCCACAGGGTACTGATTAGCACAAGAAGACGAGAATTAATTTACAGGTACTGATTAGCGAGAGCACTCGATAACTGAGGGTGCGTTATCATTTTGCACAACCGAAATATGACACATTTTATTGTAGTAGGCTGCATGCGACGTCATATGCGCTGTTCTTTGTGGTGTGCATGTTATTTGACACGTACATTAATCTGATACAGAATAAATGCCTCAGATGTGTAATCTTTGTAACGATTTGTTGAAATATCGGGGTGCGTTAAGTTTATGTTTTATATAAAAGGAAGATACATATATCAGGGCTACTGTTTTATTTCTCTAACCTCGAACTAGAATTGATCTTAGTTGCATTTTCTAAACATCGTATTTACTCCGCATATGAAGGCCAGTGGCAAACTGGCGTTGTGTTTTCACATTTCGCAATTCTCTTAATTAATTCAATCATCCTAGGCACTTTTTAAATCAGTCGAAAGAGGCGGTTTTCGTAGAAATATTCCTTATATACGTTTATTTATATTTTTTTCTTTCAGATTTATGCGGAATATGGACCAGGGTTGAACTTAGGCGTATTGTGCAAACCAGTTTTGTTTTCACAGAAAGCACATTACGAGCTCACTTTATGGCTGCTTAGGTTTGTGATTTTCGTGAATTTTCTTCGTAATGCTTTGCCAGGTTGAAAACGGCATTAAGAAAATTCGGAAGATTGTAGAGGATCCCACATCCGAAAAAGTGGACTACTGAAGGCGCACCATGTAGTTCCGGAAGCCCTTAGCCGTCCTCAGGAAATTCGCAAAGCAATCACTGTAAGATTTGGTTGGACAAATTACAATGCCTGTGGTTACCTTCCTAGACTGGCCTTGATTTGAAAGCTCGATTTTGAGCGTATTTTTAGGAAGCTTTCGTTGCAAATTTTGCCGAAGTAATTTGGTAGATCGTAGGCAGCTACTGGGGAGCTTCTGAAAATATGTTTGTATGTAGATTTTGAGGGACTAGAACGATTGCAAAGACAAACAGTTACACCAAACTAATATGGCAGTAAATATAAGCAACGGCACAGTTCCAAATCGAAGGAAACACGCTCAGGCCCCTTTGCAAGGAAGGACTTCATATGATCGCAGTTGGTGTATTACACTTCAACTAAAACAATAGACTTCCAGGTTCTTCAAGAAGATCTACCACGTTTGACAGACCCAAATACAAGTCAGTAGTTTAACATTTCTAGAAACGCCGATCATATTAATGAAGTGTACTCAGTCTGTGAACTCTGCATCTACCTCTTTCCGATACTTGGTGATAAAACCGCTGATCGGCACGTTACGCTGTACAATAGTTTAATTATCCCAAGCTGTCGTATTATTCTGTTGTTTAGAGGCTGTATTTGATGAAGCACATAGATATTTCATTGCAAGATCCATGCCAGATGTGGATCCGACTTCTTGCGTTACGTGGAAATGACGTATGTAGTGGACAAACCATCAGTGCAATGGGATTCGCACACACCGAGCCAATAAAGAGTGTCTACACACGGAAAGTGGCCCGTCTCCAAAGGCTTTAAAAAAGACTGACAAATTAAATACATTTAAGGTTCCTATAAATGGGCATCCCTTGGATCTAAATAAACGAGTGATTGAATTTGGTGCACGAATTTCATTCAGCAAATTAGAATTAAAAAATTAATTTTCACCTATTATAAAGATGATTAATAGTTCGTCTCTTATGAGATTATGGTTCGCCCAGCAGATTACCAAACAACCCGTCATTGTTATGACAGTGCAATTCGCCTTCAAACAAATGATAAAGGTTTCCTCAATATGAATGCCCTCGGTGACCTTACGTGTGAATCCAGTATTCTTCCCCACAAGGCCAGACCTCTAAAAGGGCCCACTTAGACTCGAATTAGTATTTAGAATTAAAAGGTGTCTGCGAAAATTGGGGCTTTAGGTGTTCTAAGAGATTTGCTAGAATTGATAACGAGGCAGTGGTCATAAACTCGAGCTGCAAGTCATAAACTTTGTTCCACAAATAAGAAACGTTTCTAATTTCTAATTCTAGTTTCTAATTTGTGGAACAAACTGCTCAAGTTTATGACCACTGCCTCGTTATCAATTCTAGCAAATCTCAACGAAATCACAAAAATAGAGCTATTAAAAGCACAGTAAAACGTATACAGTTCTTTCTATTTATTCAGGACAACATAAATACATGATCCTATCACAGATAGGACCACATTAAGCACGTATATACACAGACATATATACATATGTATATATAGATATATATATATATATTTATACAGATACACACACACACACACATGCACATACAATGTGCACACGGGGACCCACATACATAAATACGCACACTTCGCTAACTGCTATAGAGCTCACGTATGTACATTCGATCTGATATCGTGAGGCCAGCAGCAACCAGCTACAATCTTAGTCAATTTATATCCCAAGCAACTTTTCTCTTCTTGATCTCATCCGCTGCCCCGCCCTCTCTCTCTCTCTACCACCCATGGGCGCCGTGTCCGATCTCATTGTGGCCGAATCCACCTCCAATATCACCGCCAGCGAATCCACCATCGTGCCATCCATGCTGCCAGCCGTGGCTCTCCTCAACATCGGCGTGTCCGCCGTGGTGCTGGTGAATCGGTACATGAACGGCCTGCTCCGAGTGTGAGTGCGAATGACTGTGGCTATGAACTGGAACATGAACCGGGATATGCTTCTCCGAATGGCTGTGACTATGCACAGGAATGGGAACCTTCTTCACCGAGTGAGTATGATGGTGTACGGGCACTTTCACGGGGACGGGATGATGTACCGGCACCTTGACCACCTTCGGATGAGGTAGATGCACCGGATAACGAATCGGTATCGGGATTGTGGGTCCACCCCGGAGGATTGCTGCGGCTGCAGCCAGCTTCAGGAGCATGTTTCCATTCGCCAGCTGTACGTAGCAAGTCGCCACGAGGATCGTGACGCACAGGAGCAATTTGACATCGAAAATTGATCGGGTCATGATTTGCTGTCGCAATTAAACAAAGGCGATAATAGTCCTTTGCTTTCGTATCCTTCGTTGGCTGTAAACTGCGTGTCGCAGTTCCCTCAGTGCACTCCTGAAGACACTCCTCAACTACAGAAACACTGATAGTCCTTATATGCTAACGGCCCTTGTCTGTTCGGTTTGTAGCGGCTGGCGCGCAACGTTATCCGTGCTGCGAGAGCCTGTCCGATTACTGGCTAATCGACCTGGGTCCACTTGTTAGCTGGTCCACTCGCAATGAATATCACACTGATTTTACCGACAATATATATGCTGCCACACCCTTTCAGTTAGTTTCAGTCAGTTAGCTTCACCCGACAGGACCAAGTGGTCATTTCGTGTTACGTCTACATCCGAAGCCCCCCTGGTTGTTGTGATTGCGGTTGTCGTTGTTATCGTCGTTCGTTGCGGTTGCTCCCGTTATTATTATTATTGATGATGATTATGTAGTGTCGCCGTTCGTTATTTGGTTCTTGTTAGTATTGCAGCTCATTTTGGTTCTGTTGTCGTCGTCGTTGTGCATGCTGGGATTGTTGCTGATGTTGCCGCTGCTGCTGGTACGGCCGGAGTTGCTTCATTTCTAGTAATCTACGATTTCTACCTCGATGCTGGTGGTGGGCCGAGTAGCTAAACCTCTCCTTTACTTTTCCAAATAACAGCAACATGCATTAGCCGCGCGTTGTACTAGCGCGCGTCATGATGATGGCTATTATCGTATTACTATCACTATATGTACGTATGCACACAGACAGACAGACCGACAAACAGATAACCCACACACACACCACACACGCACACTAATCATTTCTGCAACACTGATGTTAATGATCCCAGACATGGTCGGGCCGGACGACCGGACCACCGCCGGACGTAGAGCAATCGGCGCCGACTATGATATAATACATTAAAGTGAGGCGAATCAGCAAAGTCCTTGACAGCAATTCCGTGCGCGTCTGTATCAAATAGCAGCGACTGGGTATGGGAGTATTTGCTACAGTTACATATGTTGGACGCTTTGGTTTCTAGCTTGCGCTACAACAACAACAGCAGCGGGGCAAATTATCGACACGGGAATGTAGAGCATTGGCGGGGACACCAGCAACAACAACAACAGCAGCAATAACAACATCAGCAACGCTTGTTGTACATGTACACAGATCCTGAACGGGCGAGTATTTCGCGGTACGTGATTCGTTTTGCTTTTTTCGTGCATGTAAGGGCGATTTATTAAATGACCGCACCGAAAATCCCGCATTCTAAATTTGTCGGCGTTTAGTTGAATTTGTGTACTGCTTTTCGGGATAGTTCCCAATAGATTTGTGTTTCTTTCTTTTCTTGGACTTTTCAACACGCAGGTCTGAGTGTGTCTGAAGAGGGGATAGTGGAAAATCGAACAGAAATGGAACACAACATCAGAGTTTTGTTTGTCTTCCAAGGGGCTGGTTCACTTTTAATGAAAATCTTGTAGTTAGTCAATAGTAACTCAAACATTATGAAAAAGGCAAATATTTACGAAGTGACGCAAGGAAGATGGAGAGCAAAGACCGACGAAGTACGTATGGATCGTGAAACAATGCGTTGAGAAATTGGCGCAACCTTGTGTCAACCTCTAGGGAAAGGTTCAGTAAGAGACAAACCTTACAACATTGTAAGGAGCTGGTGTTGAGCTATATGAGCTTCATTTTTGAAGACCCCGCGTACAAAGAGAACTTTATTCGATAAGTAAATAAATAACTCGGGTGTGCGGTTTATTTAACTACACATAGATCTGTGAAGATTGGATACCTAGAGAGATTTCAAACTAGTTTCTATAAATGATTACGAAGATTTTCGACACCTTGGGCAGGCCCGGCCCACACACAGCCAACCTACCGAAAGGAGTCGGTTTAAACTTAACTTTCTGCTAACCATATGAACTAAATGTTATATAGGCATTATAAAATATTTTTGATTTGCCCAATCGACCAACAGAGAAGATATGAATTGACATAAAAACGGACAGTCAATTCACATGAAAGCAGTCATTAATTTTTCATTATTTTACCTCTCAAACGAATTGTCCTAATATAGCCAGATACATTTAGTCTGAAACAGTTTGACCTGGTCGAGCTATCATACATACACATGACATACTAAAAACGAAAGGTCCAAAGATTATCAGGAGTGTTCTAGTATGTGTGGAATAAGTAGTTGCTGTGAGTTTTACGTGAAAGATTTCCTCAAGAAACTAAAAGTGAAACTCGAAATCCGGACATATTTGTTCACGAGATAGATTTTTGCCCAGGAGAAACAAAACGATTTAGTTAGCCTGACGCACTATTTTTTGGCCTTGTGACTCTAAACAAGATTCATTCATTTATTCACCTTTGTTAGGTAGCAATATAACAGCATGTATAAAGATAAATATAACATCAATATGTCACCATAGGGGGTAGGTAAAAACTCTCAAGTATCACAGTTTTTTAAGTACGTGTATATATATATATATATATATATATATAAAATCAGAGTTTTTAATATTAATACATATATGTTTGAATAAATTAAGAAATATATAAGATATAAAACTATATATATATAGAGAGAGAGAGAGAAGGTATTGAGCGCCGTTCATGCTGGTCATCCGCTGCTCGACGATCTCGCCAGGTTGTTGAGCTAAGTGACGTGCTGGCAGGTTGCAGCATGGTATCGCAGGCACGAAGCGTTCTACACACAGAACATGATGGAACCCGTGCGCCGCAAATTTTGTCACGATGTGACGATTTGCACGTTTTATCTGCTTTCAGGTCGAGTCTCTCATTTTTGCCCGTATTGGACAGGTCTGGGTCGGCCTCCGCGATTTGTTTTCTCACCTGCGACAGCACTCTTTGTAGGCCTCGTTGGCACTTTCAAACATGTTGTTATAAATATAATAAGGGCCGTCGAATATATATAACAATATATTTATACATGTTGTTATTTTGCTACCTAACAAAGGTGAATAAATAAATGAATTGAATTGACCCTAGGCAAGATAATTGCATGGATATCGAACAGTGCACTTTGTCAACCAATGATCGTGTCATGTTCAACATTTGACATCCAATATGTGTGTTGTACAAATGTTCCATTTAAAAATGTTACCTGGAATCTCTGTAGGCCTTATCTAGTTCAAGTGTCTGCAAGAGAATATATCTCTGATTCCTCAGCTAGTCAAAGCCAGCTAACAATTCTTTTCTTCGACTTTTTTCTCTCGAAAATCTGCTAAATACATAAAATCTGAATCCAATTTCAATTTCCCGTACGAAACAACTGTGACCATCCTGTGATCGGCTTAAGCTTAGCTTCGAAGTCGTAGCCACGTTCATCTAGAAAGAATGCATCTCTCTGATCTGTGGAACATCTCTCTACGACGAATACAGTGTCTTTCTATGCTTGCTGGTTTCTATGGACACACTCGCGCCACCATATTTAATGTTCCATGTTGGGACAGATTCAAAATCAACACGAACACCCGCCGACTGTAAAACACCCGCCTCGACAGCAAGGCAAGGCATACGAACGTGTACAAATTAATTTTACCTAAACGACAAAATATCACAGCAAAGCAAATCTTTATTTAATTTTGAGGTAGTTTTAAAAGCAGCCATGCTTCGACTTTCAACTGCTGCTCTTAGAGATATATGTGCCTGTGTAAAATGGCCATTAAAGCTATCTCACGCACATTATATCTGACGTAATTTCTCAACAATTTTAACATTCCCTGCTACAAATTACACCAGATGATTTTTTTTATAACACCGCTCAGACACTCGCCAAATTTCAAGGCTATTCTGTTCCGATCATTGTAAGACGACTGCGCTGGCCGATGCTGCGGCACAGTCGAAATAAAGCCATTGAGACAAACAGCCGTGTTAACACTGCTGGCGCCGGCAAGCGAATAGCCAGTTCAGTAGTCCGAGGTGGCGGGATTGCTAATTTTTATATGGTTCGTTTGTTCAAAGTTTGCTATTAATATCGTATTAAAGCGTTCGCATTTAATAAATAACTACGTTCACATATCGGATTTTAAACCAAAAAAAGAAAATATTCATAGCAGAGCGTGGTTTCGATCCACGGACCTCTGGGTTATGGGCCCAGCACGCTTCCACTGCGCCACTCTGCTCTACACACGAGGCGCTGACCAGTGCAAGGATCATCTAATTAACTGTTCAAAAAACTGCTGAAAACACAGATGATAAGTTATGAATGAAGACAATATTTATTGTACGGTTATTAAACGTAGAAGGACAAATTATTAGACATAATCCACTAAAGTAATATGTATCCACAAACTCCTGGTGAATGTAAAAATAAGCTTGTAATTAAAAGAAAGTGGTAGAGGTCCAGTAAACTTCACAGAGAAATTATCGGGCGAACCTTTAGATTTGAGCGTCGACTTTACGTAGACCGGTGTTTTTGAATGATGATTAAGTAGTAGCTATCTTTAGATCGTCAACAAAGGCGGGGACAAAACCCGTCAAAATCAGGCAAAACTTGAACACTGCTGAAATGTGGTAATCCCTTTGTTTAACACTGAGACATTTTAGGATGATACAACTCGCGGGTACTGTTTGTATCTGCCTGATCGTTTTTTGATTTAGCTAAAATGAAGATAGGCGTTCCTTGCAAAACTATCTCTCACTCATAACGCATTGTCGAATAGTGGCGCCGTCACCGACAATAGCGACTAATCTATACGATTCACCAAGTGCCTACGAATAATTCAAAAATGCAAAACCAAATTCATTGAATAAGAAGGTTTTTTTTGTTTATTTCGTAAAGAAAACATAAATAGAGCAAGATACAAGCATCTCTCATCGCAGATGGAGATTTACATGGATTCACGTTCACGTGGACATTTCACACACGTGCACACACATATTTATATATATATACAACATGCAGAACTGGTTGACATGCACAAGCTAACGGTCACACCCATATACAGCTTCCATCTCTCTCTCTCTCTTAGGTCCTTATTCCATAGTATTATTTCATCGCGGCTGATTGGCTTTGTTACAACTGCGATGCGACCTTTTGGCGACACTGCCTACCACCACGAACGTGCGTCAGCTTACCCATTATCATACATTTGCTATCGTAGAAGAATCAGCCACGCTTGTCAAAAGCGAATCGGTGTTCGCTTGCCTTGCACACCCTTGACAATATCGATCACTACACCCCCGCGAGTTGACGTCCAGGCACATGCCTTGGACGCATCCGCCTGATGCACAACCTAACCCATCTACCTACGTTGCATGATCGTCCTCCCGGTGTCGCTCTCATCATTTACCATTCATCGCTGTCATCGATGTCAACGCTACCAATTATGTCGTATCCACCGCCATAATGGACGTTGTGCTTCCCACCATGATGATGGTGGTGTTCGTCCACTGGCAGGTGGAGCTCTTTCGTTGAATGTGAATGCGAGTGGCTATGAGTGTGAACGGGAAGCGCAATAGGCACATGCTTCTCGGAATGGGTGTGGTGATGTACGGGCACTGGGACCTTCTTCACCGAATGCGAATGATGATGTACCGGCACTTTAATCGGCACTGGATGCTTCACCGGCACTTTGATCACTTTCGGATGGGGGACATGCACTTTGTATCGAATCGGTATTGGAATCGTCGGCCCGCCTCGAAGTATGGCAGCGGCAGCAGCGAGCTTAAGCAACATCTCGCCCGAAACGATCTGAACACAGCCGAACACCACGAGTACCGTCACGAAGAACAGCTTGATATTCATGAATGGTACAGCCATTGTTGTGTGAGCGTTGCTCGTCAGCTTTCGCGATATCGTCAATGGGGTTAAGCTTGAACAAGCGGATCTTCTAGTGGTCCACTCTTTACACTCGCTAAGGCTTCGATTCGTCTCCACCCACTCCTTGTTAACGCCTCCAATAGCACCGTCACCTTCGGCGCCGCAAGCGACTAATTCACCATCTGTGTAACGAACTATATGTTGTCTAACAATATTTGATGGGTTGTGGCTTACAACTTATATATATATATATACATGTCCGATACCCTTTCTGATCAGATGAACGACAGCACTAAACACTTACTTAAGAAAAAAGTTTAAACAAATTAGAATATAGCTGATTTGATTGCTTCATTATTACATTTATTATTAGTGCTATTTTTATTACCATTTTCAGCTTTAGCGGATTTAGCAGCTGACGCCTACGTGCTGTTACTTCGTTGATCTACATTTACTGATATCTATATATTGTCTCAGATGGTGCCACCGTTAGTTATTAGACCTTGGCCCAAGATGAAACTAAATCATTTCATCTGGCGGTACAATGTCGCTTACACAAGCGCTTTACCGACAACACAGCAACAACTCAGGCAGATCTGAGTTACAAATCAGTCTCACACTGATAGACTTCTGTATTGTAACCACCACTAAACGATTCACCCGGATCACTTATCAAATTAATGCTAAATACGCGTTACAGTTCTTAATTTCGAATGATAGTAATAATAATAATAATAATTACACTTGACACAATTTTCGTTGAAATAAGTAGGTGTTCAACTCTTCTTTAACGAACTCTGTAGATTTTACGTCCGTACAAGGTACAATGCACTAGCCGTAGTGAAACATTGAAATTCTAGCATTGGTAAATAAACTCAAGCAATGATAAGCACAACATTTACTAGCTAACTATGCATGCATTTGTCGTATTCGATACCAAGGGACTAAAGCATTACTCATATTGTAGCTCGATAAGGTATTGCATCTTGAAAGGAAGAAACGCACACGTCGTATTCGACATTATACGTCAGACGAGGATGCTACAGATGGCAGAAAAAGTTGTGTTTTTTTTATGTAAGCAATCGTTTATCCGTGATCTTTAGAGTCTCATGTCTCCTGCAGGACTGATCGGTGTTTTGCTACATACATTAGCTTACTTATGATTGATGGGGCGGAAAGAGGTCATGTGTGAATTTTAACGAATCGACAAGTATGAGCATTAGAGCATGAGAAATTATTTAGAAAACTCTTCGTTCGTAAACCTCCCCCAAAAGTTGATTACAATCAAACAATCTTCCTATGACGAACACCACGCCGCGACAAATCATTTGAAAAATGATGCGTCCCATACAGATGTTATATTCGACCATTTGTGAGCGCATTTTTCTAATGCGATAACGTAACTCGTGTCAGAGCATTCACCTGGTCTATGTTTGGCCTTTATACTTGAACTCTATGTCTGTTGAAAATCGATCCATGCAGCAACACACTCTCCCTCGTGTCACTTCTCTTATTATCGATGTAAAATATGGGAGAATTTCACACGTATACCGTGAGATGTTTGAGTTACTCCTCTGTTTCCGTAGGAACACAGTAAAAAACAGTGAAATCTGTTTCAAGTGCTTGGTTTTCTGTTTTGACATGGTCGCACATTTTGGCTTGACGCTGTTGTGTTTGTCCAGACGTTTGCCTTGGATCAAATCGTCACGTTCAAGTCTAGTCAGCGCATTTAGGTTACACCCTCTAGTAAATAGCGATCGAATATTTTCAGCAACTTCAGACATCTACTGCTGGAGGATGTGACCAAATATTTTTTATATTAGGTCGTCGACATTTGAGGCAAATTAAATCCCACGCATGTCTAAGGTTTCTATGGCCACCAAATTATAAAGAAAAATCGAGATATTTGCCGTTGTATAAATATACAGGTTTACAAATATACGGCACAAATAGCAACGACAGATGTCGGTGTCATTAAACGATTTGGCACTACGGCGTATGCCAGATAATAAGGTCCAACGGCAGATAATGAAAGCTGTATCTATTTTTGGAGCCATGTAAATGCTCCAAGTTCAACCGAAATAAAACAACACGCAAGTAACTCCTATAAATTCTTCAACAAAGAAATGCAATAAAATGCATCATGCCACTCAAAAATCGCCCTTTTCCCGTAAGATCTACCCATTCTATGCCTCTCGTTGAACACGGTTAAGTGTCCTTCCTCAGGCTTCCGGTTCGATACCTTTCGATAATTAACAATCCCATAGAGAGGTCTCACACAACTAGAAAACAAATTCTAAAACAAGCATTCCTATACGGACGTTTTCCCGACAAATGGTCTAATTTATGCAACGTATTTCGACAATTGTTTAGATATACTTCGGGGTTCACATACGACTCGCTCCTGAGGCGTCAACAGCGATAGCTCGTTGTCGAATACTACATCATCTGCTCTCTAGAACTGACCCCTCTACTATACTATAACGCAGCACTAACGGAATGATCTTCAGATGTAGCATTTTCTGGAAAAATTCAGTATCCTGTCGGCATGTAGCCGCCTCGTCGTGACACGCTTACGAGTTGTCCCGTCTTTCCCGTACACGAGGCAGGGCTAACTATGGCGACTACTCATCAATGATACGATGGAATACCTAAGCCAATAGGACCAATTAACGTGAAAGCTGTCGTAGACCCCCAGCAAAGACAGCTTCTGACCATCTATTCACCTCCTCGGTCCACCGACCCGACAACAGATAAACACAGCTACCATTTTCGTGACAAGGTCGTCACTTAAGTTTCATAACTGTTGAATAATAGATCCTGCTGCTGCTGCTGCTGCTGCTGCTGCTGCTGCTGCTGTTATTGTTGTTGTTGTTGTTGTGGCGGTGGTGGTTGTTAAATCTTCTTATCTGATAACTGAAATTACAATACATGCATTGCCTACGGTGGTATCATACACAGGCAGCCAGAGGCGTCACCCACCAGAATTAGCGTTATGTTTAACATTGTTTTCTTCATCTTCTCACCTCGGCTATTGCGCGCCGGAACATGGACAGCACTTTCTTCTCTCCCTCTCGGTGTGAGATGTCGGTAAAATGTGTAAGTACCATGTATTATATATCATTATTATTATTATAGTTAACATGAGATAGAATTGGCAACTCCTAGCGGGTCTAAACGCCGCTTCGGGCGGCCCACGCACAAGTCAGCCACGAGATATATTCGAGCATCGCAGCACGTAGACTTTAAGCTGACGATTTACCCGCGTTATCACAATTGCTACCACCACTGTTCTTATTGCTGCAGCCGCTGCTGCTGCTGCTGCTGATGCTGCTGTCAGATTGCCGCTCTCGCCTCTGCTCCCGAACAATGGAAGTTGTGGCTCCCGATAGTGCCGGTATCGCAACAAATACCATCAATCTGCGCCTGTGCAATCTGCGGCTCGTTGTCTGCTCCGTTGTGGCGCGTAAAAGGATGACCATTTCTAACGACAACAACTTTCTCCATTATCTGTCTTCGGCGATCCCTGCTCAGGCGGAATAAAGAATTACATGTTATAGCGCTTCATCCACTATGTGCGATACATTTCTCTTAGCAGTAACTTGTGTCACTCATTTGGCGCTGGGAGAAAATTGCCCCACACGAATACACATATGTATGTACACACATACACACACGTCCCACTTATCTTTACTGTATACGACATCTGCTCGAATTTGCCGGCCATAGGCGGCTGAGGGGCTTCATCGTTGACGGGCAAGGTGCGCGTGGACGGACGCTCGTAGCAGCCATTAGCTCCTGTGTCTCTGGTTAAATCCGAAGTGGTGTGTGGTGTGTCGAGACGAAGCGGAGCTGGAACCCCGTCTCCACTAGTGCTCTATTGTCGCCGCCGCCGCCAAACTTAGCACTTACAGCCCACAGCGCTGTTTTTTTGTGTTGTCTCAATAACGGCTGTTGCTACTACTATTAAGTACAATACTTAGCGGTGACACACGCACAGATCATTGCGACAACACATATAAAAGTGCAATACAGAGTTAAATAAAGACATATACAAGTGACAACAATTTGGACTTTATTTCTAGGTGATTGTCTAGCCGTAATGAATTTATATTTAGACTAAGAGGAGAAAGACGAATGAACGAAGTCAAGGTTGTGCCGGTTTCGTTCTGTTATTCTATATAAATGTACACATATATATATATATATATATATACGAGGTGTTGTTACTTCAGCCATGCTTCTGAGCTATAATGCTTTCGTATTAGTTCACACCATATGTGAAGAGCCGGGATGACGAGGTGCTTGCTGAGAGTACTTGGAACCCTAAATTCAAATCCCTAGTGCTACACGTTTGTCTCGTAAATAAGTATCTTCTATATCTACTTATGTGTAAATGTTTTTTGTAACAATTCTTGTAGCAACACCTCAAATTGATGCAACTGTTAGATTTTCTTGTGCCTCATTCACTTGATGATAGGAATCACCGCGCAAAATTATATCAGACAAAGAAATTATATCACAGGGAATTCAAGCTCTTGAAAAATAGATACATTGATTACAAACAAAAAATAGAAAGAAATAGTCGTGGTTTGTTGTAGAAAGATGCTGGCATCTGTTGTCATTTGCTCCTTCGAAAATCGAGCAACTTCTTCTGTTCAAGTCGCTGCTATGGAAAAAACAATGAGGGGTCATTGCGAACAAGCAGCACGCGAGATTGGCACGCGATATTCTAACCATAGAATACAACTAGACAGCGCCTAGAGCTTTTGCAATAACTCGGCTTTTCATATTCTATATAGCGATGTATTGTATTAGCAAATCGTTTGGGCTTTTATGACGTAAAACCTACAGCTTGTGGGAAACGACTGTAAGCTTAAGTCGCACGTATACATATATATATATATATATATATATATATGGGGTGATTTAAAGACACTGGGCTGCGCGTTTTTGACGAGTCAGCAAAAGAGCAGTTGTGTGCTCTCTTCATTTCTCACTTCTTTAAAAAAACCAGTTGCAACGCGACTTGTTAATCACCCTGTATGCATAATGATTTAAAGTAATTGCAAGTGAACAAAGCAGCGACGACACAAATCTAATTAACAGCTTTACCAGGCATTGGTACGTCATGTATATATATATTAAATAGTTGCGACATAGGAGGCGTACAAATCAACGACTGCCACCCAGAACACGCACACACAAACACCCTTGCTCACGATAACAAATCTACAGGGTGTTCAATAAGTTTCGCAACCCTTCGGCACTGCAGCGAGCATACAACGACACTGCAGAATGACTAAGTCGGAAAAACGGTTCGATGTGTAACAGTTTCACTCTTGCTTGTCAATATTGCTATTATTTCAACGACGCTCACGATGGCCATTAGCACCCGGCGTCCGGTGAAGATCGCCGAGATACCGGCGATACTCACGAGCGAGCACAAAGGCAGGCGGGCAATATCAATTGCTGGCGTGGTATTGCAACTAACACAGTCAGCAGTGGCACTTCGAGCGACCAACACAACAACGGGCTAAGGTATCGGGAAGCGAAAGAAGAAGAAAGAGGAGGAATTCGATAGAAAATACGCGTAGCCGCTGGAGAAAAGCACTCGGCTCTTCTATAAGCACAATGAATTTAAATATGTCAGCAGCGGCCACAACGTCAATGGCACCTTCGGCAGTTACATCGAAGATATTTGCTTGGTTGATCGGTCGGTCGGTCAGTTGGCTGCATTGGTCCTTCGTCGTCCGGGGGGAGTTCCCTCGTGGAGGTAGCTACCTGGTGGGGGTGCGGGTGGCTGTCGATTTGTCGTCCTGCGTCCATAAGGCAGGGGGTGCGCTCAGCCAGCGATCAGCATCATGCCACCCCCTATGAGATGATGGTCGTACCGATGGGTGTGTGTGTGTGTGTGTGTGCTCTTGTTTAGAATGTCTGTGCAGAATTCTCTGCATGTAATAATTCTAATGCTAATGCTAATAATAATAATAATAATACCAGCAATTGCAACACCGCCAACCGGTGTTTGCTGTTGCTGCTGCTGCTGTTGTTGTTGTTGTCGCTCCATTATTCAATCGCTCCAAAATATCGGCTGGCTTTCGAGCTGGATGCCTGGCCGGTCTGATCTCCCCTCACCCATTTTCTGTTGTAGTTAATTTGGTGGCGTCGGCAACAGCCGCCGCCGCCGCGACCGCCACTATCGTGCTTATTCACTATTTGACCGTCATAAGCGTCATAGACGAAACGCGCCACGGCCGCCGGAACCAGGGGACGACTGAACGGAAGGAAAGCGACGGCCGCTCTGTAAAGGGAAGGGCTAAGCTTCGAACGCCAACGCGCGCCCCACCAGTGACGTGTCTCGCCGGGTCCGGACCCGATCGGACCGGACCGCGTCAGCTCGACCCACCCCCTCGGTCGGCCTCCGCTTCCGAACCTACTTACCTACCTGGCCGTTGTTCGGAAATGGGTACGGCTTCGTGGTATGGCTTCAACCCGCTGATCGCTTGCCGCCGTTCGGCCGGCGTGACAACAACGCAACCTGTCCCGATGCTAGCAGCCATTCTGCCGCTGCGGCTGGTGAAATCGCATTCGAATTCGCTGCCACAGATCTGTCTACTAAAGTGGCGAACGGACGAGCGGTCGAATGGTCGCCAAATTGATCGGATCGGCGTGTGCTTGCTATGCGCGGACTGCGCAGGCGAAAACGTATAAGATCCAACAAAGTGGCGGACAAGAAATCAAGCAACAATCCGCTTTTCATCGGTTCCTTACTAAGCTACTCGTTAGCCAGCTGGCGAGCTAAATAGCAGCTATACAGCGCCTGATGGCGGATACAAACGAATGCCTGCAATGAATTATTACTATTATTATTATTATTGTATAATCTTACATGGGCACGTCACAGCTTCGTCACCTGTTACGTGATCGTACAGCTGCTGCGGAGTGGACAAAGAGCTGTGGATAGCCGCCGAGAACACAGATGCTTTCGGTCGATATAACAGCTAGCAAAGGCACGGGTGGATGAAACACTACAGGTGAATGGTGCAACTAACGATGAAAATACAATACAATGTAGCGTAGCCCAAAATGGTACCAGTAGTGGTAGTAGTTGTAGTAGTGGTAGTAGTGGTTACTGTGGAGCATAATATCACTCTATTATTGGTGATACGCCGTCGTTCGCAGTTTACAACTGGGCTGGGCGCTCAGCGAACAACACTCGATGATCCGGTGCGTCCACGCTGATAATGATGATGTCTGATTGAAAATCAAGGCGGACTACGAGCGAACGGTGCTAGCCAGATGCCGCAATGGCCGAGTCGGAGCCGGCTAGACCGCTCCCGATGGTGGTCCGCACGTCAACATCAAGCCGATAACCGATCGCAATGGACGCTCGCAGCTGCAGTGGTGGCGGTGATGGCGGCTGTACACGCACTTTGAATTGATGAACACGACTATCCAAACAACGGCAGCAGCGAGTCACGATGGCGAACGCTTCGCGTCGTCAACCAACCTGAGTAGCGGGTAGTCTATTTGTGTAAGATGAAAATGAAATAATGAATTTGTCACGTTGACACCTCGGGGGGGGGGCTGGAGGAGCGCTGTTGCGTACAGGATTGATGAGAATTAGCAGGAGGAGGAGAAGCGGCGGAGGCAGCAGCAGTAGCAGCGACAATATCAATAATAGCTGCAGCGTAAGCGCAGAAATCCCGAGGTAAAAGTGGAGCAAAATAGTGGCCATTTTGCCGGTGTCACCAGCTGTCGGCGTCCACCGGCGATCCGATAATAGTCGAAGTGACCAGCGTTGGATGCCATCCGAGGGGTCGTCAAGGTGATAAAAACGCCAATAACGACTGGATGTCGATTCGGACCAGCCATGATACTATAAACACCAAGAGGGATTTAACAGTACAGTGTGATACAAAATAGAATGAGTAAAATGAATAACAAGTGTTCCTTATGGACGCGAAAAGCGCAGGGTTTTCTGACGAGCGATGGATCTATTTCAGGTACGTGGAGACGATTCGTGGCTAGATGATCCAATGGTGGCCAATGGATTCCAATCGAGCGTATATTCATACATACGAGAAGAAGCTACTCATAGACGATGCTACCCCTTAAGCTTGCCGTTGCGCTGAGGGTCTGTGACCTCTTCTCGTGGAATGAATGGCCAGCAGTGATACAGCTTCAGGCTGACTTGTTCCTAATGTCAATGAAGTTTACCCAGGGGCAAAGTATGCCACGAATAGAACAGAAAGCCACCACTGTGTGTTATTATTGCAATTAACAGAGAGTTCACAGAGTTCCCTGTATATACTTACAGAAGCAAGACCAAGTACAGCTCTAGTAGCAGGTAGCTAAAGAGGCAATATAATCGTATAACGCAACCGCGAAACTGCACTAGCAATATATTGTAATGTTATTTTTAACCAATCGAGAGCGGCAGTCACTAAACAAAACCGTTCAAGATGTGCTCAATATGTAATACAATAGAGATCGTGTGGTTTATTGATAGAACTGCAACTGTTACATCGCTTATGTCCTCGTAGTGAGGCAAGAGACTTCCATAGCGCTTCCACAGTTTTACAGCTACGGAGACTTTTGTTGCAAATGACAGAAATTGACCCATCACATTTATTAGCTTGGCTACCACATGAATCATCCTAATATCAGCCGCCTCATGGAGTTCATTTATGGACCCTGGAACAAACAACGAGTGTCAATAACAGTGGCATTTTGTTGGCAGATACGTTTCAGTAACCTTAGAAACGCCTGGTATCGGCCTAGCTCCCGAAGCTTCCGGTAGTGCCACGGCTCTTGCGCAAGTTTCCAATGAGAAGGTCGGTCCGTTCTATGTGTACACCCCTCTTCAACACCATGTCCCCCTGTGCACATGTCTTATGTCGAAGATTTCGGCGTTCAGCCTGCCCTCGAGGGCTCAACTTCCTTCGTACTCTCCTTAATATTGTGGAATGAAATTTCCGCCGTCATAGAACTTTCTGGTCACTTCCGAGTTAGACGTACGCTCTTGTTTGGAATATGAGGCTGCTGGAGGGCTCGGAAATTGTGAAAGCTTAACCCGCTAGTTAAGTGAAGCATCTATATGCCTGAACGCAATCAAATGCACAGCATTTCTTGCAGTAGTAAAATTAAATGCCTTCTAGCAGTATGTTGTTAAAGCCATACTTGACTTTCGTAGGTTCGAATATGAAACCCAACCGATAAAATGTATCAACCATTGTTTAAAAATATTTTACACTCATGTACAAATCGCTCGTACTTAGAATATTAAGGGAGATGTCTACAACATTCGAAGACATGGCGATGTAGACCCATCAATTTTTAAGCTGTTTCATTTTAGTTATCAGCAAGTGTATATTGCGCTAATAAGTGCAATCACCTATGCTTTATGATACTTCTACAAAAATGAGACATTCCTGCTTCGCAAATAGTATCAAGTTCTCAGTGGTCGTTCGCAACTGAAAACAACATTCAAATCGGGGGCATTGGTGGATAAATTTCAATATGATAGCGAGAGCCGTGATGTTCTCAAGATGCTCTATGAGTTTTATTTTTGGTCCATGGACCAGGAGGATGGATGGCACAGGATGGAATAACGGGCTGTAGGATGCCAGGTCGCACAATGATAAAGCTCTTGCGAATCGAAGCACACTCACAGTATGTGGGTTTGTCGATAACGCTACTGGCTAGCATAAGGGGGATTCAAATTAATAAGCTGCCTATAGTCGTTTCAAAGACGAAGGACGATACCCTTCAGCCAAGCAACCATATTCAATCAAACAACAACTTGTGAA
The DNA here is from genome assembly GCA_019614645.1 of Stratiolaelaps scimitus. Lineage (NCBI taxonomy): Eukaryota > Metazoa > Arthropoda > Arachnida > Mesostigmata > Laelapidae > Stratiolaelaps > Stratiolaelaps scimitus. The sequence continues at coordinate 3,543,084 of JABWDB010000028.1, forward strand.
CTGGAATCTAGCCGAAAAAAATAAATAGAAGAACGTATCTGAACGGATTAGAATTAGCTGCAGAAAAGGCTGGCAAATTAGCAGCATCTGGCCGAATGAATTAGTTTTTGTGAAGAAATAGGATATAGCCGAAACAGCCAACTTGCGATTTACGGCTACCACTCTACAGTATTTTTCGTAACCCGCTAACGCTCAACTGCGCGTTCCGATTATTATTATTATTATTATTATTATTGGTTGAATCCGTGTCAGCCTCTTAGTGTAAGCATACAGTGAGTGCAGCTGCAGTTAGCGCGCACAGGTGGGAGATTGTTACCTGACCGCTGTTGCCGTTGGTGATCCATATCGGTCGTTGTCGTCGTTGTCGTATTCACGCTGTCAAAGCAACGGCAAGCCCATCAAACAGAACTGGCTTCGTTGGTTAGACGGGCAGCTCAAGAGTTAAGCATGCATGAGCACCACACGGCCTGATGTATGTGACGCTGGCTCCGACCGTGTCGTTATAGGGCAGTTTACTTTGTGCGATGCTGTGGCTGCCAGTTGCTGTGATGGTCACGGTGCCGCCCTAGCACCAACAGCCACCGCGCGCAATGGCCCACGACTGCGACAGGCTGACAGATGGCTAGATACAAATAGCACAAATGAATAGAACAACAAGCACAACAACAGGCGGCTTTAGTACAGCGATGCAATTCTCGCCTCGGGCACAGAACTGCTGCTACTCGGCTCGTTGGGTTAGCGGCATCAGCTGCCGCACGGACAATGAACCTTTTGCTGCTATTTCTAGTTCAAGTGCAGACAAACTACCAAGTTTCCAGGACATCGGACTTTGAATGTTGGGCGTAGAAGAACGTATGTGTGTTTACATTTCCCACCGTCTTATATATATATATATACATATATATATAGAGTTAGACTTACTTTGATGAGTTCCCAGGCACTTAATGAAATCTCTCTCTGTCCCGTACAGTGTAATAGATATGTAAATAGTTACACTGCAATATATAGCGCTAAGCAATGCATTTTACGAAGGTGCTGAGTAACTATTGGTCCTTACCCGAACAATTAACTTGATCTACACGATTTTCACTTTACGACTGACACCTTTCTAACCAAATCCGACAATATCCGAAATGTAGAATGCAATGCGTCGAGGCACATATAATGGGTACTAGATATTAACTCTGCCGGTATTACGTCGCTCTCACCGCAGGATCGTTTTAACTTATCAGCCATTGAATTCTACATGTCGGAATCCGATTTGGTTTGAAAAGTGTCTGAACTGGAAAATGTCCGTTTTAAAGTAAAAATGGTATATATATATATATATATATATACGAGAGTCATATAATCTGCAAGATTCTATTCTTGAACGATAGAAATCTGAGACTTATTATATGCCATGTGCGCTTATATAAAAGAATATCATTATTTAAGTATTTTTCCTTCAATGATTTGGCTCAAATGATCGAGAAGCGAGAATGCGATTTTCAATTCGTGTAGAGAAAACAAACTGCCTAAATTACACAAAAAATTAAATATTGCAAAACATCAGGTTGACACAGTTGTGAGTTAGACTAAACCAATCTAGTGGACCGAGAATGATTTCGATGAAATAATCGCTAGCATCGAAATTACGATAGATCAAGTCGATCAATGGCAAAGAGCAAAGTGCGGGATAAAAACTTACTATTCTTGATAATAGGTCGTTCTCGTAAAGGTAAAGGTTTATTGGTTTAGGGAAATAAATAAACGCAAACTTATCCCCTCCTACTGCCCTGGAGAGTGGTCGACTTTTGTAGGTGAAATATAGTGTCCCTAGATGTAGCTTCTGTCATGACAGAAATGCGTCCTGATTCAGATTGGCCGTCTCATAAGAGATTCGTCGCGTCAGAGCGCAGAAAAGTGGCTCCAATCAGAGCGTGGTTAGTTCATTCAACCGGTGCGTTTGGCATTTGGCCTAAGTTAATTTATTTAACCTCAACGTTAGCACAGCCACTATACAGTGACAATTTTCTTGTAGCTTTGTAATGATTGCAAAGTGAATCGAATGAATTTTGACCTTCGTGAAATCTTCTATAGTGTATTTCAGCTGATGTCCGACAACGTCACAATGGTCTACACAGGACTTTGTGCTTGACTAAGTAATCGAATTGGCGAGTGATAATAGAAGGTTGAAGACGAATAATCGAATTTCGAAAGTCGCCATGTTTTAACGGCGTCAGCAAACATCTCGTCCCTGAACCAGAACTCCTGGAGAGAACTCCGAACCCGATTGTACCTGACCAGAACAAAGCTCTGGTACCCGGCGTCCAATCCTAATCAATTCTTATCTCTATAGACTTTTCACATATGCACTATGTAAGGTATGCAACGGCCAGCAAGCGGTCAGCTATGATATAACTACCTGCAGCATACTGCAAGATATCATATGTTGATGCAAATCTTGCTGCCTATCTGCGTTCCCGTTTTACCTTGGGCAGCGATTAAATAGTTTTCGCTCGGCTGGCAACAGGCTGTTAACCCGTGACCCCCCCCCCCGGAGGGAGGCTGTTAGCCCCCGCCGAATACAGAAGCGTTGCGTCGGAAATTGGCCCTTGACCACCCCGCTATCACAGTTATTAGCATCTGTTAACGTTGCGCGAACACATTCGTCACTTCACACAGCGATGAACGATTAACTTCGATTATTAAAAAGGACACCTTCTTTTGTGATTTCACTCGAAGCGGTATACCAACGTATGCAGCCTCAATCACTGCCCAATCCATTCACGATGATTCGTGCTCAAGTTCATCCGCGTATCTTGTTTATGACAAATTCCAGTTACCTTGGTTTACCTTACTTTTGCGTTTTTCTTGTCTATCGGGAAAAGAAAACACGTCATGAACACCTATTTCTCTATGAGCTATTCGGCATTGGATTACTATATGCCACGCCGACTTCGATGGGAACTTCTCTTCTGCTGTAGAACAGATTACAGTTGGATGACAATTTATTGAAAATGATTTCAAGTACCCAATCGTCTCTCAATAGTAATGACTGGCATGTCTGCCGTCTATTGGGGCCTTCTTCCATCACGTATTTATTCAGCACATATTCGTCTAGCCGCATAAGTGAGACGGGTTCTGAAAGGCAGAAGCCACCGTTGCAACCTGCAGGATTTGAACCTGTAACTTCGCGCATATCCCACCACCGGTCCATTAATCGAAGCGGTGTCCTTAGGCAGTGCGAAGTTGAAAGCGATCACGAGGACGTCTGCTATCCAACAAAATCGAAATCAACACACACTACTACTACGAAAACTAAACTTTTACTCGGGCTAATTCTCAGCAACATTTTTAATATCCATACTATTGCTACCACTTCACTGTAGCCATGTTGAACATTATTGTCATAGATCAAGATATTCATTATCTTTAATTATATCTATAATCGATTAACAGCATTCTTATCTTCAACTTCAGTCATTTCGCCCATTCGATCAACCAGGTTCTTCGAATACCCACAGTCACCTATTAACAAGCAAACGCATTGCCATTTCTTTGTGAAACAACTGACGATCAACTCCCGTTCGCATACGACGTGCTAACTTTTTTTTCACACGTGAACAGGTACGTTGTGATACCCGCCGCGACAGATCGCAGCAGTTAGCCAGCCAACAAGCAAGCACTAATTATATGGATGCGCTGGTAGCTCACTCAATCAAGCCGCATGAGTGACTTGGTGGGAGCCTGAAACGATGAACTTTCTCACCTAAGTAGCGAATAAATTGTACCTATTTCATAAGGTACTTAACCCACGCGAATGCTGTACGCAATCGGGTCAGCTGGCAAATTCGGCAACCCGTGTCTGTCCCCTTTATGATACAATTTCTATTAATACATGTTCACGGCGTACAATTGTTGCCCGTGAAGAGCACTCTGCACCATCTCTATTGTATTTGTTTTTGCAGTCTGTACTTACGATACATTACACAGTGCATAAGTGGCTGTGACAAGCAACATTGTTACTTGTCTATATATTTTTTTTCTTTGTCCTGTGCATTGCATAAAGTGTTGCAGCAGACATGATTCGTTTTTAATTGAATATGATATCTCTATCTAACTAACTCACTCTTAGTTAAATACTAAGCCACATCTATTATTCGTATCTGGCTGTAGCGGTCTACATATTCCGACCATGCACAATAAGCGGCTTTCGGACGATTGTGCCACCACCATTCGACGGCGCACCGAGAGCACATGCAACACCCATGTTCTTTCATTGTACATGGGTATTGCATGTGCTCTCGGTATTGCATTTATTTCGCTTGTTTAACTTGAAAGTCACCCATTTGATTGCTGTCATAAATATTTCTGGGTTCATCGTTCATTCTGAATGTCCTCTTGGAAGAAGCAAATGTATGTAGTGCCTTACATATCGTTCAATATGTGGCTGACACAATGTCATTGAGTAAATGAGACAGATAGATCAAGATAGATGCATCCGGGCATGAGTTGGATGACAGCGATGCCCGGATATATATGCCGCTAGATTTAATCCCAAGTTTTCGGGCTGACTCTCAGCCAACATACATACATATGTCGCTAAAAGTGGCGAAACTACTGTTGTCATAAATCACAATCAGCCAGTCATATTGCGATACTGGTTGTATGCTCTCGATGGTGCTGTAGTACCACGAGTATCCAGGCCCAATTTCAAAAGGGTTCGGCAATCAGGGTGTCAGCAATACTGAGCAATAGCGCTCTCTCTCAGTATAGCCATTTTGTATCGAATACTGATTTGCTTAGCATCGATAGTTGTCGAGCACGCGACATCGGTCAGTGCTATTTTTGGCTGTACGACGTTCATTTTTCGTTATTTTCTCATTTCAAAGTCGGTGCCCGCCTCATCGTCGCTGCTACTACTGTTGTTGTTGTTGTTGCTGCTGTTCTCATGAGTTCTTACCACCGCGATGGCTGTTATCGTGGATGCTATTGATGTATTTTTTGCGCGCAGGAGAAAGCGGCGATCCGTTGGAAATTTTCGGCCGGCAACGTGGTCACGTGGGGTGTCTTCGTTCACTATCGTTCAGTATCATTTTGTCAGTCAGTCAATCACAGCTGCGTCGTTTGCTGGGTTACCAAACACCGCCGCTCATTGCCAAGGTTATGGAGCGCTGCGAGCAAGCCACCCAGCGGGCTGATTCAAGGAGGACTATCGTTGGCGTGCGGCTAAACCGCTTTTGTTTGGTAGAGAAAAAAATACAGAGAGAGAACATATTGGAGCCATGGGACAGTCCCACCAGGTAGAGATATCGATATCGAAGTCGGGCACGCGACAGAAGCAGCGTTTACAATGGACAACAACAACCGCAACAGCAGCCGCAGCAGCAGCCCCGGCAGTAACAGCAGTCATAGCAATACAGCTACTCCTGATGATGTAAAAAACTGTAATGTGAAATATAATGAGAACCGAAACGGGATCGTGGGACATTCTGTTGTTTCATGAGACGCACCCAATGCTGAAAATAGGTCCATTGATTGAAATATTTGTGCTTCGTATTTAGTCGAGTCTAGGCATTTGAGACGAGGCGCCTTGAAATTGTGTACGTCACACAGCGCGTTCGTTACTTGAGCGCTTAGGTTATTGTACAGGTCAGCTCCTTCGAAATGTTTTCCAACTTGTTGTTATATGCGAACCTTTATGTTGTATAAGAATAAGTTCGTAATCTGAATGTAGTTCAACAAATTTACTACCACCCAATGTATGGGATTAATACCTTCAGGCTTTGCAATCGCGTACTCCTTTAAAATACCCGATATATATATATAGATATATATATATATATATATATATATATAGACAAGAGCATTGTTCCCTATTTAATCAGATTGAGTGGCTGCCCTAAACAATGCGTGAAGATCTATGGGTGTCGGCAGCAGACAAGCGGCGTCTATTCTATGAGCTATGGAAACCAGCAAATTATAATTGTATCCATATCATTTCGGTATCGCATGCATGTTCCTTACCCCTGCGCCATTATTATTATTATTATCAAACAACCATGCGATTAGAATCTGTGCAGATATCAGACAGCCCACGATCTGTTACGAAAACAAATTATCCAGATTACGCCGCCCACCTACACTGAACCTCGACCATCGGCAACAGCTGTCTCTACACACACCACTCTCAATTCCCACCCATTGACCGGGCCAAATTCGTGTACAAGCTGGTTCATATAACGCTTCTGTCTATCTCTGCCATCGGATCGACATATCATATACACGAATGACATGTAAGCACGAAGCTGGACCCGTCACACGGTCTACCCGTACGACGGCGTATTGCCCTCTTCCATCTGCCAGCTATATAAATGCACAGCTTCCGGAATGGCATCATATATCTTCACACGTGAATATATATATATATATATATATATATGTCTGTGTGCGCGCATATGTGTGTGCGTGTGTGATCTAGATTTACATATATACCAACAATAATATTAGCTTCAAAAATACACAACAGGAGCAAAATAATCATAATAAAGGAAAAGCAGTAGATAGACAAGTTGTTGACGCTGACCGAGGATGGCAACGCGTTGATCATTCGACACGACTCGCCACCGAGTGTGCGCTTGTTGAAGTATTCACTATTTTTAGGTGGTGGCGGCGGCGGCGGCGGCGGCCGATAGTGATGCGCTGACATCACGAAATAACTGATGATCGCCATCAGTGTAACTAGCAACAATAGCACAGCGCCTAGAATATTGCCATAACGCTCATTTAGGTCGCTGGAACAGATCGGCGGGTCGTGCAAGAGGCGCGGCCCATAAGAGGCCGATATTCAGCGTTGTTGCTGGCGCTTAGTCGCAGGCGGCGACGTTTCGAAAACGAAGGCGACTGTTGGGCTCTTCGCGGGCGGCGGTGGCGGCGGCGGCCGCTGCCTTGTTCGTGGCCAACTGCAAGCTCGCTATTGCTGCAGCCACCGCTGCTGGTAGTAACAATAATAATGCAAATTGGCGAAGTTTCTCTCGTCATTTTGATCGATCAACATCAGGACAACGACTGTCCGTGCTAATGTCCCTGATGGAAAATGGTCCACGTTAACGGGTGACTTGTAAGCAGAGGCGAAAGATGTGAGACAGCGGAAACGGGATAGGAAGCAATAGAATAAGCGAGGCAGGTTGATACCCGAAGAACGAGAAATGAACGAGAAAAACTTAAAACGAAGTGGCCGACGTGCCCTCGTCTCTAGCAAACAACAACAACCAACAGGCAACCACGCTTGCACGAGCCAGCAGCTTGAGCAAACTTCGATATCCCACGGCGCCAACGGGATTCGATGCCGCGCGCGTACAGCAGTTGAGGAAGGAACTATGATTGTGGCCGTGTCAGTCTGTAGTGGCTGCACCGATGATGACCGCGCATCGTGTATCAATCTATCTATCAATATATCGACGTCTCGTGGTGTCCGATGATCATGTATGTGCTCGTACGTTAGCTGGATAGTTGCCTCAATAGTTTTCGTGGTCACCGTTATGACGACGGAACGCCTCGTTGATTTGACGTTGACAAAATAGCGTTCAACCACTTTCTTTCATCGTGATGAGCACTCCCCCCCGCTTGTCCCGTCCAGCCCGGTTCATTGCCATCAGTGCCCACTCATACGCATTGACACACATTGACACGGGCATTCACACACGCGATGATTGGTTCGAGTCGCCCTCCGCTTGCCCATATCATTATTATTATTACTACAACTACTAATTTCATATTAGCTATTCTACGGCTCGCGGATACGACAAGTAGCAATGCCCGTGTGTACGTGTCTGTCCGTGCGTGAGGAGGAAATTTGGGTGGGGGTACAAGCAGCGTTACGATCATGTCACGTTGTTATCGCAAACAACGAGTCAAAAAATGAAGAGCAATAAATCAAGTTGATTTTTTTTCGAATTATTCCACTGAAAATTGCTGTGACGCTCCTAGGGAAGAGAGCGCCGGCAGTTGATGCTGATAGTGGGACGGGAGGCGCTTTTTTTTCACTGGACAAACAACACTGAGCGGAAAGTGATGGCCGCTCTAGGCGACGAGCCAAGCATACAACAAGCTGATTTTAGTGATTTTTTTTTCTCAAGGCGGCGGATTTCACTAAGATGACAAAGCGTCTGTTCAAGCGCTCGTCGTGTTGACATTACGTCTAGTTAGATGTGTGTTCCGACGAAAAGGCCGTGCTTGTAAAAGTTAGGTAATTTAAAAAAGAAAAAAATTGCCATTTTAGACAATTCGTTTAAAATTTGATGACTTATGTCAGGTGGAAGGAGAACTCGAAACTGGTTCGATTATATCATATGGCTTATATCTGACATGCCTAATATTGTTGGGTGCATCTAGAGATTGGAAAGCATAAATTCGATAAAGTCTTGTAACGACCTAACACCTGCCCGCTAATATATTGTCACGCTCTGGTGTCTACGTTTGAAACAAAGTTATCTGAGCAACGAGAGTTACCTCGAAGTAACTTGGTGAGTTATTTAAACTGTAATGACCAACGTTCGCATATGAAACAAAACAAAAAGATATTGTAACAATTGTGAGATCTGAGTGCGGCAAAGCGGCCCATGAATTATTGGCGCGCATATAATACACCTATATATAAGTACACCTATAGTACACCTATATATAAGTACACCTACTATAATGGTAAATGCTAGGTAGTGTTCCGTTTCTGGGCAGCGGAATCAACAGCTGATGCCGTTGACGGTCCGCGTTCACTATGCATATAACGTCTGACCGGAACCTCTCGTGAAAATGTGACACAAAGATAATCGCAAAAACGACTTCCATCATCCGAACTGGCGACTGCGAATCACTCGTTCATCATCGCAGTCCGCCGGACTGTCAGTAATTCCAAATGTCGAACCTACTATAAAAAAATGCTCGCTTACATATAGGAGCCAGCTTAGAAAACTAATACTTTAACACATAGGTGAATAAATTATCAATTTCATATTACATCGATGCCACACTAACTACAACAGATAGCAGTAACCCAATAAGCCTTAGTATTTTCGAACGTTGTACCAGATAAAAAAGCATATTTCAATTCCAATATTGAAGGTGTGTGTTACACTACACATGTCAGTCCCGTAGACGGACGAAGCAGATCGAGGGAGGTGTTTCACAGCTATTTCTTTTTTTATCTAACACAAATATCGGCTGGACAGCCAATTTCAGACACGGTGACTGTTTTCTTCATCTACGTGACTAGCTTTGAGAGCGATTCGCACTTCTTCGAACGCCAACAGCAGTACCATGACTACGTCGGCTAATAATCGCAGCGTCAACACTGACAGTAACAGTCATTGTGTAATGGTGCTGGCATTGAGGTCTGTTATCTAATTCGACGGCTTTCTGATGCGGGATCACGTGATGCCAAAGAAAACGAAAGCGTTTCCAGCTCGGCCATGCGCCGCCCTGTTATTACCGTGGAGCAGTTCGATTTCTTTCGACGATAAGCCAACGGCATTTTTTGTGGTAAGTATTATCTCTGCCCGATAGATAGCCATTTGGACAGCGTCCGAGGCGATGTCAACTCACGTGACGCGGGCTATTCAGCTATGGGTGATACAAGTAGAATTTTGAATATCTAGACGAAACTGGGCCACTATTTCGATGATAATGATGATGATACTTATTATAAAGTTGTGGTGCAGAATCATTGGTATTTTTTTGCTGCTAAATAATAGAATTGTAGAAATAGTATTTTTCTCATCACAGGCGTATATCTTTACTGCAATTGGTGTTGACGCATGGGAATAATCCGCCCATCAACGTTTAGGTCTACATCACCTAAGTACTGTTTGGTATATATATATATATAACATAACAAAACATGACGACGCCTATTTGATGATGAACACAAACCATGATGATTACACACACACACATATATATATATATCGGAATAGAGCATGATGATGTCTCATGGCACTCATAACAAGGAAGAACGGCCATACTGAATATGTTCAGATCAACAAATTTTCGCACGTATCCATATTTACAGGCATCTATAATATGTTAGACTATCTCTGGCGTCTTAGATACGACACAATTTCACTTAGGAACGAAATATAATACCCCCCCCCCCGCGCGGTATTATTATTATGCTCGAGTACCGCCATTTTCCACTGGCTGTATCCATTGTCATGATCATCACAGCAGCTCCTGCTCTTACCGCTATTGCACCGTCGTGACGATGCAAAATAGTTAACAAACTCGCCGCCCTTGAGAGGTCGCGCGCCGTCAGTCGTTCGCCGCGCCTTCGGGGTGGCGGTTGCCCTGGCGGTTCTAATTTTAATGCAACAACACGATATCATACCGTGATACAAGTTTAACCAAATAACAATTATGATAATATACGGGCACGCGTTTCTCACCGTCGTCCATCCGGCCGGCGTTACTGCAAGTGCGTGCGGACCTTGACAGCATTCGCCTAGGGCTCGTGTCTCGCTATTGCTACAACAACTAATCCGGACAAACAAAGCAATAGCCGTAGACGAAACGGAAGATTTAGACAAAGGCCAGAAACGCCCGCTAAAAGGTGTTGAAAATGACGAAAAGGCTAAGAGGCTGTTTAACAACGGTTAGTGTTCACCTGCCCTGTCAACGACACGAACAGCTTTTATACTATGGAGTGTCACTCGTCGACGCGAGTCTGGTGACAATTTGGTTGCAAACTGATTACTCTTCCATTACTCTGCTAAATGAAATTTCATAACGTTCTTTCTTTGTATTATTGTTAGATTACTAGACGACACCTTGTTTTGAAAGATGCGTTCATTCTTGTAAAATACTTTTTACGTAAAAATTCGGTTTAACGACGTTCAAGGGAATGAATGAAGTTCAAAGACGTTAACTATGGTTCGTATTCCGTTTCTATATTAAATACACGCGGCTTACTGGCGCATATATATATATATATATAAATTTTCCGGGCTCAAACATTTAACGTCCACGGAACTGCTTTCAGGATTGCTTCGGCACGCGATATGCTACCTGTGTGACACCCCTGCGTAACTACCCCTCGCTAGGGACGACTCATTATTACAGAAAAATTCGACTCATCTTGGACTTTCGCCCATCAGACATTTCTCGGCCCTCATCCGTAGTATGGCCGTAGAACTACGAACTAACTATGTCGGATGGAAAGATCCTCAACCACGGCAGAATTGTACGTGCGACCTAGGACATATATATCTATACTACCGATCTATCTATCCAAGCTTCAACGCAACACCCTCAGTTATCACGGGGACTCACTAATATGAAGAATGGGCTTGCTGGTGTGAATTGGCGATGTCTCCAGGTTAAAATAGAAGTATTTTCTATACCCATGACAGGGCAACATCGTCGTAGGTTATCGGTGACAAAAAAAAACGTAATTAAGAGGTAAAATAACAGCGTCGGAAAAGAAGTGTAAAATTGGTTAAGATTTTGCAAAATACAGTACAAAATAATTAGCTTGTACTGTTCGGTTGTGTCTCTATAGTAGAACGGACTCTACCTACAAGAGCACATCTCACCAGTAATGTACATTACCGATGTACGTTAGCTGATGCATTGCCGCTTGTTAAAACGATTTTGAAATGATAATCGCTAGTTAAATTCCAACTCAACTTAACCGCCTCTAATTTCAAGAGGAAACAAACAATACACTTGAGGTGCGCATCATATCACCGAATTTTATGATTGAGTATATTTGGTTTCATACGCAGCACTTTCATCCAATATATCCGGCGTTGTAGTTTCGAGCTCCGAGGTACGGGTTATAATATAACCCGTAGCCGCCGCCATAACCAGGATAGCCGCCATAGTATCCTCCGTTGCCGTATCGATACCGCATGTAATTATAAAACAGGCCAAAGGTGGCTTCACAGGACGGTACCTGCGTCGTGAAGCACAACCAGAGCGTTATCACAAATGATAACCAAAACATCTTCACACTGTGTATTGACGGAATCTGAAAATTCACAAATAGCAACTCGGTCAATGTCTGCCGTGCTTAAACAGACAGGCAAAATGTATCAACGTTCCTTTGATGGGTAAATATGAGCTGTGGACACTAAGGACAGAGCGGAACGGCATATATGATACGATAGGCTGATGTGGACCTTGGCCCGCACAGGCTAGGTTAGTGGCCGAGTATAAAATCGGCAGAGAATAGCTAGTCTAATAAACATGTTAAAGACTGAACCCGTGTTCACTTATCTTCGTAGCATCGGTAAGTGATACAACGAGACTACGGATCATGTGTGATAAACAAATTTGTTAACTTAGGAGTCTAGTTTCAGATAGTTCATATTACAGATAAAGCCGATGTGAATTTCGTCTCAAAACCGAACTCTCAACTGTGACGATATGGCGCAGATGAGCCCAAGCTGAGGACTTCATGAATTGTGAAAATCAGTATACGCGCAGTTAATTTAGATCGGGATGAATATAATTACGCTTCCTTCCCGTAATATATACTTAGCAGTCCTCACCACACTAAAGGCAATATGTATTCCGCAGTGGTGCGGGAGTTCAGAGGTTTTAGCGTTTGTAAAAAAATGTATTGGCCGCAACGATTGCCAAAAACTTAGAAAATAACAGCCATGTGAGCCGTATTAAATTGAGCGTCACTCAGTATAGCATTTGTACCACAATCTTGTAAGAAGCATTCTGTTTAGATTGCTGTTTGGGTAACGCTTTTCAGAATCAACCCTAAGTCGCATATATATATATATATATATATATATAAGCACTTGACCTAAAACAGTAGCCGCATGCCTGCCTCTACCACACCCTGTAAATACAAAGAAGCGAATGAAAAAAATATGTGATATAAATAAGATGTCTTTTCGCGAATTTTAGCCAACGAAAGCCTCAGAGCATGTGTTTTATATTTGCTCTCCTTCACCTTTAAAACCTCATTGTCTTTGACGAGCTGGAACTGAACCAGGACCAGGAACTGCAGCCGGCGATGTTACTCAGTATCAACGTATCCCTCACTCACTCACTCACTCGGCCAACTCTGATTGTTAGAAACAACCTCTGAACAATATTCGGATAACAACAAGGGCATGCAGTAGCTTATGCAGTACAAACCTAGATCTCACCTTCTTAGATGAAAGCACTCCTCATCAGACAACACCAACGTTTTTTTTTGGCCGCAGTCAAGTTCACTGAAATATTTGTAACGGACGCTGCTTCGATAGTGTCCTACTAATCCTTATCCCGCAGGGGGCTCGCCGCCGATGTCGCCGAGTTATGTTCTGTACTGTGTCACATCATAAACAGCTCTCAAATGGGTACTTATGTAAATCACTGATAGAATGAAAACGCTTTCGCGGCCGGCCGTGGATGACCTTCACTGAGAGAAAGAGGAGAACTCAGAGAGTTATCAAGGAAGTATAGGCATTCGAGCCGATGTTAACGATCACAAAACGACGACATCCGTTTGAAGGGGGCGAGCTCATGTTCTGTAGCCTCATACAGGTTTCGCATCCATCTAGCGATTCATCATCCGATCGATGCCGATTCGCGTTGTTCACTCTGTTAGCTGACTATGCGTGACCACGGCTAGATAAATGACTATCTGACTATCACAATAGGACTGCATTTCCCAGGAGGTGGCAGGGCATTTAACATTAGTGTTATTATATTATTACATATGTCTATATTTCATTGACACGCAGATATACACAACCGCGTATTTCAATATCAGTAATATATATATATGAGTCTCTTCAACACGGGCGACATTCGCCTAACGGTGGCACGTAACACCATTTTGAAATGCTGGCGGTATTTATAAGGTGGCACCGAAATGTTCAATAGGAATTCGGTTGGAGAAACTAGAACTTAATTAATTTTTGATACAGTAAAATGAGTACGCGGAACTAGGGTTTAATTGGGGGGGATTGGAAATGTGAGATGGCGTAAACCTATGCGCTCCAGTCCTCATTGTTAATGGGGGTGTTTTTCGTAAATTCGATTGTCACAGCCACGGAGCAAGGATATATAATATGCATATATAGGCTGTTTTAGATTTCCTGATATTACGGCAACAAGACAGTATAAGAAATACAGACCAAATATCTTAGTACGTCCAAACATAAAAGCGAGTTTAAGGGGTCATAATATAATAGATGTTCATACATTATTTCACATGCTATATACCTATATCTCTTAGTGGTATCGTTTCATTTCAAATTTTATTGATGCTATGAATTACCGCGAAAGGAAATAAGTTGTCTGCTGAACTTGATTTTATTACTTCCCCCTAATGTTTGAAAATATAGCCTGTTTTAATCGTCTTGTATGATTTTTTGATCTTAAAGTTTTGCCTTGATATGATGACTCAATGCATAGTTGACATTCTCAATTTGGCCTATAAGGGGGTCCACTTGCCTGAGCAGCTCTCTCACGCTTGACTCGATTAGCTATTTTTGCTCACAACTGTTATGCCTAGGACACGGACTAGTGGTGTCAGCTGCCGCTGTGTTCAAGATTAAGCAAAATGGGTGAGTCCCGTCTGAATAAATTGATTGTACCACCGTTGTACAGTATTTCGTCGTCATTAACAATGTTACACAGCTCTACGTTCACCATTATTCCTCCAGCCTGTTTGTTTCAGTTCCTTGTGCTGAGTGGGCTTGCTCAGTATTTAAGATTATCATCTTCACGGCCTTATTTGGCCTTACCTTTTAAACCGTTATCTGGTCTTCTGGTAACTTGAAGCTTTGTTTTCTCCTACAGTTATTGCCCTTCATTTCATGCTCTTCTGTGGCTAAATGAGCCTTCTAAGAGTACCACGAATGATAATTATTAAAGTATGTATTATAACAGAGTAGACAGTAGCTCCAAGCCCCAACATGCCACCGTGCTATACCGTGGATATTCGCTGAATGTTGTATAACTAAGCTTAAAAAATATAAGAAATGCCCACATGTCAGTCGATCTGCTCACATAGAGTCAAATGGCAGCTATTATTCACCGAGCCGACAAAGACAAACTCGACTATTTGCAGCATCACCGATATATCATATCTAGGCCAAATAGGTGCCCAAAAATACAATTTTGAAAAATGTAAATTCGTTAGTTTCATTTATTATATTTTAGTACATGGAAAATATACATCTCTAAATGACAAAGGAATGCCTCGCTTGTTCTGGTCCGTCTGACGAAAAGTGAAATTAGTTGTTCTACAATTAAAGGGATCAAAATGATACTTAACCGCCTGATCCAAACGAAAACGTTTGGACTTCTTGCAGACAGATATAATTTGATTGTTCATGAATTTATATCAGTGAGAAAAAAATATCTTTATGTTCCGCATTCTCAGATGTAGCATTAAGCACATTGTGCGACCACACAAAAATCCAACCGTTAATAACTCACTCTCTAAGTATATATATCGGGTTAAACTGGCACCCTCGTAATAGGAAATCCTCACAACAACAACTATCCAATAGTTCCACTATGACCAGCCACCGGACGATGCGAAAGCGGTACCGTGGACGTTAAATGTTGGTTGAGAGTCAGCCCGAAAAAGTTTAGTTTAGTTTAGCCACCGGACGACTGCTTTCAAAGCTACCAAATCAACAGTAACATCATTAGTCAAGAAAACACACAAGTACGCGATCGTGCTACAAAAATAAGTTAAGGGAAATGAGAACCTACAATACGACAAAAATAAGGTCAATTAAGTATGTCGATTGAACGACGCGAGCTGTACTATTTATATGTACATACATATATATATATATATATATATGCCCAGTCGTAAGGCAAGTCAGAATTTTCGGGTTGTAGATGGATCAAAGCAGAATTGCCACACGTGAACATGCAGTTAACCCGACAATATGCTACGGTATTCAGTCAACGGCACTGAGCAGAGGCACTGGGATTATGTTGCACAATGACCGAACGAGAGAGACACACACAACACTTACGATGGTTGTCAACTCGCGGAAAAAGCTTACTTTGCCTTCTCAACTTTCGAGATATCTGACAGACCCGAACAAATTTGTAATATCGACATGAGGATTGATGCTCCTTTATGTTAATTCGCTAAGCACCTTCGTGCAACAATCATATTGTTCTTCGGCGTACAGCTCAATGGTAGGATATTGGTGAGCTGCGTTTCGTAACCATAAGATGTAGTGTAACGGGTTCGGTCTGAATCGATAACGCTCATACAAAGTGTCCCCTCCGCGCACTCGTTCCTGTCAGCGAAATGACACAACAGCTTGTATGTCAATGGCTCATTCGGGCGGAGTTCTGACTCTTCATGGAGACCTTTGCTGTCCCCGCTGTCCGTCTGCAGAAGAAACACAGGTAAACATGTAAATGGCTAATAATACTAATGGTAATATCTTGTCGTAGTGAATGTCGTATCCATAACTCCCGGAGGCGGTGATTTATGATGTGTAATGCATGAGAAATTAGGAGAAACGTAATGTGTGTGTTGTTGTAGTATACGAGACCGTATCGAGGAATCACTAAATCCATAACTATAATAATAAATGTGAATAAGTAGACAATCCTGGACGGACACAGACGTCAACTAGCTAGGCCACCCTTATGTACGATTGTTAAATAAGTTTGGCGTCACACCCTGGCGGTGCATTGAGAAGAAAACCCCTCAAAAGTGCATGTCTCTCGCACTCACCTCTGGATGAATGTTTGTCAAAGCGTTAGCTAATGTCTCGTTGAGCGGTGCGACTCGATTGATACCACCATAGCAGCATGGAACGGAGACAAACGACGCTCCCACCCGCAGGCATTTCTCAATCACGAGATCCGTGGCTCCCCCGCATGCATGCAGGGAGATCCCGACATCGAAGTGGCCTCGAAATTGGTCCAGATTGCATTGACAGAACCGTACGTTTTTTAAGCCTAATGCCTCAGCGCGCAGTCGAGCTCGATGGAGTGATTCATACTTGTTTTCGACCAGGATTACTCGGCAATTCGGAAGTAGATAGGCCACAGCAATGGCCACGTGACCTCCACCGGAGCAAAAATCCACGATTGTCAGGGCTGCAAAGTTAGCAGAGGTGAGTGTCGCATTTAGTGTCGCATAGATGCGTTAATGTATGTTCCACCTGTTTAATCACATTATTTTTTATGTACAATTCCATTTGAAACTGAAGAGTAAAACACGTCAAAACCTTCCAATCTACTAAGGTTCATTTAAAAGGCTATGTTATATCATATCATAAGTGGTTGCCATTTTCCACTTACAGCGACTATTATCGACGAGTGACGTAACGGCGTTAACGACATTGCTAATTTGCTGCCTCTTACGTAGGATCCGATCCTGAGGAAGGCCTCCAGATTCCGGCCGCACTTCTTCGGGGAGCTCATCCCAGGGTAGCATCTGATGAAACTCCGTGTTCTCTTCAATTAGTGAAGGACAGATCTCGAGCAGTACGTGGACTTGCGATGCATCTCTGTGCTTGACGCACGTTCTTAGAGACATGTTCATCTTGCTCTGAGAGTAAAGACACGTTGAGGGGAGAGGTAGTTGGGCAACTTGAACTTTCCGCTGTTCAATACGGTTAAGCGGAATATGTGGACTTTCGATTAGCTCTGACTGAATGGTACCCTTTCTCGGCTGTTCTACTAAGCGCATCCGCATTGCCAAAAAAACGACCAAATTCGGCTTAGCCACGTGAACTTGCAACATTCGACCGTACCACTCCAGTACAAGAGGAATCGTTTGATCGAACACGAAGCGTTGCGTCATTTCTTTGAATATGAGGTGAACGGTGAAAAAGAGAAGCAGGTCAGACAACGTGATCGTGGTACCTGACAACGAAGAAAACATAAAATTAGATAAGAACGGGCAATACATTGCTTAAGCACAACAGCGAATGAAAGTCTAGGTATTGAAAATCAATGTATAGCGGAAGTCCGGATGTATTATAGTGCCGGATGTTGTGTCTCTCTGCTTATTATTCATAGTATCCAAAAGCAATGTCCAACCATAGCAGTGCGAACGACAGTGATAAGTAATTGAAGATGATTAACATAATTAATTTCGTTCTTGAAAGGCGTAATGAAGAAATTGAGGGAGATAGAGCGACTGTACATTACTGATATTTGTATATATACTTTCCTCTGTTCACTACTTTCTCTACACATAGGATAGGTTAATATGTGATTCTCGGATCGTGCGAGTATCCAAAAAATACCTTCAACGAAGTCGTGGCCTAGCTCCTGAACCTTTAGAACTCGTTTGAGGTGTTTGTCATTGTGAGTGCGAACCGGCGTACGTAAATGGTTCTCCAGCAACAGTAGCTCCTCCGGAAACCAGCTGGCTATTTGCGAGTCCATCTCTTGGGAGTATTTGGGGAAGTTGAGCAAAGCCGAGGGCATGTCTCGTTCGCAAAACGATGTCCATAGAGATACCTGCCAAACGGTGAAGGATACAATGAAATTTTAAGAACATCACTCCAAACATTAGCATGCTCCAGAAACGTATTCGTCTAAAAACCCTTACACTTTTGTACTCGCTGCAAACTGAGACATCAAACGAGGTTGTCCGCTTAAAGTAACAAGTGAGTAGAAAGAATAGATAATCCCACCAGGGTCCGTCTTATGAAGCAATGCCGAACGCAGTACCGTGGACGTTAAATGTTCGCTTTGCATCAGCCCGGAAAATCTACTTTACCTGGGCACACGCAGCGAGGCAAGCAGCTCGAAATCCAAGAATATCGGATTTGTTGTTTTGCAGTAGGATGTACCGTATAGATGAGCATAAACCTGCAATTACTCTTTGCTCCCCCTGAAAATGCATACCAGAAAAGTGAAATAACAAGGGAAAATGTTAGGTACACCACGAAAGCAAAAAAAAAGCTTCTACATACAATGTGCGTTGCCGCATATCGACCGCCTCTGGATGCATATAATGGTCTGTTAGTAAATAAAAATCACAGGGTCCTTACCTCAACGAACACGGCCGGAAGTTCGACGTCGCGTACTTCTGCCGGAGCCTTATCGACAACCGGCGCCTTCTGCAGAACATCGTTGTCCAGTGTGAATTTTCGCGCTCCGGTTTCTTCCTCTCCCCCTCGTACCAGCACCACCCTTACCACCTCCAATACATCCTCAAAAGCTAGAGCAAAAGCGCACAGCGCACTTTCTAACGTCAAACTTTCCTCGCTGCCCTGCAGGTAGAGAACTGTCTTTTCTGAGTTTTCCCTCGTCGCAATTAAAGTGCACAACGGTTTACCGCGCTGTGGAAGAAGCCAGGCCATGGTCGGGCTTGTTGGGAACTCGATCTCTGATAGATAGACAACATATATGGGAGGTACCGGTAACCCAATGACGCTGTTGGCAATTATGCACTAGTTGCCACCTTTGAAACACGACATAATCAAATGGCAGGTTGCCATCCTCGCTGTCAGCTGGCTTCCCTCGTCTCATTTGAGCATCACATCATCGGCACGCCTCTCTGAATCGAGTATTGTGCGCGACTCACCGGCTGTCACAGAAGCCTCACTCAGCATCAGCTGCATCCTTCTATACGCCACTGATAACGCGAGGGAGACGAACCTGTAGCCATAGAACGGGTCGGAACTATGTTCGCCATTCTACTCAGATTTTATTACAGGGGTGAGCATTATGGGTTCAATGAGTTCTCGTGAACGCCGCTGGCGCTTAACACTTAATATCATGCTGTTTCTGCTTAGGCTCACTGTACGATTAGCATGAATATCCCGAGGTGCTATCACATGTTGTATTGTCTCTTCTTCAATATTGTATAAGGGATAACTGGTACTTCTGTCCTCGTTATACTTCGTCTTAATAATACGTATCTCATACCCCCCACCTCATAGACCACGAACAAACATTGCAATGTAGGTACATTGCAACCAAACGGTGCCAGCAAGCTTTTGTCTTCCAGTCATTGTTTTCACCATTATTTGCCTAGTTTAGTTTTAGCTTGATTGATTCCTCAGGCTATTACTTGAAGGTTTGTCCCCCGATATTATACTAAGTGTATTTCACGATGTCCTTCCTTTGGAGAATTGCATCCGGTCCGGCTTGATTCGTAGTTCCAGTCGACGCTTGTACGATACTTCTGTGTGGGGGCAGAAAACCTTTCAATCAGCATGGGTTTTCACGAACTCTGCGCGTTGAGAATGTACAGAAAATTCAGCACCTTGAACGCTATAAACTTGAGTGCGCACTCAACATGGTGTGGCTTCATAGGAAGAAAGCAAATCATATAGGAACACAACCCGCTGCTTGATACCTAGGAGAGCTTAAGCATTGTGAAATTGCAGCACCTTTAATAAACCAATAAAGCTTGACCTTTACCTTTACTTAGTTTAAGTCCAGAGCAGATCGAAAACGAAAACAAAGCGTTTGTTCTTGATTTCGGCGATGGTTTATTTAAAATATGTGTTTATTATTTCCTTCAATTTGCTGCGGGATAAATATCGAGTTCTGTTCCTTTCCGCGATATCCTAACTAGAATTTTTTTTCTAGTTAGTAATTTACAACATAAAATTTTTTTTCTCCCATAGACACAGACGTCAGACTAAAACCAACGTGGTATTGCCCCGCGGATCTTCGCTTTAATTTACTATTATGTTTTGACTACCTTCGCTTTCCTTAGCGTTAATTTAACCATTGTAAAAGTGCAGTTTTCTCAATAAACCTATGTATTTAATCTTTGTGCATATTCATTACTTAAGCATATTCAGTAACATTTTATCGATCGATTTACGAGCGCAATGCGTTCGGAAAAAGCGGACATTATAAAACCCGAGATCGGGTTATTAGTTGAGGAAAAGCCCCATATTTTTTAGATCTGCGTCTAACCCAAAAACTAAAGTAGCGTTATCCTCGCGCGAGCTCGAAGTCCGCTTAAGCCGGATTGAAAAATGTAATGTTCCAGTTCCGTTCTTGCACAGTACACGACAATCGACGCTGTCCTGCATCACGTTTGCGGATTTGTC
The DNA here is from genome assembly GCA_019614645.1 of Stratiolaelaps scimitus. Lineage (NCBI taxonomy): Eukaryota > Metazoa > Arthropoda > Arachnida > Mesostigmata > Laelapidae > Stratiolaelaps > Stratiolaelaps scimitus. The sequence goes on from JABWDB010000028.1 coordinate 3,564,086, forward strand.
GATCAAGCAGCTATACGATTATATTAACATCTACGTTGCGGCCACGTTCCTTTGACCTTCTTTCAGCGCCACCAAACTCCTCTAAGTGCTTCATGTTGACATGCTACAATCAACGATCAAAGCAATACGAATACATACTACCGAGCAACGCACCTACACACAGCAACACGAACCGAGACACAGCATTCGAAACTTTTTTTTCTAGGGGGATTTTGGTTATGTACATGCGTCAACCGGCCCCAGCGACTGGTGCGGGACTCACAAAACCACTAAACCCGTCTCCCCTCAACCCCACAGCATCCGAAACTAACTACCCCGCATTAGCGAACCTAAGAAAGAAACAATTTCCTTGTGGTACACTTAGTCAGTTTATTGTCATTACTTTTTATTTTATTACCTGTATTCGTAATATTATACATCGCAGTGTCACCCATTACTTGGCCTGCAGATCAAGTTATACAAATCGATCTCATCGTGTCTCTTAGTTTTGCTTATTCACAAGTTTATGACCTCGGCTGGGCAGCAGCCTGCGCTTTGTGCGGCGTTTCAATTCGAACACCTCAAAACAAACTTGAGGAGATGAGATGAGATGAGAGAGAGAGAGAGAGAGACAAAGAAATTAGCGTAGAGAATGAAAAACTTGTCACGGGACGATCCGAGTCGATTGATTGGTTACGCTGGCGTTCACGCAGAATTGCCACTGTAAATTCACAAATGCTACTTATTATATTATTCTCGTCATCAGTGTTATCTCATAAATATATGAAGTAGATTTGAAAATAACGACGCTGTTGGATAAGTGCACAGTTAAATACCAATAATAATAATAATAACGGCTACTGATTATTTTTCCCGCATAATTCCGATATACATAATCTGTGGGTAGGTTTTCATGCCAGGTATATATATATATGTACTTCATCTCATGGAGAACCATGAAGTTGGGAAAGATTTCAATTACGTCGCACGTGGCACTTGTGTGCATTGGATTTTATGTCGAGTTCGATCGATAAATAGATGAATCGATAGTCTCCCGATACGAGAGTATCACGAAAATCATGGTATCACGTCGTCATCGCTTCTAAAATAAGTATATATTTATTCTTAACACAAAAGGGCTGACAGTAGTAATGTCATAATAGTAACCACATATAATGATAATTAATTATTAATAGTGAGCATATTACTGATACTGATTAATCATAAGCATCACTATAGTTGATGAACAAAATTCAATAATAATAATAGTAATAATAATGATGGTTGAAAAGAAACCAAAGCAACTGCCCATTCGAGTCATTGTTGATGCTCCACTGTCTTGTGGAGATAATTAATTAACTCGTCCCTGTTGCCTCGGATGCAGCTATTCGTCGTTGGTTGGTGTTCGCGTTGTTATTAGCATGTTGTCGGTGTCACGCCCCATCTTTTACCCCCCCCCAGCGATTACGTTCGGTTACTCAAATGAAAAGGGATGATTGATTCACGACGGATGGATAGGTGTCCCACAATTGGCAGCAGTACCCCGACCTCGTAGACGATGGCGGCACTGCCAATGTGTTCATCCCTCCACCTTGTTCTCTCTCTCTCGACTGGGCACAGTTAGTGGATATCGTTTGTGCAAGTGTTTCGACGGGACACTTACACAAACGACACCGATACAGTTTCCCCTGTCCCTGTTCACAAAATCTCCTCTAACCTCCCTCTCTGATTCTCCTTTCAAGTTTTTAATGACGCCGACAGAAATAATGCAGATTGAAGAAGTGCCATGCACTAATTGGCTTAATGACAAGGAGACACATTGCCTTGTATCTCCTCGCCACAAACGCCAGTTTTTCCTCGTCGTGCACTGCCGCCTTCCTTATACGTGCTCTTCTCCTCTGTTTAGGCGTTGCATTTCCGTACGATGGATGGTTACGTTGCTATTCGTCCGCCTTATCACCCGGTGAGCACTCGGCTTGATGTTCCCTCACCCGTTGTCCCCCCCCCCCCAAAAACCACATGCCCACACGACAGAATCAGCCTGTCGTTGACGAGTGCCATATATACGATCACCATTTGGGTTGTGTGTCTACATCCAGATATAAAGGTGCTGAGAACCTCTCTCTCTCTCTCTCTTTTTCTCTCTGTCTCTCTCCCTGTCTGTCTGATCGATCATTTTGTGTGGTTGTTTGTTTGTTCCCGGGTTCAGACGTACGCACACTAGTGTCCGAGCGATTAGCATCTAATATCTTCATCTATATCTTCAGCTTAATTGACCTCCTCCTCCTCTTCCCGTTGTGTTCTCTCTCTCTCTCTCTCTAACTCTCCTCATTTCGACCTCTGTGCCGCTCGCTCGCTTCCGCAGTAAATCAATATACGTAAATTGTCACAAGTGACAGTTCGTTATGTGCGTTTCAGCCGCACATATACACACCAACCACTTATATAACTCACTGACACCGACGGGGCAAGTTCCCCCCTCGCTCGCCCCTATCCATATTCCGGAATACCCCCGTAGCTAAGCCGCACACCCCCAGACCCCGTTCAACTTCTTCAGCAGCAACCAGCCCAATGTCCACTTACTACGCCGTTCTTGGCTTAATCGAACCGCTTGGTATCGAGAAACGATGATAACTCTCTAATAAATCGAAGACATTAGATTACTCTTGTTTTCTGTCGTCCGCTAACAGAAGGACAACAAAACAAGGAACGGCATAAAAACCGAACCGGCGGATAATTCTCCGCCTACGCTGCGACGTTCGCAACCACGAACATCTCGTTTGTGGCGGCAGCCACCACATTCGGTGGCTGGCGGCGTTCCCTCATGGCGATACACTCCGTGCTAATTTCGACCTTGTTTTTTGTTGTTGATTTCTGCTGTTGACAACACGAGAATTGTGCTGTTTCTTCTTCCTTCCTCGATTCCCTTCTCGTCAATCGTCCATTAACGGTGCGTCCAGCTGACTTGGGTGGTGGCGTTGGTCGACATTTACCGGGACAAACTCAATCGTCGCCGTCTCCTTCACCTTCGCTGGCTTCCTCCTCCTCGACAACGACGACAGCCTCATCATCGGCCTCACTTTCATCTTCCTCGCCGTCCGACTCCTCCTCGAGGCCGTTCTCAACCTCGATGTCGGGCACGAGGAAGTACTGCAGCGGGTTTGGCCACATATCGTCCTTGATTACCTCGGCGATGTCGTCGGCCGAAGCGTCCGCGTGGTCCGTGAACCAGGTGAAGAAGGTGCGGGGCTGGTCATAACGACGCTTGCGCTGACCGCTGGCACCGTTGTTCTTAGCCGCTTCCTTATGTTTAGCCGTCAGGTCCATATTCGCTTTCCATTTAATAGGCGTTGAGTTCGATGACGGATCGCCTGAGTTGGATCATAGTGACAGAAATGAAGAGTTAGATAAACGGGATAGGAGAATTCTTTATCTGAGTAGGGAAGGTTGGAATGTGGATAAATGCTAAAATTGATGTATATATATATATATATTTTTGGTCTAGGGTTTGTTAAGTGCGGTGACTACGTGACCACTTCCGCAAACTGGATCTTGTATCTACGTCACATATCGCTCACATCCATCCGTATAGCTAACCTGATGTAGCAAGGTGGAACTCCTTGACGAGGATATCATTCTCAAAGTACGGATTCTCCTCGAAGTGGAATTTAATCCTGTACCCGGACTTGATATCCTCGAACTCTTCAACTTCGAGCTTACGGAGATGCTTCAGGCATTCCTCCTCTTCCTCGTCGAGAATAGCCGAAATCTGCGGGTGATTCACGAACTGGAACACGAAGTGCACACGGTACAATTTATAATTCGTACTCAGTTGCATACACGGGCATTATGTAGAATGTTATTGTATCTGGAGATTTATCTTGTTCACTAAAATGAACAGGGAAAATGCGAAAGAAAGGTTTTTTGATATAAGCATAAATCTTTCCTCCGCGGATAATAGCTAGACCTATCTGTATCTCATTAATAATTGGGGCAATCGAAAACACGCACATAAGCTACAACAACCAGGCAAACACATATTGCCTGGTTGATCGCCATTAGGCGAAACGCGCTGCCGTATAATTTATCAATTGGCCGCCATCGAAATTCGAGGACGATATGTTAACAGGACGCCACAAAGTATAGCATATAGCCGTATTTTGCATCGATTTATAGCAGCTCATATATAACAACAACAATAAATCATCGACATATGAAACCTATCGCGCAGATAAGCAAAACGAAGCGCCGCTCTAGACTAATCCAATCCCAACAAAATCAGCAGCGATAGCGTCAATATCAAGTCAACATCAGAGCTAACACCAAGCCTCACTGAGGCCTGATTTCGGAGAGCCCGCCATAAGAGACAGAGAGGATGCAACCGGGCACCGACGGCAACTTAGCAGACGACGGACGGACGAAGCGCGAAGTGATAGCTGATTCTGTCTTCGTTTTCTCTGAAGTTGACTATTGCGGGCACTGCCTGTGCCGTCCGTATCGCTCCCTATTAACAAGTCAACGCTCAGCTTCCCCAAGCATCGGCCCGCTGCCATTCGGTTGGGTTCTGCTCTGCGTTACTACGCATTCTGCTGCGGCCACCACCACCGCTGCTCTTGTTGTTGTTGTTGTTGTTCCCGACGGTGACTGATTCAACGACTGAGTCAAACGAAGTCGGCTCCGACAGTCATCGTGCAGCCATCCGGTAGCTGAACCGGACAGACCCCACACATCATGTAGTGCGGGCATCAGAACATCCCGAGAGGAACTCGAGGGAAAGAGGGACGTTGAACGCGTCGAACCGGCGCCGGTTCACACTATCGGCCGGCGCGGTCCGTTGCGGAGCGTCTATAGGAGCGATGCCGGTTGTGGCTCTGGGTTCGTTGTCATGTTCGGCTTGCCCGTTCACGGGAGCCAGCTCGCTGTTAGAGAGGTCGTCAGCTTAACTGACGTAAGGGTCCGCATTGACCAAAACGCTCCCGGAGCCGACTCTCCCGCCCAACAAAGGCACGGAGGAATAACAGCAACAGCGACATTGGGAATGATGGAAATAGCTCCGGTAGTTAGAAGTTATGAGAGGTAGCCTCACAATGTCAGACATATTTATGCTGTCCAAGAGATTTAGCTTGCAGAGCGTCTCGTTGAACAGAGGTGTGGCTGAAGTATATATATATATATATATATATATATATATACTATGGCAATATGGGTAGAGGATGAAAAATCGATGAGGTTCCACTTTTTATCTAAATTCGTTGATTGCGATGACATAACGGCTATATTTTCATATCAAGATTAGACGACAATCAAAAGCTAAGATTGAAAGACAATAACAAGAAAGGTCCATTGTCTCTTAACGGCACACTAGTTCCTCCTTTCGGACTCTTAAGACACCCGGCATCCCGCTATAAATAGACTGTGCCCAAAAATAACCCACAGGGAACAACTATTATGTTAAGCCGTTAGCAGTGGTGTAGTAACCCAATTATTCCTGAAGTCAGAAATGTAGTATGCATCCTGTAATAACACAAATTATAGAATTCACAATCCAGAACCAAAAATCAGCTTCGTTGCATAAACCGTCTTGTATCTGCGTACATGCCTATAATGACAACAAACAACCGTAATGCACCGTACGATTGATTGAAAAACCGCGAGATAACAACTAAAATGCACTAGAACCCTCCTTTGGTGTGATTCAATGTTTTGCGCGCGTCGCCGGAGCGGCGTCCCACCCTAGAGACGGGACGGCCACCTACACAGCCCACACGAACCCTCGTTTACAAAAGGAACCCTCGCTGAGGAGTTATTGGAAGTGTTCGAGCAGCACGCGTGCACCATGGGGACAGGACAGAAAACTGTGCGTGAACTTTTCACCGCATCTGCACATCTATTAGAACTTTCTGCAGAAAATAATGCTGCGAACAGATATAGTTTATTCGAATTTCTTCAGCGCTGGCCGACGCTCGATGAAGCATTTCCTGGAGAACAACAGACACACGCTAACAGTAGCGAACAATGAACACTACAAACAAACGCCACCAGCGACAACTAAGCACATCGTTCTCTTTTCTCTCCATCTATTTTCTACGTTCACACCTAGAATATGATCCTATATCGCCTCGTCGAATCAGGAGAAGAAGACGACAAGGCAGGGACTGTCACAGGTCGCCGCACTAGGTACCGGTATAACCCCCCCCCCCCCGTGACATAACAAAGGATAGTTAATACCAATACCGGTGCCCGGCATCTGCTTTTCAATGTCCTGGCTACTTGCCGTCCTCCATGGCTATATGTCAACCCATACGCGTTGCTGATGTTGTTCTATCTGCAATATCTAACTCTGCTGGTATAAAATACATCGGCATGACAATGCCTCGCCGGCGGTCTCAGCAAAAAAAAAAAGCCTCAGTGTCTATCTCGTCTTAGCTTGGCAATAGCCGATCATAGAGCATAATAGCGACTCCGTCATCGTACGCGTTCTATGTACGTCGTTGTGGGATACAAATCGTCTCCGTCTCACAACACAAACCCATACACACGAAGCTCACACCAATGTATCGCTAGGTAATTGGCAGGCCAGCGCAAACACACTTAGCAGTAAGCAACACGCAGAAGAGCATTGCCCCAGCATGCATGCACAACTCGTTTGGCTAGCTAGGCCTACCGCCGCACCAGCTATCAGCCACTACGCCAGGCCGCTCGCTTGGCCGGCTTGCTATCGGCCAGCCGGTTCCCGATGCTGTGGAGTGTCGCCGCGCCGCCACCACCATGGCCATAGCATAGCGGCAATGCCGAGCGGCCCGCACCGCATCAGCGCTGGCTCTACGGCCGCTGATACCTAGCCCCGCTTGTTGCTGTGTCCCGAGCTATGCGTATGCAGTACGGTCTATGTGTACTGTACCTCTCTATGGGGGAATATATAGAGCAAAAAGCGAAGCCGGCGGCAACCACACCGTCCGGGCCTGCTTAGCTGCCTAGATATATATATATATATATGTCTATATTGCTACCACTACGAATGCAGCTATTTTGTATCATGTATACCTATCGATGTTGTGGCTAGCGCTGGCAGGCTCGCTGCCCAACCGCACTGTGGAGTCGATCGACTACTGGATGTAAGTAGCTGTGGCGGCTGTGAGGGCGCCGCAACCGCCAACGCTTGCTTCGTCTCGCACAGAACAACAACACTTACCGTGGTCTCCCAGAAGTTGGGGATCTTGGCGATGAGCTCGTTGCGCTTGTCGAAGTACGGCTTACGCTCCTGATTATACTTCTGTTCGACCTTGAGTATCTCCTCGGACGCTTTCTCGTTCAGGGCGTCAATCTCGTTTTGGCAGGCGTCGATGTCCTCGAGCGCTTTCTGCGTCTCCGCGTCATAATCCCGATCATCACCCCCCTCAACCTTTACCTTCTTCGGGCTGGACGCAGACATTTTCACTTTGCTTGGACGGGGAAGGGGTTTGCCGCGTTCTCGATTAACGTTTGCACGCTAGTCGTAGCTGATCGAGATGCGAGCGAGCTGTTGTCGTCGTCGATCTCAGCGATGTTACTCAGTAAGCTGTCGTTGCACTCACACGCGTTCAGCGGCAGCAGCAGCAGCACCAACAACTATTGGTCTATGTTTGCCTCAAGCTTCTAGCTCCGTACACAACAGCACTTTCGAAAGACGTCGACGAGCGGTTGTCTCGTTAGCTCTCGCGCAATTGCTCCGCTTGTGCGAACTGACCAAAAACCTCACGAGTGAGAGTTGACCAAGCGACAGTGATGAGCCGTTGTACTAGCAGCAACACGCAAAATGCAGGCACTCGAACACCGCGGCGGGACGACTACACGAGATGTGCGAGTCTCTGTCTGGCTCCCACGAGCGAACAGCGATTGGAGCACCGTGGAGAAAGAGGCTCCTAGCAGTCACAACCAGACACCGGTAAGCACAGCCGCCGACACCGGCAAACACGCTTTGTTTTTCGGCCAGCCCGCCGAATCTGGCGGGATGCTATTTGGCGCGCTATTTGAAAATCACTTCGGTGAAGACCGCGCTATGAAATTGCACTTTGACTCAACTTGGTCAAAATGTCTCTAGCTGCTCACTAGTCATCGGTCGATCTTCTTCGGTATGTCATTTTCACGTTTTCACGCGAGCGAATTGGCCATTTGAATTTGGCGCCGCCATTTTGACAGCTAGCAGCCTGTTTCGTTGGCGGATGAACACCGATTGAAAACATAGTCGCGGGGAGTTTCGCACTCATTGGGCAAATTTTCATGTCTCAAGAATCCGTTTCTACTCGTCTGTGCGTCGCGCCAGTTGTGGCCTGCAGGTGACGAGTACTTATGCGCTGCTGGTGTCAATGGTTAACGTCGAATAAAATCGTACAGCCCCAACTCGGCCGAGTGGAGTGTGTCGGCACTAGTGTGCTAGCTGTCCAAACTAATGGCAAAGGACAACAACTGCCTGTCCAGATATGATCGATGTTTTTCCTGCAGAATTACGATAACCCGTATCACTTATCACATCTGTAGCCGTAAGGGATAGCTACATGTTAGTGTTACATTGCAACGCTAATTGCGAATATACCTTCCGTGGGATTTCTTTTTTGTTTGATACTCGGTTCTAGGGGTAGACGAGCATGAATATGAATTACTTCAAATGCATGCAACAGCAATCGAGTTCTCTCGGGAACAGGTAGTGAGAGGTGGTGGGTGTAGTTAGTTGGACATTTGTGCAAACGTGCGTGCTGTTACTGAAGCGAGTTGTAGCCACCGCGCAATCCATGAGCGTTGAACTGTATTAACACATATCTGCCTTTAGAATAATACCTTCATTGTATTCCTGGCAATGCCTGAGCAGTATATTGCTGTACGTTAACACAGCGTCCGGAACCGTTCAGTTGTAGATTGTGTCCACAAAGAAAGCACAACAAAAACACTAGCCAACTGATTATTTATAAAATTGCCGCAGGTATTGAACGAAACCTATTCATTTTTCATTTCCACTCACTAATAAGTGTGAGTATATAAAGACACGAGGGTAAAAAGACCAAATCATTAATTAGTGAAAATTCCGTTATATAGCAACGAAGTTACCTTCTTAACATGATAACCGTCTAGAGATTTGCACTGACTATGATCATCAATTCAATGTCTAATGCACATGTTTATATGCTTCTTTCATGACAGGGAGTGCTGATGAACTGAGGACGTTTCAAGAAGAAGAACCAAGGATCACCGATTAAACCATAAAGATGTTAACCCTTGAAACAGTTCACAAATCGCATCTGGAGCAGCTCAACGCTTTCGATGCTGATGTCACGGCAGAGTTCTGCAAGCTGGCATTGCAAACCCTTCTAGTCCATGGTGATCTTGCCAGGAATGAAAAACTCTATGCTAAGGCTGCATCAAGACTAAATGTAAGCTTAAGATGATCAGTAATAGTGACATCGACGTTTTTTCTTCGAATACAGGCGTCCCTGCGCTGTAATGTCCACTCGATTTGAAGTGCCACAAGCAGGGTGAAACATATATTCTATCAACTTACTAAAAAATTCGTACATCCGCTTAAACGCGTTTTAACAGAAATACCCTCTCTTTTTAGCTTTCATCGGCTGTCTAACATTTTTTGCAATCTGTTTTACCAGTCAGACGCAACGGTGGTCCGGCAATGTATCGAAGCACTTACAGCTCTGTTTAAAATCGCTGCACGGAGAGGATTGCCACGATTGCAAGATACCCTTGTTCTCACAAATCTCCCACAGAGTCTTGTCGACACGATCGCCGAGAGCTATTCGGAGGTAAGACTACTCCTCAAGTTTGATGGACATTTTCAAAATAGTGGAATATTTTAAGGCAGACAAGCATTAAAGCATCGATTTAGTGAAAAGTTTTATAGGACAAACAATTTATATTGATAGGATAAAACAAAATAAATTACATCCTGCTGAGTAATTAACTTCTATAGGAAGGCACGCATTCTAACTTTCTGAGATATCGGCACGCTGACCTTTTAAAATGTACTATTATCGAGAATTAGTTGTATTCGAGGGCCAAGTTTGTATGAAGTATTATTTACAATATTTATGCCTAGGTTGACAAATTTCTTTCTCTCTCTCCCTCTCGGCCTAGATCTCCCAGGAACATTTACGGTATTACCTGGTAAACGCTTGTCGGCTCTATACGTATATATGCTCTTTGCATCATCATCTTGATTGTAGGTTCACAGAAGATTGGACCAGCAACTTCGACTTATTCACCCTGTTCCTGTATCCTACCGTGGTCTCGAGTGGCGTTTGGGTGCAGTAGTTGCCTCTCGTGCAGAGCGCGCAACTATGAGGCCAAGATTAACCTTACAATTCAGCCTTGTGGACTGCAATGGCCAATGCAATAAGGTAATTTCACAGTGCGATTGCGGCGTTTTACATAGTACAAGCGTACGCATGTTAATAAATGTATAGGACTAGCTTATTATATGTATTATTTTATATTATAGGTAGGCTTATTATATATATCATAGATCAGTATAGTTCCGAATTAATTTCGATTCTAGGCAACGTCTTCACACACGTTTTCAACTTACGTATATACCGAATTTGTTCGTAAAAACAAATTCTTCGTTCTAGGAGTAACTGTTCTTTCTTTGTTGGGCAATTGAAAGCCAAGTTGATATATACTAATAGACTAAAATATTCAGAGATCAAATGTGTGAGAATTTTATACGGATTCTATCTTTTTTGGACTACAGTTTATTGTCCATAGAGTTCACGAGCCCTCCTTGTTCATTATAGTCTAGGTTCGCCAAGTCAAGCCACTAAATCGCATATTCTACAGGTGAGCGTCGAGTGCAGTGTGGATAACCTTCGCAAAATGCGCGACGTTCTGGAAGAAGCGTTGCAAACAGCCCGAACGCGCAAGGTTCGAAAGCTCGCACGCATGCTCACTTAGATATCTCAACTTGATATCCAGAGAAGGATGGCTAACTATTCGTCAAACAGACAAAGCGGGACGGGAATAAAACCATCTGCTCTTTACTTCGGAAGCTGGAAGACTGAAGGGAGACCCCGACATGACTTGCCACTGTTACATACTATACGGAGAAGTGTAAAATGCTACATATCCTCTAGTCATAAGAGATTATTAATTTACACAAATAAAATTTGTCAAGTTATATAAAATTCATATTTTTAGTGTGCGTTTTTTTTGTACGCGAAAACGCCGAGAAACTTTCCAGTAAAGGGCTGCAGCAGTGATTGTAGTCTTTGGTGGTTACATTTTTCGATATTGACATACATACACGAATCTTCTGTATTGTGTTTCTGTAATAAGGAAAATAATACATGTTTTGTTAGGGCATCTATTACATTACTAAGCTACAATTCACAGGTAGTGATAAATACTGCTTAACATTCACTGTGAAGTCCAATGAATTAGCACACGCGCGAGTTTTAATATGTTCACATATTAGGGAATTGCGACTACCATCATAGTCATGATTTGTACGCTACTGGGTAGGTTAAAGCTATTATCGTATAAGAAAGCAGTATCATAACTTTTTGGTAACTCAATCTACTTAGGCTTAGTGCTACCAGCTCGTATTGAGTCTTCATTTTTGGAGCAATTCCTAAAGGGTTGCAACTTGAGAATTATTGTTAATCTTATTATTTCTACCTTAATTTTTTGAGAATGCGAATTTTTGGTTAGCACTGTTGTAATTATGATAGCTAAAATCAATGTGCAGTAGACTAGAAACATATCAATTGACCAAATAATTACTAAGCGATTATATGAGTATAATAAAAATAGACTGCTAATTAGATATTATGCACATGGCTATAATATGATGGGATGGTATGAATACTATGAAATACGTGTAAACAAATGCGCAAAGGATAATAATAACGCATACATAATTTAAGAATATATTCAAACAGACACGACAGTGTCAACGTAAGTTTGAATGTTGAGGGCTATATTCTTAAACGCAAGTTCGATAACGGCGAATGTGTTTTTTTCTCCCTCTTTCCAAGAAATACTACCATTATAACATGAGCGGTAGCATGGAATACGCATAACGCAATACGCTATATATAATACGTGCAATTTATTTTCAGAGGATACGACGGATACTACTTTAGCGTTTGGATCATTACATATATTTGTATATAGGCCTGTACATAAAGTATTCTTTTATTTCTAACCGGTAAATTGCGCTAGTCATATTTACCGCTACCAAAAAGGGCGTCTACATTCATAAACAGTTATAAAGGTATTATAGAACGAAAAAACCTACCACTATAATATAATACACATCCCGTTCTTAAGATTTCCTAACCACAACAACAACAACCAAGGTAACTAGGATTTCTGTCCATTGCTATGATTTGAGTGAAGGTGATATGTTGCTTTCTTTATCGAATATGGTTTTGTATTTTTGTGCTTGCTGAGCTTTGTCGCCACTTTGTAGATGCCTCTCAGCTCGTTGCTCCTGTATGGATTTGTTGGCCGGCGGGTTCCCGCGGTTGCTTATCCAACCTTCTACATTGTAGCCTGAATAACAAATAGAATCAACAGATTTTATATGTTATTGTTTGGCTGGCTGGACGCGAAGTATTTTTGTAGTCGAATATCTTTTTATTATTGCGATTGTAGCCTTGCGCACAATAAACAACACGCATTCATATCGTCTCGAAGTCATGTACCTTTAGTACGTCCCTGCTTTCACGTTTACATAAGTTCTATCTGAGTCTTTGTTTTGCGAATGAATACGTGCACAACGTGCGAAACGCTATATTCTATTATAGGTCTCACTCAATGTAAACAAAATATGTATGTAATCCGATTCCTACTCGTTCTGTTTCGAAACGATTAGAACATGAAAATGAACATCAAAAATCGATACCTATAACTCCAGCGACGACGGCGATGGGGAACGTGATGTAAACCCCGTAGGTACGTAACGCTATCCATAAGGGCCACATTCGAACGTTGATGGAGAGGATAAACAGATCCCGTTAGCTAGAGCAGTTGAAAATTGATGATAACCAGGACGGCAGCCAGCCCTGAAAGGATCATGTAGCAGATGAGGTATGATCAGAACGTTGGCCTTTGCAACTTATACGAATGTTATAAGATACAAACTAATCCAAGCGCGAACAGGGTCCTTCCTTCTATAGGGCCTTTTCCTCGCTGTGCAATTGCTTCCGTCGGGACAATAACGGCCTCGGCCTGGGACTCTGTCCCCAACTGCCTAATGATTGGATATTTTAGAACAAACACAATCATCATGTGCAAGCATGGAACTCGTGATGGGGTCTAGCAGTTAACTGAGTATACTATTTTTTTTAATACTGGGTTACGATATAGAGTGTAACGAAATCACTGGTCATCATTCAAAGTGGGCGATACACCCGTTTGCTGTGGTTGGAATTTATTAGTACTACAATTTTCATTCAATCCTACTCTAAATACTTGTGCGAACTTCTGAACTTCTACCTTAGATCTAGTTAGGAGAGAATAGCCGAAACGAGAAAAACGGGTGGACAACTTTTGCACCGTCTTCAAATAGAACACGAAATATATGCAGGGTAGCAGAGCTACTATTTTCTCGGGAAGTTAATTTATTTATTGGAGTTGAGTATCTCGGCCCTTGTGGGGAATAATACAAAATAAATTCAACCCAATCTTATTATACAGTTTGTCGGAACTGTTTCTACGACCATAGACAGTGTCATGTTGATATAGTCATACTGTGATCTATATTTGTACAGCAATAAACACGCAACTTACACTACGCGTATCTGCTATGCGCGTAGTGCAAGTTGCGTGCTTATTCTCTATTTTATCGCATTTTAATAAAACTATTCATTTTTTAGGGCAGTTGATAAAAAGCAGTTCTTTCATTTTAATAAATCTCATTTTTGCCATCCGCTTCAGGTCGCGCGTTCGAACGATAACATAAAGCATGTGCACACTAAAATGGTTCCCGTTGTTGGTTGTGGTTTTTTATTTTTGCATAAGCGTGAAAACGTCCGATAACTCACCTGTACACTATAATTCATAGATTTGTGCTAAAAATACGCCACAAGGGGTCGACAAGTTACCATGTATAAAATAGTTATCCTCAGGCCTTGCAAAGACTTGAATGGAACGTGAGAGAGCTGCCTAAACCGCACAACAGAGATCATAATAAACGAGCAGACGACTGCTTTGAATGGTCCCCGGGCCAACGAAGTTTCAACACTGCCCATCTCTTTTTCTTCGTTCTTCGTGGGGTTTCAGCATCGAGCTTGGTTTTTTTACCCATGTTATATAAGTTTGGGCATTTTCTTCAAAATTGTGTGCGACACAAAGACGCTATGGAAATTGGTATTTAGTCAGCTCAGTTCAGATACAGTGTTGAGAAGGCTTTCCGCATCAGTTTCGACTTGTGGACCTTATAATTTAGGGAGGTTAACATCAAGTAGTTTATTGCCATAAAATACGCGACAGTACTGACTCGCTTATATCTAATTATAATTTTGGAAGATACTTTGGATATCAGAGGTAATATATAATATTATTTTATCAATACGAACTATTCAAAATAATGACCAGTTTAGTTGATTATACGCTTTGTTATGGGTGAAATTAAAATTCGATGCAATAATGCGGTGAGGGGGCCGCGACCGCCTCGGATTCCGAAGTCGAGAGGGTAAAAGAAGTGTGTTGTCGAGGTGCTGGCCTAGGTGGAAGGGGAAGCGGGAAATGTATGGAGCCATCCCTCTGCACCGGCCCGGTCAACGGCGCGGAGGCGAGCCTTGTCAGCGACGTGGGGCGCTAAGGCCAGGTGGGAGTCCCGCAGCTCCTCGTGGAGGACGCCGCCGAGCCTGGTGGCGTGCTGTGTTCATGTGCGCCTTACAACCAGAGGAGACACGTAAGTGCACGGGCTCGATCCCCACCGTTGCACATTTGCACTTAAGGGTTCGCCTTACGAAGCTATCCAAAAGTGCATACCGTCGTCACTAAATGTTGGCTAAGAGTCATCCTTAAAAATAAGCTTCTCCTGGTGGACATCAGACCACATCCGCTGCCGGCACTGCTTGTCCGGAGATACGCTTGCGCAGATGCTCGAAAACATCGGGGGACAGGAACTTGGCGCCCACGTTGGCGACCTACGTGAAGGAGGCGGCGTGGCAAATGTCAGCAAAGTGGTTAACACTGTGGATGTCGAGGCCACCCGAGGCGGACCGGGAGGGTAGCCCGCGATGTCGCTGTCGGAGGAAGGCTGGCTGCATGCTTGCCGGGGAAGTCGGTCGAGCATCACCGAAGTTCTCTCAAGACAACGGTCGAGGAGAACCCGGATGGCCTCGCTCGTAAGAGGGGTACCGACGAGCTTAAGTGACGATTTCAGGGTGAGGCGGCACCGTGGGAGCAAGCCCTGGAGCTCGGGGAGGCGGCCCAAGGAGGTGGTGGTCCAGAGTCGTACCTTGCGGGTTGAGGGCAAGGTCGCTGGGCCCTTCGTAGTCGAGTACTCAATGGACGTCGGAGGTGGCGGTCGCCGGATCACCCGCCTCCATTCCGCCATCCATGTACCACAATTGGAAGCGGACCTGGAGGGACGCACCGAGGGGTAGAAGGAATAGGCAAAGAGGGCCGGGGCCAGCGGATCCTCCATCTGAACCGCGGACTCGGAGCTGTGGACAGCATGGTCCATGGTACCAATAGGTGGGTCGGGCAGCGGTATGCCAGGTCAACCGGAGGCAAGAGGCCGGAGACGTGGTCGACGACCTCCCGCAGAACAAGGTCCCGGCGAGGCAGTGCGAAAATCGAGCTTGACCAGTGCCGCGGCCGCGTGAGCGTGGGTGAAGGCGCATGAGCCGCGAAGGGACACGACCGTGTCCTTCTTGTTGGCCCACACTCTTAGTCTCTAGGCGGTGTGCTGGAGCAGGCAATGGGTTGCACCGAGCCATCCTTCTTCTTGAAGGCGATGAGGCGGGCACCAAGGAGTGTGGACCGTAACACTGGTGGTACCGTGCCGGCCCGCATACAGTCGATCACTGAAGCGTGGGCCTTGGAGAGGGCGTCGGTGACAGCTCTGAGCGCCGGGGAGATCAGGTGCCTGAGGTGACGCAACCGAAGGCCATCGGGGGCGGCAGAGCAAGTTAGGGGAAAGAGGCAACGGCCTCAAGAACCTCATCAGTGGATGTTAGGGTCATGTCGACCAGCTGGGGACATCCGGGGCAGGCATAGTCAAGAGGACAGCGCGCATGGTCCTGCCGTCCGCAGCGCCTTTCCCTCGCTATGCAGAGAGGCAATGCCATCGCTTCCCTCCTGGAAAACCATAATGACCTCGGCCTGGGACCTCGTTCCCCACTGCCGCTCTAATTACTTTATGTTTTAAGACGCACAATTATAATCAATATCTGACATAGAATAAAATAAAATTTATTTAACAAGCTAATTTATAGGACAAGGTAACTTTGCTGCCCTACGCACTTCGGACACGGTATGAAAAATTATTGAAAGGAATTCATCTGATTTTTAAAGCAACGCTATCATTGTTGAAATCAGGGTTCGAATTTGCATGTTATAGAATGCATGTTATACATCGCCACCTACAATTGTGGGAGACCGTGTTCAATAATATTTGACCTGTGGCCTAAAAACCTTCGAAGACCAAGTCACCTAAAAATGATCCAAGCAGAATTCAGAGTGGGTAGCCATAAATACACGTGAAAATGAAGCGGCGGCGAGAATATAAATTTTTTTAAACCTGTTTGAGTAGATTTACTCTATATCCTCGAGGAACATCCAGTCCTCGTGATCTTGCCAAACGAATATCAAATGCAAATCGATTGAAACTCTCATCATGTCATTTCAGTTGCTATCGTCTTGCGTGCTGACGCAGAATGACTAATATCGCCACATACTCTTGGAGAAGCTGATGAGTAGTAGGAACTACGTACCGAGGAAGAATATTCACCCCTGTGAGTGAATGACAAAATCATAAAAATAATGGAAAAAGACAAAAGAAGAGAGAAAAAAACAAGAGACAAAAGCAAACAGCCTTAGAGACGGCATACATCAGTTACACAACAGACCGAGGGAGAGAGAGTACGACTATATATATATATATATATGTATAATTAGCGTGTATGTTTGCCTTAACATATCGTCTCCTGTTCATCTTCCACAATGTACTTGTGCTTTTCTCGTAGCCATTTCGTGTTAGTGGTTAGATTACATATTGTTGTTTTGGTTGTATCGTGTACGATGCTGAACTATTGTGCGCATTCCATCGCTGATAGCACCTTGTATAAATAGTATGTGATCATACCTTGCTGCATCACTGTGTCCACCCTCGCCCTCTGCATGTAGAAATTTCTGGAGGCATTTTTGAGTGGTTCTGGCCTGCTGGTAGCAGTAGCACTGTTCAACCCACGCTGCTCGTGTCGCTCCGTAAATTCCTGTTCGTAGTGTCATACTCACATTGTATGAACCACTCTCGTTATATATCACAGGTCGATTTCCCAGTGTAGGCCAAAATACGTTCTGATGTCGCAAGAATGTTCTTCCATTGGAATAGCCTTTGCATAAAGACGCCCAAAAATGCGGGGATTTGCATTTTTTTTCAACATCTACGGTTTCAAGTTCTCGGCGCCATCCCCGCGTCGGGGCGCAATTCTCACATATCCTTTGGAAAAAAAAATATTTATTTATATATATATATATATGGTCTGAAAATGTTTTGCAGATACTGACCCATTATCTATCTAATAATCTTACTACCAATTTGCGTAGCCCAGCAAAAAATCGAATGGATATTCAAAATTAATATGCTAGAATACCGTCAGGAGCACTGCTGTAAATGCGTTTTTCCTCCGGGTCTCATCTAAGTCAGCACCGTACGCAGCGTTGACCGAACGATGGATAACCACTCATTTATTGAAGGGGCATGTATCCGGTTTATTGCTAAATGAACAACTTTGTGGACATGCTGGTACAAACCGTTGGCGTTTACTTGCTTGGCAAACACTTCGCGAACGCGAACTCTGTTTGAACTCAGGGCACAGGGAGTTCAAACAGATGCACACATGAAATTAAAACTTAGAAACTGTTCGACAGATTGATTACCTCGCTAAGAGAAATGCGAGTAACTTGAAGTAGGGGAACTTGTTAAAATGTGATTTTTTTCGCTTACACTGTGGTGCTTTTTATACGCGCTGTCCATAAGTACGCAAGATAATTCTATTTCTCGATTCTCAGCTATGGTAGTAAGGTGTCAAGGTGCAGTTTAACCGTTTGGTATGTGGAGATCAACCCAGGCCTAACATTCAACAAGATTAGGGGCACCTATGTCCTCGGTGACTCCGATGATATTGTCATAGGGAGAAACAAACGCTATTGACGTCAGAATTCCGGCGTCTTGGTTTGGCGTCGAAATTGAATTTCATACTGATAGTTAATGTGATCGATTAACGGTGGGGCCGCTGCAGAACGTAATCTACAAGTATGAGTGAAATGAACTGGGACGGCGATTTGGCTGCTTCGATTTTGAAGCGAGTATCTACGCAGAGTATTTTGTTTCTCAGTTATGTGCATTAAGAAAATGTTGCATGTTGTGTCAGTGAGTCTTCTGCGTAAGTAGCTGTATGCAGATGGCCCCCCTTTGTAAGCCGACTGACAGTAGGCAAAATCGAACATGTTTGATCGCCTATCTAACACACACAATTCGCTGTCGATATCCGCTCGCGTGTAAGGTACTTGATTGCAAGCTGGGACTATATTTTATACAAAATTAGATTGTGCACCCGCTCTAGGTGGCCTTTTCCCCTTCGTGAAATGTCATTCAAGCCCTGTAACTTTTCCTACTATACGATTCCTGCTGAGGAGACCTATATTATAGACACTTTACATTCATACAGTTATTCATATGCTTACCACATACTTGTGCCGAGCACTATGCATTTAGGCAAACTCGCACATTACACCCTTGTGCCGCTATGACAATATCGTGGCCGCCGTAGCCAGCCGCCTGTGCCCCGCTGTTGGTGCCGATCAACTGGGCTTGAGGTGGCTCTGTTCGCTTGTCGTTAATACACCCCCCTATCTTGGCTAACCCCGTTTTCGGCAGGCGCCCTAAAGTATCTCCTCTATCCAAGTACATTTTTCCTCTATTCTCCTAGTCGCTCTGCTCTTCTAGGATGTTTCCCGCCGAGCGGTGTCTTCTCCCTCAGCCTTCCCCTTCACTCTAGGACCATCTCTAAACGCCACTTCGCGTAAGGAACAGACCCCCCCCTCGTTTCTCCTGTTTCTGCTGCTCTTCCCTGCCGCCGTGTTCGCTGCCTGCTGCAGCTGACGAAGCAGCCGCCTTTTGGCTCTGGGGGTGCCGGTAGAGGCCAGGGGACTGGCGCCTTCTCGAATCCTCTTGATCCCCGCTTCTTCCCCGACTCTCAACAATTTTCCTCTTACTCTGACTCTGCCTAGCCTCAATGTATTTTGGCAAGGAGCTGCTCGCCGCTCGCTTGGTCGTTTCCATTTACGTACATTACAGCGATTGCCCTTCTGCAGGCTGCAGCGCGTCGGTCGGCTTATGTCTATGACCCTTGCTGCTTCTGGAGCCACCGCGAGCGGCCAGTACGCACTCACAGAGGGAAAAGGAAAGTAGAAGAACGAGAGGAAGCGAAGAAAGTGGTAGAGAGAGAGTCCGAGTGAGAGAAGCATACATGGCCACCCATCTCTATATCTTCCTCTTGTTCTATTTCTCCCGCTAACGCTGCAGTCGTCTCCCTCTCTGGATTCCTCCGGCTTCAAGTACTGTGTTTTAGCGGTCGCGGCAGTGGCCTACTATCGGGAACGAACGCTGGCTGGCTGTCGTCCTACGAGAATCTCCGCGTGGTGAGGTTTGGGCCAACCGGCAGGCAGCGAGAGAGGCCGGGCTGCCTCGCCGGTCTGCCGACAAGTATCGGCAGGCCAGAAGAGGAGCGGGAAGAACGAGGAGGATGAGAAAGGAAAAGAGGCTATATCGGCTGGTGGATGGCGATGGTGATCTCTTGATCCCCGACCTCCTCTGCCCCTGGCTGGCCGGCAAGGGTAGTACTGCCGACCCGACGGAAGGCCCTTGCGGAACCACCATTCCCCGTCCAACGGCTCCGGCCCACCTAGCAGCGTTGTGGCAGCCCATCTAAGACGTCCTCGTTTCAGCCTCTCTTTGCCAGCGCTTGCACTCCCAATGCACTCCCCATTCCCCACGTTGCCCCCAACCGGCGACTTTCGGCGGTCTCTCTCTCGTTCTTTCCAGCCATCCGTCCAGTTATCCCTATATCGAAGTTGTCTTTCACTATCTCCCTCGCCTTCTTCGTTATTCTGCTATATTCTCTTCACTTTACCCCCCACCCCCTTGCTCATGTCTACTGCCGCCGTCGTGCGAGGATGCGATGCCTTCACCGACTGCGCTGCTGTGGGCGCTGTCGCTGTGCGCGTCGCCAGGCGTCGTTCGTCGCCAGCTCCGTTATTGCTTGTCGACGAACTGTACCAGTCGACTACAACTGCCTTCTGCTCCTGCTACTATTACTGTCGACGGTAGAACCCGTTCGGTTGAAGATATCGACAATAAGAAGAGCAATCAGTGTGGAACCCCGTCTATTTTGTTCTCAGTGTTCCCGTTGTCCACCGTCGCCGCCCCGTTATCCGTTGTCTCACCGGGAAGTAGATTCGTGCGACGAATGCGACAAGTTTTTTTCATCCTTGTCGACGCTCATTGAGAACAACAGATATCACCAGCCGTTTCTTTCAGCGATAGGTACCCGACGCGCTGTGTTTTATTGCGACTTGGCCTTGTACGGAGAATAAATGCATACACGTACAATACATTGGGTGTCCAAATGCTTTAGAAGATGATGCCAAGGCTCAATTCGGGAACCCTTAACTGGATGGTATAACAAAACAAGAGACTGGAAATATGGAAACGATTGACGTTGAAAGTATTCGCTGATATTACAACGTAGCAAACGTCCACATTTAGGTGATGTTTTTCAGTCAAGACACGAGCCTATGATCTGTGAAGAAAATTAAACAGCTTGTCCTCGTTGGGAAACTATGTTTGTTTGACTTCTGCTGTCGATTTGATCCATTTGAGCGTGTTCAAAGGCAAGCCTCTAAATAGTACCAACTGTCGTGCTACGTCTCTTCCTCGAGATATCTATTTATACTTTCGGGAGGATGGTTTTTGAAAGATTGTGTTCAATTCGTGTAGAAATACCAGCGGACGTTGTATAATATATGTATATGACAGTAGTGAGGACAAGGCAAAACATTGTTTGACTTCAATCTTTTTCAGCTCAACGGATTGGGGGTTGCAACGAACAAATTGTTATTGATGTTCACTTTCTAGAAAACATGAATGACAAGAAAGCACTATTTGCATTGAGCTTATGTATCCTCGACAATATATATTGTGTCTACGTAAGCAGATAGATAGTTACATAATTCAGCTTGTCAACGTGGTATTGTGCTACACATCTGAATTAAACAGTTGCACGGGCACACTTTGCTCCGACGAAAGTTAGTATCTGATGCTAGACTACATAACGGATACTTAAGCTAAACATTGGATTGTTCCAAATATTCACCATCTACAATTTCACTCGTTCAGCTTTAGTAGTATAGCCACATAACGATTCGCATACAGTTGCCGATGGGGCTTCTATTTATACGAAAAACGTAAAATTCATCTGGAATTTGTTCTTACCTCGTAGACTTCAACCAACGTTGATTATCAGCCTGGATCGATCGACAAGTGTGCTTTCGACGGACATGCTGCGGAGGAGAGAGGGAGGTCCGAGCGTAAACCGTGAACTGTACGACCTTCAGGAACTTGGAATTGAGACAACGGCTTATTCGAATCGTGAACCTTTGCGTAGGCTATAAGATCAGGGCAGAGCAATCTTGAATCAACAGTGTAAATAGGTCTGATCTGAAACACATTCAACCCGGATTACCTCTTTATAAGGACTCGACGCCTTTGTTGAAGAATTCTGAAGGGCAACGAGACTGGGAGGGCAGAAAGGATCTTTGGGGTTGTAAAATCGCTGAAGAAAAGGGGCTCCTTTAGGGAAAATGGGTTAGCGGTGAGGGTCCTGGCCGAGTAGTGGCTGCTTAAAAAGGCGAACGAGAGGTATAACTTCTCTCCTGACGAGATTGAAGCGACGAGCCTGGCTTCGTTTCAGAGCATGATATATAATAATGATAATAATACAATCCGAGAGTATTTTCACGTCAAAACGTCACTAAAAAAAGAATCCAGCGATCGGGAGAAGGGAGTAGAAACCGAGTGGGAGTTGGGAGCTTAGGTCTAGTGGACTCTACAAGCAGATTCATTCTGGTATACTCCTTGAACTGTTTTGTTGCATATAAAAAAGGATGGCAAATAAAGAAAAGACGTAATTGGGGTCTATTTTTATATGCTCGACTTGACTTTCGTAGTTTGGTTGGCTTCTGTAGGCTACGCAACTCACATAGAGAATTTCCATATATCACATGTTGTGTTTCGGTGTGGGATATAGCACCCTGAGAAGACCTGTATGAAGTGTGCGCGTGTGTGTGTGCCTAGTATAACAGCCAAACTAGGTGCGGCCTCATTTGTCTACGAACGAGAGATTCTATTGCCGCTACTCACAACATGTACATACATTAATCACGAGCGAGGCCAGCTTATCAGCGGTGAGTGTAAACACAGGGAGGACATCTTCGCAGGAGAAAATCATACAATACATTCTGTTACGTTGGCGATAAAGTAAACAAAAAAGTATTCAATTCAATGAATTCAAGCGGAAGGATAGAGTTACAGGGACATAACGTCATTTGATCTCTCTCTCTCTCTCTCGCCCTCTTTCATAGACTCTATTCATTTTCAGCCTTTACGAATTGAATACGGGAGAACGTTCCTTTTCGAACGCTGTATACTAATATCCCTTTCGTGTGGCGGCAGCAGCTAGCAATCTATGCCACTGACAAACGATTCCCTGGCTTGCCCACTTGTTAATGAATTAATGGACTTCTACTCATCTTGACCCTCCCTTCGAACGATGTCTCGCTTCTCCACGGAACTCAACTTGCTACTACTCATCGGGTTGAGCTAGCTATTCCCCTTTGACATTTGCACGGTCGCGAATTATCCCTGCTCATCTATGGGCTGCTCGCGATGAATTCCACTTATCCGAACCCTCTGCTGGTTGCTGCCTGTTACGGCTGCTGTGTAAGAAGTATAGAAGTCGGCACAGTATCTCCCTTAACTCCCTCGGGCGGAGGTCGGCGACGTCGCTGGGGGCCAGCGACTACTGCGACTCATCGTAATCATCCTATCGGCGGTAAATGTAAGACTCGTAAGCAGTTCCGGCGCCCATGAAGTGTGTCGACCCGTTGTTGTATATTAATGTATCTATTATATAAATTTAGTCAGTATAATCACTGAAGGACGGCAGCGGTGGGAAATCGTATGAGTTGAACGAACGTCGCCTCCGAGCCACGGAAAACGCTGAAGAGAGCAAGCCCTTCAACGCTGTATACAGGAAAGGCAAGCTAGAGGGCCAGCCAGCGAAAGCACAAGAGCGAGAGAGAGAGAGCGAGAGAGAGCGAAACCCAAGGCTCAGCTGAGCAGAGCGAGGCAGCGGATGAAGAGGCCGAGCCAGCCACTGTCACCGACGACGCAGTCGACGATGTAAAGGGTAGCTAGCTGTTTGCGCCACACGCTCCCCCTTCCTCCAGCGGTCCCCCGGAGCTGCCTGTTTGCCTGCCCATCGTTTGGGTTGACGTTGTCCCAGTATACCCCATCGCTGTTCTTTCCCAATGGGATGAACGGATAGGGTCCACGGGCTGTTGGCCGAGGGGACCAGCGGCGGTAGTGGTGCCGAGCCGGTGGCCGATTTTAATGCAAATTCCGAGGTTCTGCTCGCGTACACAGAGAGACCGAAAGACGGAGAGAAAGAGAAAGAGAGAGAGAGAGAGAGAGAGAGGGGGGGGGCAGGGGTTTGGATGGTTGGGTTGGCGAGGGAGAGATGGAAGTGGCAGTACACACAGACGCTGTATGACTCCCTGTCATACAGACACGGCATGGGCAGGGGACGGGAAAAACGAGATAGAAATAGAGTGAGAAAGTAGGAAAGTGGGGAGAGGCGAAACGACGAGCAGCGGCAGCAGTGGCGGTGGTGGTGGCTGCAAGGCGATGGGTGGAAGCAGGACGACGGCGGCGGCGACTGTGGCGCGCGTCGCTGGTGCCGGGCGCCGGTCCGTACCGACCGGAAGCAGCGACGGAAGTGAGCTCCATTTAAGTGTATTACCCAGAGAGAGGGCTTCCTCCTTTTTCGCCCTCAGCCCTTGGCCACACCACAACGCCTGGCGCACAACCCTAACTCCTCTATAGTAGCCGTCCGCTGAGGCCATGCCGCTCTCGCGGCCTCTGCTGCAAGCCGCTGAGTCAGAGGCCTCCGACGAGAATCCCTGCCGCTGCGGGTAGGGTTGGGATGAGATCCCGGCGTCCAGCTGACGCACGTTTAACTCAGTTGCCGTCTATGGCCGTATCATGGACCTCTGCCAGTCATCGTCCTGTGTAATATACCACGGTGACTATATCCTATTCTATCCTATCCTGCCCTCCTCTGCCTGTTTGTACAACTTATAAGCGAGAGACAGAGAGAGAGGTTACGCGGGCATGCGAATAGTTGTAGTAGTAGTAATAATAATAATGCTGTATAATTATGCATATCGTGTCGTTGAGCAGATCAGGAGCGTGCCAGAGAAGGAGGAGAAAGAGAAGAAACTCGGTTAGTTGAGGTATTACGAAGTTTGCCGCCGTAGGTCACCCAGCATCCGCGACTAACCAGGCCTGTCAGCAAGCATCAATTCCGCAAGGCACTTATAGCATTCTTGACTCACCCTGCTTACCATGACAATAAGATAGAATCGGCTACATGCATGTATTATCCATGTATTGAATTTCAACGGCGGCAGAACCTATATTTTGTTTACGTGAAAGGTAAAAGTTGATTGGTTTATTAAAGGAACTGAAATCATTACCATGTAATTAAACAGCGTGTGCTCAGGATTAATTATCGGTGCCGTTTCAGATGCTTCGTTAGCTGACTACTATTTGTGAGTTGCTAGTGCTCCACCAGACCTAGAACTTGCTATTACTTAAGTTAGCTAGGTGTACACATGCAGGTTAAGTGGGAGGTAATCGGCTTTCCGCTCAGCCTCCCAGTCTCTCCTAAGGTCTAAATACTATAGACCATGATCGTCTACTATCCGTCACTGATAATATCTTCAAATTAGCTAATGGTATGCGCGATTCTCAGCGATCGTGGTAGAAAATTATACCGAATTTCTATCGACAAAGAATCACCTTATGTGGCGGCCTATAACCGATAATTTCTTGTTTTCGGCGATTTGTTTCTTTGGTTACAACGCATGAGAATAGCCGTTACACTATCGAAGACATTCTCATGTAGGAAGACTAGTGTCACGTGAGACGTCAGTCAGTGGTGACGAATATTTTCTCATCCATCCTGTAAATATTCTTGTTTATAAAAAAAATGTATATATCTATATATAATGATGTTGTTGTTATTGTTGTTGGTCTCTGTTGTACGCGTCTGGCTTGACTAGTCCCAACGATCGCAATGGTTGGCCAGAACCGGATCAACGACGAGGTAGCCAGTCGATCCTTGTTCGTCTTCGAGTGATGGTTGTGTGAAGTGTTACTATATATGCAGTATAGCTGCCTCTCCTATTAGTAGAGGAATGGCAGGATGTTCCTACGCTAGCTCAGATGGATGAACAGCCCGCCCGAGGAACGAGAGCGATCTGCTCAGTGACCAACTCGATTGGCCACAGGGGGGCCACTTCTTTGTGAATCATCCAGCCCATCTACTACTGGCGCCGCCACAGCCACTGGCGCTTCTGTTACTCGTCGTTGCCGGAGCAGAATTCGCCACCGCCGTTGCAGCTGTAGGAGTTCTACCGCCACTATTATTAGCACAGTGTGTCTGCACGCGTCCGTACGCACGTATACGTCCAGTGCAGTACACTCAGTGATACCAAACCGCAGTAACCGCATGGCAAACACAAAGAATAACTGCACCAGGCCACTTCTTGCACTTCTCTTCTCCATCTTCTAGTGATGCACGCTGACGGCAGGCTAGCTGACTGGCTAGCTGGCTGGTTGGCTCTCAATAGAAGCACCACGCGGCAATGATCCCACCGCCGGTGGCGAGTCGTTGGTTTAGGAGCGAACAGGGAATAACACTCTCGTCGTTGGGTTTGTGGGTGGTGATTGGTTTGTTGGTTGCGTGTGCGTTTGTGTGTGACCCTCGGTACATTGAGGCGATTTGGCGGAGAGAGCGAGAGCTAAGGGTACCGACCTGAATACCCACTCACTCAGTCGTCGTGCTTACTTACGTAGAGTGCGCCTCGATAGCAATGAAAGGATGACGTGAAAATCACGGGCATTACAGCCCTGAGCAGCAGGAGCAGCGAGAATGACGACGGCCGCAAGAGCTGCAACAGCAACAGCAACAACAACCAGCCGGTTTGTTAGAATAGGTCTGCGGTGTGATTCGAAACATGACGAGAAGAAAAGCCAGCAAGGAAGCAGCTAACTCGTTTTCGGTGGAGAGTCAGTGGCAGTGGCTATAATATCGGAAGAATCACATTTGATGGGGTGAAATTCGGAAATTCTCCCTGCACCCGTATCGATTATTTTTAGTGTGAGATAGCTCTTTATTGAATGTGTAATACAGCAAAAGTATTTGTCACTTCATCGGGCTCGAATCAGAGGCATTCAGCTTTTTGTAGCCAGATACTCAGCTGTCCTAGCCATGGTGTTTGTGTACGTTCGTCCGAACGATTTTGTAAACATATGAAAATGTCAACCTAGTGCGGATCTAGGCTGTACGCATTTTGTCCAATCAAAAATGCGCAATGAATGGCACCGATGGATTATCGCGACGCATAGGATTTACCAGATTGTGTACCGTAGGTATTATACACAATGCAAAGATAACCGTTTTGTTAAAGGGTCTTAGTTTAGTATGAGACAACAAATCCTAGACGTGCTTGCCGCCTACGTGTATACGGCCGTGATACGTATAGCTAACGACTGTACGATGAGAGACTACAGGCGAATGAATTTTAGCAGCATTCATCATTGATCGACGTTCTTACGAAAGCCGTATGACCATATGCGTAACGTAGTAAATTCCTGCCGATCTCATTCTAGCCTAGCACCGCAAGGACCTTTACCGCTCCACCCGTGACCGAGCTCGCCCTTGAGTCGTCTCCGCCTGCACGCTTCCCACCATAGCAGCGAGATTCGGCGGTAAGGCAACGAGAAGCGCTCGCATCGCGTAGAATCTCCTCTCTAACCAGTCCCAGCGACGGCAACAGCGGCGGCAGGCGCGCGAGGACCTTCTCGACGGCGGTGGTTCCCGCCGTTCGTCGGCGCGAGTAAATGCAATATCCCCAATATCTCTCCTTTCTTATTTTCCTGTCCCGTGCGCAGGAGTGCGGTTGCTTCCTTCGCTCTATTCAAGCCCATCCCCACCATTTTCTCTCTCTCTCTCTCTCTCTCTCTCTCTCTAGTTCTCTCGCTCTCCCCTCGAGCGGCGTTGCTACCGGTGGCAGCGGCGGCGGCGGTGGCGGCGGTGGCGGCGAGTATTCCTGTCTTCACCAAGACAAATGGTTCGTTTGGCGCACAGCTCTCACAACGACGACGACGACCGGCTGCTGCTGCAGTAGCGGCGGTCGCGGCGAGGGCGACGCCGCAGTCGACAACCAGCGACGAAGCCACGAGTGCCACGAGCCGCGGGCCAGCGATGGCATTGGCCGAGTGGCGTCGATGGTCGGGTGGCGACCGGTTTTCCTATCTGCCCATGACAGGCGGGCGAGTTTATTTATTTATGTTTAAAATTTCCTCATCATCATACTACTACTACTACTACTTCAACAACAACAACAATAACAACAACAACGGTAGCGGCGGTGACGGTAGCAGCACCAGCCAGAACGGAAAGCACACGTTATTATCTCAAGCAGCGCGGTACGTCAGCAGGCCACAGCCGTTTACTGCCGCTGGTGTCGTCGACATCACCGTGGCAGCAGACTCTCTTCTACGACGCGAGCGGCCGCGCCCGCGACGAACAGTGTCTCTTCCTCTAGCTGTCCATTCGGTTCGCCGTTCACAATCTCCTCGCTAGTCTGCCACTACCCGGAGCCCCACTCCCTCTGCCGCTGGGGCTACTGTCGCTTTTCGCTGATAAGTGAGCTCCTTCCTTTCCCTAACTCCTTGGCCCTTGCCTGATCCCCAGAACGCCGTTTCAAGCTAAGGGGTGGTTCGCGGGGAGGGGGAACGAGGGAGCACTTCTCTGCAGTAAGTCTATCATGTCTCTCCTTTTGGCCCCCCCAGTGACTTGCGTCGAATCAGCCAGCCAGCCAGCGACCGCTCGCTCACTCACAACATTCACTCGATCGTTGCTTCTGCTGTTGCCGACGCTGCCGCTACCGCTCTGTTGTTCCCCTTCGCCCAATTTCTCCTCCTCGCAGCCGCCGCCGCCGCCGCTGAAGCCTCCTCCACGGTCGTCCTGTGTCCTCTTTTTCCGCTCACGGGCGAACAGCGGACGGACGTATGCGCCGCCGACCCCTCCTAAGTCCACTTCGGCTGGTCCCGTTGCGTTCGGCCGCCCGCCCGCCCGCTCTGGCATCTCCTCACTGTCCGCCCTGTCGGACTCTCCCGATCTGCCTTCGATTGTTATTAAATGTCCTTGTGGTGATGGTGGTAGCCGTCGAGAAAAGGGCAATGGAAGTGGCAGCGCACGATCGGGACCAAATGAGGAGAGCTCGAGAAGGACGGGTTATTACTAAACTTCTTGAACATCACACACACACACACACACAAATTAGGTGAGCATCCAAGCAAGAACTGATACTCGCGAGAAACGTATATTGACAGTCTATGCACAGTTACACAGCGGGCGGTACTATGGTGATAGAATTTGTTCTGTATTCAAATTAGAACTACTCACTTCTTGCAGCAGATGGTGTCGAATAACATTAGCAATTGGATTAATGATCTGTGTTAAATACGTCGTGCAGCTCGGTCGTATGACCCACTACGAGCTAATATATTATATTTACTATCAAGTATTACTATTGGAGACGGCTATTGCTAATGATGTAATGTATGTTGAAGATTATTTATGAAGTGTGTATTAAATCGAATAAAAGTGCCTTTGCTGGTGTCCGTGCGTTTGAAGAAAATGTCCTTCTCTCAAAAACAGTGAGGCTAATTATCGGAGGTGGTGCACGGGTTCGATCCCCACCGTCGCACATTTGCATTTAAGTGGTCCGTCTTATGAAGCAATGCCGAAAGCAGTTCCGCGGTCGTTAAATGTCAGCTTTGAGTAAACTCGGAAATTTTAATTTAGGAGGCTAATTATTATATATTAATGCAATGTATAATATTATAGATGGATAGAGAAAAAGTTCAAGTCTCAATGGTTTGAACCATTGAGCCGCGCTTCGCTTAGTTGACCGGCTATGCTCGGTATATGACGTGGTACGCAGCGGGGCATTGTCTCTGGGGTTATTACTACTTTTTTTGTAAGACAGATGCCTTTATATGTCTGTAACTTCTTACGAATCGGCGGATTCCTCTTATATGGTCGGTGATTTCCTTTTAGGGAATATTTCCTCCAAGTCTTCAGCTCGTTGCTGATATGAGGAAGGATTTCAGACGAAATTCATTTTTCATTCTGAAAAATATCATCTCATGGAGAGCCACATCACTCTCCGATGATTCCACGCTAAAATTACTTGTGTACACACATCGCAGGAAATAAACAATATCTTGTTTTCCAGACGCAATCTTATGGGCTGCTAATTGACATCGAGTCTGATTAGCTACCGTCGATGACATGACTCAAACACAGATCGTGTTTACTGGGAGCACTGTTTTGTCCGGTGGACAGCGGCACCTCCTCATCAATCAGTCTTCTATTAATAATTCCTTGACGGCTCGGAGCATTTCCTTGGCCATGACGTTTCGTTGGCGTCGCCCAGCAACAGTTCACACGTCGATGCTCTCGCTCAGTACGTGGATGACATACTGCTGAACCACAGTAAGTGATTACATCCTCGCGGGTATCACCAACGTGGAATTCCAATCAGTCTGGAAGACACTGGCGTACCTGCCACCAATCGGCGTTTCCAAATAGAAGAATAGGGTAAGAGCCGATATCAAAAGAGCGGACAAGAGAGCAAGACAAAGACGGCAACAAGATTGTATCGATAAGAGTCTGGAGAAGGCGACAAAGCAATGACGCCCATCGGGGGATGCCCAGTACTAGCGTCAGTTGGACTCGACGCCTTGGACTCGTGAGTTCGAGTTTTGGAAGAAGGTTCGTGAGGATTGCTAGCTAGACGATAATCGTGAGATAACGACTGAAAGGAAAGACTCCTCAAGATCAAGGGTTACTAATGAGGTGGGTTAGGTTTATGCTGAATGGTTTGACTACCCGGTAGACTATCGCGCTTGAAAGAATAATCACAGGAAAATTCACTGTGTAGACGATATAGAAGTCAATTATCACGGACTGAATCGTAATTTCGAAGAAAAAACGTTGTCACCGTCGACAACAACGACATCAATAACGGCAGCAATCGTTAATTAGCATTTATTTTGGATGTGTTATACCGAAGAATGGTTACTAAGCAAGGACTGATTGAACAGTGCCCCAAGGACCTCTAAATAAAGTAGTCGAATGAAATCGATGCCGAAAGACGTGGAAAATCAAAACGGATTATTGTCGGCAATTTTATACCAAAATCAGTGATAAACCATTCTAAGAACGGAGGCATTCCACTTCATTTTCAGGAAGTCACGTTTACTGCTGCGGACGTACGGTCGAGCGTACTACACGTAGTATAGAGACAGATCCGTAATTAGTAGCTGTGCAAGAACGCAGGGGCGGTTGGGCGATGTGAAAGAACACATTTTAAGGGACTTTGTACACTTGTGATACCGGAGTTAGAATTTCAAGTTGCTTCTTTCGAAGGTCTCATTATGAGGTAACGCCTGCTCTAGCAAGGCATTTGCTGTGTCGCAATCGTGTTTCGAACTGTGGATTTCGAAGTTCGAGACCTTGGAAGCCGCAACAAATTCGTACGGAAGGTTTTTTACCGCAACCTTTTCACAAACTAGCCGACGGTTACATTGATTGAACGGCAGTGAACCAAGTGGCTGGATAGCAGGTAATTGATTCGAGTTCGTAGTATGTATTACGGCCATAGTTCATGGCCATGCTGAACGGATTTCTTAAACCAACAATCAACCTCTTCATAACATTTGACATACTCTCCTTCCGGGGCGAATTTCCATTGACGACTGTTAGATAAGAGGAGTGGTTTCACCACTACCCTACGCACATTCATGTTCACCGTTCGGTGTATGTCCCCAATGTTCCTGAGTAGAGTATGTTGTTTATGGGTAGAACGAATAAACAGGGTATTTTCCTTCGTTGATGTTGAGGTACATGTTTTTCTACGGTGTGCGTGTCTGCGCGTTTGTGCCAACGGCTGTAAAGAGGCGAAGCGAACAAGAGAACTCCATAACAATCATGCGAGTTCGTTGTCTCAATTGCCCTTGCCCTTGTTCTCCATCGTATTCGATGGTTCGGTCAGTCGCCCGGGTGGCCAATTAAGGAGCTGTCTCGGCCGCCGCCGCCACCGCGGCTACCATCGGGAAGTGGCCGAGTGCAAACAGTCGACAGCGCAACGTAAAGATCATGAACAAGTGCCGAGTTAGTTTCCTCCATAGCATCATAGATCTTGCAGCGGCGTATAAGCTCGTCATTGCTGGCGCCTATGCACATCTCAGGTTCCACGTGACGAACTGCGCTAACAAAGCCATCCATGTCCTGTTAAAGGGGGGGCTAGCAGATCGTCACGCCAGACACGTTCACGCGAGTGGTAGAAATAGCAGTTGTTGTAGTATTATTATTGTTATTACTCTCGCGCTATTGGCGTGACTGACGCACCAATACAGCCGACGAGGAATCTATATACGGACAGAGATTTCCTCGAAATGTGCGCATAACGTGCGTTTGACAGCAGTCAAACATTGAGCTTGTACATATAGCTACGACGACGCTCAAGCAGCATTCATTTTTCGTCGGCATCCTGTAAATCGTCCTTGTGCGCCTGTTGTTCAATCAAAGATTCGAGAGTTTCTACCATCGAATCGGCTGTGTTACGATCACGAGAAGACAATGCTGTCCAAATGTTTCGTTACTGTTTTCGTCTTGGCGTTCGTCACATCAGTAGGCATGGTCCTTTCCTGCGGAAGGACGATGTTTGAGGTATGTCAATGTTTGGATACGGCCTTAACTGCGTAATTGCTATGGTGGTTCATTCTTAGGTAAATGGACCTGTGGGTCGTTGACACACGATAGTCTTAAGTGAAAACACCCGACGAGTTAATCGATCATGTGGACACGTTCCTTTTGTAAGTAGTTTTTGAGTAAGCCAAAAGTTGCTTCGGTAGAGGAACATCTTTTTCTCAGCTAATTGTGCCAACAGACTCTTGTTTTGCATGACGCCTGTGAAATATTTTAAGTGACCAGCTCGGCGTGCAGCGCCAGTGCAATTTTGAGACAAAGGGTCTATTTCCATTACTCGAAGACCTCGAATTCAAATTCAGTGCACTGTATTGTAACCTCCTCCCCTTATATATTGACGACCGAGGCGTGTGAGTCCGTTAGTGAATTATCCGAACCTATTTTTACTTTCTTTCTCGAAGAGATATCCTCGATTCAGTGATTTGAACATTCACATCAGCAAATGCCACTGTCGTTTGTCTGAACAGAGGACCACTCACGTGTTTTTGTAAAGAAGTTGCCCAAATGGATACAATTCAAATTACAGCTATCGTGTATTTCGTATTACTTTGAGGGATGCTCTGGTGCACCCACAGGACCTAAGGCCTTTAAATTATCACTTGCTCAAATTATCACTAGGCGCTACAGAATCGTTTGTATACCCAAACACCTTGGACGATTTCCTTGTCCATAGATTTCAGGACCACCATCAAAGAGGAATAGTGAGGCTCGTAGAGAGGGACATAAAGTCAATAACCAGAAGGGAACATACTTAGTTGATTAAAATAGTTTTTTTTATAAATGTGTTGCGTTTGAAATTTACTCCATTTTTGCTGCGGACTTATGCATCAACCCAATACATGGACATGACTTGACTTTCATTTACAACTACTCTATAATATTCTACCGATAGCAAATACCTTATACTGGACATGTATTTCTCCAAGCTTACTTCTGACGATTAGAGTTTACTAGCTACAAAAGCTCTGTTTGATTTCAGGAGTGTGACAATTTGAATTTGCTCAACATCACCACGTGGCATACCTGCTGCAAAGGGACGCTGGTCTGTAAGCGGATTCGCCTGGCCCGGACCACCGTAGGGCTCTGCCATCCTCCAGAGTGCCTCAACACTATAGGAACTGTTCGATGTCCCTATATCTGGGAGTACAACCATTAGCATTTTAACCTCGCCTGGCTTCACATCTCTGATACTTCGGCTTCATATCGGCTCGCCTACATAAGCCACCTAATTTTGAGCACTTGCTGTCAATAATGCCTGTATTAAGAACGCGATAGACTCGTCAATGAAAAATAGCTCTATGTTTCGGTTCCGGTATTTCGGGTCCGAAATCGATAAGACGATGGATGTATGTACTCTACCAAAGCAAAGGACGCTACTGCAGCACGACGGAAGCTAAACGGATGCTAATTCCCTTTCAAGGTATGATGAGAATCCTTTTCTCGATTTGTGTTCTACCCAGTACGATGTTATGAAACGCGAGAGGCCCATCGTGTGTGAAGAAATACAAAATGTGACGTGCAAACCGCACCCACTAAGTCTGTACATATGACAAATAAAACAAAACCTATTTATTTGACGCCCTAAGAGACATAAGTGCTATTAAATTGTGTCGTCTTGTAGAGAGCTAGTGAGGAATCTGCCTAACATTAGAGGTTTGTGTGTACGGGGGTAGCCAAATTTGTTTGAGAGCCTTTCGAGCCTATTTGTCGTGTCCACGTAACACGACCTTCCTCGGCTTTGAGTTCAAAGTGAATATGGGACTAGCGGTATGATGGGCAAACACACCTTTGAGTAGAATTCAGTGCTATTTCCGCCGGTAACTAAGATCTACATACAGATAATGTATGTAAGCGGATCGAGCGAGTCTATAAGGAACAGGCCACGTGTCTGAAAGCCTTTGACTACCTGGCCATGGTATGTACTACCCTTGGTGTACGATCGCTTTGCACACGAAAGCATTGAACGAGACAGAGGGTGCAGAGCGACTGTCTCTTGGCAAATAGAAGGGAGCCGAAGTTGAATAGCCACCACACTGAATACTACGGAACATATCTAAGGAACTATAAATTTTGTCAAGACATATTTAACTATACACACGTAAGCAGAGCTGATCAAACATCAACGGACGGCATACGCCTTCATCGAAGATCTAAGAAGATTAGTAAGACTGGTAGGTATCTGCATTCACCCCTTTAAAGACGCACTCGGTCAAGGTTCAATGCAGCTTTGAGTCCGCCCATCAACCACGGTCTCTATCTCTTTTTCTCTCTACGTTGCCCTTCTCTTCGTCCTTCTTTCCAACGATCAGAAAGCGGGAAACATCATATCGACGAATCAGGAGTAATGGAGTAACGGCACCTAGGTTCTCTCCCCGCCCTTCTACGTACCTTTTCATCGAAGCCGGCGGTTCTGCCTCTGACTTTAGCTTGGCCGTTCACCTGCTGGGGTGAGCGCTGCGGGATGGCGGTCGGAGAGAGAAACATACGATGACCGCAACTCTTGGCCATAAATCGTGTCGTTGTCCTTAAACCTGAACGAACGAAGGAAGAAGAGTCCATTCCTCCTTCGCAAAGGCGCAATGCGTCCGTCCCCCATTCTGTTTTAGATGGCCATGGATATGTCCTATCACTATCATTCCTTGGCATCCTTGGTCCTATTCCCTTTACTCCGTCTGTTTCCCGCCCCTCTGCCTCCCTAAGTCTGGCACGCAGTAGCCATGGTGTTTCGCCTCGGGTCTCCAGGCCCACTTGAAGAAGCCTCAAGAAGTCTTCATGCCTTCACCCGCACGCTTCGTTTTTCGCTCGCCAGGCTCGCCTTGCCGCCCGCCACCTCACTTCCGTTGTTGGCCTACCGATGCTCGCCATGGCGCGGGGGGCTTTACCCCGTACAGCTTTGGCTGCTCGAACCTGCCAGACGCGTCCTGGAAGAAACCGCCGGGCCTTCATACGGCGGTGGGTGCGCAATTCAGAGACGACCGACTTCAGCAAGCTGGATGAGCCCGCAGATACCTACCAGCCATCGCTTGCGCTCCGCTACAGGGATTTCTACAATATAAATCGCATTCTTGAAATATTTTTTCAGCCATTGCTTACTGCTTGAAAGCTTGAGTTTTATTCTCGGGGACAGGGTGGGGGGTCCGGGAGAAGAGAGAGAGTGGGGCATAGGGCGGATAGCACTGGTCAACCTGGACGGGTTTGGAGCTCCCAGCGTTTCCTTGTCATCTCGATTCTCATCGCCTCTTTTTCTTGAAATAAAAAATGCTGCTACTTTCTCTTGTCGTTTCTATGCTCGGAGCGCCATCAGTGGCGGTTGTGAGCCTTCGTGCACTATATATATATATATATATCGCAAGGGGCGACTCCGTGAGGCAGTGATACACAACTACTTTAAGAGACAAGCCGACTCCCAAATACCTTTGCTGTTTTCGGTTCCGCCTGATGAATCGGATAGTGTTGGGGTGGTACAGATAGTGTTTAGGTACTACTATCTCAAGGAGATACGCCTACCCACATTGGGAGGACACAATTGGAGATGTTATATAGTAGTTTTGTTCATGTGGAACTGGAGAAGTGTATATATGTATATATATATATATATATTGTCTCTAATGTGCCCTCATGGAAGGGAATCTAGGTGATTTCTATGAGTGCATCATATTTGCCGCTCAGTTAGACGTTGTTTAAAAAAATCTAGTTTAGTGACCGCGTACTGTATGCGGGCACATCTAAATACGTAAATATATATCAACCCACGCAATAACGTAAAATAATCATGCTTGAATATTATCGCTGGTGCAACTAAGTAATAGCATTTTTAGTGAACAAACATGATCACATTCTTTACATGATTAATTTCTTATCACTTCGTCTGTAACTTCACTTGGCAGAAACGATGTTGATTGTACGAAGAAAAGTACTATTTAGTATCCTTCCATCACGTGTTCTTCACATCATGCGAGCACGAGATGGATTTCTGATGATGGCCGGCGCAGTCCGGTCAGTGCGTTCGCGTTTGCGTGGACAAAGTCACAAAGTCTGGTTCATCGGCGGCAGCAGCAGCCGCCGCCGCAGCCGCCCGAGTATGGGAGCAGTTCGCGCCGCGTTGCAGTTCGGTAACTTGGACTTTTCCAACGACAACTAACGACAGTGGCAATAGTTGATCCCCTTCTTGGGGCCCGTCCCGTTCCGCCGCAGCTACCCTCCCAGATTTGGCGTCAAAGGGATCTTCTTTGTCGCCGCTCGCTCGCTCGCTCTCTCTCTTTCTTTCTCGCGCGAGCTGCACAGCCACATCGTTGGGTGGAGGGAGGGAACACTGGTTGTATTCTGCCAATGCAGCCAAGTTGGTTCGGCTGTGGGAAAAAGCCCACTTTGCCCCTTTTGCTGCCGGCTGCGATGTATTTGTGGGTGCCCAGGCCTCGCCCGGCCGCGCCCGGTTGCTGTTGGCTCTTCCTCCCTTCCTCCCTCCCTCCTTTTCTTCCTTTTCTTCCTTTCTGTCTCGTGGCCGACTTTCGGCCGTCTGCCATTCACCAGCCGTTCATCGCTCTCGACGCGCTCGTTTGCTCGGTCGCACCCCCCACGGAGATATCCCAGTGTCGTGCGGCGGTCCGAGACCCGCCGAAGGACTTGGCCAGTTCGCGCGTAGCTTCGACACCCGCTATCGCTGCCATCGTCGCCGCTGTTCAAAATCCACTCCTCTATCCGCTTCTTCTTCTTCTTCTTCTCAATAACTGTGTGCTGTCAAGTGTGGTGGTTGGCGCGCGGACTGGCAAGATGGCGGCTCAGCGCCGCTGGAACGAAACGGAAAGTAGCACCCGCCGCCGCCAGCCCGAAGCGCTAGTAGTGTCTGCAGGCACACTGTGGTAGCGGCGCCAGAAGCGCCCGACCAGAGTCGTGGGGGCACTGGCAGTGATGGTGGTAGCACTGGTGGTAGTGGTAGTAGTAGTATGGGCGCCGGCTGTCGGGGTCGTCCCTGACGGCGTCGGACTGCGACAATAATAAAATCAAGTAGTGAAGCGGATGATTTTTGCACCACCTCGCGTTCGCCGCTCCGCCGGTCACAGTCGTAGTCGCAGCGCGCCAGTCAAAGTCGTGTCCCTCAGTCTGTCGCGGCCATGCCGCTGCCGTTGTTCCATTGCTGCCCCCAGCATACCACCAAAGCCCGCCGATCGCCCGTCCCCTCTCAGCTTCGACAGTCCTCTGCCTTTGCTGCTAATCCCCCGCCCGTGTTCCCCTCAATAGCTAGCGCATGAGGCTCGTCACGTTGTCATTCACGTTCTCATCGCGCGAATGTTGCTCATCCTTTTTCCTTCGCTTACCTCTCTCTCTCTCTCTTTCTCTGCTTCTACCAATCTTTCGTTATCTCTCGAACAACGGTACGAAATGATGGCGGGGCTGCTACGGGCACCGCCGGCGTCGTCGATGCGGCTCCACCAGCAGATACAGCAGCCGCCTGTTCGTCATTGGCGGATGTCTCCGATGGCGGGAGCGATGGGAACAGTGGGGGTACGAGCAAGATAACGTCGAGAGAATAGAGATAGAGTGTACGATCGGGGATGTGGGACAGAAGCGGTTTCGTGGTGGTGGCGGTGCTATGCAAGCGCCGGATTTTGCTTGTGAGTCTGCAGCTTGGCGACAAAGCCGGGTGACGAAGGGAGGATGTAACAGCGGGACATGGGACAGACACGACGCGGAGCTTTAGCTCTCTCTCTCTCTCTCTTCAAGGGACTTCCTCCGCTATACGTCGTCGCCATGTTCGACAAGAGCGTACAGGAGAGACGTTGTGATAGTGAGCACGAGTATGGACAAGATTGAGTCAGGGCATAAGAGGGAGGGTTAGAGGAACTAGGGAATGTGGCGAACTGGGGAATTGAATCGACGTTCTGCGGCCGTTTTGCCGTGGCCGCGATCGACAGGCGGCCAGCGGCAGATCGCCGGCCTCTGACTGGCGGCTGTAGGGCGGCAAAGGAGATGAAAAGAACTAGTAAGGAAGGGCAGGGGACGAGTGGCAGCGACGACGGCTGCTGCTGCTGCTACAGCAGAAGCGGACCCCGGTGCCCGTTGCTACTGGTACTATTTCTTGCGATGAAGCGCGAGCTATGATATCCACTGTCAATCGAACAGATCCCCCATGTTCGGCGAATTCTGGGCAAGGAAATCGTAACGATGAGGGATGGGCCGTGTGGAGTTTTATTGAAACGTGGCGCGGCGGAGTGACGGCCACGATACGGAGCCACCCAGATAATGGAGGTGACTATGGTGCTGGTGTGAGATCAGGAGGAAAACGATAGCGGGCTACTAGAGATGACCTTCAAGCACGGAAACAAGTTGTCGCGGTTTTCAAATTAAAGGCGACCACACACAAGCTAGACGCAGCTTATGTGTTGTGGCTATATATACATATAGACACGTTCATTCTAGTCACTCGTCACGGTGTCATTTACGTTCTCCTCGTCCGGTGTTACGGTGCATCGGTGTGACAGGGGTAAGTGAGGATTGCGTGCTGAGGATTTCATAGTTCGAGAGTCCGGCCCAGCAGCGGAAGATTGGGTGGCGACCTCAGTTCTATCCTGATCCTCGTCACGGAGTCGTCAGCACTCTCCTGGAGTTGATGTTTGATTTGAAAACGTGTTTAGTTTGTTGATAATTAAAAAAAATAAAAGTACAGGATTACACGGGCGCACAGTTAATGATTGAAACTGCTTTGACTGAAACTAAGCTTTTCTTGAAACTGGCTAAAGTTTGAGTTCTAGATCTCTTATACTATACTAAGCATCACTGCAGATCTATTATGTTTGTATCTTTTTTTACTTTCGAAACCCTGGGTCGTCGTTGAGCACTCGCAGTCTGGCGTCTCTTTTTTTAATTAGCTTTCGTTTATTTTGTCCCTTCGGCTACTTTCGTATGCTTCTTCGATCTAAGGACGTGTCACTGACGCTTATTTTAATTCGTGAGCCAGTTGCGTTATGAAGGCGCTCCGTTTTATTTTTTGACGCAGTATCCAGTATTTGGTGTTCTCTTAAATTTTCCGGGCTGACCCACAGCCAACATCTAACGTTCACTGTACTGCTTTCGGTCATCTCTTAAGGGTGACAAACCAACGTCGCCTCAGCTGCATATGGCTTTGTGTATCGTGGTATCCACTCTACGTCGTATTTATGAGAGATGCGTTATATCGTGCTGCCTGAGTGAGACACCAATCGATTGCTGCCTAAGAGTATGCGCAAGGTGTCAACCGATTTTATTGTCCATTCGGTGTTTACGACGCGACGGGTGACCGTAGGAGATGTATCAATGCTCGGGGGACACCAGCTCGACAGTGGATACTTTGTCTCGGCATTTTGCACTCTGCAGAATGAGCATATGTCGCATGAGTAACAAGGAACATTTACAGGATGTTCTACACATTGCATCCTTCGAATAAATATGAACAATTAATCAATCATTGTCTGATTTCGTTTGACTCGATTTTACTAATCAGCAAGTCGGCTTCTATTAACTGGCCCAAAATATAGCTTAGGTTGAAGACCGGGCTAGGTATTATATTTACATAGTTGCAATTTATCCATCCGGCAGACATCTCCTTTTAATGAATTTGATTATTTGTGATCGCCACCAAAGGACGGTGGTGGCTGGCGAAGGGCCGTGATATTACGAGAGTGAGTAACAATGCCTGCTATACAAAGGAGAGATGTTGACTGTAGTGATCTAGTACTAACCTAAGACCTTTTTCAACAGGTTCTATGTCGATTTTTTTTGCCTGACCACCTGTTTACCTGTTGCCGTCGTATTCCTCGATATCAGATGCAGCCGTCTAAACAGTGGCCGCCATTGCCAACACCAAGCTCCTCAATGCTGATACTTCCTGATCCGACCTCTAATATACACAGATAGAAAAATATTATAGTCACACCAAATGCAGATTTCCACATTGATCAGACTCATGAAATGAGATACGAACCCGCGTGTACAACACTGTATGTATTTCTGTATCCACTCATTCCACTAGGACTGCGTTTCGTGTTGTCCCCAGAGGTAGCGTGAACTTTGACTTATCTAAATATTTTATTATATTTATTATTATATAATAATTTACTATCAAAAATGACGATATCTACACTCGTTGATAACTGGCGGAGCGATCTGTTTTGTTTCAAACAATATCATCTATCCCGAGGAGTACACAGTCAATTAGCTTGTTGTTCGCGAAGCGTAGCCACTGGCCATGTGGGGCATATACGATGATACAACAATAGCATATGTGGATTGATATCATCTCTTATCAGTTTCCATATCCGAGCTGAGCAGCACCGCAGACACTGAGAGCTAATGCAATGCTAACGGAGTCACCACATTAGCTATGGCAAGGCAAGACACAAGAGTACCTAGCAGCAGCAGCGAACTGTTCCCTCTCAGGCCCCGTACAGCCCCGGGACACCACCCCTCCTGCGACAACCATCCAATTCGATGCTGGCACAAGCAGACGACCACTTCTAGATCACGCAGCAGCTTTCACAACAACACCGACGACGGCTGCCACAGCGAAGCAAGCAGGCTTCTACAATACTATCCACTACTTGTACTCCAGAGGCAGTACTGCCACATCACGCCACTCACTATCACTTCTTCGCTGTTACCATCGTCTCGTTCTCGGCTTCGTTCAGCGAAACGGTCGCGGATTGACTGACCATTGAATCAACAGTCGTCGGCTAACTCATTACGTTGGCAGGGGTTGAGGAGGTTCGCAGACACTGGGGAACCTCTCGCTGTTGTAGCTGCGTAACGGATGGAGAATGGCGGGTGGTTGTTAGCCTGCTCTAGGGGGGGGGGGGTCTATGGGTATCTACTTTGCGGGGTGGTCGCATCACTGGTAGCTACTTCCTTCATTCTCATTTAGTTGAGTCACGACGGTAGGCGGGAGTTGCTGCTGCTGCTGCGGCGGTGGCGGCAGCAGCGGCGTAACAGCAGCGCTAGCTTCAGCAGCGAGCTGTCTTCTTGGCGTCTTCCGTATCAAGGACAACACTGCAGTGCTCGCACGGTCGAAATAAACAACCCCTTCTCGGCAGGAGAACAACAGCTAGCCTATGGACCTATAGTGTAACCCTTCCCGTCTATGTTCGTTTAGCAGAAATATAGCCAGAGAAAGTGTGGCATCACTTATATTCTTCTCCCCTTCCGCACATATCTGTCTATATGGACCCCGTGCTGAATCGCATAGGGGTAACATAAGTCGCCATGTGGCATGACGCACAGCAGTGCAAGCGTGCCCGCAAGGCTATCCCCCACCAGCGAGAGAGAATGGCCATTGCAGCACAAACCAAGAGAGAGCAGCCGCAACGAAGGTTACCGCCTTCCCAGATGCACGACGACGACGACGAG
Source organism: Stratiolaelaps scimitus (assembly GCA_019614645.1). Classification (NCBI taxonomy): domain Eukaryota; kingdom Metazoa; phylum Arthropoda; class Arachnida; order Mesostigmata; family Laelapidae; genus Stratiolaelaps; species Stratiolaelaps scimitus. The sequence goes on from JABWDB010000028.1 coordinate 3,605,851, forward strand.
TGAGCTGGCCGATCTGACGAGACACTGACTGACCGACTGGCGGAGACAGACACGCACACCGATATCCGTCTGAGGGAGGATGACATCGCGTACGGGGCGGTTTGTACGGACGCACGGACATACGGGAGTAGGTCGCAAATCTCGGCGCGGGCAAATGGCCGGGGTGAGACGACACATTTGCAGATAGCGAAAGAGAGAGAGAGAGAGGTGGCAGTGGCCACAATAACAACGAGAGCAACGACAACTACGAATACTCAATGACGCTCCACACTTCTATCGGTCTATCTTTTTGTGTTTGTCTCCTGTGTAGGCCCTATTATCTGCTGCTGCTGCTGCTGCGTTTGTTCTAGGCGATGTTTGTAGTTACACTGCTGACACACGTCGGGTAGATAATTAGAAGGGAACAGATACATACACTAAGGCAAGAACAAGGCGACGCACAAGGGCTCACAAATCGTCGAACGGACGACCGAGCAGCGACGAACACTAGGGAGGGCGGAGATATGAGCAGGTTCGGCAGAGGAAGGCAAAGAAGACGCGATCACATGATACCATCGAGAAGCACCACCAGCACCGTAATACGCGGAGGTACTGCTTTTGGGAAATATGATGAGGGCAACACATGAGGACGACCGACTCAACCGCTGCTACTGGCACGGCCCACACTCAGCGCCAGCAGGTCGAGCCGCCGCCGCTAGGAGGTTAGCTGACTGAGAGGAAGAGGACAGTGGTTGGATAGGATGCTGCCGGTGATCATAATGTTCAGCGTAAACGAACCGAAGGGAGACTGACGCCCGCGGTTCGGGCAACGGAAGACCTACGAAGACATTCGCTGGAGAGTGGAGAACCGACTGAGGCTAGGTAGGTATAAGAGAATGTGGATACATCTCGTTCCTAATGGCCCCCATTCGGTGTCACTCTCCATCCCGCCGTTCTGACGAAGCTCTAGACACAGGGCTGATGACGACACGTCTAAAATGTGTAGTAGTTCCTTCTTCGATGCTCTGATATGAACAGATGGAACAGGTACTGCCTGTATCGTTGATACGAGCAGCAAGGAAAAAGCAGAGGAAAATATCATTTCTGATGGAGAAATCATTTCTTCTTCTGGAGACATTTCAACTGGACGACAACTACTAATACTACTACGCTACTATGCCCCATGTATAGATTTGTAGAATTGCACGGATTGTATTGGTGAATGTGCATAGTCCACTGGTAATAGTTTGACAACGTTTTAACGTGATAATCATAATAAGGTACTTCTCGAAAATATGGGCTATAACAGTCCAAGCAAAGCTTACTTACGCATGAGGGGACTTTGAAGAGTCATACTTGATTTTATTAGTATTATTATTATCATTATATCTAAATAAGTGACCACATTTACTCAAGTCGCAAAAATTATAAGATATCACTATTTCTTCTATATTCACCGCGAAAACTGGTGCAGCATCCAGCAGCTGGCAATTTAAAAAAATATCAATTGTAGTACTATAGTTTATGAATTCTCTATTGAATCCCCCCTAAATACTACACATGTATTATATAATATTGATTTCCATAATTTCTCAAGTCGTGATCGCATGATGCACGACAAGAAGACTTACATACTGTGCACAGACGATGCGTTTAATCGTTTGCTATCGTGAGAGCGCTGATTGGCGTAACTTGCTCGAGTTGCAGCAATATCATAGTTATGCCTACGTTCGACAGTGACATAGAACAGCATACCGGTATGAGGCGGCTGTGGTTTTTAGGTTGTGGTTTACTCTCTGCGAAGTAGTTCGGCGGAGAAAACAACTCAGGTGATGATGACGGTGGCCGCTGCGGCGGCGGCAGCAGTTGTAAAAGATCCGGCGGTGTGTAATTAACAGCGTGATACAGTTAGTTGCTGTCGCCGGTACCGTGTAACCTTAATATAGGAGCCATTTAGTGCAGGGGGGACGTTAATGCCCATTTCAAAAGCCGACCGTTTCGAGGTTTCGATTTAATTAGGGTCGATTAAGTACTTTGAAGGAGTGCAGCTCGATTTAGAAGATCGTTTTCGTTCGCAACGGGTAACATTGACCGGACGCTGACACGTGAGAGACGTCGGCAGTGAAATAAATACTTCTTTCTTTTACGGTTTTGCCATTTCGAGTCTACAGAATCAATTTGAGGTAAATTACAGATGGGGACCGAATAGCTAGAACAATCAACAGTGCGGGGACGTCGCATTTGCCAGCCTTTCATGCTATCCGTATCCTTTGTTTCTTTTCAAACCACCTGATTCTAAATATAATTTGAGCGACATTTTATAATACATAATTATTATATAATACATCGATTCGCATTTTCCCATAGGAAGCTGTCGAAGCGAACTGGTCGTGTTGTGCTTTATAAATACCCACTGATGTTATGTTGCTGAAACGGAGGTCGTTCGGGTCATGTCACATGTTATTTTCCGTTTCAGAAATAGATAGATGTGCGCGCGTGCTGGAAAGACGATAATGAACCTCATAATAATCAAATATTCGTTTGAGGGGTACGAAGAATTCATGCAATAGAAAGCTGATATTGATTCCAGGTCAACTACGTAAATGAAACGATCTACTTATTAGAGGTGTAACGAAGAACGAAGCATAACTTGAATGACGGTTTAGCTGTACGGCGGAACCTGCTGATGATGCAGTTCTCTCAAGGTCCGCGGAGCTCTGCTCAAGCTGAGCGCATGAGATGTCGATCGACAGGATATGATACGCAGTCCATTGCTGCATCTGCACCACCAGATTACCACCGTGGCTACGTCTTCCGTTACTACTAATAGAGCTACGATGACGGCAACTACTACTGCCGTGCAGGGCTTATTTGCCGGGATCGTTCAACTGGCGGGTAGCTAGCTGTCTGTGTACGATGACTGGCGATGGCGTATGAATGTTGTAGATGGCCGCTGGCCATTCGGCGCACATGCAACAAGTGCATTTTGAAGCGTCCTACTACTCGGAACAAAGCCGTTGGTGGAAGTTCACCAACTGCTTCTTAGAGGAGGACGACGACGAAGAGAGTCAGGCGCGTACACATAGAGAGAGAGAGAGATCTACACGCATAGACATCGCCACCACCCACAAACACTCAAGAATGGTTTGAGGAGCAGAAACGGCAGGGCGTTGTGTTAGCTCGTATGTCGTAGCTGCTCGCTGTTGGCTCGTCGCCGTCGTCGTATGAGCCACATGCGCGCGTCGTACGCAACGTTCTCTGTACGGTAGCTTTAGAGTGGGGTGTAATAGTCCAGGCTGTCGCCGGCTATAGAGAGAGAGAGGGAGAGACCTTCTTTTCCCAGTGGTCCAGTGTTCGATGGAGCCCTGTGGTTCGGCTTCGACCCGTAGCCGAGCTGCTGCCACGCGGTACTGGCATTTGGGTCTAGGTCGTACGGCTGTGTCACTAGCTAGACAAGGGAAGCGAGTACGGGCCATGCGGCGTCGACCAGCCGGCTTCCGTATGCCGACATGGAACAGCAGCTCGTTGTGTGCGAAGTCTATATCCCGTTGTTCTGCTCCCCTCGGCTCCACTCAGCTCCGAATGGACTCCGCCATCCCCAGCCAACTTGGACCCGGCTCAGCTCTCGTAGCCCACTCAGTCAGTGAGCGGCTCGCGCGCTCACTGGTACCCAGTTGCATGTGAGGGCTCCGGTGTTGTCGAAGCCGGCCGAACAGTGCTGCCTTTTGGATAGTGGTTCTAGTGGTTTCAATGCTCAGATACTCAGATACCAACCACCGCTGCAGCGGCCAGCACACAGCACGACGGGAGACTGCCTGTGCATCTGCAGGGGCTGCTGGTGCTTAGCTTTGCAGGCCGACGGCAGCAGTAAGGCAGTAGAGGAATGGCATGACGTCGCCCATACGGGGACTTCTACATACAGAGCCCCGTTGCACCGTCGGCTTTTGTCGAATGTGTGTCGATTCTTCCACCACTGCTGTTCCTGCTATACGATCCCGGTCGTCGTCGTCGTCCTCGCGATCCTCCCGCAACACGGTGGAGGGTTTTGTGATGAACCGAGAGAAGTGGATGAGTATCCGGGCACAGCAAAGGCTGGCCAGGGTGGCAGTGGTCCTCGCGATCGGCGAGGAATGGCAAGTGATGCAAATACGGCCGCGCCAGATGGCGCCGCCCAACAGCCAGGAAGCACACGTACGCACGCAGCACTGCACACAGCACATTCGCCGCACTCACAAGCTCACACACAAAACTTGCACGCAGCTCCACTCCGCACAGGACCGGACCACCCTTCGACAAACGCGTGAGCACCCTCCATCGAGACTGCCGACCGCGCTGGTTGCGCTGGAGCGAACGACGGACGAGGAGCGGCTGTACTCTTTTCCGCATCGGCCTGCTACATAGAAGCAGCAGCAACAACAGCAACGAGACGAAAACAGAGGTCTCGCTCAGGGCTCGAAGAGACAGATCTCGAAGGAACCGCACAGAGCCCCCTCTACAACAGGAGCCAAGAGCTCGACTAGGAGTTCGTCGGCATCGTGCAGAAGGCGTCGCCATCGATGATGGGTGAACGCCATAATATTTCGTTCTGTGAGCGTGCGAACTCGTTCGGCCCGGATCTGTTCTGTTTCGTTATCCTGGTTATCCTGTTGCCGGTACCAGTCCCCTCTTCTATTATAATAGCAGGAAGCGTGCGCGAAGCGCATGAGACGTATGACGGGATTTACGGCGGTTGTCGCTCTGATCGTGGTTTGTCAACGCTTGCCGCGTTTGGATGTCATATGATATTCGCCATTATTAGTATCTTGTCACCGAGAACGACATAGCGTCGGAGCAGCACGAGAGGGCTGGACCACTATTACAGCATTAGACGACGAATCCGTATGCCCACGCAGCATAACAGCGGATATCACACAATGCTAGAGGAGGCACAGCTCAGAAAGCCAAATAACAGCTGGCTTGTCCAAGAAATCCAACAACCTCCACTGTACGATAGGTTTCTTTGGTTTGGTATAAAATACCATCATAGCAACGGCCAACGTCAAGTAGAAGGCTTGTCCGCTACCTTACATCTAGTGCCTGTCGTTGTTGTTGTTGTCGTTCAATCCCGCATGGAGATTGAGGAACGGCCATGGCGTTCTGATCACAAGGCGGCACAGGTCGTCGTGCCATATTGAACAGTGACAGCAACGACAACAACAACAGAGCATCGCTCAATACCGCCACTTTTGACCGGAAAGGGCGACCGGCCATCGATGCTACGCGATCACTGAAGCGGTGCCTCGACGCATGTAGAGTTGTCGCGAGCGAGTGTTGCCTTTTGCCAGGACCGAGCATGCGTCTATGTCCTTGTTATTGCGCCGCTATCCGCTGCTGGTAGTGGCAGCGGTGCTGCTGTTCCTGCTACTGCTGCTGCTGTTGTTGTTGTCGCGATCGCACTCAGTGTTGTTGTTTAGATAGATACGTTCTGTTGGCCATGGATTGCCATCGTGGCTACGGATCGGATAATATCGCGCGTTATTGTCCGCCCTTCTGTGCCGCGACATAGTGTACGCGCTTTTTTGCGAGTTCGCGCGTCCGTTGTCCGCGGCCCGTTTACATCTGGAGAAAATCGACGGGTCGGATGAATCGAGGCAGAAAGAAATAGGCGTAGTTGTCTGTTGTTATTGTTGCTATTTCTACAGCCGCTGGTGCTTCAGTCGCTGATGCTGCTTGTGCCTGCAGCTTCGGCTTCGTTCAGCGTCTGTCGTCGTTGAACTGGCCCGGTCGAGCGCTCGCGCTTTAGGGGGAGACATCCACGAACCGCTCGGTCGACGTCTACTCCCCTAGTCTGTTCGCTTGTGCGCTCGAAATCGAGACGGCGAAATAGGTGGGTAGAGTAGTTGCAGGCTCATGACGTCCTCCTACAATCCAGATAAAGTGAGAAGGAATCGAAATGATAGAAGCACATCGGGCTGGGTGTGTGTGAGAAGAGAAGAGGAGAGAGAGAGACTTGCCTTTAGGCGCACTATGTGCTTTATACTGACAGACAAACTGGCGGTTTGTTGCTTTTTACCCTGCCCAGCGGAGACGGACATCGTCGCGTTTGCTGCTTCGCGTTAGCGTCTGGACCGCCGGGCCGGCAGCAACGGCGGCGGTATGTATTGTTTTCTTGCGCACGGACATACACCCATATACACAGATAGATAGTGGATAGGAGCACATGCTCACATAGACAAAAACACACACACACACACACTCGTACGAGCTGAGTAGTACTTTTCAATAAGTAGCCGCTACTTCTGCATCGGCTGCGACAATACTCGTGTCCTTTTTCCTCCCCGTTTGTCCCGTTGTTCCGTCTCCTATCGTTCCTGTACTCTTTTTTTTTTTGACTGAAGAGAACGAAGCCGCTCGCTTGCTTGCCGGATCAGCAGTCACCCACCCACGGCACCCCCGACGGAAGGTTGCTGGTTCCATACTGACGCTGGGTACCCGCGCCTTTGGCCGTGTGAGAGAGCTGTTATTTGTTCGATTTCTGCCCTTCCCAGCGTTCTCTGGCTGTACCGTGCTCTCTTACTTGGCTCCTCTAGTTGGCCTTCTCATGTCTCCTCCAGCGTTGAACTCCACCCCCTCACTCCTCCATTCCTAGTTGTCTGCCCCTTCTTGTTGCTTATCCCAGACGGACGAATTGGTAGCACTCCATTGGCGTTCGTAGCCTGGCGGTTGCCTGTTCAATCCCTTCCAGTTTCCCTTCCGCGGTGGGTCGGTTCTGCCCCTGCACGAGGACAGAAACAACAACAGGAGACTGCGAAGAGGAAGAGGCCATCTTAGACGGACATAACGGCACGATGTGGACAGACGCACAAGATAACGGAGAGAGGCCAAGTAGTTCGGGGAAATTCGGGTGAGGAAGGCCTATAGGGGGAAGAATGGCCGAACAGCAGTGGTAGACAACGGGAAAAGGACAACGAGGAGAAGAAACGGAAGAAGAACGAAGGACCAGTCTAAGAGGAGGCAAAGGACAGGACACCCAAGTAAAATTGCCGGTTTGAGGGTGAAGGCGACACGCGGCAGCGGCAGCAGAGACGCGGCAAGACGCTCGAGGAACAACCAGAGCAAAGACCGAGAGAGAGAGAGAGAGAGAGAGAGAGAGAGAGAGGGAGAGAGTTCAACAAAGAACAACAGGGAACGTAGGGCATTGCCGTGCGTCTGCCCGTGTGTACAGGGCTGGAGTAGGGGGATCGTGAAAACGGCGGCAAAGCGAGGAGTCTTCGCAGACACGAAGCGCAACTGAGAGGAAGAACGGGGCCGTACAGAGAAAACAGAGGGGAAAGAGCGCAAGAGAGAGATAGAGAGGGGGAGATGGAGAGAGGGAGAGAGACGCGGAAATAGATGGATGAACGCAACGGACGAATGGATAGATCTAACGGCGTGAGCGACCGGCAGTTCCAACGACGACGGGGAGCTCTCCGTGGGCTACTGCTACTGCTGCTCACCATTGGAGCGGTTGTCTCACTCACCCACCGTTTGTCGATGTTCGTTCCCCTCTGTCTCTATCTCTTTTTCTCTATTCCTCCTCACTTTCTTCCTATCCATGACTTGCTGCCCGCCCTATGCCGCTCTCCAGTGGAGGCTCTTTCTGCTGTCCTGCCCCTATCTCCACTCCTCCTTCTTCTTCGTGGTCCTTCTTAACAGAGCCGGGGCGGCTGATTCAGCTTGCTCCACTCGACGGGAGCAAGCTTCTCCGCTACCCCTCGTTCTCTTAGCCGAGTCGGGTCGGGTCGGCCGCTGCCATTTCTATCAGACGCCGCGTCGCTTACTGGCCTGCTGCTTCTTCGAGCCGCTTTCCAATACCCTCCCCAAACATGCTATGTCTCCCGCACCCCCAGGCCCCAGCCCTACCGCGTTCGCCCCGGTTTTTTTCGTCTTCACTCACTCACCGACCCATTGCCGCCGTCCTGGAACGATGGACGTCTTTAATGAGAAGTCAACATTTCGGAAGCCGGCGGCCTCTCATCTCATGCCCAGTTCGTCGCCTTCATTCGCGTCGCCGAGGCCGATCGATCCCGTACAGCGGCCCGGCCGGTACTTAGGGCCCTGAGCGCACCAGAAAAGGCCGGCAGCAGATCTGACTGACTGTGTAGCCTGCTGTTCCTGTATGGCGAGTCTGCTGGAGCCACATCCATGACGGCGTCTCTTGCCTGACAGATCTTCCGCTCGGGCTGGTAGCTGCGCGACGGCTGCAAAGAAACGCGCAGCTTTTGCTCAAAGCTAGTCACAGTGTGAGCAGTAGAGTTTGGGCGATCAAAAAAGAAGAAGATTACCATCCTGTCCAAGCTAAAACACTACCGCCCCTCAACCGATCACCGATCATCAGCAAGTAGTGCAGACAGTGGCAGGGCACCAGTACAGCGGGGAGTGGTAGTTCACATTGTTCCGTAAATGCTTAGGTTCATAATTTATAAGAAGAGCTTTGCGAATACGGTTGTGTCTATTTGAGCAATTGTTATCATGTTGACGTCCACTTGTCTACCCCTTATAGCTGGTTTACCCATTATAACATCACGGAGTCTATTATACAAGCAAGTACGGCAAAGTTCGCTGCGTGCTATACACATAACAGTTGTCGAATCGTCGGCCTTAACGACATCTACCATGGCAATATACGCATAGGACCGCTCAATTTTACTTTTATTGACGCCTTGATTTGAACATGATCCTATCATCGACAGAGCTGTAATCGATGATACAGTGAGTTTGAAAAATGTTGCAGCGTTTTTGTGCGTTTGTCCATTTTAATTGAATCGTACTGACGATTCTTGAATTCAATAACGCTGCGTTAATCCCGCAAAGGGCAGACACTCTGCGCCACTATAGCAAAAATGTGTTCCTCCCTCGTCGTTTCCCTTGCACTTTGTTCTTCAGCAAATTTGTTGAACGGGGGGCGGGGGGGGGGGTACTAAGCAGAGTGAGATGAAGAGTGATCGTGGCTCAAGCTCATTTACCCCTGTCTTCGGTCGTCGTTTTCCCGTTCGAGTTCGACGGTTGCCTCAAGCCCGTGCTGTACAAACTCCCTTCCCGGCCGAGTTTCCAACCAACAGCCGCTTCTGATTTTCTCGTTACGTTTTTTGTGTCGCTCGTAGGCGTCGCCGAGGGGCTCCCTCGATTCTTCACTGGCATCGCCCTCCGAACGCCCGGCCCGACCCGGGGCGGGCAGGCTCGCAGTGAACGGATTTGCTGCTCGGAAGCCGCCAACCCAATGGTTGGTTGGCGCGGCGGCAAGTAGCTGCTCGGATATGGAGCGCCACAAGCCTCGGATCGGCCCATTGCTTGTAGCAGGAGTGAGACCCAACCGCGCGAGGCTCTTTTCCGTACGAACTGTGAGCAGAACAGTTGTGTAGTGAGGGACGACAGTGACGGCGGCGAACTACTACCAGCATCACTACCGCTGGCGCTGATCTCGGTGAAAATTAGCGTCCCCCCCACATACACACGCCGTTCAGTTCGTCGTCTGTACGGCCGCCCGTCGGCTCGCCCGCCCGCCAACTAGCGGTGTCGATAATCGTACGAAGAACTGGCGGAGACTACCCCAAACTGGCTAGTTGGGGGTGGGGTAGTGAAGGCTCTCAGGGCTGGGGTTGTGGCCTGTGTGGTGTCGGTCGTGGGCATCCATGGACGGGGTCGAAGCGGCCGGGAAAAGACGGAATGCTCCTACCGCCTCGGAACATATCCCCCTTGCCTCTTTCGCCCTCTTCACCCGTGCCTGCGTCTGAGGGCCTTCTGCAAGCCGGCCCGCCGGCCGGCCGGCCGGCCTAACCCGTCGGCGTTGCTTGCGCAGTCTCCCGTGACGACACCATTAAAGTGTGCAGAGTACAGCTTGCCGCTGCCGTATTGGCTTTCGATGCCGATAGCCCAGTTCTCCCTGCATTGCCGCTACTCCCCTGTCCCACCGCCTTTTACGTGGCTCTACTTGCACCTCTCTCTCTCTCTCTCGAAGTCCCCCTCAGTCTTCCATCCATCGGGCTTTCACCGGGAAGAGGACATCGACGCTGGCTTTCGACGCCCAACCCGGTGACGGAGACCAACGCACGGCCGAGACTTGCAGCACGGCCAGACTTCTCCTCTGAGAGAACAGATACTTCCCAGCCAATCAGCCCAACGACGCACGCTGGTACCGCGCAAACTGCAACCCCGGATTTAGAGTGGCATCTGTAGCTTCGAAGAGTCGAAAGTGAAATTGAATCTGCAACGAGATGAAGAAATAATGCAAAATAAAGTTTTTCTTTAGGGGTTAAAGACGAACATATCCGCAAAGAACCCGTTTGTATGCGCTGTGTAAGTGCAAGGGTGTACGACTGTCGACAAATCACAACATGAGCTAATTGTTTTTCTTGTTGATTATTAAAGCGATATTACGGGTGAAATGCTGGAGAAGAAATGCTCCGCTTTTAGAAAGAACCGAAACTTGTTTAAAATGTTTTACATCATTTCCAGTTTAAGTGTAAGTGCTACGTTTGTGGAAACATCGGGAAGAACTATTATAATTGATGGCCATATTCAAATATGTTTCAATTGTAGCCCTAAATACGATTATATCAATTTTCGTAATTCTAGTGAACTTTCGAAGAAATTTCGATACTCGAATTAAAAAGTAGCAGTGAGTTATCATTCGATATTCTAATTAAACGTAGACATAAAATGTTCTATAGCGTAAATGGTAAAGCTAGTGGTGAACTAATTTACATGTTCCTCGAGTTTTACATGGCCTTACAGTTTTCTAAGAATGGCATACTTCCGAAAAAAAAAATTCTGGAAAAAAGGAATCACAACGACGAGCAAGGAAGACCCTTTAGCCAAAAGGCTGCCAGGACGGGAAAAACAGGGTAAATATAATAAATGCGTGCTACGGCATTACTTAGGCTTGTGTACTAGATACGTCATACGGCACCGTAGGATACTGTGTCGTGCAAAGATATTTCACCCATTTCCTGCTCGCGGTTGCCTTCCGGCGTGACTCGCTCGCGGGCTGGCTGTGGTTCAAAAACGCCGACATGTGATGAGGTTGCCGTTGAAGGCTTTACGGAGCAGAAACAGTACAGCGAACCTCTGTGAGTTAATTAACAACACGGACGAGGCTCGCAATGGCTTGTGGGTAGCGCTTCCCAAGTAGCCTGTCGCGCAGCTGCCTATCGTGAACCAGGCTTACTTCATATCATATCCTCAACCTCGCTGAGGCCTCGGGTACCTCGGGCCTTACTCCCAACACAACTGCTTATGCCCCGTACCCAATTCTGCAAACCTAACATTTCCTGCTGCCGCCCCATCCGATCCCATCCCGCCTGACCGGACAGTAGCTAGGCGTAGCAGCTAGCAAAGTAGCTCATCCGCTGCATTGTGCACAGACGGCTTGACTTGGTAACGGCAACGGGCAAATTCGGCACAACCACCTTCAGCAGGTATGCGTACCACCTTCAGTCACCAGCATGTATGTAACACTGACGAATATTCGTATCAGTGCAATTGCTTGATTTGCTGAATTGGTAGATTCTACCATGATGGCATTACTGGTCATTGTTGAAAATCATGAGCATGCCGGGCGGTGCGTGGTGATGCTGCTTTCTATATATGACACGATATAAATCACTTCACCAACACGCATCGAGGTTTACCGGGAGGATGACTTGCTGCTCCGTCATACAGAAAGGCGGGGTCGCGAATGACACATGGGGTTGAGGATAAAAGCAGATAGATGGGGAGAGCGCGGAGGAGAAGGGCGAGGTGATCTGCCTTTGGCGCTTTTGGGCTGAGTAAGCAGTGAAGGCCGAGAAAAAAGCCAAGAAAAGGTCATACATCTCTTATTCACTCGCTTTTCGGTGTCCAGTTCCTGACTCTGCATCGCACCGCGGTATCCCTCTATTGCTTCGGGATAAGCAGAAGGCGTTAAGCAAAGGGATGCATGTGGACACACGCCACATGGAAATGTCCGACAAGTCTTCTTCTTCGGAGTACATGACAGACATCCCAGTGCTAGAGCAGAACCCAACGATCAGCAGCCACGTGCGTCACTAACGAGCTAGATTCCCTTAACTTCCTCCTTAACTGCTCGTGGGAGAGAACGATGTCCAGGCAAAGCAGTTGTTGAGGAATAGGTGCGTTGGAAGGAGTCGGGAAAGATTCCACGTCGGTGTGTGCGAACCTTGCGTGGCCGTACGCGTATTGTCGTAGAAATGCTCAATCCTGTGTGTCTTATAATAAGATACTAACACACCTATAGTAACTTATAATCACACACCTGTGCGAGCTCAGCAACACACATGACAACACTGTGATCGCCCTCCTCTTGCATTTCGGATCGGGTCTTGCCATAGTTCGTTGGAAAGCCACCTGAGGACCACTGAAGCTTTGGTTCAGATTGGTCGGGCAAACCTCAGTTCTAGCCATCACAAGCTAATCGATTAATTCGCAAGCAAGCTAACAAGATACCAGCATGGGCGTCATCATTACAACTGCAAGAAGGGTACCCTCCACAGAATCTTCGAGTAACTGTGACAGCAAATGCAGATGGATATGGGCAATTAGCCATAGCACAGTCGGACAACCATTGTACATATTATATAACGGGAGCCATTAGCTGCAGCAAGATGTATACTGCGGGATAAACAACTCTAACCGGGTACCGGAAGCAGCGAGGCAAAGTACGCGGGTAAAATCTAGTTTTCGACTAAACATAGAGTTCTTCTAGCTGCCGCCACTCTCCGAGCACGAGTGCCTTATCTTTTTTCTCTAGCAACTTTCGTCGGCTGGTCAATGTCATCGAGCGCTATTTGCGTCAGACAGGGGTAAGGGGTTGTGGTTGCCTGTCAGCTACGCGCTGTCCACTAAAGGCATGAAGAAGGGCTTCCGCAGCCACACTGGAAGGGCGTCCACAAGTGCGTTCAAGGAGCTCGGAGCATACTGCAGTTGAGATCATATATGGAAGCACAAGGATAGCGCAGGACTTACGAGGACATGCATAGTGGCAAGCCATGCGTCCCACGCCTGCAAGGATAGCGCTGCGAGTCCGCCCCCTTTAAGGCGAGTAAGCGGAGTCCTGCTTCTGGTCCTGAATCTACTACTCCTTGGCCTGTTGCAAGTATCGCCGCAGTGCAGAAGTTAACTTAACGCAGTCGCATGCCAAATACATGTGCGTCGATAATAGCGATCGGCGAGAATATAGCTGATAGGTGAATATAGCTAACAAAGAACGCTTTATTTGAATTGATTTCCTGCGGAGAACAACCCACCATCACATCCATTATAACTAAAATAGATTAACTAACTATAATAATATTGCATAATATGCAGTGTTTGGTAAACAGCTTGGTTCAGGTTGGCGTTGCACTACAACTGAGATGAAAGGGTGGGTCCTATGGAAATTGTGTTCAGTCTGCAAATACTGCACTATTTATTATGTATCTTTGTGAAGGCTATACGCTTAAACGAAATAATTATGTTCTTTTGCGGCACACGTGTAATTCCGAAACATTTCATATTCAGAGTCATTTTCATCAGCAGTCGAAAGTTTATTCAACTCTTTGACAGGAATCTTTTCTTCGACAACTTTGTTGCTTTTGCAAAGTTGGAGTCTTTTGGAACATAATCTCGTTCATGCTGTATTGAATCTACAAGTCGAGTGATTTTGCAACTAGAGATGTCTAGGCCGCGGTTGACACTTTCCAGAAATTGTTGTTATAATATTAGGTTGTTTGATAAGCAATGTATGTTGGTCTACTCACTTTGAATTGCTGTATCATTTGAAAGAAAGGACGGATCTTAATGAATGTTGCGTCCTTCGGTTTTTATGAGTCTCACCCATATATCAGGCGGTATTTGGACCGCTCGGCGGAAAAAACATCTCGCGGATGTGAGCCGATCCACCCATCCAGCCAATTTCAGAGCTCTGCTTCTGACCTGAAATGCTTCCCCCGCAGGCCGCGCTCCATGGGCCTGAATAGGTGGTAATCTCTTGGAGCAATCTCTGGCTATACGCCAGATGCGGTAGAATTTCCCAGCCAAGATCGCCAAAGCAACACGTGCAATGTTACGATATCACTCTCCGACGTGCTTCGTCATTTCACGTCCGTTTCCCGTCAACTCCTCGGCCAGTTTGGCTGTGTTGACTTCGCTTGATTTAAGGAGCTCATAACAGAGCACCCCCTTCCGATCCGACCAATGATCAGCATTACCTCATAGCCATGAATTCTGGGAACATAGCACTCATTTTTCAGTTGGCTGTAGAATATCAATTTCTCATTTCTCGCAAGAATTCGTCACTGAAAACTCTTCCTTGTTCGTCTGAAACGCAAATGGTGAGAGAGGTGCCAATGGCGTCTTCGTTGATTTCATGAGGTCCCCAGTCTCCTTTTCTTCTTCGCATCTTTCCAGGCGCACGTTGACGACGTACGAGAATTCACGGAACTACCCTTCCAAGCTGAGCAGGAAGCGCTCGAATTGACTAGGCCGCTGTTTATTCAAGAATTCGTCGTCGTCTGCCTCATCATGGTTTGCCTCATCATGGGAACGTTCCTCGTATTGAAACGGGTAAGGAGGCCACGGATGAGGCGATACGTATGGCAGAACGCAAGTTCCGTAGTCTACAATGAGGCTAATTTTTTTGAAAGATCGATCGAAATGAAAATAGGAGAAGTTCAACTCAGCAGCGTGACGTGAGCGACGCATTAATATTTTCATTGTAATTAATGTAATGCGAGCGTTAAACTGGCTCAAATGGTTTTGTTCACTTATGATAAAGGGTGGTTATATGTAATGGTAAAAACAACTGTCGTATACAACGTTCGCTTAAGCGTATAACGTGTACATGTCTATTGGCGCTCGCCTACCGGTGGATGATAGTAGACCCGTCCGCAGTTTGTAGGGCCTACCGAATACAAACCTTTTTGTATAATATATTAGAAAGCGGCTAAACGGAGTAGTTTTATGTGACGAAACAATTAAGTCGAAGTAGAAAATCACGAGAATCCCCATGGTGATGTCAGTTTTTGAGTAGTGTGTGACCAGACATACAGGATTCGAACTGGAAATCCCTTATTTCGATAACTAGTTACTGAAAGACATCGTTATGAGACTCACCGTTCGGAGTAGTTGAGAAAAACGAAATGCTGGCCCAATTACAGAAATGTTCAACACATTTGCGACACGAATCCCGTTATCCTCGAGGCATTTGATAAGCTCAGCTTTTCATAAACAAATAGTCAGCGAGATGCCGATCTGCAGTGATGTGGTCTTTGGATTCTTACTAGATTCGACAAGGTGGAACATTGAGCATAGGTGGCCCCGACATGCGCCGTACCTAAAATATCACAGCACAGGCCTGTCGCATGAGGTATGAGAGTCAGTTCAAAGGATGTCTTAAATAGCCAGTAAAATCCGAGTATGTATGCGCGTTGTTATTCTACCTGAAAGAGCATTTTTGTGCTGGTATGTGGGAAGAACACCTGACAACGTAGATCAGGGGCTCGATGCACTATTTTGATTTATAGATTGATAGCCTCCCGAGGTGTCACTTGCGTCAAAAATTAGATAAAAATTAGTCGATGAACGAGGTGTATTTCCTTCATCTAGGTAGCAAATAACACATGACAATAATCACATGGGAAGCCAACTGCAGGTCACTCGCTAATTAAAATGATGGCCATGCGAGTCAAAAAAAGACCTATTAACGAGAATCGTTCGATGTTTTAAATCTTACGATCTGGTGGTTATAACATATTGCTCGGTGAATCACTACCGCTTCGTAGAATATATCTAACACTATTATGCATCCCCTCGCTCAGAAAACACCTAATTGTGTACGTTGATATTTGTCCGTGATATTCGCCACGAACGCTAGCAAACACGCATCATCAAAGTAATGTACACATGTTGTATGTCCCTGCGCATAACATAACCTTTCACCAAATCTCTGAGATTTCTATTCAACGTATATCCATTACCTGGACAATAAATCGATTGCTGACAGGTACACGTCAACGACCTGGTACTGTTGTTTCGTTCTTCGTTCACGTTCTCTAAGAGAGAGATAGAGAGAGAGAGAAACCAAGCCACTTATGGTCTATTCCTCTGGCACCTTCGGTAGCAGCAGCAGCAGCAGCAATAAGTCGGAAGTGTTCGAGCGGCAGAAGCAACCATGGGAGAGGCGGGCCCTCCTGAGTTGCCGTTCAGCCGCTTCGGAGCTTGTGCCGTGGAGCTTCTTTGATTTTTTTCTTGAAATGATAAACGGCAAAAACGAGTAAAAAATCCATTTCTAAAATTGAGACTTTGCCTCCCGTTAGCTGAACCGAAGGTGGAGCAGCAGCAGCAGTGGCAGCTACGGCGGCAACGCGAACGGGCTGGGGCGGACGGAAGCGGGAAATATGGGGTCCTATAGAGGATATATAGGATGGGCTTTGAGCAAACCTAGGGCCAAGGGGTGCTGGGTCCAGCGGCGAAGATGGCGTTCGCTGTGCGCAGACCCCCCAGACAACGAGGCCTTTCAATTGGGAAATGAAGCGTCTCCCGTTTCATTTTCATTCGAAAAAGACGAAATTCTGCTGTCTAATGGGACCTTGCCGCGGTGTGTTCTCGGGCGCACCAGACCGAGAGTTCCGAGGCAAGCGAAGCCACGAAAGCGATAAAGGGTAAGCAGCAGTCGCCGCCGCCATCGGCTGCAACTGAGACGGAAAGTGAAGAACTGCATTAGATCAACGCTCACCAGGCAGCCTGCCTGCCTAAGCGGCCATATGGAGTAGTGAGATAGACACGAGGTTACCTAGGATTGCCGAGAATTTGTTGTTAAGTAGACAGCCCATGACAAAAAGTGATATTCGTGTATGGTAACCAGTGAACAAAGGCAGCAGGCACAATAGCAACTACCAGCGTCGGAATAAATCATCTTCATTCTCATCCGTGGGCTTTTCGATAAACGTCTCTGCCTTTATGAGCGCGAAACCGTTCTCATACGAAGCAGAAATCATACCTTGTTGAGCTTATCATTCAACACGTGCTATGTTAAAATTATTCGTAGGCAATCGCCAAGTGCATTGTAAAACGGTCCTTACTTCTCAGAGATAGATACTACAAGAATTGCTAGTGGAGGACGTCAGAAGTTCGAGGACAAACACGGCACTCAAACTATTCGAGAAATTAAGTAGTTGCACAAGCATTGTGTGGGCTTCTGTATTGACTGGTTGGTGGAGAAAACAGATAGTGTGCAATTAAAATGGCTTTCAGGGATGGCGGAAGTTTAGTTGTTTAAGGCCCATAGTTTCGCCGACGAACTTAAGGAGGTCTCCAAAAGGGTTGGAATCACTCTTTCAGTAGCACAACTCAAAGTGTAGTGTATACGTTATATATATAATAGGGAGAATACTTTAATATTGATCAGCACTAGTGCGACCTCATCCAGGGTCTAGGTTGGGATTATGGGCATATATAAATGTGTTAACTTGTAAGAGCTGAAGAAAGTTACGATGAAGAAATCTGAGTGTATATCTTTTAATAGTATGGAGTTTTGACTTATATGGTTGAGTCATATGTTCGTTTTGCCATCTTTGAAGTGGCGTAGTTCCACTAACGTGAACGCTGCGGGTTTCAACTTTAGTGGGCTTTTATACGAGTCGATTCCGCAGCAGACCAAGTGTTCATATTTTGTCTGGGTGCATTAGCTGGAGTTGCCCTAGCCATCGACTATAAAGACCAAGAGCGTGTATATCGGACATTATCTTCTTCACTATCTTCGTGCTGGAAAATTGCAGCTGAAATCTCGAGGGGTGTGTGTGTGAGGTGGAAGGGGAATCCTCAGCATCCGACAGAGTCTGTAGAAAATGTTTTCAGGGAAAGAAACCATTCGGGCAGCTACGAGAGACAGACGACGACGAATTGCTGGACCTCTTGAATGACAATGCTGCCCGGCCAATTCGCGAGCTTCCTGTTCAGCTGGGACCCACGATACGTCAGTCAACTATAGAGCATCGTATAGATGCGTCAGGAAAGATGCAAAGAAGGAAAGGAAAGTGGGGGCCTCATGAAATCAACGAAGACGCCGTTTGGGACCCATCTCACCATTTGTGTTTCAAGCAAACAAGGAAGAGTCTTTTCGTACAAAATTGTTATGAGAGATGAAAAATTGATATTCTACGATAATATCAGTAATGAATAAAATTCATATTTTAAGGTAATATCAATAATAAATAAAATTGATAGTCTACGATAATGTCAATAATTAATAAAATGGATAGTCTACTATAATAACAATAATAAATAAAAATGGATAGTCTACGATAATATCAATAATAAATAAAATTGATAGTCTACGATAATACCAATAATTAATAAAATTAATAGTCTACGATAATATCAATAATAAATAAAATTGATAGTCTACGATAATATCAATAATAAATAAAATTGTTAGTCTACTATAATATCAATAATTAATAAAATGGATGGTCTACGATAATATCAATAATGAATAAAATTGATAGTCTACGATAATATTATACACAAAAAGCCGTGGTTAGACCTAGAATTTATAGCTATAAGGCAATGCTGTGCGTTTGATGAAATTAGAAGGAAGTGCTCTACTATTGTGAACTGCTAAAAGCTGGTAAAACGATGAATGCAGACCGTTACACAAGACAGCTCAGCAAACTATGCC
The DNA here is from genome assembly GCA_019614645.1 of Stratiolaelaps scimitus. Lineage (NCBI taxonomy): Eukaryota > Metazoa > Arthropoda > Arachnida > Mesostigmata > Laelapidae > Stratiolaelaps > Stratiolaelaps scimitus. Next base: position 3,624,503 of record JABWDB010000028.1, read on the forward strand.
AAGACGTTGACAGGAAACGGCCATGGAAGAACAGAGGACACTGATATTAAAGTGATATCGCAACATTGCCCGTGTTGCTTTGCCGACCCAGGGCACTGTAACTGACTCCTGATCCTGGTTGTGAAATTCAGCTGCACCCGGCGTATCGTACGGAAATTTCTCCATCAGATTAGCACCTTTTCAGGTCCATGGAGCACGACCTGCGGGGGAAACGCTTCAAGACAGGGGCAGAACTCCGAAATTGGCTGGATGAGTGGATTATCTCTCATGACGAGATGTTTCATCGTGGCGGTATCCACATGCTGCCTGATAGGGAGAGGCTCGTAAATAGCGATAGACACTATATCGATTAAGATCCGTTTATTTGTTGAAAAGATGCAATTAGTCAAAATGAAAATGAAAGGAACAAACTTATGGCTTATCGTAATATTTAAGGATAGCCCTTGAACGGACAAAGAACATAGATACAAGCAAGTACAAAGGGACGGATTAGCTGTAAGAGGCGATATCAGTGCACCTTGACGTCCAACAGACGAAATGTAACGTCATAGGGTTAGATTCCTACTCGAACGCTTTACGCCGGTGTTTGTGTGGCTGCTTACGTAACTATCCAAATTTGAGCTCCATAAATTTGAGTGGTTTGCCGAACACCCTGTATTTAGAGCTGTGACCTGCGTTCATCCTACGTCCGTTTTCTATACTTTGCGTCGCACGCGGGTCGATTTCCTGCAAGACGCATTATATATATATATATATATATATATATAAGCAACACACTGTATGATACCGTGCGTTGGAATACACAGAGAAATAATAAATGATGGAAGCAACTATCCAAGAAGAACGTTGTTATCCAGCTCTTCGTAACAGCTGAGTTCACAGTAGACTCACCACAAGAATTACACCCAGACATCACAATAGCGTTTGTGCATTATGTGTTGCTCCTTCTCATTTCAGTGGAGGACATAGCCACAGACATATTATCCATTTACTTTATTCGACTACGAACTTATACTTTGCCGGTGTAAGTACCCGTATGTATGAATGTCTGACCATCGGTGTGTGTGTGGGTGTGTGTGTGTGTAAGCACTGGTCATTGCTTGATTCATTAGCGAGGTGGAGTTGGTTCGTTCGTTCGTTGGCGTCCGTGGTGAAAGCAGCCGTAGTACAAAGTGCAAGCAGATCGTGCTCACTTTGCTTTCAGACCTGCAGTGGACGTTCACACACACACACACGCCCATACACATGTATATATATATATATATATATATATATGCGTTCGTACATTATGTCAGAGCCAAAGTACAAAAACATAGCAGGCCATAGGGTATAATAGTACGCTGTACGTTGCGCGTCGCGTCTGCCATTACTGCTAGCTCTCGTCGCGGCGTTACGTCGCGTTGATACGTAGGCCGCCGTACCACACAAACACACCCGAAGGCCACAGAAGCACACGAACATACACACACACACACAACTTTACGCAGCGGGTCTATGTGGAACATGACTACTGTTGACGCACAAACTCCTCCTCCTCTATATAGGCCCATGCTGTTCTCCATCTTCTGGTGAGGGAGAGGGATGGGGTGCTCGGGCATAGTCCTAATCTAGCTAGCTAGGCCTTGGCCAAAAGGGAGTCTGCTAGTAGAGTGGATACCAAAACCAGGCAGGGAAGCACCGCAAACGAAGGAAACGGACTCGACGAACGGATTTTTATATTGGCATCATGATACTGCTGCAGCCGCCCACCATTGCCACTGCTTTGGCTCTTCGTTCCGGTCCCTCATTTACAACTGCTCTCTCACGTCAGCATCAATACAACGCCAGGGTACAACATCCTGCAACAGCAGGAGGATCTTGGCGGTAAGAGAAGTGCCAGTTCTCTCATAGCATATATCTCGTAGACCCTAGCAGCGGTGTAGTTATCAAGTGGACGGGCAAAGCAGACGACTGTAAATGTTAAACAAATCTGCATGCGTCGTGGAATAGCTGTACTGCTGCTGCTGCTGCTATTATTTATGCACCATGATGGCGTATCACAGGTCTGTGCATATTTCATGTTTACTCGGCAGCGGTTCCAATCCATTCGAACCCAGTCTCGCGTTAGTTAGACCTGATCGCTTCCACATAAGCTCAAGCAACAATTAGAATTAATAGCAGACACATACACACCGATTTTTCAATGATCAAGGTAAGCGTGATGTCGATAGGCGACTCAGAATTTTTTAGAAAATTTTCATTTTAAAAAAGCCCTAAACATTTGACGTCTATTTTATTGCGTTCGGCATTGCTTCTTAAGAAGGACCCCTTAAATAGAAGTGTGCAACGGTGGAGATTGAACCCGTGCACATTACGTGTCGCCACCGATTGCAAGCTGCGCACGAGTGCACCACGGCACGAGGCTCAACGGCTCAGAATAATCTATCTGACGGCAGTGACCAAGGCGAAGTGAAAGTGAAACGCGACCACAGGGGATAGCGCTTCCGTTAGCGGGCGGATGGTAATCGCTCATAGAATGGTAGGTGTCCATTGGTAAGGAGCGATAACGGCAGAGTCTGGTACGGTAGAAGATGACGAGTCTCAGTACTGCAGATCAATTTACGTGCTGTTGCATTTACTGCTGCTGTCCCGCATCTACCGGTTACGACCTCTGGTCCAACCCACTCAGCCAACAAGGCCACGTTTTAAAGCCAGGGAGTAGCGGTTCCACGGCGTCTCTCTCTCTCTCTCAATGCACGCTTCGTGTACATTGAAGAGGAGGTGAGTATTGTTTGCATGTGCCCGTGTATAAGTGCTGTATGAGCCAGGATGGCTCCGCTGGCGACGGAGCACGGCATCGCATTGTGTCTCCTCGTAGGTGCGTTACAACAACGTGGTTTAACGAATGGTGGCAGTGGCTGCAGTCAGTGCGTTTATCTCGCTGTATGCTCGCTGCCCTTGGGTAGGAATGTTAATTCTAAGGCGAGCGCCTGTCCACGTCCACCAGTTCGCCATTCCAGGGACGTCCAACGTTATCCCTGACTTCATTGGCCGGATCGTCAGCGGCGTCGTGCTCGCCGACGTAACCGTTCAGCTAGCTAAGCGCACCACAGGGCACTTTAGGACGAAGGGGAAGCGGTGGAAGGGAAATGCTAACCGGACGAACCGGGCAAGTGAACGAATGGTTGGCACACACATCACCGGGACTACTGGACTATACGACGGCTATGGCTACGACTACAACAACTACAACCACACGTCCGTGAATCGGCGCCAGATCGAGACTACCGCTTCGTCGCGCTGTCGGTGCGCAGTTTAATGAAAACTTTGAGCCTCATCGAACTCGATCGCTACCGACCGACCGACCGCCTTCCCGCTCCCTATGTCGCTGCGTGTGCGTCGGCGGCCGTAATTCCAACTGTGCTCGCCTATCGTCTGTTCAATTCCAAGCCAACCAGCGAGGCACACACCCCACCGTCCGTTTTCGTAAACTCCGTAATACTCCCCAGTGCGGGTCCGTGCTCATCTCCCGTTACCTCTCTCTTCTATGATCCCCCACTGAAGCCCTGAGCCCCCGTCAGCCGCTAAGGATCACTCCCTATCAGTTCGCTCTATGCCTATGTATGTCTACGGCAGAATGCTCCACAATGACGAGGAGCGCGCTGTGGCAGGCTTTCCACTCAACGCGTCATTCCAACCACCCCTTACCCCCAATCCCTGCTTCGATACTCCTCTGTCAGCCTACTACTCACCAGTACTCATTGCTGCCTGTGTGTGTGTGTGTGTGTGTCTACAGCCTCACGCGCGCAAACTGGAAGAGACTGTCGCGGCCGAGCTTTCCATCGGATGGAAAACGCCGTAGCAAGCTCCCCCTTCGTATCACGTAGGCATCCGTGACGGCAAGTCGACCTCGCTTCGATGACACTGAGTTCTAGACAGCAGTTTCGACCATCTGACCATCTACGGTGAGTCAGGACGTCGCAACGGCTGAGGGCAAGTACCGTAGACTGGACGACGATCCAGTTACTGTGGACCGTCTAGTTGAATTACCTCCGTTCCTTTCCTCCCCCAATGTTACTATATATATATATATATATATATATATATATATATAGTAGCTATAAGGGAGGGACAGCTTCAGTTCATTCCCTGCTGAATTTGTAATGTGATTCTTCACAGCGGTCTTCATTGGAGCCTATCGGTACCGCTACTCCCAAATCTGATATTGATAGGTGCAAAACACTGAATTATATATATATATATATATATATATACATCTAATATGTATTCTACCATTGAACCAGGTACGAGTAAGGCAGAGAATAAGCAAAGGTGGCCCCGACGGCCACCTTTGTCCCGACGGCCACCAGTAATACCTAAAGGTTAAGAGCTGAGACCTGTCAGATAGGGGAACAGCTGAGGGTCAGCTCGAAAAAAAACAAAAACAAATATGTATTTTACGATCGACATTTCTCACAGCTTCAGTATCGCTGATCTAAAATATTCAAAAATGCGTGCCTGTAATAAGTGAACATTCTAGTCTAGCCAATACAATTCTCCTATTTTTTAGCCTTATCTGGACCGTCGGTCACGCTGGATTTATCTAGACTTTCTATTTACAACAGACTTACGTGGGCATAAGCAGCGCAATGTCAACTCGGTCCCTGCCAAAGCAGGATTACCCGAATCGAACCGGCGATCATAAATCGAGGTGCTCATTCGTGGCCTCGATGGCGATCGCACCCAAGCAGATACGCATTAGCCACCCAGAAGAAGATTGAGCCTAGCCATACTCAACAAGGTAGCAACATTCGCATAGCATGTTCGCATTTGACTTGACATGCCAAGGGAGTGTTTTCCTTCCTTGATTGATCTGGTCGAATATGACATCACACTAAGTTAATCTCCACGCATTCCGGGAGATTGGTATATGGAGATTGGTACTTGTATCAATAATAGATATGAATGAAAATAAATATTGGTATTATTCTTTACCATAAATGTTCTCCTTACATTTCGCAGGCGTAGCTTGACTCTTGTTGCTCGTGGCGGAAGATCTCCGATGTCGAACAATAGAACTGCTGTAAGAAGTTTTAGCACCATCGCGGATTTATCCACAACAGTATTTCCTGTATAAAATCCAAATGACCTTATAGCTGGACTCGGCTGTAGACAGTGTTACATAAGCGATTAACGTATAGCGAGATAATGTTCAATACGTTATAGCAAAACGTACGAAAGTGTACGGATACTTCACTGCTCTGTGAGTGATACAGTAAACGTGAAAACATTTCTCTATATCTTTCACAACTTCATAAAGACAGATACACCATGAATAATAACCACAGACGACAAGTACCAGATACACCTACAACTTAGAGGCGTAGATACAATCCACCATGATATCCTATCAAGAGGAATTTGTTCACTTCGTCAAGAAGTGCCGTTTGCTAAGACTGAAATAAATGATAATGTAACACTTGCAAATTAAGTCCTTACAGAACTGATGTCGCACGCTTTACAGACATTGAAAAGGTGGTTGCAAAGAGCTCCGCTTTGTAAGAGGTTCACAGCACCGCACGTCCGAAGTGATTCCGTGCTTTTCCGGCCCAACCATCCCAAAAACCCTTACCAATCGTCTGCCTGTCTCAGCCTGTTCGTAAAACATGTCACCGGAGGTACCGCTTGCTCTGGTCGCGCCTCTTGCTCTCGTCGGCTTGTTCTTCGAGCGACATACGGCGAGGCGAATGGGTAGTGTTTCTGGCCCAGTTCCCGTCTACCGGTTCCTGATCTCGATTCCACTGCGCGCAGCGGCTGGCTTGATCCTTCCAGAATCCTCTCTCTCTCTCTCTCCCTCTCTCTCTCCGTCGTTCATTCTGTACGATCGCTGCAGACCTCTCTTCCAGTGCGACCACTACCGGCTCTCGCGTGATTCGCCTTATTCGGCTTTAGCGGCTCTTTGTCGCGCTCCCTCTTTCATTGTCGCAGCCTCTTACTCTACGAAGTAAAGGGCTCGTTTCTCCCTGCAGGCGTCGCTTATGCTGTCGTTGCTGCTGCGGCTACTGCTGCTGCTCGTAGCGCTACTACTGTCGCCGCTACTTGATTCCCGCTCTTGCACAGATAGTTCTTTCTGCTTCTCCTCGTCGACCGCCGGCCTGCTCTACCCCGTCCGCTATCGCGGACTCCTGCCAGTACCCCAGTCGTGTGTGTGTGAGCGCTCTCTAGGTGGCTGGTTCTGGGGGCCTTAGAGCAAGGGTGACGCAGTCGCTGCCTGTCGAGCAGATCCTTCGGTAGTCAGTCGGCGGGTCGGTCGGTCGGTGTCGTCGTAGTCGTCGCCCCGCAGTCACTGGCCATGGCCGTAGCGCCAGTGGTGGTCGTGGCCTTCTCTCGTTCTCTGCCCCTCGTTCTCGTTTCCGTTCCATTGCGTCTTCTATTCGCCGGAGCGACTCATTTTCGAGATCCTTTTCCCTCTTTTCCTACGCCCCTCGCCTCCCTTCCCCGCCTGCCCGCGGCCTTTCTTCTTTACCCGTTCACTGCTGCTGCTGCTCGCCACTCTTCCGAGCCGACACGACGAGGACGTTCCTACTGCTTTCCGTCCATTCTTCCATGTGAACCATCCCTAAACCTCACTCGGGTGGGGCTCTGATTCTTTTGGCAGGAGTGGCTTGGCAACGAAGACCCCTTTAGCCCCGCCGCTCAACGTTTCACTGTCTTTGCCTCCTCTCTCTCTCTCTCTCTCTCTCTCTCTCTCTTTCCCTCAGGCCCGCGTCACCGACTATTTATTTGCTTAATTTGTAAGCCGTCCTGAGTTCACGAGGCGCGAAACGGGCGAACGAAACGCGCCTTCTCATGAGTGCGGCGCCGGTGTCGGCGCTGACGAAATGGTACCAGCGATTGTATGGGCCAAAAAGGGCTACGCAGGAGGAGCAGAGAAGAGGCAAGAATCGATACGGCCGTTAAGCAGCAGCAGTAGAGATTTTTCCAGCTCGTAAGCTAGATAGCTGGAGCACGCGATCACTGCTTCTGAACCATCTTTCTGTTTTAGGCTGTTTACATATGGGTGACGGATATCGAAGCGAATTAGAACGAGAAAAACGGTTATCATTTATGCAAAAGCACATGATTATGCAAACATAGCAGAACAGGTAGAAACAACGTCGTTGACCTGCTTAGCCTATTCCCTTGTTTTTACGCAGATAAGAACTTCGGCTGCGAATGTATTGTCGAATATTCTCCGTTGGTCATTTGTCAGATACGACTATCACGTAGGAGTATATGCCAGTATTATATTTAATAACATCGTGATATTGTAGTAACAAAGCCACTATTGTACTTATTACGGGCTTCTCAACGCTTCAATCCAATTCAAAGAAGTTGTCTTAATTGAAAAGGCTCTATCTGCGCGTGGTCAGCAGCAGTTGAAGGGCTCGTTGTCACGACGGCTCGTTCTTTACAGTACGAAATCAGCCAAAATATCACACCATTTATTGCACAGCTGTTTCTGGATTTATATTATTTCCCTATACACATGCGAACACTCTGTATCTAAAATAGTTAAGGAAGTATCAATGAAGTAGTACAGCTTGTGCTGTTTGGCAGCTGGTGCAGGAGACTCGTTTCAAACTAAAATAAGGGAATTGCTATGTAGCAATTCTCTCTTGGTATTCTCAGGCAACGCGGTATCGTCCAAGTTTTTTGACCGTTAGAAATTCGTGAATGCGGGTTGACACGATCATCCTGGAAAGAGCAGTGAAGGTTACAGGCATCCCATACGCTGATGATACCATTCTCTAGGACGCTGGCTCACTGGTGGAGGTCCAAGTGAACATTCAAGAGGAAATTGAATCCCCTCAATGTCTCGTGCTCGGTGAATAAGGTAGCGATAAACGAATAGACAGCTCATATCATAGTTTTCAGTTCTGGAAGGAGTTGGCCTCCGCTTGATAGATTAGTGCTAAGACGAGCTTGGTGGCGTGGTGTCTTGCAACCGGAGGAGACACGGGTTCGATTTCCACCGTTTCACATTTGCATTTAAAAGGGTCCATTTTTATGAAGCAATGCCGAAAGTTGTTACATTTCGGCATTGCTTCATTTCCCGGCTGTGAGTCAGCCGGGAAAATTTGCTGTATATTAGTGATGAATGGCCACGTGAGAAGGTTTTGGCCAGTGAGAAGCTTTTGGGTGTTATCCTCGATGAGAGTTTCAGTGGTACGACACACGTCGAAGCCTTAACCTGTCGTCTCACAGCCACCATTTTCTCAACACGGTATCTGAGAAGTTTCATTGGTGCCTCGTCCTGACTACGATCGTACAACTCCTTTCTCCTGCTTCATCTAACCAATGGGGTCTAAGTGCTGATCTGTGTGTTCAAGGAAATGTACAATGGTTGCAAATGGCTCAGGAGAGGCTCTGCAGTGCATGGAAGGCTCGAGCACGGATCCATTGGACCCAATATCTTATAAAATACCTAGTCCTTATTGCCATATGTAACACTAAACCTTTTTTTGATCGTTTTCAAACTTCTGTGCAACTTTAGGCATATTCAAACGCGGTCATATCGCCAGATGTTCATCTACTAATTCATTCAGCGGCAAACCGACTATCGTCCACGATTATGTATAAAGAGAACGAAATCTTTTAAGGGAGGTCCTTATAACATGGTGTCAGTTGTTGACCGGTCACTTCATACAAGAAATGTTCATGGACGTGGTGTTAAAAATATACGTAACATCAGACCACGTATATTGTCTTTGAGGTTTCCTGGCAATACGCGCCCCACGAGAGGGACAAATAATCATCCTTAAAAAAACGTCTATATCGTCGTTAGCACTTCAGCCGTGCACAAATCGGTACTGGGGGCGATCGAGAAGGGAACATTTTACCGAGCAGGTTGTTCAGATCAATTATTCGCTTCATATATTTAGCTATTTTCTGAAAGAATACCTGCGTGTTATGCTATTATATAACAAGTTAAGTGTTGACTTAACTTGTTATATAATATTATATAATAGTGTGCACCTCTCCATAGGAGTTAATTTTGCGTTATTGCAATTTTTATGTAGTTTCATTATAAACGAAATTTTCTTTTTAATAAATTCACAATTTTCAATAAGTGCACCATTGCTCATTGCTATTGATCTTATGTTACCAAGTAATTTTGCTTTTCGGTTGAAACACATTCCCAAAGCTGGGTATAGGGCGAGGATAAAATGATTGGTTGATGGAACATACTGGTCATTTTCTAATAGGCACTGCATTACTATATTCTTTATTATCTCCAATATCACTGTTCATAGGGATTAAAAGAGTTCCACAGAGACGCAACATTTTCGTGCTCCTGACATATTGTTGCTTCTTATTTATTTAGTTATTTATTTATTTACCTGAAAGAACTGCCGTTGGCTAAAACTCGTGTCGGGCATACGCGTCTTTGTGTATGCAGGATGATGCAAGTTCTGTTTGCTGTAGCTGTTAGAAGCTATTACGATATGAACGACTTACTGCTATTTCTCACATGTCATGATAAAATATTTGATGAATTTTTGTGTTTCATTACTCACATCATTGCGTCCATGATGTCCAAGGTCGTTGAAAATCGATCAGTGGTGTCCTGGCTGTTTTACGTAAGTCGCTCCCATTTTATCGCTGTTTCAAGAATAAGAAGACGAGCCATTGTTACTAGTACGTTGAATTGAGGAATATATATATATAGGTGTCTCTTTTCTTCGAGACTTTTATAAGGATCTGGCTCTAATAGCTCTTTGCTACTGACAACCAAGTGCTTTACGATGAATAATAGTGAACCAGGCTACGCCCACATCACAAATGTGGAACTACGTAAATCAGATTTGTCGCAGTTCCATTGTTTCTATTCGGTGTTCAGCGATGTAGGATACCGGTTTTCATCAAATCGTCCTTCCTCGTTAGTTGTTCGGCCTGAGATGTACATACCTATCTCAAGTGGTAGCCCGTAGAGCCACACAGAAACTCGACACTTTGCTCTCTATTCTCTCTTGGCTGAATTTCCCTTTCTCACCCGTACATTGGACAATGTTTTTAGTGTCACGCGCTTATATCGCAAGCGTTCATCAGTCGAACACGCCGTTAAGGTGAGAGTCAAGAAGACGTTCGAATGAGCCCTGTCCCCCCACGGATGATACCTGAACGTCGTTGCGCCAGGGGTCCCATTTCTCGGAACGCAGGAACAATTCAAATCTTGGCCGATACACTGCCGGCTGAGTCTCCCATATTGTACTTCATCCGCTTAAAAGCTGTGGGTTGCAGATGAGTTCCATCTGCTCCAGGCCCCATCTCCAATCGTACCCCAGCCGACCGCGGCTGATTCGTGGCTGCCATCTCTGTCTGTCGTATCGACATGGTTTTAAGTGGTATCTCCCCAATTCTCCGCCCCCAGCCTCCTCAGAGCTAATTACCGCGGTCCTTCAGTGTCCAGATTCTCAAAGCTGTTTGTTCCTTTTCTCTGTTTCGCGCCGCGAACTGTACGCCTCGCCTCGCGCTCGTACGCCCGGCACGATCAGGCATCAGCTAGATACAAAGGGTAGGAAACTGCCGATGGATAGATAGATCGAATCGTATCGAAGCACAAGAAACGAAAGGAACCAAATCAAAGAAACAACAGTATAGAGCCCCTGTACACCCTTCTCCTTCCCGCTAATCAAACGCCCCCCTCTGCTTTGCACATGAATCTGCTCTTCGATGGCTAACCAGATAAAACGACCTTCTGTAAACGCCCTTCTTACCTTGAAGAAATTTCTAGTACATGCGGAGAGCCGCATTAAGTAATAACTAAAGTATGCTAGATAATATGTAATGAAAGCATACAGCGCTTAGTGGCAATTGTTTAAACGACGAATTCACTTTGTATTTTTTGTATTCACAGTTTTTAGTGTTCCTCCTTCCTAATAGACAAGGGACCGTGAGAAAATCGTTGAACTGATCTTGACAGCGGAGGTAAGTGATCAATGCGGCCGCCGTTCGACGTTTGCTAAATTGCTGAGCAGATCTATTATTACTATGATCAATAGTGTAAATGTCCGAGCGTGCAAGAGCTCCTTGGGGTGTCTTATCTAGCCAAGGCAAGGGTTGCAAGAAACTTTTATCTATAAACAACCGTAAATATAACACCGATGATGTAGTTCTTCATATTCTACGGCTGCTGTTAAGTGCCCACATCCTTCCACAGCTTTGAATTCGGTCCGCTTAGTTCTAGTCTTGCTGTTCTTGGGGCTAGAAGTGAAAGACATAACCAGCTGTTTGCTAGTTTTTTTTTGGATGTCGTGCATGTATCCGCTCTTTGGATCGGTCTTCCACCTGTGCGGTCCTATTTGAATAAACCGACATAAAATTGCCACTACGAATCATGAACGTAATGTGTTCACCTTAGACAGTCACTAAAATAGAGAAGGCGCCGCATATATATAATTATACAGAGCGATGCATTCTTGGTCATCCAGTAAATCATTTCAAACAAGTCGTGGTCGTTGCATAGTGTATACTACCGAGCGCCCATGAACGCCTCGATAAACTTCAACCTAGTTGTGATTCTACGCTATTCGGATGGATCGTCAGCGTCTACCATGGGCGAACCTTAGGCCGCACGGTACGGCCCTTGCAGACCAAACCGATCGTGCCACGTGGCCCGAGACCATCGAGAGCAGCACCGACGTTCGCGTTGGCGGCGGCAGCGGTGGTCGTGGTGGTGGTGGTTGTGGCACTAGTCCCAGTCCAGATGGAGCAGGAGCAGTCGCACTTCGCTTGATTAACTCGAGCGATTTTTTTTAGAAATCCGATGCCAGCCGTCGCAGTCCACCATTCCCTTCTCGCAGCTGAGTCCTGAAACGCGCCTCTCGCTTCCCGCTTTCTCGGCCCCGACCCCCGTTTACGTAGGTAGATCCCGCCAGCTGGTTTCGCTCTCTACGAGGCTCGCCTCTTCCAACCGATGGAAGACTGGTAGAACCGTAGGTAGAAGAAGCTACCTATGGAAGATTGGTAGATCGTCATTATGTTCGTCGTTATGACGACGCCCACGGCGGCGACGACAATGAGGCTGCTACTGCTGCTTCTGCCGGCGACGAACGGCAAGTCATTCTGTGTAATCGAACATAACAGTGTCGCTCGCGTACTGCTCCAGTTCTGCCTATATGGTCAATCTCTCTCTTTCTCTCCCTCCCTTTCCATGACTGGCTTTCCCTGTGCGATTTCGTTCTCTTCCGTTCGTTCGTGTTAGACATTCTCCAGAACGTCAATGTGTGGTGGTAGTTTGAGGGAACCAGTAGGGTCAGGAATCGACTAGGGAGCAAGCGAAGCACACAGGAGCGTCTCCTCCATCGTCCCCAACTGACGGACACTCCCATATAATGCAACGTAGGAAGCGGCTTCCACCGTTCGGCAAGGGCAGGCGTGCTTCCTTCCTTCTCGTACGAGTCCGCTCTTGTGATAAATGTTGCATCTTCATTGTGCGAGGGGGTCACTAGAGCTCGTTCGCTTGAGCGGCCGCTCACTTGCTTCCTCAGTTTGAATACTTAGCCACCGCGATCGAAGTACTACTACTACAACAACAACGTAACGTTTGGTGGTACAGGGATCCTGTGTCTCTTCTGTCGGTGGTACGCGGCTTGTAGCAGCGGTAGACGCCGCCTGCCTGCTCCACGGCTAGTTAAAGTGGACAGTCCACGCACTATGGGCGTTCTCGCATCGCCGTTGGTCGATCGTCAGTCCCGCGACCGCCTAGTATTTAGTCACCATCCACCACCGGCAGCAATCGAGCGGACTTCAGGACAAGGAGCGAACAGGCTGTTGTCCATCGAATCCTCAGCTAGCAGCCGGACTACTCATGGTCAGCTAGTCTCTGAGCGTTTCGGCGGCAAGCTCCTTCAGAAGGAAGACGATGATGCCGCTGGTGGCGGTGGCAGCGGCCGTTCAGGGACCGGGAAAAAGGATCTCGATATCCCCCGGTTTTTCCTCGTCCGCGGTCGCCGCCGCCGTCTTTACTGGACTAGTCCGTCCACCCCGCCGATTTCCAGCGCTTAGACTTCGCCGACCAAACTCTGCCCCTCATCATGCCTCCCTTGGCCCCTTCCCCTACAAGGGACCAGACCTCGTTTGGCGCGCCTCCTTTGGCGACCGCCCGCCCGCCCGCTCCTGCCGCCGCCGCCCTCTCGTTCGGTCTCCTCATTCCTCTGGTAGTTTGGTCGTTATCGTTAGGAGAGACGGTAGCGACAGCAGCAGCAGCAGCGGCGGCCACTTTAATATTAACTATTCAATTAGCTGGCAGATGGCTGCCTGCTGTCTTGGGGTCTGCTGCCACAGCGCTACGCTGCCCTTCTCCCTGACTAGCGCAGGCGGTGGTGCGCCAGCGGCTCAGAGCGTAGCATACGATAGGAGATATCAGGGACATCAGACGATGGCGGAGTCCTGCCGGCTGACCGGTCAGCTAGCTAACTATTGTAACTACCCAGCCGTGGAGGCTACTCTTCAGCAGTGGACGTCGAGGGGCAGGCAATAGAGACGGCGACTGGCTGGTGAGGGAAACCAATGCGAATAACCAGTGAGAGAGCGAGAGCCGGCGAAATAGATCGGACAGCGAACAGCATACATGAGGAGCGTGCGTGTCAATATCATGTTGGGGGGGAGGGGTCGTGTGTGAGGGTCTATGCGGCTATATGGTGTGAATAAAAAGGGAGAACTTGTTGGTTGCTGGTACCACCCTGGATGACTATAGTTGCCAAGGAAAAATAAGTCTTCATTCGAGAGTCTAGCGTCTAATCTAATCGAATGAGATGCACGGATACCCCATTTGAGGCTGGCACCCCATTGTAGATGCATTACGCATTACGAGTAATGGCGACGACGACGAGTCTTAATGGGAATACACGTCATTGGGTAAGGCACATATCCGGCCTTATATTCATAGACATACTCCGAGAACTCCACGAGAATTCCATGCAAGGAGACAGGAATTATATGCTTGTTGACTATAGGGAAAGTGCAGAATTAAGGTATTCAAGGTAAGAAAACTTGATGTAAGAATACCTGATGTATCCTGTATCATATGCCAATTCGTTGAGATGGAGGCATACATATGAAACCTTTGTCAATTATCTGTATGGCCGTGGCGTCGTCTTGGGCAGCTGACGAGGGCTGAACACGTGCGTGCAACAAGGTCCCGAGCAGTTCGCTCACATCGTGTTGTGATGACATACCCGCACCTCTTGTGACAGAAGGGATCCGAGAGGTAGTTCTTGAAGTAACTTTGTAGCACAATTAGGTAGCGTGTAGACTTCCGTTACATCCAGCGTCGGTGAATCCTATGCGTCTTATAAAAGAAAAATAAGAGAATAATGTCGCTTATAGTCACTTGCTTGATTATAAGTGGACTTCCAGAATTTGCAATAGATCAGTCTGATGTCCTCGGGTGGTGACAGCTTCACGACAGTTATGATCGTGCTAATTATGAAAAAGTAATAGGTTGATAATGACTTTAGGACAGGGGCAGAGTTTAAGAATAGATTCAACTGATCGGCCAGTAACCTTCAATCGTCGCGTCTTCAACACTGCTTCAGATTTCATCACCACTAAGGCGCAGGAGAGGACTAACCCAATGTAGTGTAACGGAACACGAACGTGGGGCGAGAGCACTCCAGCATGCATGCGCTGTTCTATTTTATTCTATTTACGGGACTAGAGTTGGCCGCCGCCTGCAGGGCAAGGCCAACTTCAGTCAATTTATTTAATCCCATAAATATAATAATAGCAGACAGTCTTCTCACGGTGTTGCCCTGCGCTGCCTCCTGGAACCTTGTCACTTAGAGTGAAATGCCAATAGCAACTATTATATTTCATTTATATTGTCGAAATGCACTACTAGACATGTGATATGTCTCTAGGAGTCTTCTTTTTGTCTTCAGTTGCACACGCTTGAATTACACTGTTGAAACACCACATGTTACCACTCCTTGTCCCTACCCTTGCCATGCGCATCTGCTAATTACCTAATGAGTTTAGGTTACTGGATGTGAACTAAAGCGGTACAGACAACTCCGGTACTTCTTGAACTCGTTCGGTGCAAGCTAAATTGAATGTGCATAGTTATCTTTGTAACGAAGAAGTTCTCCTTAACGGAGATAAATGCTCGATGGATCTCTACCCCTCTGTGGTTGGCTTGTGTTCGGTAGCAGCATTTGCTTGGCTATGTTATTCCTTAGCAATTCCGCGAAGGCGATTTGCGACTGCTACCACCACCAGCGTTGTATAAGACAGGCATTCGACCCAGGCATCGAGGGTACATTAGTGGCAAGTTGTCTCCTCGTCTTCCTGCTAAGACTCGTCCTGGTCGGAGCTAAGACGTAGGCGGTCAGTGGAGAAGCGGAATGTAGAATTCCGGTTAGTAGTATCACTTGGATCGGTTGTAACTGGGGCTCATCGGCTCGCTCAAGTAGTGACGTCCTCTGCCTTGGATTGCCCATTACTTTGTGAATTCAATACCAATAAACATTGTGGCCATTTCAATTTCGAATGTTTACATAATGTCGCAGGAGACCAAACGCACACACAATCAAATATACAATAACATTAGCTAAAGCCTAAGTGTCACTTCGGGCTACCAAACGTACAGTTTAGCTCGAGTTAATTTAGCGAAATTGAAATTGCACATATCCCCAACTCGTTTGGGGAAAATCCCTTATCCAATGGTCGAATGGCAATCGTTATCCGCAGATGCCACACGTTAGCATCGTCAGGGCACCGCTACCAAGATTATACGGCTCCACGAATGAGACTGTGATGTTGTGTGTGTTTGGCATACCCAATCCGAGTATGCTTTGAATTTTTTGATGACGTAACCGCAGGTCTTGAACGTTCGGAAATCATTGCGGGGATCTCGTTATTTTTGAAACAGACTCTCATAGCACTCTCATAGTTCGCCGCGCTCGTTGTACGTGCAGTATGCAGTGAACGACGCTGTTCTCGGGTCCAATTCAACAACCGGTGAGTTGTTGAATTTGGCCGCTTTGCACAGTAGGCAACGAAGTGTTTTCCTCTCTAGCTCTCTCTCTCTCTTTCCGGATATTATCAGTTTGAAGAACTGGTATAGGACACGATCTAACTATCGCTGTCTCGTTGGGTGAAATGAAACCACCTATCCTACCACCAGGAGGCTGAGTCGTATTAGAAAATCTATGCAGGAAGGAGAAACGGCGGCGTGCAGGATTCAGGATTTTCAAATAGAACCTCGAGTCCTTGGCGGAGGAAAGCTGAGGAGGTCCTTCTCGTCTCGTGCGTTCTCTCTCTCTCTCTCTCGGCTTTCCTCTCAGTAGTTCTTCTTCTCGCCGAGTGTCGGTGTCTCCTCTGGGCTCCTCCTGGGTGTTCGTTCCGTTCTCGTCAGAAGGGAAGCCTGCGAAACACCTCCTTTTCCACTTGGGATGTTTGCGTGGGTGTCTCTGTGTGTGTGTGTGTCGGGTGGCGTGTTAATATGAACGGGGAGAAGCTGCTGGTGTGCGTTTACGGCTGGAAGAGCAGAGAGCTGGAAAATATGAGAGCAGCAGCCGAACGAACGAACTCATAGCAGAAGAAGTGAAGGACCCACGGGGCAGGCAACGACGCTGACGACGAGCCTGAAGGGTGAACCGGGGGGGGGGTAAGGGCCTTGTGAGCAAGAGTGTGATAGAGGAAAATGAGTGCGTGCGAAATTGCAACGAATGGAGAACCCAGATACGCCTCAACACAGTTCGGCTTCGGTACAGTCGACTCGAAAACTGGAGCGAATGAAGGGGGGTGCGACCTTCACAAAGACTATCCCTTCCTTTCTCGCTTCTTTTCGTCCCGAGATTAAAACGACCAGCCCACAAGCAGGGCCACCGGCAAAGGCAGTGGCGACTGGCCGGGTCAACGGAGCCACAAGCGCGACCAAGGGTCGAATGAAAGCGGAGAGCGAACGGATCTCGAACGATACCCCACCAGCGTGGAGTTTGAAGAAGAAGATCACTGTGCAGCAACGGCAGCAGGACGTCAGCTGCCTCCTCGTCTCGTCGGATCCTCTTTTTTTCTTTCTTTTTCTGTGCTTACACAAGAACAACGACAGATCATTCAGCCAGTCATCGTGAGTGTGAAGGAGCCAGCCCCCTCCACTAGACTCCACACTGCGGAAGTTTCGACTTCGAAGCTATCTTGCCGAAGTGGTGGTGTCGTTCAGACAACCACTTTTGCGTGGCGAATTCTGCAGTATAGCCTTACATCCTTACACATGAGTCTCTCGATGGGTGGTGCTGTGTAGCTCGGTACGGTAGAAACAGAAGGCGCAAAGGGGCGAATGATCTGGTAAGGGGAGAGTCGTCTTGGCGAGGCGTCGTGGAAAACGACGCCTTGCCACTAGTCCGACGGGTTGGACGGGCGTCCAACGCCCTATGAACTGTTAGTGTGTCTGAGAGTGTCGGCGGTCGCCTCCCTGGGCAAACGCGTCTTCACAAGCCAGGCTGCAAGTAGTCGTCGGGTGGCGCAGGGCAAATGGCTTGCTGTATATAGCAGCCTGCCTTCCTTGGAAGGAGGCTTCTCTGCCAGCTCGTGGGTAGTTCCCGCTGGTGAGCTCGCCCGGCAGCAGCCGGGGTTGGTGAGAGAGTGAAAGCCTCTCAAGCGAAAAATACCCACCAAAAGTTCGCGGTGCCACCACTACTGTGAGTCGGCTTGCTGGCACTGTCCTCCGCTAGCAGACGCGGCTTGTATATCGTAGGGAACGGCGGGTTCGGCTGAAGGGCATTGCTACAGCCTCTTCCAGGCGGCCGCGAAGGGGATAGCGGACAAACTGTGGGATGGCGGCCGAGAAGTGGTAGGGTTAATAAACTTAAGCAGCAGCAGCAGCTCAACATCTGACCTCAGCTTTCACTCACTCACTCCCTCACTTCCCCATCCTCTCTTTATTTCTTTCTTGGCCCTCTTACCGCGGCAAGACCCCTCGACTATTTCGTGCTGCTCAGTTCATGAGCCGTCGGTGGCCAAAACCCTGCTCTCTCCCTCGTTGTGTGCAATGCTGACGGTGATGATGATCACGGGGCGGACGGGGATGGCTCTGACCTCTAGCTTCCCTTCATACGAGCCTTCCGCGTCGTTCGAATGGGGATGACCGCCGTTGCGTATGTTCGTCTATCTATCTGTCTGTCTGGTCGTTCTTCTGTGTGGATGTGTGGGATCTGTCTGTGGCACTGTGCGTGTCTGTGTCAATGTGAGAACGTCTGTGTATTTTCTTTCACTTGTGTGAGTCCCATCCCTTAGACTCCCCTAGGGAGTAAACGGTGTGTCAACGATGGAGCAGCAACAGCAGCAGAGGCGGCAGCAGGAGTTACACGAAGGGGCTGGCTGGCACTTGAACGCTCGACAAGACGAAGAAGAGGAACTTGTTGCAGTTGAGTCTTGCTATAGTGTCGGTTCACCGATCTGACGGAGGAATCGACAGAGTGTTCTCACTAGCTCGCTTACTAGACGCGCCCTACGATTGATTGGGGAACGGGTTGTCTTACAGGCTTTCGTTCGTCGCTTTCTCCCGCTGACGACAGCTGATCGTTGTCGGTCAGCGTGCCTAGCCATCTGCGTCGTCTAGGCAGGACTTGGCAGAAGGGCTACTGAGGGACGCACTTCGAGAGCTGGTAGCAGCAGCAGCAGCAGCAGAAGCGAGATTGTGCACTGCAGCGCGCGGCGTGGCTCAAGCTGTGCTGGCGGAGTAGTCGACGACGACGTCGCCGCCGCCGCCGCCGTCGTCGTCGAAGAAGTAGCCGGAGCGGCCCAAGTGACAGAACCAACCGAAGAGCTAGCGGTAGTCACACTGGCTGTGCCCCAGCTGCACGACGCCAACAGAACTATCCAGTGAGTGCTATACAGCTACTGCTGTTGCTATTACGGAGGAAAAAAGGAGCCGGCATACCCTCTCGATGCTACATAGTGGCAGGACAGCTGGTGGCAGAGGCGACGGCAGCAGCAGAAGTAGCAGTCGTACAGAGTGGGACTTCTTATTGACACCCCGACCCAACCTAACCCGGTAGGCTGTCGTCTCTCAGTTCGTCGTGTTGCACGGGGAGGAAAGACGAGGACGACGTGGCCAGAGGAAGCGGATGAAGATGACGACGGACGCAGTGACGGCGGCAGCGGCTGCTCGAGTGCTCGAGACTTCTCGAGTCCTCTATTCTCGGATACTACAATTGCTACAATACTACTGCTCTCACTTATATTGCGCCTCCATGCGGCTCCAGCCTACACTTGGTCGCCGTGGCCCGCACACCTCCTGACGAAATCCGGTAACTCAACCCCTCATGCGCGGAAGTTCTATTCCTCACGCTTTGACGCTCCCGAAGGTAGTCGTGGCGAGAAATAGAAGATTGTGATATCGTGGCGAGGAATCATAATGAAACGAATCGAACTATTATATATAGTTATATATATATATATATATAATAATATTAATTAATAGTTTAACACAAAACTTACGACTGAGCAAAGCAGGGTTAGCCCAATATGTTTTATTTAACTTAAATTGCATTCGCTTGGCACCGTTAATGGGCACAGGTGATATAAGCCAGCATGTGACGCTGCCCGAATATCAAAGTCAATGATTAAAGAAAATCCTACGACCCCTGACATATATTTTGCTATATATGTACTTTGAACGAGTGAATGGATCTTAATGTAGATAGTGTTTCTCATTTCCTATGACTCTCGCCCATTAGGTGGATCCCTCGATGGAAAAACATCTCTTTAGAGGAGGCGCTCCGACATGTCTGGGTTATTTGCAGCGTTCCGCAGAATTTCCCATCCGAGATCGACAATATTATAGCGCGGGAGATTACTGAAACACCATGGGCTGTAGGTTATTCACGTTGCAATATCACTTTACGCCGTCTTCTTTTCCTCTGCGACCATGTCCTGTCAATGTCTTGGCGTAGTTTGCTGAGTTATCTTGTTATCTCACTTGTCTGTCTTGGTTGCCCTACCTGAGTTGCCTTAGACTGTTTCGTTGACCGCTTCTTCCAGGATTGATCAGTTTACCAAAGAGATCCCTCTCCTGGTCCCACTAAATGCAAGCACTTTTCCTTTCAGCGACTTATGTCAGCGCAGGGGGTTGGACTGCTACGTCTCTGGCTGTAAAAAGCCGGAAGCCGCAGGTTCGAGTCCGGCGACATAGTGAGGACATGTATACGAGAACTTAAGCATTGCAAAACTGCAGTTCCTTTAATAAAATCTTTAACCTTTCGTCTAAGTGACGTTTTGCTTTCATTTACTGATCGCTGTGGCCGAAAAACAGGGAAAAACGGCACAAGGTTCGAGATGAGGAACTCGACACCAGGAGCAACGCTGGAAGAAAAATCGACGGAGCAATGCGACAAATGTTGGCGGTGTTTCCGTAGTCCTGAGACAAGCTACGAAGGCCGCGACGGCGGCCGCGACAGGGCCGGGTCAGCAGCAGCAGCAACAGGTACGAGAACTTACGTCCCTCGTTGGAAAAACCACGGGTAGCGATAGTCACTAGTGGAAGAACGGTTTCGCCGCTTCGAGTTGGCGGAACAGATCGGGTAGTGGACACATATCACTCAACGTATCGGTACGTCTCTGGTTTCTAAATCATGGTGCAGAGGCAATGACGTATGAGGAATTAAAGGGGGTGGTCAAGCAGGCATATTGCCGAAAGCTCGATGTCAGCGTTCAAATAAGCCAACTAGGAAAGTGCGCGTGGTGGGACAATGAGTCAATCAAGCATTGGGCCTCCGAAAGGAGGTGATCGCCAAGCAGCTGAAGCTGCCATTCGTTGCTATTAAGGATCAGATACTGAGGGTCACGTTACCGGAGTAAAGTTCGTGCTTCGAGAGATGACGGGCCGAGTCCGTCGTGCGATGCACCTCGTGAGAGGCATTGATATTCAATCGTGAGACGGCACCCACGGCTGGCGGAGCAGGCCACAAGATGTCAACAACAGATCTACTGGCTCCAAACAGAAAGGCGCAACAGTCAATAGAAGTGAATGAGTGGCTAGAGTCGACACCGAAGTATCGGTGTTGCAGCAAAGCATAGCGGCTTCGTTTGGACTGAGGTTACGACCAGCGATACTTCGACAGATGTGCGGAGTAGGCGACACGTGTGTGGACTACGATGATGTACAGTTTACCGTGTTGCCAGATGATGCGTTAGTTATTATTACTATTACTGGGATGCAAAATAATAATAATAACAGAGGAGAGTCTACTTGACCGCAACTGCCTGCTCACAATTTATCAGGACTGCAATGCAGTAGTCCTCAGCGCAAACGCTCATTCCTGGCCAGTTAACAGGCTTACCGATGCAAGGAAGAAGGTAGCACTCGTCGCTTAACAAGATCTTGTGATACCATCGCGGAATGTTCGATTTGTGGAAGCTGAGCCTAATCCATAGCGTTCATTTTAGTGAAACTACACCACTTCGGAGATGAAGGAAACCAACTTATCAACCAACCTAATATAAGGTCTGTGCCTCGTCTTGTGCTTAGCCTTTTGTGCCTTGAACCCTCGAACCCTTATCGCTGGAAATGCAGCGAGGCACTGGATTCACTCGGAAAATTCATTGAAACAACCGTTTTGACAATATTTTTACCAAATCTTCTGGTAATACTTCATTACATATGTACATTTATCGATTGGCTGAAAACAGGTCCATGTAATGAATAAACAGTACCGGAACGTTTTGTTTTTGCTCATAACAAAATGTAATTAATTGCAAATCGTGTCAGTAATTATGTCCTTTTTTATATTTCAATTATATTAATGGTTCACACAATAAGCAATATTATTCCATATATGGATACTATTGAGCGAAGAGTTTCCTTGGAGCGGTTTTAATATAAAATTCAAGTGATCAGTCTTGAAATGACGCCGATTTATGGAGGACTTGATATGAGAAATAGAACCGAAGGAGCAACTTCAGACTGACGATCCTCCCTAAATGCTTTAAACAACGACATCATACAGCTCGGGTTGTGTCCGTCTTAAGTTTGTATAATAAAGTGTCGTGTGTTTGGTGCACTTTGGCCTCAAATACGTTCGTTTAAAAATGACGGTGGTCATACATTCTTTTCGTACCGGGCCTGCCGAAAAAACAGATCGCCGTCGGTGTGTTGTTCAAATCTGCCTCAGTGGAGGCACAGATCAATACGGAGCTGTAGAGTATGTTCCAAAGTAATAGTCCCCTTATCACTGAGTAACATGGCGATGACCGAAAGCACTATGGAGGGACTCCTCCCATGGTGAAATTTTCAATAGGGTCTCGTTCGTCCGAGTTACGCTGCTCCCAAGCCGAACGGATCAGGTAATATTCTGTGCCTTGTCGCTTACCTCTAAGCGGTACTTTTGAATTATGGAACACCGGGTTTTCCACCGCGCTGCAGCTAGGAGCCGTGCTGCAGCACAAAGAAAGAGGCAGTTCTTTGCCTTATATCGACTGACAGTACCGTGGACTCTGCGACAACCTTGAGAAGACTTAAGGGCCCTCTTTTATATGTAGATGGACACTTTGCCTCAGCACAACCGTACCCTAACGTGTTAGCAACGGTCGTAGATGCAAATCTGTGAAAGTGGTAAGGTTAGGCAGGGATCCACATGGCCATGTACCGCACCCCGAAACGGAAATTCACCTTACGATATTGCGCCTGCTGCTCGCTTCTTTGTACAGGGCAAACGGCAAAAGGTTCGCCGTGGCCCCCGAGGACGGGCAGTTATTATAACGAAAGGAAGTAGCAACGGAGGGCCCTTGGTGGTGTGGGAGGTCCGAGTTGGGCAAGGATGGATCGAGCACACTCTTGCATAGACGGCGCCTCCCGCCGTTCCAGCTTGTATGGTTGCTAGGAGCCATTCCTCTCTAGAGACCGCTAAGTGGCTCACAAGGCAGCCCACCCGATACAGACTTTGATCTGTGCATTCCGTGCCTATCCCCATTGTTCGCTGCTAGAGTATAATATTGCCACCCTTAACGTAAGCGACCTCTATGGGCCGCCGGTGGGTCGCTTCGCTGCCGTAAGGACGAGGCAAACGTCCTTACTCAGTCACTCTAGCATATTAGCACCCGGTTCAGTTCGCCCCACCCTTCGGTTCGCGGGGCACGGCGGGGCTGACCGGGCGGGCTGTCGGTCGGCTGGCTGATAGCAACGAAGCTGATGTTAAAGTCACACAGGGTAGGGGGAGACTTCGTGTGTGGGTGGCTTTCGAATCACTCTTGTTCCCCTCCGTGGGACGCAAGTTCCATTAAGTTAACGGGCTGTCAACGCGCCCGGCGGCCGGTGATGTCCAGTTGCCATCATATGCTCACACAGAGGCAGAAACGTACGCAGACTGACGGACATACACACGCATATAGACATTCATTACACACGAGGCACACACACGCATATATACACTAACATAGGCAGCCTGGTAGCGGCGCAGGCCCAAAACGTATTATGTAAGTATGAAGATAAGGAAGAGCAGTGAAGTGGTTGTACCGTAACATAGCTTAGTGTTCATTGTTGATTCGACCATTTCATCTAGACCACAGCCACCACCACCACCAAGATACCAACGTTTCCACCAGAGGGCATCAGGGCTCAAGCCATGGGGAGAGGTATAGGGCCCCGTCTGAATGGATCGTGTATTCTGCCTTGAGGGACCCTCCTGAAGTCCAGCCGTCATTTCCTCTAGCGCCGTCCCTCAGGCTCTGGGGGTCTCGGTGTCGTCTACCTAGTTCTTTTTTTCTCCTGCCAGCAACGTTCTGTTTAGCTTGTCTTGTTCTCTTGGTGTACATGCGAGGGGAGGGGAAGCACTGGGGACAACTCGTGTTACTCCACCACGCCCAGGGTGGACCACTAGCCCGAAGGTCTATCTCTCTCCTTCCTTCACCACGATCTACGTCAGTGATCGCAGCGCTCGAAAGGCCAGCGGCAAAAACAGCCTAATGTACTTTTATTATAATGACTTCCTACACGAATTACAAATTTCTGTTGGCACCAACGCTACTGCTGGTGCCTCAGCTGTTTTAGGCTTATCTGCTCACTGTTCCATTCACCTTCCATTCGTGTTAAGGAAAAGGGCCTATTAAAAGGACTGGTGGATATGCGATACTGCGATATATCGGCTATCCGCTTCGTCCAACGTCTCTGCTCCTCTCCAAACCTTCGACACAGGTAAGCTCTCGAAGATAGAATGGCTCTGCCAATGCCAAGCACGGAACCTTAAAGTCCTCCGTGATTGCCGCTGTTTGAAGGGTAACTATACCGAGGGGCGAAAACGCGCCAGGCCAGCGGCAAGCAGGCTTATAGGCATAACGCACGAATCGCCGGCGAGATAGAAGGGAATCACAAAGCCCCTGGTCGGCTGCCGGACCTTATGTCATTTTCGTCACTAAAGAAAGGTTTGTCCTCCTTTCTAAGCGGGACAATGATGTCCAACGTCAACGTTGTCGGTTGATCTCTCCGAGCATTGTAATTATCATCCCCAGGTGGCGACTAATGAAGGTACATCGAAAGGCACCGGTGAAGCGTTTAACATCGCCCGAGCTACTATGCTATCCGACCATATATATATATATATATATATCACTCGAGAGATTTATGTGTCCTTTCATCAACATGGGCTGGCAATAATGAGTTGGCTAGATCCCTACGAGCCTTGTACCCGAAATGAGAGCAATCATTTCAGAATCATCACCCACTCGTACTTTTGACAGTTACGGAGTGCTGAGACCGGTGCTTAACGGAGGCGATGTCCATTTATGGAGAAGTTGACATATATTCTTTGGCACATTGAATTTGTAGATACAATTTGGTAGTATTTGAAATCATTGCCCAACGAGTATCTAGCGATACAGAGCAATCATGTATAAAATAAACGAAATGGGGCAACAACGATACTACAATTATTTTAGTCGGTAATTATTTCGGTGCTTATTTTAGGAGGTGCCATTTAGGTGGCATAGAAACGGCGTGTTGAAACGCTATTTCGGAAAATTTCCGCCATCCAACTTCTACAATGTATTGAGCAATGTCTATGTTAGACGCATGTACCACATTTGGACGCTCTCGGCCGTCCTTGTTTGAAATATACTACAGCTAAAAAGCTTATCTCATACATGTGAAGCAACTCAACGGGCCTAACATTGAGATTCGTGTAAAAACGACATGTTGAATTCTCTCTAATATTCTCTACTTGATGACAATTAATATTAATCTACGACGAAAATTCGACATGATCAGACAATATCAAGAATCCCACCGTAAACGGATCCCATCTTCTACATTTTTTTCCATGTATAATGAATCTGATCGTATAATCTTCGGGTTTTGACCACCTGCACCTTTCGATTCTCCTAAAAAAAGAAGGTTGGTAAACATTATTTCAAGAGTATAATACATATCTGGTTAGTGTCCTGGTAAAACATACAGCGCCGTTCTGTTGACCAAAGTCTGCCGTTTCTATTTAGCTTAACTTCGTTTAAACTACCAAATGAAGTATCTCTTTGCGTGTTCTGGAGCTCATTCTAAGTAATTTAATTACCTCGATCTGAGCAAACTTGACGATGTTTAATTTTTAGCAATACGCCTCAGTGGCAAGTGTCAACGTTGTCGCCATTTCTCCTAGTTAACTATTTGCAGAACAACCGTTTGTAGTCAGCCCTGAGATATCCGTGATCCGGATCAGACATTTGTTTGGAAACGTACTCGCTCACGTTGTAGCGGTTTTCACAATTTCGCACATCACAAAACTGCAAGCCAGAATAGCCTTTCTAACGAAGCTAAAATCTCGAAATGGCCAACTATTCGTTCTAGTATTACCAACAACGTCGGTCAAGTTAGTTAAGCCTTATGTAAAGTATTATACAAAAAGTACTTTTTTTTTGGACTCATAAAAGTAAATGGTTGTATCTGCTACGCATAATATTCAGCGAAATCTTATAAATATTATAATATCTCAACTTAATCTATTTATTTTATATTCCATATATATAAATATATATATATATATATATATATATGTTTGTCAAACAATTAAGTGCATCACGCAATGAACTTCATTTATTGCAGCCCATCTCGTAATGGTGGAGGAGAAGCCTCCCTAGCAACGTTGTGCAATAATGCTGCCTTCAAATAAACACTATAGTTCTTCCGGCTTATTTGGATACTACCTGTGCCTCCGATACGCTGTTCTATTGCAGCACTTTTTTGTTTCCTCAGCGTGTGCCATTTCTCTGAACCAGACGCCTACTTCATCCTGTACGAGCCGTGCTATTCAATGCCGACCGAGCAGGATCGTTCGGACTAGCATTTTCATATAGGACTGGGTTGTCCACTCATCGCTGTGCAAAGCAAACGAGGCACAGCCAACGCAACGACAAACCATGCCGCGCTTGCCCGGTGGCCGTGGTAGCGGCGGCGGCGGCGACAACCTGTTCGTTCTCCTGTTCCAGGAGTGTAAGGATTCGGGGGCTACGTGTGTGTGGAGGGGATTGCTTCTATGCCAGCCGTCCGTAGTAATAGTAGTAGTAGTAGTAGTAGCGATATCATCCTTCCTTTGGCTTATATCAGCGGCGCCTGACGCGCGGCGGACCCGCCCGGCCACCGACTCGGACTTTCTTCCTTCGGTCCTTGTCCTCTGTAGGTCCATACGACTCGTGTACCGACTGGCGGCTTGGCCGAGAGAAGAGTGCTTCGCGGTTGCCTCCGCCAAGAGGATGTGGAAAGGCCGTAAGAAGAAGCCGCTTGCATCCCTCTCCCACGCTGCTGCTCGATCTGGAGGAGGAACTGGGTGGAAAGGCGAGCGAGCGAGCCGGCTCGGCTCGCTCGCTAACCTAGCGAGGCCGGACAGCATGGGGTAGTGTGCCGGCTGGGTCTGGGGACGCATAGGGGGACGGGGGCCCCTCAACAGCCTTGGGTTGATCTGAGATTCCTCCTTGTGGCCCCTCGCGCCGGCAGGGTAGCGCCATCGAGCAGCACGCAGGCCATAGCCCGCAGCGTAGAGCGGGATCGCGCGCGCGCGCACGCTAGTTCTGGGGGCCTCGGTCAGGGGGCGCTGTGCGCGCGGGGGCGGCGCTTCAGTAGCCCGAGTTACGGAGCACATGGCATGCGTAGTTCTCAGAGTGGACGAGCGCCCGGCCAGAGTCCGTGCGGCCGGACGACGAGGTGGAGGTTGCGTTGTCTCGTCTCGTCTCGTTCAGTTGCTGTAGTGTGAGAAGAGACGAAACAGCGGCTTCCAGCGCCGCCACCGCCGTCACCTGGAGTTCGGCCACTGCTCTCGACGTTCGACGTCGCTGGCGTTCCACAAGGACCACGGCGTGTGAATACTAGTTACTGCCACCCAGCAGGTGGAACCGCTCACTCGTGACGGCTCCCCTTACGCGTATTTTCTCGCACAAATGAAGTGTAGGTGGCTATATATCACGGCAGATATCATTTAGCGACCGTTGCCGTTACTACTGCCCTGATTCGTTCCCCTGCTCAGAGTCCGCCCGTCTGTCTGTCTGCCAGCCAGTCATTTGGTCGGTCCGTCGCTCAGTCGATTGGTTGGAAGTGGTTGATATCTGAATCTGTGTAAGTGTTGTTCCATTACTCCACCTTCCAGTTGAGGAGGAAGCAAGGAGAGAGAGAGAGAGATCACAAAGGCAACAAAGAGACAACAACGTTCAACAATTACGGTTACAGCAAATAGCAGCAGCAGCAGCAGTAACGTGTGTGTTTCAGTGAGCGTCAGTGTGGTTTGCATATGTGTATTACCGTGCCAGATATTGTGTGCCCTGTTTGCTCAGTATGCACGATGAAAATCCATGTGAGTGAAGTGAATGCTTGAATGTCGCTCTTGAGCCGTTGACATCCGCTCAAGCGCGTCGTAGTGCAAGTGTTTACACTCCAATTCAGGTGTCAAGTTTGTATCGCGTCAAGACGGCACACATCAGCGTGGTGGTGATGCCACCAGCTGGGCATTGAGGGAAGTCTAACAACCAACAGGAGACGAAGCCGGCCAGAACGGAACGAATACCCCCTAACGGCCTAAGACATAATTTTGTTATTGTGTGTTGTTCAGTGCAAGTTTGCGTGCCTATTGTGTCCTGGTGAATGAAGGGACACCACAGAGGGTGACCATAATCATGATTACGATGGTGGACGGATACGAACATCAGATGTTCAAAGTGTACGATGCGTTGTAGAGTGTGGCCAGGATAGAGCAGGGCCACCCGTGCATTTGTCCAGCGGGCAGTGGACACCTGCTGGCTTCATCTTCTAACGACGACGGGGGCAGGAGCGCACTGCCGCGAGGTCGTTATGAAGGATTTTAGCTTTTCAGCAATAGCAGAAGTGGCAGCAGCAGCTGCGGCGGCGGCGACGCCGGCAGTCGCTGCATCCGCTGCTCCAAGAAGAAGGCGCATGAGGGTGATAGCCCCCGGTGTGTTCCTGCTGCTCATCACCAAAGGTCCGTACCAACGACACGAACATGTACACATGAGGAGAATTGTTGGTTGTGTTATAAATGATTACCGGAAGTGGTTGCCGAGTAATACGTTTCGTATTGAATTACACATCGCAGGATAGCGTTGTGTTGTCGGCCAGTGCTTGTGACAAACATGTCAATTCATTAGAAGCTACGGGGAAGGGAACGTTCCCTCCATTGTTTCGATTTCTCAAATTTAGTGTACAGAGCAAGCTCAAATGAATGACCTTGTTTCGCTGAGAATTTCTCCGCAAAACGCAAAGTTCATGTCAAAGTGCTCTATTCGTTGTCTCTGTTCGATTCCACTGAAATTCAGCCTGGCATATAGAAACGATGACGATGGTCAGCTATGCGCCAGCCTGCCCGTTCGAGCCTTGCCGATGTGATACATATTAAGCAACGAGCAATATTATGTGTGCGGTAATTCGAACTTGTAAATCAAAGTGACAAAGATGTTCGCCTTGTCAAAAGTCAAATCGATGCTCGAATGCACGTGACAATTTTTAGGCAGAGTGCGTACTGCACGCAGCATATTTAACCGCAACCACGAATGAATGAATAGTCGATTTGAAATCTTGAAATTGCTCGCGCGTCGACTGCGTTGTCTTGTGTTCTTCTGTCAATTTGATCATATTTATTTCGAGTTCGCTCTTGGCTACTACTGCTCCACCCTTCGTGCGCGGAGGTCTGGCCGGTCGATTGACACGTTTGTCGCAAACGTGCTCAGATCTTCATTATCTCATGAACGGGCTATCCGCGTCAGATGGCCTGATAATTCACTGAGTGCCGAGGATACTTGCATTGGGATAAATTAGCTTCGAATTTGAGAGTACCAATTATTATGAGTGCAACGGTACATACTAGCATAGCTACGATGCACGAAATTAATTTCGTCACTTACGTATTTCGAAGCTGAGCGAAAATTCCCATGTCAAACCTGCATTTACTCCTGTCGTGGAGGAGAGGGGATGGCAGGTACTCTGTTATCTCTAGGAGGAACTAATTGCGGTAAGCAGTTGTTCAGTTATTGGCCAAGGTGCAATCCTCGGTAGTTCTAATTCTTCTAGTAGTTCTAATTCTGAGCTAATTGCAGCGACAATACGATAAGATTGTCCTATCAGGCCACCGAAAGTCACTTGAGTTAAATGTGGGCGTTACTCATCCCCTATTAGTATATTTGTCCAGTACAGCAAAAACTACTGCTGAAGTATTTCTGAACTTATAGAGTTCACGAATGTGCTGAGAGATGTTTCGTGGGGGATTTAACAAAAATAAAATTCCGCTCGATAAATAGAAATTTTAGTTGCGCTCGGCACAGATTAATCTCCGTGCGTATCATTTACATACATGCATACAATCGCTGGCTTCAACGTGAGTTATTGGGTCGGATCTGTATCCATTGCAGTTCGAGCTGGACGCCCACTAACAGAGAGTATTTCTTCCGCTCGCTCAATCGAGACACTCGAGCAAACGATCTAAATTC
This sequence comes from Stratiolaelaps scimitus, assembly GCA_019614645.1. Taxonomy (NCBI): domain Eukaryota; kingdom Metazoa; phylum Arthropoda; class Arachnida; order Mesostigmata; family Laelapidae; genus Stratiolaelaps; species Stratiolaelaps scimitus. The sequence continues at coordinate 3,654,437 of JABWDB010000028.1, forward strand.
GATCATATGATGCAGAATTCAATGACTATATAGCATATTCTGCATCGATTCAGATTGGCTACCTGCGCATTGTTGATATAGACTTCGCTGCTAGAGCCACTGTTCATCATTAAGTAGCATTCATCCTGTCGCCACTGCCCTGCCGCTCAGGTACAAATAAGACATATACAAGAACGAGTGGTATATCTGTGGCCAGCCCTGTGTTGTTTTTTCGAGGTGTGTTGTTGTTGTTGTTGTCCTTCACCCGCTTGCACATTCGCACCACGTTTTTCGACGACGAAGTAGTCGACTGCTTTTCGTGCTGCTTAGCCCCCGCTGTTGGAGGGAGTTAGTTGGCTTTATGGAAGAAGAAGACTCGGATGGCGGCGATGGTGGCGGCTGGGGCGGTGGCATCGTCGTCATTGTTTCGAATTGGGCGCACGTGTTCAGAATATTTGCTTCTGCGAGAGAGGATGGCTCATTCGAGCGCGCGTTTGCCGTTGGGTTTGCCTACAGTCGCTGTCTGGGCCCGCCACGAAGGACAATGCACGATGCAGATGTGTAGCGAGCGCAAGACAGACCTAGAAGGTCAGTTCGCCCGAGAGGGCGCAAGAGTCGCTGAGATAGACTTTAAAACCTTTCTCATTGAATCTGAGAAGGCCCGTGAGCGTCTGCTAGATTCCGGACGAGTCTAGTCCGTTCGGGTGAGTGTCGGTCACACGAATCTGGTAAGGTCTCGCTAGTCAATTGGCGCTAGGCAGACCGGCAGCAAGCTACAGGGAGACTGCTATTTCAGCTAGCTCGTCGTCAACTTTTATATGCTCTTGGTAACACTGATTGAATGCCTAGCTAACCTTAGCCTCGATCACAAAACTCCAGCACCAGCCGCAGCTGCAGCGGCATTGTTGCCAATGGTTGCGCTTATGCAAGGTAGCGTTTGCCAACCTCTTCGAGAGCCGATTATAATCGGCATCAGCTAGTAGCTTCCCCCGCGGCCCTCATGCCACGAGAACTCAGCGAAGGCTAAACACTGACGGGATAAACAATCTTCGCGGCGAGTCTGTTATTGGGCAATCTCCGCAGAGACCTCAATCATAACGACGTTCGCGCAGGCTAGTTCCAACATGCTACAACTATTTACTCCAACTCGATATCTCCCATTCAGTATCTAGTATTAAGTGCGCGTAGGTGTTCCAGTACCTTCCATGTTTTGAGGCGCGTTTGTTGCGGCTTGTTGTCATTGTTGTGTTCCTTTGCTGTCAACGCGCTTCTCCTGTCATTGTGTAACCAAGCAATAGCTCTTCTCGAGAAGGATAAAATGACATGAACAAGGAAGCAAGATCAAAGAGGCTGCAGCTGCTTCGACCACAAAGTCGAAGTTTACTTCCTTTCCACCACCCCTTTCATGCTGACTAAGTTGCAGTCGTTGTAAGAAAGACACAGGCGGCGACGGCGACACAGGGAAATTTGAGGCACGTGAAGTGCATTCATTGTCGTTTTTTGCCCCGTCTCTGTGAATGGAGCCATGTTAGCGTAGTTTACGGCGGTCGAGGACGGGCAGTGATCTTAGCTGTGCTGTATAATACTTTGATTATTTATGGATGTGTGGACGCCTAGGTCTTCTTACGCCTCGGCAGAGTGTCAGGCTTTTGCTGCCGAACGCTCGAATTGATTCTACTGTACACAGCACAACCTGAAGGCGGAGACGTCCGTCGAGCCGAACGTGCTCGACCTTCGTTGCTGAAAATTAGGAAATTCCTTATTGAACTACGGAATGACAAAACGGCAGTGTCTAGATGTTATTATAAATATAATGTAATGATGCCTGTATAAAAAGGCTAAACGTATACGATTATAAATTGTCTGACACGAGCAAGCAACTAACTTATATATCTTATGTTTCACACAACGTAAGCATATGTGTTATATGCATTCTTTGCTACAACTCAGACAACGATGTATCGAGAAGTGACAGTAGCAGTGGGTTTAAAAGTTCTATATTGCTTACACTGGATTTAATTACATCTTGATATTGTAGAGAATTCTTAATGCAATTCTTGTCTCAGCAGCCCTTAGGACAATTATACACAAAACGTGTGATACAAATAATTTAAAGGTAAACACTCGAAACCGATACCTGAACGTATATAGGGACATGTGATGAGGAATCAATTTTAAGTCATCGATATCTTTGTTATCAAGATGTTCTAGCGTCAAGAAGACTGATCTACTTTCAGACGTCTATCTGCATGCTAATATGCAAATCTTCCAAAGACCCCGGAACCCGTTCGCGATCGTGGGACATTTGATGTTACCGATACGCTAAAGTAGAGGACATGGGTTGTTTCTCTGATCCTCAAATTTACCAGGTGCGCATTCACATGCTATCAGGATGCGCGGCCTTGTTGAGCTCCTCGTGCACTATTCGAGCCACCCTTTGCCGCATCATCGCTTCGGTGCGACACTGTGAAATATTCTAAATCTTCAACGTTACCCCTAAACGCGGACAAGTGTAGGAACGAACACAGCGAGAACGGGGGCGAAACGCGTGGCGACTGACGACTCACTGACTGAAGCTAAAACGTTCAGAGCGCTGAGAGAATTGCATGGAGTGTAAAACTTTTGCTGATTTGCATCTTATTGACGCAACGTCGGAAACGCATATATCTCGACGGGCGAATACTACTACGCTAACACGAGCGACCCCACTCCGGGGCGATGGTGGCGCTTGGTGCTGGCTGCGACGGCGGCGGCGGCACTGCCAATGCCTCCTTCCACGCGCTGTGACCTCTTCGACTGCAATGTACTTCTTTTTGGTGTCCTTCTTTCCAGTCTGACAATACACGCGCAACGTCGTATTTTGGATGTACCAACCGTACTTGCGCATCGAATAAATTAAAGGACAATGGTGTGTATTTTACGCCGACAGTCAACGACAAGCCCCGCTCGACAAAACTAGCCTTGTCGATTACGAACGAGAAATCCTGCGTTATTGCTAAATCTTAATCGTGTTGACTTTAGTGGATGAGAATTCAACCCTTTGAGCACTCGTAGGGTTTTTATTCTATATCAGGACTGCCCTTCTAAGTCTTGTGAACTGGACGGGTAAATTGATTCCATTGTTCCCTTCGCGTATATATGTCAATCGTAAGGGGATAACTTGACACATGTCGTATTAGAAATACTCCAGGTGATAAAAGGAATATCCGCGGAACGGCGACCGGAAATCAGAAATTGGTTGTTTCCGATTTCTCGGCGCTGATTAAGTTTCTGACTTAACTAGTAGTGGGTAATGCAACTTTTTTAATTGTATGAAAAGCCACATTATTATTCGAATTTTTTTTATCATACTAGGCCAGCGTCTCTATGACATTGTAAGAAAAAATGACAGTGATGTTTAGATATTGGACATTCTATAATACCAACAGGTCATTCATGCAAGGGTCTCTACCGGCTTTTTCATGTAAACCTCACCTGTTGTTGAGGAATCACTAATTTCGTCGATTATCATATGATTTTAAGACCCTGAGCCGCCTAGTGACTGTAAATAAACGATCGGACAACGATAGCATTAGGTACACTGATTCTCAACTATTGTTCCGTGCAGCCAAAAGCAGGGTCTGTTAGTAATTTTCATAACGATCTCTCAAATAACCATACATTATGTCATATTTACCTTGCCAAGGCGTTGATCAACTTTAATTTATTAACCCAAAAACTTCGCCCAGAGATCCGCATTCGTCCGCATCGTCATCATTATATCTGGTTATATTCGTAGCTATCGCTCATACGAACTCGATGGTAAACGCTTTGCGACACAAGTATTGACGATCAATATCAAAGTGATAATGCAAGAACCGCACAGAAGCCATTCAATCGCACATGAGCAGGCTACAAAAACGACACACCATTCAATTAATCTTTGATTAAATGACCGTAGGTAATATGAACAATATCTAATAGTTATGCTAGTTTTATAATAACTTCATCGATAAATCATTGCAAGTATCGATTCGCATGCGCCCGCTAGGATTGGAACAGGCAGTCATGTGAAGTCTCCGAGGACTTGCCCCTACGCCATCCCGCTGCACGGTTCCATTATACGCCATTTAAGTTCGGCACGACTATTGGACATCACAACTTAGCCTGCTCAAATGTTTAGGGGACTAAAGCAAAGTCGACATTAAGATTGGCTCCACCCTTTCTCCCACTGAGCTGGCTTTGCCAGCCAACATTATTCGATCGATTTAATTTCAGGCTAGTCACACATATTCACGGTGTCTGACACAGTCATAAGTCCTCTGTACGAGCGAGCGGAGACATCGACACACCCACCAGTATCCCGGTGCGGTGTTTCCTCTATCCCTTCGATTGTGTATCGACTCTGCTTCGCGTACTGTACTCTACTCTCTACTCGTACACGACGTCAGCGGTTCGACTCCACCGCCCCCGAATTTCAGCCCCTCTACGCCCAGCCAGCCCCGCTGGTGGGAAGCCACCATTACAGTCAAGTGGCACCCCATCTTCTCCTCTGGATCTACTATCCTCCCCGGCCAACGAAGACTACTCGTGCCTGCCGTAGCCCCCGCGCTCTCACTGATCGTTGGCCCAATTCCGTCGGCGCGGCGGCTGCTGCTGCTGCTCGAACCCCAGTCTCAGCCTATATGGCCCATTCTTGCTGTCTATCTCTTACTCAGCTGTAGCTTTCTTCCTCTTCTGGGGATCCGCGCGCTCCAGTTGCGTTGGCTGGCCGGTCGGCCCGTTCGTCCGAACATCGTTCGTTCGTTCGGTTGTCCGCCTGTCCCGTCTCGGCGACTGTAGCTCCCTCTTCACAGCCAGCTAAGGCGGTAGTCACTAGCTGTGTCCTCCAGAGGAAGAGGCACTACTCCTCACCCGACACTGCCACCATCACCACAACTACTGCTACTTCTGCTAAGAGCCACTGCGCCTGCCTCCACCGTCTGCTCTCCTTCTCTTCCCCATCGTCTTTCGGCCACATCGCTTCGCTCTGGCCGCCGCCGCCTTGGCCGCTAGCGACTTGGCTCGTGCCGCTGATGCTGCTGCTATTCAGGGGGACCGTGGCGTTGTCGTTCGGAGGGAGCCAAAGTGATTTATTATGCAGTCTTTAATTTTCAAAATTTAACGACGACACAACGCGGTGGCGGCCGTTGCTGCTTCCGCCGCCGCCTCCACAACTATTCTAGGCCACCACCGATGTTTCGCAGCCAGCAGAGCAGCCACTGGCTAACAGAAGTCGGCAGCCGCTTATTATTCGAGGAGTTCAAACTCCCACCGCCCTTGTGAGTGTCTCCCCTTTTAAACTCGTGGCGCTCCTATGTTGCTGTGTGTCCCTCTCTGCCTTTATCACATTCTATGCTATCCTCTCACGGCATTTGCGATGCCTATCTAACCTATATCTTTCTCTGTCTCTTCCTCTAGCTTTTTCGTACCGTTTAAATATTCTTCCCTAACATTTCGTAGGCCGGCTTGTTCACCGTGCATGCAATTGCGCGGACACACTCACAATATTTGTTCCTTGTTTCCATAGGAGAGGCAGACGACATTAGTATCAAGTACCTGCTAGTATCTGCTTTATGGCATAATCTAAGGTTAGCGTCGGTATAGGCATATTGGTGCATATACTTCTGCAATTAAACACGGTTATAATCTACTGATTCATAGTGGATAGTTTGATGGGAATGCCCTCTGTATACACATATCACATACGCTTCTAAGTCGGACGACATGCGATGATATAATCGATGACAACACATTTGCGCTGCTCATAACCGTTCAATAATAGGGATAGTTATGGTGCAGATGGTAATGATGGATCTAATTTATGTCAATGCACGGGCGTTTTTCGACACTGCAATTAATCCGTTATTTGTATGGAAGGGTATATGATTATATGCTTTAGAGAGGGTTGAAACCTCTCTCCACCTTCGGACACTCCCGCAAAAGGCCGCTGTTGGTCGTGGCGGGCTGAGGACTAGTTCGAATTCGAACCGTTAGAAGTTGGTTTGAAGCTATATTTACGCCGGCCCAACGTAACTATATGGTGAGTTGGTATCCGAACCCAAATAATTTGAAAACGTCACTGAGCTTCGATTGGGGATCGAACCCGAGGCAGACTGCATGGGTAATTCATAGGGTCCGCTGCTTCGTAGACTAGCTACGTGATCGACGGTGTAATCCTCAGTATGCAATCACGTTTTTCCTCTCGTTAAATCGAGCCCACTACTTCCTTGATGTTTCGTTAAGTATGTATTATCGTCCGACAAATCTGCCAAGTCTGTTCTATGTTTCGCTATTTACATCCAAATATGCGCCATTGTCGTCGCCTGCACAAGTTGTATTTTTGAAATACCTCAGTCCCAGCACATTCAGTCACCACCACCACCAGGCTGGCTCATAAGTAAGGCTAGTAAGCGGCGAATGGTCTGTTCGTTCGAGCGCGGGCATTTCTTCCATCCCGATACATCGACATCGGATACCAATTAGGCTGTTCGCCCTTCATTCGTGTTTGCTCTTTTTCATTCAATTCTTCTGCAGTAATTTTTTGTCTCCGTAACGAGCTGGAAAGGAGGTAATAAAGAGAAGAGTTCGCTTCGATGCGAGGGCAGTTCGTTGCGCTGCTACTAAAGGAAGGACTCAGCAGCAGCGGCCGATTCGCCGCCGCAGCGGCAAAGATCGTCACGGCTGCTTTTCTCGAGGCCGTGCCAGCATGGCACTGTTGCCTCGGTTGTTTCTACTGGTGGTGGGAACAAATTGTGTTAATCAATATTTGCCCGTTGTACCGCAAACCGGCTCGTGTTGGTGGAGCGTGGTGGGGCGCGTATCCCCGCGCCTCGCGCAGCTTTGAGCGCCAGGCAACAGAATGCGATGGCTGTGTTTCCGATTCCGAGGCCCCTGTGCCGTGAAACGGCACGCATGCTGTGCGCCTCGGCTTCATTGCCAGCCACTAGCAACAGCCAGGCAATGGGTTGGGCTGCGATAGGTGACTTGGAAGCGAGGTCCCCTTTTTCCATTCTTAGCGACCTTGGGCTACTCTCAGTACAAGTGTTTCAGCACCCCTCGATCCAGGGAGGCGATTGCTGCTGCGCGCTACTGCCTGAGAGGAAGTTTCCTTTCAATCTCAATCTCGCCCTCCCCTTTCTCGATCACACTCGATGTCTAGTAGAATTGGTGGCAAGCTGTAACAACTCCACGAGGCCGGCAGGCCGCCGGCGAGCTCACTAGTCGTGGAGTGGCGGGAGACCGCTGGGAAGGCCGATGCAGCGGGCAGAGCCCAAGGTACAGCGCAACGCTTGCAGATGCATGCTCCACGTTGTAGTCCCACTCCTTTCACTTTCCCTCATCCTGCCGCTTGGTCATGCGCCTCACACAGGCCACAAACCCGAAGCCTGTGTGCCCCTGGTGGTAGTGGTGTGTCGGGCCACACCTGCATCTACTGTAACCTCTCGCAGGAAGGAGCTTGGGTAGGAGGGGATCTAGGGTCGACGCCGCTACCATCGGGAAAAGGCGCCGCACAGGCGCCAACGAGTTAATTTTTCATTAGAGACGCTTCTATGCGGTCGGAGGTATGGTACCAGCACGAGTTGTACTATGGAGCTAGCTTGGGTTGGTAGGTAGCTTTCCCGTTAGCTGTGTATCGCGCCTGTTTTCAATATATATTTTACCTGGGGACACGATCCAACTCAGCAAAGTTAAGGTGTATGCCATCATCATGTCTTAGGTGAAACTAATAAATAAATCAAAATGAAGCAGTAAAATCTAATGACTACTACGGGTGATTTGACGTTTTTTCCGACAACGTTAACCGAGACTCTCACTCCAATGAACATGTTATTTGTCGCCTTTCTCTAAAGTTAATATCTCCCCATTGACTGTCAGCTTAACCGTCGTAATAGTGGGGCCGCAGAGTAAATATTGGGCATAAACCAAGAAATGCTCAGCTCCGACTTCAAACCAAAATGAATGTCTTTTCCAAAGAATTATACGGATTCTTTTCTTCAGCCTACAAATTTGATTACCTTAGTTAATTTGGTTACCGGTGCCTTTGATTCACGACGCCAATGATGCCTAAGCTAGCTTCTTTCCATAGTACCAAATGTACAAATACCTCTATTTTCCTTCCAAACAGTGCAACGTTCAACGGTCTCACTGGTCAAGCTTAAGCACGTTAGCTAAGAAGCAAATATAAATAGGACGACTGCACCCCATAGGTAACCAGTCAATTTCTGTCTGCAGACGTCGGTATAAAAAGAAACGTTCCGAGGAGGTGGGAGGTGTCATCGCCGCTGCTGTTGCTGTCGTTGTTGGTGTTGTTGTTGCTGTTGTCTGTTTCACCATGTTGCTTGAGTGGCACGGCGGTCCTGCTTCGCTGTTCGCATTGGCAGCCGGCGGTCTGGCATATCTGATCTGTTCTTTCTTTGCGCTGCAGGCTCTGTTTTCGCCTGCGGGGCCGGGATGAGGGCTGAGCGCCTTTTTTTTGTTGTTCGCTGCCCTGTCTGCGCCTCTTCATGGACCTCATGGAGTGGATGTTGGGCACGCCTACGCTTCCTGCCGCTGCTTGCAGCAGAGCCGACGAGCTTGCATCAGCTTGCGTGCCGTCAGGTGCGTGTGTGCAACAGCAACAACAACGACAGCAAAAGCATTCGTTCCTGCGGCTGTACCACTCTCATTTTTGACAGCCACGTGTCGTCAGGTCTTCCTATCGCATCGCTTAGAAAGAGGTCCACGAGCGAGTGGAGAATTGCTTGCTGTCGTATAATGCTAATGGCCTATAATCTACCCGGGGTGGATAGTGGTATGTAGACGTTGCCAATCACGGACCAACATTTACAGTGAACTAAGAAATGGCGCTGCGCAGTTGATCTTTTTCGTTACACGTTATGAGTGGATTTGTGTGTGTTCTTGTTCAGTTTGTTTGTTGCATGCACTTTTATCCATTGGCTACAGTCGTCCAGCTAATACTTAGAACAATAGTATGGTATACGTGAAATTATTCAGGGAGCTCGAAACACGAGCAAACGTCAGACGCTGACCATTCATATGAAATTTAATAGTGAAAGGTACTGCGATTTTCTGATCATCGTGTCATCCTTCACTCGAGCGGAGAGCCATAAAGTAAAGTCGCTTCGACTATAACTAATATATCACATTATCCCGTTACACCATACGAGAAATATGGCAAATGTCATCAGTCAAAACAGCTGTACATCGATGAAGTCCTGTCATACGATAGAGGCATCACGTGTGACATCATCCGTTGATGACGTCTACATTAATTTGACACTAATAGTTTCGATTGTAGAGCAGATAAGCCAACCCCATCAAAACCCGCACGGCCTTAATTAACCGCTGTATCGATATCTCTCAGTTCACTCAAATCGCTTCTATACCCAAAATGCTCGTCTATTCAATATGATTCTGCTTCATGAGGCGTGAAATCCGTATATGTTGTATGACGGTTGAAACTCTTAGATAAAACCAAAGTCGAATTCCGAGTGTCGTCGACTATTCGACAGGTGTAAGATAGTCAGGGATAAAGGTCGAGGGACAAAAAAAACACGCAATGCACCAGTGTCTGTGAGTGTGAGGTCGACGTCTGGTTGTAGACTTTGCTCGAGTCCTGTCTCTTGTCGTTCCTTCCCGTCGCCCATTGCTCTTCTCGGCTTTTTCTTCCAGTCTGTGAGCGCGTAAGTCAAGCTGAAAAGATTCACCCGGCAGCCAGGCAGGCTGGCGGCCCACTACGTAGCTGTTCAGAGATAGCAAGAAAAATGCCTCCTTAGTTCCCTCGAGGAGCAACAAAGTCACTGAGTCACTCTGTCGTGCATGTGTGGCTTGTCTCTCTCTCTTCCTCTCTCTCTCTCTTCCTCTCTCTCTCTCTCTCTCTCTCTCTCTAAAACTCCCCTTCTGCGTGGACCTGTCTCTCTTTATGTCCATGCGTTCGGCGCAGTCGCAGTAGACAGTAGTTCGAGCGGGCACGTGGTGTGCGCGGAAAAGCTTCAGTTGCCTCTCCTACCACATTGAGGGCTAGAGCATAGAAGGCGCTTGCTGTCCCCACGGCAGCTTTTTGTGGGAGGTTCAGAGTCTTGCTCGTCGGAGTTATAAGCCCCTTTGAGAAGGATGAACAGCAAGGGATCCCGCTCGTGCAGCCCGGGTGTAACACTGACGGCGTAGCGATGGCAGCGGTAGCAGCAGCAGCTGAAGTCCCGCCAGCACGGCTGTCTCGCCTCCCCCCGACCGACTGTTTGCCTCTAGACGTCTGTTCAACCGAAAGATGCGATGCGAGTGAAATTCGACCGAGGCGACGAGACTTTAGGCTGGTTTCTATTTTGTACAAGGATCAGGAGTAGAAAAGAGAAACCCCTCGCGCCCAGTGCGTTTTCCCTTTGAGGATGCGTATGCTTGTGCGGCAAATCGACTAGAACTGTTGGCCTCGCGTTTGAGGCGATGCTGTATCTCTGGTGTCTTCCTTTGCAACCTCGCTTGTATGCTGGCATCGGCGCGATCGTTTATGCAGAATTTTGAGAGGTTAACGCCTAACTATTACGTGATTGGGTAATGTAAGGAAATTATTTCTATGCCAACGAGCGCCTAGAAATTTGGCCTTACTACTGCACGTTTTGTTGTGGCTCGAAAAATGTGCTGATCATTCCCACTTTCAGATCGAAGAGAATACGCCACTGTGACGCCGTTGGAACAGCAATTAAACTTGACAAGTACGCAATCTTCGAGACGAAATTCGATCGCACTCAGGATGCGTCCCTGTTGCTTCTGATAGAGTTTGGTACACAGCCAATCATTCGGTGTTCACGTATACCAATCGTCTTTAACTTTTAGGAACGAAATGAAATGCCTTAGCCCAGACACCCTTCATTGGCAGTGAAGCGGACATAGAGCGAGGTGGTGCGTATGGACCAGAACTGGTGATATTCTAGTTCTGATCTTGTACTAGAATTAGTTGACGTTTGTTATCGGCTTTGTTCGTTCAACCTCATCATATTGAAATTAGCCCTACTAGAGATGCACCAAGTGGCTGCTTTGTTGCACTCACGAGCAATGCCGCTGTGATGTCCGTCCCGTCGAAGTGCGGGGAGTACATCCGGCCTGAGTCGAAATGAGGGAGCGAGAAACAGTCATTATTTATGTATGTAATACTTTTTGCCTGCCAGCTGACGACGATATATAATATTGTGACAGTGATGGAAGGTCGCACGCTCTCATCATAGTTCCCCCGGCTGTGAATCCTATAATTCCGGTAACTGGACGAACGGCGGTGAAAGAAATCGAGAAAGCCGCACAGAATTCCCCATTCTCCCTAGGCAATTTTACTGTAAGGCGACACACATAGAACGGTGCCGCGTCCGGGTTCCGGCAATCGTTTGCAATTGCATAGGCACTTTGCAGAGAGAGAGAGAGAGAGAGAGAGATTGAAAGAGAGACAGAGAGAGAAGGTTGGCTGCTAAGTACTGCAAGAACGAGGAGGCCGCCGCAGCCACACTTGCCGTCGCTGATTTGCCGACCAGCTAGCTATAAAAAGCATTAGCACTTTACCTTCTTCAAGCGTTTTATTTTCTGAGCCTGTGTTTCCTCCCAGCTTCAGCTGGCTGCTAGTGCCCTGCAAGGGGCGCATTAACAGGCTTCGGTCGTTCAGTTCAAAGTGGCGGCTATGGCGCCGGTCTCGAGGGCGCTGCAGGTGCACGCTAAAAACTGAGCAGACGCGATTTTTAAAAAGCTTGTACATTGCCTCGCCCATCTACCTAAGCTCCCAGCTTCGCAGTTTTCCTTTTCGCCCTTCATCAGCTTCTTAGCCTCCAACATTGATGTTCTTCCCTGGCGTTCGCGCCACGGTGCAATGGTGGTTTCCCGATTGTCGCTGTTGTTGCTGCTGCTGCTGTTGCTGCTGCAGCAGCAGCAGCTGAAGTCGTTGTCGTCGTCGTCGCCATCGCCGTTGTCAATTTGAAGGACGTTGAGCACGTCAAGTCGATGGCCCGCGTCCGAAGTGTCCGATCGAGTCCGAGCGTTTGGCAACGAGTCCACCTGCTGCCAATGGTGTCGCTTCCGAGGACACCATTGAAAGGAAATAAGAGTAGCAGCAGCAGCAGTAGCAACAGCAGCAGCAGTTGTAGTGGTAATAGTAGTAGGAGTAGGAGTAATTTTTTTCAGCAATTAATTTTAATTGATCGACTTCGTCGCCGCCGCCTCCACTGCTGCTATTCCCGCTGCCGGCACCTCGCGCTTTAATTGTGCTGCTCGCCCTACTCTCCTGACTTGATCAGTCGGTCGGTTGAGCGAACGAAGGAACAGCGCTCTCTTAGCACAGACACACACCCACACGCTCATGGGCGCATTTACTGAGCGCGCCAATCGTCTGCCACGCTGAGCAGCTGAGCATCACCACTGGCCGTCCTGGCGAATGGTGGTAATAGTTGTAGCAATCGAAACAGTATTGGCAGTAGCCGAAGCAACAGCAGCGATGAAGTTTATTCCACTACCGTAAAAGCAGGACGACGGCGGCGGCTATGGCCGCGACGAAGTGAAGTCGCTGAATACGGTGAAAACGAAACGACTCTCTAGTCATCATCATGTCTGAATGTTTAACGCAGTTTGGCTGCTCCCCCAGCGCGAGTCCTTCTCGATCGGTGTCTATCGAATGCTGGCGGCTGGGACTCAGAGCTCTCGTGGGAATTGCTGTGTGTCATAGCGATCGAGCGACGGTCGGGTCGATGAACTACTGGGTAACCGGTAATGAAACCGCTCTACCTAGCCGGGCAGGGCATGCCGACTTAAAACGCCGGGAAGAGCAGTGTTCGAGGAGAAGGTGGTCCAATGAAGGCGGCAACACGGCGGGCTGAAAGCGCGAAAGATCATTTTGGCTTTTCAGTTAAGTATATATATATATATATATATATATATATATATATATGAGCGTCTCGGATATGAGCTTCTGAGGATAGAAAGTATAGGGAGTCACTACTCGATGAATTAAGGAGGACTTTGGAAAGCAGTGTTTAACGGCAACAGCCAAGAGGAGCAGTCAGGTTTGACTGCCACGTCAGTTGCCGTAATAGTTAATATAAGGACGTGTGCGATAGTTCAAGTCGATGAAATCGCGTTTGTGAAACCTAGACCTTAGTTCCTTAGACTAATATTCTGCTAGGAGCATTCGGATATATTTATGTATTTAGCGAACGCAAAATATTCCCTAAATAGCGTTCCTATAAGTTAAACGTGACAGACTAGACGTGCATCATTTTCGCGATACTTGCTTGTAATGAGCGTGAATTTCGAGTGCAACGTTTGGCTTATCCAAGCAGAAGAAGGAGCTTCAAAATGTTGAAAGTGAATGTTAGTCTGAGACACTTATCGAAGAATGTGAAATGCTTCAATCTGTTGCGACAATAGACAACAATTTCTTAGCGCGGTACATACCGAAGTAGTGACAGTACAAGATCCTGGATTTGACATATCGTCGGATGAATATGCCTACAAGTGTGCAAACCTTTCGTAGAGACTAGTGATAATAACAATGATGATGATGATAATTATCTCTGAAACGATGAGAATGTATCGTTTGTGAAAACTGCCCTTCTCTGGCGCCTTGCTACGCTGGGCCCTCTGTGAGTTGTGAGAAAGGGAGCCAGTTTAGGTGCATAACTTGAAGGCTCTGCTTATTTCTCTGCAGAGACAGGCCCATTGCTTCTCTAAGCCTTTTGCTTTGCACACGCCCCACAGGCAGGTACTGCAGATCGGCTGGTGGCTGGGTGTTGAACGAAAGACGCCTTACCGTTGCTGCTGTTGCTGCTGCCACGGAGTGTCGGGGCCTGGGCCGCGACCGCTTGGGAAGAGGTAAACAGGCCTGCCTGCCTGCAGAACCTGGAGCAGTCCAAAAACTCCTCGACTGCGGGCGCTACCCTCGTCACCCCTTTTTGCCCTCCCGTCCTGTTACAAACGAGAAAGGAGGAAGCGGTCAAGCAGGCGGTTAAGGCTGCAGAGCAAGCTCGGCACAGCAGCACACCCTGAAGGGACAAGGGAACCCGGTCTCACCCCAGGTCGAGGATTCGAGTCAGAAGGAATGAACGAAGACCACACACAACATCGTTTACGGGGGACGCCAGAGAACGCCACGTTGTCCGGCGGGGTAGTGTGGCCATGGCGCGGATTTTCCTTTGATAACGCGCGATGTGAGCTCTGCGAGGTAGCAAGCTGGCTAACGAAAGTTTAAAATGCATCGCCAGCTATACACACTGTCCACGCGTTCCGGAACCAGGCGCAGGGAGGGGTTGCGGGCCAGGCTTGGCTCAGCCCGCGTCGGCTCTGCTGCGGTGTCCTAGGATCGCGCCATCACCGTACTTCCGTAAGCTGCCAACCCTAAGTTCCAGAGGAAAAAACTGACGCGATGCGAAGGGTTAGATCGGACAGCGCAGCATCGGGGATTGTACAGTCAGCGAATTCCTTAGGGCCGTTCATTTATCTGGGCTCAGGGGCTAGCACGTGCCGTTCTCATGCTGAAGGCAGTACGGTGCGGGGGTCAAACAACAGACGCAGAAAATGCGCCGCTGGAGGGGCTCAATGGAAGACGTATCAGAAATAAAACAGATACCACCAACCAAGGAAAGCGAAGAGCAACGCAAAGGGGTAACGCTATTCTCCAGGTTTTAATGGTCTAGAGAGCCACAGCTGAGAAAAGCCTGCGGCCTCAAGTGGTGAGCAGAGCATTAGTAATCAATCTGGAAATGTATTATCGCTTCGAATTGTTTTAGAAAAAAGCCGACTCACTGGTAACGATTTCGTCTGCGTTCGATGGCAGCCGTCTAAGCTTGCGCAAGTAGCCACCGTACGATTATGCAGCAGATTCCGGATGGCTGGATTTGCATTTAATAATAATAGTAAAAATAATGGGACTAACCCAATTGACGGGTTCGTCATGGGAGTTTAAAAACTTAGATTAAATAACTTAGATTATCTTCGAAAAGCCTTTATGTGAGTAGTGTCAAAATAGTGTTATGAAAGTTTTTCATATTAGCGTGGATGTACTGTAACGTTGTCGTCTGCCGATTCGTTCATTGCACACATCGCACAGCTGAAACATGTGTATCTCTCTGTCGGTGTGGGCACACGTAGAATAGCACATGACTTGATGATGAGCTGTGCATCAGGACCGAACACCGAGCGGTGGTTGATGCTTTTGATGGCGTCCTGTTCATGATAAATGTTAGTGGTTCTGACATTGCTGTATTGTGATGATGCTTTCCGATGTGCACCATACGCTGCCACTCGCCAATGGTCGACTGACTACGACTATGATGCGTTGTAGAACAGCGAGCATCCCTTGGGCCATAATGGGTCTGTCCATGGGGATCGGATGGCCCAACGAGCGCGAAACGGGGCACCGCCTTATACGCAAGCTGTTGTTGTTGTTGTTGTTCTTCCTCCTCCTCCTCCTCCTCCTCCTCTTCGCATCGTCTTTGCCATTGATGGACGCACTCTCGCAAACCGAAAGGGGAGAACCACATAACGCCATAAACGCCACGACTAAATGGGCGGTAAAGCTTGGACGAGGCACACTCGTGGGTGACCACGTGAGTCCGTGTGCATACAGTGGTGCACGGCCAGCAGCAGCAGCAGCAGCACAAGCATCAGCACCGGCAGCAGCTAACAACGACGACATCTATTTGCTATGCATTTATCAACGGCGCAAGACAAGAACGATGCGAATGATATGACGAAGAGATAGGCAGGGTATGGGGGAGCAGTCGACGTTCTGCTACCGCCGCTTGGCCCGCCGACTTCGTCCGAAGCGGGCCAGAGCCGCGTTAGAAGAACTACAGGGGCTCGGAGCTTAAGTGAGGAGTAAGTGATGTGAGGAGACCATGGGGAAGTAACGCGGAGCGCCCTCCTCTCTCTCTCTCTATTTTTTCTTTTTCCTTCTCTATCAGCTGTCTTTCTGCTATGCCTCTCTCGTTTTACTTTCGTTTATTCTTAGTACGTCTCGCTATGCTCTGCTGTTCCCTGTCCCGTACTGTCGTCCCGCGTTGGCGATGGATAAATCGATTATCGTTCTCCTCGTGACTGAGAGAAGGCGCCCTTTGATTGGTTGAAAAAGTCCCTGCTTTCGAGGCCGCCATCTCGACCACCCTTCTGATCTCGGTGAGGTTGCTGCTGCTGCTGCTGCTCTGCCTGCTCGTGTTTTAAGTCGTCCCACGTCTTTCTACTTTGGAAGCCTTCGTTCAAACAATAAAACAAAATTAAATGAACGAAATGACAGTAGGGTAGGGCTTGAGAAGCCGGGTTGGTAGACAGAGATTTATTTATATAATATGAACGCAACCTATATGATTACCTCACACATGTTGTGGTCACTCCACGTAAAAACCTGTGTGTGTGTGCCTTTACGTGGTCGGATATTTGATAAGTCAAACTACGCTATAATTAGAGTATCTATTGCGTTGGATCTCTCGTTTCAGTAAAAGTATAGTTGACGTCTTTCCATAGTAGTGGGTGCTAGCAGAGGTCACGCTGATTCTTTGCTGAATTGATAAATGCTACCTTAATATTTGACAATAGCCAATTAGGAAAAATAAATCGTTCCACTCAGATAGAAGACTTAGGCGTTAGATTAAAGGTTATTAGATTACATAGTTAGGTATATTGAATAACTTGTGTGGAAAGCCACTTCGTAACGTTAGAGTTGAACCACAGAGCAACACCGGGTCCAGATAGCAGCCTTAGTGAGAATCACCCAGGGGAGCATTATCCAAGTAAAGCACAGGGCTTAACGGCAAATCCGGCTTACGGAATACGAATTGCAGTCGAGCTCACAACGAGTTCAGTTTGATGACATTTCTTGACACAATACCAGGGGCAGGTATATGTATTATACTTATTTCGCTACAGACGAAAATAACAAATAGTGTTGTATTCGTACTGCAGCAGGAAATATATGCCCCGGTTGTAGTCGGGTAGTTCACAAGTCTGAGATCAACGGTTTAGTGCTTTACATCAGTGGTAGCAGCGAAATCAACGCGTGATGTACGGGTATTCGTTCACTCATCAGAAAGCACTTACAGGGTTATTTCAAGAAATGACAAGAGGAAATGTCCACACCTCCTTGAGGCCAGTCACGACACTCTGGTCCCCATGATGGCCCAATAGGTACATAACTTCGGTAATAGCTATGGTGAACATCAGCTATATAACCTGATCGGATATACACCCATATATGTATAATATATATATATATATATATATAGACATTTCTTTTTATGACAAGCTGGTATGATTCTGAGTCTGGGTAGTGTCAGAGATAAAATGTGGTGTATTTCACCGCGAGTATTTTTTCACATACGAGTATCTATGGCTGATACTGTATCACATTATTTAACCATGTACAACCCAGATACAGTCGAGTGTCTACATAATATATACACACTCATCTTGTCATCCAAATAATTTCTACGTGCGTTTTCTTTTACAAATCAAAAACAAGTCTTACATCTATCCCTGCTGGTATCATTTCCACATCGAAATGCTGACTAAAATTGCACTTTGCCTTGTTCGCTATTCTCATTGTGTCATGATTCAAGCAGAGACAAAGGCGGACAAGTAGAAAAAGGCGATACCTTTTTGTTTCGACGGGTGAGTGAGTGCGCTTCGACTCGAACGGGTTGGTTGGCTCGCCAGCACGGATCAACGCCTGGTCAGCATCAGCATAGCTTTTGCAGAAACGCAAGAGTCCCCTTTATCCCAGCCGCCCCCGCATTCAAAGTGTTGAAATGTGATGTCGCCTCTGTTCTCTTTCTATCTCTTTCTCTTCATTTTCCCGGACAATAGGACAGCTCGTATTTCCATCGCTGGGCTGTGCACGCACCACAGAATAGGGCTATGGTCCCGCACTTGTCCTGCTGCTAGTCATTAGATGGGCAGCAGCATAACGACTCGCTGCATTTGGCTGGGCTGCCGTCTCTCGTTCATCCTTCTACAACAGCTACCACGATCCACACCGC
This sequence comes from Stratiolaelaps scimitus, assembly GCA_019614645.1. Classification (NCBI taxonomy): domain Eukaryota; kingdom Metazoa; phylum Arthropoda; class Arachnida; order Mesostigmata; family Laelapidae; genus Stratiolaelaps; species Stratiolaelaps scimitus. The sequence goes on from JABWDB010000028.1 coordinate 3,672,433, forward strand.
CTGCTATGGGGCCGTTGGGGGTCCTTTGAGTTACGAACAAGGCGTAGGATAGTTGAATAGTTGCCGTTGCAAAGTATTCGAACTGCCAGAGAACTAAAGAGAGAGAGAGGTGGAGAGAGAGAGAGAGGGGGAGATAGGGGGTAGAGGGAGCATCGGATCGGCATGGCCAATGCCGGCATCTGCATTCGCCGGTCGGCCTCAGCCAAATCGGTATCCGACGCGTCGCTGCTGCAGTCACCGCTACGGCATTGCTACAGCTATCCAACTATAACAGTCCAGGTCCGCGTGGCCGTTCGCTCTGAATGCGTCCTATAACATCCTCCCAGTGCCGCGGCTGATGGGCGTGGGGGAGGTCTGGCCCAGCCCTCTTCAGCATCTCTGACCTCTTTTCCGTTCGTAGCAACCAACTCCCAGTTTGGTTGCTAATGGACCAAGCGGCAGTTAACTAACGCCTCTTTGAGACGACAAACGGGGCGTACGATGACGCCGATGATGATAATGAGAATGATGGTGGGTCTGCAGCAGCGACGGAGGCCTACGACGCCCAGAGGGCGAATGACGAACCAAAAACATCGATGTCATTAATACGCCACTCATCAGCGGTCTCCGTCCCCAGCCAGCTGCAGTCGAATCGTAGAGGTGGCTTGCAGTGCAAGGGCTGAGCGAGCTGTCGGCGATCGAGCGTTCGGACGTGCGTGTGTTTGTATCTGTGGTCCGTGCAGCGAACGAGAATCTCGTAATGGTGCAAGTGGTGAAATAGCTGATGACTGTATTAATAACCGCCACCAAAAGATCTGTCAACAGTATCGGCGTGCGCTGATCTCCCCGTGGCGGATGAATGTTATTCTGTGTTTGTGTCCCTTTGGTCTGCTGTGATTGGATGTCTCCTACTATATATCTACCTAATCTGATTGTCCGATGCATTCGACAAAGCCGCACACCCATACTAATTAGCATGTGTTGCTCTCCTTTTCTAGTTGGCCTAGTTGCACTTACAAAGTGGCCTCTTTTTCTGTTATCTAGGAAATCTGCTACTTCCCTGGACTATCCATTCTGAACAGCCGAACGCGTCCAATTAACCAAACCTAGAGTTGTATTCAGGTTCGTTTGACACTACAAGGAGTACTCGACAGTACGCTGTACCATAGTTGAGCTTTTGTTAGGATAGAGCCTCCTCTTCCAGCTGCAACTACCACAACTACCTACTATCCCCAAGTCAGTGGTGAGTTCAAAGAGGAATTCAGCAAGCGAAAGCGAAGGAGCGTCCTCTGAAAATCTCTCGTAATGTCAGACACTCAACCAGTGGTGGGTTAAGGCTCTAGGCGACCTGGCTGGCTTAGTGAGAGTTCACGGATCATTGACTATGAAGTTCGGAAGACTTCCACGCGGACTACTAGGGGCTGGCGACTGATGCAGTGGTGGGCCTTGTCGTCCCCCTCGCTACTGATACTGCTGCCAGGCGGCCGGCTAAAGAGAACGCATGGCCGTCCTCGAATACAGCTATATAGCCAACTCTGCCCCTAAGACATCTAGTCTTGACCCAGTCCTGGACTAATGTCCAGGCACAGTTTCAGCGGACGCTCTCGCTCTGCCAGCCTGCCTACAAGGAGATGGGTGGCAGTTACGTGGACGGCGGCACGCTGGGCAGGGCAAGCCAAGCCAACGCGGGGCAACACGGTGGAGCGGCGAGGGGCCAGCTGAGAGATGTAGATTGAATTTGCTCCCGAATGGCTAATCAGATTAAGGAGAGCGGTCGGCACTGCCCTGGCGGTGGCGAATAGGACCCCGGAGCAACGGGTAGAAGTCGTCGGACGCGAAGCGGCTGCTGCTGCTACTGGGGTGCTGCTGCTGGTCTGCTGGTCGAGTGAGCGGACTCTGCTCAGAAGACGAAGACGAAGCGGTCGGCGAAACGAACAAGGATCAAGGATCAAGAAGGCGGGACGGAGTTAGCGAGAGAGCAGCCCCGGGGGTGCCCTATCCCCATCTCCCCCTATTCGGTCCCAACGAACCTTCTCATTCGATAACGCCGCTGAGGTTAACTGCTGTTGCTGAACACGAACAGGGCAAGAGAAATCATGATAGCCAGAGGAAGAAGTATCGAATGAGCCGATTTTTCGTCGATCCCTGCCAGCCAGTGGCTGATGTAAATAGCACGAGATAGAGGGGTCCGACGATCTACGCAAGGGAAACTTGCCTCGTATAGGTATATGCGGAAACAGATCATAATGGGGCAGCATTTCGGTGGCGGAGAACATCGTCGAAGAGGATGAGAGAGGACGGACCAGGAAGCATGAAAGGGATGACGTCATGTGGGTCTGGCGATAGCCAACGATGAAAATAAATCGTTATAGTCTGAGACACGAGGGATATGAGCGTCTGACCGTTGAGATAATGAGTAATATTCAGCTTTGGTTCATTGAATAATGCATGCAGGACTGTGGCAATGCATCAGGTGTCTCACGGGCAGCAAGAAGCGATTGTCATAGAAAGTTCGTTGAAAGAGCGTATATCAGAGTGTAAAATCTTGTCGGATATTTCCATCAGTGCCCATATACCGAACAAATCAAAATGTTAGTACTAATTAATACTTCGGCAGCTACTGCTGCCAGCTGTATGCCCAAATGGTGAAGTTAGAGCAACGTTTTAGATACAGCAGTACGCAATGTCGCTTCCAAGTTTTGCACGTTTATATAATATTTCTGTGTTTATCCTGACGAATAAAACCGACAAGGCAATAAGCGTATATAAAATAATAATAATAATAATAACAACAACACTGCCCATATGAGGCAATAATAACATGTATTAAATTTATATATATTTACTGTCAGATGCATAGTAACTGGTAAGGAACATGCTTTTGCGGTGTTCATCCAGCTGCTTGTCACAATAGAAAAACTATCATTTCGTTTTCGCCAGATATTCCAAACAGGCCACGTACCAACAATTCGACGAGGTTGTTATTCAATAAGGATATCTCGTTTCACTAATAGGGTTGTCATCATATATATATATATATATATATATATGGTGTAGCAAACTATATGTTTTACCTGATCGGATGTTGCTGCAAAAGATCCTCTCCCTCCTCGCCTCAATTCATTTCAACAGCCGAGTACAACTTTCAATCATACATGTCTCGCCATCGGCGGCAGCGGCCGACGACGATGACGACAACTAGACGCTGGCATGTATCATTCTATCTGTATCTATCCCTGTTTCTCTCGTTCTCGCCTTTCTGCAACCACCCACCCACCCATCCACTCACCGGCTTGTTTGTCCCCTTCGCTCTAGCTTCCTTCTTTTTCTTTTTTTTTTGGGTACAGAGCAGAGATGCCTGCCGTCCGCCCGTCTGTTTGCCCTCAGGGGGCTATCGGTAGCGCAAACTGGCACCGGAGCGGTCGCGGAGCGCCGTCGCTGCTTCAGCTGCTAGTCTCCTTCGCTGCGCCATCATCACTACCACCACCACCACCACTAGCACCGATAAATAATCGCCACGTTAATAAAAACAGTGCTTCTTCTGCCGCCGCCGACGCCACTTGCAGCGAGCGTGCCATCGCTAGCTGGTGCTGGCGAGGCACGGCGCGCCGGGGCTCTGCGCCGAGATGGCGACGCACTGTGCTCTTTTGCCTAGGGCGTGGGAACGCTGGAGGAGGAGATGGGGGAATCTAAGAGGGGCTGTGGATGGCGGGTGGAAGAGGGGCTTCAGCGGAACTGCCGGCATTTCGTCGTCGTTCGTCTCTCGTTACGGACGGGGCCGCTAGGCTGGCGACGGTGCAGGCACTGCTATGAAGGGAGCAGGAAAAACGCCGCGTTGAAATCCCCATTTCATGATATTCCCCCACCCCCCCACCCCCGAAACTACCCCAGTTAGTCTCCGCCTTCGCCCTTCTGTGTGTGAAACAGCGGCGGCGGCGGCGACGGCGACGGGCGCTGCCGAACGTCGTGAGCCTTAAATTAGAGAGGTGTATTTTTGGGAGTACCAGCAGCACGCAGGTCTCTCACTCCCGTAATGTGGAGTGCCGTTTGCTTCGCGGGTGAGCGCGTCTTTTCGTCTCGTCTAGCCGACTGGGAGACTTGGTCTGACAGTTGTCGGCCGCCGGCCGCCGTTGGTGTTGCTGTTGACTGGCTGCTTTACGTGCATTAGTCCGAAGAGCTCCTACTGGTGCTGCTGGTCGTGCGCAGGTTGCTAGTGAATTCTCTGCCGATACGTTCGAAACGGGAGGAGAGCGAGAAGTTGACTGAGGCGCGCTGTTCCGAACATCACAGCAGCAGCAATGGTAGCAGCAATATATATATATATATATATATATGTATATGTCATGCGCTGGCACTCGCACACTCAGTCCCACTCACCCAGAATCAAGCCGCTGAGTGATTCGCCCATCACATCGGTTTGGTTACTTCCTTCGGCTAACGTAAAATTTGCAACTAATATGGCTTGTAGCTCGGGTCTAAATGAAGACACAGCCAGGGCCCGGTGGCATCTGGTCGCATGGTGCGAGGCGTTGGTGGGGTCGAAAGGGAGAGAGGATTACTGCCGCTAGTTTGCGGAGTGCATACCTACCTACATGATTTGATATACCTGCCTACATATACACGTGTAGCTCCACGCAAAGGGTACATTTTTTAAGTACTCAGCCGGCCATAGTGCATCGCACAAAGCGGAGAGTGTTGGGCTTCATGAATGAACCGCACACTATTTTATTATAATGGTAAGTTTGACTTTGTCATAATTTCATTGAAGAATATAGATAAATACCCATGATCATTCGATCGTGGGCATTTATTCTATTATCAAATATGACTAGAGTTGCGTCACGCCGATCCGGTAATAAGTATCAGGTAACCTTCACATGCTGAGAAGGCGGGGACTATAATAGTTATCAGACCGCAAGTGTGTATGGCACCACCCATGGATGAAATCTGTAACTTTAAGTCTGTTAACTTTGCCTGCCAGTGATTCAACGTAAGTTGAATATAGCTACTGATAAGGTGCGTTCATGTTTGTATGTTTTAATTGCGGCAGAACATATTTATTTAGATGAGATCTAAATTAGGTAAATATGAGGCAGACTCGCTCGAAACAGCTAGGTATCCTGTCTAACTCGATTCGACCTAGCAATTAGGTAAATGACGCCCGCGATTTCGTGCTTATCTATGAACATCCGAACATTGAGTAATTTCAGACACTATTAACAGTACTCATTCAGGTGCATCGGCTAATTGAAAGTAGGCGCACACATGTTAAAGCCGTCCTCGATGAGTATTAATGAGCAAGAGGGCTTAAATGGTTAGTTCCCTGCCAAGCAGCTATATCGATCCAGAATACGGCATGTATTAGGGATACGACTAGCCTTTATTAGAGAAGCCCCATTCGAGGACAGTTGAGATCAATTATGAATGACAGCCGTTCGGCTGCGACTGGATACATTTACGCGATTGTGCGTATAGCGTCCAGGGGCTACTTCGAGCACGTAGGTGTCAATGTCCTAGATACCGAATTTACTTGTGTTCCATGCTATGAGAAACATCTAACAACGGGTTATCGACCTTAGTGTGACGTCCGTGGTGATCCTCAATCAATTCTACGAATTACGGTAACTTTAGCACAGGACTATTTTTTATTACGACATTTCTTAGCGGCTTATAAATGTCCAAACAGGTACTGGCGAGCGAATAATCGTGATTGAACATCAGTAGAAAATCCCGAACAGTTATATATTGGACGCATTATATTGAGGCACTAGGAACAGCTGATTGTTTTAAGTGTTACTGAAATGGCGAGCGATGTTGCAGCTGGAGTATGTTATCGTAAAGGATATCAGATCTTGACTGGACAATTGTCCCTGGATTCCAGCCAATCTAGCTAAAACCTGTCCTATTTCAGGTTTTTTTCTTTGGGGCTCAGAATGAATTAAGAGCCTGTCAGGCCAAGTTAGATAGCTGTCTCATCGGTGTGGTTCAATCTGCCACCTTCATGAATCAATTTGTCCGCAATCGTAAGCGGAACTAAAGAGCGCCGAGGCGGATGCCGTGACTAAGATGCGTGACCAGCCTGTGCCGGGTATGGACCGGACGCAGGTGCTAAGGTTCCCGCAGACATTCGTTCAGACAGGCCTCGTTCTGATCGGCAAAGCTGATCTGCGACGCGTGACACTCATCGTGGCAGGGATCTCCATGCACTCGAACGACGAGATCTTGTTGTGTTCGTGCGCGTGCTATTATGCGCAACGTTGAAAGCTGCATAATATAGATCGTGTTGTATCGATGAGCTGTGCTCCTTTCGTGTACTGTACCCTTTAGCACGTGGCAGCAGTCACACAAGCACACGACGTCGATGACATTCGCTCTTTATGGGGATCATTAACGTATACGAATGTGCGCAGTAGTTGACAATTCAATTCAAATATACTTTACCCGCATTCATACAGCGAGAAGCTGAAGCTACTGTGTCCGTACAAATAGAAAACGACGTGCGTACTATAGGTTAAAAAACAGTGCCATCCTCTTCGAGCTTTTCATTTCAACGGTATTCGTTCTTCAAGCTGTCTTAGCTCAAACGGCGCTAACGAAAGCACACATCTCGCAATGTTACTCACAATAACTGCCTATGTATAATGTATTCCAACATCATTTCGCGCTCTTATAAAAGCCAGCGCAGGTAGCAGATAAAGCGCCAGTTAGCCTAATGCATTCATGAAAATTCTATGGCGCAAAAGAGCAGCGAACGGCAGTACCCCATATCTGCAATACTGTTGCGTAGCTTGTGACTTGCTGCGTTGCGAGTGGTTCTGATGTCGGAGGAACACCGATTCTGAGATAGCGCTGAAGCGTTTGCCGAAGCCGACTACAGAAGTGTAGCTATATATGTGTGTCAGGTCTGCATGCGTTTGGAATCTCATGCGACTTTTAGGCAAACTACAAGCAAACTTGTAACGGCAGCTCTCTTCGACTGTTTCGCTCTGATGCCCTACCTGTTCACGGTGATGTCTTCGGCGGCGAGCCGCCCACTGCCGAGGAAGTGCTCAGCAGCAAGCAAATGGAGCGTACGTGAACAGAACAGGAGAGCGCGGGACGGCGGTAGCGGCATCATTCGCACAGTACTGGCAGCATTCGTATACATTCCCTGTACTTTTTTTTTTAGGTGTGTCCTTAGGTATTCCGCGGTCTTGGGTGTGTGTGCGCGCGTATGAATGTATGCGTGTCGGGTCTGAGTGCCGAACGTTGCACCTGAACGTTGTATATGCAACGATAAAGAAGAGAGGACGCAAGCCGACTCATAGCAACGCCGCCAGAGCAGAGAGCCACTACAACGAGGAAAGAAACAAGCCCCACAATACGATCCCCCCTACGCGGCGACGAGGAGAACAGGGGAGGATGTGTGTATTGGGCTACCACCGCTGTAACGATAGAACACTTCTGCGGCCAATTGAGCAGCTATCGTGCCCCTTTCCCGTACGCCCAAATAGGGGTTCGCCGATTGGGGTGAAAATACCCTCCGACAACGAAGAGACGACGCCTGTTTGCCAGTGTATGTGCGTCCGTGTGTGTGTGCTTGGTAGTGAGTAGCAAATATTGTCTCGCATTCGTCCCATTCTTGACTATCAAGCGAACGAAGGAATATCGGCAAGCAAAACGAGTCGTGGTGTCGCTGTTAGGCGTCTTATGCTTCGAGCACCATAAACCTCTCATCGTACGGCAGAACTCCCCCTCGAACGTTTGTGGCCACGAGAGATGTCGGCGGGGCTCTTTGTTGCAGCACGTATCGCGATGTATCGTTAGTGCTATGACCATGAACGCGGAGACAATGCAGCCGTGATGGTAGCGGTTTAGCGTGGAGGCAGACATCCACCGATCGGCCGCAACAGATATGTGCACATGTGGGCAGAGAGACACAGGTCGTGGATGGGGCGCCTACGTGGTGTGTACGTATTCGGAAAAAAAGAGCAGAATGCTGCGTGCCAAGCCCGCATCGAAAATACGTTCGACATTGACGTGAGGCGACAACTGGCTGTGCCACGGCCGAAAAACAAAGCAAGGGAAGCGCAAAGTAGGATGTCTGTGTGCTCATAAGTATTCATACACTTACGTCGGCATTGGCTCGAATAGTCCTCGTTGTTGGCCTTGTTCCCCTGTTGGTTAGTATTGATCCGGAACACATCCGATACACGTTCCACTACCACCTGGATTTCGTAATCGCTAAATCAACGAGGCCTTCGGCACGTCACAACACAAGCGTGGAGACTAACAGGTGTGAAGATTAAGTGTGCAAGATAAACGAGGCAATGAGCACGCTGTAATCATCTCTCCCAAAACCGCAAATGTCAAAGGCACAGTCGTTTACGAGTATACCTGAGTTTCAGTTGAGATGCACATTATCTTGGAAGCGCTGCCGTTATTATTATTATCAAGGCACAATAGGAGAATTGCATGCAATCATTCGATATTGTGTTTAATTACTGAAAGGCGTGATTATAAACATGATTATCTGTACCCCTATTATATGTGTTTACAGTAACGTTTGTATCTATACATAACAGATACATTTATTAATCTATTACAGCCGTATATTAATAGTGCGCTGTAGTATATGTAGTAAATGGTAAATGTTTATTGGTTTATTAAAGAAGCTGCAATTTTGCAATGCTTAAGCTCTCTCATATGTCACACAGCAGTAGTCTACACACTTATCTACAACATACAGATAAAATGCTAATCAAGTTCGTTTTTCAATTTCGGATTAACAAGTATGTATAATATATATCGCCATTATCTGTTGTTCCAGGTAAACGTCACCTCGCATTGCTATCATCTCTCGTCGTTCATCTGAACGAGTTGGCCTTCACGGGCCAGCTCCTTTCGTTTGACTCTCCAACATGTCGCGAACTTCTTTAGGGGCTTATTTCGGCTATGCGAGCAGGCTAGCTAGCCATTACAGCATAGGCCGTGGCGTCCGGCCGCCGACCCACCGGTCGGTGGGTACGCACCCTTCCTCTGTAGTCGCACTCGTCAGCCCATTAAGTGGATGGGTGGATGGCAGCGGGGCCATAACGTGCAAGTGCCAAGACAAATCAAGCGTTGAGAAGCAGCACCATAAGCCAAGAGGATCGCGCGTCGGCGGGAACCCGCTGGAGTGCGGTCCAGTGCGACCCGCCAGCACCGGGCCTTGGCACCGGGCCAGCGTCCGCAGCTACTTCAACTCGGAATGTTCTCTCTCGGAAGAGATCTCTTTGCCCATGGGTGTCGGCCCTTTCCTCGCTCCTTGGCTGGCTGGCTTTCTGGCTCGCATTCCCTGGCTGAGGCTGATGGCGCCTTCGTGGCGGTAGTGGTGGGCATGCAACGAGCCGCGCGGCCCAACGGAGGTCGAGGGGATAGAAGAAGATGATCGGTCTGCAACAACGCGTGGAATGGAATGGATAGATAGATGGATGAATGAATGAATGCTGCTACCAGAGTGGGAAAGAGCACGATATGCCCGACATGGGAGGTGGGGGAAGTCGGCGGAGGTCGCTAGCTGTCTCGTAGTCCACGAAGTCCTTAGCGCTGCAGTCCAGTGGCCACGATAGAGAAAAAGGGAGAAAACGAGATAGAGCGGCGGCGACGTCGCTTGTCAAAACACGCTCGTACAGCTCGGAGGAGCAGGAAGCGATGCGCAGCGGCCAAACAGTTTTCTCAGCCAGGCCGCAAGTCACACGTCGGAAAATGTCGAACTCACGAAGATGCTGGCTGCGCCTCGAAACGAACGCAAGCTTCGTTTCCCCGTTGCAGTCTTTTCGTCATTGCCACCCCTTGGCTACAGCAGTGCGACCAGCAGTGTGTGTGTGTTATGCGCTACACTGCACCAGGCATCAGACGAGGCAAGAGATCGACGCCAATACATTTGTGTCGTGTCAAGCTGGGATGCGTGACTGAGTCCGCCACTATATTCGGAGCGGTAGCAACGAGACAGAGAAGTAACGCGAGCGACAGAATGAGAGAGAGATTCTACCGCACATCGACAACACGTTCTTTTTTTCTGTTCATCTGGATACGTCGTAGGGGGCGCGAGCTTCGTTCGTTTAAAGGCATCAGCCGCAGCAAGCAGCGCGTGGCCGCACATGCCTTGGATCGTCTTTCTTGCTTCGGCGGCTGACAGCTGGCCCAAAAGAGGTCAAGCCGCATATTTTCGCTTGGTGATGCCATGGGCGTGCGTTCGGCTGGCTCGTCGGCTGGTGTTGTCGTACGCTGGTCGCGCACGCTCCGCGGTCTATAATATCGCCGTGCAGCGTGGCGCAGCTCTGAGCCACGCATTGAGTAGTGGGTAGTAACGCGTTTCGTACGATGAACACACGACAACGGCGACAACGAACGATGCCGTCATCTCGGCCTTGGAGCTGTTCGAGGTCGTCTTGTGCACGATCGTGCTGCTGCTGCTGTGGTGGTGGTGCTGGTGGTGGTGGCGGATGTTCTCGGCCTTGGGTGTCTCCTTGGGTAGGTTGGAGCCGCTCGGTTCGTCGTCATTCGGCGTTCCAACCTCTTTTCCCGCGACCCCATCCCATCCCGTCCCGGCCAGCCAGCCAGCCGGCCACCGACAAATAGAGAGCGTCGTTATCGTGATTTTTTCTGCTTTCCTCGTCCTATACCTCTTTCCTTCTTTCTGTGTCGTAGATTTGCATTTCTCGCCCCGCTAGCATTTTCTCCTCCACCCCTCTGTCCTCACCTCTCTCCTGCCCAGCTTACGCTCTTACGTGGACCCTGCGGGGCAAGGAGTGGGGTAGTTTTTCTACTTGCGGGATTCCTGCCCGCCTGCCTTCCCTCTCGCTCTGCGCGAACGGAGAGACCCTCACACTGAGATTTCCTCAGGATAGGCGGCAGGGCAGCAACGGACCGAAGCTGCTCGTTTCTCGGTTTCAGCGGACAGCCAACCAGACAGACAGACAGACACAGCAAGCCAGAGAAGAAGTCGTTTTTTTTTACTTCAAAGCCAATCTCGAAAGCTCATGCCGGGCCCGAAAGGTATCTAGCTAGAATCGAACGCACAGCTCCGTTTGCTCTGTCGTCGACGAAGGAAGAGGTGGAAAAGTTTACGACTACGACGAGCGAATTCTCCAGCTCGAAATATGAGGATGAGGATCCCCATGGATTCTATTTGAAATATCTCTCTCAGCCAATCAAAGCTAGCGTTCGCTTCGGTGGTATATCTTTCCCAGATACCGTAGGACTATCCTGAGTTCTCTTTGTTGGAAGGCGGCGACGTGCAGCGCGACGCAGCCTTCAGCACGACATCGGCAGTTTTCGAATGCGTGGACGGATAAGCCTACGTTGAGCAACCAATGAAACCAGTGCAACAGCAGCGAAAATGTCGTAAAATGCCCATCATCTTCTCTAGGTTCTTCCTTTAAGGTTGTTGCTTATGTAGCAAAAGCACCCCATCCAAGGCGTGCGCATACTTATATGCGGAACCACTTAGAATTATCAGGATGACATTAATGGGAATTGTGTTCGCTTCTATTTTGACCGTACCAGCTACTTGGGGCGAGAATCAAAGCCAAAGAAACTAGAGCTACTTGAAACTCCTGATCTTCTTTTATTTTCCCTTTGAGATATGGGGATCATTATCCACTCCAGGCCCATTCGACCCAACCCGTATCTTTCTATGCATCTATGCGGGTGCGTGAATGTGGGTGTGCATTTGTGCCAGCCTTCAATTGTCTTTCGATGTTGGAAGGACGGGGTCCTGACCTGATTAAATATTGGCATTAAAAGTTCTTTATGTGTCTGGCTCCCCGAATTAGCCTCCGCTTTCAGGCTGTGCGGGAACACTTTGAGGATAAGAAAGGTAAACGCACTGCACTATTCGGTGCCCGAGAGTAAAGGGCGGTGGCTGATCGCTCTGTTGATCTGCCGCTGTGCCGAGGCGCAACAAGAGTGCTGTTGGCGCGGCCGGTCCAAGCACCGCCACTTGTGGCCGAATAAACGTACCTACAATGCCGGCGCTTTCTCCCCCACTCTGTGCACATGGAATGGCAGCATCTTATGCACTACGAAGCTAAGGCCAGCACTTCACTGGGGAGGAAGCCCTCTCAAACGTCCCCTTCGCTTTATGTGGGTGAAGATGCTCACCCTTTGGCTGAAGGGAGAGCGTTGGTTGACCGAATCTCGTAGCACGCTACAGGCTCGGAGAGTCCTGGAGCTAGCAGAGACCCTGCGGATGGCTTGGCGCTAAGGGGCTGTTTAAAAACGGCGCCACCCCTACCGCCCTTCCATATCCACATCGGCTAGTCGGCAGTATGCAGCCGTATGCGCGGTATGCACCGCGTTTCTTTCAATGAATAAGATGAGAGGTTAGAGGGCACCTTGTCCTGCTTCGACTTCAGATACGGTGGAAGCATAAGAGTTTTAGCGGCGCTGGCCGCGGGACCCCGGCGGTGGATTTTATTCTTCTCTTTTCTTCACTCTCGCTTATACTTCTGCTGCCGCTGCCGGCTCAGGTCTGGTTTTGTCAGCCCTTTGGGTGTTCATGGGGTTCGAGCTGAACTCAGCCCGCACTCGCGCTACCCCACGATCTCTAACGTGTGCCTCTGGGTCTCGTTTCTGTCAATCCCGGCGTTCCCAGCCAGCTGCCTTAGCTTAGTTCAGTTATGTACTCTGTACTGGAGCCATCAAGCGTCCGAATTATGACTGGCTCGTAATTTGGAATAGCGTATAGCACTAAGACACGGGCAACACTCGGCCTGTGCCACCAAGGGAGGGCCACATTTGCAGGATGGATTTTTAAATTTCACCGAATCTCCGCCGTTTACAGGTTACCTTAACATAAACAGCAACATAAACACCAGCAGCCCAATGAAAGTTTGTCTCATGCTTTCGAAACCGCCACCACCGCCAAAGCTTGCCTCGAAGCGTCCCCTTCGAGTTTCTCCGAATTGCCACCACGTCTTTCAGTCGGCGTCAGGCCATGCTGGGCCGGTGTAGATGATCGGTGTTGGGTAACGGACGCAGCGCGCTAACGTCAAGGAGGAAGGGAATAACTCTTCTCGTTCCTGCTGTTACCGCCAACCGCCTCCGAGTGGCGAAGCAGCACTGCCACCAGTCAGCGCGCTAGAGCAAGACTTTGGGACTAATTGAAGTCAAGTATATTCGCGGTAAATCAAGCGATCAAGTTGATATTGTTCCGCTTGGCAGGCGAAGCGTGCGATCTCTTCCTCTTCATTTCAACGACGGAGCGTGAAGGCTCCTGTGCTGCCCCTGGCGCCCCGTGAGGCCTGCGCGTTTCTGCCCTATTCAACGACGGTCGTCCGTCCTTGGGTCCTTCCAGTGGCGCATCGTCGTTCAGCGCACCTTGCTAGCTCTTCGGTGTCTTTTGCTTTGCCGGCCTTTGCGTCGAGAGCGATGAACGAACGGATTCGTCCCGTTCTCTCACTCCCCGTCCGCCGCGATAGCGAGAAGCTAAGGCTGTCGCCTCACTCAGCAGCAGCAGCAGTAGCAGCAGCGGAGACATGTGTAGGAACAGCCGCTGTGAGGAGCAGGAGCAACGCCAGGAACAGTAAGAACGGCGCAGGGAGACAACGCGCGCAGACGCACTCAGAGGGAAACGGAGAGCGGATGTTGTTGGTGTTGTTGTCGTCCCATGCGCCCGCTACGAACAACACAAAGGGAGGCAGGCAGCCTCCGAACACGGATTAACCAACGTCACTTCCTGCCCTGCCGTGCCAGTGGTTGAGCTGGCGGCACCAGTAACGGCGGCAGCAGTAGCAGCAGCAGCAACGACTGCGGGTGGCACTGGCATCAGCGGTCGTCCTTGTGTCTGTCGCCCCGAGCACACCCACTGAGACAAACTGCACAGACCGGCAGCGGGAGAACAATCGTCGCAAACGATGATATCGTCGCTCGGCGGCGAGACAATCCCTGCAGATGAACTTGCTAGAGATATGTGCAGCTTAGTTCAGCTAGGCTTGAAGGACGCGTTCGTATGTTTGCACGGTACGACGACATCTGCGTCAACACCGAACGAATACGAACCGCCGCCTCCGCCTCATCTGGAAACGACAGTGAGTGAAGGGAGAGTAAGAAAGCGGTACTTAGAAGCAATGTCAGATCGCCGGAGAAACGCCAGTTCGTGTCACAGATTCTATCGATGATTTGTACTCGTGGTACGTGGCTGCCATACGGTGGTGTTTAATATACAGGCAAGCGTACAGGCAAGCAGGTTCTACTGGAAACATGACATTAGGCAGACTGACATTCACAGAAAACGAAACTCTAGGTCTGCGTTCTTGACTTCACCTGGGTAGGCTGAATCCTAATCGATTTCAGGATTGAATTGGCACCTGAAACGATATAAATACACAAATCCCTTCAAAGGTCTCTTCACATAGGTAGTTAACGGCTATTGGCAATCAATCGGCTAGTCCAAAAGAATGAAAATAACACAATTTAAGCTGAAACATGCAAGGTACTAGAAAACAGATCGCGATTTGGCTTTGGTGTTGATTGAAACAGACGCGCATGTTGATGAAATACAAAGAACAAGTAAAATTTCATGTCGAACTCGGACATGTCTGCGAAGACGTTCAACACTCTCTAAATGCGTGCCATATGTGCAGCCGCATCGAATGGGTGACTTGGCCAATGCACTTCACCCGGAGATAGATCCGCTGATAGACCCTTATGTCCGGCTAATTTTCTGCAATTCCCTACGGTCCCTGACCGTGAATTTTGCACCAGCCTTCTCTTGCATTTATATTGAACGCGACCTTCGGAAGACATTTCCCCCGGACATCCAACGGAAGGACAGTCACTCGATTGTCCCATGTGTTCCCATGTTTATCCTGATCTATCCTTCGTATATAGTTCCTTGGCTGTGTGTTTAATGGGAAGTGTTCCGTTAGAAGAGAAGACGCATAGCACTTATTAATTGAATTCGACCACGTCGTTCGCTCTACCGGATTGGTTCAGCCGGATGTGGCATTGCCCATCTAATTGAGTAATGTTCTCGTTCTTACAGAATAGCCGGATTCTCACAAAATAAATTATTTTTTCTTCGTTATCCGCGGACCCCCCAGCCCTTTTTCCATCTTCCTTTCGACACTTCTTGGCACTTATCCGTAGTATGGGATTACCACCGGAACTGTGCGAAGGAAAGATGTACACCTTCCTGCCGCCACGGCGGGATTTGAACCTGCGATATCAGGTCTTGTCATCCAAGCTGTGTCCCTAAGGTACCACCGACGTCACCGTCTGGAATAGCAACCATTGCAATTATCTAAATAGCACCAAGCGGCTCATCGAGTTGATATTAACGATTGGAACGAAATTTTGGGTAGAATAAGGGCGAAAAGAATCATGATACGTTTTTCTCTTGATCTGCATTGTGAACGGGAGTAATTGGATTCAGGAGAGTAAACGGATGTGGGCACTGACTACTGCCGGGTTTTTCAACTGCAAATCTATTTAGCTGTGTGTAGAAGTATTCTAAGTGCGCAGTGCTTCTGCGCATCCTTGACCTCCACATTCAAAGCCTTCAGAAGCACTTAGACTACAAGCTTTATGTACAAGCCTAGTAGTGTCTAGTGTCGCAACGGTGTAAGTTTGTAGATTGTTTGGGGGTCATCCATTCTCATTTGGTCAGCAACACAGCTTCTTATTTTATTACAGTCTCAGCAAGCCTTGTTACATCCGCCCTGGATTAGGGGCTACTCACCCTTGTACGCCTTATGTCGTACCCACCGAAACCAAGAGAACATATTATATATATATATATACAAACACACACATAGGTGGGGTTGCCCTTGTCCCAGACTGTATCATGCCCCGGGATATCATACCTGAGCAGAATGAATGCGCACGTGCTGTGACCCATATAGTTTGTGTCCATATTCGATTTATTGCCATGGCGTCCTCTAGCTTTGCTTTTGAAATTTTCGATCAACAGCGCTAATCTATTCTATGTCGACCATGCGAATATCAACTTGTGACGAATCTGGAGCCAACAGCCAAACTCAACACCATGACTATGACAAGTACAGATGACAGGAGCGCTTTGGAGAGCCGCAACACTGACAAATTAAATAACGTACAGCCACGCCTAGCGCTTGAGCGCAGTACCTCGAATCGAATAGCTGCCAGTACCTCAGCTGCATGGTTTCAGTCGTCGGCCCTCGAGTTGAGCCATCCCATGGAGTGGCACAAAGATCGAATAACGCGTCACGTCCGAGGAACGAGCTGCAATACACTGAATTGTCACTGATACAACAAACAGAACCACCTGGACCCGAAGGTCTCGGATGTGTCAAGTACGATTTGTCAGGTTGGTTCATGCTGCCGGCACATGCGTCGCATGCAGAGGCCAATGGACGACTGGAAATATAACCTTGAATGAAGTAGTTTGTATCACATATAACTGGGTAAGATCATAATCCCGGAGAGTTGCTACCGCTCGTGTGCGTACAGTTATGTGCGTAAGTGGACATCCATTTGACCCCGCCTATTATTAACTATTTTGTTACTCGACAGAGTCTGCTGAGGGACGACTTTGTTACCATCACGTTCGCATTAGGCGACCACGACGACGGTCCAAGCTGCGGCAAGTCATGATAAATGATTACTATAATGCACTAATACAGTCTAGCACTGGGTCAGACTGTGCAGTTACAGGCAGTTCCATCCATAACTTTTCTATGATTAGGCATAATGCAAATGTGCTGCCTGTGTTGAGCGCGGTGCATCCATCCGTGCTTTACCTGGTGCCTGTGTCCTGGAGCTGTTTCGCTAGAGAGTTGGCCTGCCTCCGACGTGCACTAGATAATGTAATAACGTGAGCGCTAAAACACACTTTTGTACAATTCAAAGTAGGATCGAAGACTCGCCGGAGCGAATGAAACCTACTCGAGCGACTACGTGCACCCATGTGCATGACTAGTCTATACAAATATATATATATATATATATATATATATATATATAGTACAACTTTTTACGTTGTGCAAGGCAGTATGGTAAATGGTAAATGGTAAATCTTTATTGGTTTATTTAAGGAGCTGCAATTTTTCAATGCTTTATTGGTATTTATATCAATACAAGTTAAGATGCGCTACTAGGGTTCGTCTAGTATTATGCTCTGGATTCTTGCGAATTCCAATTTGAGTAGCCATTGAATATATCAGTAGCACTCGACCTGCTTGATCTTGAACACCGTTGGCCCACATAGGTATATATTACTGCCTGAATTGTTGACATGCGTCCATTAAGCTCATTTTGGTAGTGATGGGAAATGCATCCGCTCATTGCGAAGAGTCTACTATCGTATCCACCAAAAGGACTGCAGCGTAAACAGTACGCTTATCCAGTAATTTGTCATTTTAATCCTATTTCCATGCTTATAACTGAACCCGCATAGAATACATTGCACTGCATTCTACTATTCTCAAGAATTACTGTCGTACGCATTATCATTGTCGTAAACGTCCACACTTTCGCCCACGTCGACGAAGGCACAACCAACTCGTCTATTAGAACTACATGCATCCCTCCTTAAGCACTTCCTTCTTGAGAGGAGTATCAACCGTAAAAGCTTACGTCGCCGTAAGACCCCCGTCCTTCAACGAAAGCCTCTCCCGAACAATTCTCGCTTGAAGGACAGAGGTCTTAGGTCTTCCTCTAGGTACTCGTTGCCTCCAGGCGTGGGCACACTTTCATATTTCCAGTGCAGCTTCGTGTCGGTCACTCCGTCGACGCGGTGCAGTACTGGGCAGCCTACGGATGGTGCGTATCAACGGATGGACGCAAGAGGAACCACGAGATCCAGTGGGTGCGCTGGTGTGCGGTGGCGGCTCAGCGAAGCATATAGACGAATAGTCTGACGATACATTAAGGTCCGATCCATCATAAACCCGTTGTAGCCCATTGCCGGTATTCAGCCGCCCTGGGTGGACTGAGGAATTGTGAGATCGCCAGTCCCTCTGTTCGTCTCACGGTCTACGTAGCGCGGGCCCTGGCTGGACCCCGAGGGGTGGGACTAGGCATCACGGAATATACGGCCGGTCGAATACGAATAACAATGAGTGGGGCGAGTAACGGTTGGAGCGGAGAATATCCGCCGCACACCGTGCGTACACACAGACATACAGACAGATACTCCCATACAGTGTACGTACGTATGGTTAAGCGGAACCGACGGGCGGCGAGCAGCAAGGAAGCAAGCATATGAGAAACCTTGGGGGAGAAGGTCCGAACACCGAGCAGCCGCTTGATAACGTCTAGGAAGCGTTGAGTCGAGGATCTGCCCTTCGGGGAAAACGTCGTCCGCGCGCTATCCCCGAGTTACCAGTAGCGGTAGTAGTGGCGGAGGCGGCTGCGGCAGTAACAGCACCAGCATTTCCCTTCCTCTGTGTGCTGCTCCGTTTCGGGCCTTTTCCTTCCAACTTGACCGTTCGCGTTCCTATGCTGCTAAGGCAGATGGATCCCATAAGCCTGTGACTTCCGGCGTGGGACGAGCCGTAATATCGACAAGTCACTTACGTACATCGATCGAACGAGCGAAGGACGAACGGAAGGCACTTGTAAGCAAGTAGGTTACAGGCGAGTGGGCAGGCCCCGTAACTGCTACAGAAAGAGAACGAGAAAGATAGCAGACGGGAGCAGGAATAGGGAGAGACAGAGAGAGAGAGAGAATAACGCCACCTATATGTAAATAAACGGAGTTGCCGACGCGGCCATCTCCGCCAACGTATGTATGCGCATCTTGTGTGGATGTGTACGCGTATGTGCATTGGATACATTTGCAGGCTGACCTTCCCAAGTCGCGCAGATGGAGACGATGTCTGAAGCCTAGTTCTCCAATGTAATGTATCTCTCTCTCTCTGCTAGCAGTAGTAGTGGTGGCAGTGTTAGTAGAAGCGTTTTGGGCAGGCGTGCGAAGAACGACGAAAAACACGATCACCACTTGGGCTGGCAGTAGAATTCGCGGAATTGCAGACATAGGGGCACAAGGCCGGCACGCTTCTCTTACCTTCCGCGCGTGAGATAGTGAACCCCCTCCCAGCATTACTATTATGTATCGCTAGCGATACGCCATACCAATATGCTTGGCATACCACGCCCAACGTGTGTACAAAAAAAGACAAAGGTACAGGCGCCAGATCTCGTGCATACTAGGTACGTACTATACATGCTTCGCTTCGGGCCAGATGCCTCCTCCAGTCGGTACAATCGGGATGGCTCGCCTCGTGAGGTTATTTCGACCATTGTGCTATGAATAGGAGGCTCCAGGCTGAGATATTGTTGGCGGGGGTGGGGCATGGCGGGAGCGATGGGAGAGATTGGGGAACATGCCGCAGGAACATGCCCTGCCGGGTAATGACAACGCCTCGAGGAAATTTACTAATTGTCCCCCCGCGGACGCTCGCGTCTGGCACGATCCGTGCGTATATACTTAGTTGAGCCCCTTTCCATACGGCGATGGAAACCACTGAATTGCACCCTGTAAATGGCATATGTCGAGTAATAGCGACGGTTGACATACCCTGCATGTCCTTGTGTGTCCAGGACATATCCAGCAAAAGCTCATCGGCATCGATCGGGTAACTAACAGCCCATAACGGAGGTTCCGTGTTGTCGACGAGCGTCATGCTGCTAGCCGATTCGTGTATTCTTCGATAACAGACGACACGGCGACAGCATTGATTTGTACAGTCCTGTCACGCCGGTGCTAATGGCACGCCTACTCACCACGGATTCTATTTTCCGAAACACTACCTGCCTATTTCCATAGGTATCGAACAGAGTTGAGCGATTTCACACACACCTACGATTTTTAGGTATAATCATTTGTTAATAACGACCCGCGCGATAATAGTCATTGCAGTATGAGACTAGGCATTAACCAGTGGCGACAATCGAGATGACAGTCACAGCAATTCCACCTGCTGTGAAAAAAAATCCACCTGCTGTAATTATAGCTTCGCTTACCGATTCAGCAGTTGTATCGTCAGCGATAGGACTTTCCGACAGTTCAGAATCTGTTCGTTGCTCTGCCAATCTGCCTGTACGTGCGCCGGCCCTGAGGTCAGCTCAGAACACTCGCATTCTACATCTACATCTATCGCCAGTCATTCAACGCGGGTTCACAACGAATAAGGCGGCGGCACCACTCATCGAGTCATTTCTACTGCGTTCGCGAGCAGTTCTACTGCGGCGAACTGCGCCAGCCATTCGTCTCGACCAGACGCGCAGGTGCACGGCCACACGTGGTGCTATCCAAGTACGGCACAGTCGCTGCTTCAAAACCTAATTAGATCTCTCTAAGCGACCGCTGTCGTGCGTCCACCGTTAGTCCCTGTAAAGAGCGACGAGTGCTCGACGTTGTACGTATACCATCAGTAAGTCAGGCAGCCAGTCAGCCGATATTCAGATGTCAGAATCAAGTTGGCCATTCGGAGTACGCGGCGTCGTTCATTCAGAGAGTGTGCGTTTTCCATCAGCGTCATCGCCTCACAGCGAACAGTTATCGCTTTCAGCCAGTCCTCATCAATTTCCTGGCAACCTCAGACGATGCGGTAATGCCGCCAAGCTCGCGAATCACTGTGTGATTCAACATATTCGTTCACCTCCCTCCTGTCCTACTTTCTCTCTAGAATTTTATACTTTATCTTCTGTCTCGTCCCGCATCGCGTCACGATTCGAGATGTACCAATCAATTTGTCTCTTTGCTCCGTTGAGATTGCTCAACGGGAGATTGTATAACGCTATCTTAACAGCTTGCGTAACTGCTCTGCTTCGGCGATTCATACAACGCCAAATATTTGCAGGCGAGTGGAAATTACGCATTGACACGAAACCTCTCGCGCTCGCCTGCGATCGTCATCTGCATCAAAATAAATTCAGGCGTGCGGGACTGCCGCCTGTTGCTGGGGGTCAGTGGAGCATCGGAAAATGCCCACCACTCACATCCTGGCGAGTTGACCAACTGCCCGATGACGATGATGGCCGGCCGGGCAGCTCTCTATCCATCCATCCAGGTTTTGCGTGGTCATTTTCGGCCAACAACAACTGGCCAGTAGAACGATGATGATGGGCGAGAGTAATGGGGACAGAGAATTGGGTATTCGCTGTGTATGAGGCAACTTCATAGCGGGTCCTGCCGACGATGGTGATAGTGCTTACGGTGGTGCCGCTGCTTCGGCTACTACTGCTGCTGCTGCCGCAGATGACGATGACGATGATGATGATATCCTCAATGATGTTGATGATCTAATTAGTGGACTCAGCAGTGGTCGCCGGATGGTCGACAAGCTTCCCTCGTGGCCGGTCGAGGTAGAGGCATAGGGTAGCTAAAATCAAAGCCAGCAAGCCACCTTACCGATACACAGATGCAAAGAGTCGCACACTAAAGGGCACCGTTGCTGCTGCTGCTGCCGCCGCCGTCGATGTCGTCGTCGTCGTCGTCACGGCCACCGCTACCATAGTTCTCGACCAGCGTCCGGGCCAACAGCCGCTGCAGTTCCCATCCATCAAATCTCCGCGGCGAGTTTACTCTTTCTCTCTCTCTCTCGCTCTGTCTCTCTTTCTCGCCTTCTGACTACTCAATATTCCCCTGTCTCAAAATGAGTCCTTCCCAAGAGACGCAGGCGGGCGGCAGCAGCAGTTGTAGCTCGGTCTGTTGTTATCGTTGCCGACAACGACCGAACGGCCAACGATGACGGCGACGTAAGCTGCGCTCCACAATATAATTAACATTCCACATGTCGTTGCGATCCTCACTGTTTCTCCATGGTGAGCCATCTCTAGCCGATCCGCCGTATTCATCACGTAGGGGCATATGTGTGCGGGCGTGTCTATGTGTGTATGGGTGCTGACTCGTTGATTCCCATGTATACGACGACGTTAGTCCTGTGGCGGTCGGTGGGCTTCCGAAGTGCCGCCGGCTACGAGGGCCAACCTGCAGATGGATGCGCCGACGCCTTAGTGAAGGCCAAACTCCGCCACCCCGTTGAATCTCGGCGGTATATCATATATATATATGCTATTTGTAGAGCTGATTTACGTGGAGTGGAAACTGCCGGAGGAGGTGGGATCGAGTTAGGTAGCGGAAGAGCCCGGAAAATTTGCTAGGTACGGAGGGCTATGCGGCGGTATGTGTGGGGTTGTATAGCCGACATAGCCAGGAGTAGATTAAGATCCCTGAGGACTGAAGGACGAGTCTGGCTGACATATGACATGATGAGATGACGTTTAGGTCGACTGATACAGTGTTCGGAAAACATATGTACAAAAAAATCTGTGCAATACGGCGTCGGAACGATGGACCGAAGGCGTTCGCATATTATTAGAACAAGGCGTCAGATTTATATGGTTCTCCACAGAGGATATATTAAAGACACCTCAAATCATAGGGGAAACGCATAGGCTGTAGAGGTTATGTTGCATTTCGGACAATTTCACGCGTTTCATGCTACTAATAGTTTGTGGTTAGTGTTGATCTACAATTTAGTCTAATGAAAGAATCTAAGAAGATATGCAGTTCGTATTATCTACGGCACCTAGCCTTGCATGTGACAAGTACAATTAAATGGCATTAAATAGCAGCTAGTTCAGAAAAGCAAACATTACACGTTGTAAATAACAGTAGGCATATCCTATAGTAAAACATAATCCAACCCAAACCCTTCGATGTTAACAGCGCTAGGGAAAAAGGCACCAAGTTTCGCCACAAAAGCCGTAGAGATAGTGAGATTCGGCTCTCTCCTCATATATATATATATAACATTAACGGTAGATATGCGCGAAGGCAACGCAAATGGATTTCTCTATCAACGCCTCCGCGTTGTGAAGTTAGTTTCCGCGGTGGCCACTCAAACGCTTGTGCTGGGCGCTATACACAGCTATATGCTGGACCTAAGCCTGACGTACTTCGTAGGTACTATGCGGTTGCTTACTGTAGCCGCCAACCGGCAGGTTGCAGGCAGAGTCGATGCCTTCATCATTAAGCCGAGTTCTTGGCCACCGTGGAACGGGGCGTCGATTCTCCTCCTTCCTTCTCTAATTGACTTCCGGCTGTGAGCCAGGCCGGCAACGTGAGCCCCTCCTGAACGGAGCGTTAAAGACGTCATTGCCTCCACCCACCTATACCTAATGTGTGCCTAGCTCGAGGCCCGAACGAAGCCTGTAGCTGGCTACGGAAAGGCAGCAGGCGGAAACAGGGCGACGCTTCAGTTAGTCTGAGTCGGCGGCCACAGGCCTGAGATAGCAGGGTATCATAGGTTGCACTCCTCCCCCCCCCACGCCTGTGGTTGCGTATCGACAGGATCGACCGCCCTGAAGGAGAACAAGAAAAATTGACGGTCAAGCTGATGAGAGAGGAAAAAAGTCCTATCCTCATATGTATACCAGTATAGACTTGCCTAACTGCAGCCTTAGCCACCGCTGTCAACGCACTGTAACAACACGGCCATGGTGACAGCCTAACAAGCCTAACAAGTGCATAGCCTGTCACTGACCAGTTCGTTTTCAGTAGCGGTCCCCCAAAGATCATTCATCATAAGGCGAGAATGATGACGTGTATATATATATATAGAGAGTTAATGCACTATGACGAATCTCTTTCTTTGATGTTGGCTCACATAACAGTGCAAGGGTGGACATCTTGGAGATTACGAAAAGGATGCTACAAGCACCAGCTATCCACATAGCTGATTCTATGTGTGTCATATTAGTGCGAGTAAAAATTGGTTGAAGAAGTAATCTTCAAGTTGGGAAACAGCTTTGCATTGTTTTTACGTGCTCAGATAAAAATAGCCCTCCACGAGTTGCTACTGAATAGCATTTTGGTAAGTATTTTTCTTGTGCTCACAAGGCTAAACCTTTCGTCATATCCTAACGATCTAGACGGTCTGGACTGATATCGGTTACGGTTACTAGTTATTTTTGCGCGCCGTCTAAGTATTGCGAAGTGGAGGCCCTTTTCAGATTCGTCCTCGTTCGTGGTTTCCCGTGATTCTGTCTCGTCTCTCCCTCAGAGTCTCTGAACACTCGCCTGTAGCCGTACCTGTTCACTTCTTTGCTGAGTGTGTAGTGTCGTCATCCGCTGACCACGCCGTCACCGCCTGTTCATCACTAGAGTTAGCTGCTGTCTCATTGAGTAAGACATAAGACGTCTGTAGCAGACCACCCTCGCATCGGGCAAAGGGATTTGATGGGAGGTAATTTCGGCCCCTCTTGTTCTTCTCTGCCAATGTCCTCGTGTTTCTAGAAGCACGACGAGACTCTTTTCCCCTCCATTACTTACCGTTGCTGCACCGATCTATTCTCCATCTCTCTCTCTCTTTGTCTCCTCGTACTCTGAATTTCGTTCGCCGAACTCTACGTTCCCTTTGCGCGTTTCATTTCTGACTACCTGCATACCTGTTGAAGAACGCTGCAGATCCACTTCACCTTCGGGACCTTTATTACATAATTGGCCGGCAAGCAAAACGGATTCCCTTACTGCCACAGGAATTCGCACTCGGAGCCCCTTAGTATAGATGTTAGTGAAACGTAGCGACCGATGATCGCATACGTTCATATAAGATATGCCTGTTCCCTTACTTCTGTTATAGTGAAAAAAAAGTGTTTAAAAAACATCAGCTGAACAAAATAGGCGGACTGAGAACTTTTTATGCTTCGTACACTCGCGTAAGCTCCCAAATGATTTTAATTTTGGAGGCAGATGCGGCTGCTGATATGACAATGACAATACACGACAGTGTTGAAGGACCACGCTTAATTTCGATCTAGATATAGTAATGAACGTCTACATATCTTCAGGTTAGTGATTTGCACTCACTACTAAATATGTGTTTATTAATAATCCTATACTAAAGACTAGACAAAGCCATCGCAAGATACCAACGTGGCGGAAAGATGTTGGAATACACCATTATTACTGATAGAATTCGAATTTCTCCGTGCGCGCGTTCGCTGTGCTTAGTCATTTGGTTGGCAGTGGTTCTAAGCGACAGCAACCAGCTGGTCGCGAACGTGTACTAGATTGTAACACTTCCCGATTCAAAGCTCTGGGGGGGACTATGATACCCAATACCGTACCAACTCGTCCTCTCGACAGAACGTCATGCATCGCCCGGGTGCGGCATACCGTCGTCGAAGCCACAGACAAACATACAGCACGACCCACAAAGACGACTACTTCTACTGCTACCACCACTTCTAATGATCGATCAGGAGAGAACAAAAACGAGCTATTTCACGGGCAGCAGTGTACGTATCAGTGCCTGGAGCGGAGCGGAAGATTGGAAGGATCACAACGGTGGATTCTAACAACGTGCGCGGCCAGCAGCAACGACACCGATGGAATGAAGGCGATAAAGTTTTTCGATAACACCGCCAGCCTCAACATCAGTATGGACTGCTTCTGTGCGGGGCGGGTGCGTTTTTCACCACTTTGGCTGTTGCTACTGCTGCTGCTGCCGCTGCAGCCGCCACCGGCGCGGCTGCTCCGTTTTCGCTGTCACGGTGGAGTCTCATCGTACGCCAGCCTCAACAGTGCCAAGTGTAAGTTGGGACGCGGACGACTGCTCCCTTCTCGCTGGGAGAGAGAAGGCTCATCAGTGTGAGCTTTACGTGTTACGCGCCCGCCACCGCTGGATGAGCGGGATTATAAGTGTACTGTATTGCACGCCCGTCATCAGAACGAAGCCAAGAGGGATGGAAGTCCAAAGCGGTACCGACGCTTTGAGAGAGCCGGGCTGGTTTGAAGATTCTCAAAACACACACATGTCTGTACGCTACGCCTACACTGGCTGGCATAGGCACCCACCCATTGAAAATGACGAAGAAGCGAAGTGCCAAGAGCCGTATTTGAGGTACGACGCATTGCGGCCATACGGAGAATATACAATACGACCGTTGGATGAATGCAGTTGAGCAGAGATCCACGTCCCTTGTTGAGCTATCTAAATAGACCTTAGCACAATATGTATGTAGAGGAAGGTGATTTTAGCCGCTTAACAAGTGACGACAGCCATCAGCACCGTACGGTGGCTATACCCTCTAAAAAACGGTTGTTCCCGTGCGTTGGTCTAATATTATACAAAGTGACGAATCTGCCTGCTGATAAGAATGGAGTAGGATAGAAACTGTTTCGTTGTTGTCTCGGCAGAGACAACACATGTTGTTTGTTGCGTACCGGGTGGTATCCGTTCTTGTCGGCATCGTTGCGATACTCTGCGCCGCACGTTATCGGCTATCCCTGCTTGGTTTACTACGACATATAGTACCAGTAACGTGGCTGCAGACGGCGTCGATGGTGAAAGTGGTCGCCGCTGATAGCGGTGGTGTGCGCTAGCGGTAATTCTAAAAGCGCCAGCTCAAAGTGCCAGCTTTGAACGCCACTTACCTTTCGTAGGCCGAGCGTGAAAGGCGTTCATTCTAGAAGGCAGCAGCAGTGGTCGTAGTAGCATGCAACTAAAGGTGCTTTTAACCCTCCGCCGGTCGTCGTTTCTCTACAGTTTAGTCCTTCTCCTCTTTAACTCGGTCGACCAGTGAGGCTGAATCTCTTCAGCGTTGCTGAAGGCTGCTGCTGCTGCTTCTGCAACGAAGCAACGAACGAACACAACGGAACCACGCAAGCACTCGCCGAGCGACCCCGATTCAGCTCAGTCTGGACCCGCCGCTGCTTCCCAACTCAACACACCCCAACTCTACCGGGTTGCCGTCCGCTCCGACCAAGTGTTCTGCTCAACTTCTCTGTGGCTTGACTGCGTTTGCGTCGGCTAGGGGCTGACGCTGGTTGGTGGTTGCTGCATCGTCGGCCACTGCCACCGTCGTGGATGGAAGGCAGCCGCGAAGGGACAAGGCAAATGACGCCACCGCCGTCATCGTCTAACGGCCTGCTGATTTGGAAGACTGCAGAAAAGCCTTGACAAGAGCTTGCCGCTTGGCGGCTCGACGGCCTGCCGGTCTCGGTCCTCTGAAATTAAACCGCTTCAACCCGCTCAAAGCCCAGAGCGTGTCGGACCCGGGTAGACAGGGCTTGAAAAGGGGGCTGACGGGAAAGCAGAGATAGCCGCCGTGACGCAGGCCTCCACGGCGGCAGCCCGGACAGAGCGGACAATGATCTCTTTCAACCGCGGCCGCCAGGGCCATGCAGCCGGTCAGCACGGGGGCGAACTCAGGGGAAACACGAAACTGGGGCGACGTTAAGCGCGGTGAGGCAGGCCTGGAAAGGGAGGCAGTTGGGGGCCTTTTGAATTAACATTGTATTGAGCGGCCACCTCAGCCCGCTCGGAAGTCGAGACCCACGGATGGCAAGGGGACCGGAACGAGACAGCGGCGCAGCGGAGAATGTTCAGCAACATCCCCAACACCTCCCCCAACAGTTCGGCGTTTGCGCATGTTGGGGGTGGTGCAAATGTGTGAAGACAGGCTGCTCAGGCTACAAACTGAACAACTAAACGAACAGGAGGAGAAGAACGATGGAAACGGGAACCCGACGCGATGGACCTCACGGAGAGGACAGGCCCGCGGCCAGTGGACAAGCGGCGAGCAGACAGACACATCGTGGTAGAGTGTGGTGGCTGCCTTCATGGATGATGCCGTCTAAGAAGAAGGAGGCTTGCCGTGGGGTAAGGAGAGCACGCGGGGGCTTCGAAGAGGTAGATGGGGTCTTTTGCAGCAGTCTCTGCTGGCCTCTGAGTGCACCAGCCGAGAGAGCAGCCGGCAGTCGAGAGATGGCGGGCGGCCCGGAAGGCAGACACGACATAACAATATCATCATCATCGTCATCCATGGCGTCTGGGTCTGTATCTGCGTGTCGATCTCTCTCTGTCTTTCTCTCATATACACACATACTGTGTAGGTCCGAAAAATTAAAATCGTTCGCAGCTTCACGCACAATTTGAGTTTGTCTTGCTCAAAAGTCACCGTCGTCGTCGCGCTGCGATGACGGCGGCTTTGTGCTTCTGGCGCCGCCTCTGTCGCTACTGCCGCTACTGCTCCTAACAGTTGTTGGTTGCTTATTGGTCTAGGCCGTCAAGCCCTAGAAGCATGAAGCCGGCAAGCGGTCTGGCAGCTTCACGGATGTTCGGGGGGTCGGCGGCCGAACGCGCGGACGACAAGTGCACCGGCAAGTGTACCGAAGAGCCCCTCTGATATAGGAACGATAACGACGACGACGACAACGGTGCCAACCAGTGAGAGGGGTTGTCGCCTACACATACGAAGCCGAAAGCGCGAGAAAGAGTGGGTGGCGTCATTGAAAGATGGTCATGACGTCGACAATGCCGTGCCAGCAAGAATTGCTCTGTGCCAATGCTGCCGCTGCTGCTGCTGGTCCCGGTGGATAGAAAGAACAGACTCTTGACGCATTGGTGAAGGCGAAAATGTGAAGCTGCAGCAAGTTGTTAGCCCACTTATCACAACTATATATATATATATATATATATATATATATATTTACAAGGCTCGGCGCCGTTTCCTTGAGTACTTGTGGCCCAGACAATAGCGTTGTTATATAAATATAGCAAGAGGGAGAGAAAGGCGGTCGACTGTTGTCACGTTTGCAGAGGTGGAAACAGCACCAACATTTTACGCTTGCGACAGTCACGTGTCGGATGGTTCCTGCCTCCATTTTGACATAAGACGCTATAACATAAAATTGATTCGGTGATCACAAGGATGTCTGGGATCCGGAAATATAAAGCTGAGCATTCACATTGGGTCTATAATAGATTACAACACCTTCGACGCTGAACAGTATCCTCAAAAATGATTTGCAAGTTGATTGATTGCTGCAAACTGAATGATATGGTGATCAATATTGCAAGCATTACGACTAAAGTGCAAGCATTTGTTTGCAGAGTAGACCTCGTTGTTCAGAGTAAAGTCACATATATATATATATATATATATATATATATATGCTATTAACTACAGATCTTTGAATGTAAGTCTTTAAGACGAGCTGTTTGGTGACACTGCAGCAAAGTGGGTGGGATATAGCAGAGGTTACTGGGTAATGTCAAGCGTTATCGACAATTAGTAGCGTTATCGATTAATTCGAAGACCGGCTGGGTGACGATGAGGTCCGTCCGATAAACGGCCACAGTCCCAGGGCGATGTGAGCACGGACACGCGTGTACTATTATTATAAAGACATCAGGCTGCCTGACGGGATCCGGAGTGGGCTTATCTCGATCGGGACCGACGCGAACATCAAATGAGCATCGACAGATCAGATGAGTGAGTGATCGAGCGAGTAATTATATTAGTCTTATTGGAGGAATAGGGGGAGCGGAGAGTCTTTGATTTGATACAGAACGAGAGTCATATGATGACTCTAAAACGACCCAGGTAGATCAAAGTGTTACATGTGCCCGTTATTTGGCGTGACGAGTAGCTGCTTTCTTAGCGCTGACCTTCGCGTCCTTAAGAAGCGTTGATTGCGTCTATCAAATCTGCAGCTTGGCTTCAATGGACAGCCTAAGTGATCTGCATAGAATGGTCGGTTGTCCACGGTAAACTGAGCTGATTGATAAGCTGAGCTGTATGTGGCTGACATAATGGGTCCGATTCCTGTCACATGTATGAGAAGTGCACTTTGGTGAAACATGACAAAGGTTTGCCTGCAACTTCGTTTTGTCCTCCCACTTTCGAGGGCCCCTTCTTTTTCATGTGAGGCTTGACTCTGTGGGAGCTCAGGTCCGTATGGTGCGGTAGAACGCTTACAGCAAATACCGGACCCTTGCTCACTCCTAAAAGGCTGGATGTGCATAACGGAGGGGCCAACCGTATTGAATCTAGGCATGACTGGAAGCAGGTAATTCCACACAGATAATATGGGACATGACCATGACATCGGATGCACGATGTCGTCTCTCTTGAGCTTCCCCTTCCTAGCTGAGACTCCCGTTCAATGTCTCCAGCTGCTCTAGGTGCTTCAACCAGTTGGCTTCCTTAAGTGTTCGGATGCGTTACTTCCGTCGGCTAGCCTCGGCTTCCATTTCCGCTACCTCCACGCATTAGCGTAAATCAGCACGACCGACCGTTGGTTCTGGGCGGGCCTTCTCGCCCCGAGAGGACTGGTTGACCCATGAGTTGCCGTGTGCCTGCATGCAGGGCAGACGGACTCCTCTGTAGAGCTGATACAGGAAACACAGGAGTTCGGAGAGAAGCGAGAACCCAGGAGTATTGACTTGGTAACCAAATCAAGAAAACTGTTGACGTCGAATATTTTTGCACCTATGCCAATTCGTACGTTCGATTTTCAATATAATCTGGACTAATAAACTAGTAATTTATATCTATATAATACGCCATAGGTGCGCATTATCAACCGCAGCTAAGTTCCAGCGACATTGGTCCGCACTGACATTCATAGCTCTCATTTCACATAACCACCTGGTATAAGATACAGCGAAGACAGGAAAGAAAGACAAGGAATCAAGGCGGATTCGTATACCGCTTCTCAGATCTGCGGCTGGAGTCGTTTTACTTTACGAAAACGCTGCACTTAAACCGAACGGTGAGTGCAATGCATGCGAATCGATACACTGCCGAACCCCTCCAGCTCCCTTCTGCGATCTCGTGCCGTTTTCGAGATAAAAGCCTTGCCGCGCCAGTTTGCGCAGCTGTCCGGGCCCGAAACGGTAGAAGAAGCAACGAAGATATACGCTCCCGATCCGACTGCGGAAAGAGAAAAATCAATTCCGACTGACATTGCGATACGGACATTGTTCAGACGCTTCCGAGAAGCAAAAGGAAACTACAGCATCGGCGGCGGCGGCGGCTGCTGCTGGCGCTACGCACTTTTGTGGCTGGGAAGCGAGCAATGGCGCCGGCGCTCGACTCCGTCGTCTGGCTGCGGAGAGGGCCTCGTGAGACTTTCATTTGGATCGGAGAGTTATCTTACAGCGAACGGCTGGTTTCACATTGCAAATCGTATCCGCACTGTAGAATGAGATGGGGGCTAGCGGGTGAGAGAAAGAGAGAGAGAGAGAGAAAAACAGACAGACAAGAAATCGGTGGACGCTTAATTTGTCGTCAGCAGTAGCGGCAGCGAAAACGGACAGCATTGATTCGAACGTGGAGAAGCACGTATCCACCCGACGACACGACACGATAATAAAGTTCAGTGCATCATTTGATTTCGTGCATACAGCATACAGTTCTGGTTATATAGAAAGCTTAAAAGGAGATGATTGAACTGTACGTTTCATCTATTATGCGGCGCGCACTTTTGATTGCGTTCAGTGCTAAATTATATCATTAAAATATACGCTTTGCAACGCTAATTAGTCGTAGTTGGCTGTTTGTTTGTTTGTTTGTTGTGATTTTTGACACATCTGGGTGTGGGCCCAAAACTTCGCAAGCACTATCCTACAAGTGCTAAAAAAAGAGCATATGACAACATCGAGTGAAAGAAAGAACTACCATGTAAACAGGATGCCCAGTACAGAGACGGACTTGAAGTCACACCTCCACCCTCTCCTCCTTATCCTCTTGTTATTGTTGCTCTGATTCTGGTGTTCGTCTAGTCCAAGTCTTTCAGACGGGTACATCACTTATCAAGAGTAGTATGATGTTATCACCCGTCCACTGCAGCCAGTCCTGCACCAACCAAGCTGCCCCGTCTATCTGAACAATCGATAAAGTGTGCAAGATCCATCCTCCGGCAAGCATCCAACTCGAACTTGAAATGGCAAAACCCTGTGTCTGCTGCCCTCGTGTGCTTCTCCGCCCCCACCCGCGTGTTACCGTTTGGTGGAGTTCATGTCCTCATGGGTGGGTGTCTCTGGGTGCTGGTCGTCGTCGTCTGTTGTCTTGATGTTCACGTGGTGCAATTTAGATAAATGGCGGATCTCCGGAAATGTCCAGGTCTTTTGTTCGCGGGAGAGGACACCGCCGGCAAGGATATTTTTTTGGTGACAAGCGTTGCTGTGCTGTGTGTATATAAAAGTCCTTCCCTTTGCCCGACGTTCGTTGTCTGTTCGCTCGACGGCTCTGACTAGCTGGCCGCTGCCCCCGGATCAGATCTTCAGCCGCTAGACCGCCCGTGCGCACGATACCTAGTGCCGTTCGCCAGCACTGCTGCCACTGCAGCCGTTGCTGCTGCTGCTGCGCGAATCTGCTTTAGGTCCTACACATTTCTCGTGTCCCTTCTCTTTTTTTCGAGTAATGCCTGTCTAGTATCTTCTCCCGGGGCGTTCGGGCTTTTTTCTTCTTACGTCCTCTGCCCGTTTAAAGGAAAAAATAAATCCCCGATTTGCTCGAGTTACCCAAACGCAACGCAAGCATCTCTTCCAGGTCCTCCCCGGGGCCCCGGCTCCATTCGACGCTTACCACTGGCGCTAGCCCGCTACCGCTGGTCAGCTCGTGTGGTTCATCGTCCCCAAGGTAGACCTCCTCTTCGAGGAGCAGAGCTGGCAGCACCGGCTGGTCTTGTGCCTCTTTCTCTCTCAAACCTTCGTCGACTTCGCTTGTCGTACTCTGAGCCCTTAAGGGTAAGCGTCGTAATGGTGTGACGGGCAAGGTGGTGCTGCAATGCCTCGGGATAGATAGATAGAGAGACAACGCAGAGGCACTATGAAACACAAGGCGCACATGAAAGGCAGATGACAGGCAACAAATAGTAGTTCGCAGAATCAGATATCCACAATACGTAGGCACACATACGCTTTG
Organism: Stratiolaelaps scimitus; assembly: GCA_019614645.1. Classification (NCBI taxonomy): domain Eukaryota; kingdom Metazoa; phylum Arthropoda; class Arachnida; order Mesostigmata; family Laelapidae; genus Stratiolaelaps; species Stratiolaelaps scimitus. Next base: position 3,705,085 of record JABWDB010000028.1, read on the forward strand.
CACGAATGACTAATGGTGCGACTGTTCCATGTCGAATATTAGATATATTTGTACCAATCCTCCAAAGCTTGAAGGAAAAGGTCATTTTTCGATTGGCCTAATGTTGAATGGCGCTTCCCTCTGTGGTGTTAATGCGTTTCGTCGAGTCTGCGAAACCTGCCAGTACATTTACAAACCTAAATGCATATCTGTGCGCTGACGAAATTTAGGCACTCCTTTCGCGAGGGGCAGCCGACAAACGCACTAGATTGAGTGCCGCAAGATTCGCGGTATATGCTGCCGAAACTGTGTCGAAGGATATCTAAAGTTTTCGAGGCGCGTAGGCACGTTAAGAATAAGGGGTGTGAGGCTGGTGGAGAACGTCTTTAAACAGATCGTACACGAATCGTTCTGCTGGGCAAGGCCCCTGGTGTCGTTCGGTGTCAGTCAGCTTCCGTCGGTGTTCTGAAGGAGCTGGCGGTGGCTCAATGGACCAACGGCATCGATTTGCAAGTCGCCCACGTTTCACGCTTCAACGACTCCTTCTACTAAAATCGGTGCGGTAGGTTGGCCGTGTGGGTTGACGCCACTGTGGGAGACTGGTATCGCGAACGACGGTGATAACTCAGTGGAGAGCAACCGGTCAAGAGACGTCGCAGTCGTCGGATGAGTGCGTAGCCCTTTCGAGGCTCCTCTAGTATAATGGTGAGCCCACCTAGGGGTGGCACCGTGCACCAACCATACTTAGGCAAATACGATGACACTTTGTAGCCTAATGGCTCAGCTCGTCTGACAACACATCTATATTTCCAAAATCGGGAGATTTACGAAACAAACCATGTATACTCTCAAATGTACCAAAAGTGACAAGTCAAAAAGTTGAAATCGCGTTGTTAGGAAACAATATATGAAACGAAATATGTAAACGTACATCCAAACATACCATTACGCACTCTCACGCAAACCTTGACATGTGGCCTATTCTTACCCCGCGAAAGAACACCGGGCAAATAAATATCTCGGGCGAATAGTTCGGCCGCCGTTGTCCTTTCCCACAGTTAACTCTCGTAACGTCCAGCTACGTGGTGGTGCCCTCTGACCTCCTTGTGGTACTCGCTTCTGCGATCGGCTCCTTTGTACGCGCTCTGTTCGGTCTGCTCCACGTCGCGCTTGATCAACAGGCATGCTGCTGCTACTACCGCCGCCGCCGCCGCCGCCGCCGCCCAACAATCTAAGCTGTTTCATCGCAGGCAGACATAGCAGCACTAGGCATAGGAGGAGAGCGAGAGAGAGAGAGAAGGTCCCTGTGAGTGCGTTCAGTCTAGCGGCCATTCCCTGTATCACACTATGAGCGGGATTGGGGCGAGAGGTGGCCGCTTTGCTTCAGCTGTTCGCTAGTTACTCTCCTTCGGACAGACTTGGGGGCGACTGAATTATTCCCCCTTCCGCCCCAGCGGCGACAAACGCGTCTAGCTGTTACCTCACTGGTCCCTGCAGCAGCTACATCGCTGGCCGAAAGCGACAACATATTGGTGCGTAGCTGACCAGGTACGGCTTGGACGGATAACGGGGAGCGCAGGACGGTCCAGGGATGGATACCAAGGCTTTGCTTTGGACGGCTCTCCTGAGATGTTGGTAGTGTGTGGATGGTAGTGGTGGCACGGTGGATCCCTGTCAATCTCAGAAGGCAGTAGTGGCAGTAGCGAGGGCAGCCCCGCGTGACTGGTGCAGGCCACGCGGCACTCGCTTGACACCGTGTCACATGCGAGCACATGGACCCCCAGACCGGGCACTATTAGTTACTTGGAAGAGGATCTGGCTGCCAGCAAGGTTGAGGAAAGAAAGGGGCCAGACTGTGTGCGAACGAAGGAGAGAAAGATCTCGTTTGCAAGAAGTACTTAGGGTAGACCTAAACCTTGCCCGATATTGCTCTCGAGGCCATCGTCCAATGCTGAGTCCATCCAAGTATCCGTTATCGTCGCGCTGTCGATGTGTCCAGTGTACATCTAGACCTCTATATAACTGCTTTGATCTTCGAAGGGGCCACTCAGTCATCGCTGATGTAACGGTGCATTTACCCCGTAGATTGTAGCTAGCTACTTGTTACCATCTGTCAGACGTTTTCAAAGTGTGCTGGTCCGCTGGTGCTGTTTCTGATGGCCACATAATGCTGCCGCCAATGTGCCCCGAGTGTGTGTGCGTGTCTGTTCTAGTGGCACAGAGCTGTAGGCTTCTCCGGAATCGCGGGTCGGTGGCATTTACTGGTCTCACCGACGTCCAACCGTAGTCGTAGCTACCTACTAAGCTGTGACCGAGCTTGGCCCCGTCGTCGGAGTACCCTGCGGTGGCGGTCCGCTTTCTCGCCTCGCCTTGCAACGTGGGATATTTGCGGTGAGAGGTAAGCGAGGTTGAGTGAGGGGTGAGGCCGAGTGGCTTGCCAGAGGTAGGATACGGGGAAACTACGTACTGTGGGAGCGCTCACAGAGGTAGGCCCACCTCTCGTCTTCCCAAACTTACCTGCCATCGCCACAACGACTACTGCGGTGCGATAGCCACCGACCGTAGGGGCAGTCTCGCTGTCTTGCTATCCTACCATGAAGTGAGTGAGACAGACGGGATCCCCACCTTCGCAAGTCCAAGTAGTGAGCCCTGCTGTAGTGGGGGGGGGGGTCGTGGAGGCGAGCGAGGTAGTTCTTCCTCGTTTTACTTCTCTGCGTTCGTTCGTATATGAATTGGTAATTTTGTCTGGGTTTGTCTGAATTTGTGTAAAACTGTGCGGCATAGATACACGTGGAAGGGAACAAGAAGCTGGTTACAATTCTTCTTTTATTCTGCTTATCTTCTTTCAAATTAGATCACTTTTTGTTGAGCTAACCCTCAGCTCCTCCCCTATTTGACAGGCCTCTGCACTTGACCTTAAGGTGTTACTATGAGGACCTGTTGGGGCCACCTTTGCTTATTTTCTCTACCTTACTCGTACCTGGTAAGAATCCTCGATAAAGACAGATGATAAAGAACTCCAAAGATTCTCCGCGTCTGACAAAATTGCCCCCTGGATAGCCTAGTGGTGAGCGTCTTGGACTGTTAGACGTGTGGATTGGGATCAAATCCCGTCGGACGCGGGGAATGTTTGGAGTTCTTTATCATCTTTCTTTATCTGAGTATTCTTGCCAGGTATGAGTAGAGAAAATAAGCAAAGGTGGCTCCGACAGGCCTCAGGTTAAGTGCCGAGACCTGTCAGATAGGGGAGAAAAAATTAGGCCACTAGCACTCCTAGAAGTATTTGCATAGTAGCAGGAGGGGAGGCCCGTGGTGAATGCCGCATGAGCTTTATTTAGGAAAGCTTGATAGCCCGCTGGTCTCAAACGGCAACTGGACAAGTCAAACCCGAAATCAGAGATACTACTAAGCGATTAAACGCAAGGAACACTCATTTGAAATTTGTGATCATTCGTAGACTTGAAATACAGATGCCACTGACTAGGTATCAAGCTGAAAGCATGACCCTTAGTGCTCTGGGCAGCTTTCTCGCGTATTTCCTATAAGGCGTCCAAAACCGAAGTAACGGATTAGGAATGATGACGCACCAAGTGCCACTTTCGGCACACTGCTGTAGATGAAAAACTGTGTTGTTCTTGGAAGCAGTTTTCAACGCTATTCTCGTAAAACTGTCTTTCATCGTCACCGTGGTATATTGCTATATTTTTGCTCAGCCATCCATTGCTGTCCACGAAGGGGACAAAACCTTGTTTGCACCTTAGTGTCTTATTTTGACATGATCCAAGCTGATTTTAGAAGATTTGTTACAAGATTTGAGCTGAAACTTGTATGCAGATGCCATCTGTTGGTCGCAAGTACTATTGTCCTGTGAGTTCAACAGTCACCACCGAACCGTTAAATGTTCGCTGTGCATCAGCCCGAAAAGTTTATTTATTTTTACCGACAACAACAATAACATAGACAACAAAGGCAGAATCACTTTGTTATTTGATATTGAGCTAATAATATAACGGACCATTGGGGAAATAGATCCAGGTGAGGAACAAGGTCATTATCATCAACACCATGATAGATGTCAGCAACACCAGACAAAAGGCAACAGCCGCCTCAGGCCCCTCCGACGACGCAGAAGCTGGGGGTCGTTTCAACGCTGTAGTCAGTTCGTCTGCCTTGTGCCTGTTCATGGCCAGACTTATATATGGAGACCCCTAGCGTCTAGCGAAATATCTGAGCAAAGGACGAGGATGGGGCACAGGTTTGCCAAAGATCCAACACGATCTCGACAAGCATTTTTAGCTGCACTGTAGCCGGCGACGTTTTTGTGAGGATCAGCCGCTGGGTTAGCTGGCAACGAGGAGCAGGTTCCTATCTGAAGCGGGACACAATACAACTAGCAGTGACTAAGCAAAGCGACGGCTGCCTCCTCACACGTCGAGGGAGCGAAGACACTTAATGGAGGTAGAGTTGGTTGGCTTGACATGCAAGCATCGTCTATGGCGCTGCGGTGGAATACGCACTACTTGTGCGTTTAGGCAGTGTGTGCAGTTGGCATAACTACAACGAAATCATTAGTAATTTCTTTGTATTGCCAATACTGTAAATAATGTTGTACAAAAGAAATTCAGCTTTCTTTCAGATTTAAGCACCAATATCAGACGCGTAAAGCGACACTACCGTTCTTGATAATCGTTGTTCTTATCAGGCATAAAATATAGGACATACAGTTATTATTACTCTAGCACACGTTGCGACAATGGACCGAGCAGATGGTGGTCGCTGCGTTATTTCCTAGTTACTTTATGTTCTAAAATAAGGAAGCGTTGTGAACTATTCACTCTTCCTTGTCTCCTGTGTGTTGTTGTTTTCATTGTGTTTCTGGATTGTCACTTGTTGACGCCCAAGCGATGTGTCTTCGGGTGTTACTTTAGTTACGGGTGTACTCCTTCAAGAAGTCCCCGCCCGTGCGTATGTATTCCTGCTGTCGTCTGCACGCACCTCTCGATCTCGGCTGGCCGCTGCCCCTCTTGTGTCGCCGCCCGCAGTGGCAGCACAGTGATGCAGAGCCAACAGTTACTGCAACTACGACTACCACTACTACCACTGCTGCTTCTTCTTCTTCTTCTCCTGCTAAGCTGTTTGCTCTCATTCTCTTGTACATCCCAGTTGCCAGCCAGAACATCCACTGCGGCAAATTCAATAAAGTCCCGCTGTGCTACTTGGGATAGGGGACGAGTTGTTCTGTGCGGCGAAGCCAAGACTTAGAAGGAGACGCCAAGCCACATCACGCCACACCACAACAGGCAGACAAGGGAATCCACTTCCGCCTGGGCCACGTAGTCGAGCGGTCTGGTCACCGTGTTTTCTTACACATGGGCCTGGAGCCGTGGAACTAACGTCCCGGAGGAGGCTTTCCACAACCAACACGAGAGAGCGAGAGATCGCCGTTGTCGCTACCGCCACCGCCGCCGTCGCCGCCGTTGTCTTTCTGCTCGTCGTAGAGAGGGCATTGCGTCGTTGTGCGAGCAAGAACCGTAGTGCTGTGTGGGTTGGAAGGGGACGTTGGTTAGGGGAATGAATGTCGGGATAGTCGTGTCCTAAGGAACTTCTCTTGTTGGGGAACGGAACTGTCAGCTGGCGTAGTGGGGACCTCCGCGTCGTGGCTGGCTCCCGGGGTGGAGCAAGAGCGAGAAGAGGATGGAACGAACTGACTCCTGGATAGAATAGGAGTGGGCCTCGAAGCAACGAGTGGTCGCGGCTACGCGGGCCGTGCTGCTGCTGCTGGTGGCGGTGGTGAGGATGGTGGCGGCTCGGTGAATCGCAGCAGAGACAGTAGAAGTACGGGGCGGCAAGAACAGACAGACAGAGAGCGGGACGGAAAGAGAGAGAAAGAGAGCGAGAGAGAGAGAGAACTAGGGTTCGAGCGGCCCTTCTCAAGAAAGGCGGCAAGTGCACGAGACATTGAACGGATATTGATTGCGACACAGAGCCTCGCGGCGGTGCACAAGCGTAGTGACTCTGCAGAAGCTGAAAGGGAGAAACTACCCCACAGCCGTGGCCCTACCTCGGCGAAACTGCTGCTGCTACTACTCCTTCTGCTGAAGATACAGGGCCAGCATGGCTATCGTGCTCTGCACGTAATGGCCTACGCTTCCGAAATCCGATCGGTCTGTGAAGTTCAATCGCTTGTGCAACACATCGAAACTTTTGCTGTGGCTTTGCTAAGTAATTATAATCTCTGGAGGATGTCTACTTATTTCTTTGTATAGCAGGGTATACGGATACAACGGAAAATATAGCAGGTGGACGAAAATGTCAATTACTGGTGGCTGGGGCGCGATTCCGCACTGATGGGGTCTCAAGTTTGATCATCACAGATATCGGCCCTCAAATACTAGAAACTTATAGAAAGCGAAAGGTGGGGTTACAAGTTTCTTCTCAGCCCTCTTATATGGCAGAACTGAAAGAAAAAATTAATGAATCTGTACTTTTTTAAACATCTGAAACATGCACGTCATACTACCAGCGATTTCGTGCGCACTAATTCTCAACACGTCATTTTAACCAAATGGGGTGTAGTGTCTCTCGTCGAGGGGTGCCCAAATTCTGGTTTAGTGTACACTTGAAGCATATGACTGATGCTAGCTCACTTCGTGGCTGATGACGGCGGTTGCGCTTTGAGATCTTTTGCATCTGGTGCCTTAACGAATCATGATGGTAAAATAAATGGACGGGTGATGACACTGCGCAGTTGGGAGTGGTAGTGGCGGCAGCAGGAGCTTGGCGTGCCGGATGCAGAGTCACTGTCTGTGTCCAGCGGGCGCTGCTGTTTAATCTCAGCTGCACCAGGGTCAGTTTCATTGCTTCCATCCTTTGCCGTTCCCCTTTCATCCTCCAGCGCGCCCTGCTCGCCAGCAACCCATAAGAAAGGTTGGATTAGCTGGCGGTGCCAACCTTTGAAAAGGAGACTTCCGTTTCTCAATGTGCCGGCTGCATCAACAGTGTCAAAGCCGCACAGATTCGAATCCGACATAGAGCGAGATATATACATACATACCCGCAGGCACAGCCGTAGTTCCGGCCCTCGTTTAAAAACAGCATACTTAATTCAAAGAGTAGATGGGCTGTAACTCTAGCTCTAATACATACAGATGGTAGCACCGTTCTCATGAATTGTTACTGACTTTGTTTATAGAGCTCACTGTAAATGAATCGATATCCGCACGTACAAGCTATTTAAAACGATCACTCCTCCCTGAATTAGGACAGCGGTATATCCTGTCAACATAGTAGTTCTGTTTTATTTACCATATATCACTAGAAATATATACGGGTAGAAGTCGATTAGGTGTGTATACGACGCTCTTGCTGTGGACCTCACAATCTTAAGCCAAATTGTATTAGGCAGAATTTCTAGTCAGAACGCATTTATTGAACTTCTTCTTTTTTTCTGGACTATCCTTATACAGATCTTGTCGAACCATCGTAACAAATAACTATCGTACTTGAAAAACGAGACCAACATTACACAAATATATATATATATATATACATATATATACACGGTACCCCAATCACAGCAGCTAAGGGCTAAGGGGTAAAAAGCCAAGGAAAACGACGGTGGATAGAGGTGAACAGAGGGGCATATGAGCGGACGTTGCCTGCCGCCCCCGAGTTGTTTCTTTTCCTATAGCAGGCTTGGTTGTTCAGCTGTTGGTACCGCCTGCTGCCGCTGCTACTGCTGTTTGTCGCTTGAGCCAAGAAATCTTTATTTATTGCGGTGATGGAAGAGCGGTGGGACCATCAGAGCGTTGGGTGCTTGGAGACAGGCTTGAGCCGAAGCAGGCCCAAGCCTTCTTCGTGGCCAGGGCCTGCTGCTGGACCTGGGCTGGCCTGCGCTAAGCTGGGATCTTACCCTGTGACGGGGTAAAGGGAGTGGTCGGTCGACAGTGTCAATAGAGCGACGAGGCGAGCCAGCGGTGGGCTATAGAAAGGGGCCAGACGATGGGTCTATAGGAGGGGGCAGCTGGTGGGTGAACAGACAAGCTGGCGGTACGAGCCGGCCACGAAGACAGATGGGGCAAAGTTGAACTTTGCGAAATCTGATTACCTAGCTCTGTCGCCACAGAGAGGCGACCACTACTACCGTCACCGCTACTGCCAGCAGCGGCAGCGACGAGACGAGACGATCACCCCAGTGGCCCCAGTTCACGGCGTCGTCGTGCTCCTGGTGGTGGTGGTGGCTCTGGCCGCCTGGTGAAAACCTCGAAATTTCATTGCCGCCGGGTCAGCAGACATGGTTACAACTTTTTCCTGCGTCTGTGCGTATCATGGGGGGGACGACAACTCATTGCTTGCGTCACAGGAATTCGCCTCGATCGGAGATTGAAAGCGCTCAAGTGGAAGGAAGAAAGCGCGTCATAGGTTTAAACTGCGCATTGTTGAAGCACGATGCAAGCGAAGGACAAGGCTGGCTAGACCGGAAAGGGCGGAATGGCGTCGCGAAGCTGAGATTTTCTCTCTTTCTCTCTCCCTTTGTTGGTCACTGTTGCTCGTTGTCTCTATTTCGAATGAATGCTGCCGAAAAGGATATAAACAATAATATCATATTCTCGGAGTGTTGCTCTCAGCCCTTCGATTGTATTTTTGCTCAAACTTTTGCGACACCCCGAGAGCCGCACGACGATGGAATGGAGTGAGATAAAACTACGCGTCTAATCTTTCCAAGATTTCTGTCGTCTAGCACAAGACCATAGCACATAATACAAGAGCAAAGGGGACCTTGGACAGCGAAAGGTCCCCTAAAGGAGTTACGCGACCGGTCGAGTTTCTTTGGCAGAAGGAGCAGCGGCAGCAGCAGTAAGTCACCTGCGGAAACAAGCACAGGAAGTGGTTAAGGCGCTGGGCGCTGTTGTTGCCAAGTCACTGCTGCGGTACGAAGACACAGTGGACAACGCCATTTCCTCCAACGTAGCTGGTTGGCTGGCGTTCACAGGAATTAGAGAGAACTTCTTACTAAGTCTGATGGGCGATAGCAACGAATGTCCGTTTGCTGCAGGTTAACACACTGGTCGCAACCTCACCTGGTCCTTTGTGGAAAAATAAGCGAAATAAATACATGTATATACATAGGTTATATTATCTTGCACTCGGCGGGGCTTGCGCTCCCTATAACGTTGACTTCTAAAAGTGGCATTTTGAACAGTTTCCAAATGAACCCGAAAAACGTGGCTTTCTCGATATTATATTGTAGAATGCTGCATCACTCACGTTTTTAATGGGGGTTGTGTCGGAAAAATGTTTCACATATTCGAAATGTAGAGGTTGAACTTTAGAGCCATAGGCGGATTGCATACATTGTAAGTTCGACTTTGAGACACTTCTTTGATAAATAAATTTTACCATCACGAGGTCAGGCAAGCTTCGTTCGACTAAATAGCAACGTGTCGCGTGTAATTCCATGTTCCCTCCTCTCGGAATCTTCGCCCACTTTTTTTAACGATCAGCGCTGAGAGCGCGCTACTATGCCTATATGAATGCCCGCCAATCGACGGCTGTCTGGTGCACTACTTCAGTGCGTATTTTGTGATCACGGCCATCTCGGGGTATTAACATGATCTTTCGTCGCTTCCTGTTGTCGAGACGTATAGGATACGGTTGCACAGACTCTGCTATCATCCACTACTAGACAAGACGGACCTTGAGAAACTGCTGGAGTGATGATCTCCTGCCGGAGATATGACATGAAATATGGCCATTCTCTCATCGATGATGGCAACCAAGGATCAGAAAGTTGGAGAAAGCTAGAGATGGGCTACTTGCTCAGCTTGCCTCAATAAGGGACTTCTATGCCACTCCTTTTCCCATAAGCGCGGTCAAAGCGAGCGAAAGGTCTTATCTGCCCTTTATCTCGATAGGCGAAACATCTTTTCACTACGCAGGGCTGGAGGCAAGACATGCTTAAATATGACTTTATGTCAGACGACAGGCGTCGAGCTCTCTCTCTTGACATGAAAGCGTCCTCGCCAGCACGAGCTCCATACTAGTAGCTCCTGCTCACCCCTGTAAGCGATATCCCTAGGCTCCGGGGCCATGAATGTTGATATGCTCGGGCAATACATGGGATACTTGGAAAAGTTGGCGCTTGCTCGTCCGTTAAAGCGTTACACGATCGATCTGACGATGTGCTTTAGGGCTATTAAAATCGCAGCTTAAGCTAGAGTGACTTTGTTGAACTCGACGACAATTCGACGACCATGAGAATGTGCAATAATTTCTTGCGCGTGACAACGGCGAATAACATAATTTAGTTCGCATTTTTGTTTTATAAAAGGAATAACATACTGTATTTTTTCATACGCCTGTGTGTTGCTTTTTTTTTGCAAGGACAATTACTAATTAAGAAACGTACCTTTCAGGTGAGTGCGTCCTTCCATGGATCAAGCCATCCAAGGTGCTACCTGCCATTTGTACGACGCTCGCATTGTTGGTGTCGGTGACGTATATTTAGTGTGCAAAAAAATCTCTGTCGAAAGCTCAATCGCAATGAAGATACGATTGATAGTGTTAGTTTGGTCATCGAGTTCTCTGGCGAATCGTCAAACGGCGTGCTGCTAAGGAATAAAAATAATCAGGGTGTGCTGCTTCCACCCAGATAACCTATGCATATAGTCCTCCAAGTGGTCTCAAGCGATGTGTTGTTTGATGATTGAATGTCCATCGTCAAGATTGGGGTCCATCCAAAGACCCTCGCGGTCGCATTTCATTGCTCAGCGATGCCCGTTATAGCCGACATTATCGTGAACAGAAGCATGCACCCAAGCAGCTTTTTGTGACTCAACACCTGCAGCCTCAGCCCCGCAGACGTCCGCGCTTCGGACACCAGTTTTATTGTCTTTCTTTCTCTCACCATTCCTTCTGATACCTCACTTAGCCACGGCCACTGCCGCTTTTGATACCGTAAAGCATCAAAAATAGAATACACGGGGACGGGGATGCTAAACGCTTTCCTCATTGCTCGTGCTGCCGCGATATCAGCGACCGTGAGCACATAGCGAGGCCCATTCAGCCCACGTTTTCGGAGTGAGTCTGGCATATAGTAGAGGACAAGCGGGCGCAGGCCTAAGGGGAGCAGGGACAGTCGGGCAAGGGAAAGCACACAGGACTCGGGATGCTAGGGTCGGATGGGGACGGTGGGGAGGCATTGTAAAGTTTCAGACGAACCAACTGAGGCAGCGCTGCGCCGGGGTCGCGCCGGCCGAGAAACTCGAGGCCGGCCCCCGCACGCTCGCTCGCTCGCTTGCTCAGCCAAATCCGCGCAGGGTCTTACCGCCATAATGGCCGGCTGCACGAATCAGAGCCCGCCGGCTCCTGGCGGAAAAGTCATCAGATGACGCGGTCAGCCCAGAGAGCTGTGATGTTCCCCAACTCGTCTTGCGTTATTTAGTATAAAGCATCGCAGCATCTGACCAGTTATTTAGCGACATTATGATCGTGATAATTGCTAGCAATTTGCCAGCCTGCCGGCCGACTGCAGGCGGCTGCAACCATCGCATTGCCGCTGTTTGCTTCAAGCGAGATGTAAACAGGCAATGCAACAGACGAAAACAATGGACGAGCAACGCTGCCGTCGCACCGGGGCTGCATTCGCTCTAGGCTGCTTTATGAATTGCTTTATAGCTCGTCCATATACATTCAGGTACATTTCGTCATCGTCGTTGGAGATCGGTGGCAGATCGCAATTTGACGTTTGAATGAGAGACATTAGATGCAGGGCAGGCAGCGGGAATGAATCGCGTCGTTGCAAGGGTGCTATGTAGCATACATGTTGAAATAGGACAAGAAATATTACATCGTAAAAGTTGAGGGTTGTTAAATAGATTGCTTTAAATAATTGCTGCATTATGGACGTATGCCGTACTTGGCGTTGTATGTACTAACACGTAGATATGGCTAGTGAGCTTTGGCAGCAGGTAAGGTTTATCCGAAAGCAGATTTTTAATTATCTAAAATGGTTTAACAATCTCTGTCGTGTCCTAACACAACATATACAGTTTTTTTTTTGTTTCGAATCACCTTCATGCGACATTATATATATGTATATTTAATGTTGGTTAGTCGTCGAAGAAAACAGGAATTGCTTGATTTAGCGTTTGATTGTTGTGTCAAATAAAGTGTGCTGTATTGGATATATACTGCTACTTTAGAATAGATGGATAATTCACTATAAAGGGAGGACTGTCGGAATAGCAATGCCCCTACTAAGAGGATTAGTCTAATCCAGACAATGATCTAGAATAGTTGACCGATACAGTTGCTTTAACAATATGAGGAGTCTTCTTGCAATCACGCTGTAATGTGGTGATAGTATTGTTCTTCTTTTCCAAAAAGTGCTGCAGTCGTAGAGAACCTGCTGGTGCGACGAACTGCCCGTGATCCCAATTATTATTCGTTGTTATTTATTCACATCCGGAAACTATTTTGCCCTTTATCGCCGCTCGACCCTGGTTTATTGTTGACCACAGATCGAACATCGAATTTCGGCACATTGAGGATTGACGACATCTGTCGAATACGGAATCGAATGCTCATCTTGACTCAGTCGCATATAGCTGGTGGTATAGCCATCCAGTGATCCGTTAATTCCCTGAACGGACGCGTCATTGACTTAAAGTGGGAACCAATGTAGACGGCCGGAAATGTTCGTCGTTTGCAATTATTTCAGCGTCATCATTTTAGAAGTGTTCGTGTGTGTTTGTGTGTGTGTGTGTGTGTGCCTGTGTACGTCGAAATACGTAACGTATTTACGTTTTATAGATAAGTGCCACTTTGACCCTGACTATTTGCGCCCGCTCTATTGGGAGAGTCACATAGAGCTCGGGACGACGTACGTAGTTACGTACGTAAATATATTGTATATACAGTGACGACAACGGCGAGTGGCCGGCATTGCTGCCGCTACCTGCAGCTACTAGTGCTATCTACCGAAGAAAGCAATTCAGTTAGATAGCGCCCGAGGCAGCAGGAATGGTAAGGTATAGCTCGTATAGAAAATGCCCGTCGTAACGGATCTGGCTAAGGTATGAAGGGACTTAGGGATCCATTACGAATGGCGAGGTCCCAGCAGCGTAAGATCTCCCTTTCCTCTGAAGAACCGGCCGGCTGTGCCGGTCCCCGACGGCTGGATACGACGAGAAGCCAGGCAGCCTCAGCCGCCTGCTACCTCGCTCGAGCTCTGCAGAAGGCCATGGCGGCTGGAGGAAAGATAGGGAGGCGATAGGAGAAGGAGGATGCCTCGGAGCGCCGGAGCAGGCAGGCACAGGGGCAAGCCGGTCGGCAGGTCGGTCGACGCTACGGCCTGGGGTAACCCATAATGACCGGGATTTAGGTCGCAGAGCTGCTGCTTGCTTCTGCTGGTGTGTGTCAGCGGCCGTGTGCAAGGCCGAAAGGACCTGCCTCGGCCTGCAACCGGCTTTCCTGCTGAGCGAATGCGGCGATGATTCAACAGGAGAGCAATAAGAGGCGGAGTCGGCAGGTGGTGTTCCATGTTCGGCCGGGAACAAGCACCAGTCGGGAACAGTTATCGTTGACAACTGTTGCTTTACTCAAATATATACACATATACACATACGTACACGCTCGAACGGAACACAGATATCCGCTTGTTGACAGTCGAGTTCGATTCGAATCGTTTAGCGGCGAGCCATGGTTCGATGGCCTCCTGCTGTGAATCGACAGACCACTGCAACAACAACGCTGATTCGATACGGCCATGCAGAAGTAGGAGCGTACATTGGAATACATCGATGGGGACTGAACTAACATGAACTGAGTCAACTAGGAGTCGAATCATTTCCTGCTGTGTTGCTTGGCGACCAGTTAAAGTGACCCGGAGATACCACTTATAGCGTTCTTTTTGTCACTATTGTACAGCAAAAACGTTTGGAACAATGGGAACTCTTTGGTTAAGATGTGATTAATGTGCATTGTATCTTTTCTTACTGAACCCATTGCCGTTTGGCATAAGCAGTAGTTTTGTCATCGTACCATAGAGTATCATATGTCTTGGAAGTTGTCCAGCTTGTTTCCGACGGCAGCACACCCAGTGGTTAATTCCTCATTTCAGCTAACCATTCGCCACCTACCTCTGAAGTCTCGTAGAAGACTCTGCACCACTTTAGTGTGGTTCAGTGTGCCTCTCATTTCAGTGGACGGACCAACCTCTCTGACCCACTTCTCCAAACCGAAGGTTGTGCTTGGACCGTATTGTTCGCGCACGATTCGCATCAGTCGTGACGTCGTCATTCCTTTAATACTTGGGAGGCGGGAGCCGAGGAACCGGCTCGGTATGGGTAACAGCATAGGTCAGCCGTCGGTCTGGATCATATTAGACTAAATCAGGATTTCTCGTCTTTCTGGCATTCTCTGTTCAGCACAACCGCTGCTGCCGTCGCTAGACGTGGACATCGCTGCCGGTTAAAGAAACGAGTGAGCTTGGTTGAAATTCACCCGAACGAAACCAGTGTTGTCGGAAGAAAGCTGGGAGTCTTTCTAAGTCCTTCTAGGAGATATCTGGTTTTCGATCGTAGAAATTCAGACGGTCATCGTAGTACGAAGCAAATGTCGAAACGAAAACAGATAGCGCAGCGTAGTCGATGAATTTACTGGTCGTAGAATTAGATCGGTTCAGATTTGTCGGCCAAACTGGTAATCTGACGCTTCTGATGGCATTGTGTTTCTTGCCATATTGACCCCAATTATCAAGACATTTACTTCGATAATGCTCATATACGAAAAATGAACCAAAAATATATTTGTGTATGAGCAATCCACAATCCATCGTAGGACCCAATGTATTAGCCCATAATATGATAGTATTACAACCTAAGCTACATAGTAGCTGCTTTCCATATTTATTATCTCATGGTGTCTGTCTGTATTGTCGTTCTACAAGTAGAGGCTACAAGGATGAAGCCAACTCGTATACCACAGTGACAACGTCTAACGATAAAACTGAATCGAGGTCGGAAATAAATTGAATCAACCCGCAGTTCGCTTCGAGAAATCGGACACAACCTCGTCTCGTTCTTTGTTGAAAGGTTTGCCGTTTTAGAAAAGGCTTCCGCGTTAGCGAGTTGTCGTCTGGTCTCTAGTCCCTGGCTGATCCCTGGTCGTCTGGGCATTTTTGTTGCACTAGCCTCCGCGACGACGTACTCCGTTGCCACCACCGCCATCCTCTCGGCATCTCCCGTTTCCCGCTTGCACTCGCTTCCTGCCATTGCCGGGACATAGGCAGGCCGATATGAGTGAATGCAACAGGGGAGAGTTTTTACTGTCGGCTGTTGGCGGCGTCCTCGTCTCGTCTGGGCCAGGTCCTCCAATGGTCTGGGTGGGGGCGTACCCCACAACCAGCGGCGAACGCACAGCCCAAGCCTGGTGGTCTGCCCGACTGCCCAGCTCGATTAGGACGCGTCCATGCTATATGTATCGTGCTAAACCAAAGCACACTGATTTCCCGTTCAAATATTTAGCTGGACCGTTTGTTGGCGATGAATGGCTGAGTACCTGCTAGAACCTATTGCGATGTGGAAAACATCGCAATCCCTATATATACTATATATATATATATACATACATACATAAGTTTGTTGAGCTCGCTGCCTGTATTTTAGTGACAGATTCTTCATACGCTTCGGGTTTACGTTAGCGGCGTGACCCTTTAACCCCGAGGACGGCTCTACTAATCACGGGTGTCGTTTGGTCCCCACTGTGTACAACTATGCAATTACTGTGCCGAAAAAATATTTCTCCGAATCACAGCTGTCCAATTCCTAGGTTTCGCAGGTTTCAGCCGATTCCTCGGTCGCGCAAATTATCGCACTCTCCTTTATGCAAATTTAAATGAAATTTTCTATTTTATCTTCTACTTCTGTACGATTCTATACCTATACGGGATGCTAATGCAAGCTTCTTTCGTCTGGGTGGATGACTCTCCGGGTCAGTATAAAAAATGACTACTCTCAGGTTATGTGCCTGCCCATCGGCTAGTCAAACGGTTCACACGATATTTCTCTTCGACCGGCCACCTATTTCCACTATTCGTAATCGCTGTCATTGATCTATAGAGAGAGGTTATTCGATTCGAAATGCGATGACCAATTGCATTGCCAACACAACCGTAGAGACACGTACATACTGCCTCTCTCTATATCTCTCTGTCGATCTATCTATCCGTCCATCGTTGCTTCCATCGTCTTCGAAAGGAGAGACGAGGGGCCATGAGGAAAGTTTTGTTCATTACGAAGTGCCGCAGCTGTAGGATTCAGCCACTGGGTGGGAAAGCTATGTTAGGTCATACCGTAGCGAAACGAACCCCTGAACGAGTTCGCATCAGCGACGTAGTACTACCTAGTAGATACTTCTTAAAGGGTCGCAAGCGATAGATTTCCCGATTGCCGTGCGTCTAGAGCTCTTCTGCTGCGACGCTTCCGTCCGTTCGCTCTCTAATGTGATCTATATTTAACGCGCAGCAGCCCCTCACCTTCCCCGGCCTTTGGTCCATCCGGCTTTTTCTTCGTCGTTCTCCCTCTAATAATATTAACTTTACTTCTCCCCTGTCTCCCGCTGCGCCTTTGCCCCACCCTTCAATCCACGTTCCCTCTCGACATGTCCTTGCTCTAGTCGACGAGTCTCTCTCGTTCCTGTCCACAGAAGTGTCCCAGACTCCTGACCGCGTCCCCTGAGGGAAATCCCGAACCTCCTCGAACGTCGATGCTCTTCCAACCGCCTTCCGCTATCTCAGCACTCCTTCAGTATGAACTCTCGTTGCTTGCCCACGCAAGTACGTCCCTGTACTTCAGTTTACATTGTGTAGCTATCGACTGGACGTTGTTTTTTCTTGTAATGTAAATACGGGGAATATTTTAGCGCGGCCCGGACATGTATACCCTTTGAAACTCTGTGAATCTCGATGTTGTGTACTCAAATGTGATCTACGATACAACACAAAACTATCGTTCATTAGCGGAACTGCGATGTTTTTGATAACGGATAAGTCCTCGAAAAAATAGGAATATAGAAAGTGTGATATATTCACAATGCTCGTCATATACTTCACTATAATTCTTGAATTCTTGACATGCCACTAGGAAACTCGTGAGGAAGGGGGCTCCAGATTGACGGTACGTGAGAGAATGTCAACTAGATTGGTTGGTTGCTAAGGGTTGCTATCTCAAACATGGTGGTGCGACGGTTGAAGCTGCTAAGGCCGGGGGTGAGCGGGAAAAAGACCGATAGAACTACACCTTTTGCTATTTAATTTTGAAAGCACAAAGCGCGACATGAATATTATACATTTGGTCAATGGAGACCAGTTCGTTCGAGGGAAAGAGATCATACGCAGAAACTTTGCATCAACACTATCAGTTGTTTTTAAACCAACGCGGATGACTACATTTTACGATCACCATGATACATGGCTTGAGCAATACTAGTGCTTTAGGAAAGTGCTGGTAACCAGTACAACAACGCAGAAAGGGTATTGAAATGTGGCAATATATATATATATAAGGTTTTTCTATGATAGAACGATATATATATATATATATATATATCGCTCCATCATAGAAATACCTTTAATTATTCCCACAAGGTACATCAAACAAATCGGTGGAGAATGGATGCAGATGCGGCAAAATGTTCGAGCGAGTCGCTCTGCAAACAACACGATGATAGCAGAGCCGCACGTGGCGCTATTGTCCAATTGGGTTACGCATTGTATTCTGTTGCGGCGAGGGGACATCTAAGCCAACAAGCGTAAGCACGAAGCGGACACAACCTTCAAGAAAAGCGACGCGTGCTTGAGTTCTCAGGGAGACACGGGGTAACGGACGACAACAGACGAAACAAACCGAAGCGAGATAGGGCCTCGCTGTCGTTGTAGCAGTGGGACCGGTTGTGTGGAGGGGATGTGGTAGTTGCGAGCAAACCTCGCTAAAAATTTACGAATAGATAGATTAAAGTACAATTTTTCTTCATAATAGCGTTCGGTGGCGACGTACGAGACAACTCGTGTCACTGCGTCGTCTAGAGCTGCCGCTGCTGCGGCTGCTGTGGTGACGGCACCGCGTCACTGTCAGCCCCTCATGTAACCCCCCGAGTCGCCGTGGACCCACTTCGCTCATTGTGCTCGAGGGGGTTGGACGAGATGGCGGGATAGACCCTTGCCGCAGGAGCTCGTGGCCGCGGATGATCATTTGTCTCTGTGAGTCTTGTACGCGGTGGTGGACCTGGTCTCGCTAACGGCGCTACGCTGTTCTAGCGATGTTCAGCAGCACGACTACACGCTCCTCCTTGCCGGTAGATAGTCTCGCGAGTGTCATTCTGTCCTGCGCTTGCGACAACTGTTCAACCAGGTCGTGCTGGCCTGTCCCCCTACTCGAACCGTGCCCGACCGCCACGACTACCTTCTACCTGCTCCTGAATCGCCGCTACCGTGTTATCCAGCGACAATCTGCCCCCTCCTCAGTGAGCTCGGTGGCCACTGTGTCGCCGGCAAGTCGTCGGACAGACGTCTCAGAATAGCTGAGCGAGTTCCTTCCTACCTGCACAGCACATTAACTAACCATTACTTATAGAGTGAAATGGAGGCAAATGAGAGAGCGAGATGTAAAAGCATATGATGACATCCGAGTGACCCGTCCTAAGATTTCCTCTCGCTTCCTCGCGTTCTCTACGGGGAGTCGGTCGCTTTCAAAGGGAGTCTCGCGAGACGACTGCGAGTTGAACTTCGAAGATTGAGCTTCGCAGGGCCGCGGGACATTTGCGGGAAAACGAGCGAGATTGTGCAATAGAACGATAGTAAGTGAGGGAAGGATGGAGGCAAAGCGCATCTAGGCACATGGCCGCCTGAATAGGACCCTTGCCGGACTCATGAATTACTTCCTGTTGTGCTGCCTCTGTAAAGGAGCATGCTGGCTTTCCTTGGTCTGACTTGTCGGGTTGACCGTCTTGTACAGTCGCTCCCTCTCTCTCTCTCTCCGTCGAGATGGACCATCCTCCTGCTGCTGCAGCTAGTCCTGCTGAACGAGTTCGTCCATCTTGTCTCGTTGCTTCTGTGTGCCGATTCGCGCGGAGCAAGACCGTCTCACGCACCGTCGAGGCGAAGCGTGTTGCGTTCAGTTCACGCCCGTTGCTTCTCAATATAACGAACATCGGGCTCTCCGTGTGGCCCCTATTCTTGCTCAATTCTCTCCTCGTTCGTACCATCCATGTCATACTAGATGTGCTCTGGAGGAAACACTGGAGGAAAGGGCAGAGATGGGGTCATGAAAAGGCGTTTGGTGCATCAAACCCCGCAACTGAGACTCTACGTGCGTTCAGAGGGAATGAACGGACGCCAGCGTGCGCTCGCGTTCCTTGAGAGGAAAGACTAGACAGGCGACGTGCAGCAGTAGTAGTAGTAAGGCAATGAGCGAGCTTACGAATACTCTGAACGGTACTATACATGCAAATGCAGCATAGAAGAGTGATGACGGGAACGCGCTGGTGGACACGCGCTTGCGCTGGCTATGCGCTTATCGTGGACCAAGGGCGTCGTGCACGGGTGCCTGCATCCATAGACTGTTGTATAAGAGAGAAAACGGACATTCGGCCAATAGTGTGGATGCATCACAGACCTTTGCCTAATCAATTTCACCGCAGCATTTCTTTGTTTAGCGCATTTCGATAGCTGATTGTCATCGCGGTGGGTTGGGCGGCTAAGTCTCTGGGCCTAAATAGCAGCAGGTTCGTGTCCCGCGGCGTAATATACAGACAACTTCAGCTTAGTAAAACACTGCAGTCCCGTTAATAAACCAAATCTTTATATTGTATTGATTAAGCAGCACCTGCTATATATCCGCTCGTTGACTAGATTGGCAACGATGCCAAGAGTCATCGTCGGTAGACCCTAGGAACACACTCCTAAATAGACTGGATACAGCAGGTTCAAATGCTGTCTCGCCATCAGTGACGGATTCTTCTATCCGGCGTTTCTCGTAATAATGATGCCACATAGATAAGTGGCGATAAATGTTTGATGGGAGAAGGGCTGGGATGGGGCCCAACCTTCATCGAAAGGAATTGTTATACATAGTGCCCAACATTCCGTCGTCGTTCGGGTTACCTCTGCGTCTCCTATTATACTGATAAATATATTAAGACCATCGTCGGTAATAATACACGCTGCAAGTAAGTGGAAAGTTTAAAGACTATTCACACTCACGACTGTGGGTGTTGTTCTTTTGTATGCTTGAGAGTTGATGCACCTTTGCACGTCGTTACGGTTTGCTGTTCAACCGCTCGTGCTGTTGTTAGGGTGACGGCCGCCGCCACCACCTTGTCGATTCTTGTTGTTCTATGTTTGAGATTCGATACCCTTTTGTACATGACGTGTCGAACCCACGTCAGCAAATACACAGACTTAAAATACTACACGAGCTATCGACTGAGCCTTCCCGTCAGTGCGTCGAAATCTAGAATCACTCACGCTGCCTCCGGTTTCCAGAGTACAATCTTGGACGAAAATGAATTATTCTCCAATTCATAAATTTTCGTCCTTTTATAGCCTATAAACTCCACGTTCTGAAGCCGATGATTCTCTCAGTGTCCTCTGGCGTAAGCGGGACGCTACTTCGCACTACTCCGAAGGTCAACCGGTGAATTCTTCCAAGAGAAAGGTTCAGGCTAAGAGTTCACACAGAGGTGGAAACCGAGTGATCCAAACCTTGGGGAAAATTTGAAACACCCAAATACAAAGTTAACTCAGTCAAACTTATCATGTTTCCAATCCTTCCGTTTTCAGAGCAGCCATAGACATGCCAAAGGATCACATATCTGTTTTATACTTGAAAACCAACAGAGTTTTGCCTCAATCCTGTTGTAATACAATATGTTTGTGATATGGTTAAAAACTACACTGTAAATGATCATTTGGAACATCATTTCTACTACCTCTCTCCCTCTCTCTCTTGCTTCATATAATGGAGTGGCTCATTGATTCTCGGCAGGTTAGGTACGTACGTAAATTCGTGGTACATCGCAGCTCATAAAGACCACACCTGACCAATACCGGTCGACTCACAAAGTCAGGGTGGTTCGTTGATATTTAAGCTAATGGGTATGACCCTTCGGTGCGTAATACTGGGTGCCAGTGGTGTTGGTGGCGGGCGTCCAACTTTATATCCCTCTACATAACCCATGCGCAGCGGCACTTCACCTCCCGGGCCGGCTTGTATCGCGGGTCTGCCTGCCTGCAAAAAAGGACCCGATTACACTGACTGCCATCCACCTGTATGATCGTGAGCGTGTGTGTGTGTGTTTGTGTGTATATCTACCGGTGTATCATGATGATCCACCTGCTGTGCCTCCCGTACTTCGATCAGCCGCAGCAGGGTCTACGAGGCCCTCAAGGCAGGTTAACATCCGTCATTAGTTTCTTCTTCTCTCATCTCGTACTAGTAGCTGTAATAGCAGCGGTACTAGCTGAGTACTCCTAACGGCGTCGCCCGCCAATGGAGCTCGAAGGAAAGTAGATTATATCTTTCCATCTGTGGCCGTGGCCAGCGGGGCTCTTCGCTGTCTTTGTATGTTCTGAGTCCACCCTTTATCGCGGTCACCCCTCGTTGTCCCTTCCCACACTCAGTGCACGATATATATATATATAATACTATGTACGGAGTAACACTGTGCCCACCCGGTCGGGAAGCTACTGTGAGCTGTGAACGCACAAGCAGCGCTTTCATCCTACCAGCGGGAAAGCTGCATTGGTGACCACCGGCGTTAGCAGCTGTTCTTCTCGTCACCACTACTGCCGGAGTCGGAGCGAGGTCGTCGCGACAGTGGCAGACAGCAAAGTCCCATAGAGAGAAACTGTGGGAGGTACTGATTGTGAGTCGTACCCTACCGAGAGTATCCGTCCCGTGCTGGGCTATTGGGAGTAGTTGTAGTAGCCGAGGGCTGTCGTTGTCGTTGCTGTTGCTGCTGTACCACGATCTGTCGCAAGGAAAGAGCCCAGTGTGAGCTCGCCGTCCGTCTACAACTCCAACGGAAGAAAGAACGGGTGGCGTCAGTCTATCTGCATCTTCACTGTCCACTGCTACCGTTGCATGGGGTTGCTGTTGGCCGCGCCGGATAAGGAACGAAGGCGGACCGTAGGGCATTTTGCTCTCATGTGCGGCAGGAGCGGCGGCGGCGGCGGCCACCCGAGAGGAAGGGTGTGAGTGTCTCTGACACAATACGAAGAGACGGATAAAGGGACAGAAGGACAACCGAGATGCGGACTATGGCAGCAGCACTAGCAGCATCTTATCCGAGCAGCAGCGGTAACGACGAGATGTCTCAAGGGATACACAAGAAGCATCGAACAAGAGACGCAGAGAAAAACCGAACGGGGACGGACCAGAGAGCTGAGGCACTGTATGGGTACGAAGTAGACGTACAAACAAGGGCGCCACCGGACGAGAAGGCAGAACCAGCAGTTGCAGCGATGATGGTGGCGGTCGAGACGGCGAGTGGTGGTAGAGGAAAAAGACGCATAGCAAAAGAGAGGCAAAAAGGGAAGACGACATGGAAGGAAACGAGGCGCGAGAGTATGGCGGAGAAATCGGCTCATGGCTCCGGTCAAGAAAAAGCCTTACGAAGGCCGTAGAAACCTAGGAATACTCCTCAAGTAAGGACGAGCGAGGACGGGAGAGAGAGAGAGACACCGCGACGAGAATAAGACCACATCAGGAAGGAAGCTGCCGCGAAGGCAAAACAACAATACGGACGCCGATGACGATGTTAGAGCTTCGATGCGGTAACCGCCACCGTCAGCGTCATTCCCTTTCACGCAAAGAGAAAAGCTGAGGTGTCGAAACGTCAACAATCGAGACGGGCGAAGTCGATGTCTTCTACTACTATTGGGTTCTTTCTATATGGACATTTACTTAAGTCGCTCAACAAGTCAGATCACTAATATATTCTATATATGGGGAAAACATTTTAAGATATGTTGATACATTGTAGGTACTTTAGAGATTGCTCCCACTTACGCAAGCTCATAATAATAACACATAATACGAATTAGCGAATGCTTTCACCAATTCTGTTATGCTATTATCCCAGTGAAACAAACTAATAACTTAAATTAAAAAAATAAATAAAAACGAATGGTATATATATATATATATATATATATATAATGCGTAACACTGAACTGCTATTTATGTTTGTTTTCTCTTGAACCATTATAGTGAACGTGGTCACGTCGATGTACCCGGTGGAGAGGGGTCCGACGTTCGTGCTGGAGCCTCCATCCTCAATGGAGTTCTCCTCGGATACGGGAGCCGTCGTGCCTTGTAGCGCCCAGGGTCAGCCCAGCCCTCAGGTGCGGTGGGAGAAACGCGACGGCACGCCCGCGGGACCTATCGCTGGCGTGCGGGACATCCGGCCAGACGGGTCCCTGCTTTTCCACCAGTTCAAGGTGGCGCAGTTCCGGCCCGACGTGCACGCCACCGCCTACCGCTGTGTCGCCTACAATCACGTCGGTCTCATCAAGAGCCGCCTCGTACAGATCAAAGGAGGTGAGTGTTTACTCTATAACTACGTTGTGCGACTGTACTGCACGTGTTGATCTTCCAAGATCCTATTTTTTCCCCCCCTTAGCTCGTACCTCTTCATACGCTGATTATTTCTTTCATGGGCGGTAGTCGGTGCCACAAATCAGGCGCATGATTGCGACGGGCGACAATCTTGTCTACGATTCTAAACGTTTCGAAAAAAATCCTTACCGGACTAATACTTAGCGAAGTTCGTCCGACGAGTTTCGTTACGTCGAAATACTCGAAAGCAGAAAAGCAACTCTGTCACCCAGAGGCCCAAGGTTCTGTCGAGCGCCTCGCGCTTGCCCTACAGGCCTCCCGCACACCCCTGTCTCCGTCTCTGTAAATAAACGCTACCCGTATGTTCAAATAGTCACCGAAACGGCTGAACAAACAAAACTGTACTTTTATTACTACAATGTCTGAGTGCGACTAGTACACTTGACGACAGTCTACAGGATAGCATATGGTCCGTGGAACCTCGTCCGCCTCCGCCGCAGCCAAGGCAACGGCTACCACCGCTGTTGTTATTATTATAGTTGTAATCTCGACCCAACATGCACCAGAACGGAGCGCTGGGTCGCTGGCCATAGCAATCCTTCACGGACAGCGTGTCATGTCGTCGCTGCTGCGTTCCTCTTTGTTTGCGCGCATTCGTCATCCCAGCGGGACCATAGGCACACCCTATCCTACCATATCCTGTCCTGCCTTCCTTGCTCATCACGTTCTTCCTGTCCTATCCGTCGGCCGCCCGTGCCTTCTAACAAAACCGTCTTATCCCCCCCCCGACCCCCGGGAACCTCCTCGGGTTAGTGGTCAAAGCGGAGCGGCAACGAGGGTGCAGGCGCGTGTTACACCGCATTAGATCTAATGCAGTGAAAGTCTGTGGCGGCAGGGGCAGCGTCGTCAGTGGCAATGGGCAAAGCGTGGGAGTTTGCCGTGCTAAAGACAGACACAGAAGCTGAGAGACAGAAATGCACACACACAGGCAACGTTCGCACTCACTCTGATATCTAACGTGGATAGGCGTAGCAGTCGACCAGGAGCCGCCAGCTTGCAGGGCTTCGTAGGCAGAAGACCAACGTTACCCGCACCATTTTGTGTCATTTCTATGCCTTGGGCATTTTTCCTGCCTGCGTGTACAGGAATGAGCATACCAGAACGTAGCTTTCCATAACGTTGCGCCTACTGCTGCACGAACAACATACATGCGCCGCGTCTAAATTGTGCCCGTCGCCAGAGGCATTATCGTCGACTTGTTTGCGATCGCAAACATTAGGTCCAGGACGATGCGTCGATGGATGCAACGTTGAGAGTAGCGTTGTCTATGGGCGGCTTCCTCATCGCTATGGCGGTGGCTGCTGACGTGAACGTGGGCACATATACGGCCACCTGCACTACGCGAGAGTCAAGCTATCAAGCTGACGAAGGAAAAAGGACCCATAGGCAAGGACCGGTGAAGTTCGCGTGGGGTATCGGTTGATCTGACGAACAAAACAACCTACGTCCTATAGGTCCCCTCCCTTTGGACCCGATGGTGTTGGGTTGTGTCAATGTCTAGAAACAAGTGCTGCCTATCGACTATTTAGGAGCAGCAACAATCTCGCAACAACACGATATTGATGGGGTCTGACGAGCATATCGATTTTAACATTTTGCGTTTAAATCGCAAGGCAACAAAAGCAGAGGTACTGGGAGATTTATAGAGAATAAAAGAAATAATAAGCCATAATTTTATTCGAAATAAATAGCTGACATGCTCGTGGATACAGTACACATCATACGTATGCCGAGCGCATGCGAGTGAGTACCTATCATGTGAGCGTAAGACTCAACATTGTTATATTAACAAGCCATTAGATACCAACTAGAGTTCGTACTTCTGTCGTTATTTCTCGCTTGGCGATGGTGTCCTTGTGAGGCGACCAGGCGAGAGACATCGTTCACGGAAAAACATATTCGTTGGAGGAACGATACAGAATGGTCTATTTTGAGACGTGCTTTCCAGAAATCTGTGGAAAAACAATACGAGTTGTTGTCAGGCTCAACACTCTGAGAGGTAAAATAGTGTGGCTTATCGCCGTTCTCTGGTATTGACGTTCGCGAAGGTCGACAAAAGCGCAGTATCACTTTTTAGTTTGCGTGCAAATGCACCTCTATATACATAATCAAACGACGTCTCAACCTCAATGTCGATGACATTCTTTGAAAGCACTCGGACGAGTGGAAGATATCAAACCGACATAATCAGGGCATCTACTGTAACCCCCCCTCCCGTGATTGTAATGTGATTTTCATAATCGTCGCTATGTCTCTGTCTCTATGCATGTGGACAACTGGTGATCACCATTCCCCAGGCAAAACCACCCGCTCCTATTAATAAATGCGAGGGGCCAACATGCTCGGATGTAGGCAACTTTACTGACTCATTGTTAGTTGAGCGGAACTTGCCGCTCAGATGGAAATGCTTTTTATTATTATACTTATTAGAGCTGGCAGGTACTCAAGCGGAGAAGAAACGTTCGTTGGTTCAGTCCTGATTATCTTGCCAGCTGAGACCATTGGCGTCTCATGACGATGAGATGCCAGCGACAGCTGAAGGCAGAGAGCTAAGGCTCTTGTGATGAACAGCCAGCGTCATCCGGCCATACCGCTGCCGACGAGGACTAAGCCAGCATAAACGACGAACCGTGAAGGGAGGAGGCTGTGTGGCGTCGGCGAGAATAGTTGCGGGAGTTCGCTCCCTTTACGTCACACCATCATCTAAACCATCTACACTCTCTCTTCCCCCCCCCTCTATAGACCACCCCTAGCCTGCTCTCACCATGCTGCCCGACCCTTGCAGCTTGCGGCGCTGCCCGCGGTAGCGAAGCTGAGGCGAACCAGGGCACCGATAGAACTGCAGCGGCGATAGTAATCGTTGTCGAGGGCAGAGCGAAGAGGAACGAGGAAGTGCTAGTGTGAGGCAAGTGGGGTGCGATATATGTAGTCGAAGTAATGGTAGCGGTAGCAGCAGCAGCAGTAGTGGTGATGGTGGTGGTGGTAGTAGTAGTAGTCTATATCGTTTCCCGTCTTCAATGCGACCAACCACCACCTACCCGTCGAAACGGGCGGACCGACTGACGGAGCCCGAGGCTGTCTCGTGGCTAACCACTAATTAGAGAATTAAGGGTTTTGAGACGATGGTGGTGGTGCTGCTGCTGCTACCACTGCAGCAAGGCGCCGGACGCCGGCGCTTAAGCAACATCACTCTCGTTATGGGAATAGGATGGCGAGTGACTGAGGGCCTGAGAAAAGCGGAGCTCGGTGGCCGCGGGCCGAGTGTTGAGGGCTTACTATCAACCAGCCGACAAACGGACGGACGGATAGACAGCCTGGCAGACCGCGAGACCGAGCAGCCAACCTCTAAAAGCTGTTCATGATGTGTTTCTGACCGAGCCCCATAAAAAGTCAAGTGATAAAGAAGCAGTCTGGCAAACAAGCCTGTCCAACCCATACGCCCGTACATGCTTAAACGCGATATACGTACAATTAGTGGATCAATGAACAGGCGTGCACAAAACGTATGCTTCCAAAACTAGCCAAGTCGAAGAAAAAAAACATACAAACTCGCCAAATGGGAGGGTTGGACTATAGTTTCAATATTATGATAATCATTAATACTAGTGGGGGCGGAATGCCAAAAAGAGAGGCAAATTTTACTAACAACAGATAAGAAGACATTTGTCCGAATCAGTGAATAGACTGAAGAAATTGGTATCACAAATGACCTCTATTGTTGCTGGCGGTCTCATAACACTTGGGTTCTCTCGATAGGGTCTCTCAACACAACTTGGGTTCCTGCTGGATTCCGTGCGGTCACAGAACGAGTTCATGGGACGATTTACATGAAATCGTTCTTCACACATCGCTACATCGATAGGGTCGTCGGAGGCGTTGGCCAGGTCATCCTGTCAGTGCTAATGCAAAAGAAGGAGTTAGTGACTAAGGTGGCTAAAGCCCCCGCATTCGTTTATAGCAGTCCCATAGAGGGGTGGATGCTGTGTGAGATAATCGAAGCAAATCGCACTATGCGGGAAGCTACAATGAGACGCGGGGTGGACCACCTTTAAGCGGTCCCTGCACTCATGGTGTCCCGCAAGGCCCTGAACGTGGGGGTATTTCCTAAGGCGCAATTCTCGTCGGCGGGCGAACCGCGGGACTAGGGGAGGGCGGGGAGTTGGTGGGTGGCTGCAATAAATAACCCTAGCTCGCTAAAGCTCTTCTTCTCCGTTGTTACACACGTATAGGATATGCCCTTATGCGCGACAGGCCTCCGACAGGGCATCCAGCCCGTCGTTGATGCTTGCTCATCCCAGTCTCTAGTCCCTACGGCTGTATTCGTTGCAACCCCCCGGCCCCCACATCGCCGCCGATCCCACCGCTAGCACTGGCATTCCCCACTGAACGGAACGGCGTCTCTCTCTCTCTCTCGTTTGGGCGCTTCCACGAAGCCGCTCTTGGCATCACGGGGATATGGCTATGCGAGAACCAGCTGCCCTCCTGCCTTTGCCGTTAGACACGCTCCTTTCTAGCCATCGTTATCTGTTTACCCTTCGTCGTAAGTTTATGAACACGCGATGCAAAGGATGCCCGGGCCCGTCAGCAGTAGCAGCGAGAGCCTTATAAGACCACTGGAAGACGGGGGGCCCGGCGGCGCCTTGGGCCATGAATGCCGCCAGTCACTCGTAGTACCGTTGTAGCCAAGGCTCCTCTAGGTCTCGACTTTGCCTTCTTCTGTGCTACATGACGTCGTATGACTGCTGCTCCCGGCAGCTCGCTATACTCGCTAAACGTGCCGGTAGCTGAGACATTCTGTGATTAGGAGCCAGCAACCTACGGCGCTGCGACAGAAACACCAGGACCAGGCGGGCAGATAGCTTTGGTCGGCGGTCGTTCGTTTTTCCGGTTTTCTCCCGCCAGAGATGGTGAGCAACCGCTGAAACTATCCTGGAAGCGATTCGAGGTAGAAGCGTTTTCAGTGAATCACTGGGCGGCTCTGAGAGCGACTGCGTGAGAGGGATGGGAGTTCCGTGTTACCGCCGAGGTGTGTCATGTGATAGACGACAGAACGAGCCCACTTTTAGATTTGTATATATGAGGGATAAAGTGTACGGTAGCGGGACCAGAAAAATGTTGTGAAAAACCATGTGAAAATTCAGCGGTCACATGTCATCCCCAAAGGCTAACGACGAAACACAACTATACATTCAATCACGTTTAACTGGTGCGCTGGCAAAACACAGCACACAATTAGCTTCAATAATGACAAGTAAAATTAGATTAAACGATCGGGAGAACTTGATGTCCGCCTTCTCTATATATAATACATAACAATATGTACCTACGTGTCCTTCTAGAAGACATTATCAAATACCACCCCTCTCGGTGATACGCGCTTCGAATGATTCTCGGCTGCTGCTATCCAGATCAGCACACCAGGAAATATCGACGCATGTATCTATAAATAAGACAATTACTGCTCGAGGACTGCACTGGGTACTGATGAGCGTATACGGCACACACGTGTTTCGTAGTGCGACGCTGAATGAAACCTTTCTGAATGGAACCGTTCTACTTCCGATCTCAACTGGCTATGATTAATGGTTTAGGCCATTGCTGCAATGTGCTTTGCTCCGTAGCTCACGGTTGATTAGATCATGGTGTGTGTCCTCATGACAGAACATCAATTCACACAACATACCTATAGATTCAACATGAACATTCGGAGGGGGCCGCGTTCTTCGACGAATCAACGAGTATCATTACAGCTACTATTAGCAAGTAACCCTCCAGAACCTGTGAAATACTTACCCCAACCGTCATTGCTGTATTGCTCAGGGGGCCTACCTGCACCAGTTGTGGTTGTTTCCACCCCATGTGTATTCCGAGCGAAACCATTGTTGCATAACTAGCCACTTAAACCTACCTGTGACGGATTTTCGTCAAAAGTGCGAAAAGGCCTGAGTGGGTCTTGGAACACTTGTGCATTGACTGTAACGGACTGTTTAAAAAAACTCTCTTAAATCTGTCCTGATGCCATGGTGCGAAGCAGCGTGGGAAAATATGCTGGTACTAGTGCGTGTTCTTATGAAACTTAAACACTACACCAGTTTCTTGTGCTGGCTTGGTAAAATATGTATTTAGTCTTCGGGCGATGACGTCGCTGCTCTTTGCTAGCCTGTGGATGATCTGTCTGGCCTCTCTCTCTCTCTCTCTCTATATATGGGTGTTGTCTATGTTTAACTCTCCATATCACAGCGAGGACGTTCCGAGCATCAGCGTTTGTTGTTTTGATTACGCCAGATATTTGATGATTTTTTAAAAATGAAAATCGTGCTTGTCTGAGCCCAGGAGATCCAGTGTTTCTCCATCGTTGCTCATCCGTTGAAGGGACAGCAAGTCTTTCCACTGGGAAGTTGCCAAGGGCACTCTAGTGCTTGAGCTGTGTGCATAAGAGCTTACAACCGTTAGCCGCCTCGGCTCTTGTTTAAGTTGAACGCGCACTCGGTGGCGTCCAGTGAACAGCATATGGCTTGAGATCGGGCGAAGCCAGAGCTTTCCAATGTGCCCCGAGCGGCGGAGGTTCCGATATAAAGCTAGAGTGGCTGGTTTCATATCGTTTCACATCTCTTTCGCTATTTCTCTTGCAACCCTTCCTACGGAAATGGGGGAACTAAGTTTGAGACCTCGTCCTGCAGGATGGGTGTGTAGAATAGTTCAGAGAATAGCTCGTTTTATGTTGGTTGTTTCCCCCGATGCGAAGATATGACGGCGGATAGCCCATGAGAATCAGCTGATCCCATCGATCGACATGTCTTCTTTCCTGAAATTCCGATGTTGTTTTGGTGCGGGTCACTGCGTGCTACATCTGATCTGATCTGTAATATTGTATAGATATATCTGATCGACATGTTGGACAATGCCAGGTTGTCTCGTCCATTTCCCCATAAGTTGTCGTTAAGACCGTTACCCCTTTATCTTATTGTAGAGGATGGCAAAGAGTGACGGAATGTCTACGAATTCTGAAAATCCGGGTTTTTTCAACTAACAGGGAAAAATCGCATTTCTACGTTTTTTTTTCTCTAACGTTCCGGAAAAATAAGCTTTCTTCCAATTTGCCTTAAAACTTGAAAAGTTTTTATACTGGACAGATGTGTGTTTGATCATTTTAAAATTCGTTCTGTGTACAGGAGATAATAAGATCTGTGTTCCTGATGTTTTCCATTTTCCCGAAATTTCTGTTCAATGTTTTCGGAAAATATCCGATTTTTGCCGTCTACTTTGAAACTCTCACCTTTTTCCCAATCTCAATAAACTCGAGAGTTTACATCACTCTTGTCATACATACGAGTATAAAAACACACAGCCGTACCGAAATAGGAAATACACTATGTTCTATTTGTAAGTTGATACGAAGTAGCCGTATTTGAGTCAAGAAGATCGGAGAATGATCCCCTTTACGGCGAGAACCGCTGGCAATGAAAAGGTAAATAAGAACAAAGTTCCGTAAGTGAAGCAAGACGGACTCGATACGTATGGATGAGTCGCTTGGGGCGGTTTGCCTTCGGTTCGCTGTGACAGAGACGCGTGTGCATATTCTAATATATAATATAATAGTACCAAGACAGGAACAACTACCAACCAAATGGGCGGCACCTCGTTGGTGCTGGTGGTGATGGCGGTCTCAGAAGGCTAACCCGCATTATCCCTAGAGCTGCGAGCTGCCCCCGCCCGTGAAGCGTCTATGGCCCGAGCGGGGACGCGTCCGCTAATCCATCGCTGGTGGATTCGAGGCGCGAGGTGTGGCCCATTGCCCCATAGTGGGGTGTTTGGCATCGTCGCACTTCGCCGAGCGGGTGCCAGAGACCCCGATCCGCCGTCCCAGCGAAGAAGGATTGAGAATGATAGAAACAGAGAGAAAGAGAATGAGAGATGCTGGAAGCACGTCAACCACTAGCGCAGCTCTGCTTAACTAACGCCTCCTCACTCGAAAGCTTAGCGGCGCAAACGCGTGGGCATACGAGAATAAGCGAGAGAGGCAGCGAGCTATTGCCTGTGGAGCCAGGAAAAGAGTGAGCTTATCCTAGAAGGCCTGTGCGACGGAGAAAGAGAGTAATACAATGGCGGTGCAACGTAGTGAGGTCTCTACGTGGCTGCACCACGCCATGGATCTGTGTGGATCCGCGATTGTCGCGGGTGGCAGGAACGTCGTGCGTTACGGTACCAGAACTCGCGGAAGCAGCTGCAGCCGCAGTGGCAACAAAGGCAGCAGCCATAAGCTAGATAACTAGCGCCGAGAGTTGGCATGGGAGGGCTGGCCATGGCAAATGAAGACAGAGGCAGGGCGTTAAAACGTGGAACAAACAAACTGCAGCAGCAGAAGCAGCAGAGGTAGAAGTGGTAACAACGAATGGCTGCGCGAGGCCATTGGACGATCATTCTGTTGCCATCGCCTACGTGTCTAAATTGCCTCTCGGTGAGGCTGATCGACACTGAGGGTGAAATTTGCTTTCAACTTCTTTCAACCAGTCCTGCTCTCAAATAAGCCCTACCCCTGTATACGATAAAGCTGCATGTGCGTATGTGATATACGGGTATATAGAGGGGAATAAGCAGCGGAGCAACACAACTATACACAGTTAGGACACAACTTGAGCTTGACGATTATATTGTTAAAGGGAGAAACAGGGGGAGAGAGAGAGAGAGAGTGATGCCAACGAATGCCAGGAGCGGACTGAATGAATTTTAATCACCAAACTCGTTAAGCCAGAACATTTGGATAACAGTAAGTGTCGTAGCTAGTAGTCCTTTGTTGACAAATGATAGGATGATCTGATTGGGTGTGTTACATGGAATCGTTATGACTGCCTGAATGACGACTTTTCTGCCAGCACTGGTGTACAAGGGCTAATCCTCTAGTAACCAGTCAACTCGTTGTGCCGTACTCTGGCTTGATGCACTTGCACCGAATGAATTTAAATCAATGTCCGGCAAGTGTCACACACGTCCAGGGTACACGCTGCACAGTTCGGATCGACGCCATCGACGAGCACCATCACTGGCACTCACCGCCAGCGAAGGCGATTATTACGGGTGGTAACGGGAGTCTTGCTTGATGGTAAGGAGACCCGTTTCGATCTGCATGTGCTATCACTGACTCAGCAAATCCATTTGCGCAGCCGCCAGCACCACCCACCTTTTGCCACCAGAGCTATAACTATTGTACACATGCGACTGTTTTACTACATTTCGGACGTCAGATATACACACAAGCTCATCAAACATGCACTCATGGTAGCATTGCAATCATACCTGCCGATTGTATCATTATATTTCATGCATAGGAAAAATGATTCTAATGCCACTGCTGATTGTGATGATGACAATGGCGGTGAGGATTGGATCGACGGCGCCAATGAAGAGTATTTTTTGAGAGAATGTTTCGTTAGAAAATTAAATTCTAAAGCCTCTGCCCTCTGAGTGACACTCAGCGCAGAACTCGCAAGACACCAACTTGACGTGTGCACTCGGTAGTGATTTCATCAACGATCCGCAAGGCTCTGGAACCACACGGTTGGCTAGCGTACGGACGCAGATATGTTTCCAGATCGAACGTAAGCTAGGGTAGCAATCGCCGGCGATCGATGGTTACGAACCACAAGTGATCTCCCGGTATTCGTACAAATTTTCAAAGAATCAACATGTTATATCTTCATTTCTATCTATCATTCTCTCTCTCTCCTCTTTCTCTCTCTCTCGATCCCTCGGTGTCTCTCTCCTATTCTTAAAGGTTCAAAACGTCCGCCAGCACGGTGACCACAGGCTGTTACTTCCTTGTTGGGAGATGATTGCTTCCCAGGCTGACAATAGTGCTAGTAGTTGTAGCCTACTCTCTATACAAAGAACCGCTTTTGCTTCCCTACGCTGTTGCTGATCCGCCAGCCCCTGTCCCCATCGCTGCCGATGTGGCCCGTTTGTTCACCGCCCGCTAATAGAGAACACCGCGGAGGCGCCGAGTAAAACCACCACCACCACCGCCGTCGTCGTCTCTTCTCTATGCTCAGTCTCTGCTGTGCTCGTACGTACGCGCACGTGTGTGCGTGTGTGTGTGTGAATGCGAGTCGAGAGTCTTCTTTGTGGAGCCAGCATAGTGCGTAGTATGAGTTACGGAGGGAGAATAGGCGGCCGATGGGTGGGCAAAGTGGGCCACAACTTAGGGGTCCGACGGAGCCAGAGTTGCAGCCTCTCTGGTCGTCCCATCTTTCCGTGCTGTCGTTACTGCTGCTGCTGCTGGTGCCATTGCAGAGCCGGCGCACTAATTTGATTTGAGGCGCACACGCTTTTTCTTCCAGTGATAATGGCCTGCTGGCACTGAACGTTGGCAACGGGTGCCCGGGCGGTAGTTTTGGCATCGACCGTGACGTTTCCGACGTCTTGCTACTCTTGAGCTCGCTCTCTTTTTATAGCGCGACGGCTACTGCTCCGCTACTGCCGCTGTTGCCGCCTGTACGACTTCCGCCGCTGTTGTTCAAGATGGGTGGCTGGAACGGAAAGACTGTTCCGCGAGTGGGATCTCCGCCGTCGCACGCCTCAAAACAGAAGAAGCAACAGCGGGGAGACGCTCGCGTTGCTGTTGTTGTTTCTGTTGTTGATGATGGCTACGGGACATGGTCCCGTTTTGCTCTTCCCGACAACGACAAGATGACAACGACACCGCGGCAACAGAAGTAGAAACAGCAGCGGTAACAGCAGCAGCAGCAGCAACCACCGAAGCCACCCTCGCCGCCGCCGCCGCCGCCTCCGGCACTCCGAAGTCACTGAAGAAGGAAGGTAGAAACGCAAAGTCTACATTTCGCCGGCCTCGTTTCGAAAGACGGCCGCTTAAATGCGCAGATGTGACATTTGTTGATAGCGTTCCCACAAGGAAGCGTGCGCTCAGAGCAGAGGCACCCACCGCCCAAGTGAACCCCTGTTGGCCTCGTGTGCGACCAGCGTTTTCATTGCCACTTTCGCTGTGCTCACTTTCGCTATTTAGCGTTGCCTAAATGGCCGAACCGAGCTCTTGAATGTGAAATGTCCCCCGCCGTCAGCGACTTGTTGACAGTCGTCCTGACACATAGACAGACGATTCAATGTGAAGGGTAGAAGTTGACAAAGAGTGGCTCTGGATGAAGGGCATTTTGTAACGTGCGAGATAGAGGCGACACGACTAGTCGTTTAGGGCTGTTTCAACCCTGTGACTCTAGAGTGGATAATTATACAGCCATCGAATGAAACGATCTAGATGGGCTGTCGACATGACCATCCCACGCCTGTGACCGTGTTGGGTTGCATGTATACAAATGAGCTGATATACGGACGAGTAGTTTGTATACATCAAACTGTGCCTTCGAATGCATATGGTCACGTTCGAGGTGTGTCTATTCGTGTGTGTCGTGAAATCAAAGATGAAGGAAGGTAGAAGCAGTACCATGATAAACAATTGTGTGAATTTTTTATAAATATTAATGCCGCGCTTCGTATGTGTGGTGACCAATGCTATAATTTAGCATGTAGGTTTTTCAAATGTATCATTCCGATTCAATTTTGTTCATAATTATCATCAACAACAGAGACAACGAACGAGGACGACTTTCAACGAATGACAGAATGTCCACATCACAATGTTGAGAATGACCGCCGATGGTGCAGACGGACATACTATTGTTTCCTGGCTTTCTTCATCTTCTTCGGCGAAAAAGGGCGTTCTCTCCTGTGGCGAACATATCGATTCGAGCGACAGAGAGACAAATTCGAATAGCTCAATAGTTTCGTCCTCACCAGCGGAGCAGCTCATCAGAGTGGCACCCGGTGGCAGCACAGCACTTTGGTGTCCGGCAGCTGCTGCTTCAGCGACGCGTATGGCGGACTCCAGCGCTGTGAAGTGGTTGAGGTTCCACCACTTTCGCTGCCGGTCCGTCCAGTCCGCTTCGGATTGCTTCGGCTGTATGTCCCGGCAGCGCTGGTGATCGTCCAGTGCTTCCTTCGAAACGTGCGAGGGTGGTGACTGTCGGCGCGTTCGGCTGTTCGCCCTACCTACCTATCCACACTAGAGGTGGTCCAGCACACAGAGCTGGCTGCCACCCCTCTTTAGCCTGAATCAATTACTCAGTCGCTCAACCAACTGGAAGGCAGCAGCATCAGCAGCAGCAGCAGTAGGAGCACCAGTAGCGGCAGAAACAGCGGCGATGTCAGAAGAAGCGGTGCCAGGAAAAATCAGGTTACTCCCTCCCTTCTCTCGACTTTTCTCTAACACCTCGCCGCCGCCGCCCCCATCTCCTTCCCTTGTTCCCTTCAATCCCTAACGTACTCTGCCCCCATAAGACCCTAGTCCCTCTTCCCTCGGCCAGCCGACGACTCTGTTCACAGCGTTGCTACCGAAAGCCCAACACCTCTTCCCCGACCTTCGTAAAGCCGGTCCAGGGAGGCGCCGACAGTACCAGCAGCAACGGCGACAGCCCGCCGGCGCACAACACTTCGGTGCGTTGTATAGCTGCTGCCACCACGCCGCCCTGCGACAGGTCGCCTGTCCTTCAGTCAACCATGGAAAAGCTTCTTCATTGCCTCTTCTTCTTTGCCTGGCGCCTGTTGACGGGCAGGTACGAGTCTGAGGCAAGTCCACACACGAGCCACTAGACCCCTCCCTACCCATCAAAACAGAGAGGACACGAAAGGAGATCGCTAAGCTGGCAATGCTTTGTACTTTTCCGTTGAAGCAGTGGTGGAGATGGCTGAATTGCCATCGCGCACTGCGCAGCACCGCATGGCCAGCATGCGGCGTCTGCATTGTCATCGTCGG
Source organism: Stratiolaelaps scimitus (assembly GCA_019614645.1). Lineage (NCBI taxonomy): Eukaryota > Metazoa > Arthropoda > Arachnida > Mesostigmata > Laelapidae > Stratiolaelaps > Stratiolaelaps scimitus. Next base: position 3,741,562 of record JABWDB010000028.1, read on the forward strand.
CTCGGCTGTGTCTACCGACCGGGGCCGTTGTTCTTCTTCCTAGTTAAAAAGCTCCCACCCACGCATCGAGTCCCGCTCTGGGGGGCTCAGGTTACTCACAGATTTAGCCCTGTTCGTGTGCGCTCTCGTGCCACCGTTGCCCCTCCACCTTCATCACCTGTTCTATTGGCACGCACGACTGCATCAGGATGCAACGTGGTCGGTAAAAGCCGACATGCGCAATGCCACACCATAACAACCAACCGTCAACCGCCACGCGGCCCACCGCGTCCGTGCTGAGCTGCTTTATTCCGTCACTGTGTCTCCTATAGACGGGTAGTGCCGGGTTCTGCCTGGAGCGTCTGTCGTTCAGGAGGTATCTCGTTTCTTCTCAGTGGAGAAAAGCTTTCACATCATCACCTGTTGTACCTCTGCCGCAGCTCGGTAGATACTGCGTGCAGGGCATGTTCATCCAGAATGATTGAAATGAAGATTGGAAAGAAATGGATAAGGTGATGGCTGTTCGTTCGTGTCCCAAAAAAAACGCCTGCAGATATGAAGGCTGATAAACTTTGATGTCAAACATATTATATAATATAATAGGGAATTCCTAGGAGATTATTGTGTTACAGATGGTTAGTATCACCGGTAGTTATAGTACCCTTAACAATAATAATTATAATAAAAAGCAACAACAACAACAAACTGATACCTTATGAGCGTCAGGGTCCATCCGCGCTTCGTGCTGTACCGCCGTCATTTTCTCGCTATCGGTCTCTTCGGCTCTACTTCCTCCACTTGTCGCGTACCGTATTCTACTCGGCCGGCGAGTTGTAGCTGTAGGAGCGGTAATCCTTTGGCTTGCTATCCATCTCGTTGTTCGCCCCGCCGCTGCAGCCGTCTTTCATGTCGACCCGTTCAAGTTTCTTCCCGTTTCCGTCAGCCAGCCATTGTATTCCTTGTGACCATCTGCTATTCGTCGATTATTCTCTCTCTCCTCTGTGCGATGCTCTTCTCGCAACACTCACAGGCGAATCACGCGTGTACGCCTGGACGGTGTTGGCTCCTGCTGCTGCCGTGGCCGCCGCTGTCTGCACCGCAGTCAGTTTTCCATATTGATTTTTATTAGCTCCACGATCCTCTTCCGCGTGGTTCCCCCATGTGCACACCATGACACGCCGAGCGGAGCTGGTGGTATTCGGTAGAAGTGGGCCAACGGCGGATAGCCCGTCCATGGGGAAAGCTGCACTACCTCTTCGGCTCTGTTCCGCTGTTCCCTATCGCCAACGACGACGTGTGTAGATCTGGTAGCACGACCGCTGGTGCTGGTGTTAGTCCTATTCGGCGCTGCCCGCTCACCGACCCGACCCGACTGGTAGCACCAGTCCTCTTTTATCGAGTGAGGGGCATCCAGGGAGCACGCGGCACGGAGCCGCACAACGGCGCTCGACGTAGCACAGCCGCGCTGGACTCCGCTGGAGAAGACCGCGATTGGGGAAGTGAGTCGACAGAAAGACATACCAAAAGATCGACCAACCAATCTCCATAGACTTCGCCGTTACTAAAGCTGCTGCTGCTGCGGCGGCGGCGGCAGCGACGGCGACAATACTATCCAGCGGAATCGAAGTAGGAGTAGTGGCCACTACGGGCCTGAGCGGAGTCGAACAGGAGCACGAACAGGCCGGGGAGCAGACAGGCAAACCGTGGTCGGTTTGGGCCGATAGAGGGCGGCGAGGGGACAGCGGCTTCGAGATGAAATGATGGGATGACGACGACGCAATTCTGGCTAAACGCGGCAGCGGACCGGGGAGTAGGCCATCGGCAGGGCGCGACTGCAAGCGAAAGATATACTATCGTACAGTATGCCGCCGGTTCGAAGTCCAGCATCTGGCAGCAGACTTGCTGCCATACTAGGCATCGGCTGTGGTTTGATGCGTGCCCGGGGCAGCGCGAAGCAAGCGCCGGCATGGGAGACAGCGGGACAGGATCTGCTCATGTTGAGGGGGACCGAGGGTTTAGGGGAACAACGTGGCAGACATCGAACAACGGAAAGGCGCAGAGCGCTGTCCGACCGCGGTCTGGGGGTAGCAGCATCTCGAGCCAGAGATGATGGACGATCAGTCTAGTTTCGACCCATCGGCCCTCCATCCGAGCGTCCACTTGCCGGCAGGCAGCCCTTCCTTATGCGGTCTCGGTGGTCTATATAAGGCTCAATATGGTGTCTGCCACTGTGTATGAGGGAAACGGGGCCACTGTGTTGGTGAGTGGGGATGTTCTTAGGCAGCTCAGAGGCCTGGATGTGTGTGTGGTACGGCCATGCGATTGGAGCCGAGCGGGAAAAGCCAGGCTTGGATGGGGTGGATGATCAAGGGGGATATAAGTTGACCGGGTAGACCCTGGCAGATTCCTAGGAACGAACTCCTCAAAGGGCGATGGAACAGAGGCCGCTCCCTGGAGTGGGATAGATGGCTCGGACGCACCAACGGTCGGTGACATCAATGTCAGCCAGAGGGGACGAAGCGATGTCTGCCAGAGATTGTAGTGGTGGTGGTGATGGTGGCGGCGGCGGTGCATGGGCTCGTCCACCAGAGTTAGGTGGGTGTATGGCTGCCTGAAACATACGTATAGACTGTGACACCTACCTGGACATACACGCGAACACTATATCTGCGCAATGCACTCGGGCGCGCACGCGTTCAATATTTCCTCCACGCTATTCTCGGCATTCCACTAGACCAACTGCGAATTTTGTTAACCATAATTGTCACAAATTAGATCTAAAGAAACAGGTATGTTTATTGAATTAAGGTTCTCGATAGGCAATAGTTTTCGTGAGTAAGCTAGTTGTTTTTTTGTCGAAACCGAAAAACATATCATAGGCTTAACTCTGCAATGAGACAAATGTTTACGTGGTGTAGAGGTTGAAGCAACGTTCCATGAGACATCGATCATCTTTTATTGCAATATCTTATCGATTGTTCCTCATTAATATTGGTGTATGATAATCTACATATATGTTGAATAGCGTAGACAGTGTGCTAAGCACGTTGTGTCCGTTGTGATCAACTCTATATTTAAGACAGCGGCCTTAAAATAGCCCACGTTTAAATTTCCGACAAAAGCTCGACCAGCTATGTAGTTGTTGTTGGTTACTGTAACAGTTTAGTGCTAGTTAGCTGAAAGGCTTAAATTGATAAATTGATGCATCATTAGAGCCGTGGCGTGCCATAACACACTTTTAATTAATGTTAATAGGCTGGTAATCTTTTCGCGTAGCGTACCAGGGTCGCATTTTAGAGAATTAGACATCGGTGTATATAACTCGAAGCTACACGAATAACAAACATCAGCCAAACACATTCGTATGTTTCACGACATACACCTCGTACACAAACATACAAACAAGCAAACGCTGCTCACTGCGAGCCACACTGAGCATGTGTGTGTGGGTGGGAGATAGACAAGCTCGGATAGCCGCCCAGCAAAAGTAGATACGGCTAGCGGATCTCGCAAATATCTGCCACTGACCCTACAACAACTACTACTACTACTGCTACGATAACAATGATCACAACCGTTATATATTAATGATTCGACATCGACTGCATCCTCTATTTCAGGAATTCATTATAATGTAAAGGTCATTGTTTGGCTGCTTAGCCATCGGGACGGGGTGGCCGCACGCAAAATAGGCAAACATCGATTTTGCATTTCGCTTCCCACTCGATCGGCTTGTTCTCTCTCTCTCTCCTCTCACTCTCTCTCTCTCTCCCCCACACACCCACACATGCTCCCTGTGGTTCGTGGTCAAACAACTCAAAGATCCGGCGGACATCGACTTCGCTTGTCGGTAACCTTTGGCCATATCCAAAGCGTAATGTCTGATTGGTTGAAACTGCCCCGAACACAAGCTTTCACAAGCGATTCAAATATGGCTTGATCGCTATTGTTGTCTATGCGACCGACTAAACAGTCATCGATAGCTTAACTGACGATCGTCCAGGAAACGCGCTTCTCAGATACAAACGGACCGCTGTGCAGACGCTGGATGAGGTTTGAGGCAAACGATCTCTTGAATCGATGCTAACGTGGCAACGGCAAGGCCGATGATGGTAATTCCACGGTGGCTGCACAAGTATAATAGTAGCTGTGGCAGTCAGTACGCGTCTCAATCGATCGGTGGAATCAGTCGTCGAAAACGGCTTATGCGTGTTACTTAGATGTTATTACTGGTAGAGACATTTGTATAGGTAGCTTTACGCTCAAACGCTTCGCTGAGCAACCGATGGTCTCTGGATGCTCGTTCCAAACGTACTAAATTCGCTCTTCTTATAGAGCGTTTCAGAGGTAGATACATATATATATATATATATATGTATATATATATATATATGTCACGCACGCGGTGGCGTCGACAGCTAACTTTCTTACTGCACAAGGGCCGTAGGAGAGTACACCCAGCCATGAGTGATTAGATAAAGATAGTATATATATATATAGACATATACGAATGGGTATATTTGCTCGGATTGTCGAACATTCGGCGTAACTTTGAATGGGCACAGGGAAGATTCGCTCACCGTGATAACGAAAGGGGAGATGGCGGCGGCTTGAAACCGTAGGGTCTCTCGCTCCAGTTCGAATCCCACAGGGTAAATGCGAATGCCTGCACATTTGCTACAAAAGCTACTTTTAATATTAGCTCTGCTGCTTTTTTGCTGTAGAAGTTGCTGTACGATCACATAATGCTAAAGATGAATTACCGGACTGGGTGAACTTCACAATTCATTAAATATTAATTGAGGCTAACCTGGGAGGGGGTAGGTGTATAACATGTACGCATATTATTAATGGAGCCGCCGCATTGACAAATTGTACAAGTGGCAAAATCGATTCAGAGTGACCTCACGATACCTACACACTTCAAGAAGAACGATGTATTCCGACTTAACCGCGATCGCTGTCTCGGCCTGGGTCGCTCATAGGAAGCAGCAGAGAAGTCATCAATAGCACAGTCGATCGATTCACTTTGGCGCAAAAAGTATCTCTAATTAAAGGTAGAAAAATACGAAACGAAGACGAAATCAGCTGCGCACAGATATCACAGCTTGAAGTGCATCTCTAAAAATATGATGTGAGGAGCTCTTTTTCTTGCTGCAATAGAATGGCCGCTCCATATATACACAATGTACACAAGTAATATATAGACAACAAACGAGCTCTCGAAGTCGGAGTCGTGCGTACAAAACAACATGACAGAGACATAACTACAAAGGTCAGGAGTATGACAAAGTAGCATACGATGTGTACAAAAGCCATAATTTATATATATATACATATATATATTCAGGCAGAAAGAGAATCAACTAGCTATCGATTCCGATTTTCTGCCAAGCTGGAAATGGGCTGGCCCTCCATGGTTTTGATGGTTATTTGTGATTTACCTAAATCGCATTCAACAACTAACAGCAGTTGTTGACAGACAGAACCGGTCCGCGTCGATTTCAGGCAGGAAATGTGTACTTCGTGGTTTAACTTATTAGGCATATGTTTCACTTATCGAATCGGCCTATTTGGCTCTGTTGACACAATTGTATATGTACACACACCGGTGTATGTAATCGATGCTTACTGCAAGCATGGGCCGATTGACGAAACCGCTTGACAACAGGTAGCAACTGATGAAGTCTTAATGACCCGAAAGTAGGCCTTGCCATTGATAGGTGCACAGCGGCAGGCACTCCACAAACGGAGAGACCTGACCGAAGAACAAGTGCACGTCTCAGGTCGCTCTTGCGGTAGACCCACCCAGGTTAGGTGAACGACGTGTTAAGAAGCACCACGTTTCGTTCGTTGACTTGTCCGGTTGGGTTGCCTGTCGATGTTGTCGTCATGGCTGCTCTAGCGAACGAGTTCTCTTGGGAACCCTGTTGTGTCCGACTCAACACTCGACGTCTGGCGGGGCAATCTTCACGCCGCCCCAAAAGCCATAAGCCATGCAGGCGGTGAAGCGGTGTTGTCGTTGTCGTTGTTGTTACCAGCGTGATTCTATTTTCCCATTGCTCGTCGCATGTCTCCTCGGGTGGGGCGACGCCCCTACAACAACCGCAGTCAACAGCAGCAGCTGCAGTTGCAACTTGGCTGTGTGGCTGTATTTGCCAACAACGTTAGAGCGGGCACATTGGAGGTCGGCATCACCTGTCGACATTCAATAAAAAGCCACCTCTGCCAATCGCTCAGCCGGACAAAACCTAGACAGAGCGCGGCAGCAAAGGTGTCTCTTGGGGGTGCCAAGTTGTGCGCGCCACTAACGTATCAGGTGTATCCTCTCTCTCTGTCTCTCTCTCTTTATCTCTCTCTCTAGAGCGCGCGCGTCCTCCGCATCGTCGTTCGGATGCATGTAGCTATACACAGACCTAGACATTCAGACGTAGCGCTTTGTCAAAAAAGCCGACAACGAAAAGATCGCCCGCCTGTGATCTTCACATCGCACCGTAGCATTGCCTGTCCTGTAGTAGCAGCTATCTGCGATATCAGGCGGCAATGTGTTGTCACAATATGCTCACGGGTGGCTGTCAAATGTGGCGCAGAGGAGTTGAAAAACCTGAATAATGACCCACAGTAGACAGAATTTATTACAATGGCAACCGTGGGCGATCTCAGAGAAGGTAGTGATTTTTGTCGTACCTTGTCCTATCAAATACCATCTCTGGATATGTGCGTTTGATGGAAGACTATTGGAATTATTATTTTATATAAACGCCTATTCACAGAGCAGGCTGGAGTCGATGGTCAACGTTATGGTGTATGTTTGCTTTATTCATTAATCACCGCCATTCGTTAATGATTAATAGCTGTACTGCAACACTGTTTTTGAATTCAACCTATTACTTTTAATTAATGGGATATATATATAACACTTCTTCTTCCCGAAGAATGCATTCGATTGCGTAATCGTAATCATTGCTTATGTCAGCAGCGACATTGGCGCTCAGGTGGCATAGCAGGTGTTGCTACTCAACTTCGACTAAGGCACAAATTATCGATCGTCGCATTGTCAACCTCAATAAATTCGAGTAGCGCTCTCTCCGCAAACAATCGTTTCCTGCCAGGCTCCCATTGGCCCCTGAATGTCGTCGTCCGTTCCCCCGACGATTGACCGCACTGAGCCATTTGGTCTGCAACAGCAGCGGCCCGTACAGAGGCGTAGACACACACACACACATACAAAAAAATAAATATATATATATATACGTGATGTTTGTTAAAGCGGCGGTCCCGTCTGCACCGATTGGGTCCAACTACCCCTGGTGTCCGTCCTGTCCGGTCGGTTTATGTATGCGGGGCACCTCGGGCCCGCGGGGGCACTGAATGGGAAGTGGATGGGGGCGTATTGGGGATGTCTTGTGCAAATAACAGCTGGCTCGCCGCTCGCAGCTGAATACGTGTACTGGCCGCTTGGCTCTGGAAGCGACGCGGCGGAGACGACGGCCAGCAGCCTTGGCGTTCCGCCGTAATCGGCAATCGGGCAATTAGTCGTTTCTCTCATAAAGCGTTTACGACTTAACAACACTGACGCTCGGCTGCTGCCGCTTCCGCCGCAGCCGTGGCCGATCGTCAGCGGCCCGCGCGGTAGAGGGCCACCCCAGGCCGGGGTGGCCTGGTGGCAGCGGGACGAGGACGTGCCACTCGTGTAATGGGAGACTTGAGACTGTAACAGGAGTGGCAAGAGTGCACTTAGCATTACTGTTAAGACGGCTGCCTTGCCGCGACCGAGAACGACAGCGGCGGGCCTGCGGCGGCGGTGGCGGATACGACTGCTGCTGCTGCGACATCAGCAGCGACGACTTCTTGGGGCAGTAAACGCAGTGGGAGACTCTCCGTCCTCGGTGAGTGCTATAGCTTCCGAGGACGCCTTTTTGCCTTGTGCCAGCAGCACAGTGCCGGACCCGAGCCCCGCAGACACCGAGCGGTACTGATCCAGTTCTTGCCGCTCGGGCCCTCGATCCGGCTTTATCCGACGTTGGCTGGTCGGGTGAACTAACCCTCAACTAAGGCCACTACCCTAACTACTGGCATTCCCCTCTCTCTCGGTTGTCTATCGACGATGAAGAGGATAGTAGCAGGAGCAGCACCACAGTTGCTCCTCAGGCCAGACCTTCGCTCCCTAAGTCCGGCACGAGGAGGTCGGCCGCTGTCACAAAGGGAGGTACACAACAGGACAGGAGAAGCAGCCAACGATGGTTGAGTGTCGGATTGTCAGCGATCGCTGGCTCCTTCTTCGGCCTTCGCCTCAAGAGAAGGCTGTAATAGTAGTCGTAGTAGTGATGGCAGTAGTAAGATGCGTGGAAACGGACAGAGAAACGTGGACCGGACCTAGCTAAAGGCGGAGGGGGGGGGGTATACACCGGCCTAGATCGTTCGGACGTAGTATATCGTACTGATAGTTGTGTTGGATGAGAGGATTGCTGGCAGCAACGAGAAGACGAAGAGAAGTCGGAGGCGGTTTCGGCTGCAGGAGGTGGCGGCCGTCGTGACGGCGAGCTTGATGGCGGTAGCGGTGGCTGGGGTGGTGCCGGCGGTCGCCTATAGGGCGATTATATAGGGCGTCGTAAAGAAGCAGTGAGGGAGACCCCAGTCATTGGCCAGGAAGAGCCGAAGCAGTGAGAATCGCTTCGGCACGGTAAGGTAGTCGTACGGGAAGAGAAAAACGAAGCAGAGAAGGACGCCAGTGGGAGGGAAAAAGGAGGCCACTTAGTCGATATCCGTTACCATCAAGGAGTTCATCCTTATTAAAGCAAGCCTACTATCATGAGAAGACAAGAAAGGCAAAGACGTAGACCTCACACCACTCGATTCCACTTCTTCCGTTTTCCATCGTAGAACGTTTAAATAGCTCTGTGCAATATGATGCAGCTAACGCGTGTTGGTCGAAGTGCAGTTTCAGCTGAAGCCCTTTACTCATGTCTACTACAATGATTATAGCTTGTGAACGATTTTATTCGACGGTGGACCATGTCAGCAGCGTTCAGCCGATTGACAGGTGACTGCCATAAATAATGGTATGGACTACCAACACTGCTACGAGGTCTAGATTGACAATGTGTACTAACGGCAAGGTTTGTTCATTTGTTGTTGCCACGTATGTGATTACCTTGATTAGAACGAACAGGAACTAGGCCTACAGGGCCTGCTGTTCCGCCCTTGCTTTTGCGAGTTGAGTGTACCTTTATCGATTACTTGGACAGTGACATAAAGAGTGCAGCACCAAAAAATTAACATGCGATTTGTGTCGCATCCAGACATCCATCGGTCTTTCCACTTCAAGGTTTGAAGATCAGCTACCGCAAAAGAAAGCTACCGTGCGATGCCATTAATTCAATAGAGGCTCATCGAAGTTATTATTGGGATATACCTATCATATATATATATATATATATATAAGTCATCCATAAATCTATTTTGAATTACGCATCAATCTCGCGATACTGATACTGGTCATAACTTATGCAGCACGAGAACGACATTTGTCATCTGGCAGATGATGACGACACGCGACGACCCAGGTCAAAGGGATGCCCCATATCCGTTCACCTGTGCAGTCCTTCAGCACGAGTTTGACCTGCGTGCACCCGTACCGGGCCCTGACTCACAATTCAGGCAATGACATATGCTATTCACGATGCGATTGCTCGTACTTCCAGCGACTTTGCAAAGTGCGGACTTGAAATTGGCTTTGTGGATCGTTTTTATACTTTTGGAATGGGAAGAGGCATTGGTTTAAGAGACGTTCGGTTTGCTACAACTTGTTATAGTAATGAGCAGCCAGGTACTCAAACAACTGCAGCTATTTCTATTTCTGCTTAATTCTGTGTCATTTGTCGATGACACAGTATTTCGTGCACAATAGCTTCAATATGAGTTCATTGTTCGATTGTTATCAGGATGTGTCGTAAGAATAGCTTGTTTTAAGTACTTTGAGTCAAATTGGCGTGTCGCATTTGAATCTCGTTATCATAGTTTAAAAGCATTGTATAAACGGCCGTTTATCAGGCGAAAGTTCCGTGTACCCTTCCGCTGCAGCAGTGCAGGAACTCCACAAATTATGTTGCTGTATATCTCGTGCTTTGTGGCACACAAACGAGTGCATCCTTTTCAAACGTGTGTTTTTTTCGCAACGACTTCGCCAGTCTTCAGCACAGGCGGGACCCTACGAGGGACTTCGGGGTCTTCAAAGCAGCCGACGGGGAGACTTCTATCGGGGAGATGTGAATCGTCTACGATAAAAGCCGTGACGCCGTACGGCGATCTAGTCTGAGACGTTTGTGTGGCTTGACTATGAGAGGGTGTCGGTAGGCCCGGGGGGGGGCGCGTCCTATGAATAGAAGCCCCTCGTAGCGCAAGGGTCGTAGTGGTGGTGATGATGGCAGTAGCTGCTGATAGAAGGATTGCTCCCAAGTAGCGAACGCATGGGAGCGAATGTAAGAGCCACTGAGAAGGATGACATGACAAGAAAATGGGGTGGGGAGTAAAAATGCCGCAATAGTAGGTAAATTATATCTTTGAGCGGCTCTCCGCGCTAGCAAGATGGCTGTGATAAATGTGAAACAAGCATCCGCCATCGCCATTGTAGGAATACGGCTGCCTCTGAGGATCTATCGCGAGACTCAGCAACTGCCGCTACTATAATGCTACAATACCGCCCACGCATGCGACCGCACGGGCTCGTGGGCGTTCGTCGGCGCCCCGTCCCACCCTCTGCCACTTGTGCTCCCGTCTTGTCACATACTCACATACGTATCACGCGGCTCACCACTACAGCCGACCACCACTTCAGTGTGACCCCCTCGTTTCAAACCCATATGCCCATCATCCGTGGCCCATCCGACCGCAACAGCCTTACAAGTCAGCAGTGTACTCTGAATGCGTCTTCCTTTGCAAGGAGTCGAGATGAAGAGAAACACGTTGAGGGAGAATAACGTCGTATAGACAACTACTGCAGATCACGCGGAGACACGATGATGTTGGGCGGTTGCTGCTGGTGCTGCTGCTGGCGGCATCCTCTTAGATTGGGTGTGAGTGTGGGAGGCCCACGCCGAGGCGTGAGGCGTAAGGATTTGCTTGTGCGTCTCTGCGCAGCTGCTACTAGCGCTAGGAGCGCCCTTTTCTTTCAGAGGTCGGCTGAAATGCTGTACTGGCTACTGGCTGATAGCGTTACAGTAGTGGCTGAGTGCTTGGCTGCTGTTCGTAGGCAGCCATCATTATCACCAACGTCAGAAGATGGCGGGGGGAGAACATTGTGAGCTCGCGCAACCGAGAGTTCGTTGATGACACCTCTCTACTCTTTCAGCGGCGGCTGTTGGCGGGACGGAGCTGGGATGCTTTGAGGGGGCGTGGGATAGAAGGTGGTCCTGCCCAAGCTGGCGTTCCTCTCATGGCCGTCTCGTTGCCCGCTGACACGTCGATGCAATGGGCGCACTCGTCGCCTCTCTTAGAGCAGCGGAGGCTCACTGACTTTGGGGTCAGAGGGGGTCAGTCCAGAGTTGATGTCATCGAGGGGGCGGGGGTGGTGGCGAAACGCGCCCGTGTGTCAAGGGTTGAAGTTGGAAATGAATGTAATAGATGTTGGAGATATGTAGCTCTCCTCGGCTAGCTAGCTAGGTCGCTAGCTTCAGCTTCCTCGATGCGCACGGTCGGCCGGCGACACGGACAGCAATCGCAGGGCTTTCTGTTCGAGACGAATGCCGCGATGGAACGGGCTTCCACACGCGACCGCCAAGACACTGATAGCTAGGAAACGAGAGAACGAGGCAGACCGGCCTCCCGTCATGTTCAACTGCCCTCATGTGCGTTACTTCGACCCCTTTGTGCTTGCTGCATGGTGTGCCGTTTTCTCAGCGCATCCGTGAAGTGTCATGTTGAAAACGAACCGTGAAAGAAAAACAGGAGCAGGGGGCTATGTATGTGCACATATATGGGGTAATGATAGGACGTACTTGACAAAGGGGATTTTTAAAGGTTTACGTCTCTGTGCATTGTGAGCTCTTTTACCATGGTTCGGCACTGGTATCTGGTTAATTTACTCTGTAAAGGAATATTCGATGTTTGAAACAAGAAAACATACATATTAAATGTAAATGGAACGGAGCGTACCTACATATTTCAATTAAACACAATTCAGTTCCACAATAGACGCAAATGTAGCACATATGAGGCTATATTTTGGAGTGCAGTTCGATGTAAGGGCTTCTTGAACACTTTAGCCACATGCACGCAGTGCACTACTATATGATTATGTTGTGCGATGCCAAAGCTGAAATAGCCCTGTTGTCGAAAGCCTTCACTACGGTATAAAGCAATTTTTGGCAAATAGCTCTATTGTTAGCTTGCCTATGCTTCTATACACAGACGTCTGTCGGCGAACAGACAAGTAGCATCTATTTCTGTTCTGCGTGCCTACCGTACAGAGGAACTACGGCTTCTCGTTGCTATACCAACGATTAAGGAAGGACTTTCTAAAACAAACACTGAGAGTTCCCCCTCAAAATCGGTGCGCGTCTCCTGGTCGCAGTCTGTCTGTCTGTACAACACAAATGAAGCTGACAGTGGGTTAAAGGCGGCAATGTTTAGCGAAGATTCAGAACAATCGAACAATGGCTTCAACGAGCTATAGTTGAGGAGCTGTAGTTTGACCCGTTGCTAGGCACCGAGGTGATTGTCTTTTCTCCTCTAGGTCTCACGGACGTAGACAACAAAGTGGATGGATTCCAATCTCTGTCCCTTTACAACCCTGTACGCCCTCAGCATTGATCGCTGCCAACTGCTTCGACCTGCCTTAGCCCGCCACACCTTGATCTACCGAGTTTGAAACGAACCCGGTGAGCCAGGGAAAGTATCTCAGTAGGGCGTAAGGCGACTCAAGTTCGTGAACTCTGAGTATTTTCGTTGTGCGCAGAAAAAATGATCTTCCTCTTCATACCCCTGAACAAACAAAGTTGCTGAGGCCATGTTCCGTACAAGTATATACGTTCTGTACCGCATAGCATCTCCGGAGGTCCCGAACGTTAAGTTTGCTTTACGCTGCAGGGGAAGTTTCGACAATGCCGAAACAATTCGCCTCTTAGCGATAGGTCAACCAGCGGTGTGGGCGAAATATGTATGCTGAATTTTCCAGTGGCCGATATCATTCACTGGCACCGTCACACACGGCTGAGCGACGCACAATCTTCGGGAAGTAAAAGACGAAGACGGCTCTTTATGCTTTTTGCAGGTTTTTGATTCACTCTCCTCATTCAACAGCGAACGCTTTGCCCTTAGCATATTTTCCTTCACTGGCTGGCCACGTTGACCTCGACGGGCTTCGAAGGCAAATACTCCTATGAACACAACGTGAAAGATCCAGGGATCTGTCACGCAAAGCCTTATGTGGGCTAGATCATTGACCTTGTTTGTGGAGTTGATTCTGTTTCGAGATACACGAATCATATTTGAAATCCTTTTCGGGCTTCGATGAACATCGGCTTTAGTGTTGCTTTTGGCGTATAGCTAAAGGTCATCTCCGTGAGTGGGGGAAACCTTAGATTTTTGTTCAGTAAGCGGAAGCGTTACAGCGGGGGAACTGCTAAAGGTCGACATCGTCGATAAGGTCGAAAGGTCAGTTTCATCCCATGGACGGCAATCCGTTTGAAAGTCCGCTTGAACATCACATGGTTCCGAATATTACTATCAATAGCTCAATTAGGAATATGAACAAAGATGAAGTTTCCATTTCGGTTACAGTTTGAATTCATCTCTGTTTTGTCAATTTGAACGCGAATTTAGTGAAGAAAGTGTTTTAGTACTATGCACGTCGTTATTGCTTCTAACCAACTTTACGGACTAACCCTAGACCTCTGTGAATATCTGTAATTATCGACAATTTCAGTGGTGGCTCACCAATTTACCGCGTCCGTGTTCGACGCGTATGCTGTACGAGGCAATTCAGCTCTTCTCCGATGTCACGTCGCCGCTAACGTCCGCGAGTTCGTTCGGGTGTCCTCGTGGACGAGGCAGGACGGCGTCACAGTTGGAACGCTCGGCGATACGGGTCAGTGTTAACGATAGAAGGTGTCTTACGATTTATGAAACAGAGATTATGAGACACGAAATTGACTAGAACTCAGTATGAAAATGACTGAAACATTTCTTCCACGCGCACGCCTTCACTGGCATATGGTATAATATTTACGTACCTCCTCGAATCCTTGGGGGTTCGGCAAGTTAAACCTCCTTGCCGATGCTTACCAGGACAAGCGAAAAATCGCACATCTCGATAATGTCACCAAATTGCTCGCTGCGACAGATGGATGCTATACCATGATGCGACACTTGGAATACGTCTATGAAGAGATGAGTCTATGAGTGCTTCCGTTGGCGGCCTTGGTGGGCCTTCGTACTGCTTGGATCGCTGCTAATGTCAACACACATGAGCGTCGTCGTCGGATCAGAGGCTGGCCTTCGACCTTCCTGTCGTCATCGCCATCATCTTCGGCCGTCGCCGTCCTACGTAGGCCCGCTCGCTGCCGTATGCAGGTCTTTCTCCACTAACCGACGGAGAACGATGTGGAAAGCAGCTCGCCAGCTGACTATGAGCTAACGATGTGTCCCGCCATCGGATGATAGATGAGCTTTCCTCGTGTCGGGGCATCCTGCTGATAGGCGTAATAATTAGCTAGACGGAAAGCACGAAAAGACTACTGTGCTACTGCCACTGCAACCGCCACTGCTAGTAACTACTAGGGTCCGGGATCAGCGGTAGGCCGGCAGGAGCAGGACCAGCAGGGATGTCAGCATCAGCAGCAGTGATGCACTGATGGTACTAGCCAGAAGAAGTCAATGGATAGATGCCTCTGATAGACCAGCAGAAAGAGGTGGATGCAAACAGAAGCCATCGATGAGCTGGCGACCCCGCCGAAGCAGGAGGCCAGAACGAAGAGGAGATTTATTTCGCCAAACTCGACGCGTGTCCGCTCACGCCTCTGACCTTGGACATGCATAGGAGTATATACGTAGTCGACGATTTTGCGAAAATTGAATATAAACACTATATATAATAATAATAATAATAATAATAATCCTATATGATAAGACCAAGCTTATTTTATAGTTACAGTGTGTGTCGCGCGCCGCACAGTCCTAACAAGGCAAGCAAACAAACAAATGTCTCATGTTCTCTGTTACATATCGTCTACCGTCCGATGCTCTCGGTTCAACGGGACAACTTTCACTTCTGGCTGCTGCACATGTGCTAACATCATTATGCGACTACGCCGATCGTCGACACGTATACCGTATATACCGAACGTAACCGTGGCCGCGATCTCCGTACATCCACCTCGTACCGTCCCGCCAATGTCCGTATGACTCCTGTCTGGGCTTGTGCCTCACTCTCTCTCTCTCTGTGTGGACAACGCTGTCATCATTTTCCCGTACCTGTGCTGCTCAACGGCTGTGATCTCTGCCGGATGATGGTTCATATCAAAGGAATAGATAAGCGCTACGTGATGTTATCCTCAGGGGAGCTCCTGATCCGATCGGCGAAACCGGCGGATTCGGCGCACTCGTTCAAGTGTACCTTGCACAATGTATTGACAGGACAGAGCACCGTTAGTCAAAACGGTGGCAAAATCATTGTTACAGGTAAGTTGGTGGGTAGGGTACGCTTTGACGGCATTTACATAGCCTTCGTGCCTTGACGTACTACTTATTCTTATGGGTAATAAAATTCTCTCATCTCGTAATGGCTAATTTAAATTGCACGAAATTCGACAACAATGCTATAATACAACTCGCATCAAGCTAGTCACATGCAGCCCATACGCGAGCAATTAATTTTCTAATTAGATAACAAAACGTCCAATTGCGCCAGTCAGCTCTTCCAACCGTAGGTATAAAATTTGAAGATGACCCCTTACCAAAGCCTACATATGTGGGCGTTCTTTCAGCATTTGTCACAAGATTGGGTTCTCCAAAGAGCCTACGTGAGCGTCACAGCTGAAGGGCATCGAGTGATCATACTTTGATTTCCTCGATTGCTGTCTATTGCCAGCCCGAACTCTCGCTTGTGATCCCACCAAGATGATCCACTATCCATGATCTTGAGAATCCCCTAGTCGCTGCCCTCTGTTGTAGACTTCGATTTGAGCTCTCCGGCTAATGCGGGAGTTGGACAAAACAGCATCCGACATTAAGCTATCTATCCTAACTATAACCGTAAAGGGTGTGCCGCATCCTTTTTATTTGAAGGATGGTGGCCAGTAATAACTAACTGCCTCCGGATACAGTCAGTTTTCTGTCCAAAGATCATTTGTTTGGACACAGAAATAGTGTTCATATGAGCTAGTTAGGTAAAACGAATAGCTAAACAGAAATGCTTAGCGTTACTGCTTGGCCGTAAGTGGGCCAAAAACATCATCTATACGTTTTTCCATGAACCTAAATGTGACAACTCTAGCTGACTTCCGAGTGTAATTTTTTTGTTCGAATTACCAGTCCCCTGGATGGTCTAGTGGTGAGCGTCTTAGACTACAAGACCGGAGGGACACGTGTGTGTTGGGTTCAAATCCTGTCAGACGCGGAGAATCTTTGGAGTTCTTTATCATCTTTCTTTATCTGAGGATTCTTGTCAGGTACGAGTAAGGCAGAGAATAAGCAAAGGTGGCCCCGACAGGTCTTCACAGTAATACCTAAAAGGTTAAGAGCTGAGGCCTGTCACGTAGGGGAACAGCTGAGGGTCAGCTCGAAAAACAGTGTGAAGCGGAAGAGGGGGCGATCTTCATTTAGAGGGTCCTGGAGGCAACCAGGAAAACAACGAAGCATTAAGAATATAAATATTAATAAAAATTTTACTTGCAATCAAAAGGTCACCTTTTCGATCTTCAAATGCATATGCTGCCGTGCTGCAGAAGTTGACGTATCTTGCCGTTTCAATATTTTCCGGCATAAGCCTGCACCATGCATAGGATCTTGAATGTGAGCTGTATGTGAGCTATTCGTCAAATCTATTGTGTTTGTCGTGACTGTCCATGTCGTATGGGCGTCATAGAATATTGCACGCCATTTTCATGAGGTTGGTATTACACGAAACCCAAAACATGCGCTGTGCATACGTTCTACCTCGAGTGCCAGAAACTGTTGTCAAGTGTAAATTGGTTTTTCGCTGTAAAAACGAAACAAAAATGTAGCCGTCTGATTGAACGACACACACTCAGTCTGAACACCGAAATCTTTCAGTAATAACTACAAAATTATATATATTATTTTCTCATATTGTATCACAAGTACGACTTTACTACTTGTACTACTAATAGTCATAATAAAACTCATATTAGTTCTGTGGGCAAACGCTTACCAAGTATGTTCCTCTCTCTCTCTCTCTCGCCGCGCCCTGGCGTCGTCGCGAGGCCACCATGATAGTATCGTTAGCCAATTTTGCCACAATAATGAACTGTTATCGCCCGCCAGTCTACCTTGATGCCAACACGAGTGTACCAAGTCCCGTCTATTCGATCGATATTGAAGCAGTGGCGAGCCAGGGGCGATGGAGTTGCCCCAGCCTCAGACAGCGTGTGGCGTGTATGAGACTCTGTCTGTGAGTGTGTGTATGTGAACGTGGATATATATATATATATATATATAACGTCGTAGCTGCTGCTACCTCTCGCAGTTGCCCCGAAAACTAGCGCTAGGTATGTGATGGGTATCGCCGGGAGACAGCCGGGAATGCGCCTCAATATGATATTCAGCCTCGCTCGTTAGGGGGCCGGTAGTGGCGGCGGCGGCGGCGTTCTTCGCTGCGCCGTTGCCGCTGCCAACAGCGAACCAAACGACGAAAAATGCAGTCAGTTAGTGGCGAAGCAGCTGGTGATATACCGCAGGTTCCATAGGGACAGCAATGATGGATAGCAGAGGTTGCAGAGAACGCGACGCGCTCTCTACACCAGATATTGAGTAAGCATTAGCCGAAGATCGACTACTGCTACCACTATCATCGCTACCGGTAGATATATATATATGTATATATATATACGATAGTAAAACGACGACGACGACGCCGTCCAACAGCAGAAACAGCAGCAGCAGATGGCCCGGGTGCGCGAGATACCTTCGTCATCGGTAGTCATGCTACGTTCTGTGTTGATACTGGTGACGGTGACAACGATATGATTCTTGCCGATCCTCGGGTGGTTATATGCAATAAGACAGAGCCGCTTTGAGTCGATATTTACAGCGGTTACATGATGGCTACTAGTATACAATGTTATTAATGGCACTGTGTTATTCTACCCATCTAGCACGTCGTGACAGGTTCGAATAGCAGATGCTCTCGTTAGGCTACCGACCATGAAGTAATAAGCAATTGATCATAGATCCCAGAGAGATATTCGAAATTTATCACTCGTTTGTTTAAACCGACTCTTGGCTGTTCCTGTGTGTGATTGACCTCAGCAATTAACTTAAATAATAAAAACAAAAAACTGGTTAACAGGGGAAATGTGTCGGAGCCCACCTATGCTTACTTTTTCAACCGGTAGTCCCTGGCAAGAATCCACAGATAAAGGAGGATGATAAACAAAATGCAAACGGTTCTCCGCATCATTCTGGCGGCAGGATCTGATCTCAAACCAAATGTCTCTCCTGTCTAGCAGTCCAAGACGCTCACTACTACACCATTAAGGGGACTTAATTGTGCTTAACTGTGCTTAACGTTTATTAACGAACCCGAAGTTTTATGCAGGGAAGGCTGTATCTGTTATTCGCTTTGAACAATCCGACTGTGTGATATAATCGTGTCGCTGTGCGCAGAACCCGGCTCAGTTAATCATTAGTACATTCACTGCAACGGTGCGCAAGATGAACAGATATGTGCGATGCTGAAGGAAATCAAATGTCTTCTTGAAATCTAACCGGTACATTATGTTTGTGCCACTTCTCCGATTTCGCTGCAGAGGCAAATGGGGTGATTCCAGTGAAGATCACAGAATACCGGAGCAGCGTGCACGTCGAGGAAGGTGACCGAGCCTACCTGCCTTGTATTAGTCAGGGACATCCAACACCAACATCAAACTGGTACCGCGCCGACAGCACAGGTATGACACAAGAAAAAAATTCACCTCCCCCGCATGAAACACGTAGATTATTGTATCGTATGTACGTATGCACACCGGATAGCTATTCGAAACCATGTCATGTTACCTTCAAGAAGCCACTGATAGTGAATTGCAATTCACGCAGTGTCGATATCCTTTTGAAAATCGACAGGTGTATAGTCTCCTATGTAAATACATACATGTGTAGACACCGGGGTAAACAATAGCCGATTTGAGATGAAACTGATAGAAGCAGGCCGCATAGCCCCATCAGGCAGCTTATTAACGATTTTTCCGGGCATTTCTCTCTATCCACACGTCGCACATCACCGCGTGCTTCGCTATTCCACACACGTGCACGCTTAAATACGTGTCATGCTGCTAAAAGCCAACGCGAAGCTCATGATGTATGTGGGTGTGCTTCTCTGTTGCTGATGTGGGTGTCTAGTGCACCTATAGAAAATGCACGTTAATATACAACGTCTGAATGTGGCACACGAACGCGGCGTCTATTGGCGTGGTCACGCTACTCCTTACGTTGTAGTCGAGACAGTTGGCTTTCAACCGCCGTCGCCGCCGCTGCCGCAAGACCGAAGCAGTTCAGCGTAACTGCACTGAGAGAAACAGGCAGAGAATGAGAGAGAGAGCGAGCGCGGAGTAGGTACCCACAACTACCACCACCAACACTACTGGTGCTGCTGCTGTGCTGCTACAGAGTAGCATGGTGGGGGCTCTGCTATTGTTGAATGGCGGATGGAGGGGGTCGTGGGGTGGTGAGGGGTGAACGGTCGCGGTCTGAACAACGACAGCGTCGACAACTACGACTGAGGAGGAGCCAAATAGTGCGTTGCTAATGGACGCACACTCAGTGACTTTGCCTGCTTGCCTGCAGCCAGAGCAGCAGCCGCCGCCGCGGCGACTGGCGCCGCTACCAGCTAATCACGCTGAGGCGGACCTCGATTTTCAACTTAATGGTAGTGGGCAGTGCTGCCCTGAAAGAGGACGCAAAAAGCGGGTCGGCCTCGGCTGTCCGGTCTGGTCAGCTTCGAGCTTCGGAGCAACAGCAGCAGAAGGAGCAGAGGCCGAGCGTAGCCAGAAACGGACAGCAACGGGGACCGAGCAGCACCGATGGTGGTCACAAGTGGCGTGACTTCGCACAATGAGAGACGAACAGTAAAGTGGCTGACCGCCGGAGCCAGAGCGGCCCAACCGAAGAAGAAAAAGAAGAAGAAGAAGGAGCCGAGGAAGAACTGGGGGAACGGCAGTTGGGTAGGCAGTGGTGGCAGGGTGGCGGATACGGTCAGGGCGGGATGGCCGTCCCGACTCCCCGGCCGTCAGAGGAAGGGTAAATGGGCGCCATCCTCGGCCATGAATGAGCGTTAGCCTCACCTGGTGCACCGTGACTGCTCGGCGACCTCAACTGCAGGCGAGGCCCAGTGGGCAAGGCGACGCAACGAACGCCAACTTGTGCCACCTTGTTCCCTACGGCCTGCCTAGCGCGGCATGAAAAGGCAGTCCGCCACCTGCAGTCGTTATGCTCCGCGTTAACCAGAGAAGGAACAGCCTACAGCAAGAGAAGACGGGAGACCGTGGCCAGTTTGTGTGTGGTCGGGTGTAGCAGGATGGAAAGCCTCCCCTGTGAGGAAAGCCCGTGAGATGGAATGAGGCGTGGGTCTAGGCGGGGACGGGGAGGAAAACTGCTTTGATGGGACTCTGCGGCAAAGGTGCTAATACACATTTTGGCCCTGTGGCCGGCCACTAGATCAGTTACGGAGGGTGCGGCACTTGGCTCAGCTCGCTCATTGTAGCCCGGTAGCAGCAGTAGTGGTAACAGCTGCGAACGGCGACTTAGGCGGCGACCAGAGAACAAATGATGGTGAAGGCCGTTACAGGTCAGATATGAGCACAGCGAACTAAAGACGAAGACAACGACGACGACGAAATATGATAGAACGAAGATAAAGTGAAGGAGCAGGCGAAAAGCAAAGCAGAAGATCTCAAAGGCTTCTTATTGTAAGGACCGACCGCTGAACGGATAGAAAGACGGAACTGTTTCTCTTCCCCGAGCCCCGCCTCCCTGAACTTTTCCTCCTTAATAATCTATAACATTACTTTGTGTTAGCTAAAATGAAACCACATCCGCAGTTAACATCTATTGACTATTTATGATTTGGCTTGTTTGCTGTTACTAGGTGCCCTCAATGCCGTGATACCATCGGACCGGTACCAACTGCTTGAAGGTGTCCTGATTATATCATCGTCGTCACCTACTGATTCGGGCCGATATGTCTGCATGGTCAATAACTCTGCAGGTGAAGAGCGTGCGCAGAGCGATCTCTATGTTACAGTGCCATTGATCGCACGTGTAGAACCCAATATTCAGGTTGTCGACGTTGGTCGAACAGCGAATATGTCATGCCGCATTAGCGGACAACCGGTCCACTCCGTCGTGTGGACAAAGGATGGTCAGCCACTGAGTAAGGGTCCACGATTCAATTTACTTGCGACCGATATTTTACAAGTGCTCGAGATCTCACCGGTGCATCGACAGGACCGAGGAATGTACCAGTGCCAGGTGGCTAACGCCAAGGATTCGGCGCAGGGAACTACTCAGCTCATAATTGGAGGTAGGTGCAATATGACGATCGTTGTGTTCTTCGGCGACGAGGTATGAATCCAGATACAGATGTCTGTAAGGACACTGGACCACTGTTTCAGCCGAGGTGGAACATTTACATCATCGCTTAAAACTGCTTTCCCTCGCTCGTCGAGAAAAAGCCGACAGAGCCCTATTTTGTTAGGTAGTTAGCACAATAAAATCGTGATTATCTGACCTTCTCTCGAACTTCTCAACGTGTAGTGAAAGTTTGTTCAAGAGTAGAGATTAAATCACTGTGTCGCCAATCAATTTGGCTAAGATCACCATTAGCAGCGAAAGTATAGAAGAGTATATAGGAGTTGTGTCGCCTTCAATCAGGACGATGTTCACGATCCAGCGACTCCATTCACTTGACTTCGTAAGGAGGCCCGCCACCGGGAAAAAGACGAGGATGCGGCGGCGGCGGCGGCGGTAGCAGCAGCTGCAGCGGTGAACCCGGTGCCGCAGAACAGCCCGTTCGTCGCTTCGCGGCGCTTTGCGCTGACTGAGTGCTTCGGCACACTTCTTCGGGAGAGCGGTGGCAGCTCTTGCGAAGTGACACTGCCGCTACTGGTGGCTCGCACAACAGGAAAGGCCTGTTAAAAAGTTGTTGGCCCTTTCATCTTCGGGAGGAGTTAGCCAATGGCTGTCGCGTCGGCCAGGAACGACGCGACTTAGCAGAGCGGAGGGGGAGACAAGGCCAAACGTAAGACAGCTTTCGGGGATGGCGTCGTTGAAGTGGTTGGATAGCGCACGCGCTGCACTCCACAAGGGTGTACGTACTTCGGGGCTGGATGGGTGGGTAAAGCAGCGGCTGAACGGGGGGAACGGTTAGTTGTGGGAGGGGGCAGCGGAAGGCAGGATCTAATTAAGGAACTGCCTTAAGAAGTAACTGTAGCATTGTATAATAAGAGAGGCTAGAGTTCTCCCGATGACCCCTGGCCGCTGCGTGTCCGACAGTCATCCACCTCTCCCTTCCCGAACCTTTCCTCCGGATCGGGACCCTCTCTCTGTGTTAGACGGTAGGCAACGAGAGAACAAGCTGGTAGGTAGCTGGTAGCTGGCAGAAGCGGACGACTAGAGTGGATGGGTATCTGTGCAAAAAGCTCATCTACCATAAAGAGAGGCGGTGCTGGCGGTGGCGGCGACAACGACGACGGTGGTAGCAGCAGGAAGGGGGTCGTTAAAACGAGCGACACGATTTAGCCTGTTCATGGGGCCGGTGGCCCTCTAACAAGAGGTCACCTCGTAGCCCTGAGACGAAGGCAGGAGGCGGGAGGTCGGGCGAGCACACGGACGAAGGCTGCAGCTTCGTCTTCTCTCAGCCCAAGAGAAGAAGCACAATGCTCCTCCACTTGTACCCGCCGTTATCGTTGTCATCCCCGCCGCGGCCGCCGGCACAATCCCTGCAGGATTCCTTCAGTGCTGCTCACACTGAGTGACCCATTCTATGAAATAGAGCGCAAAGCAGAGGGAGCAGCAGCAGGAGTAGAAGAACATGTCGCTAAAATTAAATCCTTCCGCAGCAGCGGCAGGACCAGTAACGATGGCAGCTCTATGTAATGCTGATGACCTCGCGCAGACACAGACTATTGTCGCACGTGACATACAGACTACCATTCACCTACCTGTTGGCTGTCAAACCGCTTGTTATGAGTTAGCGGGTGATCTTAGTGTTGACACTGCTAACATACTGGGTTGAGTTTGATTCAGTTAGCTGGGACTTGGGCTGGAAGGGACTAGCTCCGTTATAAAGCTACCTTTCTGTTAAGTAAAAATTTACTCTTTGCACTTAAATATAATATATCATATGGTCATTTAACTGGTTGTTTCGGGGAGTCGATAAATACAGAACGTTACTTAGTCATAGTTGTGTCACGAAATTATCAGCAGCAAACAAAATCGACGAGTGTTGAAGCTAAAACACCGGCTACAGAAAATAAGTTATTACAGCACCCCGGCGGAGCATATCGAACGCAGTGTTTTATTCCTATCAAAGCTGCTCGTTTAGTAAAACGCTGAAACTGAGAAATTGGTCGCAAGGTTACGTTATTCACTAAATTCAATAATCGGTGATAAACTAACGGTATATTCCTAATTATATAAATTTTTCAGAGGATGCACCCGTATTGGAGCATGCATTCCGTGAGTTGACCCTCAAGCCGGGCAGTATGGCTTCATTGAAGTGCTCAGCTTCTGGAAACCCTCTACCTCAGATCACGTGGACACTTGATGGACAGCCTGTACCAGAAGTCTACCATATTCGAATAGGTTAGTGCTAAGTAGTTATATGTACACGTATGTATGTATCGTGAGCGTTATTTTATCTTTGCTAGCCTAGTATAAGAGGGCATTCACCTCTATACTAGACACTATTTGACTTGGTTCCTCCTCTGCTTTCATTTTCGAGGTCACTACGCAACCTGGCGTTATTTTCCGAGATCCGAAATCTCTCTTCTTTGCTTCTGTCGGTTGGCATCTGAAACAATAGGCGACGAATCTACGGAAACGATCGGCGTATTCTGCAGAGAATAATCATGGCGACGCATTACGCCTATCTCCTTAGCTGGATTCACCTAGAGAAATCAGGGTCCCCATTTGTCCTCATTCCTACCTATCAGGCCGACATCCACTTTCCACCCGGGCAGAAATAAAAGCCAGCACACCAGGCTTTCTGTCAATGATAACCGACGTTGAACCGAACCTGGCTTATTATCTATTTAGCAGAGGCCGCTCTGGCGTCCAAGAGGGATGAGGTTCAAGTTATCACGGCCGGTCAAGGGACTATTTCACTATTCTCTCGAGCACGATACCTGAACAGCACTGCTGCTGCTGCTGCTGTCGTCGTCGATATAAACTGTCGGGATTAGCAGCTGCAATGGGAGAGTCTGCCCAGCCAGGTGGTCATTTCAGACAATCAGCTGATCGCTTCTTTCCTGTCCAGCGGTTGTGAGGAACGTTGCTTCGATCTTTCGCTCAAGGCGTATGGACGCGTTAGCCCACGGGTGGGTTTTGTTCGGTGCCCTATCTGCTTCGCTCTGCAGTGAGGCCCTTCGATTGAGTACGCCCTAAACGATTCAAGACCGATGACAGAGGCCAGCTGGTGGAGGAGAAGATCTTCTATTCCCTTGAGAGGTTGGGGGTCGAGAAATAATAAATGGCTAGGAGAAACATGCGGGGTACAGAGAAGGAAAACTGGCAAAGCCACAAGTCTAGCACTCGTTTGCTCGTGTTTCCACCTTTGCAGCATTCGAATCAATTCGCTATTAATCAATGGAATCGGCCACTCGCGCGTAGTAACCCCCAACCCCTCGCTGATTCGAGGGTGTTCCTGGATTTCTCTTGGCACAAGGCAACTCCTTGGCCACTCCTTTTCTCAGCATTCTATTCTGTGCTTCTCTGTTTTTCTTACTAACGACTTCTGACGGAGCTAGCCTAGTTGAGAAAGGGTAGATTCCGATGATCATGACTGTCGAAAAGCACCTTCATCCTAGCAATTAAACTCAGTAAATTTTGTAATGAAATTGCTCATCTGATCTCTACAGAACCATAGATAAAAACGTTTATCACAAACGCTTTCATGAGTATGCGTACCCAATGAGAACTCCAGGTTCCAAAAAGGGCAACATCCTCCGGATCTGTTTGAACAATCTGACACTTTTGAAGCCGAGATAGTCATCAAACTCGAACATTAATAATAGGAGCAGCTCTTCAGCCGCTTATGTGTGCTCATCGGGACGGTTGCGACCATGACATGAATCATATCAACTCGGAGCCATGTTTCTCTTGTCCGTGACGTATCTGTCCAGTGAACGGACAACGACTAATATTGTTACTTGTTTTCGTGTGATTTCGCTTCGCAGGCGATTATGTCTCCGGAGAACGATCCGTTCACAGCTATGTTAACATAACAGCCGTACGCGTAGAGGATGGAGGTGTCTACACCTGCGTCGCACGAAATGGAGTGGGTCGAGCTGAGCATTCGGCGCGACTGCAAGTTCACGGCAAACCGCACATTCGCGCAATGGCGCCCGTCACCGCGCTCGCTGGGCGAACTGTCCGTGTGCATTGCCCTGCTGCTGGATATCCGCTCAAGAGTATTCACTGGATTCGAGGTACGTTCGAGCCATGTCGTTTATATATTACAAAGACCCGCTGATATTCCGCCATGTACGCTAAGGAATAGCACGGTCATCGCGATACAATGAGTCAAAGCTACATTGTGTGTCCACATATTTCGATTGGGTAATGTCATATTATGTAAATATAGAGCTTTTAGTTTTGCTATTTTCTTACTGCCTTGTTTCTTGCAACACGTACTTTTTTTATCTTATTTATTTAAAAACACTGAGAAACCGTAATCAGCCTGAGACGAAGGTTTGATAATGCGGAAGGTTTGATAACCGTAATCAGCCTGAGACGAAGGTTTGATAATGCATTGCTAGGCAATGTATTGAATTGTTTATTCATAAAATGCTATTATATAAAATCCATGTCGGGTAAAAAATGAATACGTTGATTTCGCCTGCTCTTCTACTTTAAACACTTGAGTATGGCCTTCCTTCGAAGGGTATGCCTTTTTAAGATTATTCCGTCTGTCCGATGTTATCTGTGTGCTCGTATAGTGGGGTATATAAGTGAGAGATTTTGCACATTTCACAAGTTGTATCTTGGGGCAGTCATTCGCTACTGACTACCACTATAGGGTGTGTTAGGGTCCACGAGGCCGACAAAAGGAAGTGAGATCCTCGCTGGATCTCGCGATGGTTCTCAAATTGGCTCGCGTATAATGGTTCTCTCGATGTTGGGGGCGGCATTTCGAATGAGAGGATCTGTCCCATTTTTAAGTTTAGCAGACCAAACCACCTCAGTAGTGAGACTCGGGCGCTGGCCCGCCACCCCAAGCTCTCTTCGTTTTACGTCGTGCGCCGCTGTGTAAATAAGCGCTTTTCCAGCGTATGAGAGAGAACTTCGAGGAGTCCTCCATTCCCGGTCCGGCAGCGGCCGGTGGAGCTGCTGCAGATTTCTCCCGTTCGTCGCTAGCTACGAACGAACCAAGTTCGTTGCCCCCCCCCTGTATCGACCTCGAGAGCGGGTACGGTCGCTCTCGGCAATGAGAATCTCTCCAGGTTCTTTGAGAGAAACGGAAAAGATTCTTCTTCGAGAAAAAACGATGAGACCAATCCGTATCGGGGCGTGTTTGTGTGTTCACGGAAGGCCGAGTGGTGCTGGTGGTGCCCCGGTACCAGCCACATCCAATGCACACTTACCCAACCATTGAGCCTCTGTCTTTTGGTATCTCTCTCTCTCTCTCTCTTCCTCTCTGAGTCGGTTATACCCTCCTCGTTCGCCCACTCGAGTGAGTACACGATAATCACTACAACACTGAGGAGAGTTCGCTACTGATGCTGCTCTGTTAAATGGAGCCCATCGTATACAATCCACCGGGAATGCTACACGCTGAGGCATGTCGGTAATGAAGAAGACAAGACAAAACACAAATATACTCCCTACACAACCCACCTACGCGATCTCCTATACGCGCTGCAGATCGTACGAATGTTGTGCTTCGTAGTCGACGATGTACCATGTCCCAAAGTCATGGTGGCCGAAGCAGAGCCGGCCGTCGGTTGGCGAGCAAAGCGGACAGCCGACATTTGAAGTAAGGGAGAAACGCCGCTCCTGCGAAGAAGAAGTCTTTCCTTCAAGGAGGAAAAATTTCCTTCCTTCATGGGCGAACAAGACGAAGCAAGCAATAGTGAACCTCATAGCTGTGCCTGCTACCAGCCGATACTACCGCCACCAGCGCCGCCTTTTCCGCTGGTGCGACCACCGCCACGACGACGACCAATGCCTTGGTAGTTGGCGAGGGTCCTTCCTGCGAACGGCTCCGACAGAGCCGCTAGTTGGGCGAGTGTTTTGGGCCACGTCGACCGTGTCTTAGCCTTAAGGGTGGCAGCGGTGGCGATAGCAGAGTGCTAGTGAGCAGCAAAGGGGAAACCGAACAGTC
Source organism: Stratiolaelaps scimitus (assembly GCA_019614645.1). Taxonomy (NCBI): domain Eukaryota; kingdom Metazoa; phylum Arthropoda; class Arachnida; order Mesostigmata; family Laelapidae; genus Stratiolaelaps; species Stratiolaelaps scimitus. Next base: position 3,769,316 of record JABWDB010000028.1, read on the forward strand.
TAACCCAGTTCGGCTGAACCGTGGAGATCCGAAAAGCAGGAAAGGACTGCTCGGTCCTAGAGAAAGCAATGGAGGAGGATCTGGCGAGGAGCCGAGCAAAAGAAGAAGAAGGAGATCCCGAACAGGGGTAAAGTGGCCGAGTTCATTGCGGACGACGTGAGTGGCCTGTCAACACATAGCCACAACACGAACACAGGGCTCACAGGCACATCCGCCCGGCAGGCGAGAACTACGGAAAGAACAACACTGCTTGCACGGGGCGTGAAAGAAATGAGACTGGCGGGAGCTTAAATGGCCTTCGAGATGTCCATTCTCACCGCATTCACCGTCTTTAAAAAGGAGGAAGACTGAAAATACCGGGGGAACTGTCTGACTGTTAGACCGTGGACCAAGGCCGAAGACGCCGGCAAAAAAGGCCCGTCTGCACAGCGTCGGTAATCTAGCGAGCCTAGAGAACAAGGGGACCGTGGCTTTTCGCGTACGATTGGATCTGTCGCCACTTCAACGTTTTCGCTCTCACTTCAAGCTCTTTTCCTTTCTTTCTCTCTCTCTCTCTTTCTCTCGCTCACTCATTCCCTCTGTCACTCTCAGTAGATGACTGTGGATAACCCGCGAGTGTCAGCACGAGAATGACATTCTCGTCTCGTTTGACCATTCCGTGGTCGTAACGAGGAGGCCGGACAGCCAGAACGCTATCTACAAACCACTAGCTCCTTACTTCGGGGAGCTGGCCTTTGAGGGCTAACCCTCCGAATTTAGGACCAAGGATTTCACTCTCGTCGCACCGGCCGAGGGTTGGGGGGCAATGACGGGGTTGGTCCTACAACGCGTAGCATTGCGGGACCCCAGGCAACGCAGCATACTCGAAGGGATGGGGTGATGCTCTCCAGGCAATTGTGATGACATAGCCATTGTGATATGAACACATTGCCTGACGGCCTGCCCGTTTCTGCATAAGCAATCATGCATTATGCATTATCATTGAGAGCATGGTATAATACAGACGAGGCTTTCCCAAGCTAATACTATATGACTAACAGCTATATCGGATCGTCGGAATAGGCCTTACGCTAGAGGGTAGGGCCCAAGGACGAATTATGGGTACTCAAATGGTCGATTCGATTTGAGTGAGCGGCTACTAGCAGTGCAGCATCGTCACGATTAGCAACTCACGCCAGCGGCTATATGTCGTATCAGAAGATAGAATGGTAATACATGACAAAGGCTTAGTGAATCAGATTATTGGAACACGAGATCATTGCTTTCAGATAACCGCACCCTGCCTCAAAATCATCGTCAGAAGACATTTGAGAATGGGACCCTGGTGATTGCCGACGTGGAACGGAGGACCGACGATGGCCAATACACCTGTGTCGTCACTGGAGACCACAATGTCGTGGTTTCAAAGCAGCTAAAACTCACCGTCATGAGTTAGTGTTTGGTTTTTGTCCAATGTTGAAAATACTATATTCCAGTCCAACTTTGATTCATGTTGATAATCAGCAAAACAACCTCTTATGTCGAGAATAAAAGCAGCTTCCTACACCAACTGCTAAAGATAGCTGGTATCGATGGCATTTAAGTGGCGTTTGCCATAGCATACTTGATATTGTAAACGCCTGTACTGAAACTAAACCGGACACTGCGATGCATTATTGGCGTATTTGCTCGAGTTATTGCTGTTGTTCATGTTGCATAGATCGGGTAGTGTACGTGACTTATGAAGAAATCCTAGGTAGACTTAGCCTCTAACGTTGTTCCCTAACAACGTGTGTCTGTTCTGTTTGGCAGTTCCGCCAACGGTGAATCCATTCACGTTCCCCGAAGATCTCACGCAAGGCAAGCGTGCCGGGGCAGCGTGTATCGTGTCCGATGGCGATTTGCCAATCCGGATCGCATGGCTGAAGGACGGACAACCCCTGCCGCCGAGCCTCAAAGCGTCTGTCAGCGCAGCTAACGATTACACCTCGTTTCTTTCGTTCACCTCAGTCGATCAGCTGCACTCAGGCAATTATACGTGTGTGGCAACCAACCCGGCAGCAGCTTCAAATTACACGGCGCCTATGGTCGTACAAGGTAGAAATGAAATCATGAAGTTTCTTGATTGCACATCTCAGCTAGTTAAGCTTCTGGGCTGTTTTTTGGTGACAGGGCAGAAGATTCTATTCGAAACTCATCAGATGATTCGATTTTTTGATATTGTAGATTGCAATCGCATCTACATTTCGTTGCTAATGGGCTGACTTGTTATTATTGTGTTCATTTTATCTAATTATAGTGCCCCCGAGATGGTTAACGGAGCCCCTGGATCGACACGCGATTGTCGGAGAGCCAATCGTCTTCGACTGCCAGGCGTCAGGCCACCCACTACCGGTCATCCGTTGGAAGAAGCAACAGAGTTAGTATTGTATATATATATATACATATATTATATAGCACTGTCGTAATGCTTTATTTTATTATTATTTTTTTTTTATTATATAGCTGTTCCAAAGCATAGTTCTTTGTTATCGAATCCGAATATTTCTTCTTCATATTAATGATACCGTTGAGGTCAATTTAAACTAAGTAAAATTCGCATGTTGTCGTATTGTTACGGAGCTCATAATTGTCGAGCCACTCTATGGTAGCAAAGCGAAGATGACTACAGGTTCTAATCAATTTTGTTACGAACGACAATAATACCTTGCATATGGCAGGTTTTAATCCTAGATAATATTCTTTGTTTCATGCCATAACAACGTATCAGAGAGCGACTTCGCCGTGATTATCAGCAATGCAAACATCCAGATTCTTGAAAATGGATCGCTGTCTATTCGAGAGGTTTCGCGAGAGGACGCCGGCCCTTACATGTGTCAAGCAGTAAACGGAGTAGGACCGGGCATCTCCAAGGTCATCAATCTCGACGTGCATGGTAAGCGTCCGAGTGCCGCGCACTCACAAGATATGCCTATGGGACCACTATATCTTATCTTATGCCCGCTAGATGGTGTTGCACTTTGTGACCAGGAGACGTTATAAGTAACGGCCTGCTTTTACTCGTTTGCCTTATTCAGCACCCATTCGCCCTCCGTGATCATGTTTAGCCTTATGCTCTTAAACCCGATACATAGTAAATAGCCTCTTTGTCATAGATGATACATACATGATGGGACAACAGCTGTCCCAGTGGAGGTAGATTGTTTTTTTTTGTCTATTTGGTAAACGACGCACATTTGAATTTACACGTGGTCATGTGAGTCCTGTCCTTGAGCGAAACTGCGGGTTAGACAAACTTGGCTAATAGTCACTCATTCCTCGATAAAAACTTGCCCATGATAGAAGATTTTTCCAGGTAACTGGATAGATAAATCAAATGTACAGACAAGCTGTGATTACCGCTGATACACTTGGAGGGGTCACTGTTGCCGTCGGTCTCATTTTGTTGGTTTGTCCTCGACTATTTGTGTATATATTGCAGTGGCGGCACATTTCGAGAGAAAATTCCAGGCGCTCACCGTTCGGCGAGGTGATAGCTTCCAGCTGAACTGCCGGGCCATTGGGGAGCCCCCTCTGGTAGTGACTTGGACGAGGGATCGACAGCCGTTCAATCCAAATCTCGAGCCCCGGTACGTGGTGCAGGAGATGAATACAAAAGAAGCGTTTGAGTACAAAATACACGTAGCGGCTGCGGAGCGAAAAGACTCATCACTGTTCAGCTGTTATGCCGAGAATGCATTCGGACGAGACGACACGAACTTTCAGGTGAGCTGAGCGAGCAGTATCGTTTGTTGTTGATTTGGCAATGGCATTATTTTGTTAGCGAATAATATATAATGAGTTAAGTTGTTTAACTTTATGTTCTGTATGTGTTGTAGGTGCTTGAGAAAATCATAACAACCCCAAAATAATGGTACGGGCAAGGCGGCGACACGTTTCCTCTTATAACAATTTGTTTGATTGTCTTATTTGATTGTCTGTAAAAGGGACTCCGCTGCCGCTCCGTTTCCCGTTAGGCACTGGTGCAGTATAATAATAACACACACCTAACTTTTCAGCAAGCCTCTTATGAGTTCTACATTAGTAACGATTGGCCTATTGATAATGATGATTTCTTGCTATTAATGCGTTTGACTTACCAGGTGGTAGTTCAAGAACCCCCAGAGAAGCCGAGAGAGGTAGATGTGGCTTCTGTAAGCAGTCGTTCAGCGACGCTGACCTGGCAACATCCGTACAGTGGTAACAGCCCCATCATCAGATACATCCTCGAGTTCAAAAAGCCCAAAGGTATATATGCTAACATGTCCGTTGAAAAGCGAAATTGTTCAAGACCACCAACAATGGCTACATTTTGGCTATTTTCCAACACATTTTTTCTTGGCCCGGAGGAAGGGTGGTGCTAAGTGGCGTGAGAGGAGCGGCTTGTTTTTGTTGCTGACTCTATGAGAGGTTGTCGAACAAACTCACTTGTTCACTGCATTTGGTTGGGGATTTTCAGAGAGTTGGGAAATTGCGCAGGCGAGCACGGTCGAGTCAGCGGAGCCTCGAGTGGTCGTCACGTCGCTTCGGCCTAAGAGCGAGTACGAGATTCGTCTGAAGGCTGAAAATGCTCTCGGCATGAGCGAACCCAGTCAAGCAGTCACCGTGACAACCGATGAAGAAGGTGCGCGCCCCTCAATACGGAAAACTCTAGAAGTGTTCCCCTATTCACATTTGGTTATTTGTTTCGACCACGTCGACATGGAATATTTTGCAATCGTTTATACCTTGTGTCGCTGCAGATGCAAGTGTATGCTAATGCGGTGTAAATACACAAAATGATGTATAGCGATGTGGAAGAAATGATGAGAGAGAAAGAGACAGAGGGTTGGGAAGATTGACGAGGATGGTAGATATAGGGGTGTATTTGGAGCTATGACGGCAGAGTCAAGTTTCATGGAAGCAATAGACTCTGCTTGAGAAATGCGAGACATTAAAAAAAACAAGATGAAGCAGCTGCCAAGGGCATTTTGTAAGGCATTGCATTATTATTATTATTATTATTATTATATTACTATCGTTATTACTGTGGCGTATTGTAGTAAAATGCAGTAAGGAGATGTTAGGGCCCAGGGTATTCATCTGGATTTTGCCCATTTAGCTCGCTTATAGCGTGATACGTTCTCCAAACCACTGTTTTACCAATCTTTCGAACCGGTGTCGTGACGAAAGAGAAAAAATACATGGCATCTTCCCCTAAATACATAACTTGAAGCACTGTGCAGATCCTTCCTGCAGACAGGGCCGTCATCATATGCAGGTGATGAGTACACGACAGCCCTGGCATCTCTCACAGACTGCTCTAGGTATTGGGTGAGGCGTTTCAACAGCAAATGTGAAGCACCAGATACTGGGCCTGAGGTTGTTTGTCCGCGGTAACTTGAAAGTACCGGAGCATCAGGAAACGAGTCCAGCTGAGGTGGCCGGGAAGATGTATTGTACGTACAGATATGAAGGGGCCTGCTGCAGCAAGAACAATATTCTCTAGGTCGAAAGTTTATGGTTCGGGATTTACCTTGAACCGCATGAATCGTTTACACACTTGCGCTCGCCATCGGACAGGGATGTTGACCCGACGTAGTATTGAAACCGTTGATATATAAATGGTCTGTGTACATTACTTACCTGAATTTACCATTACTTACCATGTTGATGCAGCTCCAAGTTCGGTACCGCGTAATATCAAAATCAGCCCAACAGGATCATCAAGTCTGCACGTCACCTGGGATGTGAGTATTGTACCAAAGTATAGTAAATTATTCCAGCCAGCCATTATTATCCAATTATCGAGTGTAGAAGGCTATTTGAAGACGACGACAACTAGAGACTGTTTTGTAGTCAGTGATGCAAATTCGCCTCGTAACGTGGCAGCTATGCAATGAGTATAGATCTTTCCTCAGATGCTAAATACGTTTAATTCACATGTATGTGTTTTGCAGGCCCCTGAGGGCGGTGATGACGGCCCTGCAAGCGTGCAAGGCTACTATGTAGGCTACAAGGCCTCGGACAAGGGTGGCGAATCATTTGCGTACAAAACACTTGATGTGTCCGAACTTCCCTCAGGCCAGATACTCGAGACGAACATCCGCGAGTTGAAGAAGAGCACCAAATACGTCGTGGTCGTGCAAGCTTTCAACAGCAAGGGAGCCGGGCCCGTATCTGATGAGGTGGTCGCGCAGACACTTGAAATTGGTGAGTTGCCACGAATCGAGAGACTATAGCTAGACAGATGTTACACCTCAATTAACACGAACTCGTCGTGTCAAAGATACCAATGACAATGGTCATTATTCTGGTTGTTGAACGTTTGCGGACAGTTTAGTATACGAGTCTAGAGCATAACTTTGCAAGCAGTTGTACTTTTTTGCTGTAACGCATAACACGTTTGCCGTACTCACATTTCCAGATCCACCACCGGCTGCTAATCTGAAACTTGTGTCTTCCACTTCTTCGTCGGTACACCTCGCCTGGAATATTGCCCGTGAACAGCCCATCAACGGTATGTAAAGCTAAAGCATGACAATTCGTCAACAATCAGCGAAAAGTTTCCAAAAGGGCGGATTATTTTGTGCGTGGCGCCGTTGACCACCACAATCGATCGATTCATGCGAGTTTATTGTATAATAGCGCCGTAATACTGCCTAATACTATGGCCAGTGCGAGACGTTTTCCTGATACCGCTGGGTATACTTTAATTGTTTCAGGGTACACGGTATACTACCGGGATGAAAGTGGCAATGGTGGCCCGTGGCAGGAGAATTCGCTGCCTGCCGAGAAGGCTTCGCACATCGTGCGCGGTTTATCCTGTGGTCGACCATACGTATTCTATGTTGTTGCCCATAACGGTGCCGGGAAAGGTCCGCACAGCAACCACGTGAAAACGAAGACCGACGGATCAAGTAGGTCGACACAAACGTGTTTGGTCGTGCTGGGTTTACAGCCGGATACTATGGTGTTATTATTATTCTTTAGACATACGTAGATAAGTCTTTCTCATTTTTAGTTTCGTCGAGAGGAATGACGCTGCGGTGAGTCCAGCGACGAGAACTTGGAGCCGTAGGTCCACTCGGTTACATGCGCGAGCACACAAGCACCGATATTATTATATATATGTATAGCTATTCGACTAGGCAGTTTTATTAGTTAGGTGATTTTGTTACATTTATTAGTTAGTTGTTTAGATTATCTAAGATCGACCATTAATCATCTGCTGAATTGTGCGTAGCTCCTGTGGCGCCGGCATCGATTCGAGAGTTCCTCTCGTCGAACACCACGTGCATCTCGGTCGATTTCTCGTCATGGAAAAGCGGCGGTTGTCCTATCTCCACTTTTGTGCTCCACTATCGTCTCGAAGGAGAATCGGATTGGACCAACCCGGGATCAAGGTCAGTGAATCTAGTAGTTGCAATTGCTCTTAATTACAAATTGTCTGTATTTCATTACGTATGTGTGAAGATGATAATTTCCTTCATAATTTTTGAAGTAAAATAATAATTTTTGCTGTAAAATCTTATAATACTTCGGTGCTAATGGTTATTTCAAGTAGCGGCAAGACTGCTACTACAAAGTACTTCCCACCCTTGTATGTAAATTTGTCGAGTATACGTTCTCAGTTCAGGCAAGTTCGTATCATTCGACAAAGACTGTACGATACTTGGTGGCGCAGAGGATTAAAGGGAATCGGGAGTCGTCCAAAAACCTTTGCCACGGTGGTCTTTCGCCAATAAATGGCCAAATACATGTTTCTGTACGCTGAACGCCTCCACCGCTATATTTGTGCAGGGTGTCACGAAGCGGAAACGCAATTCGAAACCAGTTCGTTAGTGGGCCCGCGAGGATTGGTCTTGGAGTCATAAAGCCGGTTACGGCCATGAAGCCCGTTCTATGACATCTGCACTGGTGGCTGTCGTGAACCGAACTCATCCAAAGGACTCCTCAGTTTGTAGTTGCGTTCCGCCTAGGCGGTCACTGTAACTTCGGAGACAGCCCGGTTTCACCCAAAGTCTATGCCTAACCGTTGTCATGCAGCAAATTCCCACAGTTCGCAAATTCGCTCCTTGGACTGCCAAGATTATTGTTTTGTGGATGTCCATCCATTCACCTCTTCGGATGCTTGTCATGTACTGTTTGTTTCATACGGTCCTATACCGTATATTTTGGTTGACACAACGTCAACTGGTAACAACGGCCGGATAGACGCCAACCGCCCGTTAAATCTCAAGATTGTCTACATCCGTCAAGCTGGCTGGCAGGGCGGAAGGAATTCCTTAGAATATCCCTTGGCGCTTTTTCCTTTTTAAAGGGCCACTAGCCTTTTGTAGAACACCAGCAGCTCCCCGTCCTCGTGGACTTCTCTCGAGCCCCCCGCCACGCCCCGCTCCACCTCGTCCTTTCTTCTTCTATTGTTCAGACGTGGCCGAAGGGGAACACGAAGAACGGCGAACGATGACAGGCTCTGCTGAATCCAGGTCCTCTCACTGGTCCAACGTCCTTCTCCAGCTAACTCAACTGCTGGCTCACGCGTCGACGGCGAATCGAAAATCAAGTCAACTTTATGAAGCACAAAATGACCAACGACGTCATTGAGAGAAAGAGGTGCTGCTGCTGGTGGTCTCTCCGTCCAGGCCCAATCGCAGCTGTAGTGACGGCAGTGGTGGTAGTGACGGTGCGCTGGTGGTGGCCAAGGGAAGCCCGCCGCGGAGAAATCCTTTTACTTAGATTTCTTCCCCGAAGGTCCATCCGAGACAAGGAAGGTCCCGCTTCGTTTCACTCCATTCCAAACTACCATCTGTCTGTACGCCCGTCCATCCCCCCTCTCTCTCTCTCTCTTCCGTTTTCTATCACGCCGTTTCTCCGTTAGTCAGGAGATCGGGTTCCAGCGGATCCCGAACGGATCGGATGTTTCTTTACCAGTGGCCAGCTCTTGGAAGCCAAACGCCCGCCCGGGTTCGTCTGAGCCAAGTTTCCTCTCCTTACTCATCGTTGCTCTCCACCCGGGTTGGCCTACTCGCTAGCCTCTCGAACTCTTAACATACACAAACTTTGCCTCCGTTCTCCCCTTCCTCCTGTTTCTCCTAGGCCGGCAGCAGCAGCAGCAGCAGAACCAACCGTCGCCGCCACGGCTGTAGGGATCTCGATTTTCAATCGCCCATTTTATTGCGAAACTGAAATCCAGCGCCGACTGGAGAAAAAGAGCGGGACTTTCCCATTTTTACCGTATCTTCTGAGAGTAGCCTCTGGACAGCAGGGGGCGACGGCGGCAGCAGCAGTAGTATCGATGCCGACTGCACTGACCACTGGCTATGGTGTTTCCAATGCAGCGGAGCCAAGCAAGCCGAGCAAACCGAAGCCAACGAAAGCAACCGACCCTGAACAGCGGGTAGGCAGGCAGTGGACCGCGGTTTCGCAAAGGGAAAATCGCGGACGGCCTACCACTCGACGAAGTACCACCGCCGGACCACCGACTTTCTGATTCGCGGCGTAGCTAGAGCAGCCAGTAGCCTACAAGTCCACAAAGTGGGGAGAGGGGGGAGGTTTGGTCCCAGCAGGGATGTTCCAAACAGGCTGGCCGTTTGTTCTTCCATCTTTCACGAACAAAAAAAACCGCTTGCAATAGCCTATCGTTCCCGAACTACCAGTCTAACTGCGGCTACCGACGGACTATAACGATCACCATAGCAGAACGGAGCAGCTGGCATAGATGGTGGATTGAAGGACGAGTCACAAGTCTACGGCTTCCGACTAGAGACCGAGAGACGACTTGGCGGCGGCCGGTCGTTGCTTCGTGGTTGACGCTTGTTGGAGCTTTTGCAACGCGCGTTCACCCACACGCATATTGCAATAGCATGTAGAAGAGCGAAGTACGAAAACCGCCCTTGTTAATAGCAGTTTGTCTACTTGACAGTCAGTCAGATGGATATATATATATATATATATATATATATATCGTTGGGAGGTGGTCATGTTCGTAACAGCTTGGGTTCTCCGTTTACACCACTGGAGTTCTCTTAACGTATATCAGCCGGCGTTAAACGATAGAAAGGCCAATACGATGTCTCATTATATAACGATGGAGCCAATAGCAATGAATACTATTCTCGGTAGACAGAATTATTGGTGAGTATGTTGCAGTGATTTGATATCACGGACTGCTTTTGCCCTTTCTTTGCCTTGAGTTTAGCATTTACGCAAGGAAAGTGCCATAATATATTCATTGACCTTGTTCCATGTATTGTATATTACTGGCGTTTACAGAGCTTTTGACGCCTCATCCAGCTCGATGGTTCAGCACCCAGTGACGCTGTGCTCATTGTCACCTGCAACATGGTACACTCTGTTAGTTGCTGCCCACAACGAGGCGGGTGCTACAGAAACCGAATATCCATTCTCTACGCTCACGCTACAAGGAGGTAGGCTTATTACATCATAACTAATAACGTTACCAAATATCACGTTCACGTTAGCAAAATGGTTGTGACGATGGTAAGGCCCGCTAGACCGATCACAATGATGTTCGAATTATTCGTCAGGCGAAGTTTCAGCTTGTTGCGTTAAGTGTTACTTCATTATATATATATTTATATATATGACTAAGTTACATAATGTTATTGAAGGGGCTAGTATACTCAACTAAAACGTGCTATATTTTTGTAGGCACAAAGATATACCCTCACCTGATAACTTCAACGGGTATTCTTCCTAAAACATACTAAATAGAATACCTACTTCCCTAAGGTGCTATAGTAATAATCTGGTTGATACCGGCCTCCTCGGAGTTCATATCTTTGGAGGCGTATGTCTACTTAATTTTTTTACTTGTTTCATCAAACAATATTTTGCACATATGTAATCAAAATAAACAATATAAATCCAGTTCAGAAATGTGTTCGCCTCTACGAAGTGGGATCGATTAATTGAAGCGTACTCATGTTTTGATCGTAGTACATCCAATACATAACCAATGTACAACTAAAAGCAATTTAGGCTTGTGCTTGGAGCGTAGCGACGCGTTTATGTCGGGGGTGCCATGACTCGCGGTGCTTATGTGCGGCTCGGCGCGTTGCTGGACGTACAGATCTGTTTCTTACTTTATGCCCTGCCATTGGGCTCCTCTTAGCAGTAAGATTTAGGTTATAGTAACAGAAACAGGTTTACCTCGACCGTGGCCCAACTGTGTCTTTGCTTTATTTCTGCTCCCGCAACGCCTAATGGCACATCCACAGAATTAACTGCTTGAGGCTGTGTCATGTGTTGCCAGTTTGTGCTGGCCGATTGGTATACACCGGTGGCGGATAAACTCCCATACATACCCTTAGATTTTTCGAGGCCAGTCGTTTCTCCCGAGGGTCCTATAAGACGCAGAGGGTGTCTCGTCACTGCCAATGGTCCAGTGGCGTGTCTGCTCCACATTTCAAATAATAGCTATCCCGGTTAGCTGGCTACCCCAACGGTGGCCCACCATCCCTCGTGCCGGTCCGTGCAGTATCTGCTTGCCGACATCCTCCTTAAGCCTTCACGACCCCCTCATCAGCGGAGGATCGTCAAGGCGGTACTGGGGAAGCGCCAGTCGTTGAATGAACAGTGCTATGCCCGAACCGACTTGCCACCCGCTTTTGGAGGTTGGACAGCAGCACCCAGCTGCTGCAGTCTCCTCGAGCGGCGGGATCTCATCAGATAACATGTACAACCGGTGTATAACAATAGCGAGAGCTATTGGACCATTGGGCAAATATAGCGAAGCTAATTGCAGATGGCACACGCAGGAGCAAGGCGTTAAAAGCCCCTTGCGTGACCGCCGTACACAAAGAGACAATGTCGAAAAATCATCAGACCCAACTGAATGTAAGAAGATCGCCCTTTTATACGTCCGATCACACGAAGGGGTTGTACAGTGTGCCACACTTCCGTTGTAGGTGACCCCTATGAATCAAATAGGGTTTCGTTTTAAATATAATGAGTGATATTTGCAGTCAGATTATTACATCCCCATTCGACAAGATAATCAATACCTCTGTAAAAGAGATTTTTATAAGGGCCTACTTAATTAATAGGAGAAAAAATCACGTGCTCATTGAAGAGTGGGTTCTGGCATTTCTGTTCCGGGGACTAACGAAATACGACGATGTGTATATTCTTCTTTCAGGCACAATTCCACCTCCGCATTCGACGCGTGACCGGTCGCCTCCGTATGGATCGGTGACGTCCTTAATACTGCCATTTAGTATCAGCCTCATTCTTCTGGTAACGGCAGCTGTTGGAGTCTGCTTCTGGTTTGGAAGGGTGAGAGGATCGAGGGAGTCCCACTCCAGGGATCAGGGTAAGTGCATCTATATCATATTTGCGATCAGCGTTCTATTCCGGCGCTGAATTTAGTGGAATTTGAACTTTCTAACTGACAAGCATTATCTCGTGACATCTTCGATGTCGTGTCCATATCTATTATTAAAATAAATATATTTTGGGCAGAATTTTCCAATACAGCACATCGGAACCACCACAGCTTTGCCCCAACTCGAGTCTGCATTTTACAGTGTTACAATATAAATATGCCGATTGCAGATCGAGATTATTAATCGTTGTCCCAAAGTAATATCACATGAATTCAATTAGCTGCTGTTAAAGGGTCCAGTAAAAGCACGTTCCCGGTTCGTCACAATGCTGCCCGCTTTCTATACTTTTATAGGTGACAACTCCAAATGTCTGCAACACTGCAATCAAGACACTCTTCCGATGGCCGTTTGGGAGAAGATGGAAGCAAATAAGCACGCATCGATGCAGTACATGCAGAGCCCATGCCACGGTCAGGGGACGATTCGTCGAGTGCCTGGTGATGCCGGCAGGGGCTTCTATGGAGGAGACACTCTGGGCCCCGGGGGCGTTGCAGTGGGCATCCCACGCGAATGGAGGGGCGATGAGCATACTTACGATGTGCCCTTCCACCGACAGCAAATGCCTGGCCATCACCAAGGAACGCTCCATCACGGCGCTACAATGCATCACCAAAATCAGACTGGTCAAGGCCAGTACCAAATAGCCGGACAACCGCCGACGCAGAACAGTAACCAGCTCAATCACGTCTGTGACACTGGTACGTGGACACGCGCGCTCTATTATACTAAAACAAGGCAATGCCTAGAAGGGACTAGATTAGCACTATGTTATAGATACATTTAAATGGAGAACGCACACGTGACTTAATTCGTTGTCTCTCTTTCTTTTCACTTCGTTCAATTTATGCATGTTAGTTTACTTTGTCGCTTACGTCCTCATTAGCCGTATGAGGATTTCGTTATATTGCAAACGTCGGTGGGCTGGGGATATGTTAGAGCAATGCATTTTCATCAGGATAGACACGCCAATAAATGTTAGTTATCCTGTCTATTTGTGATTATAGGTGAGGTGGTACTGATCGGTGGAAATGGTGAAGAACTCCGCCACCCAGCGTATCTCTATTCCAAGCCGAAGAGGAAACCATCCGGTGGTGGCTGGGGCTCGCCCTCTCTAGGGGGGTCCCTAGGAGGCTCGTTATTAATAGGTGGCGCCGAAGGAGGATCCGGATCGCCCTCGCAGACCACCCCCAGTTCGTCACCCTACCATGAGACTGCCGCGCGTAGGGAACAACCTCACACGCACACGCTTTCTCGAAGGTTTGTGCTACTTTTTTTTTTAGAGCGAGCTATGTTCACCTGTGACATGGAGTATTGTGTAACAACTGAAACTTCACATTGGTTTAGTCGAACCAGTGACCGCTAAATCGAGCACGCCCACCCAACACTAGTGATCATTGTACAAAATGAATTCAATCAATTTTAGTGGTTAAACAGAACTGCAAGATAGCATATGATCACATTGATCTTTCGGAAAGTGGGCCAGTTTTTGAGTGTTTCAGAGCGACTGGTCTGTTGCTTAACTCAGCAGTATTATTATATAATATTGAAAGTATTAAAGCCGCAGCAGTCGCTTCACTAATAATAAATATTTGATTTTAAAGCAAAAACAGCAATTTCTCCCTGCTCTTTTAGTGGCTTGCCACTCTGCATCGTTAAAATAGGAGCGTAGAACATTAACAGCATCTTTAACCTTGGCAAAATCGAACATACAATGTCAAAGTTCAATGGAAATTTTAAAGTGTTGGTGGGATTTTTCGAAACTCTGGCCGTATTCCATGATTATGCGTAATATTTCTCTCTCGTGCTTGTTTTGAAATATGTGCCATTATATATACAAGAAAAACCAAAAACAAAGCTACACGAACAGTTACCTTCGGAAGGGTCAAACTCTGATCAGTCGTGCGTAGGGATGCGTGACTTTCAGCCGTGCGGAACACATTGTATTTATATGTACGGTGCTGGGACAGAATTCAAACAGAGGAATTGTGAGAAGAGTTGTGACAGCCCGCATTGTTGGGAGAGCTGGCTCAGAGGCCAACCGGTTAAGCAGCGTCCTCCGCTGGGACCGGAGTCGAAAACGAGATAGGGGACCAAGAGGGAGAGAGAGAGAGATACCCAGGGTACGAAAGGGAAAGCTTGACACGCAAATTAATTGTGCCTTCACTGCATCCCCAACTGGGCCACTCTGTGACTCGGACAGTGAGGAACAGCTGTCATTAACGGAACTGCGACTGAGTGCCTGGCTCACCGGGCCACTGTCTGGTGGATCCGGCAAGGCCTGATCCGGTCTGGAATGATTCTAACACGATTGTCCCACGTTTCCCTTCTGCATTCCAGGTTCTCCTCGGAAATGCTCGACATGGACGAGCCGTCCTAAGCGTGCAGAGATGGGTCATAGGTTTCCATATATTGTAATATATCAAATAACTTAATAGGTTTAATATAAATGAAAATAAAACAGGGGTAACAAGGGAAAGCGATTATAGAAAGGGAATGGTGAAGAAAGAACGCTAACAAATGAATGCTACAAGAGAACACAAGGAAAATCGCCGCAGGGACGATGAAACCAAACGAACGTATGCATAGGGAACGTATGAAGATGATAAATTTTGTGCATCAATACTACAAACGCGTATGTTATGAATATGGATGTGATAGTAGCAGGATGTAATATTATAAAAAATGGTATTCGCAGAACAATGAGCAAACTCGCCTACTGGTAAGCATTGACGAGGCAAGGTCTAACATTTCGATCTTAAACCGGATGACTGTGGAGTTTCACTGAATTATCTATATATTACATCTTGACGAGAAATAAGAGCCATTCAAAGCATTGTTTGAACGGGAAACAATTTGTTCGAGAGCTGACTTAATGGGAGTTAGCCCGGGCATTATCACACACTCGTTTTGTTATTGGGCATAATAATAATAATAATGAAGAGATTCTCCAGAAATACAATGATATATAATCGTTTTCGAAAAGTCGGCAGTCGGTGGCACCATGTCACTGTGTGTCACTCTTTTTCGTTGTTCGCTTAAGGGACGATAATAGCCAGTCAGTGTGATTGTGGTTGATGTCGATTGCGATTGCAATGGAGTGTAATTAAGCTCGATAGCGGACGGGTATGCGCGATACACGGGTCCCCAATAGAGCAATGTACAGCTACGTATGATGAAATTATAAAATGGAGAGAGAGAGAGAAATGCAAGCTCACAATGAAGAAGCAGATAATGAAATGGGATCTCGAGGGTCGAAGAGGACGCTGCTTGGGACGCCGCTGGCGAGAGGAAAACGATGAGCGATGAAAGGCGTATGATTCAAGATATTAAACATATGGAAAACAGTAATTGAGTAGCAAGAACGAATCGGTGCTGAATGTGAATGCATGGACAAATTCGGGACAGCGAGGCTACGTGGTCCTGACGAGAAGATGAGAGACGAGAAAAAAACAACATTGTGGGATACGCTGAATAGACGTTATGGGATAGATATAATGGGCGGTTAATTAAGCAGTTACAGTCGGGTGGGCATGAACTGCCGATGCTGATAAGGATAATTAATAATATAAGAAGAGGAATAACATAATGAGATAAGAATAAGATGACATGTTGCGCTCCTATTTGTGTAAAAAAGCGTTTGTACCTGAGCGCCGTTTGGTCGTTACAGAAGCCTTTAACTACAAAGTGGTTACTGCGCAGTGTTTGTTATGAACTAATGAATGATGAACATGATCGTGACGGTGGAGGTGATGAGATATATGTATGATGTATAGCCATTTATTGGAAAAGATGTCAAATAAACAAGGTGAAAGGTTTTTATAATAAACATACATGTGTTGTACTCAATTGATCACCTGTTAGATATATATTTTCATCTAAAAGGGGGTCAGTATTACGAAGCAATGGCGAGAGCAGTATCGTGGACGTCTATTATATCTGGTTCGTTTTCAGCGCGTAGTATGCAACGGCTACTTAGTATCCGACTATTATCGGAAACTTGCATTGCCTTGTTGCGAGTGGCGGAACAACAACATCGACAATGATAACGTTGCACGGTGTAGGTCTGCGTGAAAAAGATGGCAGCGGTGCACGTGTAAAATAAAGGATATTTTAACATCATGTTCATATTGTACCTCATTTCATTTGTCAATACGCACCGCCTTAGGTTAACCTAAAGACGACAAATAAACGTTTACAGCAAATGGAAGACCTATCTATTTTCCTGAGGTCGTTTTCAAACTAGAGATTGAATGCTGATATATGGGCTGGTGATTTTTCGACGAAAAACTGCCCGATTGAAATTAAACCACGAATATAAATAATTCTGAGCCGTTGGATTATACCAGCACACACATGATGAGTAAGACGTTCGCTTGGCTGCAGCGGTCTGCTGCGGTCCTGCCATTCATGTACCCAAACTGAAAACTGAAATTAGGTAAGATATCTTTACTAAAAGTGTCGCTAAATATTCAGGATGAGTGGACACGCCCTTAAAAGCCTTTCTGCATAGACAATCTTTGAGGCGTCCGGCCAATGCGGATGTCTCTGCAGAAAAAGCGAATAGATTGTTATCACATTCACGCAATAACTTAACAGCATTAATCGGGGCTAACTCTAAGGGCTAATGCGACGCGCGTGTTGTTATGTCCAATGAATTTTCAATGTCCAACAAATACACCATGTCCTCGCCGCATGGCCAGTTGAGGGCACAGTGTCACCGAAAATCGCATAAGCTATCACCACACGATCTGGACAGAGCGAGAATAGACGTATGCTCATATTACTGTGGAGTCCATCACGTATGAAAGGGGTGAAAAGCCAATATAATGCAAGTTAAGGGTGCGGTCAACAAGCTCAGCGGGATGCTAATCCCAAACATGCAACTAGCATAATCTGGTAGACAGAAACCTGCTACCCATACTACGAATTAGTTCCAGTAGCATTGCGGAGAGCTGTATGTCCATTGAACACACTGAGTCGTTCGGCAGTCGTCGACTGTGTCGGCATCTCCGAAGAATGCTGCCTCGTTGACAGAGGTAGAATTGATTATACTGCAATTATACTAACATACCTTACTGTTAATACCACACGTACTATCGGTCACTTCAGCTTGCATGTTGGCAGTTATCCGAGGTGAAGGGACGGTGAAAGTAATAGTCTCGCAGGGGGGAAACCAAGATGCGCATTGACGCCGGCTGCATCTCGCATCAACGTCCTGGCGGTGGCCAGCCGGCGGGCGTGTGCGCGTTCAATCACGGCTGATTATTCGACCTGATAGAGAATGCCACTCGATCTCCTGTGTGGGCCTCGGGAACATTCTCCTGCTCACGGCAACGATACGATTCGAATCAACATCGCCGACATGCACATTGATTGATCTTCTCCTTGAAATCGGTGCACATGGATGTGATATTCAGGAGGTGCCGGAAGACAGGATGGACGAATGGCAAGCCGAAGAAATAGCAGGAGAAAAGAAATGAAATCGTGCTTTGACTGCGGTCACCGCTAGCTGTGGCAGCAGCTGCCCATGCCACGACAAAAGGCGAAGCTCGAAAACGACGGACAATGAACGTGGCGGACGAATACCTAAAAACCGCGAAGAACATGACGACGACGACGACGAGCGGAATAGGACGCCACGAAGATGTAAGGGGAAGAAGGAGGTCGGGGAACTCTTGGCTGGTAGCCAGCCACGAAGCTACTGGCAACGAGAAGGCCAAGCGAGCGGGAAGACTGGAGAAGGGAACGAAATGGGACAGGCCGGGGAGGGCCTGCAGACTAGGAGCGTTAGAGAACAGAATGGCTGGGAAGAGAGCTTCGAGCTACACGCCGAGTACAACCGAAGGCTTGAAGAAGACACCAAAGACAAAGTTAAAATCGAATTACGCTGTTTCTCTCTATCACTACTCAGTCACTGACTCATCCTATTTTGCACTCGTTCACGATCCCCTTTGCCTTTAGCGGGCTCTTCACGAGCTCTCTCTCATTCTAGTGGCCAGTCGACCTCGCGAGAAATGTGGGAAACGTTTACGGGAAATGACGAAACGCGGCTCGATGGATCTCGAGCTGGTGATTAGGGACGCCAAAGCAGAGTTGACAACTAGGCTGTTTCTGTATCGTCAGGCCTACTGCTGCTGTTGGTGCCTGGACTGACTTGTGACCGTGACAACGCGCACTGCCCCAGACGGCCTCTGACGTCCGGCGACAGCAAACATGCGACAGACACTGCTCCGCCGGCTGGGCCGTGACTTCGGCAGGTAGAGGCGTTGCTGGATCTCTGTGGGGAAGAAGCAAGCGGCCAAATAATGTGTTGTCCTCTGCAGCAGTTACTCGTTGACGATGTCAGTCGGGGAAGTACGCGTTCCTTCTATATGCACACATGGCGCCCAGAAGTTTGTGACTCGCCGCTATCCGACTCGTTGTGTGTTTCGTTTGATCGTCAGTTGTAGTTTACAGTTGCGTGTCGCACTGCAACCGAGTCGGACGTCGTGGGGGACCTGGGGGAGATCGTCAAGACATCGCAGTGAAGGCGGGCAAAGATAGCGTCGTAGCAGCAGTGACAGCATCAGCAGCAGGATGAATAGCCGTGCACATATTACAGATACTGTTGCACTACAGACGGAAACGTAACCTACTTGGCCGGTCAGCATCGGTCGCTCATTGGGGAAGCGATTGCTGGCTGTTGTCTTCTGGGCTTGGCTCATTTTGTTCCGTTGCTCGTTCCGTCATCGAGCCGTCGTGCCTCAACGTAATGTTCCTCGACGAACAGTCCAAAGACCACTCCGTTGTATTGTGTTGCATTGAGAGAACAACAAGAGAACGGGCTAGGCACATAGACACCAGAGGGCAAACGACCGACAGAGTTGGAGTTGTATATGACAACGTTGTTTGAGCCACGACAGGACTAGGCCGCGGAGGGATACGGACGAAGAGGGGAGCGGAACATCGAAAAGCACGGCAACAGCATCGGAGCGCCCGACGATCCTGGATCAGACTAATGAGGTTTAGTGACGTTGCTTCCAGCCCGCGAGAGCCCTAAGTCCCTCCACCTTCTCTCTATCTTGTGCGGTAAATGTACGTGCAGCACGAATTAGAAAATACGAATAGAAGTCGCAGAGGTGGCTGCATGGAAATTTGGTGACGCCGGTTAGCAGTGCCTAATGAGCAGCTGCCCTGTAAGACACATGAATCGGTCATGCTTTTTACAGATAGTGTTTAGACCACGAGATGTGTATCTATGCAATCGTCTACATCGATCCCAAAGTCCAGATGGGGATGCGATACCAGGGATCCACGCGAAATTTGAATACGCCACTACGAGGTATAGTGGATCCGTCTTGAAGTCTCATTGAATGGAGTGTGCAGACCTGTGAACTTGCAGACACTAAACAACGCTCATACTTAACACATATTAATGAGCTTGCTCACTATTGCAATATGTTGATTAATAGCATTGCGAGACATAATCCCTATAATCGTCACCACGCGATGCTTATTAGTATTCTAGAATGTTTTTTTGTGTTGACCGTCACCCGAACTGACATGGCTGGCTCATAGGATAGCTTATTTGCGAGTCCGATTTTATGGGTATATCAGCGACCATGCTTTTTTACCTATGCCAGACCCTTGCCGGTTGCTTATAATAACTGACCCGTATTGACCATACTACCCTTTTTACGTGTATGAAGTTGCTAATGATGCCGATATTTCCATCGGTGCTTACCACCTCTCTTGAACAACAACAACATCAGAATCATCGAGCATTTTCTCCTAGCACTCTAAGAATTGTCGTGTTCTTTCATTGTTCACGTCTGCCACGCGGGCGCACATGATTTGGTAGCTTATTATAAATATACATATTTTGTGCGCGACAGCAACGAACTTAATCAGCATTATCAAGAGTACATCATACTCACCTTTGGCTTCACATTTTTCTTTAACAACAACGTTCAACGCCCCACGCCCACTCTGTTAGGCAAGCAAGTTTTCAACTTAAACTTTTTGCTTCTAGTATTCTTTTTTTAGCTGACAGCAAGATTTGTTCACGCGCAGGCAGTGTGTGCGCACCTCGACATCTCCCACGGTGCCGGTTCTTTTTGTGTCACTCCCTTTCTCTGTGTTTCTGATTCAAAGAAATGCTTTGGAGTGAAGTTTCCTGAAGTATCATATTAGTAGAAGGATACCTCCTCTCTCGGCACGTGACACCAACTCGCCCCTGCGGACAAATACGGGCCAAGCTCAAACGGAGATCCTGGACAAACATGCAACGCTCACCTCTATTTCTCATACGGCGACGCCAACGACACTCCCACCAACGAAACGCGAACACACAACAACATTCAAATACGCCACCCTTACGCCGACGGCGGCGCTCCCAAAAGTAGAAACAACAACAGCAGCAGCAGCAGGAGCAGCCACCACCACAACGGCACGCGATGACGACACACACAAGCACATCGCAGACTTCGGCCGTTGCCCTTGCGTCTTTCTCTCTCTCTTCCGGCTATTTTCTCTCTGTCTAAAGTCTGTCGTCGTCCACGTCTCCGAATGTATTATTCATAAAGCGGCTTGCCATGCGGCGGCCAACGTGTGCCAATGCCGCTCCAGTACCGTGCAATGCAGTGGAGTCAGTCAGTGTTGGCTTGTGGGGAACTCCCGAGCCTCAGGAGCATCCGTTGTCCCCGAATGGGACAATGTCTACAGCTGAGGGACAGAAAGAAAGACGACGGTAGCAACGGAGACAGTCTGGCGTGCTGCCGTGTTGGTGCCCCACCGGCAGCTTCCCCACTTAGACCCTCGGTGGCAGCTTCTTCTTCCGTAGACGTACAGAGAAACGGGGAGGGGCGAGGGCAGCCACCGCTGGCGACAGATCGCAGACAACCCGCACGGCCATCATCATCATCATCGCCAGAAGCAGCAGCAGCGGGAGGGGCTGCAACAAACATCTCTAGAGTTCTCCTGGGACAGCAGGAGCAACAACAATAACATGCGCTGGTTGATCCATCCCACTTGCCCCAGCAGAAACCCCGCCCGCTGTAGGCATTTGAGCTGGACCCTACTTCCACAGCCGCACGCTGAAGCGGTGGTCGTAGGAGTAACAGCAGTAGTGGTAGTAGTAGTCCTAGTGGTGGCCCTATTCGATAGAAGCGACAAAGAGAGGCGCGGACTAGCAGCAATGTATCGTATTTTCTCCATTTTTTTTCTGTCATGCAACCACCAAATCAGTGGTCGACCCGGGAGATTCGAGTTCCAAGACTGAACGGACGGGGAGCCGAACGAACAAGGCTAAGGTTAATAAAGATTTATTATAGCAATGGAGACCAATAAAGTAAATCAATGAAGTATGCCTGAGTGCTGTTGGTGGTGCTGGTATGGCATGGTCAGATTTCCCACTGAGAGGACAGCAATCAGCCTTAACAAAGAACATTTCCCTCCCTTAATGCTCACACACTCCTGAGAAGGAGAGGGGCGCTGTTGGTTATTGTGAAGGGCACTGCCCATCCACTCATATATATATATACATGTGTGTGTGTGAGTAGTGTTGCGTCCTCCCCTACATGTCCCATTGTTGAGCTGGGCCCTTGCAGCCGTCGCGAACTTAGTTATGACAGCAACGCACAACTACGAGGGCCATGTAAATCAGAGCAGGGGAGACTCATAATTGAAAGTAGAACCCCATAACTTAATGGACACCGCAGCAAACCATGGTGACCTGCGTTTGTTTAGCTTCACCGCGTATAATATTAGTTCTTCCTTGTATATAATGAATGCCGGTAACGACAGGGCATCCACGAATACCAGTATTAACTATGCGGGGGGGGGCGTGCCATGTGTATGTAAACAAAACTGTATTAATATCGGGGACCATTGTATTGTTCTTTGATGTGAAAGCCGCACAAGGTGGCCATTTGCGTACGTGGTTCAGCGGATATAATCCCCACGTATTTCGATGACTAAGAGAGGAAGCTTTCGGACACTCTTTGAGGCAGACGTCTTGTCATATGGTCCATGTTGTCTGTGCAAACGCAGTTCTACTCATAAGGAGATTACGCAAACTCCAACGCTCGGATTGGCCTGATTTTTTTTGCGATAGACGATGTCCTCAAAAGTATCAGCGCAACTGGATTAGTGCCGCAAGTCGTTGTCCTCAGTATATAATAGTTTAAGATTAGGTTTGTTGGGATGAGACCTATCTAGTCGCAAGATTACTACTGACTTTTGAAGAAAACTGAAGTGTTTAGAAGCTGGGAGCAAAATATAGTTGAAAATAGTTTCGTCGTTTCTGTCAGGTTTTTGTATTGGGAACCTCGTTGTCTGTGACAGTATAACACTAGTCTCATATTGGCCTCTTTGAAAATCAGTGAGTTTAGGTGAAGTGAATGTCTAAATAGGGTCCTTAGAATTGGTGCATACCAGAAAAAAATACCAGATTTTGCCACGAGTGGCGAAAAGGAGTACAATTACAAGCGGATTAATAACAAGACAAGCTTCTGGTATAAATTCTACCAACATGTTCGACTGCCCGTGGAAGTATCCATCGAAAAGCTGAACACGCTCTATATTTCTCGTATATTTGATACCTGAGCTTGTTTCAATAGCGCGCATACTGCCGCGGGTCCGAATGTTTTACTCGTGTATAGCTACAACATTTCACTATTGATGCACCTTTCAGCAGCATACGCAAGGCCACCAGGTCATTATGAGGATCCCCGCCAATCGATGCATCACGGTGCATATAACACATAGAGCACATATATGTATTCAAAAGGGAAGAGGAATTCCAATAAACAAATATACAAACTGGGGCTCCACTCTAGTGTTGTTGCCCAAAAAATAATAACGAATAGGTTGATGGTGGACATTCACCGATATGTGAGCTAACCAACCACTTAATCAATTTCAAGCAAACAGAGCACTCACAACGTGTTTGCGTTTAAAACACTTCGCGACACCTAGACCCCTTGAGCTTTCAGGAAGCCCAAAAGGCTGTAGAGTTTGAGAAGATCCGCGTAGGTCCGCTGGAGAGAAGGCCCGTATGGGCGTGTGAGCATCCTCGGGCAGCTTCGAACGTATCAAGTCCTTCCGCTCGCCTCGCGTCCGACGGGGACCTCTCCGCCTGTCTCGGCTTGAAGTGTCTGGTGTCCCGGAATGTAAGGCAAGTGATGGCACTAGGGTAGGCCGAAAGGAGAGGCAATAAAATCAAACAAATAGAGAGTCGGTACGGCGGACATCGGCACGGAGCGAACGACGAACTGTGGGACGACAAGCCAAAGGAAAAGTCAGAGAGGCTCAGTCACAGTTCAGGTAGGAAGGGGGACGCTCACCCACTCGCCACCGACAGTGAGCGCAGCGGCAGACATCGAGGAGACCAAGCAACGGTGGCAGGCCTGGCCGGCAGCGATGCCAGTAGGGCCGTACAGGACAGACTCGGGCTTTGAGATCACACTTCAGGAAAGAAGAGTTGGAGCGGGAAGTAAGCGAGTAGACATCCTAAGTAGTTTTTGATCAAGGGGCATTCGCGTGGGGTTTGACACTGGGCAGACAGTGGCAGGGGTGAGGTCAAGGGCACTTTCTCGAGTAACGAAAAAAGATTCGGACGGAGCCAACAGCGAATGGCGTTCATTTTTTCTATCTAGGCACTAGTATACATGGAAATATCTACTCCATCTTCGTATTTGTGTATTGGCTTTCGCAGATCGAAGGGGGGAAGACACAGGGAAATAATAATATGAGTTCGCAGAATTATGTATTAGGTGAATGCAGGTAGATAGGTATGCACGCAATATCGGATAATATCTACAATATCGGATGGACACATCGCGAAGTAGATGCCAATAATTATTACTCAGTGTTGATCTATCAAGGGAATGTGGTCAGTGGAGAGATTATATTATTACGTCTTGATAAAAAATCTAACACGTCAAATGTGTTTTTGGAGTGAATTTGGCTGTTTTCCAAATCGCTACTTTGTTTAGGTATATTGTATGCCGTGAGCTTCAGCGTACATTTGCATTGCGTGACAACAATGTATATTTAATGTTAAACTGAGAAAAATCTTTGAAGAGCTCATCCGCCTTGGTGAGCTCAGGTCCCGTCATAATAAGTACACTAGTCGAACATTTACAAAAAAATATAGAAAGAACACACATACTCAGTGTTTTGGTATTAGGTTATACTCAATTGATTTTACTATGAGCAACTTCCGACTTCCAAAGCAAACGGAACTTGAGGAGGTGCAATACAGTAACCTGATTGAGGTTGTTACTGCATTGCATCTGTTCGGCGGGCCAATCGCTTGTATCCTTTAGGCTTCGGCAATAATATTGCACAGTGTGCGATACGTTCAATCTTCCTTACTTAAGTTTCCACCGTATCACCTCAACACCCCAACAACATCGTGGGCAGATATCGGGCTTATCAGCAGCTCAGAGCAACTGGACAAGATATAATAGTTTTCCTCAAACTTTTTCTGCATCTCTGTAGCTATAGCATCTGGGTGGATCGGCCTCAAACGAGATCTGTGTGGGCGGAGATGGGGAAGCTTATAAAATCCCGAAAGCCACCCCACCTCGCTTTAAGAAATTGAGCGCAAGTTGCGACCACATGATGCGTTGCAGGAGCCGGCGATGGCGCCGTCGAGAGTGTAGTAGCTCAGGCCGGAGCGAAACTTCCTCGATGGATATCCAAGCGAACCGTTTACGCCTCGGTTATGGTAGATTTTGCAGCAAAACATACATCGATATCTGGTGGGCGCACAACGAAATGGAGGCGGTGGTCCAGTAAACGGACGTTTTTGGATATGCTGTGCTCTCACTGACCGCAGCGGATTCGGGACATCTGGCTTCGTTGCGGACCGTTGCAATAGTCTGGTGAAGGGGGCTTGCCACAGCAGCAGACCGGCTCGATTTTCGCTACAAGTGAGGCCGTAGGCCAGACACTTGCGGAAGTTAGTTATCTATCCGTCGATTCCCGTGAGGCCAATATAAGTGTCGGAAGGACAGCTGTAGAATTTCACTATTTCATTGACGCTTAATTCTCACACTCATGTTCTGTCTTACATTTGTCAGTTCGTAATGCTACCCCCAATGACACGTTGATGTGGAATGATAGAAATATAAGACGTATTGTAATGTTGATCTCGTTACTGACACATTATCCAGGATTGCTGGCAACACTCGATTTGTACGCATACGATGTCGCGTGGCTGTCCCTCAGTTGGGCTGGCCAATTTGCCAATTTTTTATCTATGATTAGCTGATCGCGTACCAGGAAATAATATTCAAAGACTCGCAATAGAGACTTGCCTTCTGCCCATGGCAATTCTCTAGGATGAATCAAAATTCCTACATTCCTATTTGACATATACGGGCCACTCGCGAATACTATATCTGTATCGTTCCGCAGCCTCACTAGGCTAAATGTTGCTGTTCGCTGACCAGTTTCCAATGCAATTCAGTTCACACTCGGCTCCTGGTCCTTCGTACCGTAGAGCTTCTCTCAGCCTTCGCTTTCGTCGAACAGAGCTCGTCCGCCCAGCTAATGGCACGGTTCAGTCCAATCGAAGACAAGAAGTCGACAGGACGGTCACGGGAAGCGAGCCTCAATGGTATTTTAACTTGGCAGATATCAGCTGAACTTTGTTGGGGTCATCGTGCGTCCCTGGGCTCGACCTTCGTGCGACAGCGCCGTATTCCTTTTTTTCCCCTCTTTATTATGACGCACACATCGTGCGATGTAACAAGTGAAGCTATGATGACCTAGAAAATCAGACAACCGCGTTCGTCGTCGCTGTGCTTTGTCATCCGTTTTTTTCTGCAACCATCGCAATAGGTTTTGCTGGATTTTGTCTTTTTTTCGTGCTGCACTGGAACGAGGCTGAATTTTCTCTGAAGTATTGAGATTTTCTGTTGAAAGATAATACATGTGCGTCACATTGCGATTTGCATCAGTTAGGCCGAACGATATTATTACTAAGGTCCGCGAACAGGGTTAGTCTAGGGAACATTCACTAATGCCAATATTTCTTGTTTTTGCTCAATTTTAGGTATAGTGTGCTTAGGCAGTTTTTCAAGGAAATCAGTCCCGTACTATGTCAACATATTGTTTCTATCAATTCTAGTGTTGTGATACAATGCTAGCTCAGGTTTCTATATGGGTCTCGGCTTCGGTATCTCTCTACTAACTGTTCAAAACAGGTTTAGCTTTTTTTTATGATTCAAATGGTGGGACAACCAATGTGCTTTGGTGTTCACCAGCCTTCGATGTATATATATGTATATATATATATATATATATATATGTGGAATGTTTTTATATGTATCCTTCCGTGCTTAGTTCAGCAATCCTTCATTTGTTACAAGCGGAATAACGCTTGCCTGAATAGCTTACGCCCCACACTCGTTGCCAGTCTTGTTTCCTCACAAGCAAGAACCCAGTCGCTGCGCTCCCCTTGGCTTTAGTAAAACCCCGAGTTATTGCTCCTTCTGGCCTTCTGCCCGCCCGCATTGAGTTCCACCTTCGCGGGCCGCCAATGTCAGCATCGGCTAGCTCGGTGCCAGCGGTCAGCAAGTCTCCCTGACCACCCACACCGGCAGGGGCCAAAGTCATTCCCAACAACACTTGTCTAAAGGCTCCTCCTTGAGGATAGCGAAACGAGATGAAACAGCAGCTAGTGAACGGCTGGCTGCCAATCGAATAAGCGTGAGGGTTCTCATGGAACGTTTGTTGGGTGGAGGAGGCCGTGCCGGGTATGGCTGTAGATAGCCAACCGCCTATGTGGCAATATGATGGACGACGATACCGCCGCAGTCCTCCATGCCTTGAAAGCATCAACGTGTATCAGTCTGAGCGTGGCTAGTGTATGACCTTTCCTGGAGAGCCACTGGTGTGCAGTTGCAGGATTAGGTCATAAATGTCTTGGGGAGAGAACAGCTCAAATATAAAACATGTGTAACCACTATCTCGGCTGTTTGAAATGTGTTAGCTTCACTTTATGAGAAAGTAACTGTATCGAAGAGAAGCTACGTCGAAGCTAACTGAACTAAGCTACAGACATTTGTGTGAACCATTTCATCAATTTCAATAACTGGATTATCAAGATTTTACTCACCTGAAGATTGCCAACGATAAAGGGATTGTCTCAATGATTTTTCTTCTTTTTAGCTAATATTTTTAGCAAAGGAGGCCAATCAATGATGACTTTAGACTACCTTTAGAATCATTACCTTAATATTCCTCCCAATGATTCAAAGGTTTAGACAACAAAGCCGAGGATTTCACACTTACTTCATCATATCGTTTATTTATTCTATTTTTCTCCAAGGTAATATAGCTCCGTCTTGAGATATAAACACGTTCATGCCTATTTAAAGCATGGCTTAATACTGTTACTCAGCCATCAAACAAAGGTGCCATAAAATAATAATACTTTTTTTTCTATTATTTTTATTATTATTATTAGTATTATCATCTTTTTTAAAATTAATTTATGAGTTTTTGCCCTGTCGAGGTCATCGCAGCCGGTATCGGTGGCTGTAGGCCACTTCGCTTGTGGCTAGGTTTTATCGAACATTCGGGAGAGCAAAATTGTTCGGCAGAGGACGCGATATAGTGGCTGAGGCGACAGGCCTTCTCCACGCGAGTGGAACAATCGATACAACAATCGGAATCGTTGCGTCTCTTTGAGACATTCTTCTGAATCTTGGCCAATGATGACACCGTCACCGATAATGGAAAGGGCCGATTCATCCGTAAACGTGTCGAGATTCGCGTATAGGCTCAGATTCGTTCAGTATGATGAAGAAAACCGGAGCACGAGAGCGAATTAGGTTCGGAATTGAACAACACGAGTCTCTTAGTGCTAGTACGAGTTTTGTTTCGTTGTTAAAATATATACCTCGATACCGTTATTCAATCTGACTGCGTCCTGGAAGACAGCGGCGAGGCTCCCAGCGGTCGAATGAGACAAATAAGGATTTTGACAGGGCCAACTATGCTGCTATTGCGTGGAAATTTGAACCCACCGAGAAACTGGCACTAACCGATGCAGCCAAAAGAGGCAGCAATGAGGACGAGAACATAGAGAAAGCGGAAGCCACATGGGGTCGATTTATTTAAATCGTTCATCCGCTTATCCACAGCAAGTACAGCAGGGGGGTAGAAGACAAACAACGCTTTCTCGTTGCGCAAACTGAATTGAACATGGTGGACGCCTCGCGCAACGTTGTTGAGTTGAGTCATTGAGTCATTTGTTTCGTGGGTGGGATGATGTAATACCAAGCAAGCCAGTTCCCGTTGGCTTTTGCTGAAAACTTAACAACATGCTTACGATGGACGTCGGGAAGATAAGATGCATAGCACCTCAAAGGAAGGCCGCCCGCACCCGCTTCATAACGCATCAATCAGTAAACAGATGTAGAAGATCTCAAAAACGTATTCTATATATAAAAGATAATAACGACGAGAGAGCTTGACCTGACATTTTTGGCGCAGGTTCTAAGAGCACGACGACTCTGTATCAAATCGGATATTGTGCTTCCTAACATAGTGAATATACGAGTAGGGGACATACACTGGACGAACTTTGCAGAGTACAATAGATACAAATTTTACGTCCATTGTCACTTAGGCCTTGGGGACCGCTCTTTCATATCAGGCCGGCGTTCATACGCACGCACGAAATTGTCGTAAAGTCACTTAACCTAAAAACAGATATATTAAGCTATGGTCAACACGTAGTATCTGATGGATGGGCTGTCGGGGCTATTAATCAAATGTCTGCAAAACCATTGTCGACACCGCTACAGGACAGGGGCCAGAAAATATGGTGTCACCCACTTGACCGCTAGATCATGCAGTGACGATGCGTGGGGCCAATTTGAATATCCCTTCAATTGTATGTAATCGTTTTCAATCAGATAATAATAGTTACAAACGTATGTCTGACTGCTAATTATGTTTGATAGTAGAGCCGACCGAGTTTATCTAATAACCGACTGGCCAAAAACCACAGGTTTTTGCCAAGAGTAACACGTCACACAATTTATTCAATGACGGAGTGTTTCTACATTAATATGCTTATTTGCTCAAACTCCCTACAGCGTATATGACAACTTCGAATTTGTTGATGACATCCATGGCAATTACAAGTTACGGTTAGCATTTCACTTTCCAAACAATCAAATTAGGTTCATATCGCATCAATGTACTGGCCCCATATTTAGGCGAAATAAAGATGTAATTGGCTGGAAACGTCTGAATGGACTAGACGTCAAATCGATTGTTTGCGCAATTTCGAGAAGTGATTAAGCGTTTTTCGACAAGTGGTGAGCCTCTGGCGGGATGACTTGTAAAATGACTTAAACCTGCGAGCAATAGGATGTATGGGACTGTCGGGAGCCTTACGCGAAATACACCTGTGCAAAGTAACATTATAGTACGAGCTATTCATCTGGCACTAGTGTATCTATTGAGAATTCCATATCAACTTGATCCTTTGTTTATGATACATAGATAAATAGGTAGCTCGCCCATTCATACAAATCAGTTCACAGCGTTAGAGTACGTTCTCGTGTCTGTGTGCTGTCACACAAGTGCTTTCGTGTTAACAACTGCGATCGCGATCGCACGTGACCAAATCGAAGGGAAGAATTTCGTTGAATGCAGTGCGTCAGCCGCTCACTCACCCGCCCGATCGTACAACTGATCTGGGCAAATAAGGCGATCGTCAACTTTAAGACTCGGGATGACTTGAAGCATGCTCCTAATCCTCTTGTTAGCGTGTAATCTGTATGGCATCGTTAAGGAATAAGCTGTCATCGGGCCTAGCGCATCGCTGGCTTCCCCAAGCGAACTTTCTGTTGAGGAAACGAATCCAAAACTGACGAGCTCACTAATTATTCGGCCGCGTAACAGCAAAAAAAAAGGCCCAATAGATGTCGCCTGTCTTCGTGGTGAAATGGAGACTAAAAAAATGGGTGAAGTGTGCAACTACGATATGATATGCCAGCATCGTTGAATTTCAACATGTCAGAGCCACTGATTATTATATAATTTCCTCTGGAATTAAGTGAATCGGGTGGTGTCGAAAGCAGCCTGAGCTGGATGATGGGTGAGGTACGCTGTTACTCTGACTGATTTCGTAGCTAAGAGAATTGTGGGGTTTGGATGGAAACCTCCGTATGATAAGTTAATGTGAAGTAACGAGCATTATATTATCGGATTCGACGGAACCGCTATGGCATTGAGTCATAGCATAGTTTTCACGTTTGATCCATGCGCCTGCTCTGAAGCTGTGTTCCACTGATGATTGTTGCTTGTTGATTAATTGATACCAATAATACATTTGATGCCAAACATTAGCTTTGATAGCAAATTCAATAGCCGTTCTGAGTGATTATCTAGCTCAGGCGTGTTGGGAGCCGTGGCATGATAACTAGTCACCACCGAATATTAACGGACGAAGAAAAGGTTACACATCAACACTTATTGGCAAGGTTAATAAATATAAGAACGAGTTATGCTGCAATAAGTTATGCTCTCAGGTTGGAATATTAAATATATACGGTTCCCGTAATACGATCCAAGATAACAGGTAATAAATGATAACGAAACAAGACAATAGCCACGTTATGAAGATGGAGCTTTTAATCCTATATATATATATATATTTTATTTACTTACCTATGACCAGTGCAACGTCCATATGACATGTAAATATTTATATATATATATATATATCATATGGACGTTGCACGGGTCATAGGTAAGTAAATTTCCCGGGCTGATTCACAGCCATTTGACGTCCACGGAACTGCTTTCGGCATTGCTTCATAAGACAGATTCCCTTCCAAATGCAAATGTGAAGCGGAGGGAGATCGAACGCACGCACCTACGTGTCTCGTCTGCTTGCAAGGCGCACACACGAATGCACTACGCCACCGGGCTTCACAGGTCATAGGTGGAAACTCACGTTCCGTGTACTTCCTATTTTGAGCCAAAAAAAATTATTATTTCTCTATAATCGAAAGTATACCACAAGCTCAGAACATCGATCACGAATGTATTGTACAATGCTACTAGCTAAGTACCAACTTACAGGGCGCAATTGGAAACGGTTAAAAAATACCGATTTTCGCTGGTTTAGCTGGCGCGATCGCCAGAATAAGCGAGGCAAGAGCTCTTGCGCATCTGGTTTTTGAGAGGAACTCCTCACTATTACCCAGCTGGAAAAACGAAAGCGAGCACAGGCAACTAGACAATAGTTAGTGGAGAAGACGATGATCCTGCAAAGAAAGATGATCCTCATTAGGCATTCGAGAAAACCCCAAAGCGGATGGTCGGAGAACGTTCGAAGAGAGACTAAGATGATAGAGCAATTTGTTGATTGATGATTATTATGAAGAGCTCAGATGGCAGGCGACAGCCTCATTAAAGCTCAAGCGACTTTAAGACGTCCTTCCTATCTGCTGTGATTTATTCGTTATCATAACGGACGAGATAAGGACACAGGCGATGCTGTAAGAGCTCTATGATATCGTTGGGGCCTTGCTGTCTATGACAGCGTCTGTAGCTTGCTATTGTTCAGCAAGCGTGGTATTATATTCGTATGTTCTCGTTGACATCAAGCTTGTAAATTATATAGCACAGACTATACAATAACTTGCCATAGTAGTCTACTTCCTAACTATTTCCTGTATAGGGAATTGCATGCAACGGTATGTGGCACGTTCAATCGTCGGCAAGCGAATCAAAAATTCGGACGTTCCAACTCAAATTTCTAACGGTAGTTTACAATGAGCCGTTCAAACACGTTCACTCCTCACCCCCTTTGCTTCTGCTTGACAAAACTCGAAATGTTTGTGGGTATAGTCACATCAGATGGAGTTGACCGGCTTCAACAAAGAACTCCTATAAGGAATTTGGCTCTTTTAGTCGGAAGCTATAACGGAAGCGCAGAAACGACCTTTGCCGTGGTAATCCGCTGGTTGTGGTTGTCACCAATGAACCTTCTCAGGAAGGGGTTAAGAAGCGGTAGGTAGAACACTTAAGATGAGAAGAAATCGGCCGAATCGAACATCGAGGACGAACCCTCGTTCTCGCACATAGGCGTATTGACTGTGTGTGTGAGATAGGAAGAGGCTAAAGAAGTAAAAGCAGTTAATAGTGAATCGTCTAGATCAGCACCTACCTGAAAGCGGCACGATATATAGATCCTGAGAGTTCGGGCGTCGCCGCTTTTCGCAAGAAGACTGTCTTTTCAGAACCTCATGACATACAGGTGAATCGCCAGCATCTCGTATAATACACAGAATCTATCGATATCCCCATATCCCGCTGCGTACGGCAAGAAAAGGATTACAGGAAGAAAGGCTCGCTTCGCAATTACTTAATTATTTACAAAATATGTTAACTGAGTTGTCGTAACAGGGATGATTCCTTAATCAACGCTCACAGCATTGAATGTACATAATCTTCACGTTATTAGCCTTATATATCATCATTATACGAAAAATACTGTTCTTCATGGTAGTCCTTATGAGATTCGATTCGTATATATACATATCCTGAAGGATGGCTTGCGTGTGACGCAAAACGTGCTCATTAATCATTATTATTATTATATTATTATTATTATTTAATTCCCTATTACCTATGTCCTTATTTATTCCTTTCTCCTCAACCGTGCCCTCATATGAATGCTAATGCTATTAGCTTTCTAAATGCGAAATGGGGATTGCCAACGATGGGCAACAATAATGTTATAACTATAATCACAGTCAACGGCTTGTGGGCCGTTTCAATCGAGGCAACCAAAGTGGTTACCAAAAGTTGAGGCTCAGAGGCCAAGTTCAGTGATGCGTTGAAAAATGTCACCTTACCTTTCGCTCACCAGAGGCCCATAGACGTCGTGGTGAACAAGAAAAGGAGAGCTCCAGGAAATAAAGAGGGACCTTGCGAGAAGACCTTGAAGGAAACTCTGGCGGCCTTCCTGCCAAGCGTTCAGGGAGTGTCCTGAGGGCGTTGTCCGCAGACAGCTGCCCTTTTCAGCTTTTCATGCGGGGGACGTGGTAAAGATCTGTCCGCTGTACGTACGGGGGTCCGTTAGGGGTGGGCATTGTCTTAAAGTTGCACTTTGTCATCGTAGGACGGGACTCGTTGGCGTCATACGCCTTCCTCGCCTTCATTAATAATGGATGCCCCTATCCCCAACCGGTATATTATACTACCTTTCTGGTACTAACGCACCGAAGACGGGTTGTGATGGGTCGGCTATGGAGAGTCTAATATGATATTACGTAAGCGGCGACGTACGCTTTTTAGCCGTTGCGTGGCAACTGGTAATACTAAATCTCTAGTAGTAAACGTTTGATATCATGTACAGCACGTACTTGATGCACGTACTTGAGTCACATAGTGCTCTGGTGATCGTCAATACAGCGATTCAGATACAGCTCATCAAGTATTAATATCTCATTGAAGTCGACACACCTGATACTTTCTATAGTCAACTGGTTGTTAACGTAGCAGCAGGTGATTGTTGCTAATATAACTCGTATCGTCATTCTGAGCTATACAAGTAGACAGCTCCATCTGGAAGCATTGTATATTAAGTACATGTGTGAGGTCAACAAACTTCACTGAATAAATAACTAACTAATAGCATAGAGTTACCCCTTGGCAATTAGTTCAGATATGTCTCTTTGGAAGAGCATCCTTTATTCGTTTAATATTTTGCTTGGTCCAACACGAACATATGTAGAAATTAAAATAAAATATAATCAAGATTTTTCTCCTATTGGGTAAACGATTTGATAATCATGTGTGCACCACCACAGCAGACTCCACAGTGGATCTGATATCTCAGTGTATAGTATAGACATTTCAGTGCATTTAGGAGTTCGAGCTTTAATTCTAAGTTGCAATTTCTCTTCGTGCCAATTCACGTCGAATGCGTCCTAATTTCGTCGTGCTCAATCCCATACCTCATTTTGCTGCGAATCCAAATGCCGTCTGCTCCTCTCGGCTTCCGGCAAACCGAGGCAGACGGCCCATTTTTTGCACTGGCTGTGCCACATTTCGGAGCTCAGATCATAGATGGTGTAACGCTCTTTCAGTGAAAGTGACAGCGACTAATTTCCGGTCCGAACAGGATCCTCGACCTCCCAACCTCAAAGATTCTATACATTCTACCTGTGGGCGTTGGCCGTCTGAGCTTCGTCGCAGAACTGAGAAAGGGGACGAAGATTAAGCGCATGTTTGTACATATAAATAAATCTCGCCATTCGCCAATGAAAAGACACGGCGTCAAGTATCTATGTAGCTCTAGCAAGATGCATCGCATGCCAGGTACGACTACACTGCACTTCTCAAATGAAATGTAGAGCCGTGTAACATTGGACTATTTAAACCATGAACGGTATATTTGGTGGTAGTCCTCGCTCGTTGAATTAAATCGTAGTAAGTTGGTGAAGTGCAACTCGACAGCATTGAGAATGACGTCTATCGCGAATCACAGCCTAGTGGGTTGTGTACAGACGGATGTCACGGTGGGATAGAATATGTAGGTTGCTTGCTTCGTGCGGCTCTGAAACGGTTATGTCTGTACGAATATGAACGGGCACTACAATTCGGACGTCGGGGGGTCTTGTTTAAATATAGGTGCCCACTGCCGAAATGTGCTTCGTATAAGTATAATTCTTAGCATATACGCTCTAACTTGACTATCGCAATCAGGTAGTGCGGAGCCGACAACGGCGTGGACAAGATCCTAGACAGTGTAACGTAACGGTATGGCACCTGAGTGCTTTCAGTGATTGCTGTAATCATATAACAATCTACGCATTAGCCCCCTGTATCATACTCATCCGATTACTAAGCAGAGCCCCCCCATGATTTTATTATTGGCTTTATTATAACGAGAACCCGCCAGTGGGCTGGCAAAGAAAGGCACAGCATGCTCTTATACTCGGCTGTTCCAATGTATCTATGTACGTCCGTATCCACTATGTATCCGTCCGAAAGGATGAAGGCGTTGCTATGGAGCAGAACATGATCGCGGTTTGACGCCGCCAGCACTGGAGGCGGCCTCGCCAATACGAGAGTTTGTCCGTGTATTCACCCATGCGTGCGAAGGGCTACTACGAATATTCATGTCCGAGGTGCTACCAGCATGCAGCATGTCGAACGAGTGTCGAGAAGTTCTATCGAACGAGGCGAGCTCGGCACAACCACCCGGAGTATGCCAAAGGGCGCCGGCGTTTGTACGACGGATCCCTTTAGCATCGACACGACGTTCCCGTATCCGGGAGTTTCGGCAATTACGATCATTCCCGGGGCGGTCCGCTCCTGTCCCAAAAGCAGCAGGATAACAGTATTAGTTTTCTAAACCAGTGGATGCTGGCGCTGGATTGCCCTGAAGAGAGAACTTCAACGAAGGATGCCATGAGCGAAATTAGATACTTCAATATCTAATATTATATATCTATATATATGTATATATTATAGATAATATATATATATATATATATATATATGCTTTTTATAGAAGTATCCCCATGGTGCCAAACGATGTATAGCGTGTGTTAATATATATTATATATGCCACATGAAATGAATTAATCGCGATGATATTCTGGTAAGGTGATTCGTCGAGCATATATAGAAGCGAAGCCTCTCTTTTAATTGTATTTCATAAGACGTCTTCCAATCCTTTAGTAAAGTGCTCCACTTAACAATAAAAACATTAAATAATTTAATATGAGGATTTTAAATGGGGATGTTTATTTTTAACCGTGACTATTAAACAACACATACAGTAACTATAAACAACACATACCGCCATTACAACAAACTATATTTTTTCTACAATTTCCAATTCCCAACAAATCTCGCCGTATTGCCTAGTCATGAAAGTTCTTGAGTTTTTGGGTACTTTTATTTTGCAGCAAAAAGCCAATACCCACGTTGGTTTATATAAATGATTAGAGTTCGGTAAGATAAGTCAAAGAACACCTTTCTTGGTTGGTTTGCTCTTAAATCTCAGCCTTCATTTTGTTTGTAAAGCTATTTGAGTCTTATGACAGTGATATTTTGTAATACGGTAAATCTGTCGACATTTATTATCAATACACGAAATATTCGCATTACAGCGATTTCATTGATTATCAGAGCAGGAACCGACGTCGCACAATGCAGATCTGGCGATGCAAAGGTTAGCCTGATTGACAGTATGCAATGAAGTGGTATTCCGTTGAAGTATTTCTGAGACGATAAACTTTAAATTAGAGTGGCAATTAATAATAGTAATCTCAAAAATTGAGTTAACATAACAGTTGAAATCACAACGAAACCAGTAGCTATATTGACTTTAAGTTAATCGCAATTGTTTGGTCAGTTCAAGAGGTAACTCCGCAATCTCCAAAGGAGTGCGAAACTAACAATCTCACACATTTAAATTAAGAATATATTCATAACATATGTTTTCCGTTTGATATGAAATTGAGGTCGTGACGAACTTATATATCGGTCTACGTGTGGCGTGACAGCTATATCTGCAAGCGTATACAGTCGTCGCATTCTCCGACTAAATTAAAATTTACATTTCTGAATCAACATCAGTTCAATGTATACTATCACATATGCGACCACAGCCGTAGTTGAGCAATAAGGAAATCCGTTCTAAATTTAATTAGCCCAAGTAATGAGCGACGCATGCACTAGCTTAATCAACTTGATTTAGTCATGAAATAGCCCGCTTAGTCGCCACCTTTACTCCTAAATCTGTTTAGCCGTCCTTCTGCGTTGGACTAAGACTTATACTCAACCTTGCTGTAGGGTGGATATAAATTGTCCTTGACTATACCAGGACGAAATTTCTATAGAGGTCGCGAGGCCCTAAAACCTCTATGATAAACCTGCTAAAACCCACCACACTGGTTATATATATATATATATATATATATATATATATATACGTTGAAGCAGTACTTGCTGGCGCAGGGATGTCCGCACATGTGTGCCCCAAAGCGTGGCACATGACGACACGATTCATCACAATTCCGAGTTCACGCCGCCGGTGGATCACAGGCGCGTTGGTGAAACTGTTCACCAATAGGACATCAGCCGGCCCACACCGTGATGGATCGGTTGATAAAGACGAGGTCTATAGCTTAGAGCTTGTCACTGAGAGTAGGAAGGGTCTATGAGCAGGATCTCAACCACATAGCGACACCATATGCTAATAAAAGATTTGCGAACGGATGGCGAAGAGAGGCCAGTGGACCGAGTCCACTGGCTTAGATCCTATCCCGATAGTGTCTAGAACGCGACGTATTACGAGCGTAATTGTTAACACCGCACAGGACCAGATGATTGAACAATACCATGTGTGTGTATGGTCACACACATCCAACGTACGCATCTATCAGCCGTGGTAGTTCCCAGTTTTGGAAGAAACTTGCTGGGGAATTCACGGACCGGAAATGTTGGGGTGCTTTTGAAAAGTTGCAATTTTTTTTCTGATGTCGAAAATACGTTTCGTTGACACTGCGACACGATGGACATTTTTCTCGGTATATTTTGAGTGATTGTGGTGTATATTATGGTGAACGTTTATTGAAACCGCGCTACAATAATCGGTCGGGTTGTATAAATTAGGATATTAAAAGTTAACCGAAGTTTAACGAAGGGTTTGTCACAAATATCGGCGCAATTCCTTCAAAAATATATGATTTCTTATCCTCTCATCTGTTTCATAATCGAAAGCGTTGAGTAGACAGCTAAATTTCAATTACAATGCTGAAAGTGGTGGTTTTAGCGTGGCAAACGCCGTTTATCGCTGTGGGCCTTTTGTTGGACCTGTTGACTTCGGGTTTTAAAAACGGCGCATGCATAGCGTACGAGCATCACAGATATTAATATCATAATAATAATATTCTTAGCGTTTCCTTATTAGGATATTATCGGTTAGTCACGCGATGCAGGTTCCGGCCGTTACGTTAAGCGAAGGCATAGAGCATGCGCCATTCAAGCTGCACGATGACCGGACAGGCCACCTCTAGAAGTCCTTAAGGCGAATGATCAGGTGGTCGCTAGCAACTAGACGAGACGAAATCAATGGACGGCGGCTAGAATAGGACACTGAAGGAAAGATTGTGCAACGGCTCATTAGGCAGTGCAGTGTCATTTCCGTTCCTGTGAGAAGGCGTTTCTCCG
This sequence comes from Stratiolaelaps scimitus, assembly GCA_019614645.1. Classification (NCBI taxonomy): domain Eukaryota; kingdom Metazoa; phylum Arthropoda; class Arachnida; order Mesostigmata; family Laelapidae; genus Stratiolaelaps; species Stratiolaelaps scimitus. The sequence continues at coordinate 3,807,937 of JABWDB010000028.1, forward strand.
TCAGCAAAAAGCGGAACGGGAAACCGCGAAAGAAAAAGGAACTACGTAAATGCTGGGAGACGCGTCACAGGGTGCATCGTAAGGGATTTCCGCGATGGCTTAATGAGTCGACAGGATGGTGGTTGTTACGATCGGGTTTGCTTTTTGCAGGTGTCTGCACGCGATTCACGAACTTCGGCGAAGCGTCTCACCTACAAAACCAGTATCCTCTGTCAGAAGAGCTGCGACATTGTCGACGTCTGATTGGAATAGAAGTTCTCTCACGACCCCATTTTCAGATGAACGTAGCACAAGAACAATAGTTATTGTGGTCAAATAAAATTCCTATTTATTGTCAACATTTGGTTGTTTTTTCTTGCACTCGTCCTAACGTTTTGAGTGCATTGCAATGAATCACACGTATTCGCTTATCTGGGTGGGAGTCCTTTATTATGCGCATTTCGTTTCGTGTATCTCGTCAGTTTTGATTAGAAAATCCAGTTGAATCCCTCCTATGCTCAGTAGTGACGCTCTCGAATTACGGACTGCGCGTCCTAATGGTATATATATTATATGCATATATAATAATAATAATAGTAATGATAACAGTCGAGAAATTCTGTAGCAGACTCGGCGGACAACTACGTGTCCTAACATAAATGCTGAAACAACGTGAAGCTAAATGAATGGTGGTGGTGGTGGTGATGCCTCTGAAGTGACGTGGCTAAAAGAAGTGGGGTGATCGAGACGTGTGGTGAGCCAGCATGACGTGCCGTTCTCGGTTTGGGGAGAACCCTTCAGCTCTATTCTTCAGCGCTGCGGTTCCTTTCATAACAGCTCAGAGTACTGGAGAACTCCACCCTCGATCGAAAAAATAAGGTAGGTGCCGTTCTGTCGATGCCCTCAAAAATCTGCACCTCAGTTTCACCTTCATGCACGTAAAGGCATCACCCCTCGTAGTCAATTGTGAGCCATTCGGCGCCACTACGAACCAATTTAACCGTGTAGAATATGTACAACTACTAGAAGGATTACATGCAAGCCCCCATGTCTGAGACACGACAATAGCTTGTGATGCTATCACAAAGGTCGCGTGTTCACAATTTTATCATAATTTACACACAATCTCTCTCTCTCTCCCTCTATATATATATATATATATATATATCTATAGTGAGAGAGAGAGAGAGGCGTTCTTGGATGGCGCTTCTGAGAACGGTCACGCCTAACCCGGACATAGATGTATTTCTGCTCCTCACGAACGTGTGCATATCTCATATTATAAATAATAGAGATGTTTCATTTTTATCGAGAAACGTAACTAGTCCATTGGCTAATACATTTCCCTCGTGTTCCGCTAGAGATACTACAAAACTTGAGGTATTTCGTTTTCGCTAGAAGACTAATATGTTTTGTCTACGCTTTCCTCTCTTGAAAACACGTCATTTTATTTTGTGTTTTCTCCAATTTGTTTCTCTTCTCGCTTTTCTCTGAGCGCTTTAACACGTTGACTATTATCAGCAAGCTACTACCCTGAGTATTCAAGGTAGGATCGTCACCTCGAGGTGTGGTAGTCGTACTCGAAAAGCGATTTTTCTAAATCTTATACGGCGTTATATCTTACTTGACCGTCCGGCTGTGCCACGTATCGCCTTTCTGTTTATCAAAGTCAGCAACACAATACATTCGTATCTCGGCCTCTGCAATCGTATTACATTACTTTGTGTATCTGCCAGGGCAGTCTGCCCACTTTTATTGGTGCATCGAATTTCGTTCGGTGTCTCTCTTCAACTTTAAGCGTTTAGCTCAACGTGAATGTCGCATCGTATATTTTTCGTTCTTGTCACCGACAGAAGTAGCAGCAGCAGTGGCAGTAGTGGCGACTGTCGCGTATTCGTTGTTGCCGCCTTTGGTCAACCATGTTTTAGTGGTTCGCCGGTGGATAACTGGGTGCACTGTTGAATAATTTGCACCCAGCCCAGAAGAAACCGCTCGTTTAGCTAATAGCCGCGCTAACCAGCCAACTGCTGCTGCCGCGACTGTCGCTGGTGTTGAGACCGCTAACCCGATGGCTGCCGCAGCAACCATAGCGGAAGCTGCTGCCGTCCACCGCTGCCGTTACTGCTCTTTGCCAGCTGGTGCATTGCCTCCTTTCTCCCCTCTTGGTGGTCGTGGTGGTGGTGTTCCCTACCGCCTTTTCCTTACTTCGTTCCCTCTGCATTCCCTCCTCCTACTCTAGTCCTTCTTCGTCTTCTGCTGCTGCTGCTGCTGCCTCTTCCAAAAAATTAAATATACGCTACCGCTCTTTCACTCTGCGTTCTCTCTATCATGCCTTCTCTTATGCTTATGCACACGTTGCCCCTGTCCTGTTCTCTGGCCTGTCTCGTCATGTAGGGAACCTCGACCCGTCTCAACGCTAGGTCGTCCGCCGGCACTGGCCGCGCGGACCCCGTTCCCGCGTTCGCGGTCCCTGCTTTCCAGGCCCCTTTGGCCCTAAGCCTCTTCGGCCCGCTAAAGCGGCCTCTATAACGTGCCACCGTTTTCGCACTACCAATGCTGTCCGCAGGCTTCCTCATATTTCAGACTCTTGCTGCTTGCCTTCTTTCCTAACTTCAACACTGTCGCTAGCCCTGTACGCGTACAGACAGGCGACTGGCAAACTGGCAGGACCGCTACCGCTGTTGTCATCTGTGGTCGCCGACTACTGAGTCATCACCGCCGCCTCGGGATCCTAATCCCAGCGCGGCGGGCAGGCGGACGAGCGAGCGGCTCCCCATCGTCGTGTTCATAGAGCGCGGCCCCCAGTGCGAGCCAACTCTCAAAGCTGCTGGCCAGCAAGCAGCCCGCCCAGTCAGTTGTTCCCGCTGGGCTCTTCATTCTCCAAGGCAGTCGGGGGTCTGGATAAATTAAGCGACTAGTGTTTCACGTGTTCGCCCACAATTCTTACCACCGTCTGGCCCCCTCCTTGCTGCTCAGATTCCAGACCACTACTAGACCGTGGAGAGAATGAGAGAAAGGGGAGAGAGAGAGAGAAAAAGCAGGCGAGGGAGGTTGCGCAGTATTGCAGAAACGTTTCCAGCTACCGTTCAAGCAGCGGAGAAGGCCAAACGAGAGAAGCTAACTGGTGGCGTACTCATCTTCCTTTCGGTTCTTTGTGCCCCTCCTAATTCTCGACCAACAGTGGCCACAGGGAGCTATCAAGAAGGAGGACCCTGATGGATGATGATCAGCCGTACATGTAAAAAGAGACGTTTTTCCGCCACTGGGGATATCCCTCTTGACTTGCGAACAACGCACAAGTCGTCCATCCGCCTTCGTAAGGGTGTAGTTATTTATGAGGACAAACGGAGCCGCTGGCGGGCCGCGGTTAGAGACGCTAATCTACAGTCAGAAACCGAAGAGAATTCGCTGGGACAACAAACATATGACATCGTTTGTGTGATGCTAATGGTGCTCCATTTTATAGATCTTTGTTGAGAGATGGGGCTCGCATTAGTTGTAGTGCTGTCGTTCTGTGCACGACTACTCAAGATTATATTATCAAGTATTTGTCTTTTGCTTCGAGCTGAAGCAGAAGCAGATTGATTCGAGCAAAAATCAACGTATTTTTGCCAAAAATTCGTGATCTACCCCAAAATAATGAGGCTGGAATGTGTTGGCGCAGATAGCCAGGATTTTCTTACCCCCATATGACAAAACAGACAGCGGCCGCCACCTTCCAGTTGATCTTCGCGTTGGTACAAGGCACCAGTCACTTTTGGATCTACCTGCCGCCAATGACGTCGCAAAGAATTTTTCAAATGCTGCTAAGGTCGAGGGTAGCGACGAACATGAATGTAATACCAACGCGGAATCGACTGACAAGACTGAAAAGCACGAAGTGAACGGTGAGCAGCGTCCAGATGACTGATTGGTTATAGTTTCGATTTGTGATATTTCGATGATGCGAACGCATCCCTAAGTGCGAACGAACGAAGAAACAAAGAACAGAGAGATGAAATGATGCTTCTGAAATTCAATGGCGACCTTTTGCTATTTCTTTTGGGTTTCGCAATGCGCGATGCATATGGCCACAAATGGTTGGCTAATAATAATTAGTGTATCATCGTTAGTTAATATGAGTTTCTTCAAACTGACCCGGACCCCGGACTTACGCGCTTGAATAACGTTTATTCGAATCTTCGAAGCAAGGGTCGTTTTCATGTATCTGATAGTTTGCCCTATGTTTAAGTGATTGTTAGCTACGTTGAGTAAACCTGCTTCGTGGATAGCCAATGAAGGATACAAGTTCATGGAATCGATGAGAAAAGCACACAAACGCTTGTTACTGATACGTATCACGCGTTGCGGTTATGGCATCGTCAACACTTTAAGAACAAGCCTAAAATACATACACGTGGCAAACTGGAACGATCTTCGCATGGCACCACGAAGAGCTTCATGCCTAATATGTCTCCTCTATGAGTGACAGAAGTCATGACCTTCAGGCGACAACAAATGCATCTAATCGATGTTCCTATTTAAACACTGCTTGCAAGTTTAAATAGGAACATCGATTAGATGCATTTGTTGAACATCCATTATTTTAGTGGGTGAGAGTTCCGAAGTAATGAATAACGTCGCTGTGAAGTCTGATGTGCATAATGCCTTTTCGCCTATAATCTCCGTAAAAAAACACACATCTTTCATTCCCTCTAGTATTCCACTGTTCACTAGAGAGACTCGCTGCATCTCACATCAACAATTGTTTCGGCAACACGAATTACGTCTCGAATTAATGCTTTCCAACAGGCTGCCCTTCTACTGTGGTTTAACTATAATAGCCGCAAACGCCACTTGAGGCGCAAGCAGCGGCTGCAACTATGGTTGCGAGGATCCTGATCGGTGTTCCATCTTATCGTCTGCTGCGTTCTTTCACTGGCTGGCTAGTGTCCTTCATCCCCCTAGCTGTCTTGATATCTATGTTCCTCGATGTTCGTCCGGCTCGCCCGCTGCGGTGGCAGCGGCTTCACTTTTGCTTGGGGCTTTCCCGGCGGCTTTTTTCGTGGTGACCGCTGATGCTACTGCTGCTGTCGCTGCCTCTGCTCTTAGACGCAGGCCAATATCGTCTCCTCTCGACTTCTTCTTCTTCGCTGATCTCGATTGTCCTGAATGATAATGGACGACGCCCGGCGGCGGCGGGCAGGCAAGCAGACGCTAACATAAGCGGGGGCTGGTGGCGGCGACCATCGTCGGCAACCTAGGGAATAGCAGCAGCAGCAGCCAGGCGGGACATGGTTGGAGGCAGGCTAGCTAGCTAGCCTGTTCGCAACGGCATAGCCGTTGCCGACGAAGGCCGCGCGGTAACGTCCTTCTTTGCCTCACGGGTAGTCCGACGGCCCGAAGGCCGACCTTTGGGGTGACAAACACCCGGAAGGAGGGCAACAAATCTGTTATCGGTCAACGCCAAGAAAAAGAAGAAGCAAAGAGACCATGCTTCTGCCCTACACTTTCGATGGCTATTCCTTTAGCCCATGTTGGTAGCGAGGAGGGGCAAAAAGGGCCGAGGGACAGTTGCGACGCTGGAGGGGAAGCACTACCGACGACAACGATGCGGACGTCCCCAGCGAGAAGAATGCCCTTGACCACTTCCCCCATTCGAGTAGTGTGTTCCCTTGTGGTTGTGGCGCAACAGCTCGAGCCTTCGACTCCCTCGGGGCGACTTTGCGAGCGCACATAGAGAAAAGGCGATCCAGGGGGCTAAGAACAAGAACACGCCCCCTTCCTGGCAGACGGTAAAGATTACGAGTGGTCTGGCTTTCCGAATAGCAAGAGAGAAAGTGATGGGATCGGGAGATAGATAGCGAGGCAGCACACCCAGCATAGACAAGTTGGCGACGATAGCCGGGTACAAGAAGCACCTTGCATTTGAATCCCATGTCAGAGTACTCCTAATCTTAAGTAGAAAGTGACTCAGCTGTCCAAGGTTTAGTTCAAGATGAGCATGCGCGTTCGCTTAGGCATGCGTTCTCTGACAGATTGTATTGTATGGAGACAACTATGTCGTTTCTATATGGTAATCAAGCTGAGAAACATGTGTGAAGTGACCAGCCTTATCGACTGAATATTAATTAAGTTGTTTAAAATAATGCCGTTAAGTCCAGTGACTATATTTAACTAGTGTACTAGTAGTAAGTTAGTAACCAAGTGAGTTCTATTAATCAACCTCGTCATAAATTATGTGGGAAGCATCGCCGACTGGAATTGCGTGCGCTAAGATTTGGAGTGCTCGGAGAGTTGCATAACCTCAATGAAACGTTGCCTCGTTCGAAAGTGATTTTCCGCACGCCTTTTTTCTTACTTGGTTCTGTTACCTAGGTTTTCAGGCTGACTCTCAGCCAACATTTTACGTCCACGGTACCGCTAATTAGTTCTGTTAAAACATATCTAGCTAGTAGCATGTATTTCAGAAGAAAAAAGAAGAGCTATTATCCACAAACGCTTATCGCAGAGGACGCTATACTTTGCTAAATATCTCGAATGGCAGTGGTAGTGATTTGGGCAGTTGACGTCTCTATAAGAACACTTTTTCTTATAGAGCGGTCAACTCTGACCTGGTTCTCTTTTTTCTATTTTGAAGTGCACGGCGTTAGTTAGGTATATGTTTTCACATGGAAAGTTACCTTCGAAACTGCCAAGCTGTGGTTAGCAACCCGCAAGACTGCGCAGCTTTCCGAACACCCTGTATTTGAATCGAACGGTGAAGAACGGAGCTAGCTGCGTTGCAATCTTTTAGAAGTATATTATTTAGCAGAACGTCTCTTGCGGAACACGGGTATAAGAAAAGGCAAATGGCTCACGTCGAATACAACCTTGTGTGTTCATTGTTGAACTATGTTGAAAGTTTCAGCTAAGCTAGGTAATTCAGGTAATGCACAGGTCAATAGGGCTCACACCAATTCCTCTGTCCGTTAAATCTGCATAATGACACGAGCTTACTGGCAATGCTGGTGTGGAAACAGACGACACAGTTCCGAGCCTTCAATTCCACTTGGACCTTAAAAACACATGTACGGCATACACCAAAAACACGGAAGCAAAATAAATTATGTTTAAAATTTCAAAGAAAATATATCAGCACCACTAACCTGCCTTCTAACGTACCCGACCTAGTCGTACATTACTTTGAATGCCTTTTTGTATGACACATCGTCCATAGCCAAGCCGTCTCGTTAATTGTCGGCGTATCAAAAATCCAATCAGCAAACAGCTTTAACGCAATTTAGCTAGAATACCTTTACCTTACTGTGGCAAATAATGGAGTTACAGAACTGCTCGGCGGTGTTACATCTGACAGCGAAATGTCGGCCAGGTGTGTGGATTGTGGCCTGCCAGCGCTGAGAAGGGTTGAGCGACTTTTAGTGAAAGACTGTCTCAGGATGTGTTGGGAACGTGCGCCAAGGGTCTGAGCCGAAGAGCAATTTACTGGCGGCACTGGTGGTGGTTCTGCTGCTGCTGCTGCTACTGGTGCTGTCACACTCTAGAAAAAAAGTTTTCTTCTGGCCTTTGGGGACTTGTACGAAGCGGCACTCCCCGAATCCAATGGGGTCCAACGTCTAGTCGTCTTCGGTGGCCACGTCGTCTTTTCCACGTCTGCTGCCGTTCCCCCTGAGGGTTTATTTGCCGGAGAAACATGTACGGGTGTAGCGGGTTAAAGGGTGAGTGCAGCGGCGGCGTCACTCTTACCTGGATTAGCAGCGACGTTTTTCTTGCGCCTCCGGATCCGCCTTTGCTATGTGCGTGGCTCTTAACTCTTCAAACTTCCTCTGCTTCTTTGTTTCAATTTCAACGGCAAACGCCCCGACGCTGCTAGAAAAAAACTAACCCACTCGAAGCCAAGGAGCAAAATTCAATTCAATCCAATTCAAATCGTCCTTTATTAACCAAAAGGGGTCGTACAATATTTCGAAACATTACAACGGATAAAAAATAGTTTACAAGTGTCAGAAAGTACGATACAGATAGACGTGTGTGTTCTAACTTTTCATTGTTTCGCCTTACCAGATCAATCATCACATATGTACCTCAATGATGTGGCGTTGACGTCGCCCTGTCCAGACCACCGTCAACGCCCTCACGTCCGCTCTGCCTGCGCATGCCCTTCTGTATGTTAAGAGGTTGGACTTCTTCTTCACTTGGAATAGAGCGATAAATTAATTCTTGCAAGGGTGATTTTTCCAATTATACAACGGGGTCCACAAGAGATATGTATACTTATGAAATACTTTATGTCTCGCGTTGCTGGCCCCTCTAACAACGTCCAAATATGTTTGTTGTTGGTGAACCTATGATACCTACAAGATATTGTGCATAGGTATATATATATGCATACGTTGGTGTACGATACATTGTAACACCACTGAGCAAATCCTCTCAGCTGCTACGTTCGATGGTGTTCCGCAACGGTGCTGTTCAACAGCGAGAAATCAGGCCGAAGTGCACTTCATCTTCGCATAACCGAAACATTAATGCATACCTTCAATAGGCTTCTTTGTGAACACGATGAATACGTTTTTCTCATCTCATGCTGATGCCAACACAAGACCCCTGTGCGAGCACCCCATAAACTCTACCCTTGTTGGTTCTGAGTACGTCTTCACTCACGAGCGTTAAAACTATTCACCATGCCGAGACAACACGCAACGGATCTATAACAGAGTTTCGAAGCGTCGGAATCGTCGGACTACTTTGCCTAACAACGACAGAATGGAAAGCGCTTCTCCCAACTTGAGAAGCTACCGGAGTATATAAAAAGCCCCTATAAAGGCTTTTTGCAAGGTTGATTCATTTTGAATAGTAGTGTAGTTCTCTGTGTGTGCTCATGTCTGTTTATCGGTCTATACGATAGTCGGCGCCCACGACCACAGCTACAACTATTAAAAAGACAACTGCTACTAATTTCTGTACGTGAAGGCGGCATGATTCCCTTCTGGTGGAAACGAGTAGAGATCCGATTGAAAAGCCCCCGTTTCGTAGTGGTTTTCGAATTGCAGCTCATTCCGTCGACGTAGTCTCGACACATTTCACAGGCGGACCTACAGAGCGAATGGCACACGTTGGTTGGTTGCGGTTGGTTGTCCACCTCCGGGTGCATCGAGGAGGTAGGCATGGACTGAGTGCGGAGGAAGCGGCAGAACAACATTCGTCCACGAGATCAAGTAAAATTAGCAAATTGAACCGTTTTAGACGTTGATCCAGTCGGCTGAAGAAACATATGCATTCGACTCTCTCGTCATGATATGCATTATAGGCAATACAGCAATCTGTAAATGTATTTCGATGTACATAAATACTTTGGCTACCGAAACTAGTTCCCGAAATCCACCTAGGTGCCAACTCGGTTTCAGCCAACAGCTAGATGGCTTGAATAACATCTCTTAGTAGATTTCAATGACTTCAATGCAACGAGTACAATCCAACGGGGACGATCGACGCGAGTAAGAATTCCGTGTCAGTGAGTCGTTTGTCACTCCACTTGAATGCACTATCTCCCGTACATCATGAAAACATGACATTCTCTGTATATTCCGCCTATTGCAATTGAGTGCTGAAACAATGACGTCTACCGGCACTACAGCCGAAGCTATTGGTGAGCTACCATAGCAGGTTATACTATAGAAAGGCACAACTGTAGTAGTAGGCTGTCAGCAAGGAAACCGGAATAAAAAGTCGCCCTGAGAACCGCCCCGGCCTGGATGAAGGCCCAGACAGAGCTGTCTAAGTAGGCTGTCATACACTTTGTGACACGCAAGCGCCGGCAGTAACAAGCAGACATCCATCAATGAGATGATGGAGCCGAACATCGAAGAGGCCGTGTCGACCTCGGGGTTGCTCGCCGTGGTGCTGAACTCGCGAGGGCGCAGCTATTCTATTTCCTGTGCTCCCGTCCGTAGCAAGAAACAGCAGACAAACGACAACCTGAGAACGGGAACATAGCGCGACTGTACCAACCTATCTAGAATACTCTCTGCTCATTCAAAATGAACGTTAGATAGCACAAAAATATCAGTATTCACAGTCCTACGCTCACAGGCCGACAATCCCTGACTAACTGTCTTTGGATTTATGTGAAAGTGCGTATTTTTACCCAACTCTCACATATGATGCTTCTCTTGACGTGAATCCGACGTGCACGTAACCCAAGCCATTCGTTCTCGTAACAAATTCGTTGAGGTAACGACATTGCTGGGAGAAAATGCACCAAGCAATTACCTTTAAGGCAGTCATCGCTTCAATCATTCTCTTTATCTAATTGCACTTACAGTACATCAACGCATGGGGTGGTACTAAATACATATGTTTAATGACACTATTTACATAAGAGAACATGCCCAAACCAGATGTGTAGGTACATTATATCAAACGGCCGAGACCATATGGCTGCTACGATCTTATCGACACCAGTCGGTTGAAAGTGCATGTGTTTAGTTTCGTAGAGCATCGAGCAAGATGGCACGCTGTGGGGGACCATCTATGCAATTTGTACTATGACAGATTTCAGGCCAGCGAGTGTACAATGCGTGCGTTTGCTGTACAAGCCGAGATGGGGAACATGCGTTCCGGAAACGCAAAATCATGAGTGATGGCCAGACCATGGTGTGTAGCGCATGGTTGTGCCGTCTTCCTGTTCGGCTATAGAGACGAGACAACACCGCACGCAGTGGTGGGCATATGGCCCCCAGACGATCGAGACAACCCCGCTCTCCTTGCTCCGCCGCAATCAACTCATTCATCCAATATGCACCATACATCATTATGGATACAACCGCTAGGAGTCGCCATCGTAAGTTCGCTACCCGAAGGCACTGCGAGTTCGGGACGGGGGGAGGAGGGAGGGGAACAGGGATCAAGACGTCGAGAAAGTGGGAAATATAGAAAGAAAAGAAGAGAGACGAGGGAGAGAGAGAGACCGCAAGTGCGTGCATCGAGCCATTGTGGAACCCCCCCCCCCGGGCCGCGATGACAGATAAAGCTATTGAGACATCTGAATTGGTCTACTTGGGCGAATCGGAAAGCATGCAAGTCTAAATCAACGTCTCTCCGAGAGAATGAGCCCAGCTCTCTGCCAAGGGTTATGAAGTTGCACGTGTCTCATGGTATTACATATGTCACACTTCTGCGTTCATGCATTATTATAATAGTAGAACACAATAGCAGGCAGCAGAATTGTGATCGACGAACTCGAAATGATATACCTTGCTATTATGCAACTGCGTTACGTAACACTTCAAGGCCTTATGTAATATTGATAACATAAGTAACATAATGTGAGCTTTTCCATACCGACGCTTTGCTTCTGTTGTGGATGTTCGTGGCACAAGACAATGAAACAGACGATTCTATATGAGACTGACCATTTTTCTATGGGTCTTCTCTCTCCTCATTGTTTTTAATTATACGTTTCCGATTTAATATATATTTCGAACAATGAGAAGCAACACCGAGATCGAAGAGAGTAATGTTACAACTGTACGTGTCTCCATAGACAATCATGTACAGTGTATAAATAGTGAAGCAACTCTACCGGGTTTAAACAAGCGTTCAAGGGTTTCGGCACCGGGTTCGCTGCGATGTTCAATACTCTATAGGAGGACCCACAGGACCCTGCGGAACGCGTCAGAACGATAAAGAGCCCGCAAGTTGGAACCGAGATCCAGTTGTGAACATAACTAAAATGGGACACCTTGACCCAAAATAACACCAAGAACAACGCATGAGGTCCCCAACTCCTGGATCAGCTGATTACGAAAGCATGTACAGACGATGAATATTAGTGTGACACGCAAGCTAATAATGCTCGGCAGCGGACCGTTGTTGAAATAAACCCAATCACAGAGATATGCCAACAGCCACAAAGTAATCATAGCTTAAGCAGAGACTATCATTTGCTGTGATGTATCTGGCGTTGTTAGGGTGGTCCTGAGACAATCGTGACCGATAGACGTCCTCTTCAGCTTGCACGCTCATTCCCGCGGTATTCTCCTGGAGTTGGCAGTTGTGAGTGGCGGCGACGATGATCGCCGCACACAGAATTGCCAATTCGGCCGGAATTGGATCGCATTGCAATCACCCGATGAGGATCTGCATCTTGAGACCGTCCGTTTCGAGGTCAACTACACTGGCCACACTTCAACTAGTCTGACTAACACGAGTGCTTATCTGTTCAATGACTCACTGTACTTCTTTATCACTGCTCTCAGTGAAGCATTAGGGACACTGGGACAAGTTCACGATACAACATTGACGCACGCCTCTAAGGTGAGTGTCACAGCTTCAGTAGCAATGCAGGCGGCTACATTTTTTGCAAGAGCGTGAATTGGATTCTAAATAAAGAAATATAAGAATATATTATAACATGATGGTTAGGCTTACGAAGGCTCTTAGCTTGATAGTATCTTGAATGAACTGGTACAAATGGCTGTGTCATAAATATTAGGGTATACGGTTCAAACTCCCCGCTCTTTAAATGCCAATAACTTGTGAACTAAATAAGGTAGAACAAAGATTGTTTGGTATGATTTAGAGGTACTCTCCAGCTTTATTGACACACCGATCCCAGCGCTCTGGGAGTTTTGAGATAGCCAAATATTTACCATTTGCATTTCCATATATAATTTCGTTATCTATTGCTTTTGTAAGTAAGTCGACGGTTGCATATGGAACCCGACCTTTAATGCATGGAAACAACCATAAATTGGGCATGGGCTTAAATCAGGAGAATATGGGGGTTGATGCCATCGTTCAATATTGTTCCCCTCCATCTGGGCCGCAGTTTAAGCAGTGCGGTGAGATTTTGCATTGTCGTCGAGTAACCACACTCGGTGCTGTCGATCCCCACGCAATTTGTTCATCAATCCTTTCAAGAAGCCGAGATATCGGAGAGCATTGAGTTCTTCGTTTGCTGCTAATATTTCGTAATAGCAAACACCCTTGATATCCAGAGCGAGTATCATCAACACCTTTCGTCCGAATCTATCTGGCACTGCCACAGACGTTGCCGCTTCACCCTGTCGGAGCCACTGTTTTGCTTGGTCCTTCTCAGGGGGTCTATCCTATCTCTGGTTTGCTCAAAAGCTGCCTTGATTCTGTCAATCCGTTCGTCCCTTGTCGCACCTGATTTCTGGTCCCCACCTCGGTGGTCATCGGTGTCCATATCTCCACTGTTAAATCGCTTGCACCAACTTCGCACCGTTCGCAGGCAAATTCGAACCGTATACCCTAATAGAAATACACCTCATATGAGAGTTAGCGCTGACTCTACACTTCGAGGCTTGTTGCGAAAGAGGTGCGGATTCGGACGAAAATCAAAAGCTCAAATGAAAAGCGGGTTACCTACGTAGGTTAAACAGTTTAATACAATGTGCGCTCTACTTTCTCACCATTGTTTAGGCTCTTTATGGCTTTGTCCAATAAGTACGTCTCCACAGACACCATGCAGCGCTAATATGTTCTCCAATTGAGTGCGCCCATATGTGAATGCATCTGAGCGGCGCCGTCTCTCTGTATAGGTCGGCCTGCTGTTAATACGCCGTGCATGAGCTCTTATGTGGATGTTCGTTTGACGTAGTAAACTCCTTCCTAATGGACTCGATCTTTCTCCCCTCGACGGCTCCGCGTTGGGCGGTTAGGACTAAATCACACAATCATGAGTGTAAGAGAATCCTGCCCGGGATGGATTTCGTAGCCACCGTGTGGCTTTTCTCGCGAGTTCTTCTGCTTTCAGACGTAAGCGAGCGTGAGTACAAAACGAACCGTGGCCGCCGCCGCTGCCGCCGCTGCTGCTGCAACTGCCATCACCACCAGTTCCGCCCGCTGCAGAAAAGCAGCGCTGCTGGCAGCGACGTGGATGACAGCAGCGACTACGGCGGCGGCAAACTGAAATGAAATGAACACCACCGCATACGACGCTGCAGCGACCGCCGACCATGGCCGACACTCAAGCCGGACGGAGAGCCTAAGGCCTATCCCGGACAGGGAGCACTGCCGCGGTCGGAGCACAGAGCTCAGACGGGGCCACAGACGTGAGGCAAGCAGCGGGTGGCCTGCCGACGCCTGCTGCAGTCATGCGACTCTACGAGCCTCGACATCTCCGCCGTAATTCAGTCCCAATTTCATCCCATAACTCTGCTTTCCGCCCGCACAGCCAGAGGAACGGAATGTTACGGCATCATCGTGAAAATGAAACAGGGACTGCGAGAGAGAGCGCGATATGAGCAATGGAACGGCAATACAGGCATATATGACAGACGAGTCTCTGTAAGTTGGCGAATCTGAGGCGTACAGAAGGCGATATGCGAGTAGTTGAAGGCAAGCAGACGGCCGGGGGCTCTCAAGTGGTGGCGAAAGCTCAAGAGTAGAAACGAGACGATGGGGTGAAAAAACGCCTGCAGCAGCAGAAGAAGCATTAAGGAAAAACATGGAGGCGAGAACCCGTCGTGTAAAGCGTCGTTTAGCTTTACGTACTGTGTCAAATGCGCTGTCCTGCAGCTCTTGTCAGATGATCCTGAGGGCGTTGCTTGCTGAAGCCTATGAGGTATATACTCTTACAGTCTATACACTGTACTTGACAACATTGACTATGGCAACAAACAACGCCGATATATTTTTAGAATTGTTCTATGGTGTTGCGACGTAACGTGTACGTGTACTTTCGGGCTGTTCACCATCCAAAAACGTTTAAGTTTGTCCCGTGACGATGGCTGCGACAGCAACGTTGATAGTACCTAAGGATAGAGGGTAAGGTAAGGTAAGCTTTATTGGATGGATAATTGGTGGATAAATAAATAAATATAATAGGTAGTGAGACACTTCCCGCATCGCAGATTCAACCCCTGCCACGGCCTAATGGAAGGTGTAGAGTTTTTTTCAGACTGTTCTCGTATATGTATAACAATTGGTCGTTGCCCGAACTAACGGGGGCCACTGTTCCGAGGTTTTTTTGTTTTGATGGACAGATGAGGGTCTGCAGATTCTACGGTGGTGACTGTCGGTGACTGGCGCTATGCACATCGAAAAGTCTTTCTGTCGATGGCGACACCATCTATCGGTGCGGGCTCGCCGCTACTCCCACCGGAGGTTCTGTATCTGCCGAGAAAGATGGCAGATAACTTCGCAGATCGGTGAGGTGGCGGGTTGACACGATATGAAATCACAAAGAGAACTTCATTGCGGTCTGGGGGATTCGATTCTACAGATAACAGTGCTGGTTTACGACCGTCCGAGGACTTCGAGACAAGTGCGCTATCCTCCAGGCAGGAGAAGGCAATTCAGCAGCTGCTTGACATCGGGGACTTGTGTAGTTGTCTTGAATTTGTCTAGCCGCTATTCACCGCTTGCATAAAAGAGAATACGTAATGTCTATTAAGGGGAACTATAGTTGAATAAGCTGAACAATTGTCAATTAAAACTACTCGATTAATTAGCATAAGCTGTTTGATGCATCTTGAAAAGCATTGGTGAATTCTGACGGAACCTACATGCTGGTATGTGTGCTATATATGGCTGCACTCTCCTTACTGATATGTGTTTATCAGCATTTTTGCACGGGACGTTCCACGTTTCCATCTCATTAGAAATCTCAACTGCCTTACTCAGCGCACACATTGCATCTGCCGCTCTCTCTCTCTCTCTCTCTCTCTCTCTGTACGTCATATGCTCCTTCGCCTAAAATCGTATCCGATAGACGCGAACTTAGCCACGACAGACACTGAGTTCGGCAGCATGCCTGTCCTGGCGTTCGGAGATTAGTATAATATAAAGCAGCCACTCGTAGTTGGTCCGTCTACATCTCCCCCATATTGACTACCCAAAGTTTCCCACAATTCGCAGATGTCACAATCAGTTGAGCTGCGTGCGAGATTTCCTACACTGAGAATTGTGGGCGATAGTGTCAGCCTCATTTGGCCTCAGTCAAATCGCTACTCACTCGGCCTGAGTGTGAATGCTATATTTTCGATAGTGGTACTAAAATGTATGGATATTACAGCTAGTTAAATGTTACATCAGCCATTGTATTGTAGTGGCGTTTGGTATGAACTGGTCCCGTGTAAAAGAGATTAAGCCCTATATTTTCTACAGTGGGCATCGACCTATTTGCAAAGAATCACTCCATATCACATAAGATTGGCAACCTGCGGGTAACCTGAATGTTCATATATATATATATATATATGGATAGTAATAATTATTATTATAATAATAATAATCGTTAGTGATTTCGTGGCTGAACGACAATTCCACGTTAGTTATTATCTGAAGTGTATCCTCTGCACTTGGATGCTGGTGCACCCAAGTACGGTAATTGGTGCAGCGTAATAAAAATTTAAAAAACCTCTCTAGGGAAGAGCGTCTAGGCGACGAACCACCCACCTTCGTGAAATAACCTTATTCTAGTATAGATCTTAGCGTTTTCGTTGGACGGTGGTTACACAGAGCCAGCTCCTTCTATTACTTGCTATATATATATATATATACGTACAGCTTAGGTCGACTTCCTTACGGATGGCCACTATATAGGTTAGCGTTGACATGAAAGGCTGCTTTATATGTGGTACCGTCGGTGACATCGCCGCGTCGACATCCCTAGCTAAGTGGTGTCTTCGCTGGTCTTTACGAGATGCTATATAATCGCTATATACAATAGGGTAAACAGCTATGACGCGGGTAGAGGCAGGGTCTAGCGTGAGTCAGATGGGGGGGGCGGGGGCCGGAGAGAGAGAGAGAGAGAGCAAGATGGCGTTCGTCCTGGCCAGCTACTGCGTCTGGGTGTTTATATTTCATACCATGCATTTAACACAGCGAATGTGGGCAACCGTGGATCCCAGCCATGGGTGTGGGTGGGGATACCCAACCGGGGCATCTCCCACCACTTAAGGCTATAGCCGAGGAGAATAAGCTCCTTTATCTCCATCTAACACGCACTACTCTTTCGGCTACGCCAGCTACGAACTGTTTCGGCATCTTTAGCTGTATTCGCGTCTCGATATATACGATTTCTCTAGCTAACCCGCTTAACGAAAAGCGCCAAGAACCATCACACGGCCGCTTTGGCTTCGTTCACAACACAACAACGAGAACTTCTATCGTTCGATCTTTCCGTCAGTATGCGTAGGTTGTCAAAGTGTTATGGGGCTACATACATCACTGAACCTTGTAGTGAATGGTGTAACGGAGTATGAGCGGATACTTTATGTTTGTCTTCATTGGCAAAAACAACAAGGGAAAAGGCTAACGATTAGGTTTTGCCAACTATAGTCATGACTTTAACTGAGCAGTCCGGCCACAAATAAGCAAGAAAAACTGTTGGAAACACCAAAAATCCTTCAAATATGTCCAAATAGCCCGTCATCCTGTCACAACCCGGAGCACGTTTGCCATTTCAGCTCAAGACGGCCTCAAAGATAGCGTGTCTCTAACTTGCTTCGCATGTGTCGTGGATGAAGAACCCTTTGATTTTGTGGTTTCCATTTAGCATGTGTATGTCTGTCGGTAAATGGATCGAGGGAGCGAACCACCACCGAATTGGTGGTGAGTTCGGATGCCCTTGGAAGCGGCGAGCGAGAGTGTATGTATATCTGCTGTGTATGATGGAAGGGTATTAATTATCGCTAATTTAGCGCTACGCAGGACAGCACTGCTTGCCAGGCCAGCACGCGCAGCCCTTTCGACGCGGCCGTGTAACCGGCCGCCGGACCGAACAACCGCCCCCATACAGCTGCCCGCGTGGCCGATCGCACGCCTCCGAACAGCACCAGGAGGCATATATATATATATATATATATAACCTGGCAAAGACGTAGGCAAAGCGGTCGTAGTAGCAAGGCCGCTGCGCTGCTCTATGAGACAGTATCTTCGGTCTGCCTGGCAAACGCGTAACTACGGCGCGGGATTTTCGTCGTTGTCTGCTCCGCGTGCGCGTTGATCGACTGCGCGGTTGTGCTTGGATGGGGTCGTCGTCGTCGGCGGCGGCGACGACGACGTGTCGAGGTAAGCCAACGGCTAATTAGAGATATTGAGGGGGACTTATTATATTAATTATTTTCGTTCGATACTGCACTTCCACAGCGTCGCAGCATACCGCTATTTCTTTCGCACTTCAAATCAACGACGATTAAGTGATATAGGGGTGGAGGCTATCGAGGCGATAGCGGTATCACGATACCACACGATAGCTGAGCCACCAGGCCGTACTGAGTGTAACGGAACGCTTCTTCTTTGGTACAGTTCTGCGGCAGAGCTTATTCACATTGAGGGTTGTTTCCTGCTGCCAACTCCGCTTGCTCAGTATATTGTTCTTAGCTGACTGCTACGGTGGCTATGTGCGTTGGGCGTCACACCCTCAAGCATGGTGTCCCGTATTCGATACCCCGCTCGGTCGGAGTAACGTTTTCAGATTATCTGAATTGTTAGCAATAAGTCACCGTGCGGATTCATCCACCCAGCGTGTATATCATTACATACCCTTTACTCATAATTGGGCATATGGCCGGGGAGGTCTTGATGTTGAATAGTTTCATACACCTTACATGTATAAAGGCGTGCTTTTGCATATTACGTGGAAGGTATATTCATTTATCGTGTCTAATAAATGCCTTCGCTATATGCAATGTCAACGAAATTTAATAAACATCTAGAATTGTTTCACTCAAGCATGTCACCCCACTCCGTTTCAAAATTTAAGTATACTATAAAGTACAAAGAAGTGAGGGAAAGAACCGTTCGGATGAGGGGGGTCGAGACAGGTAGCATCCATCTATCTAAACATGTTGCCAAACATTAAATTGAACTTTATCAGATATCGACATTAGGGTCCCTTTCGTAAAACATGTGGCCTGTTCCGAGGACGAAATGGAAAAGACTGACAAAAGAGAAAAAAGAGCAAAAACCATTTAGTTGAGCAAGGCCTATTCAAAATGGGAACAACCAAATGAGGGGAGGCTTCAATAAAAATACTGGGGCTCCGTGCTGTGGTTACGTTCAGCTGATCTTCTCGATCTGCTTTTCGTAATGGACTCAAGCGAGCATGGTTTGACCATCCAGAATCAAACGGGGACCCTATTGGATTCACTTGAGTGACTTAGATTCCGCTTCGTGAACTTGTGAGAAGACATGAATAACGCGGCACTAAATGATGGCTAATTAGCCGTCCGAAAAAGTGCTCGTTCAAGTGAGAACAAGTTCGATTAGGGTGAAGAGGCCCACTGAAACTGAATCTTGTGACTCGTCGCTCAGCGCTCTGTGTTGACTTTTTTCAATTACCATATGTATATGAACTTAAGTAGTACACCGTTATTGAAAGTGTGGTAAACACGTTTTGATTTACCCTACAACCGTGACATGATAGTGGGCGGTTCCCTCTCTATAAATGTAGAAATATCGCTATGTCCGTGTTGTAGGTCTTGGCACACATAATGATACATTTTTGTGCTCAATAACACTTTGACGCCGCAAGGGCGGGAGACCAACTGCTAGTTCTTCAACAGGGTAACAGGGTGTATCGAACCTGCAACCAGCTGAACGATGAGCTTTCGAAAAGAATACTTGTTGCTTGCGTTTACTTAAAACAACAAAGATGCCTAATTTGAATATGTACCTCAGCCCACTGTTGAGGTTAACCCACATGAAATGACTCGAACCTCGCATACCTGCTTTGGTTACCTACCACCCGCTCGGAATGCTTCACAATTAATTCTACTCTGTTTGAAGCTCTGATCTGATACTACAGTGGCTGATACTAACAATTAGTGTGCGAAGTTGAGTCTCATGTATTCCCACGTATCTTTGCATGGGATAGTTCATCAGCAGTCGCTGATATCAGGGTGCTGTTGGCCACTGTAGAAGCCATCGTACCCGTGCTGCTCATGTACAGCACGGCAGAACGGTGAAAAAAGACTTCAGTGGTGACAGGTGCTGCAGGATCCTGTTGTTGTCTCGAATCTTGAACCAATTTCCATACGTGTCCAACAGCTGAACGCATCAACTCCCCCGTGCAGTTGGGTACTTACGTCTGATGGTAAAGGAAGGATAGTTTGAGGGTTCTGGGGCAATACGGAGCAGGGAAAGAAAACACAAATCGTGAGTGAGGACGTACATGGAAGGCAGTGGTGGAGCCGCCTTGGGCTATAGCCCACCAAAGAAATAAGGAGGCCTCCTTTAGACCACTGTAGGATATACGCTACCACAATACTAAGGCTCACGTTATCGGCCGGACGTCAGGCCAATATGAAGAACATGCAATATTCGCACAGTGATATAATATTAGGTTGATTGAGGCAAAAACGCCGAACAGTATTTCAATAAAACGTTATTTAGTCGCACTAATAAAATATTTTTTGTGTATTAGAACTATAAGACCTGAGAATATGTTCGGATCAGGTCGGTGGCTCTTGGACACCATTCATATAAACTCGGTAGAGTAGATCATATACTATCTTTCAGAGTACTTGCTCAAACTTGTTGCAGTTTTGGTTTTCCAGCCACGCATACATACAATATATATATCGTATCCACTTATCCAGACTCTCAACTGTTTCACCTGGTTATTACTATTAGTGACGCTGCTTCCCATCGGGCTGCATGTAGGGTACAAATCTCATCAATCGTGGGAGTACGGTTCAGAATCACTTTTGTCTTCGAACAATCACGTGAGGTCTGCTCAAAACAAAAAAGTGGAATCTCTCTCTTCCGGCACCCGTTTCTCGAAAATCTTCCTCATGATGAAAACATACTTGATGATGCACTGAACAATGGGGTACGGCAGTTCTATCTGACTCAGAAGCGAGCGTAGGGGCCAGTGCCTCGGACACTGAAAAGGTACTTTTAGTTTGTCCACTCCTCCTTGCCGCACTTGAGCATTGCTCCGGTCACTTCCAGTTGCACTTTGACAGCCCATTCCCATGTACTTCTTGCAAAGAGAGACTCACGGCCGAACAACCTCACCACATTTAGGTGAATTAGGTCAGCACTGCGGTCTTGCAAAACGCCAATTTGATATATTAAATCGTTTCGTTAGTCAATCAGGCAATTGTGTGGAATGAAGTCCCCAAAATCACAGCAAACGGTATGCTAGTTTTAGAATCAATTTGCTTGTGACGGCTAGTTAGCTTTGTTTCATTCAAACACAGGCGGGATGCCTATGCAGACAAAGTTCTCGTGATAATATCAATTAAACTTAATTTTTTGCATATATAATTATCGTAATGCATATGTAATGCATAGTTAAGTAATCAAGAACGCTGAGGTTTGATCTTGTAAAACTTTCCTCAGTTACATTTACTGCTTAACATGCTTCTTAAGTTCAAGGGGCTTACATATTTTATAGACTTCTCGAGTTCTTGTGACTATCAGGAATTTGCTCCTGGTCTAAACGTCAATGTGAGCAAATGACAATCAGGTAATAATAATCTACAAGTTATTAAGCCCCTGCGGGCACCACCATATAGCCAAAGTGGACTCGTGCATGCGGAGAAACATCGAGGTCATGAAGCAGTTCAATTCAACCTTTGAATCAAGGCTGCGTCAAAGGGTCGCCTCGGGCCAAGGACAGGTAAGATTTTAACAGTCAGTCCACTGTTCCCAGCTTCTTCCTGACCGGTCGGCTGAGCCGGCTTGAATCCCGATTCGCCGAGCCTTTCTTTAGCATCATCATCGCTTCTCCGGCACCCTTTCTCAATTTGCCCAGCAAACAAAACGACCGTCACCAAAAAGAAAGCATACAAATTAGTTCGTAGTTACCTGGCGGCCTGAGATGACCTGCGACTGACTGGCGGCTATAGCAGGAAGCGAACGTGCGCTAGAAGTCTCAAAAAGGCACCGCTTGTTGAAGGCCTCCGGCGAACCCCTTTTCCCTTCTCTCTCTCTCTCTTCCCTTGAACCTCGCGTCCTTGTTACATTTGTCGCGAGGTTTGGTTTCCGTTTGGCGTTGGTAGTTCCTTCCCCGTCACCAGCGCCTCGTTTAATTCCATTTGCTAGTTTTCCGCTTGTTTTGTTTAGAACCGTGTGGACTTTTATTTCGGATCATGTTTACATTGCACTTTTGGAGGAAAGACGAACGGCGAAACAAAACATAGACCACCCTGCGATTTTGCCGTGTTCCACACTTTCAAATAAAATTCCATAGGAGATTGCAATCAAACAAACAAACGAACTACTCGACACAGGCTGTTCCACTGTATCTGCCGATCAGACTTATCGAGAGGGGCCAAACGGCGAACTTTTAAAAGGCTGATAACAAGCAAGTACAATCATTCCCATGTACCTGGTCGAGTGCGTCGGCATGGTAAGTACGCTCTTGAAGGCGTTTGTCTATATGAAAAGTACCTCTTTGTCAGCTGGCAACGAAAACTAAAACGAGAAATAGCTTGTTGAGGAAATATACACCAACAATAAAGCTACAACGAGGAAATAAGATTGAGACTAAGAAACATGGTTGCCTGGTGTGAGCAGAAGATATTTGTGGGGGTTTTCCAAAACACTAAAGATCAGCGGTGTTACCAGTGTTTTTATCGATGGCGTTTAACGAACGTCAATGTTACAACATAACCTACATTAACGATTACGGCAATCTATCTGTGAAATGGACCGAACTCGAAGTTCTTAAAGAGGCAACCTTTTCTTCAAGGCAACAGGTAACGAGGTGAGACCAGCCGTACTATACCTGGCGTAAAGGGAATGAGTTCGCACAGCATCGTAGGACAGACATCGGTTCTACTCGGCATTGGCATGTGTTACCGATGTACCAGTTACTGGGATTTGTAAATCGAGATGGTCAGACGTTACAAAAATGTATTATAAGTTTAAGAAATTGGCAACGGGGTATTAAGCCTGAGGGAATGTGTGCTGTCATTGACCAAATCGTGTGTAACTGGATTAGATATCATTTTTGCTCAGGCAAGCATTGCTCAGTGCCAGTTCCTCCAAAATGTCATACGGCTTGAATAATTGGTAGACCTCTCTGATTTTGTTATCTAACGTTGACGGTTATACGTATATAGTTCTACCGAATGGTTAGTTGTACGTCAACCACAAGGCAGCTACGTTGATCAGACAATTTCCGTACAGTCACAAACAGTTCAACTAGCTATTATAATATCGCATAAGATTCACTGGCCATGTCCCCAAGGTCAGGAATAAAGAAGCAATATATATATATATATATACATTATTCCCAGCTATTTACTTCTAGATTGTATCCGATTCAAGACCGAATCGAAGTCGATAGGTGTGACGAGCTACACCCGGGCAAAGCGCCAAATATACTCAATGTACGGGTATAACTCTCAGGGGTTCTCACTAAAGTCAATGCTCAGCGAAGGCAACGCAAAATCGCAAACTCAAACAGGGTGAAGGCGGCTGCAGTTATTTGAAATAGACAAATAGACAAAATTTCAGTTTCTGTTGAACCGCTGCTCCGAACGCCATCGTTGCCACCGGCGCCGATGCCGAGGCGGATCCACTCAAGTCGGAGGCACTGCCAGTGGTGGTGGTTGATATGGCTGAAGCGACCATTGTCGACTGAATCCATCCGGACCATAGCTCCCGTGGGGAACGTCAACGAGGCTTCTCTCCGAGCTGGAGGTTGAAAACCCGCTGCCGACGCCACCGACGCCTGCCCCACCGTCACAGTGAGCCGCAGCTGTGGCTGCAGGTTGCCTGCTCTCACCAGCAGATCTTCGACCGTCTTACGGCGATAATCACATATAGAAGCGCAAGAACGTGTGGATCTGCGGCCAGTCCCTTATATCCACATAAAGAAATATGGGTTGGTACCGATCCTTCGGTAGTGCGCTTGCGCAAACCTTCTGTCTATTCCATCTATTGAGTCAACGTGGTGTCCGATCACAGCAACTAGTCGTGTAAGCTCTCGATCTCGCTGGTTAGCCATTGCACACTGGGGCGTTGTCACCTCGAGGAGACTGCGACGAACGGCGGCGCCCTCCCACAAACGAGGCCAGCTGCCACTGCTGCTTGTGGGTATTTCTGCACACTAGCGCAGTTCCAGTTTCATTGATAGGTGGTCCCCCAGACGCAGATCGAAGCAAAAAGGACAAAGGAACAAAGAGCCGATGGCGCTACTCGATGCTGGGCGTCGACAATGGAAGAAGCAGCCGTCGAGCAGTGTTGCAAAGATTATAGGTAGAATGAATGGCTACCTCGATAAAACACAAAAAAAGCAAAAACACAAATAGAGTCATTTGAATATGGCTGATCATAAGAAATACTTCTTGGCGGCGTGTCGCGAAGACTAAACAGATGTTGCTGTATCACACATTGTTCAAACGGCTGGCCGTCAAGCGAGCCTGTGTGTTATGTATATGTATCACGTCAAATGTATATGTATAAATTGACATTTATGATTTTTTTACTTTATACATGTTTCGTTTACCGAACGAACAGCATCAACATGTATCAATCATGTACAAGACGAAGTTCAAACCCACAGTCGCCATGGGGACCTTGTGCTTTGAAGCTGTAAGATCTACAACCACCTAAATCTTTCCTTTCGTTTTTATACAAATAAAACCGAATTATTTTCTTTGCTGCTAAGCGATTTGCCACGCCGAGTACAAGATCAGGCAGGACACGTGAAGACATTGCTTTATGCTGATGACCTCGTCATCTTCGGTAGGAGCCGGTTTCATGTCCAGCAAGCCCTAGCAAGACTGTCCGCGTACCTAAGCGAAATTGGTCTAATGACAATTAGAACAAGACGGAAGCCATGAAATTCCGCAGGGGAAGCCGTCTCACTGCCACCGATCCGCTCCGCATCGATGGAACAAAGTTGAAATATGTTAATAGTTTCAACTACCTAGGAGTGGTGTTGCCTGCCGAGGGACGTATCACGGACAGAGGACGACGTGCGATGGTTGCGAGTGTGGGTATCCGAACGCCATCGAGACTCTCACTGCGAAAGCCGTAAGCCTTGTTCGAGACAAAGGTGTCGCCGGTTGGGTCCTATGGCATACAAGTCCTACCTATCGTCGAAGCCGCTCGAAAGGCCGGATCGAATTTAGCCCTCGTTCCTAAAGCAAGCCCAGGGCCTACATCGTTCTTCGCTGAACAGATATGAAGGTCTAGCGAGCGATACGCCCCTATTTGTAGAATATTTAAAACGCAGATTTAATCTTCCCCCCACATCAGCTTATCAGGACTTCATCAGTATATGGGAGAAAAAGATGGCAGAAATTAATTCCGAGTTCTACCGTACGGGGGCGATGACTACCGAAACCTGGAAGGTGGCTGGTAGGGCAAATCGGCATGTCGTTACACGTTCGGTGGTTCATGGTTTTCATCACATGTTGTGTGGGACAGAGGGATTGCACACTCCATTTGATACTTGCGCCTGTATGAGATGTGGTGAGGCGTGCCCCAAATACCACGCAGCGATTGTGCTGCTGTACCTTCCCTAGACAGCCTCAGAGAGAAGGTACAATTAGTATAACTACTCTTTGTAGTTTTTATATCTGACGTTCATACAAGACCATTGTAATTTTTAAAACACAAATAAATACAATTTGTTACAAAGAAAACCTATTCAGAAATCCGCAGTCTGCTATCCTGCTCAGGAAAGCTATGCAACACACTCGAAGTGACTAAAACGGGAAAGCGACAGATCGTACATTTGTGAGGCACTCTAGGGATGAAGTAGTGCTATTACACCCCTTTTGGCATTGTCTAGTAGATTCCATCTTTACGAACATAATGCACAGGCATCACGTATGATGATGCATATTCAGCAACGAATCCTTAAACCCGTTCCAGCAGTTTGCCTCCAAGGCCGATTTTCATGTCATTGGAGCTCTTGCATCATCTCACGCTGAGGAATCAGATTCGTGCAGCAGCAACGCCAGTAGCAGCAGCAGCAGCAACAACAAGCAGCTGCTTTCGGTTTGCTCTTCTTTGGTTTCGTTTGTTGTAAAGAAACACTAGAGGCGGAATGGCTTTGCCGGGGTCATCTACGAGACCCAGCGAGAAGAAAGTGCATTATTCCCACACTACTTTGGCCGCTGAGCGATCTGCTGAAGTAGCGAGTATTCATTGACCGTCCTAGAAAGAGCATTCCTAACTTGTCTCGCGCGACGTGGTCAGGGTATGCAACAAGACCGTGGATGCAATTTTCCCTCTTTGCTCCCTCTCCGCATATCAGCTGCGGCAGACCAGCTGCTGCTAGGCCAACTGACATGTCCAGCTCATATAGGCAATCCCGAGAGGCCTAGCGACACATCTAGCTGAGTGCCGTTCCCTGTCTTCGTGTCTGGCCGACTCGCGTGTCCTGCCGGACAAGTTCCTCACTGGTATGAGCTGGAAGCCCTCAAGGCTATTTTTTGATAACTGAGATAGCAATCTCTAAATCTCCGGTGGTTTGTATGATGGTGCCTCGTACATACAGACATTGCTAGACGATGAAGAACGGTTGAAACCCGTAAGATATTATGAGTACAGTCGTTTAGGTGACGTTTGTGATGGACATCCTTTTAACTTATTCTACTTCGGAATAGATAGAAATGCCAACGATATAGAAAGAGAGTACTCCACAGAAGCATTACGAAAGAGGCATACGACCTTTAGAGATAGAATAGTAGAAAATTGTTTATTTCGAATCTGCTCTTATGCAAGCGTATTTGAAAAGATTTTATACAAACGTAAGCGTCCATCTGAGTCGAACTGCGAGCGACGCCAGCGAATGATTATGGAATGGGCCAAAACGCGCTGCAATGACTCGGTAGAGCAGCAGCCCTCTCAGCGTAACTAAGTTGTGCTGCTCACTAACCAATTGTTACCGTATTGTTTTCAGACTCCAGGCGCTTTCCTTTGTGTCGCTCCTAGCCAGACAGTAGACACGCGCAGTGGTAAGTGGGTTGGCTGTTTGAGTGCCGCATTGGTACCATCTAGCAAGCGAGTGTTACCGATGTTGCAGCGTTTGCAGAATGGTGGCGGAGGTGAAAGCTGGCAAACTGTCATGACCACCACTTTGGTGGCCTCGAGCAGGAGTTCGCTCGCAGTGAGGAATAGAGGCCGAGGCAGCACACACAGGCAGGCACCCAAGGTGGTCCTGTGGCTGCTCTTGTTCCCGCCACTGCTGCTGCTACTACTATCTGTCTGGCATCAGCGTCAGGGAGCTGGCCGGGTGAGCGCCCTGCCCCGCACTAGTGTAGGGCAACCAGCTACGGGTGGAACCGGCGTGCGGTCGCGGCTGCGTAGCGTTTGTAGGTTAGTCTGCGGGTCCGTCCAATCCCGTTGCGCAGAGGGCGATGACGTCCTGCTTCTCGTGCTGCTCCTGATGGTGGTGGTGGCGGTGATAGTAGGTACTAGTGGTGGTGGTAGAAAGCGCTGATAGGGAAGAGGCTGCCGGTAAGGTCTGACTACGGGAGCGGCAACACCTGCCGACGACGTAAGCTCTCATGCTCTCCAATAGGGGGCGGGGTCTCGGGGACTCGGAGACGCGGGCAAGGAAGAGTAGAATAGGGGAAGAAGCGAGGGAGTCGGAGGTATGAAGAGGAGGGAAGAGGGATTCTCATCCTCAAAGAAGAAAGGCGGGTGTTGGCTGACAATGGCCCAAATGGCAGTTACAGTGGTAGCGGCGATTGTGGGAAGTAGAAGAGGCATTGAGACGACTGAGGGCTGAACGACCTCCAACTCAACCGCCTTTGAAGTTTTAGAGACGGACGGCAGCCACTATGCCCCACATGTGTCTTCACATGCAACATCTTCCTGCTCGAATTTCCCTCCAGGCACGAGCGCCCTGAGGGGAAGAGAGGTATTTAGGTTTGCTCTTGTGTATTTGTTTCTACTCGTCTTTTTTTATTTAGAAGAGAAAAGAAAGTGATCACGCAGTGATCGCGACGAGATCTATGACAGTGAAGCAGATGACGACAATGGCTGCTGAGTCTCACTTGAGGATAAGGGTGAGAATGAACCTGAACTCGAAGTCGATAATTTGTGTCCTCATCTCTTTTGAGTGGCTTTGACACCATCGGATGGGAAATCCTCACGTGAAGGATGACAGCTATAAAAAATAGCTGTTGCAGAAGGAGTGAGGCGAACGCCGGAGCAAAAGTATTGTGGAAGATTTCGATGTTGAAATTTTTCAAATTGCTAAAGCGGCCAGAGTTGTGAATTTCAAACCGGAATAACGAACGTAATCGATACGAGCCCTTGCGGAAATCTGGATTTTTTCCTATAATTTAAATATCCTTGAAGCAAATTGATGTTGTCCAGTATGACGGCCTACTGTATTGCTCAAATGCAAGAACTGTACGATGCTAGCTTATGAAGATGAATGGTTTCCACTTTCCTCGCGCTTCTCTGCTTTTTTAGAGTAATATTTTCATGTAAGGGTATTCAAGAGTATGGCTAAGGTCGATATACCTTTTGGTCACTTCTTTATTGCACTTTGGGGGTGGATATTCATACCTTCGCCAATGATGGTCTGATGACTTGTATTGCCAAATTTAGCTACCCCTATGTTTATGCAGTGCATGTAAATCAGGGGCGGGCTGTCATTATACTGGGGCTGAGTTCCCACTGCTCCTATTTATAGATGCTTCTAGGCGGTGTGAGCAAGTCCAGTGGGCAATAAAATTTAACTATACGTCTACTTTTAATGGACACGTATTAGAGTCAAACGTTGATAAACATAGATATGAGCTGAACATGCTTGTCAAAGTTTTGTACGTAAAGTCTGCAAATTCAAAATGGGAAGACATGAATTTGATATATTTTTATTCGGCCATTTCAGTGTAAGCAAACGCTGCTCCTTTCGTAACATTGTACTTTTCCTTTGTATTTGTTTTTAGTGAATATATCTGCAGAACGATAGCAGGTCTGAGTGATAGACGTGGTGCATCACCTGCAGCGTGATATCGTAGAGACTAAATGCAGCGGTGAAGGCCTTCAGGCGCATAAGAAATGCAGAAGTTTCTGTAACAAACTTTTCCGATCTTATGATGGATGTTACCCTCGAAGCAATTCGACGCTTTCGATGCAAAACGTTGCAAGCGAAATGAGTAAAGATAAGATATCTAGATACAAAGCTACTTTGCTATTAAGCACTATAACTCTGCTTATGGTTCTTTGTGTCCTAGATAACACTACAGTATTTTACACCGGCTGAACTCTTTCTGCACAAATATACAGGCTAGTCGTTCTAGCAAGACTCGTCATGCGGGCCATCCCAAACATGTTGCAGGTAGGAAGAAACGTAGGAAGATTCGCTCTGGTTAAACGCATCAGCTAGCTGAGCTGATATTAATGCAAAGCATCTGCAGGTCGAGGTCCTGGGTTCGATCCCCAGCGGAGGTTAAATAGTTTTTTCAAATAATCAGAATTCTTCATTTCAACTCACTGCAGAGTCTCGTTTGACCAGCATAAATATCATTCAGGCCATATGGTTGGTGCTGTGAGACTTTAGCCCAAGAAAAACCTTCGTATGGAGAAAGGGAATCGCAATACCATTTCATCATCTGCCAATGAATTATTCAGTAGCTTTTAATTTGAGTATCGCTCAGATGCCAGAAATACCTCATGCAAAAGTTCCATCATTCACCAAATCTTTTCGTAATCAATTTCTTAACTAATACTTTGGTATGGTATATAGTAAATTTAGCTGGTTTGTCTAATGCATGACTTCCATATCAGACGGTAGCCCTGAGATTGCAGATGAAATCGCTGAAGATTTAAGTAAAAATTTGGTGTGATGCATATATATATATATATTATATATGCAGAGGAAATAATGGTATTTCACCGTTTGAGTTCAAAAATATCTAAATGTTCTCTGAATTAACCGATTATATTCCCAACATATTCAATTGTCCGGTATTTCAACTGGCTTCTTCGATTTGCTTCTCGTACTATAGCTATGTAATCTTTACTCATTTTATAGTTGTTGCGGTGCATCTCGAAACCTTGTCAATTCGCATCTAGCACAGACACACTCACACCTTCCTGATTCAAAGGCTTCTGATCAAGGTCACCGCCCTGCACTATTTTTAATGCGTGATGTTATGCCCCGGTAAACGAAATCAGTTCTTTTCTCTACTTCTATGAACACATACTCTGGTTGATGAAGTGTTCGTCGATCTATCACCTATCGCACAGGATGCTTCTCCTTGTTTCGCTTGCGCTCATATTAACACTTTCATCGCTGAAACTCGAGCCATCATTGACGGCTTCTAGTCAAAGCCAGACTTCTCGTCTTCGGCGAAATAGCCAAGCGCTACAACAACGCTGGCTCGACCTCTGCAGAACGTTAGCTCCGCGTCGTCCGCCCTCTATTGGCATTTCTGTCGGCAACTTTTTATTGGGCATCCACTTCCACCACCTGCACTCAGTTGCCGTTCGGGTGCGAGCCGCTCAGCGAGTAGGGCAAATGTGGCTTTCTGCTCACATTGGCAACGGGTATGGCTCTCGTCGTACACAACAACTGCACAGCTCTTGCTGGACGCAAGTGGACGGATCGGACTTCGGCCTGCGTGGGGTCGACACCTTGCCTGACCTCACACACAGCGTACATCAATGATAGCATCCCTCAAAGTCCTACACCCCTCCGGCCTCACGGAGCCTCCGACACCTCCGCCTACCCCCAGATTCGCTCTCCCCTCTTCATGTTGCCTTTTTTCTGTCCGTTGATGCCACTATGAGTTCTTGGTCGGCAGTGCTGCTGCTGCCTTGTGTGCCTCGTTTTCGGTACCCTCTACAGAGGGGCGACCTGGACCAGTAGTATCAACAGCAGCCGCCGCCGCATGAAGGAGCAGCTGAAGAGGTTATTGGACGTGAGAAGTTACTCTCTCCCTGTTACCCTTCGCTCCATCCCTCGACCCAACACTTCGACTCCACATGTAGAAAACACGGTTTGGCTGTTTTGGTTTTATGTGAAGCTCTCCAAGTGGACACAGCTGGCCAGTGACAGGAGGAACGGAGGCGGAAGAACACGCCTTAATAATAAACCGGCAGACGACTCACTCAGGCAGCGGCCTGTCCCCTCCGCTTCCATCGTGATCGCTACGGCAACAGTAATGATACGTAGAGGTGGCCAAGAACATTTGACGTGTCACTATCTTGTAGGCGACACGTCAGCAAGCGACGAAGCCGCTGTAACTGATATATTTTGTTCATGCACGGTACAGTTACAATGTTTCGAGTATCATCTCAAACAGCGGAAAGAGAGGGAGAGAGACAGATTATTGTACCAAACCGGCTTAGAAGGTTAATGAAAGTTGAAGGGTAAAAGTAGGATTTGAATGTGAGTCTGTCGAGTAGGTGAGCGTTTGCAAACATGACTTAAAATAGACCTAGCCCTAAGTCGATATTTCGGAAACATATTCAGAGTTATTTAGCCAAAAGGAGACTCAACTATAAACCTACCTTTTCTCCTAACTCCAACCATAGGCGTTCCGAACTGCCGACTTTCCACTACGGCTACTTTTGACCCCACCGGCGCCCTGTATGCAACAGTGATCAAACGAGGAATCACTATTAGACTACAAACATATACGAAGAGACAATGTAAATTTAAGAAACTTGTAGTTAGCTTCCACTACAATATATAACTGCCTTTCCCCATGTACTATTTTCCTCACAGTGGAGTAGTTAGCGTGCTCTTTTTCTTAGTTCGTCATGAACTTCCTCGATTTAGCCAAACCGCGTCAGATCATTCCTGATACGCGACTAAGTCAGCGAGCGAAATAAGAGTCGACTCCTATCGGAACGCCACCCCCGGAAACACATTCTAATTTGTATTGGTTAGGATAACAACGATACGGCGTCGATTCATACCTACCCGAGTGCGCAATGGAAAGAAGACAACTTGTAGGCACTCAGTGCCATGATTTGTCTACCTGCGTTTGCTGCTGTTGCAAGTCAATCGTCGCATCAACCCAAAGACGCTTCTTCAGCGATCCAGCGATGAGGTTGGCACCCGAAACGGAGATCTAAGCCTGCCAGTATTGTATCGCGGCACGCTATCAGGGCGTTTGCTATGTGGGTTCATCTGATGTCATTCTCGGACGGACTATGGCCTTTGCCTTCCGCAACGTGATACTATGTGCTGTACTACTTACTACCCGTGTTATTGCCTCTTTTAGCATCCTTGTTCTATCTGATGTTGCCCGTAGTTGCGTGTGCGTCGCACATCGAACCCTCTTTTATTTGATCACATATAACAACTGTATACAGTTCTACCGCGTGGATGTCGTTCACGTTGTTGCCACCTGGCTGTCCAGCATCACTGAACACTGACAATTGTACTGCTTGCCATGCTTCTATGCTGCACCGCCAATGCAACCCGCATCTCGATTCGTGTTCGTAAAGGAACGAACCGTTTTTCACCACTTAATTCATTCATTCAGAATGAGCGAAAGCGGAGACGCCTGTCTCCTTCTATTATTTGTGAATTATGTCGTGGTAGTTTCATCGTCACCGTTAACGACACGAGTCAATAATGGTCCAAAATGATTGCAAATCGTGGATATCGTTTCGGTGGCAATGACTTATCGCCTCCCGTCTCCCGATTCAGGGGGCTATCCTTGGAACTGGGAGATTCTAGTTCGAAGACAGCTTCCACTGGCGAAGTTATAAACGCTGGGCGAAGAACCATCTCTCGAACTCGCTCTATCGGCAGCGTCCTTGACAAAGGGGATCAGCGCTGCAAGGCATTTGACGTCTCGCCACAACAGTTAATTTTGAGGGCAGTTAAAATTTGTGGCTCAATATCGGATGTGTCCATTTGTCGTCCTCGTTATATATAGTTGTTACATAGTTGTTATATGTATGCCGTGCCATGACTCCGTTCGTCGGGCACTGGCCTAGTTCTTGTTTGTCCATTACAAATGCTGTGGGCGTAAATACATGCCAAGGTTTAGTATGAAGAATTCTCACTCCTCACTCACTTTCTTGCGGTGCATCCCTATCATTGTGAGGTAGACAGCGCCTCGTTTCCTACTCCGTCTGGTTGGTGAGTTCATGTTTTCTTCTCCTACGGAATAGTGCTGGCAGTAGTACTCATGGGTAGTAGTAGTAGCAAGTAGACCTACCACCATTTGGGCTGCATGTCGTTGGAGCCCGAGGGGCTGCCGCGAAGGGTGTTCGCTAACGTCTTGCCTGCCTATCGGGGCGAGCGTTTTTCTTCTTTTGACTGGACTTTTTCTCAATGTTCTTTCGTTCGTCCAGTTTCGGGCATAGCATAAATCTCAGGGGAACGACACGACAGGGCAGTGGGGAGGGCGAGGGGCAGAGCGAGCGAACATGCTACAGCGGGCTGAGCGCACAGAAGAAAGTGAGAGAATTGGTGATAGTGTACGAGAGAGAGAAAGAGGTATAGAGAGCACACAGCAAAAGGGGACGTCTGCTGCACACGGACTAAGGGAAGGATATATATAGTCCGTTGTAAACCGCAACTGCGTAAGCAAGGAACGGCTATGCTCTGCCCTGCTCCCTCTGGATTTCGAACGCTCACTGTATTCCAAGTCGAGTTTCAATCTGGATCCCACTTCCCTCGTACACAAAGCGGCAGCAGCAGCAGTGCCTCCCGCTATTGCTGGAGAAAAAAAAAAGGAAATCGAGAAGGTCTGTTACACCCCGTATATATCCCCAAGGAGTTTGCGGCAGCGGCGACCGCGCCACCCTACAGCTAGAGGTCTCGACAACTCAGACGCGGGGTGGTCACGATGCATGCCCCCGCAAAAATACCCTGACAGACGCATTGTATTCAATGGCCGGCCGGCGATGTCTTTTTCTCGAGAAAAGGCTGACACTCGTAGCGGCGAATCGAGCAATGATTTTCTCAGCACGTTCTCTACTTCTCGCATCCTAGAGGACAGTGGAAAGATTTTTTAGTCAAATCATTGAAAATCTTCTATCTCTCTCCCTTTCTCTCCTGATACAATATAGGTATCTGTGGAACTTCACGTAGATGAGATCCCCTAGGTTACAGGACTTTAAAATAAACTAAAATACAGTATTGTGCTACTATATGTTCTAACCGAAGAGGATCTCTGACTAGGATTACGTTTGATATTTTTATGTTGATGTTTGTTATTATTGATTAAAGTGAATCTCACTAAGACCCACTTTGCATTGGCCCGCTGAGCCAACCGTGACTACCTCTGGTAAGATTTTATTATATTTGCCAGTATTACCGTTTGTCTCGTTCGGATATTGACGCAATACGTCTGTAACCATAGGTAAGGTGCCAAAACAATAGGCGTCGTCTAGGTATTGCAGGATAAAACAATGCCGAGCCACATTCACTTTGCTCTGCGATTAAGAGTCAGACTATGCTAGGTGGCTTGTTCGCGTGCTTGCTCCCTCGCTTCGCTCCCTTGAAGCCTACGATACTCTCGTCGTGAGCCTTGAGGGTATGTACATACGAGTGCATGACTGCATGCATCTATACATTCCAAGGGCAGCCGGGCTTGTATTTGTAGCTTATGGCATGCGGTTGCTGGACGGTTCTCCGTGCTCATTAGCCGCCTCTTGTGTGTCCTACTCGGACGAGGAGGCTCTCACTCTCTGAGATGGACGAGGCCCCCGGGGGATACCTCAGTGGCTTGCCAGGCACTGATGCTACGATGCTGGTGCTGTCCCCCGCCAGCCCTCCTCTATTTGCTCGCCCTTGCAAACTAACAGCCTCCTTGCATGGCCTGTTGGAATCCCAACCCTAAAGGTGAGGTGGCCTTGTAAGGATCTGCAGATCATATTACACGGATTCACCGACCGCCATGTCATGCAGATTGGGACCTTCGGTGAAGCCAACAGCTCTTCGTGGCTCAGCAACCTCTGACAACACTAACAACAACAAGAGCTGCAGAAGGGAGAGACTGTGCTTACACACTATAAGATTATACGAATAGTGCAACTGTGCGGCGATGATCCAGCCTAAATTGTGTAAGCACACTTGGACGTGATTGACCGCCATAGACTCTAACATAAATGAGAGATTCACAGATTTCACAGAAGACAAATAAATTTGAGAATCTAACGCAGCTCTGTTGCTTCTCAATTTCAAAGCGTTTAATACGATTCGGCTTACGCAAGAAAACTGTATACGAAAATAGCTAAGCTAATACACCGTGATACATTGTAGTCCATTGCCGTCACTGCATTTCCTTGTTAAGGGCATACTGTGCGCTCGATTTAATATCTTGTTAAGTGCGTGGGATACCCCCATTAATTAAGACAGACTACATCATCAATCTGTAGGCCCTCCTGACCTGCTCAGGAAATGTATTGTTTTTATTTTGTCTTCATACGAAACCTCGTATCTGATCACTTCTAGTAGCGGAGAACCGAGAGCCAAAATCGGCTATCATTCCCATGACTACAACTAGCACCCGACAGCCAATTGTAGACGTAGTTACTGGCGTTCTCAAACCACCTGCAGAAATATCCGCCTAAGGACCACTTTCTGTCGCTTGACGCGGCGAAGAAGCGATAGATTGGTCGATTGAGATCACATTGTCTGTAATCTCCCCGGCCCCCGCTCTCTCTCTCTCTCTCTCTCTCGTTCCATGTGATCAATATTTAACGTCGAACCTCCCACTCCGTAATTCGCCAGCGCACCGTCACTCTTCTGTCTCTATCGGTATCGTCCGCTAGCTTCTGCGCGATCCTATCTAGCGTTCCTCTCTCCCGTTTGCTTTCTAATAACATTAGCTTTACTTCTCGAGACAGCCCACTCTCTCTTCGGCCCCACTGCGGAACTCCGACTCCGCCCCGACGGCGGTCGAACCACTACAACTACCGTTTGCCGGTCTGTCTTGTGATCGTCTCCACCCGACGCATGGGTTCGTCTCTCTCCCGGACTTCGTCTCCTGAGAGAAGACCTGGGGTCAGTCTTCTCACAGTATCGAGCGCCCGTCTACGTGTCGTTCCCCCAAAAGCCGCCTTCACTCGTCGCCGATCCCCTGCGGCGGTCAGCACATTGTCCTCTTGGCTTTGTATCGTTGGTGGCGTTTGATTTTTGTCCTCACACCCTTCGGAGGCGTTTAGTGCTCGGGCCAGTTCGACTCATCGTGGTTGAACAGGGACAAAAGGAGCTTATGCACAACCGTCGACGAATTTCTTCCTACAAACTGCAAGTGACTGCTTTTGTATGTATATACGGGTACGACCATAGCCTAAAATGTTGCTTGATTAATGACCTTCGATTCAAGCGTCTGCATCTCACCGCAAGAGCTGGACCTCAGTTGAGAAGATCGATCTCAATAAATGTTAATTTTGTCGAAGAGGTTGCTCTCGAAGATTTGTCACTATACAGGGCGCAACAAAGATACTAATAGACTCGAACAAAAGCAACGGACAAGGGCAACCTTGAGCAGCCAGATAACAAGCGTTCCTTCGAATATAGGGTGGGGGAGAAAGAAGGAAGGCCAACGAAATTGGGATCATTCTGTGGCCGCGATGAGCCCACATAGGGACATACAAACACCTCTTGGCTGAGGAAGCGAAGCAAACAGGAAAAGAAGAGTCGCTGCCTTATGGGTAGACCAATGGACAGCAGCAGGATCCCCGAAAGGGTGGAAGCATCCGCAGTGTTATGGCGTGGGTGTGCTAGTACGCGACGGAAGCAACAGGGGACCTCTCGGGTCCAGGGACGGGTCGGCCGGCCTCTCGGTCGGACTGCTCGCCCGCCCGCCCGCCCGGGAGCCAGCCGAGCAACGTCTGAGGAGTGCCTGTGTAGAAGGAGTTGGGAAGAAAGACTCGAACTGAGAGCTGGCTTAGAGGAACGGGGACTCTGAGCATAGGATAGGAAACAAGAGCAGGGCAATGTACGGACCGGTCGACTGAGCCAGGCATACACACCCACACACACACACACCAGTGGGACGGCACTGAGCCGAGAGGGAGAACTATTCGAAGCTAGACCAACCAACATGGTGCGAGAAAGAGAGTCAGCAAGATTGCGAGAAAGAGAGAGAGAGAGGGAGAGAGGGGGGGGGGGCGACTGTTCCCGGAAATGCTAACTGAGTCGTTTCTCTTCCTCTTCTTTCGTCTCTGGCACTGAGAAGCCAGAGAGGGCCCACTGTGTCCCTGGGCAACGCCTGTCTCCGGACTGGTGCCTCCAGGCCATCGTGATGTCGTGTTCCGTCCGTGTTGCAGAAGCGGAATTGCTCAGCGTGCGCGACGCTATCCTGTCCAAGGGCATGACATGAGTAGCACGGGTTCCGAGCAGCGCAGCAACAGCAACAATAACAACAAGCGCGTTCTTTTTCTCGACAGGGGTAAGCTAGTGGAAGTGACCACGTCTGTTGTTCGTTTTTGCTTGACTTCTATCTGACTATAATCTAGTCTATGCTCCTCCTCCTTTCACAGCTGCTAGGCTGTTTCGGCGATGTTATCATTCGTAGCTATGCGTGTAGCAAACGAAAAGTCGGGTCTCTGGTTTTCTTGTAATCTATACTTACAAATTTCATGGTGCCACTTGGGCTATAATTCAATCGTAAAGTCCCATATGTTGATATATTATGGCATACCGAGAGAGAACCGTACTCAAATGTTTAGGTCGCTGGCTTCCGAAGTCAACATATTATTCAACGTGTGATTAATTCCGGGCTAGGATTAGTTAGGTTACTTTTCGCCTAATGCGAACATTCGAAAGTACCATAGTACGGAACGCTTGCATTCCAAAGTCACCTACTATTGGAGTCATGATTTGGTTCCCCTGCACAATTTGACACCACAAGTATACTAGCTAGTGCTATACAGCATTCTCATTGCACAGGCAGAGAAAATTGACTTCCTGTATTATACGTATTTACCACGCATACAATGCACTGCTTACGATTTGCAACAAAAGGTGTCTTAACACGCCAATCGTCTGTACGATACACCCTACAAAATTAATTTAGCTTTAACCAGATACGGACTTCATTTCAAATTGTTCGAGGTGCGTGACATATAAGAGAATTTAAGCATAGTAAAATTGCAGTTCCTTTAATAAACCAGTAAAGCTTTACCTTTACCCGCCTCGAGCCGAGATAGACATGTCCTAAGACATGTCCCAGGTTAGGCGAGCTGTCCAAGAAATATAACGCCAAATTCGCTGCTGTGGCTTGACATAGACCTTGCTCTGGCATCCATATTTTCGACAAACCTCCTCAAATTTATATAATATAGTCAGCATGTTATTTTTCGTTAGAATATGTTGTAGTTTGTTGTTATGCATCAGAATATTAACTTTGAATAGAATATCCTCAAATATACACCATTCATCACCGAGAGTCAACGTAGACCTACATATCTACTCGGTAATTTCGAAATATTGACTAACATAAAAAGGCGCAGTTACCTGTTATCGATCTTAATTCAGTCTGCATTATACGTGTCTATTCCAGCGACTAGACTGATCTGGATGATCTCGTGTTTATCATCATCTCATTCACATAAGTTGAAAGTTTGCATGCCTAGTGCAACCAGAACCACTACCGCAAGCTTTAGTGGGAGCCACCACCTCTCTCTAACCTGCGCGCCTTCTATACGCCACGCGAGCTGCAGGGCCCATCTGAAAAGATGCTATAGAGCCTCTTGGGTCCATTCGTTTTTGTGTTGTACACAATCTGGACGGATGGCGGGTACAACAATGAGGCAGTAACATCGCCTTGATTATCGACCCATCTGACGCTCTGCACACACGCAATAAGTGAGTGATAGCCTTTCGTGGGACATTGCTATAAGAACAAACTCTGTTCATAGTGGAGCCATTGAAGGCGTAAAATAAGAACACAGTATAACATATATTTATTTAATACTATTGTATGTCTTACACAGTATATATATATATATATATATATATATATATATAATATATATGTGTGTGTGTTCTACATCACTGTATGTTGCTTGATTGCATATTATACAATTAAGGATTAGTTACAACCGACTTCAAGTTAAATACAAATATGCGTGTTGTCTAACCAGTGTGTGGATGTGGAACTCGATTGAATGACTAGATGATTAGATGACTTTTAGTACACAGGTTGAACATCGAAGAGGACGCTGTTCTGTATTAATTCTGTTCTGCTATTGCCTCTTTCCACTGGTGGTGTATTACATTTCTATTCCTAACACAACATTTCCAAGCGTCTCTTTCATGCTGCTGCACTAGATGTCTGTCGCCTCATAAACTCACCCTGGTTCACGACATGAGAGAGCTCTCTCCTCGTTTTCCACGTTTCCCTCGTTCGCTCGTCCTCCGTGCTTATGTAATAATATTTATACATGGCTACAGGCGCCCCTTCCCCAATGGCTCCTTTCCTCTATATGTGCACGTTGGAGTTTGCATGCGTGTGTGCGTGTCTCTTTGGACGGCGCTCGTGACGTCCGCGTCGTCCGTTGTAAAGTTTTTGCGGCACTCTGTTTTCCTGCCTTAGCGTGTTTGGCCTGACTGACTCTTCTAGCTCTCGAGAGCAAGCAAATATGCATCACAGCGTCATTCTCCGCCGTCGTTCTCTCGGCCGCTTGAACCTATGCCGTGTACGCGCGACACGCCATAACTCGTGCTAAGCTTTCGGGTGCGGGGACGGGTGGCGTCGCCAGCGCTAGTTAGGCTGTCCGGGCTGAGCCGAGCCGGCCCGCCGGAGCAGGGCCAGCCCCTCATATCTTTTCGTCCTGGCTCTGCCCGACCCCCCTGCCAGTCTCCCCATGGTGGCAAGAGAGGTATGCTGCCTCAAAAGCAAGGAGGAAGGGAGAGAGGGGCGCAAAGCCTGCAACCCGTTCTGCAAACTGACTCGCTCGTTGCATGTGAAAGGCTTTGAATGCCTTATACAACACTGAAATTTCCCGCTATCATAAACTATTAGCTACTGCGCCGAACAGAGCCATTTTATAGTATTTGCGCGAACACGCTAATTTCGTCGAACATTCGCAGAATCCTTTCTGTTATTAGTAATTTTATCGAACTCGTCCATTATGAGATAGATATTAAATATCGAGTATATGGACATTAGGGGTGGAACTCCAGAACGATAGTGGGACAGCACTGTGTGGTGGGAAAATGCGAATTTTAGCCTCAATGAGGCCGCTAGAAAAATGTTGTCCGTGGAGCTGGGATTAGAGGCGGCCACAGCGTGACTGGTCTGCTTATGTCTTCTGTGTCTCAACCAACAGGGGAGAGAGGCTGGTTTTGTCCCACACAAAACGCCCCACCCATCGAAGGGGATTATTTTGAAGCCTGTTGTCGAGCGCCGTAGTTCGAGGCGTTTCTGCCTCCGGCAAGAACATATCGAAAAGTCAGTATCGCCTCGGGCGCGAACGTCAGGCGCGGAAAACTAGCTCCAATACCTGGAACGCTTACTTTTTTCGTGGCTCATTCCCTTTCTATGCAGATACTGTACCCTGCGACCAAGTACGTATTGATTACCTGAAAGATGGATCACCACGTTCCTAGCAGTCGGAAATCGCATTGGAATAGCAACTCGCGGTAAGGGCGTTTGCTTATCGCTTCTGCGCGTGAGTCGGAGAAACGGTTTCGCTCTTCCAAGCGCTAGGAAATAGTTAAACTTTGTGGCCTAGAGATATTCTATGCAGCGAGATGTAACCACTGCGCATAACACTTCATCTGTAATGGACAGAATAAAATCATTTCGTAAAGGTAAAGGTTTTATTGCTTTATTAAAGGAGCTGCAATTTTACAATGCTTAAGCTCTCTTCTATGTCACGCAGCGGGGCTCGAACCTGCGGTCTCTGGCTTCTGATAACCAGAGACTTAGCCGTCCAAGCCACCGTAGCCTTTATCTTAACTAAATACTCTTCTTTGAAAGATAATTAAACGAGTTTTTTTCATATAGATACTGGGTCTCTATTGCTTTCATGGTTGAAATAGGTCCGGTGCCTTAAACCAGATAAACGATATTCAACACTAACAATTTATTAGGAGATTTTCCTTTCTATCCTAACTTGTTGAGCATTAGTACGATTTCTCACAAATGCCATCTCTCTGCCTTGAAGCCTAAAACATCGTTTCCCGTATAGTGCCCATCAATAGCGGGTTAATCCAGTCAGCAGGTAGGTTCAGATTACTGCGACTACCCGTTTCCCCAGTGTCCGTCCTTTCCTGCCTTCTACGGCTCGACACGGCCAGCCAAATGACACTGCCACAATTTCTCACCCTCCTCATAGTTGTCACTTGCGACATTCAGGTACACTTGAAGGGTCTGCGGGAACGGCAGACTTGCTGTTCGGCCTACCTTGCCCATGAGCATACCTATCAGTGCATGCTTACGCACGAGCAGAATCATCGACAATGTAAGCGACAGAAGGTGACAGTCCATATGAATGGCAGAGTGAATACATAGGGTGAGTTCCGATGGAGCTGGCGCAGAAAAAACCTTCACGGAATTGTTGTGCATAGAGAGATGGTTGGCTTGTGATGCGTTGATTTCGATCATTGTGTCGTCTCAGGGCCCAGGCGATGGAGGTGGATGTCGACAGCTAAAAGCCAGGGGAGTCAGTTTCCCCTCTCGTGCGAGGCAGTACATTATCTAAGTTGGACATCTACACGAGTTAGCAAAAATGCCAGCAGTCGCTGGGCGAAGGGAGAACAAACAGACTGTCACCGTGAGCACTGCGGTCCTCTATCGAGTCCAAGGGCGCCATCTCTCTGTCTCTCTCTTTCTTTCGTCAGCTGGATGTAGTGCTCCGGCTCGGCAGTGCTATATGACACCAGTGCATTAGATGTAACGCAGCACGCAGTGGTATCGCACACAGGAAAGTAATTCGTTGGCGATATGGTCGGTCGGGTGGTCAGTGAGGAACGAACTGTACGGTATGGCCACCCGAGAAGAAGGCGGTTTTGTCGAGAGGTACGCTCTAACACGGCTACAGGTGAAATCCACGTCGTGGACAGACGTGCCGGACGTGATGAGCCCTATGGAGTATGGTGGGTGCATGGTAGTTTTGCCGAGTGACGAATGCACTGGGGCGCAAAACGTAAGAAACCAGAAGAAGAAACAAGGAAGGGTCCATTGACATGGGTAGGGTATTGCTATCGTTGTTCATCCAGGAGGAGAAAAGGCTGAGTACGTTTCTGTGTTCCTGGAAAGGACTTAAACGAAGATTACAATTAACATGTATTTATATAGCTGGGCACCATGTAACACACAGAAGACCCGGGAGCATGTTCGTGACTGCATCACCCTGTATAATGTGTCTACAATTCGTTGTAAACGACTACCAGTGAGCAGTTCCGATTAGTTGATGACAACGGCATGTGTAGTATTCTAAAAAGTGTACTTGATACGTTGTAGTTAATTAAGCATAACCTGAGTCGCAAATATCTCGATTGCGGTATTGCCATTTGCGCTCTAGTAGATTAGATGCTGGGATAGATAGACTCTCTCTAACGTTACGAGAAAAACAACAAATGACTACGAACGATGAATAATAGACACAACATAGTACACGAGTGGTTGGCCGAAAGAGACAAGGCCAGGACAAGATTCTGCGAGAATTCTTCTGATTACTTCTGTGGGATAACGCTTGACCCTACCTTCACCATTAAAGGTTTTCGGGCTGACCTTCAGTCCATTGGGCACATACAAATCGAAACTATAACCAATCATCTACCTTCACCATTGCGATCATATAGATGATACTAAAACCTCACACATACCCATATTTTGGCATAGTGCTTTTGGCCAAGCCCATCTCCACCTTTCATTGACTGGTTGCTTACTCTAGAAAAAGCCACCTGTAAGCACATGGAGAGCGAGAAAGATACATGTTGCTCAATAACGTGCACTTAGGCTAGTCTTTGTATTATATACCCAATTGAGGGTATACGAATCGATCTGAAGCAGACGCGGCAAGTCCACCAGACTTGTTACATTACAGCACACATTTTTTTCGTTTGGCTCCTGGCCCCCACCCAGCTCATCTTTCTCTTATCAGACATTTATCTATACCTATACGTATAGCATTACTATGCAGTACACTGAAATCATTCGACATGTCCTAAAAAAACTAAACTTTTTCGGGCTGACTCTCAGCCAACATTTGACGTCCACGGTACCGCTTTCGCATTGCTTGTCCTTATATTTATGTGTCATCTTTCTTCGGCGTCTCGATTTTCTTCCTCCTTTTTCGCGGGCGCCATATTACCATATTTGAGCTTGTCTCGTCATTCGCCTGCTTCTAACTGCTCCTCTTGTTGTCGTTCCGGCCTTCGTAATTAGCCGCACGTTGTGTGTTTATGTTTTCCCTCCCTATCATACGCAATGCCTAGTCGCTCTTCGCTTTCCTTTACCTAAATGGCTTCGCTAGGATCCTTGTTTGTTGCCGCCGTAGGTATATCGTCTCCCACGGGATATCGACGCGGCCTCGTTGTCGGACC
Source organism: Stratiolaelaps scimitus (assembly GCA_019614645.1). Taxonomy (NCBI): domain Eukaryota; kingdom Metazoa; phylum Arthropoda; class Arachnida; order Mesostigmata; family Laelapidae; genus Stratiolaelaps; species Stratiolaelaps scimitus. The sequence continues at coordinate 3,851,279 of JABWDB010000028.1, forward strand.
CCACGTTCCGGGGGTCTCGCATGCGATAAGATGCTGCCCGTCGCTTGTCGTTGGCCAACTCGCACAAACTACTACGTAACGCCGACGCCCCATGGTACACTGCGTAGCAAATGTAGGAACTAGAATCTAGTAGCATCGGCAGTAACAGCGGTCGAACACCAGTCGACTTGAGTGCAGCAGAGTGGAATGGTGAATGCGGATCGGGCACGACAATCAGAAAGGTGCCTGGTTGCTTGTCTCGCATTCGTTCATCCCACAGCTCCATTCTTCGGGTGACTTCTGTTTCTGAGTTGCGGAGCCTTCGTACGTTGACTATTGCGAAGGAGACGAAGAAGACGAGCCAGACGCAGCGGTTGGCTGGTAGACGCCTGTGCCAATTCCGCGGTAGTGACGGCGGCGGCGGTGGTCTCTTGCGGCGGCGCATCGTTGGCTCTATTCCTTTAACCCGGTGGCAAACGAGAGCAAGCGACCCACCCGTCGGCCGACCGAATAGTGTCTTTCACTTCCAGCTTCTGCTAGTCCATGGGAGGGATATAGATAGGTAGGAAGGAAAGAACTTGACTCCCGAAGGACCATCGGCAAAAGTATCACTCACTCACTCTGCAGCTAGCTGTTGTTGTTGTGGAAGCTATACAGGAGAGCGTCGGTCGGGGTAAAAGACCAACCGACTTCGCTGTGGGGCGTCGACGAACGTAACAGCGACACGTAACAATAGCGAATGTAGGACGAAGCTAAAGGTCCATCTAACTGGTTGTTACTATCTATAGTAGTAGATGTAGTAATCGAAGGCCCGTAAAGGAAGTGTTTGTTTTCGAACACAGAAAGAAGTGCCGGCTCCGTATCGTGGTAAAGAGTAAGTAGGCCGTGATCCGTGGGCGAATTTAGTATAATAAAAAATCCTCCCTTTTGCTAAGTTTAGTGAGCCAATAAATATGCGCGCTTGTCTGTGTGCGCACTCCATCTATGGACGTTTTGAAGTATTTTTAGATACAATTCAATTCTTGGCGTATGTAGATCCTATTGAACTAGAGCCTAACCAGCTATACAAAGGGAATAAAGACAAGACCTCTTCGTCTCCGTTCTCCAAACCGTTTTATATTTATGTGTCCATTTGATTGAATCGATATGTATGCCCTATTTTTCTTTGAACGTTGGAAAATAATTTTTTTAAGGATAATATATATATATATATAAATTTGGGGCGACTTTGAACAGCGCGATGGTTTGAAGTAGAACGAAAGGGGCTCTGAACATTGGTTCAAGCAGCATCACCGTCAAAGGAAAAAGAGAAAATAGACATCATGAACAGCGAAAAGAGCTTCGACCAGTAAAATTTTTGCATCGATAAAATGTATAACCGCTAGCGACATCTGTTGCAGTACGACACTATTCGCTTAAAGAAAAATCATCTCCTAGCTTTAGTCTTCGATATACTATTATAATTTAGCGTTAATTCAAACTTGCTTCCAAAATTCGGTGTTAACTCTTTCGGCCTAAAACTTTTAATTAAAAAATGTGGTGTGCTCCTATTTGGACATACCAATACCTTGAAATTAATATTATCTTTTTAGCTATATATATATATATATATATATATATATATATAATATCTATATATATTGTCAACAAAAATGCTACGGGTCTATTGTTACGTGGTGCCAGTTCTGACGTGAGCATCGCCAGTATGCTGCTCTGGAACAATACAAATTTGTGCGACGTGTTGGTTAACCGAAGTGCAACTGCACAAAGAGCCTAATTTTATGAATTTTGTCATACATTTAGGAAAAAACTAAAAACCTCTTAAAGCCGTCCAGATATATAAATATATATATATATATATATATATAAATATATATATATATATATATATATATAAATATATATATATATATATATACATATATATATATATATATATACATATATATATATATAGTATACATTCATAGAAAGCATCTTCTTCCTCTCTTCATCATTGTTCTTTGGCCTTTAAACGACAATATCTATGTATGCTCGTGCAAGTGCAAAAGAGATTAACATACACCCGCACTGCCGCGATCTGAATTTTCAAGAAAAAAGCCTGCTAGACACCCTCCAGATCGTCCGCCGGTCCTGATCGCCTGCCTACTCATCTTGTCCTTACTGGCACCCCTTCTCTATATGCGCACGGTCCGTGTGCATGTCTAAGAGTGAGAGTCATCTGTGTACATTCCTTGGAGAAGGCCAATGTAGGCCCGCATGGCGCCGTACCCAAAGTAAGCGCGTAGCATTGGAGGGGATGGGCTGTCCAGGGTGGCACGCGGGTTGTTGGAGGCGGCGGGGGTGGTCCTGGTCGGACGGTTGGTTCGTAAGCTCTTACGCTGAATATATTTGAACACGTTCAGTCCTTCGTTCGCACGTCGTAGGTCCGTCTATCTCTCGCTCTTACTTCGACAAGCCTGTTCAGTTCTCCCTCATCTAGGAAAAGCAGAGCAGGCCAACTCAACCTGACTCCCATATCCCACAAGTCCTGTTGTCCCCACCCCTTCAACTCCCAACTCCCACTTTGGCTTCCTATCCCTTTGCCAGATCTTCTAGCCAGACCTAAGCAGGGCGGAGAAGCGTGAAATTGCATATTTTCAGCATATATTACATTCATCGTCAAGTCCAGCGTCCAACCCTTGGCCTAAACGGCGCAAGGCTCGGTGTCCTGCGCTGGCAGCAGCAGCAGCCGCCGCCTCCTCCTTGATGAGTGATAGCAGCCGCTCAGATAGTGAAAGCTGGCCAACCGACCAGCCAGCGATTACCAGCAGTAGCAGTCTTAGTGTGAAGAGAATGGGCGGAACGTCGTAAGCAGCAACGCTGTAACGTTTGACAGCAACTCGTGACAGGGTGGTATCATCTGCGAATGGAACAGACCGTTGGAGCGTAGACGAGCACTACCCAAGTGGCCATGATTGTAAAAATAAAGGCAGAACAGCGGCAGCGTCTACAACCCCGACAGTGCAAAGTGGGACAACCCGTCGTGCAGACAGACACCGCTCGTGTGTGTGTGTGTGTGAATGAAGGTGCTCTGTGGTGGTGTAAGCGCTTTCGATTCAATTGTATTTTTGTAAATTGACTCCTCATGAGCGTATATGTATCTCTGAAGGATGATTGGTAACTCTAATAATTTTGTCTTATATGGTGATGCATGCTACAGCTATTATATAATATAATAGGATAGATGAATCGGCTTCAATGAAACTATACTTTGTAGGCCTACTTTAATATTTGTTAAATGTCCAAATTTCTCTTTCGTTCATTTTCACGAAATAAGTATGTTTCGCTATCTCAGTATCCTGTGCAGTCTGCGAATGAAATCCAAGAAACAAGAAAGCTTAGGTTTTTTTTATTGCTGGAAGCAGCCTGGATTCATATGCCGTTGACCGTATTGTTAAATTTTACAGAAATAGCTGTTATCCTACATATCCCCTACCTGTGCTTTTACCGTAAGCTTTTTATCTCCCTCTGAATATATATATATATGTATATATACCCAACAGTTAATTAGCAACATCTACAGGCGTTCACAAATGTAAATCACTCAATCTAGATTCAATTCGATTATCGTATCACCAAGAACAAGGCCACAATCATTCGACTAGTACAAGTAGTACTACTAATACCAGCTTAAACCTCAGTTAAATGGATAGTTCTGTCGAACTGGCGCTCGCTAATGTTCTGTGGTACTCTTCAGATGACAACTATAGGCTTCTTCTATATCGAAGACAGACATTGACAGGCGGTTCTTTACAGCCGAGAGGGATAACGCGAGTCCTGGAAGATAGTTAGTTATACGTCTTCGTCCGTAAAAGTAGAGCTAACGGCTAGCAACGGCCACCGTTGTTTCCGACACTGCCTGGCCTTTGGGAAGGGCAAACTGATAGTTAAGGCTGGCGAGGCTAGGGGGTAAGCGGGAGGTATCAACTAAGTGGTCTAGCTTCTTCTTCGACAACTCAGCAGCAAAAGAAGCGTCCAGGGCAGCGAAGAGAAGTCCTTGGTTGCCGTCGTCTCAGCCTCGTTTACGAGGCGCTCTAGATAACCGCTAAGGCTACAATAGACTACGCCCTCCTCCTCCTCCTCCGTATAGGCCGTCCACGAGGGTCGCTTTGGTTCGTATGTTCGTCTGGTCGACCGGCGAGTCCAGAGGTGGTAGCTCTTTCTCTTGCCAATGACAGCGTGATAGCCATGGCCGCCTTTTCCCTCTGTTTTTTCTGCTTCTTTGTCTAAGCACCATGTATATAGTTCGTGCCGATGGCCTGTTTGTCGATGACGAACAGAAGGAAGAACTCCCTGCCGAGTGGAAGCTTCTTTACTACCGGGGAAAAGTCCTAACAGTAATGCTAAGTGTGCTCTTTCCTTTGTCACTTTTCGAAGCCCGCACAACGCAATGCTTCTGCCGTCCTTCCGTCGTATCACTATCATAACATAAGGTCTATGTCATTGGACCCTGGCGGCATTCTTAAGTGAGGCAACCAGTTCCGCACCGTTATAATAGAATAATTTATTTGCAACTCCTATTGATGCAACAGATGACGAGAAGGACTTGTAATTCAGCAGTGCCGCCGCCTGATTGATAGTGATATAATTGCACAATCGGTCGGTCACATTCGTTGGCGGAAAGTATTCGTTGGCGCGCTGGTCGGTAACAATTGTCTTTGTACTTAGATGCAATTGTTCAGGGAATTCGACGGGAAAATTAGCGAAATTCAGAGAACATGGTTATTGTTATCATATTCTTCACACCGGTTGAATTTAGGAATGATAATACGCGACAGTAGTAAATGTGTTCGAGTCCCTATGACGATTGTCAGTGACCGGTTGCAATTGAGTCGGCCAGATACAGCGCATCCGTATGAAGACATCAAAGAGCGCCATTCGAAAAAAATCGCATAGCTCATCTATTTCTCATTGATAAAGTTGATATTTTAAATCAACATCGCTACCGCTGATGCATACCCCTGGCATGGCGTAGATATAGAAGCGCAAATTGCAATGTTGTTGTACTCCTAATCGAGCTCAAATTGGTAAAATCGTGATCATCTAACTCAAAAATCGCGTGTTCCAACGTTTGTATTCCTCGAAATTCTGTGTAGGTATAAGTTAAGTATGCTGCACTCATTAAACTCTCAAACAATCAGTTGTATTGTTATCCTTGGAAAACAGCTTTATTGAAAGCCGTGGGAAAACGAAATATTTGTTTCCAGCTTTTGCTTTAATACATATATATATATATTGAGATATTTAAAAGAATATATTTTCACTTTGTATGGGCAGTGGCAACACCACCAGAATGGGGCCAAGTAGCGGGCAGGCAGGCAAGCAAGCAAGCAGCCGAGCAGTTTGTGTCCTTCTCAAAGGAGTCTCGCTGGGTAACGATTTGCAAGTCTCGCACGTTTCACGCTTCGGCGAACTCTTCACGGAAGGCCTCGAAGGCAGTGGCAATGGACGGGGATGGGACCGGGACAGGCATTGCAGGACAGGAAAAGAAGGGGGGGCGAGGCAGTCGGGTCCACGCTACTGGCTTAGTACTGGCTCCATCTCGTCATCCAGGGTCGGACGCTCGGTCGGCGGGCTAGCTAAGGAAGGAAGGCTCAAGAGCGATGTCCCAGATGAGAGAGCGACAGACCGAGGCACTCAAACGAGACTGAAAAGAGCCGGCCGCACCTCCCACAACGCCAGTAAGGACATGAGGCTTTCGGGAAAGCGTAGTAAAGCGACGCCACTCCAATTCTGGGATGGCGAGAACTTCTGGCTCGCTTGGATGGTGGTCATCTACTTTTATCAGTTCGTGCAGTCGCTGACGGAGTAGGCTTCTTCCAAAACTAAACGAGCGTTGGAAAATGTAGTATAAACGTAAAGAGCTTGTTTGCTTGGAGATTGCCCTTGCTAAGATCTCTCTTTTTTCTAAAAATATACATATGCTAACAGCTGTGCAGAAGTGTCCCCGTGTTGACTGTTATTTTTTGTTGGAAATTTGTCGCATGTGGCACCGTGCAAAAATCGAATACAACTCATAAAAATAAATCTGTTGTTTGTCAGGTCTTCAAGATCAATATGATTTTATTTCAGGGAGCTGTCTTTCTCAGGCTTTCTAAATCCTAAGTTTAACTCGTAATGCTTATAAGTAGACACTTCCAAAAGCATAAATGCTTGCCAGTTATCCAAGCCAGTACTTGGAACGTGCGGGGTAACCCAACCATGCGGGTTTCCAATTTCTCTCCACTAGTGTTTAATACGCCACAAAAATCGATAGCAGATTCAATAAGGTAGTACAAGAATAGCGTATTGCTTGTAGCACCACTCGTCCCTCTCTTGAGCAACAGGGTGAAACAGCCCTTGAAGGATGCAGTTGCAGGTGAAGACGGTAAACAGAATCAAAGCAGCTTCGAAACGCAACCCACATCACCATGTACAGCGTGGATAGACAGGAGAAGCAACGCTGAGGAAGAATACTGAGATCCACGAATAACCTCCAACAAGCCAACAAGCCTCCTTCCTCCTCTCCAGCCAGGCACTGTCTGGGGCAATGTCGACCCGCGCAATCCAAGGAGTAGGGCATTGGAGTAGAGTCTAAAGCAGTCGCCCAATAGCATTTTTAGCTATACCGCCGAAGAGGCGGCGTTTTTATATTGGACCGGAAACAAAGTGAAGAGGGAACAACAAAGTAAAAAGGACAACACAAATGGTCTGTCCATCGAAACGAATGGGATCGCATACGACTGCACGACGACAACAAGCGGGGTGACGCTAGACGGACTATCAACCGATAGACGAGCGGTGTCCAACAACCGACAAACGAACAAATACAGAGGGATATACGGATAGCATGTGGGACATCGTATCAGAAGGGGAAATGGCCCTAGAATAGCCTACGTAATTGAGACACCGAATAAGAGAGTAATCTAGAAGACATACTTAATAACTAGCAAGGGCATTCGCCTCTGACAAGTTGAATGCATAAACTATATATGTATATACAAGTTGAATGCATATATATATATATATATATTAGGCTAACCCAAAATAATGAGATTTCTATCGTCTTGGGTCGTATTCTTATTATTGGCCGGTTTGAATTCAAATTTGGCGGGGAGTGAGACACAACAATTATTAAGCAGGCGGCGCGAAAGCAGCTAGCATTCGGCTTTCGTTGGGCTTTCGAAATGGCAAACGGCGGACCAGGTCCCTCAGACATGCATACTTAGAGGAAAAGTGTCAGGTGTATGTTTCACGAGAAGAAATATCCAGCTGAAATCCATCGAAAGTTAGTTAGTGTGCACGGCCATAATGCCCTAAGTCGACCAAAGGTGTACCGTTGATGTGCACAGGTGAAGTAAGGCGATTTTAGATGCGCCCTCGATGTTCATTAATGCCCTGGGACATTAATGAACATCGAGGGCGCATCTAAAAGCTTTTGAGTAAACTAGAGCTTGGTCATTGACTGCTTTGTCGGCTAAAATTGGCGTGCCTAGTGAAACATGTCGTCGAATTATTAAATATGATCTGAGGATGGATCAAAATGGGTCCTTCATGAATTCGGTCCTGGCCAACTGAAAATGCGTAAGGAGTGTCCGCGAGACAATTTGAAGATATGTAGGCAGCAAAAGAGTCGTTTAGAGCATACCGTTGCAATGGACGAGACATGGGTCAGCCTGTATAGGGGAGCGGAAATAGATCAAGTGAAACAGCGGCTACAAGCAGGTGAACATGCAATTGCGGTAGCAGTGCCAAATTGATTCTAGCCAAAAGTAATAGTAGCATTTGACATGGCTTTCAACGGAATTTGCTACTACGATATTTTGGGCCCAAAAGAAAAAATGGACTCGGCCCAATATCTCGAGTTCTTGAAGGGACTCATGAATAATTGGCATGGCCATAGGAAACACCGAGTGTGGCTGTTCTATGATAATGCCAGGGCACATTTTAGCGATGAAATTAAGTCCTGGATTAACGCCAACAAGGTTGAGCGGTGGCATCACCCCCCTATTCTCCTGATTTAAGCCCGTGTGACTATGGTTGCTTCGATCAATTAAAGAGGGCCATAGGTGGCCAAAGGTACGCAAACATCGATTTGCTCCTATAGGCCTTAGATAACGAAGTTATAAATGGGAATAGAAATAGTGCATATCTAGGTATTCGGACTCACCCCAGCCAACTTTGACGTCCACGGTAGAACTGCTTTTAGCATCGCTTCGTAAGACGAGCCCCTAAATGCAAATGTGCAACGGTGGGGATCGAACCCGTGCACTGGTGCATACCTAGCCGAAGGCTGCCAGAACTCCGGGACCAGTGTATAAATAATAGAGGTACATACCTCTAACTCATACTAAAAAATCTTTATTTTAACTCAATTAGTTTAGTCGATATTGAAATTTATATACGTCTCATTATTTTTGAGTCAGCCTAATATATACAAAGGCTAGTTGTGTGTCTAATAAGATTAAAAGCATATTCCTGAGGGAAACATAGAGGATTGGTCAAGTTTGGATACTGTTGAGGCATCCAGTGTCCAAGATGATAACTTCCTGTTTGTTTTTCAGGCGCATTTTCGTTCAAATCGGATATCATGTCGAGAATCCATGATCTATCAGAACAGGAATACAAAACGGAGCGTGTGTTCAGTCAGCCAATACCTCATTTACTCAATGGCGTAATTATGGAGTCTTGGAATTCATTGCGTTTGAATCCCGTTTCAAAAGGAACACTAGAATATAACGTAAAAGCGTCATCGCGTGTTATATGTTCTGGCTTAACGTTACACGTTAAAAATTCCAAGGTCTTTTTTGTGAAATCTTTACTTAGCTGTATGCGATAACACGCCACTGCTGGCACTAATTAATCGTGGATCACCACGCTGGTACGAAAACATTAAAATTCCTGGATTAACGAGCAAATTCGTTGCTTTGAGACAATATGGAACAGTAAAAATGACCGGTGCTCGCCAGAAACCTCGAAGGATCTAACTAAAACCACCAACGAGAAAATAATATAATATTGCAATTATTTATTTATGTAGCGTTGGCTATAAATTAGCAAACGACAGCTAGATTTCGCTGGGTCCGATCGGCGAATATATAAATCTCAACGGCGACTGTTACAGAAACGTGTAGTACCATCGCAGAGTTAATAACTCTAGTAGGTAGACAACTGTGAACCCTTGGACAGATCAGTGAGAAGACAAGCCGTATCTGAACCACTGAAACGCAATGCCTCTGTAACATAAGAGAAAGCTGTTCTCTTTCACTTCGAATTTGCTACCTACGCGCTTCACTGTATGCGTGTTCTTGAAGAAGGAGGCATTTGTTTTTCTTGGCGGCTGGAGTCCAAAGGTTCCCCCATGAAACACGACACATAATCTGAACAGATCGAATATTTCCTCCTTTACTTACGTACGGTACACTTAAATGTGAGTAATGTGCGTACCAAAATGACCGTTTTTTGAATAGCATGTATGTTTGAGTGCACTGTTTTGCCTGTCGCGATTTATAACAAATGACTAACTAAAAGTCGTATACACTTTAAAAGGGCACATCAAAGAGTGGCGGATGTATCATTTTTCCTCATAACAATTCGGTCATCGTCTTAGAAGAGTCATTCAATTTTTTTGAATTTGCATGCTCGATAATGATGCCGTATCCGGAAGATGTTAATTTTACACTTGCCTCCTTCACTGAGCTTTCATCTTGAAGAGTCTAGTACATAGGTGGCCTAGTGTAATATCAACATGGGAATTAGGTGGCGTTATTTATACAACGATATTTTCGTCCAATCTTTTTCCAAATAGCACTTGACACCATTAACAAAATCGTGCGATTACTGACTGAGACGCTGAACCGTTTCAAGCATCATATAAAATCCTACGTGTGCCTTCAAGCATAAGCCAAAATGCGACGCTCCTGGGAATAGAACCGGCTCCGCACTGCCCCATTGTTCCCACGAAGTGTGCGGTATTCAACTGAATAGCAGCGCAGTGTATGTTATGTCTCTATCCGCGTATGCTAGCAGAATGGCCAAATACTAAGGTGCACATTGGGTGGTGGTGGTGGTGGTGTTGGCGGCGGCGTCCATCGGGCTAACACGTAATGCCCGTTGAGGTGCCCACCGTTCCGCGACGCAATGCATCAAATTATATGGCTCACAGGGTAGAGCGGTCCGCAAGACAGCTAGTCACTAGTGAATTATGCGTTATTTGACCAAGGTGTAAGGGCAAAGCCACGAGTTCAGTTACGTTAGACACGCGAATAGTTAGAGGTGCCGGCTAGCGACAGAGAGGAAAGGGTGGTATCCGTGCTGGGTTGAAGGGTACTCGAGGCAGCGCCTTTGGCAGCCCTGATCCAACGGGCAAGTGTAAGACGCACCTTTTGTCGACCGTATGTGTGGTCCTCGAGGGCAAATAAGGTGTGTCCAACTATGTAAATAATATACACTTCTCCCAACCCCCGGCCAACCCACATTTCCTTCCTAGCCGTACGCCAACACATCGAGTCAAGCGACGAAGCGACCGGCCATCCAGGACACGTAGGACCTTGACTCAGTAGGAGCCTCCTGGCGCACCATGCTGACTGTGCTCTATTGTGGGACATAAACGGTTGGAAAAATGGAATTGTCGATAGGTGGCACACCTTGCATCTGTGGTGTGAATACAGTGCGCATTCGGATCGAAAATTGCCGACTGTAGGAAATTGTGCGGATCGTCGTCAAAATACGAATTTTTGAACTGTGTTCCTTTCCACTGTGAAAATACAACAATATGTGGCACGGTGTTGAAGGCACTCACAAATAGTTGAGAAAATGGAAGATCCTGAATTTAAAAATGAGAAGTGTATATAAATATATATATATATACCAAAGCTATTCGATCACTCTGTCGCTTTATACACATTCATGTGAATCATAGGTAAGATTATCATTGAGGGGGAACTACACACATCAAATCAGAAATTATTTTAATTTCTATGCCACAAACAAATTTAATCCAGGAGCGATATTTGCTCAAGGAAGACGAAAAAGCACAAAACGTGCTTTTTAAGGTGTTCGTAAACAGAGCAAATTGTTAATCGGCAGGTGCAGTAAATATGATATCAGCTGAGGTAATGATACTTACCTGCTATTATATATGCGCAGAGATGTCGCGCAGATACACGGACAAGTGTGGATTATCTTCCACATTATTCTGTATTATATTTGTCTCATTATTCCCTTGTTTTTTTGCACGAAGTACTTGCCTATTTCTGTGCTCTTCAATGTAGCAATGTCACTCGATCAGATACAATACAAAGTTTTGGTTTATTGGATCTCGTCCGACAATTATCGGCACTTATCCATATGATGGCATTACTAAGAGAACTATTGGAATGAAAATTCACAACTTCGAAGGCCAAAAGTTGAAAGAATCAACATGTCTATATATATATACATACTATTCTTCGACATTTGAGTCATATTAACATTATTTCCCTTTTTGGGTGATACAGGTTCATGCGAAATAGCCGCATAACATGATGACACAATATCAACTATAAGGTAACCCCGCAATTGTGGCACAACAATTGATCTTTATTATATATATACATATCTGGTGTGTGTACTTCCCCCCAATTATTTACCTATGATTCTCATGAAAGTGTATGATACAACATGGTGACTGAACCCTTGGGACTATATATTTATATCTATCTATATATATATATCACTGCATCACGTCCGATTTTTACCTCCAATGGGATCTAGTGCATTTCTATGGTTCTGGTTTAGCTCCACCTAAACTATATACACTGAGAAATTATGTACAGACTCGAGCTTTTACCCGAGGTTATCGCACGCCTGCCGCCTCTATATGAGAATCAAAGCATCGATCAGTGTGAAGGATCGAAGGATTATGCGCGATATGTCATTTTCAGTTGGTCATAAATTGACATTTGATAGTTTCACAGGCTACGGCTTGCCAGAGGGATTGACCCCTTCCCATTTGATCTATGCGTCCTCTGCGCGCTCACTCAATCATTCTCTCTCTCTCTTTCTCTCCCTCTTTCGATGGACTTTTCGGGTGAAGTCAGTAGAACCGCAATGATGGAGTGTGTGCCGTCTCATCAACTGATCCTGGAAAAATGCAGTTTGCAGGTGGTCGTCTCTTTATAGTTCACGAAGAATGGTTGAACAGGCGGACTACCACATTACTCAATTATTGTGCATCCGGTTGTATTGATTTTCAGTTCAAATACATTGTAAACGTTTATTAGGAAGCGTCAAGTGGCCCGGAGCAGGTAGAGCACCACAACAGGGTTATCTCATCAGGCCTAACTTGCCAAGATGGGTGGTACCCTAATGACGAATAAACCAGAATGGACTGTGTGACAGCTTATATCTTTCTTAGGAATTCGTACGGTGTACAACGTTCATATACCAGCTAAGTATAGTGAAAGCTGACGATCTAGCAGCCTCTTATTGGACCATTTTGCTTAGTTACTTCTAGAGGGTTGTCTCGTAGACAGGGTACAACAACGTGTTAGACAAACTATCAACCTATATAATGGTGAAGAATAAGGCGCCATTATGAAAAGCATCTTATAAAGGATGTGGGAAGTGTATGTAATAAAAGTTTTCATCAATTTTAGTTTTATATATATATATATATATATACCTAATATGATCCTATCTAATATTATGATGATCGCAAGTTTTTGGGTGACCAATAGCTACCACCAAATGGAACCGCTCCCCATCTCCTTGATTTAACACACAGCACACTGAGAAAATGCCACACGCACTGGAATCATCAGCGCGGTGAATCTGTGCAAGGCAGGCACAGATGGTCGCCAACTGGCAACTTGAATCCAACTTTGGAGCCGATTTCAAATCTTTCCTTGGCTTCAGCTCCTCAATTCTCGATGCCTGCGTGTGCATAGAGTTTTGGTAGGAAGTTCAATCGAAAAGCAGCGACCATGGATATCGCATTTGGCCTCACATCACAATCGCATCTCGAGTTCACCCCCGGATGTCGACAGCAGTGCATCGCTCTCAGACCATTTCGGAGCGAATCTAGGGTCAATTGAATGTATTTGATTTCGAGCAATTTTCTCGAAATCTTTTCGTTCTCTTTTTTCCTTGTGTCAGGCCTTTGTGCGTCACCTCTCTGAAGGGGGTTCCTATTTACCACACTTATTTTGAAATGACTCTCACAGTTGCATATTTATGCGTAAATCGTAAGGTAGATTCCCTTTTTACCACTCTTTTTCATAGCTAACATCCATATTCACAGAAATTATAAGGCGACGACTGAATGTCTCGATAACTCAAAATATATATAATTACACATATTAAAGTAATAGGGGGACAAGCCGTATTCAGTGTTCCTGGTGACATGGCTCAAAATCGGGAGAAAAAAAAAGATATAGAAAACACACAATGTTAGGTTTTTCATCTATACTTCTTATATTTTCCACACCGAGGCTTACGGGCTTTGTGGGCTATAGCCAGCTAAAAGCCCACATGAAACAAACAGAAGCATCAGATGGGCGTACGAAGCTATCGACTTGGCCAACTGCACGGGAACACTTCAATAACCCTGGGAGCGCTAAACATAACAATGTATCCACAGGACTGCTTGTTTTTTAAACAACAATATTTCAACTGAAAGAGCTGCATGAAGAAAAGCCGCTCTCATGCATTTTACGAATGACGCTCACTAGTTCAAAACGAACGGCAAGCCGCAAGCTTGTTGCTCAAATGAAAGCCGTTGGTAGGCCCTTTTAGTTTTCGGGCTAACTCTCAGCCAACATTTAACGTCCACGGTACTGCTTTTAGCGTTGGTAGGCCGGGGCCTGGTATGCTGTTGTTACTATTTTGTCACCTGCGTCGAATGTCTCCAGTGACAATGACGTAGTCACTATCGAGTAAGCCGATTAAGAACTGACTGCCAAGTGGTGCCATCCATTTAGGAACAGACGAATATTATATAATATATATGCTTAGTTTGTCAATACTTTTGTCGTCGAGCGACAAGGTTTTACAGAAAACCGGTCCATTATTCGACACGTGTGAGAACGTGTTAGGCCGTAAGAAAATACTTAATTTGAATGAGAGATAATAATAATATTAATAATAGTAGAGCGCCTCAAGCCGACGCGGACCTGGCGTGCCCCTTGCACTTCCCTGGATCTCTAGGATTCGCCGATCTCTCAGCGTGTGGCCAGTCTATCTGCTTCTCTCCAGGCGTGTGTGAAGCTCGACTGGTGTGCGTCATCAGCGAGTAAGTAGTATGCATCGCCGATAACCAACCAACCGACCTCGCGTGGTGTGGTCTCGTATGCGCGCCATAGAGCATCTGCTATTGTTTAGCCTACCATTGTCTAAGTACGGGGGCCATTGAGAAAGAGAGCGTTAACTCACGCGAAGGCCTCCCTAAGACGATGTGTGTTTTCCACTGCTAGCGGTTCTTGCTCGTGACGGCCGTAGAACATGCGGTAGAACGCGATTTCAATTCTCCATATTGATGTTGTATAAGTAGTCGATCGTGTTGAAACCGAATAGCATCGTCATATTAGTCGAAATCAAATGGATTAGCCGTGTCCGTCAGTAGCTGTAGATAATAACTTCGATTTCAAGAGAGAATATGTTCGTAGTAAAATACCTCGTCGCTAATCTATGGTAAGTAAGCAACGGTATGCATAATAGATACTGTGTAAGACTAATGCAGGTTTTTTTCTGACTAAATGTATGTGCGTTATATGGGAGTTAGAGAAAGCCCGTAAATACAATTTTGACATAACTCCATGCTAATGTGTATAGTGGATAGGCAAAACGTCCATCGTGGCTTCCAGGTCTTCAGCAATCTTCGTACTTGGGCATAACTATACATTGTTACATTGCATACAGTTTCGAAGAGTTTCACGTTCGTTCCGAATGAAAGTAACTGCTTATCAATGGTAACTTTGTGAATTGTAGCTGGGGAGAGAACTCCAGCCAAAAAATATGCCCTTCAAATTTCGGACTGGCATTTTACACATTTTTTTTTAGCTAAATACGTTCGATCGCAGATGTTTGATAACAGTTAGTCAAACGTAGCATTCACTGCGAGATTTTATGCTGTAATTGCCTAACTGGCATATCGCTTGCTAACCACAACGAGATGCTTCGTATATTCTGCTCTTCCGCGAATATAGTTAAGCGGTAGATGGGGAAGCATTTGTGCTTATCTCAACGACTGTTTCTGCACTCACAAATCTGTTCAATCAGTTTAGCAGACTCAAATGGAAACTCATGTTCACAGTACATCATCCAGTTGTCAGACGTCGCAACGGTAGTTAATATGCGTAGGTGTAATGGATGGAAGCTAAACAGGAAACGAGTCGCTCTAAATTACACGGCATTTAGGTAGGTTTATTGTCTCTGGCATAGACTAATAAATCTAGTCCTACCTCGGCCGCACCCATGTACACCCGTTCATGGTAGCAATGTCCGCGCTCGATCTAACGCATTTGGGTTACTACTGTTGTTGGTCCGCTAGCGTTGTGTGGCACTCTTCCAAGAGTAATCGTTTTCCACAGCTCCACCACTTTCTCTCTCTCTCCCTCTCTCTCTCAGTGTCTGACTGGGTATTGGCTCAGTAAGTCGCTTGAAGCTTAAAGTTTGCGCAATCTATCTTGTGTACTAAAATCTAACCTCTCTTCCTTCACGCAGAATCCTCCCCCAGATCTCAGCCAAACTCCATATAAGATTCTTGCACTCGTCTAAAAAACCTGACCCGCGAATGACAGCAGCGCTGCCGCCTGTGGCCGCCGCCGCCTGCCTCCGGCGCCACCGGCGTTTGGGTCGCCAACATACACGCTCCATTCCATCTCAGCGCAACCCAGCCAAACCCCACCTCGCTTTCGGGTGACGGCTGAGGCGTCTGTTAGCGCCTATAGCGTAGGTATAGGCGTCCGTTGCCTGAGAAACAGTGTCGGACCATCGGGTCCACGATGGCTCGGCGTACCGTGGGCCATGTACTCCTTACTACTTGATCCTCCACTATACAGGTCGCGCGTGGCTCCTTTAGGCCATAGGGCTTGGAGTCGGCCACCACCCCGTCTGTTCTACAAGGCTACAGCGGCAGCGGGGAGGGAAGGAGGGTACGCGATAGCCACTTTGGCACAAGGAGTTTCGTCTGCTTCGTCGCCACAGCGCGAAACTTCGGGCCTGCCTCACCTAGCACGGCAGCCAGCCACCCATCTTCTCCCATTTTCCCCGTCTCCAGAAGCGGCATGTGGCAGTTCCAGCGGGAAGACGACGCTCTACGGTCGCCTCCGTCGGCTCTTGCCCACAACGGTTTCACCGGAGAGAAGCGTTGCAATAAATAAAGATTTCCCCACCCTATACTGAGTCCTCCTCATTCGGCTGACTCGTCCTCCTCTCTATCTCTCTCTCTCTCTCTGCCTTCTTCCTTTTTCAGATACACAAGCGCACAGCGAGTTGCTCTTTCTTTACTTGAATCGCTTCTTGCCCGATTCTCGTTGCCTCGGTTTTCGCTTCGCTTTTACAAATCGCTAGGCTATACGCCCGTACATGGGAGAGAAACAAAGAATGGAAAGAGACGCTGAAAAGATTCGAACGAAATTGACGTTTCCATGCGGACCACCGGCGACCTCGTTGGGTATGCGGGAGACGCAATACATGCGAAATTAGATGTTAGCCGTAATCATAGCGAATAATACTGAGCACATTACTAGTATGTTAATCGCAGGAAAACACTACCGGTTAGTTCATTTGCCTATTGGCTAGCGGTGCATGCCATCGATACATTGTGCAGATAGGAACAATTTATAAAAATGTACGGCAGCAACAATAGTTCGATATTTTCATATAAACCAAGAGTAGCGTATGGATAATGCAGACACTGCAATTTGTCGAGCCCGGTGGCATGGTGCATTCGCGTGGGCCTCGCAGCCGGAGGAGACATGTAGATGCACGGGTTCGATCTTCACCGTTGCACGTTTGCACTTGGGAGTCAGTCTTACGAAGCAATGCAAAAGGATTCCCGTGGACGGTAAATGTTGACTAAGAGTTAGCCCCAAAACATTATTTACACGCTGCGCTTGGAAAGCTCTACCTTTGCCTAAAATAGCGCCAGCGCTACAAGTCGCCTCTCGTGTTGTAATTTTAATGAGGAACTCATTTCACAAATGACGTCTTTTACGTTACGCATGGTCCACGAAAACTACCGAATCAAAAAAGGTGTCAGGTACTTCGGACCCCGCCTCCCACAAGCTTTCGCCTGGTCAAGGCGAGTTGTCGAAAGGCTGTATGAATATATTCAGCTACACACGACTGCTGTTGCTGCTCTATAACGCAGCTACTTGGTTTTTTCATAGCTGATTCTGAGCTATCCTCTTTCCATAGCAAGTCTCGGTACCACCGTGTAGCATTGCTTTATGGATCCCTCATGTCGGAAACGCCGGTCTTTACCGACTGAGTGGGCTTCCTCCAGCAGTCCTAACAAACTATTACGGCTACTATTAGTATAACTACTATGGCGTCTATAATTACAACGGCGTAGACGAAGGTCGAGAACAGATGGCGATGCTCATTGACTGCTCTTCTAAGTGCGTATACCACAACCGGCTAGGTACGCCAGTCAGACATGCTGATGTGAATTTCCTATTCGTACATCTATTTCTTCCAGTGTGAACGCGTGTTACTCACCTAGTATTCGGCACTCATCTGTCTACGATTATGAAAATCACAAATAGACCCGCTTGTAAAGGCGCAGTACAGAGGCTCGTATTCGAGGCGAAGGGTTGTCGAGTTAGTCGGTGCGGACCTGGATGTCTACCGTAGTGACTGCAACAGAGCCTAATACAGTCACTTCGGTAGGTGTTAGGAACGACCATATCGGCTACTTCACATCTGCATTGGCTTGACTATGAATCATCTATATATATATATCTATATATATATATCTATATATTTATATATATATATATATATATATATAACTGGCACTGCATTGTAAATTTGCTCGTATGTCATGAAATCATTGATCACAAGCTGAACAAATGGAAAAAACAACATATGTAATTTTGTGCTGGCTAACTGTGAGAACGTGAGACCAACCTTAACAGCGGTTATAGCAGGTCACGGCGAGGCTAAGAAAACCGCCGCTGGATTGCCATATTAAAATTGAATTAAGCGGAAATAAGAGTAGCATTCCCCAAAGTACACTTTGGCCTAGTTCCGCTGCTTTTTGAATAGCGAGCATTAAAACACTGCTATGCACATTCTGCTAGCATCTGTCGCATGGAGGAGAGATTAATTTCTCATTTTGTTAACACGGCGCAAGCGAGAAATAGTACTTCAGACAGTTTTTGACAGTTATGATAGAATCCTTAATATAGAGCTCTTTTTAGGTCCCCATATACCGTTACTTTGGCCCCCTGCGAGTCTCTACATTTTCATATTTCCCGTCCCATATCTATTTTAATAATGAGGCCTGAGAAACGAAAATTTGAAAAGTCGCTCAATCGGTTATAATGGACGAAGAAAATTCATGTTTTACAAAAAACGTAAACCTACATTTAATTACATTAGGGTAATCTTCGAAAGTCTCTAAGTCTATCATTATACAAAAACTGAAACGTATTTTATTCATTATATTATTTTTTCGTTTTTTTTCCAATATATATGATAACGTTGTCACGCGTAGTCTTTATTCGTCACCTCTGAACTATAAGCAATCTCCTAATATACAAAAAAAAACACTTGTAGACACCGTTAGACTTTCTGAAGCCGCCGACAAAACTTTATCGTTTTCATTTTTTAGGTATATCTCAGTTAAAAAAACAATTATCGACATTATATCATTGTGGTAGCATTATATCTTTCGTGGCTACTGAAATTCGCTCATAGCACGCGTATTCTCAACAGTACAATGGTGGGCCAGGTGACCTGCACCGAGCCAAGTGTTGAAAGGTGGAATAAGTAGAGGTTCAATCTCTGCCGTGGTCTCGACGATTTTTTTACGACATTTCTCGCAATCATTTTTTGGGGTAAGAGGTTAAAGGCAAAAATTCCTCATTGAGCCTAGGCTTCACTATATCGGTATTCGCCGCGGTTGTGATAGACTCGTACTCACTAAAAGCCTCTGACCTCTTAAGGAAGTCGACCTGGTTCAGAACTGGATTACTATTACCTCAAACCAGGGGCTTGCAGGGGCAAGGCTGATGATAATGCTGTCTTTCATCAGTGGTCCACCTAAGTTCATCCTCTTGTCGGGTTCGCCACCTGTACAGACGTGCTCAGTCCCGTGCGGGGTGTGGACCGACGCGCTTTCTGTGAAAACCTTGCCGTGATAGATCAGACGACTTCGCGCTCTTGTGTTTGACCTGTGAGACTCACCGTCTCCGTCCGAACCTTTAGCCGAGATAGATGACACCATGTTGTTTCATTTCTCATAGTACTGCCATACGGATAAGTGTCTAGAGAAGTGTGATAGCAGAGAGGCTGAAGTCCAGCTGCCATCTAAAAATAAAGAAGTTCTGAAAGCAAATGTCAAGTGGCTAGTGTTTGGACGAGAGATGGGAGCTAAGCGATGATTTCTATCAAAGAAACCATATCGGATCGAGGCGATCGATGAGCTGAGCCCTAGATGTCGCTTGCTACATCACGTAAACTACACATTTTTTGGCTGAAACGGTTTCACGAGCAAGGTTCAAATTTCGCTCGAATAAGAAATCGGCCCACTGCGAAGAGTTACCACATTTTACGGTAACATACATTATCATTGGCCAACGACAACTATTGGGTCTACAGTAACATGCCTGATACCTGTTGGCTCTTATGTAATTAGCAAAAGCATACATATCTTTTGTGGATCGGCCATAAAGAGGACTGACTTGATCCTTATCCTTCACAGATCAGTATCTAATCCGAAACTGCAAATGACAGGTAGCTGTTCAGTGTCGTAGCCTCTCTTGGCTGAGGTAGCTGCTGCTGTTGTTGTTCCTGCTGCTGAAGCTGGATTACCCACGTTAGGTAGTACAAGGTGTATGTGGCTCTTACAGCCGCTACATCTCGCTAACATGGACATGCTGCAAGGGTTTAGCGATTCTTTCTGCAGCCTCGTTGATCAGGGTGTGACGAGATTTTGATCGGTCTATGTAATGTTGACATAGAGTTCGATGTGCCAAGATGACGGTGCTAGCACGATACAACATGAAGCGGATGAGCGTCAGTTACAGGTGATGAGAGAGTCATGTACACACAGACTACAGGCAAGGGAATGCAAAGTTTATGGTATTTTAATACTACTGTCGCTGAAATAATCAATATGACGGAGCTGAGCAGCATTAAGCAGAACGGCTTTAAAGTTGACCCTTTTCCACACAGTAACGCGCGTTCTCCGGAAACGTCGACAACATTTCGCTAGAGCAACATCGTCTCTCCAGTTTGACTTACTTTATCTCGCTGATGCTGACGAAATGTGAAACGACCTTATCGTATACGCATCTTAAAACTGAGACATTTCTGTTAAATGTAATTGATAGTGAATACTTTCTAGTTTAACTCATGCGTCCATACAGTCTAACCTGATAGCAGCGCAATGCACGTAACAACGACGACAGGGGCATCTCTTGGGCTATGCAAAGCCCCGGTTATGTTTCTCGTGCCGTTGGCCTTATGCTTCCGCTTACATGGTACAAAATGGGAGAAGTCTCAGTCACGGCGTTTCCTCTTCCTTGTCTGCTCCGACGGTTGCAGATCGTCCGGATGCAGGAAAAGATGGTCGAACAGGAAAGGACTACATGATGCTATGCCTCATACATTTCGATATCGCCAACGATACACCGCCGCCAGCAGCGGCATCGATGCTTTAACCCGATGCGGCCTCCAGTGCGACGACTTCCACCGCTTCTACTACCGCTGCTGCCGACGCCGCCGCCGCTGCTGCCCTTCAGGAAGGAATGGCGCAGCGAGGCACAGCGCTTCGGTGCGTGTGACCGCAGGAGATTCCAACCCGTTGGATCTCTCCGGCCCGCCGCCGGCCGTCGCTGTATCCCCGGTAAGACCCCTCGTGCCAATCCTATCCTATCCTTAACCTCCGCCTTCTCATCTTCCCGTGGCAGACGGCAACGCCGGCCACGGCGTCGGCGGTGGTGCCGTTCAAGCCGAGGAATCCGCTCCGCTCGAGACCACTGAAGCGCATCGCATTTATTTCCGGGAAAGAAAGAGAGCGAGAAAAAAGGGAAATGATGAAGCTTCTGCGGCAGCTGCTATTGCTACGGCATCCCGCCACGGTTCCTGCTGCTGCTGCTGCTGTTGTACGTGAAGGAAATTGGCCGAAGTAGCAGTCTGGTCAACTTATCCTGCTTGCGAGCAGATCACCGCACGGCGACGGCAGAAGTATCGAAGCAAGCGGCCGCGATGCTGAGGTCGCGGTGTTGAGGCAACGCGTCTGGCAACGCACTCGCGCATCCGCCGCCGCCACCGCCGCTGCCGCAGTGTCGTCGTGGCCAACAGCGAGGGCGGCGGCGGCGGTCGTGCCACACGAAGAATGAAACGTTATCTGTGCTTCTATGAGCAGCGAACAGAGAACACTGAAGTGAACAGGCATCGACATAGAAAAATAGATCGCGCAAATGGGCGCAGAAACAGAAACTGCTGCAGCTTCCGGGTGCTGTAGATAGTAGGGCAACATTTATTACTTGCACGATATAGGATGAGATAGACATACGCGTACGTACAGCTAAATAAAATAAATAAATACCAAGAGAACGCCATGAATTATTAGGGTAGGTTAGATTGTCTGTTGTTTTAAAGTATATTCTATCTCTGTTCGCCGTTTAATGTGTACACAGTGCCGAAATAGGACAGTAGGTGAAATGGAAATACAATAATGAAAAACGTTCGAATAGGTAGAAAGAATGTGTGTTGGTTCTCTTAGAGATGTTATTATGGCTAAAGGCATCGTAACAGCGTGGTACCTGCTAACGTCGAAGGTGAATGCAATACAATCGTTGAAGGTTGTCTATTCAAAATTATATAAAAATAGGCAGAGTTTCGATGAACAAACGTTTGCTCTTCAACCGTGAAGTCGAGTACTCGATACGACTCGATTGAAGCAGCACAGACTACACTATCGAGTTCCTACGGCTGATTTCAGCGAATCAGTCGCCCACCCGCAAGCTGTCCGCCTCTGACTTTCAGCAGGAGCGCTTGTGGCATTGTGTTTCTCATCGGTCTGGTGTACATCAACGGTAACCGAATAGCCCAACCTCTCCGGGCTTGTCTCGACCTCGGGTCAGCCGCCAACGGCAGCGCGCACATCGACAAACCTCGTTAGTTTTCGTTGTTTCCATCGTTTCATCCAAGAAAGTAACCCCTACATCGGCTGTCCTACGCTAGGTCGTAACGGCACCTCTTGACGTTTTCCTGTTTAGGCCTTCAACGGCCTAGCGTCTGCGGTACGCGACACCCATCACCCTTGCCTGGAAATAGGTCGTTGATGTGGCACTGTAAGACGTTGCTTCTGCCGCTGCTACTGTTGCTGCTGGGGCACAGGTTAGTCATCCCTCTGTCAATTCCTCGTTGGTTGGATATCGTTCGTATGAAGCGCACGTGTATTTTTGCTCCCTTTCTGCTTACTCCCTTTTCACTACAACGTTCTTCTCTACCCCTGGACCACTCAGCCCGTTCGCCAGCCAAAGCAAGCTTCAACATTATGTGCGTAAACTAATAACTGCTCCTTGCTGCCCGAAGCTCTCAGACATTATTTCACTTAACCCGCCACTTTTTCTCTCTCTCTCTCCCCCTGCCCCTAACATTCCCACTCATCCCTAAACCCGAGGCTGAGAGAGCCGGATATTTACTAAGGGTCGCCTTCGTGCCCGCGAGGCAAAAGCCGGACTCGACTCGTCTGTCCGTCTGTCGGCCATCCTGCTGGCAATGCTTTCATCACAGCATCCGCCATGCACCAGCAGTAGCAGCAGCAGCATCCATGAGAGAGAGAGAGAGAGAGAGAGACGATGCGCTGGCTAGTCGTGCTAGCGAACTGTTACCGACCAAGAGGCAAGCGGCAACCATAGAGCTTGCATCTCTTCCCCTCCTTCGTCCTCGTCTTGACATGCAGTGCGTAATTCGATTTTAACTTCGTCAGTCTTATACCACCGTGTCTTGTCGTCGTTTCCGTTGTTGTCCTTCAGCTGCAGAAGCAGCAGCAGCAGCGTGGCCTCCTGGGGTCCTGCGTCTTTTCGCGTTCTGTTCTTCCGTTCTCCTGGACCCCGGTCTCCTTCTGCTCCGCCTTTCCCGACGGCCTCTCGACTTCTGCCTAACTTCATCGACAGCGTTCTCCTTATTTTGCCCTGCCCTCATCCTGATGGCCTGCTCCGTCTGCCTCCGTCCGTACGTAATCTCCCTCCCCCTAGACTCTCCTTCTCCTTCAGGCTCTCGTGGCGCTGGCAGGGATACTGTCACAGATGTTTCCTACGCTTGGCCAGCAACATATTGACTAGCATCAAAGAACGTCGACGACGACGAATAGTAACGACATGGTCACTATCACTACGTTCCTTTTATAGAGGCTACTACTACAGCTATAATACTGTAGTATCCCGGCGAAACGCTCATTATAGCTCATTGGCCACACTCATTGCTAATGATGAGTGGAATGGCTCATACGCCGTGCCATCAACGTTGTGGGTCGGTACAGATACCGGGGCGCTCGAGCGGTCCAAGCTCATCCATCTTGTTAATATGTGATCAATCAAAGAAACAATCACATCGTCTGTAAGCGCCAACCTTATGGACGGCGATTACTATTGCAAGATGCAGAAGCGAGGCAATGCGGAGTCTTGTCACAGAATGTAAGGATCCACGCTTTGATCTCAGAATAGTAAATGTCATTGAAAGACGAGAATATTCGGACGTTTTGAAATGATGTTCGTTACCAGTGTGCACTGTCATCAGTAAGGTGATTGTACAAATAGAGAATTAGGGGAAACCCTCTTAAACTAAGAATTAACAATTTCCTTGCAAACGATAGATGTTGAGGACTACTAAATGCTGAAAATTCAAAGAATACTTCTTGTCTTATCTCGTCATCTTATCTTCTAGGTAATCATGAATGAAAACGATATTAATACATTCACTCCTCGTAATATTAGGGCATATCGTGCGAATTGTTCCGCCTTCCGAATGGCGTACACTCCGAACTACGAGACACAATGCGTTGATGCTTGGAGTGCGCGCGCGGCAGGAACATGGCTTCCTTTCGAACACGATCAGAAAGTTCGCTGGCTTCGATACGATCAGAAAGATGGACACTGCTGCAAAAAATGCAAATTCCCCCAAAAATCAACGGGGAATCATCATGTTTTTGCTTCTCCAAGGACACCCTTCAGCTGAAATCCATCGGCAATTAGTGAACGCCTACGGCAGGTCCGCCTTAGGGTGCAACGTTGGTGCGAGCGATTTAACAGTGAAAATTTGGACACCGATGACCATCGAAGCGAGGGGGATGTGTTGGCATGCTAATGCATGCCTACACCATGACCGTCCCCCCTTATGGAAGTGTTCCAGCAATCAGCAATCAGGTGCGACTAGGAACGAACGGATTGACAGAATCAAGGCAGCTTTTCAGCAAGCTACAGCTTGGTCCATGGAGTCTTTGTCGGCTGAATCTGGGATTCCTCAGATGACATGTCATAGAATTATCACCAATATACTGAAGATGAAGAAAATAAATGCAAAATTGGTTCCCCATACACTGAGGGTTGAGCAGATGAAAATGCGTGTGGAGTGTTCGACATCTAATTTGAAGACTTATACTCAACAAACCAGTCGCTTAGAACACACTTTATTAATAGACGAGACATGGGTTAGCCTGCATAGACCTCCTGAAAAGGACCAAGCAAAACAGTGGCTCCGACAAGGTGAAGCGGCAACGTCTTTGGCAGTGCCAGATAGGTTCGGACATAAGGTGTTGATGATACTCGCCCTGGATATCAAGGGCGTTTGCCATTACGAAATATTAGCCGCAAAAGGAAAACTCAATGCTCCCCGATATCTCGGGATCGACAGCACCGAGTGTGGTTGCTCGACGACAATGCTGAAATTACGGCATGGATGGAGGGGAACAATATTAAGCGATGGCTTCAACCCCCGTATTCTCCTGATTTAAGCTCATGTAATTGTGGTTGTTTCCATGCATTAAAAAGGGCAGTAGGTGGGGTTCCATATGCAAACGTCAATTTACTCACAATAGCAATAGATAACGAAATTGTAAATGCAAATGCGAATGGTAAATATTTGGCTTCTCAGAACTCCCAGAGCATTGGAGTCGGTGTGTAAATAAAGCTGGATAGTACCTCTAACTCATACCTTTGTTCTAACTCATTTAGTTCAATAGTTATTGGCATTTAAAGAGCGGACAGTTCGCATGATATGCCCTAATGTTAACGAGTGTCCAACTTGGTGTGATATTCAACAAATTTATAATCATTTCTCGCTAATGCATATCAACGGCTCAGAATATCAGGCCAATTTGAGACGTTGCAATCTGTGCTTCAGAACGGTGGGTCACGGTTGTATATTGTGGTAGTGAGCGAAACCTGGTTAAAAAGTGCCGACTTCATCAGTCATTTTATTTCTGATTTCAGTCTCCGTGGCCGTGAATCGGAAAAGGGTGGCGGCGGTGTGGGAATATGCGTGTGGTCGAGTCGTACACTGCTCTCGGCGGTATTAAAAAGTAGTAATGATGGCACGGTCCAAGCGGTTTGTCTTCAAGTACGAAAGAATTCGAGGTTCGACGGCTTCTGTGCTGGTTTTTCACAGTCATTTTGCTCACAGAAGCACCCGTCTTGACATTCTGGATGACACTGTTCCTGCAAACACTACTCTCCCATGCTTGTTACTGGGACCTGTTAACCTTCTTGGCAGGACTCCTTAGGAGGAATACGCAGCGTTCTTTTCTTCTAGAGAATTTACGCATTTTATCACAAAAATCACCCGGCCGTCATCGGGGACTTGTATTGATCACATTGCGGTGGCAAGCTGTGATGGGTTTCCATATGGTGGTTCCTGCGGTCTGGTTAACTCCGCCATTTTCTGGCCATTATCCAGTTGTCGTTACGTTTGGAGGAAACTCATCGACACCACGGAAATATTGTTATCAAGCGGCATGACACGCTCTCAGTGGATCATTTCTCTACTCGTGTTCGGAGTAGTAATTCAAATAAGTTTGAATTTTGACCTCGGCTCCGATGACTGCAGCGCAATGTCAACAAGCTCTGCACGCGGGTCGAAGATTAGGGGCGCATTTATCTACGGCGGCCAATTGCACTGCGCTTCGGAGGTACTGACTTGCGCTGAGGCTCGCAAGGGAGCCTATTTATAAGCGCCAGTTTTTGAATCTGCAGGGTAATACTTCACAGATAGGGAAATTCATTGGCGAGTCCACTAACAAACGAAAATCCAAAGCAGTCTTGATTTTCATTCTTGACGGCAGCTCTAGAGTCCTCAGGCTATTGCTGATGAGCTCAACAAGCACTTCGCAAACATTAGCACCGTGGCCGCCCTCGAGGTCCAGGATGATGTCCTCTCTGAGTTAGAGTCGATTTGGCCAACGAATCAGGCGTCGTTCGGGAATGTCAGTGTTCCCGAAGTTCAATTGGTTCTCGAAAATACAAAGGCTGGTTGGGGCTGTGGAGCGATGTTCCCAGTAAGTTGTTGAAATTAAACGCCTGAACCCTGCTTGACCGATCGCGAGCATGTCCAATTTATCCATTGAAACAGGTTCCTTTCCATCCAGGTTAAAAAACGCGGTAATAATTCCTCTATTTAAAAACAGGGACGAACGTAATCGGGCTGCTAAGTATCGCCCAGTATCACTTGTCGGTTATTTGTCGAAAATTTCTGAAAAGTTGGTGATCTCTAGGGTCGAAAAATATCTCGATGCTGTTAGATTCATCTCGCCTAATCAATTCGGTGTTGGAGAATCTCGGTCAACGGAGTTGGCGCTTACACATTTTTGGCAGAAGATCACGGAAGCCAATGAAAAAAAGCAAGTCGGCCTCGGAGTGTTTCTTGAGACTGCCTTCAGTGGCTTACTTCACTCGATGTTCCTTCAGATACTAGAGTGTTTAGAGTGCACTCCGATCACAATCGAATGGTTCAAGTCTTACCTATCTGGAAGGAGACAGGCTGCGAAAGTTAGCTGTATTAAGTCCAAAATTGGAAGAGGTGAGCATTGGCACACTTCAAGGATACTGTACTTGGGGCCTTCATGTGCACTGTCTTTATGAATTTTATTCTACTGAAGATCTCGGTAACTGCTGGCTGTATGACAATCGCGTATGCAGACGACACCTCATTGCTATTTCGCCAGGCTTGACGAAGAGGTGCGTATTTCCCTTACGTGTACGGAAAAGGTCATCGAGACGATCAAAACCTTTGGTCTTGTTGTCACCACCGGCTAGACGTGTCTAGTGTTATTTCGTATGTTGCGGATGTAAAGAAGGCCACGCTTGGTGGGACACGACTTGACTTGTCTTACACTATCAAATGTTTGGGACTATATCTCATGAGACTATAAAATGGCGGAGTCACCTAGAATCTTTAGCCTTTAAGTTCTACTCTATCGTTGCAGCTCTGCTTGCATTTAGGATGACGATAGGTAGGATTACGTCTGAAATCTCATTCCCACTCATCCCCGTCATCAGCCGCGCTAATCGTCGTGCTACCACATTTGAGATACCTTTTGTTTCGAATCAAACTAGTAGACACACTTTCGCATACAGACTACTCTATATCTGGGGTGCCCTTCCTCATGATAGTCGCTCACTCACTTTTGTGTGTTTCACCCATATATATATATATATATATATATATATATTATGGGTGGAACCCGCTTAATATGAGAATTAAAAATCCTCTTGCCAACGATATATATGAAAGACAACACAATGCTGAAATTGGAAACATAACTTCTCACGATATAATATATATATATATATATATATATATATCAAACCTATAACATTAACAACGTTTTCCCCTATCATTAAAATGGGCTAACAACGAAAACCAGCTATATAATCTGCTAATGAGGTGTTCTATAGCATTTCAATCACAACATTTCATTTACCCTTTTGAATTAATGCTATTCTACCAGAGCTACGGTGCTGACCTCCCATTTGACTCATGATGTCTGTACTCCTCCCTAATGGGCGCATTTGTTGTGCAAGCATCGCACATCTGTGGCGTTGGCGGCCAATCGTAGATAGTGTAGCTACTATGCAAACCTGAGGAACGCGGGTTGTATTATACGTATATGGCGGTAACCGCCTGCAACGGTAAATCCAGCCCTGAACGTCTTTGCCGTCGTCATGTCCGAAATGGCATCATACTGTACGCGATACGTGCAGCGTCGACATATCCGCTTCCTCAGCAGATTGTATCCCCTCATGGAACGGAGAAGACCGACATGTCCTCGCCACCACAGCATTTGCAAGTGGAATTAGTTCGCTGGGAGTAATTAGATGTGCGGCTTGGAGCAATGTCTAGCCGTGTAAGAGATCTAAAATCACAAGTGTATCTAGATGGCGGCTAGTGATGGACAAACGTCAGGGGACGATACGGACAAAATCGAGAGGGACAGAGAAAGGAAAATGGAGGAAAAACAAGAAAAGCGCAGACATGTAATTAGCTCCCGCGTTTTATTTCGCGGCGCCTATCCTGGCGACCACTCCTCTGGGAGAAGAATATATCTATATTTATATCCGTTTGGAATAGAGATCAGGCCATGCCGGTCGATCTAAATGCCAATTGTCATTTCGATTATGTTCGTTACCCGATAACCAGAACACCACATGCATGCAATACAGAGTAGTAAAAGTAGAGACTGCGCGAGATCACCAACAGGACGTCACATCCTGTCATGTTTCCTTGAGATCTGATAAATGGCGATGGGAGCCGGAAGAAAGAGAATACGACACTGCATCGGGTCATGGGCGACATCAATATGAGATAGGGTTGGGTCAGACGAGCAGATATTATTTAAGATGTGCGGTTGGCACGCGATCATCCGTTTAGTAAAGCATGCCGTCGGTGGTACCATAAGAGAGAGAGAGAGGAGAATTCTCTCGGGGGAGTCTGGAAGTCGTCCTAGAGAACGAACATAGTGAATGATACATATGCGCCTTGGAGAATACATACGTTGGGAGTATTTGGTTGTACACAAATCACAGATAAACTGCGAAAAATCATGTACAGCATATAAATTACGAGAAATACGTAGTCCGATGCGCTGCTAAACGAGTTTTATTCGCTACGAAATGTGTACCACGATTCAAACTCTGATGAGCTGAGTAATTCAGAACGTCGTTGAAACCGTCGCAATATTTGGAGCGAGGGGGATATTATATGCGGAAACATTCGAAGTTTAAGTTGCGTTTCGTGCAGAGCTCGGAGACGACGCTGTGAAGTACACATTTAGATATCACACGAAGGGCTAACAGGAGGGTATACTCGAGTAGGCTTGAAGGAGAGATTGATTGAAATCACGATTTCGCGGCCGATTAGGTAGTTTTTTTTCCGTTAATACGTAGTGAACGTATAGTGGGTACGAATAATGGGTAAACGAAACTCTTAAGAAATATCCATTGATCCTCCTCGATCCGATGCGCACAAATCATCGCTACGACTTCCAATAAACAATACGAAACCAGATGTTTCGCCGCACCTGACATTAAAAATCCTGTGATTATATAAAGGCGCCAACGATGTTCATAGCTGTCACTCAGGTTTCTTTCCTACAGCGATTGTAACGGCGGATTTTGATGCAAATGGACCCAACATAGCTGAACTGGTAGTATGCAACAGAATTATTCTAAACTAATTCCGGTTCCTTGGTGATAACACCTCTGAAAGACGGAAATTCATACACGGATTTCACTCAGCAAGTTTCTTCGAAATGAACATTTTCCCCACTAATAATTTAGTTTATGATTAGTGCCTAATTTATGATTTGATTATGCCTGAACACAAGTCTGGCCCACAGATAATCATCGCGAAATGAGATAGCTAAAGAATGGTCATCCATACTATAAGTTGATGCTGTATAGCCCGCAATCGTCGAAGGTTAGAACCACACCCCGGTGGAGATGTGGAGCAAACTTGATGTTTCGGTCTACGGCGAAAAGAGTGTATAACCGAGAGGCGAGGAGGACAGACAGAGTTTATAACTCCAAGGCCAATCCTTGCGGTCCCACTAACGAACTGAGTCCAACTGCGTTTCCGCTCCGTAACACCCTGCACAAACACTGCAAACACCCGGCACGACGCGCCATAGAAGGAGGCACATATATATTTGGGCATTTATTGGGGACCAGAGCAACTTTGCTACTTCTAGGATGATTTCCCAGTGTCCGCCGTGAGGCCAGTGTTGAATTTCCTAAGTGTGACAGTGCAGCTGACGGATTGCACATAGTGTGCAATGTGCTGAAGACATCTTGTACTTTGTAGTGTCGATGCTGTCAGCGGCGTTCACACTCTGAAAGGCAATGGTCTCATTAGAGTCTGCAGTCGAACAGTGCTAGGTAGCAAATCAAGTTAGTTAGTTAGCTTCAATAATAAATCTAGTTCAACCTGAATACCTATTTTCAAGTATCATAACACTACTATTATTATTTGACTACAAGATGAATCATTCACGCTCAAATGTTTGATCTAGCTAGTTCATACATAACGCCACATGCTATCACTGACTCGAACTTTCATCGATTTCGAAAGCCCACTATTTTTGCGCTGTTCATCACTAGGCCATTCAAAATAAAAGCATCTAAACACCTAACACTCACTTTTATTTTATCAACATGAAGCACTTTCATGGGGATTCAGCACAAATAGCCAATCGAATATTGTTACAAATTGTCAAAATAATGTATTCGTTAACGCGTCCACATGTTCCAGCTCAATCAAACGAACAGTACAACATGTAATAACATCTAACGTCGAAGTTATGATACCAGAAAAGGAATTACGACGCTTCGACGGAGGCGTCCTTCGGCCCCTGCAACGTCTGTGCTGGGAAGGCTAATGATGAGTTGTTGGACACACAGGATGGTGAAGCCCTGGCAGCCCAATCGAATCAAAATATAAATCGATCTCAGAGAAAAAAAGGAGATATTTTTTGTTTTTTGCGGTGCGATACGCTCCGAACTCTTGTGGGAAGTTTCATCAAATAGCAATTTGTTGACGCAATCTTGTATATTTAGAAGTCAGTGTTTCCTTTTGCCAGCGGAGAGGCGGGCTTGTCGAGATTCTTCGAACGAGAAAACTCGAAAATTACTATCTTCGAATACAGACCTTCCACTGGTCGGCCTCCGAGCGCATAGTACAGGAACAATCTTACATCGAGATACGCGTACCCTTTGAAATAATAACCATAACGGGGTTATGTGTGTGATTATCACAAGACATATTTGTTGATTTGTTAAAAATTATAGCGTAACACGCGAACGAAGCGCATATTGTCATAAGTGTACGACAAGCGAAAATGGTTGTGGTCATGTATGTCACCAATTTCGACAATAGCATATTGTTCTAAGCACTTGAATGTCTTGATGTAAACGTTTTCACCACCGGGGAATAGTGAGAATATTCCGGCCAACCTTTAGAGATATACGATTTTGTGTCTGTCCAGAACATCGGAGACCTATAGTTGTCAGGGACGTTTCCCTGGATAGGGTGTGACCCTAGCGCTGAACAACTGTCAGGGATCACCCTGCGCCCGTTTTAGGTCTACGCATGTTTGGTGGTGTTGTCATGTTGATCCTTCGGTTGGTTACAAGCGTTCGCCCGCTCCGATCAACGGACGCCTATAGACTATGAGCACGTGGGGGCGGCGGTAAGTGTGGCGACAGGATTGGAGAAAAGCGACATCCCCTCAGGACGGTGATTTCCGCAATGGCTCCCCATTGCGATAATAGCCCGCTTTGTATTCATAGACTTGTTCGTAGACCGGCGTGCCGGCCGACAGACACCCATACGGACGGACGTGCCAATATACGACAACGTCGTATATTATCGGCTGCTTGCTATTACAGGATGTATCTCTTCTGACGCAGGGGAATCTGCGCCGTTGCCCTCTCTGCCCGTAACGTCACAGGCACAAAATATAGCCTTCAGTACAGTGTGCGTTGTGCGCAGGACTACAACTGGTACAACAGGGTGCGAGAGAAAGAGAGAGAGAGAAAGAAAGATCCCCATTGGATCCAACAAGCACAAGAACAATGTATCAAAGCGCTTCGAGCGCTATGCAATACTAAGTGACCAAACAGTAGCTCCATGAGATCTCTATGAATCGTAGCTATGGTGGAACATTACACTAATAGTAACGGGATAATTCAAATTCGTTGGGGACATGCGCAGTGCATTTTGTAGAGCGACGTTTATTCATGCAGAAAATTCGAGTGCTTAATTGTGCGAGTGTTCTTAACTGTTGTTAGTTAATTGAGCCGTCAGATTTTCAAAAAGCCAGACGCAGTATAGGTGTAAAACATTCTTTGAGCTGATTCTCGGTTGCTCCCTATAAAAAATTATTTGTTTTTCGTACTGGCTCTCAGCCAACATTGAACGTCCACGGAATTTCTTTTTCAATTGCCTCGTAAGACGGGCCCTTAAATACAAATATGCAACGTGCAATATATGTGAGTAGGTTTTATTTACCCTATAACTAAATTCAACCGTCAATTTTCGTTGAAATACAACGCTGTTTCATCAAATTCGGCGTTCCGCAAGACCATCACACTGGCATTCACTCAAATATTCTTTTTTTCTTTGGGGTTTCGGGAATGCCTGATGCACATGCGTGTTGCGGTTCAGTCAACGCTAGTGTGCGACTCTCAAACTCACTAAGACCTACACCCCCCCGCCCTTCCCTCAGATGATTCGGCAGGCTTTTTGCATTACTTCGATGAATTCACTCAAATCTGAGCCCGTGAAAAGTGACAGGGAAGGGTGAGCGAAGTTTAAGGAGAGGCGAGATGCCAAAGTACAGCTGGAGGTTATCAGCGCGATGCTCAAAAACGACACGAAGAAGTTGACAAATTGAAAGTTTTCCGAGGTATTAATCCCTGAGCTCACTTGCAGGACACATCGAACTGTTGTACTCTATGGTTCAGTGCATCGTCAAGGACGATCCTTGCGTGAGGAGAAATTCTGGCCAAATGGGCGTCACGTGAATTGCAGCCGAAGCAGAAAGTTTCCATACTTTGGTGGGGAGAAAACTTACGCTATTATTCGAACACGAACGCAACCCTGAAACGCAGTCTCACAACTGAGGAGACATAGATCGAATTGTGCATGCAGCCCTAGAGGAACGAGCGTCGCCAATATCTGTCCGTAGGAGAAACAGCTGAACAGGAGGTGCCTGAAGATATTCACAGCGATAAAATGATGCTGGTTATGACCATGGGTGCCCATGGAATTGACTTCTATCGGGTGCTACCTCCTAGAGCCACTGTCACCGGAGAGGTATATAAAACCCGTTTGGCAGAGAATCCGGATGCGTGGCTTGCCGCGAGCAAGTGTACACGTGCGCGACTCCACCACGACAATGCTTGTCCTCACAAAGCTGCTGTGGCTGAGCAGTTTGTGCCTAGCACGGAATCAAGTTATGGAGTCAACCCGTACATTCCCTTGGTACGAGTGCACTAGACCTCTGTTGTTGTTTTGGCCAACTGAAAAAGGGGGAGCCAAGGGCAGACAACCACCAAACGTGGAACAATCTGGAGCAGCTACTTAGCGAGATAGCATGACAATATGGTCTCATGAGGGATGTGCAAAAGCTACCAACCAGATCACAACGTATAATAAATTCTCAAATATCATGCCTATAATACACAAATTCATTAATATGAAGATGAAAAAAACCTTTTTTTGATTAATAAAAAAAAAAACTCCGGCGCCTTTTGCTACAGTCCACCTAATTGTAGGCGGAGAATGACGCGATTCGCTTAAATAGGCTTCTTCTCAAACGCACGCGAAGGCGAATACGGTAGATGGACATGCCTCATGTGACCCGTTCCGGTTTTGAACACGGACAGTCAAGAATTGTATCGAAATTCTACCTACTCTAAAGAGAGGTGTGCGCGGTATAGGCGAGGACACATATGTACAACGTGAATCGAATATCTAGTATAAATTTGCAGGTAATTGTCTGCTAACACGGACTTCATTACATGCTAGGGGACGAGGTATGAAATCGCACAAGCGGCCTCAAAGTGTTTGAATGTGTATACCCGAGCGGGTTCGTTTTTAACAATTGAATAAAACGCCGCTTAGACGCCGTCATGTTTTATGATCATTATACTCATTACCCATAAGTATATACTGAAGTAACATCACGTAAAGTTAGGAATGTATATGTACTGCTGGATATATATGCTTTACCGATAATTACACTTACGGTCGACTTCAACAGTCCCAATAATGAGTAATGAAAGAGGTTTTAAGGTTTTTCAATCCAGAACGTTTTCCTCTGAAATGTGCTGGTACGATACCTTAACTGTCGACATCGTAATATCTAAACCATATTTTCATGGCAATATATATACACATATACCATGTAGTCCTCACCGCAGACCAGCTGTGCATTGTAAATTGCATGTGTACCTAGCTACTCGCCTGGGAAGAATTGCTATCAATATCCGCTCGATCGTCGCGATGACCAAAAAAATCACCCGACTGGTTATCGTCTCCCACTAGGCTGCGTTGCAATAGCCAAACTTGCGCAAGCTTGCAATGCTTGTCTACTGTAGACCAAGGGTTGCACACGAATAAAGTCCGACCCGGGAAGCCTCTATCGAGAGGTAAACGAGCACCGC
This sequence comes from Stratiolaelaps scimitus, assembly GCA_019614645.1. Lineage (NCBI taxonomy): Eukaryota > Metazoa > Arthropoda > Arachnida > Mesostigmata > Laelapidae > Stratiolaelaps > Stratiolaelaps scimitus. The sequence goes on from JABWDB010000028.1 coordinate 3,886,159, forward strand.
AAGATGGATTGCTTACTTGTGACTCACAGCATCTCAGCCGGTCCGAACGGGCAAAGTCGACTTATTTTTTTAAATGAAAAACCGCTAAGACACTCAATTCTCCTTCCTGATTTCCGTGTTAGTCGGCAACTGAACTAGTGTTGTATGCCCATGCGAATCGACTGTGTTTAGGCCGAGCAGTGGTTGCAATTTCATCAAGTTTCAATCCCAACCTCATTCCAACGGGGTCCAGCGATCGGTTTGTCCGCCTGTCTCTCTGCCTCCCTTCCTACAACCAGCAACCGGGAAGCCGGGATGTACTGGCATCCATGCAACTGGAGCTACCCCTGCTGCTAGCGTCCTCAAATCAAAAAGAGAAGCAAGCCAATCACGGTCGTTCACTGTCCATTGAGCGTCCAGACAGACCGTCCACTGTGCACAGTGACGCGTTCGCGTTTGTGCTGCACGATGAAGGAGAGCCGGGCAATTCCCAGAACCGCTAGTCGTTGCTAAGTAAACAGAGTCCCTCTTCCACTCACCTTGCCAACCCTCGGTGGCAGTTGTTGTTGTTGTTGGTGACGGTGGTGGCGGTAGAAGAAGAAGAAGGCTGGTGGGTCGGGAGCCCAATGCTGCTGGATTCTGCAGAGCCCGCGCTGCAGGCATTCCCCGCCACCGCCTGGTCTCGGCCCGTCGATGTCCCTAGAGGTCCCTGCGAAGCCTAAAGTGGTGTCCCTGCGAGGGTTGGAGCACCATTCCTCGCGGCCTGGTCATCCTTCTTGTGCAAGGCTTTCTTGCCCCGCCTCCCACCCGATCAGCCGATACCCCATAACCCTCCCCGCGTGCGTCTCGTTCCCTCTAGGCATGCTCATTTTGGCTGCTTCATATGCTTCGGGGTCCGCAAGTGTCGCACACTCGTTCCAGATCACCTTGGGGGGAAGCTTATATCACCTCGTGCCGTCCACTGCTCTGTGCGTACGATGCCGATAAGCTTCACCTAACCAAGCAAGGCGCCGTGGTATCCCTTCCCCGCAAGCCCCTGGCGGCAACCCCAGCTAGACATATGGGTGGTAGAACGGTGTTAGAGCACCGCCTCCGCCGCAACGTGTAGGTGAGACGGGATATCGTTCTCTGGGCATAGCAAGCTGGTCGGTTCGCGGTTGCTTACTATGCATGTTGAGATTGATGACCTTGGAGATGTCCTGGCCCACTTCGTTCACAGTATGGCATCTACACCATCGGTATCCTCCCGTGTGGGTTTGTCCCAATCGACAGCGAAGCCGTTCTCAACTATGCGACTAGTTTTCTGTCTCGCCCTGTTATGATTGGCAGAGAATTACTTTTACCCCTAAGTCGTAGGTAGAAGACCCTATGGATGTAGGTACACAGCAGATAGATGGAGGACGTAAAACACGCTGTGTGTGTGTTTATAAACGGACACAGAAGACTAAATTAGCTGTAAAATATTATGAATTAATTAATTAAAAAATTATCTATCTCAATTAATAGAAAAAGGACTACGGCGATGCCGTGGAGATGCTATGAGGCCACTGCAAAATAGCACTAAACCTGATAAGAGTAATAACAACTGTTGGCAACTTATTCTACGCAATATTGCGTGCATTAAATTGTTGCAACCCCTGGCTGCGAATCTGCTACAAATTGCCGCACTTTTTCATATTTGAAAATGAGACATTTGCTTCGATGCTAAATTCAACAGGGCGACCCGACTCGGGCGATTTTCCTTAAGCCAGAGAATCCCCTGCGAACACGACACGAGTTTGGAGTTTCAGCTGAGATCCGGCGGGGGCCACGCCATCTCGTGCAGCGGCATCTGGCGTGATCTTCCTTCATTTGGCAGCGCAGACGTACCGTCTTGGCTTACCAAACCCCACAGAGTGAGATTTTACGGCCAAACAGAAGGCAAAATAGCTTTCAACCCCGAACTCGAAACATTTTGATTCGGAATACCTGGCTGCTCTAAACCCCTAAACATGTTACATGCCAGGGCGTCCATTGGTCCATAATGTCAATCCAAGTTTTTTTTTTTTTTCGAGCTGACCCTCAGCTGCTCCCCTATGTGACAGGCCTCAGCTCTTAACCTTTAGGTATTACTATGAGGACCTGTCGGGTTTGGTTCAGTTTGGTTCAGTCCAAGTGTGGGTATTATCTGATACTAAAGCCAAGGGAAGCAGGAAGGTGTTTCAATTTCGGAAAAGTTCTCACATTACTTGGTGGATATGAGTGTACAGATTTAATCTCACAAAATGGGTGGATACTGCTTTGATACTATTGGTCTCATCGATTTATTTTATTCCTTTCTCGTTATTCCCCCTGTGCCTTCGTGTGGTTGCCGGTATATACTAATGAATGTTGTTGATTCGGCCACTTGGGACATAGTTGTATCGTCCACTTGCTTTACGAGTGTGCAAATCATCTTACCATGACTTCGTGCCGCCTTCAACCCTATTGCGATCTTACTTTAAGCGCGGACTCAAGTGACGAAGTTCGAATAGTTTGTATAAGCACTGCACAATGGTCCGCTTGTCGCTGTCGCTGTTTGTTGCCGGCTTCTTCTAATTCCAAGATGTTTAGGATAATTTGTTCCACGCGAGTGGCCAGAGTGGCCCATCATAGTCACACGAGGGCAGAGCGATGCACCATCGGCACCGGGATATGCTCACGTCTGGTCCGGTGTAGCGTACACGATCTTCGGAGTGGTGGGCACGTCTGAGTAAAGACGACCCTGGAGCGCGGGTAGCCATCGAAACTTTTGTGTCTCGTCTCGCCGCGCGACCTTGCCCATCTCGCAGCCTGCTGCCTGGTCGCATATACGTGATGTATCCTTGTGTACATTCTCTATGCCCCTATACACTTTGGCCCCCTGTCAGTCCCCTCCCGCTGTCGTGCGGCCTTCCCGAATGCGCTGTCCAAGAAGGACATACTCGCTGTTGAAAGGAAAACCTTTGCTTGGCAAGGGCACCTCATCACTCGGACACCGTTCACTGGCGACACCTCCCCCCGGCCCCGCCGGCATACTGCACCCATTCTTCGTACACGAGTGAGGAACACGGTACGGCGTGTCTGCCCGGTCAAACCACGCTAGCTTGTATGGCACTTATCCAGCGTGCAGCATGAACATCCGAACACACGAAAATGAGACGTGGAAAGGCTCCTTACTACGTATGCCAACTCGTAACTAGTGACACGACAAGCAAGCGACGGGGAACTATTGTTTGCGAACAACGTTATTTATCAACGCAGCCGCAATGTGAATTCCAAAGCAGAACCCCGGACAGTTGGTGCACACTTGTGCACATTTTAGGACTTGATGTTCGGGAATGACGGCCCCTGTCAACGTTTCATATAACTGTTTGAACCAATTTATTTTGGCGTGCAAACACATATTCTGCGAGCTTGTCATCAGCGACATCTTTGTATCGCGAATTGTGACCTACATCGAAGATAGTGTTAGATTCAGTTCGCTCGAGATGGGTCTCCTGCATATCACATAATGAATGAATGAACCAATAGGGTGCCAAGTGGATATCCCCTGATACTAGAGCAATTGACATTATAGATACAATGAATTCAAATTAGGCTGTAACAATATACGATTGTACATTGTACGCACTATGATCGAACGCCATTTAGGTTATGAAGTTCATATGAATATGAGAATCACAATCTAGCCATTAGATCTTACCCGCCGGCTTGGCTTAGGCATCCGCCTGGCCCAGAGTCAAATCACCACACATCCCCACCGCAAACGTGGTAACCTAGCATATTTCAATGCATTTTAGATTTTGTAAACGACACCCAATTATCATCATTGGCCTGACATCATCCTTGAGTTTCTCTCGTCACTTACGTCACCGTTTGCGTGACGTACATAGGCGTCTAAAACATGTCTATACTTCACTGGATTCTCAAGCTCCTACTTACAGTTGCGAACTGGCTGGCTTTGATCTAGTCTAGCCTTGAGTCCGTCAACGTAGTCGTCCTCTAGATCTACGCTAGTTGCTGGGTACGATGGAGCCCATTAAAGAACGACGAACAACATTATGCTGATGATCCTCTAAGCAAGCAGTAACACAACTCTCAAGAAACCTAGACAGACACAGCACGAGAGAGAGAGAGAGAGGCTAACGAGAGATACAGAGTGAGAGGGAGAAGATCTTTCGAAGAGTACTCTATGTAATGCCTCTATCGTGTTTCCCTGTGTGTGTGTGTGTGTGTCTGCTGCGATCCTGACGTTTGCGGAAGTGTACAACCTGCAAGCAAGTGTAAGGGGCCGTAGCCAAGCCGCTGTTCAGCTGTTCGGATGTAAAGCTCCAACGGAAAGACGCTATTCGTAGAACTACAACTGCTTGCTTTCGTAGTAGCGGCGAGTAGAAGGACGACCAAAGCTACTGCTACTTCTACCCGAGTAAGTGAGGAACGATACAGGCCTCAAGAAAGAACGAGGGGGCCGGTAGGGGTCTAGGATTGGGGCTGGCCGCTCATTTCAAGGGTCTACGGTATATGCAGTCATTCCAGCGACCCTTCTTTGCAAGCGGCCGCCACTCGTCGACGAAAGGCCACTCTCTCAGCTAAACTTAAAAATACGACAGACAGAAACACGGACGGACGAACGAACAAACGAAGCGCTGGCGTACACCAACCAGCCTCATTCAAAATGCCGCCTCCAATGGCTAGGTAGCTAACGTTGCTGCCTCTTTGTCCCGTTGCCGCCTCGATCTCGCTATTACATTCCCTGCTCCGCCGCGATCCCACAAGCTCCTGCGCTGAAATAGTGCACATACTGGAAACTAAGGACAGTGTTTGTTGTTGTTGCTGTTGCTGTTGTTGTTGATGAAAGTGGATGTACTTTTAGTGTTGTTCGAGTTCCGCATGATTTGAAACCATCAGGTATTCTACTCTTCTTGATATACTACACACGTGAGAGTGCAAAAATCTAGATAATGTAGAGAATGATACAAGCATATCTAACGATGCTCACTGTGGCTCGTTTAATCATATCCTATCAGAATATAGCTGAGTATATAAAAATGTAGTAAAGCAAACAAAGTAAGTTATAGTAAAGTTAATTCTCCTGGCTGGGCCACAGTCCTAAACATTTAACGTTCGTGGAACTGCTTGCGGCATTGCTTCAATCGAACGAGTTCGATTCCCGTCGAGCCCGTCTTATGGAGCAATGCAAAATAAATTATAAACGTGATCTAACTAACTATTTAGCAAGTTATATTCATTTTTCAAAGTTTTCTTTAAAACTGTTTGAACTTGTTAGGCGACCTAAGATATATATATATATATATATATGTGTGTGTATTTAAAATTCGCAAATCAGGCTCCTGGACCGAGCTGAACCTTCAACATCAAATGCAATCACTTGATTATTTTACGCGCGCAAGAGCGGCGCCACATACATCATACAAGTTCAAACCTAAATACTACTTTAGATACGTAGTAGACCTGGAGGTCACGTTTTGTTAAAACTTGGAGTACGCATCAATAGTAACGATTTACTTGTATTATTATATAAATAAAGAAGCTTATATTATTATAGTCGGCGTCCTTGTACAATGATCCAGCCATTTTCAGTATTGTTTTTCTTATTAAAATAATATAATTATTATTATCACCATTGGAATTTCCTTCCTCCTATCTAATGGTGCAAAACGTCCGTAAGTTTAACCACGTAGGCGTCCCGCGATTTCGCGAGTAGCAGCTACATTGAACGAGTTTCCGGAGGCTGCTGTACTTCTGACGACCTCTTCTCGTTAGCGATCAGCTGACCTCTAAACAGAGGGGGCCGGTGCTCTATAGTGCACTTTTTAACGACTCCTTCATGTCTCGCTTTAGTCTCGCGCTAGATGGAATTTTTGCACAGGCAGTCGAATGGCAGTCTCTGGCCCGGCCTCCTTCCAACAGCCCGGCCCTGATCTCCAGGGCAGGCCCCCTCCGTCCATCTCTGGTATTCTTTCAGCCGCCTTAATTAGATCCCGCCTCTGCCGCCGCCGCCTCCGCCGACGCTTTTGTTGGTGTGCCCTTCATGCATGCCTGCTGAACCAACACTCCAGCGGTAGCGTTCGCCGTTTCCTCATGGCGACCTTGGCCACTCTATCTCTCTCTGCCTTAACGTCTCGAAGCCGTACAACGTACGCGTTGTTCCAAAACTCATCTCAAAAGTGGAAAAGGACTACTAACATGTTTTTAAGGGCGTCAAAATTATAAGGTCGTCATATCTGTGACATAGCTTCTAGCTGAAAATGGAAACACATCGTTGGTAAAGAGGAGTGAAATGGTAAATAAAATGTGCAGTGAATATCCAACGGACTGCTCGTCTAAGTTGCAGAATGTACGGATAAACGGTATTGTTAGGCGGACCAGTGTACGGTAGCACACGTGTATGTCGAATCTCGACATATACAAAACAATAACTTTGTACATGAAAAGGGTAAACGAATGTGTCAGTTTGTGATAATGCCTAGAACAAAAGTTACGGGATAGAAATGACGTATTATGGTGCACAAACTGCTGGATTCCAGAAGGATGATGCAGCAAAAGGATAGCAATGAGGAAGATATCGCAGCTTTTACTGCGCATGTTTCATTTATATGGCGATGTAGCCAAGTATGGAAATGATTTATGTGTTGAACTGCAAGGAAGAGCAATTTTTATTTTGCTAATGAACTAAATTTCACAAATCTGGTGATCTCGGATGACATTGGGCTGTATGTGACAATGTCTTGTCCGACCAGATCAGCCATTACCTGGTTTCGAAACGGGTTGCACTTAGATAGAAACAGGAGAAGTGCGAGTCAGCCAATAAAAAATTGTTGAGTATTAATGCAGTGGATGTCACGACTCGACTATACACAGAAATAACAAATGTTTATAGGATCCGGCCGGTATCTGATCGAAATAAGCCGTGCTTGGCATCGGCTTTACCTCAAACAGTCACCCTAGTCAGCTGTGCTTTGGAAGCTCGGACGACGTCCGAGCATAGCATAGAAACTAGAAGTCTGGTTCTTCTTCTAATACAGATTGGCGATCTCGACCTCCTACTCATTGCCATGTTCCTCCTTCTTTTTCTTTCTCTATTGTATGAATGGAAAGGACTCTTAGCGCTTCCTCAGTAGCAACCTGATCCCTGGAGGTCGAATCCGACATCCCCTGCTCGCTCTGCATTCCCCATCTGCCTGCCAAACGACCACATGCTCCCCGTCGCTGCCAGTTGCTCAGGACAAAGAGCACAATGGGCGTTCATCAGCTGGACGAGGAGTCCGCAGGAAGCCAACAGGCCGGATCCGGAAGAAGTGATTGGAGAAACGAGCGGACACTTGGGGTCTAGCCACGTACTGTCCACGTACGTCTAAAGGGAACAATTCAGCCCGATGCAACCAAGACAATGCCAGGCTAGCTACATGCTACTAGCGCTGGCGATCCGCGTCGGTGTCGAACTGATAGCCAAGTACCGACCGAACTCGGCACGGTCGGCTGCAAGCAGACAAGCAGCCCACCGATCGCTCAATACCAGATGATGTTTCTACATGCTACGAGCGGCGATTTGCTAGGTACGCCTTCTAGCTTAGCCTGTGGCTGCTTCGATCGTTTCGGCTGGGACTGCGACTGGGACTGTCTTGGATTCGACCTCGCATCTCGGAACCACCGACTTAGCAAGTAAGAAGGCTGAGGTTCCTACCTATGAAGGACCCTCGTAAGGACCTCATCCCATAGGGCTACTGCCGGCTAGGCCTCCGTTCCCCGGTCCCCTAGGCTTGTTGACAGGAGTGGCCGCAACCGCAGAGGGGTAGCCAGTCAACATCGAGAATTGAGGCTTTGAGTATACTTGAGAAGGTAGAAACTCCGCATCTAGCGAGAACTCGGACCCTCGAGTAGGTTTGAGAGGGAGAGATACGAGTAGCGTAGTCCGCCGCCTTAGGATATTGACCGGTCAGGAAGGCCGGTATTCTGTGGACATTCGCCAGTGGAAACACCAATACAATTGCAAGAATGGGAATCGCAACGCAAGCGTAAGTACCTATGATAAGGTGGATAAGGCGAATCTGTGCAACCTGTTTTTTTCCCTCACAGAAGAGCAGCACATTGACTTACCTACAGACTTACTCACTTAATATGCATAATTATCTCACAATAAACGACGCATAATTGGATAATTGATTTTGACTGCTTTGTTTTATGTATCCAGCAATTTTCAGAGAAATTTTGTTACATAGTTCAATATCCGTAAGATGAGTCAGCTCGGGCGAGCCACCACCCAACTCGTTGCCGTGGCTTCATGGAGCTGTGGATTTCTTCTCCCGACATTTCTCGTAGGAATGCCATCATATGGATTAGTGCCGCAAAATATTTGATCGAAGAAGTGCTGGGGGCCAGCCCTCAAAAAACTATGCTTACCGCTGTCTACCCCATCTCGTACTGTGATCTTTGAAGAATATATGTGGACGTACTCCGATGAAAATCACATCGTAATTGTCGCTCACATTATATTGTAACCCCCTATAAGCAGGTGCAAAAAAATACAAGTTTCGACTTTTCCTAGCCCTATATAGCATGTCAAGGGTGTCACCATCGCAGTGAGGTCACCTTCTCAATAGCGCAACCAAGGATGCGTGATGCGATACCTCGTAGCGCTCCCGTTTCTTCTCCCTGATTCAATATTATCACTGAAGGCAAGGAGAGTTGTCGAATGCGATCAAATTCATGTGCTTAGCATAAACACAAATGTCATTTTAACCACCATGTTACGATACAATTTTTTCGGTTCGTTACAAAAGTGAATTTGTTCCGTTCGCAACCCATTTTCAGAATTATAATCATCCGGATACGAACAGCCAGTCCTCAATGATTTCGCAGCAAACTTTGACGAACGTGAATGTCATTATACGTTCTGGACGCAATCTATTTGCGCCAAGGGAAAACTAATTATTTAGAAGTGGCTCGTGCTGGTACTGAGAAGTTTCAAGCATTCCTAAAAATCGTCACAATTGCCGTGATCAGAGAAGAAAAAAGCTAATAAATATCTTCGAATTAGCTAGCAACCAGATGATATGTGTGAATGAACATACATATTACTATCTTTTCACTGAAACGAGTGTTTGTTTTATATATGAGATCAGCGGGAGAATAAACCGCGATGCTATTACGTGCCAGAGAAAAGTTTCCACCTCCACCTGCCGGTTAGTCTATATCCCTCCAGATGCATATGCACTTCGAGGCGTTCTGCAGTCGTAACCCTGTCTAGCTGCATCTCTATGGCTTGTCTTGGCTTCACCTTCATCGTAGCGAAGTTAATCCCCTACTTGGAAGACAACTTAATCCTCTCTAGCCAGTTGAGAGCTGACTGGCGTTTTCGGGCTGTACATACGCTGCTCAGTGTATAGCTGAGCCTACCAATCACAGCAGTCTCACACGGCAGCAGTCCTTTAAGGCCTGCGTGCATTTACATGAAGACAGTACCAATTTTGTCCATGCGGTTTGTCCCCACCGTGATTTCTCTACTCTTTATTACTTTTTACTTCTCTTATCAGATCTGTTGAATCGGTTCAACCGTTGGGGCTGGGCGATATCATGCAGATGCAGCACACTGATAAGGTTTGAAATATCTTTACCTTCAAAACAAATACAGCTATGAGAAAAGGAAGCCAATTAATAAACAAAAAATGCCGTTTAATGAGGAATGCCGTTTAATGGGTTTCCCGTGGAAATGCTGATACAGAGCCTGTTCCGTTCTTCCTAATAGTGTGCTGTGCAGATTTAGAAAAGGGGTATCATCTCCATGCTCGGCTGGCCATGTATTGGCAGCTTCCCGCGTCGATAGGGATTACGGTATCTGATATTCGATCAGACGATACCTATTAGAGAAGCAAGAGCTCCATTCACTGGCTTGAGCATTTTTAACCCAATCGAAGATATCGCATAGCTTAGCTGTACATCTAATAACAAGGTAACTACTATATGATAATGTGAATACTGCCATACTATAGTTCACTGCGATTTTGTACGGGCCCGCAAATAGCGATTCTGCCAAATATAAACGCTGGGCTGGATAGGCTTAATTAGAGTATTTCGCTGATAGCGTTGGCCACACCGATCAGCGGATCGAAGCCTAAATAGTACACTGCGTATATCTGATAATTATTTATTATTAATTGTGCAAAACCCATATAAATGTACTATTTATACAGACTATATTGATTAGTAGATATCTAATCTGCAACTGAAGCTGCCGTGCGAGAATATACAGAACTAATGTCGGCAATGATACCACATCATTTTACATTTGGTGAATCTATATTATAACAGTATTAGACGAAGCATGTCGCTATATTGTACAGAAACGCTTAGATAGCCACTTTCATGTATTGTATAATCGCCCAATTGTCCTTTTCCGGGACTAGAGCCAACTCCTTCTCCTAATCACCGCTACGCTGCCCTTCGCAGCAGTTTAGTTCCCATTGTAGCCGTACATCCTTAGATCAACAACAACAACAACGCACAGCTTTGATTCCACAAGGCACTCTCACCTTCAACGCCTTCCTCCTCTATGGAGTTTCATTAGTTGAAAATGAGACGAGGATTTTATCTTCGGCAGTCACCAACCATCGCGGGAAGTACGCGCTGTCTCCAATAGACCCACAGTGGACTTTGTCTCGTTTTCGGGGTGATTTTTGTTGACAATGACAGCCAGTGGGATCATCTTGGCTCTTCTTTTTTCCCAAGAGCAGAGTCTGCTGCCAGCGAGGATAAGCGTCATAAATTGCTCACTTGTCATCGGCCTTATTTCTCCTGCTCATCCGTATTTTGCTTCCGATACACACAACTGGCACAGCCGCGTCTACACCAACACGACACCGGCAACACACAGACACGTTCACAAAGGAGGTCACATCCACCGTTGCTGCGTGTGTCTCAGCTCAGTTGCATTCACCCCTACCGATGGGTGTGTGTGTGTGTGTGCTGGAACCCAAAGTCGATTAAAACTTTAAGTGGCTCGTACACGCGTGAAGGGAAAACAGCTCTCCACACTCGTACGAGGCGAGTCTGTACGCTTGAGACCAGAGCTGGACGGGGCACGGGGTGAGCTAGGGTAAAACTGGCTTGCCCCGGGCAGGCCCGTCTATTGCCACCGTCTGGCAGAAATTGTTTAGTATCAGCGGGATTGAACAATTCCAATAATATATCATTCAATTGCTTCATGGAGAGATGCTTTTCTCTTCCATTCTTATCCCGCATTGCGATTCGTTGCCTTCGTCTTCGTCTTTTCGTCTCGGCTGCGTCTGTTTCTTCGTTGCTTTTTTTCTCTCTCTCTCTCTCTCTCTCTCTCTCTCTGTATCTCAACTTCTCTCGCTGCAAAAAGGCCGTTCGAGTGCCCCTTCCTTATCCCTTCAGTCAGGCCCGTCCCGTTCATTCAGTCCTTGGGTTCTTCCTGAACGGCGAGGGAATGAGCCATCAATGGAAGCCCCAACCCCCAAAGTGGAAACGCGCTACGGCGGCGGCGGGGGGCCCAACAGCAGCAGCAGCAGAGCTAGCAAAGGCGGCTGTCCTCACTTGTGGCAGGACTGTTCGTTGCGGGGCTGCATCGAAGTTGCGCACTTTTCAATATACTCGCTCGCCAGCTCATCGACGCCAGTATTCAAGTGTTGCCAATCTATTCTGTAGCGTGATGTGTATCGATAATGCGGTACGTTGTTCTGTGTACACCTTGTTTTAACAGAACGTGAAAATCGCTGCCTAGAAGTGTGCGTTGTATACAGATGGAAAGTTGCCTGGAGATTTAGTAACACAACCACTGTAACACAATTGAGCTATATATTGACTACAGACGACTATTGCACGTTAGCGCATATCGAACCAGTCGGTTCGTGTTCGAGTTTAAACTTTTCAAGCGCGCTTTTCAACTGGAATCGTTTGTGTGCAGACACCTGCACTATGTGTCACTGAATGTTGTTCAGTGAAGAAAGAAAGCGAGAGAGAGAGAGAGAAAGAGACACGCGGAAGTGGTGGAGATCCGTCTGTCTAGTATCTCCCAGGAGAGCTATCCGGGATAGATTCAACCGGCCATAGCCCACTACTGCAATGCCTCTCGCCTCAAGCCGTCAGCTTCGCTGGTCCTGCTGTTGGAGCAGAGGCAAGAGCCGTCGAGCAGACGCGATAGCAGCTGAAACCTAAATCCATTTGTCTATTTGAGCCTTATTCGGCGCTACTCCGCCTCTTTTCGCTGCGACCGTCTTTCGCATCCGCACTGTTCCTGCACAAATTGCTCTTGGTTGGTGAGAAGCATCGAGACGAGAGGGACCAATGAGGGATGCGAGCATGGAACGGGAAGTGGGTGGTTGTCGAACTCCGTCCGAGATCTGCATGCTTTAGTTCGTTAACGAAATACTATCCACAGCAACAGGATAGAAGCACTAATGAAATAATCGCCAATGAAAATTTCGGGGGTCCGTATGCCTTAAAGGGTAGTGCGATTCAGGAGACAAGTTGTGAGAACAATCATGGCCCATGACGAACGACCATTTGCATTCTCTAGTGAAAAAGTAAACCGCCGTGGCGGTTGTGATGGATTCTACCGCCTCGAGGGAGGGTGAAACTGGGGCGAAGTTGACATAGCGTAAACCAGCGATATCCTACGTAGGAGAAGCGTTCAAAATGTTCTATATAAAAGGATAATGTTATAGACAATTAACTAGATCGAGCCACTAGCAAGTGCAATAACAGTAACAATATATATATATATATATATATATATATGTGTGTGTGTGTTCTTTGCTCAAGTTTTGTTTACCTAGGTGATTATCCCCCTGCGCTTTAGGGTTATTTTATTTTTAATTGGCACGATTTATTAATCAACACCGTTTGTTCGACAAGTATAACATATGATATATAAAAACACATAATAGCTCAAAGTTATTATTACTATTATATAGATTTTTCCCACGTCTGCTTTCAGTTCAAACTCGTGCTTTCCTCTGTGATGCTTGGTATATGCAACCAATGCCTTTGAATCCGATGTAAGTCCATTTGCCCAATGCGCCGTGGGGCAAGACGAACCCCATTGTTGCCGTTGGAACAACTCTTTGAATCTGAATTGTCTTCTGAGAGTCGTTGGTTTAGCTTTAACGAAGTTTGCAGTGTATACTATCAACACTAGCACTGCATTCTTATATTCTGTTTCTCCATTTATGGAACGGCGGCATCCTTCAACTTGCACAAATCCGGACACCCAGCGGGAGGAATAGAGCGTACTTCCGATGGTATTGGAAACCCCAGAGCTCCCTCGGGTGTCACGATGGTCAGAGAATGCGTGCCAAAGGAAGGGAGACGGGTCTATATGTTTGATCCTCATACTATCGGAATCTTACCGGAACCTGGTGACCCTACTGATAGTTCGGTCTTCCCTCAATGAGTTTGTTTCAAAGGAATATGCAACAACATCCTCACCGATTGTTTGTTATCGACAAATATAACGGACACCCTACTAGCACAAGAAAGAATCTGGCCCTATATATATATATATATATATATATGATTGCTAAAAAGTTTATTATTACAAAGTAAAACATACCATTGTCATATGCGAACGTGTTTAAAAGCAAGGCGGTACCATACACTTGCCAGATCGCGCGGCAGGATTTGAACCTGCGACATTTATTCAGTCAATTTATCCAAATCTCTTGTTCAATACGATGTTCTTTATGCTGTCATTTGCTCGTTGTCTTCTTGAGCTCCTAACGTACGCGGCGACCAGCCTCACCAGTGTTGTTGCAGCCTTTTCCACTGCTGCCGGCACCTCCGCCTCCTCTGCCGTCGCTGCAATATTATCGGCTTTCATTTTTCTGCTGCTTCGTTCCCATCCTCCGCCCTCCTTCGCGGCTCCGGCAGAAGGTACAGAGACCGACTATAGGGGACAGCTACCGGCTGCTTGCATGCCAAGCTGGTTTCCCGAGGGCACAGATCGAGATGTTGCTGGCGCTACCACAGCTGCCGTTCTGCCTCCGGCGGTTTGCACCTCCAGCGCTGCCGACACCACCACCGGTCGACTACATACGACGGAGGTTTGCTCCGTGCCCCTTTACTACCATGTGCTCATGCCTGTGATGTTGCTATGCCATCGCTGCGTCTTTCTGCCAGTTCCTTCTGCCGTCATTGCCCGCTCCACTGCTGCATTGGCTCCATATTGGAATATATCTTGGCAACATGAGAGACCAGAGCTGCTCCCGATGGCTGGCTGGCGTTAGCCGGCGGAAAAGTGAGCCTGAGGACTTAGGGCGAGAGCAAGACGCACAAGAGAAGGAGGAGGCTAAAGAGAGATCCAGCTATCGCTTTCTTCTCGTTTTTCTTCTTCTTCTTCCTTCTGTCGGAGAGTTCTTCTTCTCTTCCCGTCTCTGTCGTTGTCTGTCGGTGTCGCGGTACGCCAGCTCAGCCCGTCCAGGACATCGGCCCGACGTACCGACCGGCCAAAAAAGAGACATCAGGGCGAACCGAACGAAGCAACAGTGAGCAGCTCCACCGGTATATATATATATATATATACACGGACAACGAATACCATGGATGTTGGGGGAAATGGTTGGATTTAAGGGACGCAAAGGTTTCGTGAAGAGACGGTTTCGGTAGGAGGACATTACGCGAGCCTCCTTCGGATCGTGATGGTCCTTCGGAAACGGCCACACGAAGCCTGTGCGGAAGCGGGGAGCTTTGCGATGAGATCGATGGAAAGGAAGTTCCCTTGTCCTTACTTGCCACGTGTCCCCACTCTCCGCTCCTATTCGTCAGTAGAATTAGCTAATGAATCGCGGGTGATCCAGAGAGACAGAGCAGATATAAGGAATTCCCAGACTACTCAGTACGCACCCCAGAAAAAATCCTCCTATGGATACGGCCAAAAAAAACAATTCGGGGCAAGGGAGGGGAGAACTTGCGATTGGCGAATAAGAAGTTGTGATGAACAAGTAAAATCGACAGGGAGAGAGCGACGGAGAGAGAACCGTATACATGTGAGCGTTATGTATAAGAGCAGTTCGTGGGTACGCAGTTCATGCTATCGCGAATTCCTATTATGGAAGCAGACCTCAAAGTATTTAATGATTCCGGGTATTGCACGTATATAGTTTGTACATAGAAAGAGAATAGAGTTTGTTGTACTTGCATGTTTACGATTTAGCACTCGCCGCTGTTACAGTTGCATCGTACTGTATGGAACTGGCAAAGCACCAGACTATGAACAGCATCTATATTATAGAAACCGTGGATGGAATCACTTCACTATCATCCAATATTGTGTCAGCTAATTTTTCAATCGCTTATATCATCGTATTCGATGATATATATAGGTATGTTTATCTTTATGCCATCACCCCATGGAATATCATACTTTGCAAAAATGAAAATATGGACGAGTTTCTGTAACTAATTAATATATATGCCAACTGAACCAACAGAAAAACACATTATACCTCTCAAACTGGTTCGGCTCATATATTCTGTGTTGGGTCATAATGCATTACTCACATTAAGATAGGGGAACTATTTCAATATGAGAGTATGACATATCTGATAATCCATACGATACCTATAGCGATCTTCATAGCTCCGTAGATAAATGGTTTAAGGTCTGCTAGATTCCGATTTCGGTACAGTTTCCGATTAACACAGCGCAGGCGGTAAATTTCGAACTCTCTCTCTCTCTCTCTGTCTCTTTCTGTGTATATATCTAATTCCATATTTATTATGTGTGTCTAAACTCGTTCTTGTCTAAACTGAAAACTGGCCCGGCATCATCCAATCTGTACCCACAGAAGTTACTTAAGGTTGTTGTACGGTCTTCTTCGATCGTCCGTGGCTCCCTAGTGAATTTCGCCACCCTTTCGAAAGCATATTATCGGGTAAACACGAGGGGCGAAATCAGATACCCCCCTCAGCGTCAGTGAGCTAGTGACTTTCTTGAGTCTGCCCTGGGTTATCGATTAGCTTCCCTATCATACAGTGTTCCTCTACAAAAGGCAATGTTTGCTCTTAGAATGCGGATGCCTCTCTAAAGTGACGAGAACTTTTCTCCTAGCATATTGTTTCACCCCACCCCAGTAGCACTTGCCTCGCTCAGTAGCACAATGACCTCTATGTCAACCTCAACTCACTGGTGTTACTTCTTGCAGAACCACGGAACTGCATACGTGCCGTTTATACAATAGAAGGTCGTCGTGCGTATGGAAGAATAGTCTAAAAAACGAAATTTTGTTTTTATGTGTTCGTCACTCATTATTTGTACTAAGCTAAAAAAAAAACATGTACAGTTTGTTGTTTTCGCTTCGCAATTTTCCCTCTTGTGTGCCTGACTGCCTCAGAACAGCCATCTGCCGTTTGTTTGAGCCAGGCTAGATGAAGAGGCACTTACTAGTGATCGCTACCTGGGTAGGTTTACTATTTCTAAATGCAAACCTTAATTTGATGACGTGAGAATATAACCGAATGAAAAGCTGGCGGAACCCAACATTCAGGCCGTGAGACGAAGATGCGCCGGAGTAATTTTGACGTCTATATAGGATATACAAAGCGATCACCTTCGCTTCGGCCTTCTGACATCGTTTGATCGATTTGAAAACTCAACAACAGCAGCGAGGCAGGAGTAGTAGGGCTCCGTGGCCTGCTCCGTGTTTCCTATTCATTCTCCAACTCACAGCGAAGGGTTCAATGTGCGCACTACAGAAGTACTCTCTCGTACGTCTCGGAGTTCTTCCGTCTGCTCCGGTTAGGCACGCAGGCGCGCGGACGCGCGTCCGCCCTGACTGCTACTGCTGTTGCTGCTGCTGCCCCGAGGCTACGTACCTCGATCCATCAATTTGATGTTACTCCACGCTGATACTACACTGCTTGTGCAATGATTCGAAATATTTCGCACGCGTCTGCAAGCAGAGAAAAGAAAGAAAGCGAGGAAGAGTGAGAGAGAGAGATAGACTGGGGAGCATAACACTTCTGGCGTCTAACCTTCTCCCCCCTTCACGGCCCAGCTTTTGCAACGCTTTACAAGAGACACCCGTTAGATAGATAAGTGCCAAACGGATGCGTCTGCTGAGTAGGCGTAACGGATATGCCCGCAACACCGTGCGTAAGCACTCGCGAGTTGATAAATAACTGTCAGAGACATTCAGTTGGCTAATATGTAGACTCGACATATAAAAAAACTGACATTCATGTTGCGAATAAAGGGGTTCATTTCATGGAATGATTAGGATCAAAGACCATTGCTTAACCGACGTGCTGACATAGACAAATGAAGCCTATTATTGATATGACTTCGAGGTACATATAAGCTGTTCTAGACGAGCGGTCTCAACCCCCTTGGTATTTTAGGAGCAGTTATCATTTTTTTAAAAATCGGCTAGTTATACTTGTGAGCTTGCCTCGGAAGAACACCATGGACAATGATCTGGATTCATCATTCTTTTATTCTCCATATTCTATCGCTGTTCGCTCCGACGTTGTCTCTACATCCCTACCCAGTTTTCCACCAAGAAATCTGTTGCTTAAAAACTTGTCCCCGAGTTTTACTCAACAATCCACTTCTAGCGTTGGTCTTTAGTGGGTCATGTTATGATGTCATTGTGGGTAACACCTAAAAAAGGGATAGAGCACTTTTCTGTAAAAAATCTGGATCTGACTCTAATAGATAAAGGAAGGCTTCTCTTCATTCCATATCTTTCTCCCTACGTTCTTGTCCTGCTTTCATCTAGTCCTGTATCGTCAGCATCGCCGTCGCCGTTGTCATCGTCGTAACCCTGGTCCCGG
This sequence comes from Stratiolaelaps scimitus, assembly GCA_019614645.1. Taxonomy (NCBI): domain Eukaryota; kingdom Metazoa; phylum Arthropoda; class Arachnida; order Mesostigmata; family Laelapidae; genus Stratiolaelaps; species Stratiolaelaps scimitus. The sequence goes on from JABWDB010000028.1 coordinate 3,903,949, forward strand.
CCTGGGCCAGGCCGGGCCCCCGGTCTGGCTGGTCTTGCTCCTGATCCATCGTCAACTGCTGGGAACGCCGGGGTCGACGAGGGGTGCTTCAGAGATCTGTGGGTTGAACGCATTGCACGGCGATGACTGAGATTCGAGGGGGGGGGGGCAGATTCGTCTTTGCTCCTTTTCGTGCTTGTTGTAGTGGTGAGAGTGAATTTTTGTGCGCGTTGGCGAGCAGTGTCGGCCGGCAGCCTACAACGAGCGAGAGGCAGGGCTACCCTATGTGTGCTACTGCCGCTAGCCGCTAGTGCAGCCGGCAACGGCCGGGGTACGAGCCACCACGCGAGGGACAACGGCGGCCTCAGCCCAGTTCCAGCAGCAGCAGCAGCAGCAGCAGCGACAGCATGAGACGAGGGACCGACGACATCAACCAATAGCAGCAGCAACGAGGCCAAGCGAGGAGAGCCGACAGCGCCGAGGAAGCGACACAAAACCGCGTCACGACGTCGACCCATTGGCGCTTCGGCGGTGGCGTCGGAGTCAGCAGCAACGGGCGATGGGCCGTGAATGGGCGCGCGCTCGCGAAACCATTCTCATCGTGGTGTCGTCGCTCTCTCCTCCCAAAACCCAGCACCCCACAATCCCCGTCCAACGAGACAACCAGCCAACGAAGACCCAATGCTACCAGCGACAACCCCCAATTCCTCGTCTTTGTGTCCCCGTTCGACACCACCCGTAGGCGACCATCTCAAAGCAGAAGCGCCTGCCCAGCCGACTCGGCGGCTTCAACGCACTTCTTCTGGGGCAGCCATTGACGACGAGGCGGTAGCGACGGCGACTGCCTCGGCTGCATCAACAGCGGCGAGGGCGACAGGCGCTGCAGCTTCTACCTCTACTGTGGCACCGATGGCGAGACCACGGCAGGGAGCCTCTCGAACCATTACAGATTTCCATAGCATGTCCATTTACTATCACTAGCAGTTTCAACACTAGGACGCGTATTATACTTCTCCCGGCCACGCGGTCGTACCCATGCACCACCACACAAGTGCACTGGCTGGAAAGGCTGAATACGATAACATACGTTGGTCATATCGAATTGCAGATTGATTTAGATAGGGATAAATTACGTACGATATATCGATGACTAGGACCACGAAGCGATCGTATGTGGTTGGGGGTGAGGCGCGAATTAAAGATGTGGAACTAGGATGATAAGATACTTGAAGGATCGAGTGAGCAATGGAGCACGATTGAATTGCACAGGGCATCAATGAATCCGCATGTACCATATGAGAGCTTACAAAAGATTTGAATTTTGGCCATTGACTGCTATAGACTAAGAAAGAGACGAGCTCGCTTGATGACAAGCCTCAATATCACAAAGTGTGCCGTGGGGTGCATTGCGGTTACCACGCTATGAACCGTTTTGAAGTTACTCAATTTTCAAAGTGTAAGAGCAAACCATCCTTGTATCGCTAACAATTCCAGAATCGACCAAAGAGGATTTCGCTCGGAAATACATTAATTGATAATTGGTATAAAGTTTTACAACCCTGCCACATATTCCGCCTTCATTTTTTGAAGTAAGTCTCTGTTTTAATAACACAACACTCTTTCAACCCTGTTAACAGGATCTGGTTGGATCACGTTTACCTTGCCACACGTCATATGCTCATAAGAGGACATGGATTCCATATCAGTCCCATTCCAAATCAGATTTTTTTCGCAAAAATAATTCTAATTGTCCCTAATATGTTGGTAATTGAGGCTGTTGAAATTTTGTCAAATACATCTTCTTTACTTAATTTCTTCCGGGATTGCTCGCTTCGTGTTCCGTGGTTGGCCTTGACCAACTGGACCCCAAAATGCTCCCGTGGTGGTAGCCTGTAGTCTGGAAAGAGAAGAAAGAACCAGTAAGTAGTGCAGAGGTGTAGTTCAGGCCTTTACGAGCGAGAGAAGCCGAGTGAGAGAGTGAACGGAGGCACTCTGATTTCGACAAAACCGTTTCGCCGGCGCTTCGACGGGGATAGGGGAACTCGTGAAGCTCCACTGATTTCCGTCGAAGAAATCAGCGCCGAATTCGAACGACCTCCGCAAAATCTTTCAGCTGTCCGTTCTGTAGAGGTTCGCCACTTTCATTGGGAAATCCATTAGGAAACAGAGATCAACTGTGAGCAAGTAGAGACGCCGCGGGGTTTTTGAGCTGAAATGAGTTCCCCTTTCCATTTTCCTCTATGGAATCATTATTTTCCCTCGTTTTCCAAAAGCGACCTATTTCGTTTCCTTACTTTCGTCGTCCCTACAGCTGGGCTTGGATTTCATAGTTCCTTACTCTCCTCATGTTTGGGAAAAATTGAAGATAACAAAGAGAGGTATCACGTCAACGATTTATGCTTTTGAAATAATTAAGAACCATACGCGATATATGTCTTGAGTTGCTGTTAGTACTTTGAAATGCGTTGTGGTAACTGCAAATACTACAACTTGAACAGAGAAAAGTGACAAAACGTGCTTCCAAGCCCATTCGCGTGTGAAGCCTTCCCTTTTGTGGGAGCTTCACTTAAGGCACATAGGACAACGCTCCATCGTCATTTGACTGCAATGCAAGACCTTTCCACGAAACTACCAGCCTTCGCTTTCAAACATTAGCCATACAAAGAGGACATTAAAGGTAAGTATGGAATTTGAACACGACAGACGTACATATGCGTAATTGTCACAAAGATAAATTAACCATTTCTTGGAAACAAAAGCGCTCCACTCGTCCAACTGAGTGTCGGTATGTTGAAGAACACTAATAAAGCAAAAATTTCTCTGCTAAGAAATTGGTCTGTCTGCCTTTAGCGGATATATTAAAAAATCACATTTGCTCATCTCACACGTCTGACCACCTTTTCTAGCTATCTACAATGCATAAATTTTTGTATATATAGACTAACACCTTGAAGTGCCACACACACACCAACATATTAGTTTGTGTGTTGCACTTCAAATAATAGCACTGACTCTATAAATGCAAAAACAGGACAATACTTTCTGTTTGAGCATACTTTCTCATTTCACAGCCGGATCGAACTTGGTGCTAACTACACTGGCATATGATAATGAACAGAGGTCAAGGAAGCATGCCAAGGTGAAAATCATAAACCTCAACAAGGACCAAAGATATAGGTACACTTTGCAGTTATCGTTTGTTAGTTATCGTTTAGCTTAATTATCGATTTGAACGAGTCGCTTAAAATGTGTGCTTCGACTGTTTACAGATTTGATAGTTAAGGCTGACAGTAAATATATATGAAGGCTACTATTTGACTTTCTTTATCTTCTTCACTTAAAATCAAATTCTTAGAAAAAGTTCAAATTGTCCTCTGTGGCACACGGCCAGTTCGCTTATACGTCAAGTGTGCTCATTCATACACCTACAAGGTTCAATGTGATTTCTTCTATTCTTCCCTTCAAAAAGAGGTAGCATGGCTATATGATCTAAAGCTATGTCATCCCCGGACTTTCCGAATATAACCATTGCTGTTGCTGCTGCTGCTGCTGCCACTACGGCGGCCACCACCACATTTACCAAAGAGGGCCATCGATGCCTTGAGAGCGATAAAGGTTCGAAAAGCGGAAGCGAACCCCTCCGCCCTCCAAATACAACGAGAGCTTGAGGACGTCCCACAGGCCGTGCCGTCGCCGGCGGAACGGTGTGGTCGAAAAGGCAAGCGCCACGGCAACGAGGAGACAGCCGCACGCAGGACGATATCGCGAAGGTGGTTTGTCAAAGGAGACAAGCCATAGATGCCCCTCGCCCAAGAAGAGAATGGCGACCAGCCCCTCGTGCTAGCTGACTGGCCTTTGCCGCACGAACGGAAGATGCGGTGCGTCCACGATCTAGAGGGCGGGTCAGAGTGGGGTTAAGGGGAGGACGGGGACGCGGATATGGGGGGGCCTAGTAGTGCGGAGAGAACATTCAGAAGAGGCGGCGGTTCCTTTGTGGTCTCGAATATAAAAGGGTCTCGGCAGCGGATAGGAGGGGGTCAAGGCGGCGAATGGCTTCAATTTCTCCCTTTTCTCTTCTCTTCTCTATTTCCGCATTGTCAAGAAGTCCTCTTCTACCTCGTTGTCTATCATCGATACTATGTGGCAATATTTTTTGTAGATAAAACAAATGTTGTTGCACGTAAATGTTGAATCTGCGCAGTGCTCATAGATTATACGGAAAATATGACGTAATGAGAATATGGCTATATCTGAAACAAGGTGAAAGGGATAAAATAATATATTCCCGTTCCTCTTTAACATATATGTAGTTTACAAGCAGAGACACCACAGAGGCGGTATACTCGCCTTGATTAAATTTTGCTTTAGTTATTATTGCTTGGCATGTCTAGACTATCTTTAGGACTAGAGTGCCATTTGCACCCGAGGTATATTGACACACGCAATATTGGCACACATCATCATATGTTTGCCGTTTTCCGAGATTACTTCTGGTTACAGTAGTGGGAGCGGGTGTATTCTAGGGGGTACTTTAGTTCGAGTTCCACACACCGGGAGCTTGGCCAGTCCCCAGGGATTGCCGCTATATATATATATATATAGATATTGCTTCACCTTGATGCTTGCACATTTTTTACAAATATAGATCAGTAATGTCTAACCCTTACGACGATATATATCTATTTGTAGTGTTAATATCATCGTAAATTTCAGTGTTATGAACAAAACCCTTAAAGAGGAACACCGATTCACTGCTCTTAAAGTCGGACATCAGAGTCAATGTGGCCCTTCTTGGGGGTTGTTACAGCCATACAAGGGTTGTTACAGCCATAAAAGCGAAGAGGGGGGGGGGGTGCTATAATTATGCGAAACCAATGAGAGGTTCGTTATTCTGAACTGTTTGACCAATTGAGTCCTATTTATTCGTACGAGGGACCACCGAAGTTTGGTCAACATGTGGGAAATTGCTCACGTCAATAAGGTGTTGAAGCTTCTGGCAAGAGCATCATGTTTTGTGAATGTCCGTGTTCCACTTCTGACCCACACAGATTTTCAGTACGAAACCGTCTCGAATTCATTCAAGCGCCTAAAACGTCCGCCGCACATCTCGGGCGAACTCAACACGCTGTACAATCCAACGAGTGGAGAAGGAGCTATTTCCATCCTCTCCTTTTACTAATTGTGTTGCTAAGGGCAAAATTAGTCGCATGTATCAACAGCGTGTTCTCGGGGTATTCCCCATCTGTAACATCGACTTGCATAAGCTATCTTCGTGAGCCTGCCATATGTCCTATGTCGATTGCGAACACAGCTATAACCTCAATTCAAGGGAAGAATTACTTACAACCTCACACCCAAAACCTTCAAAACCTTGCAGCCGGTAGCAACTCTTAGTGAGTCTGCGCGTTTGAGTCTGCGCTATGATCAGTTCAGGTGCGCATTGTCGTGGCAATATTTCAGTTTTGTCAATGGGCACTTGTAAATTGCCTGCCCTAGGCTGGCTTGTGTGTATGGCGCGTATGATTAGAACTTGTCACCATTTACTTTATGTAAACACCTATGTTACCACTGCTCATTGTTATTCACAATATTCGACAACAGAAACAGCTGTAAATTTACGGTGAACTGAAATGTTAGAAAATACCTCGAAAATGACGTCTGCTGCTGGATAGGGAGGAGTCGCTTGGGAACTCTGTTGCTAGGATCGTGCGGTGATCTAAGAGCTTCTTGAAATGCGATTCAACGTTGTTATTAAGTGACTACCATTACTCTGCCGTGGGCGTCCCGTAGTCTATCAGTGGCAGTGTGTAGTCGACGGGGTCTGCACTTCACCCTGCAACGCAGACAGATGGAGGGAGAGAGAGAGATACTTTCCCCGCCGCCTCGATGACTTGGCAGGCCCGTCAGATGGAAAGCTATTCGACGTCACTAGGCGCGTCTTCCTGGGTTAGTCGAGCTGCTAAATTAGCGATAATTAATATCCTTTGACCTGGCTGGCTGGCTGGCTGGCGTGCCCCACGATCAGAAGAGGCGATCCAACGCCACCTCGCTAAAAGCCCGGACACCCACCGACTGCTCCGGTGGACGTAGAGCTCAATTACCTTAGCTAGGAAGGCATCTTAGACGCCGATTGGGGTGGGGGGAAGGGTAGAGACCCATAAACACGAACATATAAAAACCGAACTTTTCACTTTGACTGACTTGCACTTTTTACAGATATAGCTAGTCCTACGTATCGGTACTCGTTTACAGATGCATATGGGCATCAACTATTGAATTTTTGCCTAATATTTCCTTGTTGTCTGTGTTGGAGGAAAGCAAAACAGCGATAGTATTTCACGCTCTTGGCACATTGTGTACAAATGTTGACGCATAAAGTTTTGGAACCCAATAAGATCACCACAGACGTTGAAGGCAAGTAATTAGAAGCTTCCTGAACAAAGGCTGGACGAAATTTTACCCTGATGAAGGTACTAAGACATAGATGCTCATTGATCTCTGTGATCCGCAAATAATAGGTTCCACAGTCGTTGTATGGTGTCCTTACGGCTATTGTGAAATTCTATCCATGTACAATGATTACGCGACCCGAAGCTATATAGGTACCAAAACAGATTGGGGCTTCTTCTTCGTGCTACTCAATGTGTACCTCCGTCTGAGTTTAGAATAAACGACCTAACTACCGTGCAATCTAAAAGGGGGACAGCGATTTGCAATAGGCAGAGGTGCACAAAGACACGATTTCTCTCCCTTAGAATTAATCCAAGGCGACACGGGCGATGAACTCTCACCTCGTTAATTGCGAGGGGGGTTTGTTAACCCCTCGTGCCGTTGACCCGTCCAGTTCAACAAGATCCGACAAAGATTCTGTTAAAAACGAAACATTTAGAAAACATTTAGATAAGAAAACTAGCCTCGGACGTTACACTGGAAAATGAGTACACACCTGCTGAAGCAGTATCACGCTGCACAGTTGTGAAATAATTAAAGAATACTGGACACCCTCTCAGAAAGATAAGTTATCTTCAGATGCATGGTTGTACGACAGAACACTATCGGGCATCCTTGCAGATGCGGCGATTTTGATTAAGCTCAGTCTCGCTGTCTCGAGCGGAGACGCACTCGAACTCCACGGGACCAGCTGCTGTGTGTCAATTCATTTCTGAAATGAGTTATTTACAATTAAAAGAGTATCGCATTTCACTCGGCAAGACGGCTGCAAGAAAGTTGAGACAGTTTCCATCCGCATCGTCTAGTATAACATGCTCTAGATGATCCTTTCGAAAATAACTCCGTTGACGTAAGAGCGACATGTGTGTATTGTCATATAGACAATATGTGTTTGGTGCTCGAGGCCACTTTCAAGAATGTGTGATTTTTTCTCGTCGAAAAAAAACCAACTCCTATTTTGTTCTCTCAAGTGCTATGCGCATAGCCTTATCGAGTCTGACTATCACACTAGACGAATATCATGTGGTTGACGAACATGTTCAACGTGTTACTCTTTGTAATTTCTGATGGATTTATGCCACGACGATAATCGCGTATGCACCGGGCATTCATTACCGCTATATTCCTGCGTTCTCTCTCCCTCTCTCTCCTTGAATATGCATATGATGCACGGTTTACGGATGGATAGAGTTCGAATCAAGTAGCAGGATGGTTCAAGGGGCAGGTGGCGTCCCTGGTGACTCGAGAACTGAATCTGCAGGTGGTTGTATTCGTATTTACATATTCACGCTCGTTGGTGGCGCTACGCGAGCGGAAATCAAGCAGTGCTGGCCATGACTGCTCCTTCGATGGAGGCAGACCCTCCTGGGAATGGCCATTTCTACAGATTAGCACCGCTCAAGGGGGTGCGTATATGCCAGAATGCGTGTTCTATCAGTATATTGTATTCAAATGAGAAATTGTATTATACCATAAGGTTTTCAGAAGCTAGAATTCACATCCGTAAATCATTTTATGGCGAAGTAGGTTCATGTCATTCGTATTGAGAGCTTGCGGATTGATTGAGCGGAGTGGTAGAGTACTTCCGACGGAGATTTGCGTATACACCGGCATATTCAAAACTCGAACGAACGGCGGCCTTCTTAGTCCTTATATACACAGATACTTACGATCGAGGCAGAGATGAGGCATACATATGGCTCTGACTTCCTTTAAAGATTTTCTGTCGCGGTCACAGCGTGGAGAAATTGATCGGTAGTGGTTCAACCCTGCCGTGGCTTCTGGAAAGTTTAGATTTTTTTCTCTTGAACATTTCGCGTATTAGAAGACCGGCGGTCCTGGAATGAAAATTCTTCATTTATAGTAGATACAGACGTGAACCAACAAGGTGAATTTCTTTGGAGGACAGCCAAGGTTTCATCCTAACAGTGCCACGGTGTCGACAGTACACCAGGATGGCGGCTGTGTCATCCCGACTGTTTCGCAAGTCGATTCCGCTGGCGTGGTGCATTTGTGTGTGTCTTGCAACCGGAGGAGACGAACGAAGGTGCACGGGTTCGATCCCACCGTTGCACATTTGCATTTGGGGGTTGTCCGTCTTACGAGGTAATGCAAAAACCAATTTCGTTGATGTTAAATGCTAGCTGAGAGTCAGGCCGAAAACAGTTTAGGCTGTTCCGCATATTATTCATACGAGGCATATTGGCAGTCAAGGATTTAGGCTCCCATTGTCTTCGTGTTACCTATTAACCAGTGTAGCTATTTTAATTGCGAGATACGTCGAACTTGAAACTAACTAACCGGATGGCCTATAACAGACGTCAGCTCAACGATTTTGAGGGTCTGTTTACCCGTCGGTCTTCATATGTCAATCTAGTCACATGCCGAATATCGAGCTGAGCAAACATTGATTTTAACCAGGCAGCGAGATCTCCACTTATTCGGCGTTAAAGCACGGCCCATTATATATATATATATATATATAGAAAATGATCAAGACTGGCTTGTTTAGCCGACCTGAAAGCGGTAACATAATTCATTCGTTCGGCGAAGTGTACGTTCGCCCTTTCGCGTTCAACCAGCGAAGGCAACGAACGTGTGTTTTTTGTGGCCAGCAATTTCACTGCCGCACGTTTTGTTCATCGCCGTCGACGTCGTCCTCCTAATTAGACCGCCTAGAAGGGGAGCAGGCAAAAATATTCATTATGGCGAAAGCCGCTACACTAATCCACGAATTAGTTGGCTGGCTGGTCGGTCGGTCGGACGCTCGGATACTCGGTCCGGAGACTCCCATCACTGCTGCCATACGACAGAGGAGGCTGTCGCCATAGAGACTGAGCTGCTGACGACTAGCTGGCTAGCGTACGAGCTTTTTAGCGGAGATAAGCTACGGTGGCCAGTTTATAGTAACCAGTGACTGTTTCGTAATGGTAGGCAAAGCGAATATTCCTCTTGTCGACGTTAACAGCTTCATCTGTTAAAAAAAACACGTTCGGCCTGCATACTTACGAAGGAACAATTGCGAGCACGACGGGTTGGCATATAATAGTAGAACACATCGAGCCTCCAGGGTAGTGTAGCGATCGCCGATTGATTCTGCTATCGAATCAATCAGGTGGGCTAAGTTGTGGCACGCTATTGAAAACAACTCAGTGAAATTTATCTAGAATAGTTCCACTAAAGGGCAAGGGTGCTATCTGTCAAGGCAATGCTAGGAGACGATAGAAATTTTGAATTCCAGGGCAGAATTATCAGAGGCATTTTTGGCTACTCCCGTAAAACTACCGGCAATTAATTAGCGATTCACTATCTCGCGTTAAATCTATTATTAATTATCATTAGTTCTCGTATTATCTCGACCTTTGCAGCGGTTCGAATGACTAAACGTTATTTTCCGCTTCGAACCGACTCTTTTTCCAATTTTACCGATCATGTATAATAATTTTCAATGCTTGATATATTGCGCCGAATGAATAGAACTTCGACCAGAGATTTTAATTGCCTGATTTGTCACTCTCGAGTTCTAGCAATGCTACAAGTCATACAATAGCCGAAGTCCTGAACAACACCGAGTAACTAACAGCTGCCAAGCCGATAATAACGACCGGGTAAAATCCTCGCCGGCAACAACAACAACAACCGAAAATAGAATAACGTGGCAGCTGACGACGGAGAAGTCGACATTCTCTCTGCTGTCATTCGAATCGGCCAATCCCGTTCCTATCGTGTCGAGTTCAAGATCTATGTTCGAGAGAGCCGAGGGCCGAAAAAAAAGACTCGGCTGGTTATCAGTCTCGCCTCGTTCCTAATGATCTCCCATTGGGGAATGGTGTTAGCGAGAAAAGCTTGCCGGGTACGAGAGCCACACTTCGAAAAGCACGAACACCGAACGTCTATAGGTCCCAAATCCAAGCTCGCCAGCGATGGGCTGTTACTATTGATTGTGTTCGATCTTTATGGCGATCCAGCTCAGATGCAGTATGATATCAGGCGTACGGGCATAGCCATATAACATCGATGTGCAAGCAGAACAGATCATTTAGCTGATACAAAGACGAATCCGTTGAAAGTCGATGAGATAGATAACGACTATATATATATATATATGGTTATTTTACATACATGAAGTTCAAAGTTTCCGACATTACCCCATCGCTACCATACTCTTCGTCGTCTGCTGACGGCCAAGCAAAAATTCAAGCTGTCAGCTGTCGTAATCGCGCAACTATTGTACTAAAGATTGACGTTTAATAACTATTTCTCACCAGCCAGCTTCCTATAAATGCGAGCCAACCAGCACACAGCGGCTCTTGTTGTTATGGTTATCGTCGCCTACATACACATCTCCGACCTTCGGCACCTCCGCCAATGGCTCAGGATGATAAACGACTCATTCAGACGGCAATTGCTCTCCAACCCTAAAGAGCTATAATATTGACCGCCAATAGTCGCCGCGCCAAAATGACGCCCTTGTCATGCATCACTGCTTAGCATTGCCAATAACTAGCGGCAAATCGTCATCACTACAACCAACATCATCATCCTAACGGACGGACGCAGGCGGCGACCGGTCTGGCGAGTGTGTCTTGTGGCGCCCTTCCGAAGGCACCTGCACCGATCGGACGGCACCGCCGCGGGTGGACGTGCAGCTGCAGCGCGCGTTCGTTGGCTGGTGAATCTCTCGTCGAAACAAACCAGCGACAACTCTGATGAAGACTTGCGTAGTGACCGCGGTTACGAGCCGCCACGGCGAAAGCAGCCAGAGCAATGGTGAACGTCGACGATGACGATTTTGATCCGGCAGCAACGAGCGTAATGTTAGCCGAGGTTTCCGCGCAATCGAGTATTACATTGTTCAATGATTGGTTGCTGCTACCACCGCTTTAGCAGCGCACCCATCGTAACCAGCAGCGCAGGCAGATCTACCCTTGCCATAGGTCTCCGTCGTCAATGGTCATCGTCGTCGTTGCCGCCGCCGGTGGCAGCTCGGACGAGCGCACTTTTCCCTGTTAGATAGGCTCACCTGGACTTTGCCTTTCTGGTGCTCGGCTCGCACGGGAGTCAAGCATTCCGCATCGATACAGCAGCACATTATTTCCCAGCTAGTCGAACGCAAACATGCCCCTTCAAGATTGTTTCCATGGCTAGCGACAATATCCTATCGTGAAGCAATACTCTCTACACAGTCAATTTTTTTGGGATGATGATGCTGGTGCGGGTAAACGCAAGGTCCTGGGGTTGCGTCGGTCCTGAGCTCTGCAGCCCCGTAGCCGTGTGCAGCTGTCAAACGCAGTTGTAGAAATGTGAGAGGCAGCGTAGCGTAGGTGAAATTATTTGCTGACCAATTGCCTCTCGTCGACTCCTGCCACCTGCAGGTCTTGACCACTCTTTCTAGGGCGCCATAGGGAGAGCGAGAGAGAGAGAGCGCACAGCTGCATGACAGACGGAGGCAGTGAAGCTGACAACGGAACCGCCGAGCAGGACCGAAGGCCCAGGAATCGAAACCATGTTGAGGTCTTCTTATCTGCAATTGCAAACAGGAGAAGAACGTGATGATAATTAAATATTACCTTAGATAGATGAGTGGCAATACTTTACCCCATAAACGATTGGGTTCGTGTCATTATGCCGTTCGCCTGTATACACGTTGCTGCCACTAATTTTAGAGAGAATATTTACGCTTAGAAATATATCGTACTTACTATATGTACTCAACACATAATCACTAATGACATTGTGTCGTTGGTTGATATTCAGAAATAGCGAATTGGACGAAACACATTATTTTTCCAATGACGCTCTCAGTTCAGTCCTTCCCCGCCATCCTTATTCTTAACGAATAGATCTTCTCGATGAACAAGGGTCCAAATCAACAGGTACATTATTCTAACGGTAAAAATCCTGGAATTAATTTTTACGCTTCCTGATGCTATTATTATGATCAATTAGTACTCTGATAGCTTCCCTCCAGAGCGACATCTCTCGAATGCTTTTTGCTTTTAGTTTTTCTATAATATAATGATCAGAATGATTTAGATCGGAATATTTCGACTCAACCCAGGACCCCGTGTTACATGAGCACAAATATACAGATCTTAGCCAAATGAATTGACTCACACGGTTTTCATTAGTGCTGTTTCGTAACGACTTGATCACTGCATGCTGGCGTATTCGTGCAAGGTTCGTCCATTCATATTGAGTCGTTCGATTTCAATCGACCCATTTACTCAACAGCTAAAAATCTATTTAGTTAGGCAAGTAGGTTTATAGCACTTGGTATCACTTGCTTGACTGGGATCCACCCTCGAGTCGGACGTTCAGCCGACTGCTGGCGGTCTATGCACGCTTTGTTATGCGTCAATAAGGGCGAGATCGGCGGATTTTCTTGCTGCGCGATGCCACGGCTGTGCTCCTCTTTTGTCATCTTTCTCTGCTTGGATTCACCCGATGCGATCCCCGTGTGACGCTCGACCGGTGGTCTGCTACATCTCGACGTGTTTTTGGCTGGCTATGAACGCGATGTGATGGGCCGGATTCCGATCATTCCTTCATCTCCTTGGCTTCGACTGCTTTTTCATCGAGTACTAGCGGTCATGGTTTATCATCGGTATCCTGGTTACGGGCTGGCGTTGGGATAGTCAACGGGAGGTCACTACGACCGACAGGGGTCATCCCGCCGGTTCTTCCTCCTCGAGAGAGACCTCACGAGCGATGCTGTTCCATCCGGTTGGCTGTTCGACAGGGTCTTGGCTATCCGACAACGCACGTCACTCCAGTCTGCTTAGCTCTTTCTTGGATCGTGCAGCAGGACGATCTCAGGCCAATGCCTCCTCCTCCTCCTTCCCATCGGGCCTAGCAGTAGAGGCCTGTAACCCTGTCAGGCAAACCGTGCAACCGACTGAAAATGACCACATTCCTTAACAAATGAGCTGCCGCAGTGTTGCCTGACTGCCACCATCCTTCTCTCTCTCGATCTCTCTCTCTCTCTCCCCTCCCTTGCTCTCTCTATCTCTCACTCGCTGTAGCGCCGCATCTGGTACGAACGGGGGACGGTTGGCAGCAAACCATCTTTGCTATAGTAGTCGGCTTCTTTCCTGGATGGTCGCCTGGACACTCTTACATAGATGCTCTTGACGAGCGGCTGGACATGCTCAGCGTAAGCCATAGGGTATCTTTTCTATATCTCCTCGGTGGTTGATCTTTTAGTGAGCGGCAGGGATAGTAATCGAGATACCGACGCTTGTCGAACCAGCGAGCAGCCAAGGGGTCCGTGCAGAGGCTCGGCCAAGGCTAAAACCAACGCAAGGATGTCTCCTTACTCCCCGCATTGCTCGGAGCTCACGATGACGGCGCCGAAAACGTCGAACAACAAGGAAGGCCTCCGGAAGACCGCATATTGTTTACTGCATAAACGACATAGGCGTTGCTGTAGGCTAGAAGAAGGATCCTGTAAACGATGACTAATATATAAAGTTGGCATAGTTTATAGTTTGCTGTGATATTGGGCTGTCACTTGATTCAGTAGCTCAACTTCTTCACCATTCACTCGATCCCTGATGACACAGCTCACATGCAACAGCTTGCGGTGGCTGGCTCGTCCTTAGGCCACGGCGCGTATAAGTGAACAGGCTCACATCCGGGTACCTAATACTCCTTCCAAGTAGAAGGAATTCTACTTTCGGTCGGATTATACCAGGCTTGCACAGTCAGCAACACTAAAAACGGTGGGGGCGAGAGGTAGTTTAGAGCTGGATTCCAGGAAAGGCAGCCTCCTGTTCGTTTATCTGTTCTCAATCGAAGCGGCCAAAAAGGGTTGAAGCCTCTCACGGCTCATTCGATAACTGCAGAAGAGAGAGACGGCTGCAGTGTTCATCTAGCCCTGCGCAGTACGAACATACGAAAACCCAATCAACTAAAATTATTTTTTTCTGTTAAACTAGGCTTATATGTATGTAGTACTAGTCCTACTGAAATAGATTTAACTTTTCAGGCCCATCAACAAAAATCAATCCATGATTATATACAGTCACCGAATGTTTGTCAGCGGACCAACTCACTCGTATATTGTGCGATTACCTTAGAATTCATTTGTGTGTTCTAATTTTTTTGTCATGGACCAGCAAGCCAGGAATCAATTGCAGATACTATATCAAGTATTTCCGAATTATGTTTGCCGCGGAACGCCAGGCTGACAGAGACAAATCAAACATTATTCTATCGTATTTCTCGAAATCAGACCTGCGTGTGGGCTCGTATGGGTATAGTACGAGTTGGAGATACTGTTATCGGACCTGGTGGCGTGAGCTCTGTTCATGAGGACCCACTGGTCGCAGTGAATGTGATGTGATTCTGCATACGTCGACAGGATGAGAGTGGACACCTCTTATCTCGACTGTTTAAATGGTCTTCGTACACGATGAATGGTGGTACGATAATAACTTTCATAATTCTATGCGCACTCGACAACCAGCGATAAACCCGCGGTATGCCGCGGTAGTAAGCTCAGCTACTGTTTTATTTAGATACGCATAAATAGCCTCATCCCATCTGCTACTTCCAGTTAGTATCGTATCAGATCAAACACATGCTCGAATACCGCATACGAGACAGAGACTAGCAGAGAGAAGCATAACCTGTACATTTAAGCTTTACAACGATCGACCTGACCAAATAGATAGCTTACGCTGGCTTTCCACGGTGACAGAATTTAAACCGTTCGAATTTAATGTCACCTTACACGTCTTTTATCATCCCATGTTTCCACGTTTGATCCTGACACATTATATGGAATACACTAAGTGGTAAATATCCCATATTTTAACTGCATATCTGTATTTATGTATAACATAATTGCACAGCTATATCGTTGATATATATACTATTGCTAGAGATCAATGTGCTATGTACCTTACGAAAAATAATATTAGAACAGAATAAGAACATAATTACTCCTAAAATAAAAATACTATAACATACGAAGCGTTCCAGAGACAATAGCAGGCGTTTTCACCCGTGTTGATATTATTGAAGATTCATTTTATTGACGTACGGACGATAAAGGGGGTCGTCTCCAAAAGCCATTTTACATAGCGGTACTTCTGCAATATTTCGATCATATACTAGGAATATGCAAATCGCGTTTCGATCATCTCTTGATCCACCTGTATCACGTTAAAGCAGGTTGGACCAGGTCGATTCGAAAAGAAGACATTTCGCAATTACTAACATCATTTCTGGTGTTCCGTCGTAGGCGAGGAAAACGTGTTCGCTTTCGCTAAAAATATAAACAGCTAAACACAATATATTTGTTTACATCGATCAAAAATGAATGCCAACAAGCAGTATGAGTCCGCTCGTGTGGATCAACCTGACAGATTTCTCACATGTGCGCTTGCGGAATAGCCTGATCGTCTGACTCGTCCAAATCCAACTTACAAGGGAAAGGTGACTCGGCATCTTTTGCTGTAAGCCCTACCTTCTGGGATTTTGCAGTTTATGTCCTACTAACGAAGCTTTAGGCTGTTAGGAGGACCGCGCTAAACCCCCTCGTTTCCTATCCAAGGATCATTGTTAAGGGTTGGGAATATCCTGGTGTCATTCGGCCAGAAAGGGATCGACCCGACCAGACGGCTATGTCGGCCTCCGCCGCTCGAGATCTCGGATCTGTGATGCCCTCTCTGGTGCGAAGGCCACGGCGGAACATAAGGTAAGCCTGAGCGTATGTGTGGCCCTCATGGGCGGCGAATCTGATGTAAAGCCGGGTTTATGCAAACGAGGGACTCGCAAGGATGGAAATATAGGTCGGCCTACCGAAAATAGGTCTGGTCAGAACACAGCGTCGCCCCCTTCCCTAAGCCGTAGGGCGTCTGGAAATTCATATTACAGCCATGCAACAGGTGGCTCGCTCAAAGACGAGCGCATGTTTCGCCAACATGCTAATTGCCTGCCTCCCTGAAAAGAAGAGTAAATTATAATTCGCTGCGTACGGTCACGGGGGCACACCGCTTGACCTATGCAGAAGAAAGGTATTCATCCCATCACAGACAACTCAACTCCCGTAATAATCAGTGTAAAAAGATAGATTGATAGGTAGATATACCAAAAAAAATCTCATTACGTATATATATATATATATATATATATATATATATATATCGTATATATATATATATATATATATACCACTGTCAAGCCAACGCCCCGAACTTCTGTGTGCCTTGTGTTACCATGCGACATTGACAAGTTTCGCTTAAACGCCGTTTTTAGCAAAGTGAATATTGGCTTTTGTGAAATATGCTTAATCATCCATCTCTAACAAGCTACAGCAATTATGGAAGTCACATTAGAGCTACGTTGTGCTATTTCATCCCATTACCCGGATAACTTCGCCGTTCTATCATAGCGTATGTGTTATTATTCCTGTCTTGAGCAGTTATTATATAGTCCAAAATTCTAATACCAGCGAACCTAACCGAATATACCGCGGTGGCGTACGAAACTCAAGCCGCGAAAAATCATTCGAATAGCCGTAAACGACAATCGTATAAATGAAAAACCGAACACAGCGAGTAAGTAACACGAACAAATACATATGCAAGCACATATTAATATTACGTAGACAGTTGTATACACGCATACACGTACATATATATATATAGATCGATCTGCATTAGCAACAAACAACGGTAACGCGGCTAGCCGTACATCATTATAATTCATCAGCAGCCGACCAAATCGATTGTCCACGCTCCCCACCTGATTCGTCTAACCTAGCACACCTCCGACTACCGATAATTGGTTTTGATATGATATATGATGAGGTATAGCTCAGAGAGTCCTATAGAGGAGTCCATATTTTCCGATACTGTCCGTAATGCTGCTTCGTTTGGGTCGTGGCAGGTCCGCAGGCAATGCAAGACGTGGCCGCCGGGCACCGATGGCCAACACACAGGGGCATGTCGTCTGGCCATATTCCCAGGCATCTCGTCATCAACGAGTCTATTTGGTGGCCATGCGGAAAAGTATCCGTCGCATTTATCTCTTATATTTTATCTCTTATGTACTACTAATATACTAGCACCACGACTATGGCTACTACAACCACAAGGGCGGCGGCTGCTGCTGCTGCTACTGCTACTGCCAGTCATTACGGTAGCTACTAGAGTATACAACAACTGTGGAATGTCTTCTCATGCTCGCAGCCGTCTGTTGTAACATCACCATAGCTGATCCATCACGGTAGGTATGGCGTGCAGCAGCAGTAGCGGCGGCAGGGTATGGTCATCATCTCAACCTAAAGCTTCTGTTAGGTGTTGGCGTCCCATTAGGTGCGACTCGGAGCAATCTTAGCCATGAAGATGGTGGCCCCATCTGGACGCCGACCGTAATATGGGATTTTTCATACAACGCGGTCACATTACAGCCGTCTTTGCGAGGTAGTAGGTGGGATTGAACGAACGACACTCGTATGAACAGGGCCGACAAAGCAACATGCGTTCCTATGTCTGTCTCGCTGGTTAAATTGTAAGAGATCCAGGTTGGGTCTATACGCCTTCTGATGTATACATGCCTTCTAATACATACGATTTAATGTAGTACATTTACGCCTGTTTTAATATCGCAATCACACCAACTGAGCAAGTTCTATATGACCCCAAACCCAAGTAATGGTAAAAAAAATCAGCACCACACGAAATCGAAATGTTTTTAAAGATTGACGCGATTGACCTATAAGCGTGACTTCTCACAGTGTGCGAGACGATACAAACTGACAGTTTGTTGATAAGCGAGAACGACCTTGTGCCTTCCCGACAGAGCCTATAAATACACATTGTCTTGTTATTCTGTTAAACTGAACTAGCAACACACCATAATGCGAACAATACCAATATAACTTACAAACTGTCACAATAAAACTACTATAAATAAATAAATTGAAAATCTTATTCAATGTGCAATTAGTACCTGCTGAATGAATTAACGCAGCCGGAATTCCCGCATGACTGACGGGCAATACTTCCTCTACAATTACAAACTGTCGTCTCATTAGCGGCTTTCGCCACATGCGAGGTCCGTGACAGTCTGCTGGCAACTGAACCTCACCGTCCGCTCCCCTTATGCTATACAATATTATACGATATATATATGGATATATATATATATATACTGTAGTCGGCTGGTCGCCGGCACAAGTGCGCATATATATATATATATATAATAAAATAGCATCTACATGCAAGCATCCATTTACATATTTTGTTACCGGTAAGACGAACTTATGACCTTCCGTGCCATTTCAGCTGAGCAGATCAGAGTTGGTGGCATACGCATTCAGCGTCTGCGTTTCGCGCACGCTTACTGGAAAGCCATGCATATGTCCATGCAAGAGCGTATACGGCAGCGAGCGACCGTCCATACAGAATGCTATGGACGTCATATATATGCGGCCGCGAAAGTGGACACCAGCTCAAATTCGACCGGTTAACGCTCCCCGCGGACCGTGGCCCTCGGTCAGTAGCAGCCAGCGGACGACGACTCAACCGGCGAGAGATGCTTTGAGGTGGAGACACAGAAAGAGAGAGAAGACAAAGACCATGCAGAGCCGAGTAATCAGCCACCATGTTGAAAGAAAAGATGTGGATCTTCGTTTTGCCCTTTCTATACACGGGAACGACGTTTCCAGGCCCGTGAACGTTTTGCAGAAGGCTATTTCCAGGAGCGTCAACGCACGAAAGCAACGTCAAAGGCTATTCATGTCGGACGTGGAGTGGAAGCAAATGTATCGGCAAGAAACGCATGATCACGTTGTGACGCGGAACGCCTATCCAACAGTAAATAGTTTCTTCTTGTTGTCGCCGGACAGGATGAAAACGGAGCTGTCGGTGGGTGGCTGCATATGGGTAGTTCTATTACAGTATATGCTGTATTGGCGAAGTTTGATAAGTAAAAGCTTTCATGTTTCTGTGGCCAAGCATGCCATATGTTAGGTTAGGTGTGCTTAGATGAGTGACCATGTCAAGCCCGGTGGCGTGATACATTCGTGCGCTCCTTGCAATCGGAGGACAAGACACGTAAGTGCACGGGTTCGATCTCCACCGTTGCACATTTGCATTTAAGGGAGGCCGTCTTATGAAGACATAAGACGGCCATAAGATATCGTGGACATTAAATGTTGGCTGTGAGTCAACCCGGAAAAATGTATTGAGTGATCACAGCATTAGACGGCGTTGAACGTGTTCATTGTGAACTTTGCTTGGACAGCTAGGATTGCTTTCACGAAAACGAATAGCGAGCGTTTCGATGTGTGTGCTTTTGATCTTACTCGGAAAAATCGAGAGAACAGCTATTGTATACTGCCAGGTCAAAATAATTAAACCATATGATTACTGATTACCATATGGCTACAAGTGAAGCTGGTCACAGCTTGGTAGGCGCGGGATGCCAAGCCGCATCATCCTCATTCATCTCTGATAAGTTCGTCCTGATCTTCATTCTGCGCACGTTTAACGTGCGTACGTACCAAGGGCCCGGACGATGAGATGAGAGGTGGACTTCGCAGCGCCGGGAGGTATCATGGACTGGCGCGATACTGCCGCCAGCAGCAACCCGTGTGCCGCTAGACCGTGTACATATTTATAGATAGATGTTCACCAAGAATAGCGGGCTCTATATTAATATTAGGCTCTATTATGATGCTGTGTCACTTATTTACTTCGAGCTGTGTCCTGAGCCGGCAGGTTTTGTAGGCAGGCTGAACTGAGCCGCGTTGGGCTGAGCTAGGTAGACACAAGCCACGGCCGGCGGGACCCAGTAGACAAATGGTTTCGGCCAGTGAGTGTTACTGAAGAAAGTAAGCGAACGTGTGCTGTTGTGGCCTCGACGGTTGTCTACGAGACCAAGCAACGTGCGCTCAAACACGAGAATGCCCCCTAGTCCTCTCTCTCTTTCTCTCTCTCTGTCTTTCTATCTCGTTCTTCAGCGTGAGACGTAGTCTTGCGGATTCGAATTTCTGACAAGGCGAAGTACCGTACTTTAGCAAGGAACCCCCAAAGCAGATAAATAATCGATGTGGGACTGTATGACGATGGCGTTTTATTGTTGCAACAACCATATATCATCATACACATTATATGAAAAAGTGACGATTTCACCGACATAAAACAAAGACTAGTCATATTACAATCATTTTGTGTTATATATTGGTGCAATAACAGCTCCTGGTTTAAGGCACATAATTAATTACTGTAGTACATAATTCTTGACCATTTTTATTAAAACCAATACCAACACGTCTACTTCGTCGGTTATCGAACTGGTTCGCCCTCTCCGAGAAGACTGCTGTCGGAAATGTCTGTGCACATTAAGTAAATGCTGCTCGAATCGTAACTCCGCCATCGAAAGCTTACGCAATCAAGTGGGAAGGATGGCCTTACTCGGACTCTTCTGCTTTTCTCGATACCGCGTGAGCTGTGCTGATGCTAATGACCGCGGAAATGTACGTGAAATTTCACGCAGGCTATTTCGATTCGCTATTTGCAATATGGAAAGTGTTTGCCTTTTGACAGGGATACGAAACGCTGTCCGAAAAATCAATGCTGAGCTTTGTTAGAATCTGATCCTCTATTCCCCCTTTCTCCAGTAGCGACAAACAACAACAACATTTTGTTGTTAATTTTCATAAGAAATACTTTAAAGCCTTTACTTACTAATATCGTTAATTCGTTCCAATTTACTGGGGAACCTATAATTTATGTCTTAAGGCATTTCACCTGTAATTCCACCTTTCTCTTGTTAATTGTAAAATCATTCTTTTTCAGCCAGCACAAATCTTTTCGTCAGATTTGTGCTAGCTGTGGATCTAATACATTGAGATTTTATACCAAAAAAACAGAGATTGTATCTTCAAACTAAATATTCAAATGATCTCGAAGAGTTCAGAGTGCGGCCAGGCCCTTAGAGTGAACTTAATCAATCCACATACAGTTCAGACTGAAATAACTTCAGTACACAGCTTGCGTGCAGGCGGGTCGATGTCAGGGACACACACAAGAACAGGGAGTCATTCAGGCGACGACAATATTAAATGCACCACCTATTATCGCATTATTCTAAAAGTAGAGAGTCCAAAATGTCAACTGATCCATCAGTCAAAACATTAAGGACCTTTAAGGTGGGCAAATATTTAGATAATCCCTAGAGGTTGGGTACGCATTGGAGTCGGGTGAGGGCTACTCACTTTGGGCAAAATGCAATTTGTGCATAATTCAAAGCAATATGCTAACTACTTCGTTGCGATGTTTCCTGGAGCATTTTTCTACGGCCCGATTAAGTTGCTTCAAAAGCTTTTTTTGATGTACAAATTATAAACGCTTGCTCCGCCTGGCACTCTTACCTGTAATAACAATAGTGTCTAATTTAACAGTAATACAAATAGTGTGTATGCTGCTTATCCATCCACACGCGGGCTACCATAAACCAAATCGATACTCGGCTGTTGTGCGCGAAAATCGAAAAGTGGTGACGCCTGTTGCACTTCGATCCCTATCCGTTTCAAACCGATGAGAACTCCTTCCATCCTTCGCTCGCATTGATCCAGCTTGATGTGGCTTCCCCACTGGGATTTACCGTTCCCAGTAAACAGTGCGAAACGGTAGAAATGAAGAGACCAAGCTTAATTTTCGTTCTCCCCTGAGAATAGAAAATCTTTGACATCCAGCTCGGCTCACATTCTGTGGACAGCAAAAATCATAACAAATATCTCCCCTGCCACTAGCAACCGCTGTTGAAGGAACTGCAGAAATCGCTGGGCATGACTTTAAAGGAGTTGTCGAAAGGGCCTTCTACCTAACAACACTCAATCACGCTGTTTAGAATGATAAGAGTCGAAAATTGTTTGGCTTATGTCATTTTAGGCCGAGGCCAGAATTCATTTTGGGGGCGTTCGAAGTCTCGTAAGTCACTGCGCGGACTTAATGTGCCTGTGTCAGAATTCGCCTTCGCGCGTAATTCTGATATGCGGTTATCTACAGTACGTGCGTAGCGCGATGCACCTCATGCTTCACCGCGCCTGTCTTCAGTATTCGAAATTCTGAATCCTAAAGTATAATCGACCTCTGAAAAGATACGGTAACCATCCGTCTTTGCGGCACTGATCTGCCGTATATATATATATATCTCTTTTTATTCACACGAGTTGTGTAATATTATAATATACCTATTTTACAAACAGTGTGGTGGTTTATAAATATGTTACAACGTGCTTTCGCCAGTGGCTGTGGCGAGAGTTCGGTCGTTGTTGTTGTTATTATCTACACTCAATTTCATCAAATGGTTCAGTGATCTTATTTGATTGCACTCGCCCGCATGGTATTTACAACATTTAGATCCGCAGAATTTACATTTACAGCGATCATTTGCGTCGTGGTATCCCTCGGATTGACATACAAGGTGGTGGAAGCCGTGTACGGCGAACCTAGTGATATGGTGTCTGTTTACTCTGCCGCTAAGTTTCCAAGTGTCATCTGTCATGGCCGGCGTCATAGAAAATAAAGGGTCCACCTCACTCTTCTTCCTATTTTGGCAGTCAATGAACGTACGATAACTTTCTGTTTCTGGGAGATTGAAAGTTTCGCGGACTTCTTCTACGAATGATGGTGTGTCGGTCAGCAGATAGACAATTCGATTTCGGGCCGTCGCGTGCAATCCAAGTACCGCTTTCAGGAACGCCGGTTTAACTCTGTCTAAGGTGGTCAGATCCCGGCAAGTGAGTTTGTCCCAGACAACCTGGATTCCATATGTAGCTATAGGCGAGATCTTCAGGTTAAATAATTTGAGGGCTATGTCCACCGATAACCGTTGAGGTCGCTCGATTGTGTGTACTGCGATCAACGCTTTCCTGGCTCGCTCTTCAACATGAGGGGCGAATGATTTGCCTGTTGTTGTTATAGTTAGTCCGAGGTATGTAAACGAATTAACTATTTGCAGTCGCTCTCTGTCTAATCGGAACGCGTCCGTCTCGCAAAGCCTTCCCCCTTTTCGAAACTTCATTGCCACAGTCTTGGCTTTATTGATCTGAAGCCCTTTTTTTTTTTTTTCTCTCCTCATCAGCGACCTTCCATCATGTATTAAACAGCGCCACCCATCAGTGAGCCTCATTTTATACGCAGACGACCTCGTTATGTACTGCAGGAGCAGATTTCATCTCCAGCAAGCGTTGACAACCCTAAATAACTATGTAACCGATATCGGGCTTCAGATCTGCCGTATATAGAGCAGAGATTTTCTGATTATTGTCCGAATGAAGCCAGAGTCGTTAAAAAGTGTCTGTTGGTCACCCCGTCTAAACTTCCACGCTTGGGAACGTCAATACAAGGTGACGCCGGCGATAGGTACTTAGATACCGTGCCGTTTTCGTGATATCGCCCCAGGCTGATAATCATCCAGGCTATACACTGAATAATAACACTACAGGCTATACCATCTGTTACGACTAGCCTAGTATATAGAGCGTCGCCAGAGCCTATGAGACTGAACAGATTCGTAGAGATGTCTGCTTTTCTGGTTGAAATATGGTTCAAACAGTTTACATTAGCCCTCATGAAACAGGAGAAATCTCTTGAGGGAAAAACCACCCTGGGGACGCATTTCAGACGATGTGTGCTGTTCCTTAGGCCATATAAAAGCTAAGCACTGAAGCGGTGAGGGTCGCTTACCCTGAACATAAGAGCGCACCAATGTATATCCACAACTTGAGGCAAGGCGTTTGGTTGCTTGGAATGGTTTATGCGTATACCCTCGTAGACCTTGCACACATCACAAGCGGAAATCGCTAGCTGGAACGTACCCGCTTCGTTGTATCATAGCTGGCCGTGGGCTGGTCAGGGCAAGCAGCCCCACTAGGCTTGCTGGCCTTACCAAAAAGCAGCCTTTTCCACCAACCTTTCTTTTCGGCCCACGTACATTTGGCCGCCGCTGACCGGTCAGGTAGGTCGGTGGGGCAGAGCGGCCCGATGATGTGTCGGCACGGCGTACGGACGTTGCACGGAAGCCTTGTGGCCTTGTGGGGCCAGTGTTATCTTGCCTTTGCAGAGCCTTGCCGAGAAGGCCCGAAGCCACTCGAAGGGGCCTTGGCGGCTTCGCGGCAGCCTTCCATAGGCCGCCATTGCGTAGAAGCGACGGAGTCAGCGTTGCGAAGAGAACGGGACAACGATCGCGGGTCGCACCGCGCTGCTGCAAAAGGCTGCCAGGAAATAAACTAGCTCCCGCGCTGCTGTGAGCAGCGTAAGAGGTTGGCCCCTGTGCGAATGAGAGGAGTCGACGTTGAAAGTGGGGGGCGAAACGGTGGAAGGGCGGTGGGGTGCTCGGGGATGGGGTAAAATGAGGGTGAGCAATAAATAATAAACACGGAAGCGACCAGGCTATTCTTATAGAACTTATTGCCGTTTTTAAAATGGTGGCCATCGATTATGGCCTTGGGGCAGATCGTTATTCAACGGGACAGAACCGAAGAAAGATATCGTCCAGGCAGTCGCAAATCATCGACTATGCCCTTTTAACGTTGCACTGGTCCTTGCTTTATACGGTGTCTGATTTTTCTGATGTGGCCGCTGCCTTTACTAAAATTGTATTTGGCATGAATCAATTGGTACCTACATAGGTTAGAACAAATTCAGCTTACCTTTGGAAGTATCGTGAAATTAAACTCCGTTCGTGATCGAGCGTGTAGATGCGGGGTGATAATATGTCACGGATGGACAGATTGTGCCCAGAAGACAGAGTCGGTTAAGCTAGTCCAGCCATCGAGGTACTGCAAAAATATTCGGAATCCGATCAAAGCCTCAGCGGGTAATAGACCTTGACAATACTGCCGTTATGGACGACATTGCATATCCATTCTACCCCATGCCAGATTTACTAACAGCGATTCTACACGGAAGGTTATTAGCCAAGTAATCTGTGCTAAACTGATGAATAATTGGATGGTAGCGACAGCAAAATCTGCGTCGAAGGAGTCCACGATCGAAAAGGAGCCAAAAGCTGATAACATATTAATGATGGCGTCCATCATGAAAACTGTGCCCGCGCCGAGAAAACGGTGTAATCTGTGTGAGCCTGGACAGAGGTCGGATTTACACAAATAATCTCTAAAACATGTTAGGTCGGCACGGCAGTGGTGAACATCGCGTATGAAATGAACGAGGCGGAGGTGGGTCATACACTCTGCCGAGGGAAACACACTAATCCTGAAAGACGAATACGTTCGAATTATGAGGGAGACTGTATGGAAGTATAGGGACAATGTGAATTACATGAAGTTAGTGTTCTTTCTATGGAGCGCTAATACTAATCTAAGGGATCACTGCGGTTTACGGGAGGCTTAATGGTGCTTGACGGCAGACATCTCGACGGGTTTGTCCTTATACAAACCTTTGAAATTGCTTTATCATTTCTCGAAAAACAGTAGATCAAGAGAACTCGAATTATTCAACTAAAACTGCATTTCGCCGAGTTCAGCCAACGCTAAGGCGATTTGCATATTGTGCGATTGTTCATACACATTCATTATCATTTTTTAAAATGCTTAATTATGGCAACACAATGAATACAAAGAGCATATTTCGAGCTCATTTCTATCAATATAATTACCTGAATATAAGGTAATTAAAATCCTCATTCAAAAGCATCCTGCCCTTAAGGATGATGTTCATTTTTTATTGCGATACGCGGTATATAAGCCGATTCTCCGCGTGGTAAGCGTCCACGTTACACCTGTGCCATCTCTCAGGGAGTAACCGTTTAGAAATGTACCCTTTTCTTTCGAATAATAGCAGCTCGACGCAACAATACTTTCATGAATCACCACAGTAAGAAATTTGTTTTACGCGCATTATTCAAAAATATACAAAATGTTTTGCCTAACTAAATATGCACGCCCGTGTACTCTCTCTCTCGCTCTCTCTCTCTCTGCTCTTGAATGAACGCTTTTATCAAAGGGTTCGATTTCCAACAGCGTCGGAACAAGTTACTCGTCGAACTGAGAAATCCCGATCTGGCATCACGAGCTGTTGGGCTGTCTCCGGCCCGGTAATGCTTAGCGCACCGTCACTGAAGCCATTCTCAGCTATTGGTGAATAGCGAACGGGTCATTTGGGAAACGGTTTTGCCTCAGCCTTCCATCAGGCGCAACGACTAAAAAAGCTACCGGCTCATTTAACAAGCAACAAAAATGTAAGCTCTATATTCCGCTCAACGTGAGCCAACCACGTTGCCGTGCTTGCCGCGTTGTATCGACAGAACCCGGACCTGTGCCAGAGCCCAGCTCGTTGCTTGATTCAGGCTAATCTCGATGAATTTCTCCGCCCGGAGGCATTTTATGCGGCATAACATAACACTCAGCTCCTCTATGCGTGACTACATGACTGCCATCAAAGTGCGATCAATCATCGACACCATACACCGCCACACATGGGACGGGCGAGAGCTTTGGGAAGCACTGTGATAATGCTGGTGACGACGCTATGGGGGCCACCAGATGATACACGTAGCACATTATTATTACATGCTGGGTTATAGATTAGCGCCGAACGTTTCTATTGTGAATATTGGAGTGCCTATGTACTGGAAATATATATATATATATATATATATATATATATCGTACCATGTGACTCGAAATACAACTAATCGTAAACTCGACATAGCGCAGATGTATTCTAAAAACATTTGAAGCTCTAACGTCTATAATAATCAACCAAGGCAAATAAATGATTGACGTAAGGAAACGCTCTACTCCAAAGGTATTCATTGTTCTAAACTCATAAAGTGCCATAAATCCTGTAAAAAAACAATGGCTTATGCTGAAAGGATCAATCTCCATGTGAACGCCAGGAATTTTAAACAAACATACCTTACTCTGTAGCAATACAATGGCGCGCCAATCAGTGGCTCTCAGGTATTATGTATCCAAAAGCACAAGAGGCTCTCAGCAAAGCGAAAGTAATTAAAACGTCTCGAGACGTTTTTGTTATCTTTTAGTTATTACGGAAACCCTTCTGATTCATCCTTTCAGGTTATTGTGAAATTACAATTCATTAAATTCTTAGCTTGCCACATTTTGATAATATAGCTACAATTTTGACTTCTACATATAACCCTCCATACACTTATATCGGGATCAATATACTCAACTAGACATCTATTCTACACATATCGTATATGTAGACTATACGCGTGCACTAGCCTCCACCTAGCTATTGACGCACGCCTGTTAAAATAACCGCCTGTTAGAATCTTTAAAGGGACATTGCAAGATATGCAAAATGATGGAAGGGACGGCGAACCATTTGAACTTTGCTTCAGAACAGTTGTGATTTATTCCCTTGGTCTCCTCCAATCCCTGCTAACCCCAATTGACCTTCTGGGCAAGGTAGCACGCGTGTCTTTATCCGGCGAATGCCGGAGAAAACTTTCCACGCAGCTCTTCCACATTTTCGCAAAAAAAAAGTGGAAGAATGTCTGTCTATCGCCTTTGCGCGAGAGAGCCATCGATGGCAACGGATGAAAGGCGGCGGTGAAACGCGCGCTGGTGGAACCCCGGGGCAGCTGGCCGTAGTAAGGAGTTGAACGTGATGCTGGAGCATTGGACTTGAAGTGGATGGGCGCGGGGGGCGCGCGTAGGCTGCCTTCGGACTTACGGGGAGGCGTTCCGCGTCTGGTGATCTAGAGATGATGGTTGCGCGATACTTGGCAGGTCTGGCGGAGGGATGGCTGCTCTGTTATGCGGGATGATGCCACGATAGTGAGAGATCGAGCGAGAGAGGGAGAGAACGAGAAAGAGCAAAAGAGATCGATCCTCTATATTGGGTGATTGCTGCCGTGAACCATAAGGCTACGACGATATTAACACCGGCATGCGATCTGATAGGCGGCTAGAAAGCTGCGGGGTGGCTGATGCCAACGATCGACGGGGCAACGTTAGGGCTAATGTCTTTTGGCTGGGCAGGGCCGGGGCCGTTTGGGGGCAAAGAGTTGCGCGCATAACCGAGTGGTCGCCAACGAAGCAGATACCCGACCGGCGGTGTCAGAGAGCGACGATGATACAGTTTCGGTCTGGATGAAGCCCGTACAGCATGCAGGGCTACGGAAGCGGAAAGATTGACAGGGGTTGGAACCAAACACAGAATATACATACATATATATATAGTGTTGTGATCGAGCACCCCGACGCCAGAAGTGGAAGCGGTAGCGCGTAGAACAGATGGACCAACATCGATTGGCCTCTCCTTTACTCACTCTCGCCGTAAGACGAGAGTGACTTGCCACTGTTTGGCTTCGTTTCGGTAGTGCAACGGAAAGATTATGTGAGTAGGAGTCGCTGACTTGAGCGAAGTCGAGAACCAATTTTGCTTTCAATGCTGGGGGAAAAGCACGATCTCTTTCAGAACTTGATTTACTTTTATACAATAGGATTTGGCATTTGGACCCTATGTTATTCGTTAAAGAGCTGTTGAGGATACAACGATGACTATACTCAGCACTTTGTGTTTCTGCTATGACCGTTAAACAAATGCTTGACACTCCTCCGCACCCAACGATCCAGAGCTATAAATGTATATTAATATGGCAACATTGATAACATTGTCTGACGAAATCTGACAAAATATTAGCAGTAGGAACATTCACTAAAAGTGCTTCTCGGTACCCTTTTCAGGATATAGAAAATACAGGGTAAGCTTGAGGCACCATCCTAAACGAAGTGCGTCATAACTTCTGGCTAGCTTGTTGCTAAGAACAAAACACGAGGTCCCCACCGCGGCAAGAGCAATTTGCCTCGAAGTGAACTTCAATGTCTCTACAAAAAAAAATAATATTAGCAGTAAATGCGCAGCCCCACGAACCCTCTGATTTTTAGACACTCACACTCATTTACGCTTCCTTCACAGTTCGACATAACTACACGACATGTGCCGCGACATCTCCGGGAGCGTAGCCAACAGGGTTGCTCAGTGCAGTCGTTATTGACGCCTCCATTACGGGACTCTGGTGGCAACGACAATCACACGCCTCAAAGTCCTCCTTGATCTCTGTCAATCAGTCATTTTTTAATGGCTGTTCGACCGGCGCACTGACTTCCGCCATTCATTCCCCGCTCTTACCTCTTCGCCCACGCGCCACCCCAGGATCAGCCAACCTCGGTAATTTGTGAGCGGGACACATCGTACAGCTCTCATGTTCCCTTCGATTTCATACTATAGTATATCGCACTGTTCTTTCTTTTGTCCTGTCGTGCGCAACTGTGCGAACCAGGATATGAAGAGGGACATGGGCGTAGTGGGGTGTATGGCCTGGTGAAGTGTAACGAAATGGAGGTTGAGTTGAGGCGAAGGTTCTTGGAGAGAGGCCGCCGACTTTCTCCTCGGGATGTGAACGCACTTGTGCGTATGGGTATGCTCCGCCTTCGCTTCGTATCTCATGCTGCGAATAAACAGACGGAAGGCAGCGGCGCTAATGGCGGCAAGTTGACAACGGGCCAACGTCGGTGACGGACCCACAAACGTTGTTGGGTATAGTGGAGCATGAACAACAACAACAACAGCAGCAGCAGCACAAGCGGAGGCTGCTGCCCGTCCATACAGCAAAAGCAGCTTTCTCCAGACGAGCGACGACATGAGCCCAAGCTGCCTCCGCGCCGATGTCTGTATGTCCCCCAAGTATAGGACGATGGGCACGAACATTAAGCGACGCCACTGACGACGACGGCCAGAACCCGGAACCCCGCACGAGACAGAGAGCAGGCCGGAGGCCGTGGCCTGCTACGCGGGTTGCTTGTTGTTAGTTTATATGACAATGATCATCAACGCCGCCGAGAGAAAAGGAGGTGGAAGCGCTCCAGCTTCTCGTGTAGCTTTTCCCTTTTTCCTCGTGCTCGTCTCTCTGCCCTGTGGAACTCCCGCCTATCCCCTCCTTAGAAACGACCGCTGTGGACATCGTCGCTACTACGGCTGCTGCCGCTCCCGTCGCCGTCGCTGTTAGTAGCAGCGGTGTCAGCAGCAGCGGTGATAGTGTTTGCTGCTCATCAGCTAAAAGCATATACGACATGCTCCCGATGACGCTCATCTTATGAACGACGAGACCAAGGACAGCCAGAGGTCAACGGCGACGGACACGCGCGCTTTGACGAGTCATAACGGTGAAGCAGAGTAAGCTGGAGTAGGACGCTATAGAGGCGCCAAATGAAGGATTAGGCATGATGAACAATTTGCCTTCAATCACTGCTGCTGCTGCTGTCGCCGGTTATAATTCGTAGAAAGCGATTGAAAGACAAACGCGACGGCTAAGGTGGCGAGATATTTTTTAGATTGTAAGGCCGATTGGAAACTGTTTCCTTCGTCTGTTACGTATCCTCCTCAAACGTTCGAGTCACTGTCATTGCATCTGCAGGTCGCGCTGACTGAGCAGTTCTGGACTGCCTATAGGTAACATTGCGTCAACGCAAATGGCAAGAAGGCACCTGAACTCTTAGTGGTTTTCAACGAGCGATAACTGGGCCAGTTATACATTTCGCACGTTGTTCTGCAATTTCTCTTCGTTATAATGCTATCGGCAACGAGAGCACTCGCGGTACAATAGTAGCCTCAGTGGCACTGTTGCTAAACACGAAAATTTCCGCTGTTGAAGACCGCTCCGTTGCGTTGTATTCTATCTAGTTCTCAATGAGGATGTGCTATTATATTGATACCGAATGTCAGATGATATGATAAATAGGTACGGGACAATATCTGTATAATAATAGTAATATACGCCTTTTCATTTTTTTGCCAGCGCGTACCCTGTGGCGGTCACGCCCAGAACTCGGAAATCCGAGAATCAATCAAGTGTCACTTTTGAAGAAAATTATTTTTCAATTGCAAGCTAAATCACAGTCTGTGCCCCATGTCGTCAGTTCAGTTCAGCTTGCGCCCTGCCGTGGGGTGGCGAGTGCTGAAATGGAAACAGCCCCTCGTTCGTACCTGCCAAGGCAACCGGGCGCTAGCGAAGAGATACGAACACCCGGCGCAGCAACAAGGATCAGGAGAGTTGTACTCACGAGAGACAAATCCGACAAAGAGACCGGACAGTAGAAGGAGATCAAATTCTTCGGGAGCGTTTGGCCAATTGATGCCTTCGAAGAATTGGACAGACTTGCTGAATGACGGTGGGCAACAGCGTTGAACGGGGAGACGGGCCAATGCAGCAGTCTCTTTTTTTTCTATTTTACGAATCACTGATGCACGTAATGACTGGTGCAAGCAGGCGCGGGAGAGAGAGAGATGGAAGGAGAGATAGCTGACTACTTTTTGGTGAGGTGAAATAGAGGAGAAAAACGATGAGCAATGGATTGGACACACACAAGCACGCTAGCTGATATGGCTATCATGAACATCGGCGCCGTCATGGGAACTGCGAAATTGCCCGCCTCAATCAGGGGCGAGCTACGGCTGTGCGAGAGTTGCTGGATTTCGTTCAAATTCGGTTGTCACATATAGCTCCAGCTCCATATGTAAACCTTGGCTAAGATTGACAAGGGTAATGTTGACGAACGTGGGTGATACGATATGTGGACTTCAGACAATTTGTGTCAATTTGGACAACTTGAGAAAGCCCATTGTCAAGCACGTCCTTAAGCACCTACCCTCGATGGTGGTTCTAACTGATGCTAATCGTTAGAATGCGGAATGGATTTAGTTAAAAACGTCTTTGTGATTATTATTGTTGCAACTGCGGTGAACGGATTCCGCCCTAAAGGACGAATGTATGACTGTCTTCGGCATCCCAGCAAGAATCAAAAATACTGTACTCTGGAAGTTTGCCGAATTTAGACAAACCTGAAAACTTTTATTTCGAGTTTACCAAAGGTATACGTATATATATATATATATATATATATATATATGCCCTTGGTATATATATACACATATATATATATATATATATCTCAAGAATTTTTAATGATAGTTACATATGTATATTATTTTTTTTAAATCTCAGAGGCATACCAAGCCTGAACGCTGAGGACAGATTATTATTACGAAGTTTTTACAGCCTTTCAAAATCCCAGTGCTTTCACTCTATGTTTGTCTCATGTATGTGTCATATATTTGGTTACTGTATTTAACCTCTCTGAAGCCTAGTGCTTCTGTTATATGAACCGTCCGTGTCCCGAGAGCATTACCTCGTACGCGAGTATATTCAATTATATCCACCTCTAGTCCGCATAGTCGGCATTTGACATATACGTCATTACTATACTTTGCCTTTATAGCATTTGTGTGCAATACCCCTGCCCTGCAGTCAATCCGCAAGCAACCCTGACGCGAAGGATTTTGAACACAGTATGGCATCCACCCCAAATTGTCATTTGCGTTCACTGTACACCTCTAATGAATGCCATATTGTCCAATGAACGCTGTACACGATATCGTTTTCCGCATGCTTTCAGTGCCATTTTATAAATGATCTATGACGTGACCTCTATAGAGTGTATTATGAAGCAACGTAACCCCGACCTCGAAATACTGCACCGTTCCTATCTCTGATCGTACTATGTATGTTACTAAAAGAGGAGAATTCAACACTGCTTTTGTATCCTGATCGGTCGAAATGCCCCAAAAATATGAATAAGTCTCTGAGTGCAAATGTAAACCGATCTGCGAAAACAGACATCAGCTTTCTAAAGCTGATGCTACTTTGAGTTGAAAGTCGGCAAACGGTGAGACACCACCACTTGTAGGATCCGGGCGAGTGACGATACCTATTTCGCGACGAGGCTCACGACACAAACTTATGATCAATACAGGTTGAAGCACGGCATGCACGAATTCAGATCCGTTGGAGGCCAACCAATATCTGCATTTCCATTAAAATCACAATGTGGGCTGCGTCATTCATATTGCCGAATCCATATAGTAAATATATCCTAAAACAACTGAACGAGATTCCTATATATATATATATATATATATATATATATGTATCACCTAGAGTCATAGTTTTTTTATTTGTTATACGACCTGTGGGTTCGAGCCAGTCAGAACTGTAATACTTAACATCTAACAAATGCTATTTTTTCCATAACGAGAAAACGAGCTAGTGACGTCCCTTGGTCCTGGCAAGGATTACCAGTGAGTGCAATTAGGCAGCAACCTCGGATCTGGGCGTTTCTCATATCAAAGAGAGACGAGAGCGAAAAAAAGAAGAAGGAATTCCTTCGATCAGGCACGAACTGCTCCATCCCCACCGTGAACCCGTCGGAGCGCCTGTTGGGTCAGAGCTGCTTCATGTTCTCCGAAGCGACAAGGCAGTGACATATTGGCATTTCGACATTACCCGGCCGACTGCCATGGATCCATCGTAGTCAATCCAGTGAGGACGGCTTTACCAAGCACAAAAAAAATACCTTGTAAATATGACGCTGTAAGTATACGATAGAGACAAAAACGGTTATTTCTCCGCCGATTGATTATGGTCACACTTGACGGCGAATTCATCAGCAGTTTTAATAAAATCATTATATTATTATTAATATTTTGAATGTAGGATATTTGCAAAATCTGCTGATTTTACTCACGACTGGGTTGCTGTCTAGAACTTCAACTTTCTCCGACGACATGAAGATAAGCAGACGAAACCACGCTGCGTCTGATCACATTCTAGGACGGCACGCGTTTCTGCGAAAACACAGAAAGAAAATAACCAGCCAGCTGTCGAGAATGTTAATAGATTGGACGCGTCACTCAAGATGATCGTTTCTCCCTTCGTCACAAACGTCACAAAAAAGATATATATATATATATATATGTATGCACACACACGCACACAGCAGTATGAAGCATAAGTGGAAATTTGAAAATATTTTCACCGGCTTCGAATCGTTGGAAACATTGAAAATATGTAAACGATTTTTTAACATTTAACAACAAGCTCTGCGCAAATCTAAACTCACATCACAAGGAACCATAATGAATATTTCACTCTGCAGGCGTAACATAATGAAAGAATGGAATATGATTCTCTCTAATTTTCTATGATGGCAAAAGGGTATAGTAAATCGTTTTTTGATTATTTTAGCTACCTAGCATAGGATATTTTAGAAGGACCCTCTGTCACGATTACAGACGATACTCGCATTAGCTCTAAAGCAAAACAATCCAAGGTTCGAAAATAAAGCGGCTCTTATTTTAGGAGGTTTCGCGTTCTCATGATGAAACAGAGGGATCGGGTGAACTATATATCGTGATCCGGACCCTATTGTACAACAGGTGGCTTCGATTGAACTGGGCGGACCCTGAGGCGGTAGCGCAAAACAATATCATGAACCAAGGCCGTACCCATGACTGAGTATTGCTTCACAGGTACGACTGTTCCCAATAACTCACGAGTGCCATACGCAACACAAAGGAACCGGTAAGTGGCCTTCCTACTGTGCTAATAGGGTACGGCTGTATAGACACTTTCGATTATGTCAGGGTGTTTAGATCTTCCTCTAAGTGTCCGAGTTAATGGAAAATGCAACATTATTCTGGCAGAAAAAGTT
The DNA here is from genome assembly GCA_019614645.1 of Stratiolaelaps scimitus. NCBI lineage: Eukaryota > Metazoa > Arthropoda > Arachnida > Mesostigmata > Laelapidae > Stratiolaelaps > Stratiolaelaps scimitus. Next base: position 3,938,948 of record JABWDB010000028.1, read on the forward strand.
AATGGAACATGCAACATTATGCTGGCGTGAGGATTCGGGTGCTCCCGAAATCGGGCCCGTCGAGTTCAGCTGATTTGATTTTAAGCATCCGAATCTAGGAACTTACACTTCTAAACACGATTTCACAGTTTCAGCCTATAAATATATTACAATGTAATTTACTGTGTATAAGGCGCAATTGCCACGCCTTTGGGCTGCCTAGAGCTATTATATAAGACTGAAAAGGCTGACTTGGATAGGGCCAGAATAAACAAACACCATTACCTTCTCATCAGAGTACAGACTTGCTGATACTTGCTTATATACAACACTTGATTATCGTTAAAAACGGTGAATCATCATCAAAATATCGGTACAAAATACGATATTTGGCCTAGTAAAATGGACCTAGCGATGCACACTGAATTACAGGAACAGATATAAAGGAACGACTGGGGGACAAGCGAGCAGGCTACGGCGCATTTCTCTCGCTGAGCAAAGAGCCATGTCATCGTCTCCCTTGGAACCATGATGGCGTTGGCTTGCCACCCTGTACCCAACAGCTTCTCTAATTATTAGAGCATGCCTCTATATACGTATTTTCCTAAACCTCACTACTAGTTGTGAGGAATGGTTCCCCTTTTGACTTATCTCTCTATGCGTAATTATATTGATCATAAAGCTCAGTCTCTGTTAGATGAACGTTATTTGATGACGTATTCCTCATGTAAAAACTGAACGACGAAGATTCCTTACTAGATCACTGAGAAGACAACATCCAAAAATAGCTAGACGGTAGTTGCTGCAACATCGCACCTCTCCACGTCCCCAAGCCACTGCTTTGACCTTCTCCGTGATCAGGCGCTCACTGAGTCAAGCTTCCCGGTCCGGGTGTCCAATGACATATAGTACTATAGACTACCTTGTCGTTTCGTTTCCACGCAATGCATCACGATGTTTTGCTAGCGTGTCCAATATTGTTGATAGGAAGTTTTTATTAAAGATTCACCCGCCTTTGTTGCCTATTCCATAGCGAATGGGACCCATGGCAGAGATGTCTCCTTCATTCGAATTCAACTCGTCACTCAGTCGAAGTAAAAGAAGGACGCCCGACAATTGAGATGTTTGGTACGCCACTGTATTGTAACACGATGCTCCTGCTTGAACGATATGTTGCATAAACCTGTTTTATTGTTTTTATACGTACAACGTCCTACTGAATCGAGGTTCGTAACGCACAGCGCAACATTTACAGAATCAAGGCTCAGGTGATCACTACATGAAGCACTTAGTTAGGCGGAGGCATTATGTGAAGTTAAATTGCCAACGAAGACAGAAGGCAAGCTGTAGAATGTTCTGCATAAGACCATTCACGGTGATATGCAGCTCTCAGTGCGTATCAACTCTATTGGAAGACATGCGATTAATGTTTCATGTCGATGTCATTCCATTATATGTCAGTAAAAACAGTCGTTCACAAGAGGCTACCTTCGATTTACATTAACCGACATTACGATACAATAAGTTAAACTTGTAATTAGTAACGCCGACACTGCTCATTAAAGCCACAGAGGCAATGGTATGAAATTATAACTCGCGTCAAATGTACCGACCGATGGGATCGCGTTCTCTCTCGAGGCAGATTAAATGTCGTTATAATAAATCGCGACAACAGCTCAGCGCAAATAATATTTGTATTTATCTATTCTATGATATTATTATTATATATATCAGTATCGTTCTACGATACATTGGTAAACTGTTGGAAACTGCTGAGCGACGCTTATCAATATGATCTTAGCGTACACAGAAGAAATATAGTTCCGTACATCAGTCTTGTTTATTAAGTTTTATATGAATTAAATATGTTCTCCCAGGCTCATGTAGACGTGGTAGCTTTCATCTGCTGAAGCTCATGGCATGATATATCTATATATATATATATATATATATATATATATATATATATATGAAGCTTGGCCGTCTGACTACTAACGTTGACATGCATATTAATCCCAAATAGCTGAAAGGAAATGTAACGTCTGATGTGTATACGTGGGCCTGTATATGTAATGAATGCATCTCGAAATCAGGCTGAACCGTAGGTAAAGCCTTGGCGGCCTAAATCCATATCTCTTTGGAACAGCGTTTCGACTTGGTCGCTGCAGGCTTCCATTGATGCTTAACGAGGCGCCTGCAATCTCAGCATCTTCTCTGCCTGAGTCATTTCTCGACGCATTGCTTTATTGCGAGCGGATAACCGAAGACTGCGCATGGCATACACCCATGAATTCGCTACCTACTCCTGTACAGGAGATTCGTATGTTTGTCGATTTGGCTAGACTCACGGTTGACAAATTTGAATTATACGTTGCTGTAGCAGACAACTATTTAAAATTCATTTGAAAGGTTATAAGGTTCACATCGAATAAAGATCGTTAGCCGGATTAAACTAAAGCTAGACTCGAGAACAGCCACCTGGATGCTTTCAGTGCACGCCATAGAACGCTTTATGAAGCGCTGATTTGGAGCGTGATACTTTCGAATCGTGGTCGGGGTTAAGTGCAAACGGATTAAGGCAAAATTGTTAGTATGCGCATACTTAAACTTCAAGATGTATGTATATATTTCACATTGCTGATAAATTCTGCATATTCTATTTTTTATTTTTCAAGTTGTATTTATGAAGTCTGCCAATCAGTTTCCCAGTTTTAATAATAGCCTATTCACGCACATACAGAGACATAACAGAATGATTACTATAATAACATGTGTACATCATATACGTATACATCATATATCTTATTATTGTAACATATGCATATATTTCGTCTAAATTTATGATAATATGAATATTTGACAACTCCGCGAGCGCGAAACGTGCACGCCCTGTCTAGGTATCTCTGAAGGTTGGTCGCCAACACCTCAGTAATTGAATTACTTAAAAATGTGCAGGACGGACTTCAAGCGAAATTTCCTCTTTCTATCTAGCCATTACGTCTGCCTATAAGTAATAAAAAGCGCATTTCTTAAGGCATGGTAGGCCGAATTCGTCTTATACCAGCCACCCTGTACTTTACAGTGCAACTCTGTTTTCAGCTAAGTGTACAAAATCGTTTAGGATCTCATTCACGTTGTCAACACATTGTGTGCATTACAGCACATTTCAAGTGACGGCTTCATTTGATGAGCCACCACGAGCTGCATCACACCGGATTGCATCCGTTTAACTTGATAGCACTCGTCAAGATACCGACAATATTTTACAGAATACAACTATAAGTATTTCGCATGTTAAACATAAGCTGGATAGTTGAAACGGAACTCCATCCATATCAGTAATTTGTAGAAGAAGGACGTCGGCATTTATGGAGACAATAAACAGATTGATAAAAATAGCCTTTTTCTTATTCACGCTTAGTGCGACGATGCGGTTGATATATAAAAATAGTACGCGCAGCCTTTTCTATATAGACACTAAGACTGGTCCGTAGCACAGAAGGTCAAACATGCCAAGCTTAGCATTGCCCTTACCTGGCACGTATCCTAGATGAATCTATGGCTTTCAGTTCGAATTGTTTCCCTCCTCTCACTGTTATCAGGTCTTCTACTAGTCTGCCACCTCATTCAAGTCGGTGACGACGCCCATGTGGTCAAATATTATATATACCAAATCGCATGTAGTACGCGATAGGAAATCTTGTTTCGTTTCGGAACTTTTGTCTAGTTTTACAAATTTGTATGTTCGATATTGCTCTATGTCCTTCCAAATAGCATAGCTGCCCCACCAGTAAGGGATGGACCATGGCTCTGGAAGGTAGGAGGGTTAGTTCAACCCGGCAGCAGCTTCATACTCTCTTTAAGCTACCTGCAAAGAGAAGGTCTTGTCGCTGGGAGTTTGGAATAGCGAGTTAGAACTCGTTTGCCCGTATGGCCTACAAGCAACGTTGGGCAAGGATCAACCGATTGCCGACATGTAGATTGAATTTGCTTTCCCAATAGCTAACCAGATAAAGGGGACGTCGACCGTTGGGTTGGCTGCTCGCCGAAGACCAGTGAAGAGCCCTGGGGCCACGAAAGAGAGAAAGGGAAAGCCTGCGGGCCGTATCGCTGTGAGGAGCTGAGACAAGATGAACTAAGGATCAAGATTGTTCTCAGAGCGTAAAACGACTATTTGAGCTTCACGAACTGAGCGTGAGTGAGCCCTACACACTGCTATCTCGGCGTTGAAATCCGGAGGCGTACTTCAAATGAGCAGTCCCATATGCACATGTTTCATAGGACAGTACGTTCACTTTTTAGCGGTTTCCAAATTCTTAATACCAATTATTACTGGTGCAGTTATTAACTAATCATAGCCTACTAAATCTGGAGACTTTTTTTTCTATTTACATATTTCACTATATACGCATTTCTCTAGAATGAGAGTGCTAGGTGAGATTTTTCCAAATTCGTGTGGACATTCTCGATATCAGTATTGTTGACTGACGGTCCTACGAACATGTATTCGATCTGCTTACTTTGTGAATGCGGCTGCACAGATACATCCGCACTACTGACATGCCAACGATGCAAGTTTCACTATAACAACATGCAAAAAACAACGTGTTTATGTAATTTCAAAACAGCACCACACCCTCTTCATATTTACGGTCAATGGGCGGGAGGACACATGGAACCGTACACGTTCCCCACAAGGAAAATTGTTGTCTGCAGATACCTACTCTACATTCCAGTTTTCACTGAATTCAGTCACTCTTTCCCCCGTCCTCTCTTTCTTTCTCAATATCTTCCTTTTCCCCTCCGTGTTCCTTCATCTGTGCTTCGTACAGTCATAGAGACTTTTCCATTTTCCCGGCCCCCCGTATCACACCGATGAAGTACCTGCCAGGCAGGCAGTCAACCTCGAAGTGTGTGTTTCTAGGCAGCATGCTAGTGGAGTATGCCTTTCGCCCTAGTACCGTCGGTGATTAGGCGTGCACCTTACAACCCTAACCGCTAGCTCACGGAGGGGTGGCAGACTATGGTGAAGGCGCACGTTCGCGCAGTCATCTATTTGAACTCGGACGATGGTGGGACCGTCGTCCAAGTCCAGGCGCGCAAGCGAAGCGCGAAGCTTCACAGTAGTGAGAATGAACAGTACGCTTGGCGCGCGGAATGCTGTCGAGTCACGACCTCTCAGCCGGCGGGGTAGAGAGAAAGAGCAAGAGCTTTGTTCTTCGTTGCACCTTTGTCCTCCTTTGTGAACCTTCTCAGAGGTCTTGAATACATGGGATAGAGGCGGACGAGGTTTCGGTGCGGTTGGGTTTCAGCGAATTGCGACACGAACTGGCTGCAGGCTCTAGCCGGTTCCGTGTTACCACTGGCGGCGATACAGCAGTAAACGTTGCTTCAGTTGCAGCTTCTGCTGCTGTTATGTTGACCAACCTATCTGCTTTCCTCTCTGGGCTCCGCAACCTCTCTAGTTCCCGTCGCCAGTGACTATACCTGACCGAAGAGAACGAAGACAGCACACCAGTGGCCACGCGCATCGAGAAGCAAATGCTGGCTTAAAGAAGCGTTCTTACTATCTGCATTAAGACAGGCAGTTGGTTACGCTCGCGATCGATTCTGTCTAAGCATAATAGGGTAGGAAACGAACGAAACAGCCATGTAAAGCCGAACCCTATTGTGAAGGATAATAACCGGCATCGTTCATCAGAGAGACTCTAGAGTCAAGAGCACCTCCGCTGAAGTGAGCACAACATTAGCAGCAGTGGCAGCACCATATATGTACTTAGTATATTTAGTAGGTTAGATAAAGTTGGGTCCTATGCGTATTGACGCTTGGGCTATATTACATCTATAATATCGTTCGACAACGACGGGTGCCAATGAAGGCATACAGTCCGGCGGAAACGACAAAGGCAGCTTCAACTTAGGGGATATGATGCGGCCTGCAATCGTTTGTCGAGATACGAGGCGATAGTCATGGCGCTTCATAGTCGGGCCATGATCACGGTTTCGCACGCCTCACGTAGGCGAACACGATATGCTGCTGGTCTCACATTCTCGTCAGTACGGGGCTTCGGGAGTGTGTTGGGGGGAATCTGTTTTGTCGCATGCAGGCGACTAAAGGAGGGATTCGTATTCATAAGTATTCATGCATCGCCTCACTCCTATTACTTCTACGCATCGACTTCAGCCGACTACACGCGCTCTCCCCACACGACCCACCTACGATATGACCGCCGGCCGCCACTGCAACGACTACCTCTAACAGCTATGCGTACATGGCGAAATCGCGAGAACGACCTGCCATCGACAGCAGAACAGCGAGACGAAAGAGAAGAATGAAGCACAGCATCAGCGCTCGGGGCCCTGTTTGGTACATGCAGGGGTATATACGGCAATACAAATAAAACGTGGAACACAACGCCAGCAGGAGAGAGAGGAGAGTGGCGCGCTTGGGAAAGAAGCTGAAACGGGCGTGGAGTGGCGATGACAAACTCGGAACGGGGTCATATAATGATCACTGATGATATTCGAAACACGCAAACATTGCCTATTATTCTCTGACTCTGATGTGGGATTTTTCTGTTCTGAACGGAACGAATTTCGATGACCTGCACTATCTAAATCTTAATGACTAGCGACAGGGAGCGTGTAGTGCGACCCATTAGAATCACGATTTGAGCCGAAAATTATGATCAAGTTTTTATGGATACTTGACTGTAAGCGATTACAGCGAAGACAAAATATAAATGTTATGTTAGGGGAAACTATGTTAGGAGATTCTGTTCGATTGGGAGATGGACTTGAGGGTCAGTTGTGGCTTGAAAAACCTTTATCGTTAATTTACCGTCTCGCATTTGGTTAAGTTTTCCAGCGATTCGCATGTAATAATTAATGATGTAATTTTCAGCGGTTCAATTTGAAATTTTTCTTGGGTTGTAAAATACTGGAAAAAATCAATTCACATAAAAAGGGCTTTACGGAGTACATTATTAGATGGGAAATTGTTCTCTGACATTTTTTCGTGTTGATCAAGCAGCAACGATATCAATACTAACTTTTCGGAGCACATATTGTTGGGTAATAACAGGTATTATTGTTTAAAAGTACCCTGGCCTCAACACTCAGGAATGTATGCACTCAATTTCTAAACTTCAACAAATGACGTTAATTTCTGCATCTAAGGCAATGCAAAGGGTCCCGCTGAAGTGTGTTCGCCTCGGATTCTTATCTTCTCTGAGCCACAGGTCAGTTCCTATACCGTCATAACCCACTATGCTACACCGACAAGTTCCGAGAGATATCTGATCGGAGAATCGCTCGAGCCTCAAACGAAAAATCTCATAACCCACTAACCACGACGAGGTGCAGCACGCTTTTGCAATCTGATTCATCTGCCGGTCGTGATGCTGCCTCAGGGTAGAGCTTCTGGGGAGACGGACGCTAAACCTTACTAGCTGCAGACACAGACAAGGAACTCTCTATGCGTTTTCGGCTTTCTTATATCTATCGATTCCCGTATTGTGGCCATTGTACTGCATACTCTACACAAGAGACCAATTCCCATTGCGTACGTTTACCCTTTGATGCGGGTCTAGCACACGCGTGGTGACTAATTGAATTCAAATATTATGGTGGTAAATCATGCGATCAAGTTGACATTGTTCCGCTTGGGAGGCGATGCGTGCGACCCCCCACCACTCTGCTCTCGATAGAGGAGCTCTTTCTGCCGCTGCTTCGACATCGAACCACTCTCTCTCTACCTACTTCCCAGCGACGTGCTCAGTGCCCGTTTAGAGCACGGTCGTTCCACACAGTGGAGCAAGGAAGAATGGTCTTCGCACGAGCCGAAGCATTACCGTCTCTCGGTTAAGGTGTTCGCTCTTCTAAGCGGATGCGGCGGCGGCGGCGGCGGCTTCACAATGAACCATGAACGACTAGGGATCACCAACAGCATGTTGTGTCCCCTCATGGCAACATGGTCTAATCCTAAGAAAAATAATAGCAATCGTAGCAACAAGGTGCCTTAGCTGAATTTACTGGATGCTCATCATATACGATTTATGCGCACACGTACTAATTGATCGTAGGATTTGTCTTCTTGTAATACAACGTCGGAATGATAAAAGACCGCCCAAACAAGAGCTCTACACTGAATTGATCAAATGCCACCAGCGTATTGTCGGTAGTTCTAAATGATGCCAAATCTGAGAGGAGTAATGTCCTCTCAATCGAACAAGAACTATTATAGTATCTGATCATACTACGATCTCAACAGTCCTGGCATGACAATGGCGTCGAAACTTGCCGCCGATGCTTGAACCTAAAATTCAAGCTGTCTTCAAAACAATTTTTAAATTGACCACGTTCAGACTACATCCTCCATCCACTCCCAAAAAAGCAGACCTCACACAAACAACAAAATTATAACAGGATAATCACATAATTACTTCATACACGGGCAGAGGGTTTTTAAATATGGCTTACTCATCTGCACCTTGCGTACGCAATCTGTGATATGAACAATAAATGGAGGTCTCTTCCTGACTCGCCAGAACGCTAGTGCGACCACTAGATACCTATCACGTTCTCGAAGTCCGCGTACATGACCACAGTCGTTGCTGAGGTTATCAAGCACTACCGCCACAGCTTAAGTGTTCTGTCAATTTCAATTTGTCCAACCCATAGCCATTGGGAGCCCATTCGGTTCCCCGTCGACCACTCCATCCAGTGGTGGAGTGACATCGGGGAACCCCATCAACGATGTCACGATGCCCACCACGTGCCTTTGCACTATGGCAACTCCATAGATTTTATGTCCATGTCATGGCTAGGTTGGCTGTGGCAATGATTCGAACCATCTCATTACCGCGAGTGAGCATCCCCTTCTGTCTCATCATGGGTCGACCTAAGGCCACCTGAGGCTGCAAGCCTACTTCGTCCAACTAACTCCTTTACTGACCTTTCTCGAGCCTTCACCTCTAAACGTCACCGCATTTAGCCGGCCATACCCCGTGCGTGGTTTACCCGAAACGGCTGGCTAGCCTAACTTTTCGAAATAATTGCTCAATTTGCTCAGTTGCTCATTGGATGAGTGCTCCGCTTACAGGTCGTACCACGTCCAGTAATATATCTATTTTGATTCGTGAGCGACATTTTTCATGATGTAGATATCTATGTGGCAGGTACCTACACGTAATCATCTCATTGTCCCGTGTAACCTTCTGTATGGCATAGCCCGGATGTGCTGTTGTCCGGTTGTGCTGAATAGGTCATTTCTAAATAATACGCCTCGGTGGAGGTAGTTCCGTAGAGTGATCTACTCAAATGATCCACAATTTGTAATATGAAAAAATTGAGATGATGAAAAATAGATGACCAACGATTTTCATATTTTCGAACATTTAATCTCCTTGAACTCAATTTGATAAATAAAAAAACCAACACTGCTCAGTAATAATGCTTGAACGAATTAACTTGATGAAGGTGTCAGGATACGTTCGAAATGAATTGAAATTCAGAAAAACGTGATCTCAACCGGTTCAAAGCAGGTCAGTAAGGCGCCATTGTACGCCTCCACCGAATCGTCGGTTTGTGCAAACAGATATTAACAAGCAGTTTCCTGGAATGAGAGCGGGTAGTCTCCCGCTGCGACCGGTTGCTTTTGAGGAGAACAGTTCCACGGAGCCACGCTTTAATTGTAGGAGGATGTGAAACATGCAGTATCATATGCCTTGTGGAGCTACCTAAATCCATTAACGACGCAACGACATATGGGAAGGAGCCGGTGCATGTGCGGGCCTCCTGGCTACGCTTACGATATTGCGCTTGGAGGTGTGGCTCCATTGTATTTTGTACGTCGAGGGAAAGGCAACGGGTGTCTCCTAGAGGTTAATTATTATGCCTGTCGTGTTCATGGAAGTAGGTGGATAATGGGGTGATTGTGGTGTTCCTACGAAGGTCAACTTTCCTCGTCACCACAGTTCGTTTTACAAGGGCAACAACAGTAGTGACACCACTGCAGTTTCTTCGTCAAATGTCAAATGCAGTAACACCCTTTACCACTCAGGGGTGTTGCGTTGTGCTTGAAGTACACATGAAGGCTAGGATAAAGGTGTCCCATGAGAGCAGTAGACCAGAAGAAGCTGCACCCGTTTTGTGCTGCAGAGAAAAAAACAATAATCTCTGTTCTAGTGATTTAATTTACAAAGATGAACAGTTGTCTGGCGGATAAAGTGAAATTCATTCTTATGTTTTCGAAAGCAGGGTTTGGACACCTATAGATGGATTTACTTAAGGATTGAAGGAAGTTTAATTGATGTAAATGATCAATGGGGGTCCTAACTTAATGTTCTCGGGGCTTGAGTTTAATACCCTTTCCGTATGTATTCGCGCATCCTGTTCATATGTACTGTAATTTTTTTTAGTTGCGTGCGATGAAAATCCATATCCAGATATGAAAAATTTCACAGCAAAAAGCATCTGCTTTCAATACTGGTTATTAAAGTATGCTCTATGGTTTTAATCAGTGACGTCTTTACTAACTTTCTCAGCCTTGTTTTAAGTAAAGGATTTCCCATTGGTCAGCAAATTGATGACTAGCAAATGATTTATAAGGTCATATTTTTCCACTCACTGATAACAGTCCAAACATGTTTTGTATAGCAACAAGTCAATACTAGCTATTCTATTTATCTAAAGCAAGCGTATATATATATTATACTACAATGCGCGTAATTAACTGACGAATTCTTGCAATATACACTATTACCATTGGTTTGCCTGTGTCATCATAGTCCGTCCCTGTAAGTTCGGAGACTCATTTCTAGCAACGATCCGCATGCTCGTGTCCGTTTTTGAATGCCCTGTACGTATCGGGCCCAATGAGGAGCACGAAAATTCTGCTTTATATTTGCTTTGCTTTTTCACGGTCCCATATTTCAACCGCACTCCGGCTCATTCGTCCTCTGTATGGACATGTGACGAGAATTCGTCTTCCTAACCTCACACGTACGTATTACGACGTCGTTCTCGGTCCCTCAATCAGTATTGTCTCATTGAGCAATAGGAGCAGTCTGTCGAGGAATTCCACGGGGGATAATTTCCACCCATCTCCACGCGGGTCCTCGTCGGGTCGGATTGTTGAGGAAGGGCCCACGCTACGCGTCCTCTTCTTGTTCGAGTCGATCCGCGGCGAGCCGGTGCAGCTCGAATGGTTGTGTCCGTACGTCCGTTGTGGCCTGCCTCCATTCTCTGCGCGTACCCCGTGCGACGAAGCAGACACCATGAAGTGGATGGGATGTGGAATGTGGCCCTCTAGCAAACGGCTCTCAGTGTTGTCTTTCCATCCCCAATTCCCCACACCTCGTTCTGATTATAGAATTGGGTGGCTAATAATCATTCCAACACAGGCGCGTGCACAATTTACCGCGACGATGAAGGCACTCACTGTGACGGTTGTTGTCTCTTTTTTTACGCCTTTCCTGAACTCTGTTTGAGCTGGTATGATGGAAGACTGAGGTGGCCTGCTGCGCCCATTGACTATTAAATTTGGGGAGCATGTTGTGAAAGATTTTAATAAGATAACTTTAGCTGATTGGCATCATATATATTGATTTGAAGATTTCTGTGTTGAGCTTACACAGGGGTATTTAGTCTTACGTAATAGTTGTTTTTGGCGCAGTTCTGCAGACGTACTGTGTATCCAACTGAACAGTGTTCTATGATGCACTTGAGTTATGCGTTGCAAAACCACTTGTCAGCTCCACAATTTACCGTCTCATATCAATGGCATTTCGTCATGATTTGTTCCACGTATACTTCAGGCTTACTCATCCCCTCAGTGTGCCACCAACCTATAAGAATAGGCCATCACTGACTACGTATTTCAAAGTTGAAGCAATCGCCAAATCGCAACCATAAAACCATTCTCAGCTAGTTGTGCGTGTTATTGACATGTACGCAATATGTAGGGTCTCCCTTACGCTTGTTTGGCTGTGCCTTAACCTCGCTACCCATGAACGGTTCACCACGCCGGCTATGACGCGTCATGTCGATTCGTTTCTTCTCTACACAGTAGGGCGCCAGAGCGGCGGTACGCCTCGCCCGACCCTCTGCTACGAATTTTCCTCATACATACAACGAGTATGGGTCTCTCTTTCCCAAGCGGACTTAGAGCAGCCTGCCTAACCCCCCACCTAAAGCTGTACACATGACGACCCATTTCAGATGACGGTGGCGGTCGTCCTGGCTGAGTGGCGCGCCGAGCGCGTCTGACATTGTGAGGAAAGGGCTTTCAACTATTCCGGTTCGTGCCGCCTCTGTTTCGCCCTGCTCGATGTAGTCGCCGACTCGCCGACGATTTCCAGGAGATTCCGCTGTGGAATACCCCTACGCCCTCACACTGTGTCCCTCATCGTCAGTTCGCGGACACAGAGTGCAGAGGCTGCCACGAGAGACAGAGGAACGGCTTGGAAAGCGGCCCGTCGACCGAACCAGAGCAGGGTGAGAGGGAGTGGAATTGGAGGTGGGGGGGGGGGGCGAAGACCCTGCTGTGGCCGGGGGTCTGGTCTGGAAATGGGATAGCAGGTCAACATTGCAGCGATCTTTCTCGCTCGCTAGCCCCTCTGACCAGTATTCGTGTCTGTGATCTGCGGAACTACGTCAACCCTCCGCCGAGCCCCGCTGTCGACCGCTGGTCTCTAAACTGGAACGGTAACGATCTGGGGGGCTGGCAGCGGGGCTCTCCCAAGTCCGCCTCTCCCGCGGACAATGGTCGCTTTCAATCGGCTCAAGGGGCTTTGGAGCAGCGACCAGAGCGAATGAAGCTACTAGCACGAGAGTGAGAAGGGGCACGTTGCGATGAGCGGAAACTTTTTGAATTAACAATTCAGTCGGCAGCAGAGCAACGCTCAGGCTCAAGCCCACTCAAAACATAGTTCTATCGTCGAACGCTAACGCGAGGCTGCCGAACGGAACGGACCGCATTTTGAAAAGCGAACGCGACGCGGGCCAAACGAAGCATCGGATGCGAGCAGGAGACGACGCGCTGATGTTCGACACCACGCTTTACGATAGGCTGGTAAAGTGCAATACATGAAATCAGTGAATAATGAGATCAGTGAATTCGCTCCTGAATAAAAATTATAATAGCGATTCACCACGAAGCAGCGCTGTTCTAGGATCTTGTGTCTCGAACAATCGCTATTTGGTAAGACACCTTAGACGAAACACGAATGTGGCATTTATTTACGCTTGGCATTACAATATGTAGTCATATCGAGACGTTATTCCATCTTTTGAACACATCACCCCGACTGTGGAAAGCTTGTTTCCATCACTGATGATCTCATCAGAGTGCACCGAAACATTCAGGGATTTACATTTAGGGAGAAGGGTCTTACTTATATTATGTGATATAAATTGCAAGCGAAAAAACGTGGTTTACAATCTAAACCTATCTAAACTTTTGAAGCCTCGTAGTAAGCTAGCGATTAGATAACGACACCAAATACAGTGCCGCCTACATGCCAACATATAGCAGCCAAACCGACAGTGTCGTTTATTCCGAAGGCAGGATATGCCCACGACGTTGCGATGTGGGACTCCTGATCAATCGCTCGTTAAAAAGCTTCACGGAATGAATACGATCTATGCCGTCGTTGATTTCCTGTCCATGTTCGTTTTCTCTCGTTGGGCCTAACAGAGCAGCATTACTCGGCTTCTTTGTGTATAGCCCCCGTTCGCTTCTATTTCCCCACCCTGGGTTTCCTCTTTCACGCAATCCACAGATAATTCGCAGAACAACTTAGCCTTTGAAGGGCGCACAGGTCTGCTTACTGAAAATACTGTATTGTACTATCAATCTAATCGCATTTAGCAATTGAAGGATCTGATCGTTCTCGATGTTCGTGTGTTACTCTGACCGTTCATTGCCTAATCGTTTGCCTTCGTCTACGTTCACTGCGTTCAAGTGACATTTCTCATAGCCATGCTAAATTAAGTAGGCACTGGTGTAGTTTGGAAGGGTTACTACATTTTGACCACGTATCGAATGGCTTAGGTTTTCAGGCTGACTCTCTGCCAATATTTAACGTCCACGGTACTGCTTTTAGTATCGATGGGCTGGAAGTGACACAAGTGTTAGATATTGAACTACTGCTACTACTAGCGGTTCGAGTATGATTTTACCTACATTTGTTCAATTGTTTATCTGAGCATGTCAATTTCTGGGTATTTGAAATGTTGCACCCCCGACTAAAAAAATAAAATATTATTGAAATGTACCTAACAAATATGAGTTTTAAATTGTAAGCCATCTGGTGAGCCAGGTTGTACAGACACAATAGTTACGATGGCTTGTTTGATACCATGAGACTAGACCTTATGTTAACCATGAGACTAGACCTTATGTTAACCGCTCCTTGACGGCGTCTCGATGAGTTCTCGTTTTGATGTTCGCCTCCCACAACCGGTTTCTTTACTGACCGCATACATCGACATCCGATAATGCATCATTCGAACAGCAGCTATTTTCTGCTTTTCGTTTTAAACAAGAGTACCGACTCACGCACTAGATTATTCAGCCTATTCGCACCAAATATCACGTGTACGTGATCACTTATCTTGTTGACGGTATACATACGAGACCGGCCACTTGCGGATCCCGACTTGCTCCTTGGACCAAGTCGTCGCGGCGGCCAGTAATGGCGGCATGCAACTGATATCGAAGCCGCTCCTGCCACCAACGTCCCTTAGGCGGACCATCAAGGCCGACCAGAGGCCCAAAATTACGCACGTGATCTCCCATCAGAGCAGTTATCAGTATCATCGACATCACACCAGCATGTGCTACTACTCCTGCGACCATCAGGGGACTGACTATTGGCGAGCAATAGTGGGCAGTGGCAATAGTTGTATTGACATACTCGTTGGCATCGGCTGCTACTGCCAGTGCCGCTCCTGCCACGGAGCTATGTATGTGTATGTACAGCGGTCGGACACTCACAGCGAGGGAGATCCCAACGGTGGCATGACGCCGAACGAAAAACACCGACTAAGAACGTACAGTGCGTAATATGCAGGAGAATATGAGGGTATTTGAATAGGCAACTATATATATATATATATATATATATATACCCTGCTTTGTTTCGTTTCGATAAAATGTGACACAAAATACGTGTAAAAAGGCATAATATGTCAATTAACGAACATCGATAAATAAAGCTTTCATTCATGATAAGAGCACTATGGTTGAACTATGATTAGTGCAGGTCATTGAGGGGGTCAAAATTGTTAGTCGCATTTACGGAAAATACGCCTTGGTACCCGACTCGTCTACCTGCCTGCCCACATAATAGTAATGTGCAGGATACAGTATTTGCCTTTTGTGACTTTGCACTGATTATTATTTCTTCCTTTCCAATCTTCATCTGACTATCACCATCGGATTCGCCTGTGCAGCTGTCCGAGCTAATATAGCCCTCTCGTTTTGCTGCTGCGGCTTTCGATGCCGCCAAGCGTATACCTACATAACGAATAAATGTATCATCGTCATCCGACAAAAAATAAAAGATTAGAGGACATCCAATCAGCGCAGATAGCAGTACCGATCACAATAACGAAACTCGAGCAGAACGAAAGAGCCTTGTGCCCGCGTTCACTGTATGTTTCTTCTCTGGCTTCCTTTCTCCTCTCACCATTATTGATTAGATATTCGCGTTCGCACAACGTCTCTCTCTCTCACTCTCTTTCTCTCTCTCTCGCGAGCTTCTGCTTTCTCTCCCTAAAATTAATAAGATCACAGCACCCAGAGCTGCCGCTCGTGCTGCTGCTGCCGCTGCTGCTGGTATGGCCTTTCTTCAAAGGCTACGCACAGGGCTCAGTCTGGAGCTGGCCGTGGCTGTGGCGGCGCTCGTGGTGGCAGCGGTGGCGACAGCCACGCGGCACCGATTTAAAATCTTTCCCTATATAATACCGTCTATAATGGGCCGCCGGCAGGGTAGGATAGCGGGGCCTCCGGTGATGATCAGGGTACAGTTACTGGCAATGTGTATGCGTCTATGCCTCGTATGTATCGCTGCTGTGTGAGACTGGCTACGTGAGAGTGCCATCCATGGTTGCTACTTTGGGAGATAATAATATCCCATTGCCTTAGAATAATCCCTTGTCGTTCATCGTGCCGCCGCTGCTGCTTGCCTCCGTTGCTGGCTCGGGGCTCGAGGCTAAGCAGGGCCCGGCCCGGCCCGAGTTAGGTTGGGTTGAGGCTGGGCGTTGCTGCTGCTGCTGCGAGGGCCACACCGACTATGAGATGATAGAAGCACTCCCTTCCTTCTGCAACAACGAACGCTTGTATTCCGCTAACGCATAGGACAGGACCGGACTCTACACACGATGGTGTTGGACAGTGACAGGAAGGGTCGTTGAGTGAGGGCCGGGATAGATAATAAGGCCGATACGGAGCAGCAGCGGCGGCGGCGACGACGACGCCGCCGGATACTTAGTAACCTGCTTGCGAGAATATTGCGGCTAAGATTGAACGATAACATGGACAGGCAGAAGCATACAACGGCATAAGATGATTTTAAAACTGTATTTATACAGATGAAAATCATATGCGGGGTGTGGTTTTCTGGCAGTCATTTTTTGAAACACATACCCGATTTGATATCACATTTTTCTACGTGACTCGTTTGCGTGGTGAGTGCACGTAAGGCAGATGCTCCTACACATACATCACTCATCAACGAGTTCCGGTAACGGACTCGCCTTGGCGAACGACAAATACCTGTAAGTGGTTGGACAGTTTTGCTTTGTGTCAGCAAAAAAGCACTTTATCAATAAAGGCACCGAATGTAGATAGCCAGGTGGCAACGACACACGACTGCGTGATGAGGTGAAAGCCAAGTTTTACATTATCTGCCTGGCAGATACGCAATTGCTACGTGCTTTTAAACCTATGAGAGCTTAAAGGTCTGCAATTTTGATCGATTTGGCCAGATAGCATAACTGAATTAGTCATTGTACTTCGGGATAAAACTAAACAGTGATCCATAGAAATGTTAAAGTACGCATATCCTGTATCTGAGATCCTATTGGATGGGGGATGGCGTTAGTTAAAACGGGGCTTCGTTAAGGTAAAAAATACCAATTTAACCAGCCAAAATTGTCGGTTTCTTTTTCTTATAAAGTAATGCGTGATATATCATTTCGCATAGAAAATGTAACGGCTGCATTTTCGTCGAATCCATGAATATGTGTTTGTACAATATGAGGTTCTTAGCAGGCACATTGAACATGTCCTATAAACAACTGCTGCATGCACATCTGCAAACGGAATCCCTTTGCGAACATTGTCCCATATATTTCATGTATCCTGTTTCATACAACGTTAGCCATCGTTCACCAACATGTTGCATAGTTCTCTCTGCTGATCTGATTCGACCCCTTCATCATATGCATGATACCTCCATTGTAAACATTGTAGTTCCTTTAATAAACCAATAAACCTTTACCTTACCTAATATATACGGGATAAACGAAGGCGTCCCCATCCCTCGTCGCTATCCCGCTAAACCGGGTCCCGATAGCTCGTAGCCTATTCACGAGAGCTCCCCGAGAGCCCACGCAGAGTTGCGCTTCCCAAGTTACCTGCCCGCGACCCTCCACCGCAAGCCTGCCTGCCTGCCTGCCGGCTCTCCCTGTGATTCTTCGAGGTCTTTTTTTGACAGCGCCACCAAAAGACTGGCTAGCTAGATGAGACACGAGACGGGGAAGCCGCGATAGACGGTGGAGAGCTCCGCTTTTGGGAACAGCCGTGCAAGATCGTCTGTTGCTGTTGTCGTTATTGTTGTTGTTGTTGGGTGATGAAGATGCACCCACATGCGCACACAGCGTACATCGAGGCTTGGAAGCACGTAGGGACTGGAGTCCCTAGAGTCTCTACGGAGAACGCTTTCGTTCGTTGCATCGTTTAAAATGTTCCTCCATTATATTATGAACTGCCGCTCGTTTCTGCTGCTGCTGCTGCTGCTGCTGCCAGAGACTTTGACGTCGCGTTGCCCGAGTCGAGGAAGCGAACTGTCGTGGGTCGCTTGTGGCGGGTGCGAAACTGGAGCGAGGGGTATCTACCGATTAGGTGCGTTCATGTTTAAAGGTAGAAGTGCGCGTTTTTCACCACGAATACGGCGGTGATACGCGGAGAGAAAGAGGCTTGATGATGTTGAAGTAAGCGAGGCGCCACATTTTGTCCTGGCTATCTTACCATCACTGGGGGTGGGTGTGCTGGCAACGTGAGCATACGGGTGTATATCGCAGCAGCACACCTTACCAGTAGAGAGAACCCCCTTCTGAATCCAACATCCACACATGGAGCTCGGAGAAGGCAAGAACATGATTAGGTGCTCCAACATTCGTACAGAATGAACTGAACGTACATGCTCGGCACCAACACGTGCTCGATTTGTCCGAACATGCTGGTGTATTGGCGTTTCTCCCTACAACGTATTCCAGGCATCGAAATAAACAAAAGGCCCTCATTGTCTACGAAGTGGGTCGAATTGATGCTTGATCACTTTCAGTACTTTTGTTTAAGGTTCAATGGTGAGATGGCGCGTCTGGGAGGCGTAGTTGTTGTAAAAAGAGGCCATTGCACCTTTTGTTCCCCAAAAGCCGGTTATCAGGCAAACAACGATGCACGGCAAACGCAGGGGGCGCTAAGGACGAGGTAATGCGATATTGTGTTGATTCCATCATTGTTGATTGTTGGTTGGAAATAACCGAGTGGCTTTTTCTAAGAATCACTTTATATATATATATATATATATTAGCTGGATTCGTGGGGTTGCTCAATGTGGTATATAGAGGACTGCAGGTATATCATTCATTAAACACTATTATCATACAATGTGATGTTTTCTCGTTAGAGCTGAACCAATTTATGTCTGAGGAAGACCCTTCTATTGTAGTAACCCTAACTAAGTCTAGGATTCGGGAAAGACTAGTCCTTTGTACAGTTGAAGACATGTTATTGTTACTGCAATATGAGGTTGACTTTTGAATTAGCAACATTCGTCTGCATCGTGCCTGATTTCGTTGGATATGAGCAGCTGCTTTGAGACTGCTCTTTCCAATTCGCTTAGTACAGCTTATGGTAACGCGAAAGTAACTTAGCGATATCGCGAACTCGTTTTGTGCCATTTCAGAAAACTCTAGGCTACTTACTTCTTAATTTTGAATGCATTTTTCCCATATTTTCTCTTCTTTGTAATGAATTAGCGCATCTCTCCCCAAAATATTGGGTTGGTCAATAAGTTCGTTCGGGTTCTTGACTCACTTTGAGTTTCAATATCTTTTCAAACAACAAGCGTATGTTAACGAACATCGCGCCCCTTGCTTTCTATAGCTCTCACCCATTTGTCATTCAGCATGTGGATCCTGTTCGTCCATTACCGAAACTCTTGACAGATGACAACGAGCTAATCATTGCTCAATTCCAAATTGTAAACATTTCTGAACCACTCAACTGCCGCAGAGCATTGCCGTGGTCCGCTGCATGTAATTATTACCGATTCATCGTTTTACATACACTTTACATAAAAGGAGGAAAGCTGAACGTTGAATGGATGAATTAAGTCTGCGCAACGCGTATTTCGTCGAAGGTACGCTGTCCTTCGGCGGTGTAAAAGAAGCAGACAGCGCCAGTTATTCGGTAACATTGACGAAACTTTGTAAACTTTCGCCCCTTCTCGCCGGCCAGATACTACCACTACTCCTAGGTTGGCATAGCTGAACGACGACAAGGAAGGAGCAGTGGTAGCAACGCGCGTGCTACGCTGCTGCGCCTCAGATGCTTAATTATACAGTCCGACCCCACAGGACGAGGGGTTGGGGACCCTAAGAGTGGGGATGGTGTAACGAAGCTCAGATATTCCTCGACATTGGCGGTAGTAGCGCCAGCGGCTGCCGCTGCTCTCTGGCGGATGATAATATTAAAATTAGGCAGCAGCGCCATTGTGTTTGTTATCTACGCGGCAGGCCGGCTGCCATCCAGTGAGCCAGCCAGCGAGCCACGTTGGCGGTATTCCTTCCTTGCTTTGCTCTGCTCTCATCTGGTCGACTCCACCATGCGTTGATCTCCACCATCAATTGCCCCCATCCATAGCAGCGGATAGCAGGCAAACCCCTTCTGGGGTCCCTGGATGACTGCTCGAAAACGCAGAAGAGAGAAGGTCCCATAAAAGTCTACGTGTCTGTGAGTATACGACGATGCCCGACAACGCCGTGTCGTCATAGCCATCGCCCGCTACCTTCAGCGCAACTACCTCTGCCGGTCGAGCTCGTCGTCCTTTGCGTGGATTAAGATCAGCCATTATCATTGTGGCTATTCGGCAGGTTATCCAAGCGCCAAACGCTCGCGGCTCCTCGTGGCGACTGCTTGCGGATCGCTCCCAGCCACGTGTGTAGTGTGGCAACTCGACGGCGCCGTATGGCTACATGTATTACGTAGTTGAGACGATATTGCGGTCCGGAACCCGGCACGACACGATATAACACAAGAGCATAGACAGGGAGGAGGCACAAGCATATTGCTATGGAGCGGGCTACAAATAATTCTAGTTAGATTCTCATATCCTATTAGAGAGGCTTTTATGCCGGTTACGTATACTCCAGCATCATCTACTGCACCCCATTACGTACGTGGCAGTACCTCTCCCCACACAATAGGGGGAGCACAGTTCTGGCACAGTTCCCTGGCACTTTCCGGCAGTGTCTGATTGGTGCATGTTGGTTGCTAGAATACAAGTCGCCTGGCGAACCCCTATCGACAACCACTACGTACACAGAAAGCAGTTAATCAGAAATAGACTACTCACGGCAAGTGAGTCTAGCGCACGCCATATGTGCATACAGCCCGACAGAGAAACAGCAGCACTATCTTTAGGCAGTAATACCTTTGATAAAAATGAAAGCAAATAAACAAACACGTGCAACTATTACACAAGCCGGGAGGCAGGATATGGAAGCAGTTTGACGGTGCCGCAGGCGCATGGCAACAGCTTGTCTTCGGGGAGGAGGCGTTTGGGCCACGTGGCAGCTCGTATCGGATGTTGTGCAGAAACTATGCACAGCACCGCACAACAGCTATAAGATGTCTAGCTTGCGCCAACGTGAAGGCGGCGTATCGGTGTTTCTTGTTATTCTGCTGATGTCACGGGATAGTGGTTTGGTGTCTCAAAGGAAAGGATTCTCTGCCCACTTGGCTCCTCCGCGCGATCTCTCGGGAGAACGATAGGGCGACTTATCTACGAAGGTGAAACGCTACGGCTGAATACGCCGAGAATGGAAAATTTATGTGACAACACAGACTGAGGGATGAATTACACTGAACACATACACAAGCAAAACAGCAGAGCAACGTTTCATGTCATGAGCCGTGACTGCAGCTACATGGAGAATGCAGATGATCCTTCTAACAAGCGTAGCGAAGTAGTTGATACATACGTTAGAAATGCTCAATAAAGAATTAAATATGTATCAGTTTGTTTCCATTCTAGAGCTAATTTAATGTGCCATGTAAAACAGATTGCCCTCTCTGAATTCAACAAAAGATGAATGGAGAATTCGTCTATCTCAATGGGCAGTTCATCCCAGTCTATGCCGTCAGGTATATATGGTTAGCAAATATGGAAAAATACCATCATATAAATACATGACCATATTTTGACTCATGTCGAGTCAATATTCTCAAAAGATGGTCAGATAGTCGTTTCAGATGTTACTGCCAAGAACAAACCCGTATATCTCTAAAATAAGCCGAATAATCTAAAAGGCTCCTATAGCATAGAAGAGAATTGCGATTCGATTCCCGACTCCTCAATAAGCGGTCAGGTATTCATTTCAAATATTCCCTCCAATAGAAAACTGGTAGAATTTTAATAGTCTACTCCGATTACAGATAGCGGGTGTATTTTAATTGAAGAACACAGATCCAAATCAGGTATAATTCATACCTGGCGAAGACTCAGACAAACAAGTTGAAAATACTGCAAAGGTGATTCCGACATTTCCTCGAAGAAAAACCCGAAAGTTCCGTGCCTTGGCCTGTCAAATCTGGGGAACAGCTGAGAGTACGCTTAAAGCATGTCTAAATAGGTTATCCAAGCTTGTCACAATGATTGACGTAGCATAAAACAATACGTTAGAAATGACTAGGTCGTTAACCAAATCTCTTCTAACTATGGCTAAGTTCAACCAGGTATAGCCAAAAACGTGGAGAGTATCACCGCCCTTTCAATTTTGCCTTTTTTCCCTAGCTGTATCACAATTAACAGCATACTGTTTGTTACAGCGCCATGAATCTAAAACGATAGTTTTAAGTTTACATCAGCAGAAAATTTCAAGTTCCCGGCGTTTGTGAGCACATTTCATGCTCTATCGTTCATCCGCCGTTATGTGCCACCCTTTTACATTGCCGAGCGTTAAGGGTGAGGCAAGGAGAATATTCAGATTGGTGGCAAGACCTTGGAAACGAGGTAGATAAAGACGTCTACCCCCGTACGGAGGAAAGCGATAAATTTATGTGCATATGTTGATATGAGAAGGAAGGAATAAACTGGCGATTGTGGCAAACGCTACTGCCCCCTATCTGGCGTCCTCTGATATCCGTTTCCTCGTCCTCTATGGCTAGTTACTCCGTTTTCGTTGGCGGCTGGCGCCCACCTCTTCGCTCATCAGACGCTTAGTTGGACGCCTACCAAACATCGCGAGATCTCTCTGCTCATGTCGCATTGAAGATGATGACGAAGCTGTCGTTCGATTTCGTTCGTTGTCACCCGCCCATATTCGAGACCGTGAGAGGGAATAATGTAAGGACAAGCCATTGCCACTACAGGCAAAGGATTTATATCTGTACCACGAATCGATTCGATAACGAATTAACCAACCCGGTTTACTGCACCATACGCAAATGCAATGCGTATGAGAGCAATACATAAAAATGGGAAAATGAAAAATTGGAATGGATCTACTAGCCGATCCCGTCAAAACCGGAGACTTTAAAGGTTGAGCCAGCAGACACGAGTGGCCCGACACGTCCTCTACGTGATGGTAGACATAGTATATACGTGTAGTTCATCTCAGGGGAACACGGTCGTTCCGGGATTTTAATACCCGCAGGGAGATGTAGTTGTCTACCGCTCGCGGGGAGTTACTCTCCAGAACGGATAGATGGGTATTCGGGGTCCCCGGTTCGAGTACGGGAACAGTTGTGAAATCCTCGTCGCTGTTTCAGGAGAGGGATTTGACCACCTTACCTGACAGACATCTGGTGCTGCTTGCAACAATGGTCCAACCGCTGTAGTAAGTAGACAGTACATAATTAGTAGCATTATCGTTTTGATGCAGCCGTCAATGAAGCACGCACCCGCCCCGTTAGCTCAGTAATCTGATATACGGCAGATACGGCCAAGGCACAGTTTTCTTATGTCGCTTAAGCCAGGTAAGGTAAATGTTTTATTAACCAGCAGTACCGTGGACGTTAGGTTTTGGCTGTGGGTCAGCTCGGAGAATCTACTTTGGTTTATTAGCCAGTAAATGTGCCGCCGTTGCACATTTGCATTTTAAAGGGGTTCGTCTTGTGAAGCAATTCCGAAAGCAGTTTTACCGTGGACGTTGAATGTTTAAGGCTGAGTTTCAGCCCGAAAAATTTGCTTTGGTTTATTAATAGAACTGCAGTCTTTTACAAAGTTTAAGTTCTTTGTATATGCTACCAGGTCCCGAACCTGTGGCCTCAGGCTTTTTGACACCCATTGATTTAGCCATTCAAGCCACCGTACTGGTAAGTTAAACAAACTTACAAGCGAAAACGAGAGATTTACTCTTCTGTACTCGACATGGTGGACATGTGACCGCTCCTGGATTGCTTTGGAAGATTGGTGATAGCAGGGTAATTCAATTGGTAAAAAACAAGCCCAGAATATTCCAAGGCATAATTTTCTTGTGTTCCCTAAATTGGGTACAATTATAATTATAAACTAAAAGATGGCCAGTGCGGAGTACATGATTCGATTGCTTGAGCTATCAATAGCATGAAACTCCCCTCTGATTATATTATATTGTTTTTCGAGCTGACCCCCAGCTCTTCCCCTATCTGACAGTCCTCAGCTCTTAACCTTTTAGGTATTACTATTAGGACCTGTCGGGGCCACCTTTGCTGATTCTCTGCCTTACTCGTAACTGGCAAGAATCTTCAGATAAAGAAAGATGATAAAAAAACTCCAAGATTCTCCGCGTCTGACAGGATTCAAACCCAACACACGCGTCCCTCCGGTCTATCAGTGCAAGACGCTCTCCACTAACCATCCTTTAATTATACTGGCCAAATGTAACTTCAAGTTATTTGCTACTCCGTAATCGATTGATCCATTCGTACACCTTTCGGTGCGGAACCATTCCTTGACATTCAATATACTAACCGTACAAAAACCGCGTTTCGTTGCAGCTTAGCGGAAAATGAAGAAGACCTAAATCAATTGCTGCTGGAAGATCATTTTCTAAAGTACATCACCTGACGCGTGAACAATTGTCCTATGTTGAAACGCAATTTTCTAATGGCAGTATATAAAGACGAATGCTGTATTTATATATATATATATATATCAACCTATCTATAAATAAGTTATGTGGACGTTTATCTCTCTCTCTCTCTCTCTCTTTCATGGTATATATATATATACATATATACATATATCTGGTTTTCACTCTCTCCTCCGGCTGAACGTAGCAAACAGCGGAAAAGCTGGCGTTTTCGTTTTTAGTGTATCCTATGTCTAATACCTGGTGTGTCGACCGACCTGACCGAGTGAGAGCTGAGGCCTGTCGGCGCGTGACGGAAGAGCGATTGGAAATACGTCGTCTCGACGGACGGAAAGCAATTTTCTGGAAAGGGTGTTCTCGGAGTCGTCTTGCCACCTCGCCGATCCATAGCAGGCGCCAGCCAGCCATCCACCGACGCAATATCGACACCACTCAAGCGCTGTTGTCGTTGGAACCCAGCCGTCAGCCCCGAGCTTCCAACTCCTAGAGGCAGCAACAGCAGCGGCAGCACCAGCGACGGCTTTAGCAAAAAATGCGACGTCAACAGCGAACTCGAAGCGTCTCTCAAAGGCTCGTCTGTCGTCGTTTAAGAGATGGAAAACAGCGTCGTTAAATATGTTATATATTCTTCGAATGTGGTGCTCGAAAAGTGTGGTTGCCGCACCAGAATAGCGAAGATCATTCCAATGCCGAGAAATAGTGAAACTAAACACGGGCAGCATCGAAGCGCCACTTCCGCCAGTCGCCGGATTTGTTGTTGCGCTGAGAGGTGTGAAAAGTGAAAACTTTTTCGTTACAATATGTTCGGCGAAGTTTGGGGAACTTTGCTGCTTTGAGCAGCTGGCATCCTAACAGTTCGATTAATTAATTGGAGGGCATTCAACCTGATGTGCAAGATTCATTATTGACTCTGAATAAATAGGTTGATCAGTTTTACATAGGACAGACGTATCTTATATTCGAATATGTGAGAGGGAGCGGGTCTGGATTCCGGGAGAGGCTATTGCATAATCATTGTACATGGAACTGCAACACTGTTGCATTGTGGTTTCATATATTGTGGATTTCTACAAAGCGCTCATAGTAGTCATTGTCGTTAGAAGAAACTAACAACATTGCGTCGATTTTCCCTATTACAAGTGATTCGTGCTATATCAACATGGGTCACCTTGTGTGATACGTGCAAGACAATGATGGCAGCGTGTTGCGAGAGTCTGTAGGTTTCATTATGAACCTACTTTCAACGAAATGTCCTAAGGTTAGGTAGATCAATCGTAAATCCTAGCGAGGCAGCTGGCTGACCTTCTGACAACGTAACGATGCCTGAGTCGAGCATGCGAACGATACCTGTGTCCCCAACCTCTCCCACTGCAAAGAGACAATCAAACAAGCAATCAGCAATTCTATAGTATAAGAATACGCGGTGTAAACAAAAGTGGCACGCTGTAGTGCTTGAAATTTATCTGTTGAAAATAATGATAATAATAAGTTGAAGTTAATGAGAAAACATTAATAAAGAATAGCACCCCCAGAAGATGAGAAAATACCATATTATACCCATAGTAAAGGGAGGTTAGCTATGGGTTCACCTATAGCAAGTGAAGATTAGCCCTAATTTCATCAAACGAACATAGAAACGCATAGATAGCCATCCGACTAAACAAAATAGGTAATTTCGCACACAAAAACAGGACTTGGCTTTATGTGAACCTCTACATCTTTGCTAAAAAGGCTTCGTTTACGTTTTACGGTACACAGGGCTCATCCCTCGGTGGACCCCGATTGCACGCCCCCGAACTCACCGCATATAAGAAATCGATCTCACATATCTCTGCCACAGCAGGTCTGTGCATGCATGCTGTGATTTTTTCATCCGGTTGTTGCATGCCACACTGCAGGCCACCGTCGAATGTGGCAAAATCGTCGCCCGATTCATCCTGGTGGACGAATTCTACACATTCCAGAGGAATCATTTATTTTGCTTTGTTCCCGTTGCTTCTCGTTGCAAAAGGGAGACGAACGAAGAAATAGCGAACCACGGAAGAAGCCTATGAACGAGGCAAAGCGGCGCGAAAATGAAGCTAAGCGCCAAGGCGGATACGAGAGAGAAAGACTGAAATCCAGAAAACGAGAGAGAAAGTGCGCTGAAGGTTTCGGCGCACAGGTCCCGCAAAGCGATGCGCGCAGGGCAGAGTAAGGCCGAGCCCGATTTCTCGATTGCACCTCAATGTCAATTTAGTTTATACGTTTGCTGAAGGAACGCGCGCGCGCCCAGGAACCACCTGGGAGGGCTGAAGGAGAAGGGAAAGCTCAGATTGAAACCGGCAACGCTCTATCGAACTCCCATGTGGCAGCACTGGCTGGTTTGAAAAAGGATGAAATGAGGGCTTCTTGGGTAAAGGTGAACTCTAGAGACAGTCTCGGTTGTGTTCGTTCCCTATCGTAAGGACCATGCGCAACGAGGTACTTTGCTCGAATCGATACCCCGGTAACAGACTCGCCGTTTCCACACCGGTAAAAACGTCAAAGGTGAATGAATACGCTGCTACAATTGATCGCACGAGCATTTTGCGAAGAAGCATGCAGCTGTACGCGTCACGAATCGAATGTTCGTAGATACGAAGCTCTGCATCGAGATTGATGAGGCACAAATTGGCACTCGCTTAGTTCGCTATATTTATACATTGAGATGAGATGTTACATGGCCAACGCTTACTGTTGGAGGCAATGAGTCGAACGGCACTTGAAGCTTGCGTCGACCTCAACCGTGTTCGACATCGTGTTATATCATGCCGGCACTATCTTATATATATATATATATATATATACCGATCCATAGCAGTGTTCGATCATAAGCATAAATGTACGCCGAGCTTGCACGCTAAACCGTCAAATGAATAACATCACTGACAATTGTAACTGTAAATACACTTACCAGAAGTCTTTCCTTCCATTATTCATTGTTACGGTACAAGTTTAGGGCTTACTGATGCAACAAAGCTAAAGGTAAAGGTTTATTGGTTTATTACAGGAGCTGCAATTTTACAATGCTCTAGCTCTCTTATATGTCACGCAGCGGGACTCGAACCTGCGGCCTCTGGCTTCCAATAGCCAGAGACTTAGCCGACCGAGCCACCGCGCTGACAAAGCTAGAATCATATCATCATCATCATCATTACAATCCCAACGGAAAAGTTACGATTAATCGGATGAGTCGACCAGATGAGTATGTTGGAGACACCGCTCGATCCCTCCTAGATCCCTCAAGTTTATACTCGCGATGAATAATATGGTCAGTGTGCTAACTGCGTCTACTAGCAGTCATGACTAGAGGTACATGCGAGTCTGTTCCCAATCGTGGCTAAAGGGGGCCAACTGATTGCTGCACGTTGGTGCTGACACGGCCGGGTGGTTCATTGAAACGAAGGACGTCGACGCTCGTTTCGGACGAGCTCGACGAATGTAATCGGGGCGTTACACAGAATTTAAGAAGCGCTCGAATTCGGAAGCGTTATTTTCGATTTCAGCCTCAGCCGAGTCCCGTCCGTTTGAATAAGCACCGAAGGCTACGGGCCTCGACTACAGCCAGAGCGACGGCCCGATAGAGAGACACGGACGAACCGTGGCAACTGCGATTCCGCTTCATTGGTCGATTATGCTCTGCCGAACCGAATTCTTGACGGACGCTCACCAGCTCGCTTGCCTGCGGCCCGATCCGATCCCTGCTCGCCATACCTTTGACGAGTGCTTTGAAAGGTTGGACGTCGTAGAACGTCGTCTCCTGTTCAATTTCCAGTTGAGGCGGATCACAACCACAGGGCTGCAGAAACCTCTATGAAGATTCCACGCGTGAGCACCTTAGTGTCGTCGTGCTTTGATTGAACGAGGCTGTGTTTGAGGTGGAAGTTTCACAAAGGTAAGTCGTATCAGGGATACGCTCCTTAATGAATTGCTTGATGCCATATGGGTACCGCCTGCATACAGCCGAACGCCCTCTATACATCCGAAAACGTTTCTGTGAATTTGAGAAAAATTTCGTAATTCGTTGGTATGCTTAATTGCTAAATTGTGACTCAGTAATTTCTATCGATATCTGCACGGAGTTGATTACTGCGGGATGTTTATCTAAAAACCACGACGTAATAAACAGCAACTATAGTGGTCTAATTTAAACAATTTGGAAATGAAAATCAAATAATTAGCCAATATTATATAATAACATTCAGGAAAACGTTCAATATATAAGATGAACTGAACACACAACAAACTGCCACCGGTTTGATCACCGGGAACTATCAAACCTTTCAGATAAGCGGAACAGAAACCTTAACGACTCGTGTTCTTTTCACACAAGTATGATTTATGTATATTTCGTTGTGTGGACCATTTCCGTGTCAGGTGACCTTGGACGCCTGACTCAAGGTGTGATTAGTACTGGCGTAGTTTTATTCCTTAATATCGTAATAAATAGAACGTGATCATAGCATCTAATTGAAACCGTCGAATAAATATTACACACGAATCTTACGTTTGAAGATATAGTATCTGGTCCGAGTGTGTAAGATAGACATTTAGAAATCAAAACTAAACAATAATGGCCAAATGAAGAAGTTTTCCACCAATTCATGTTTTGATCTTACAATACCGCCACGACATGCATACAGTGGATGAGGCTCTCTAATAAGTTTCGACAAACGATTGAAGTAGAAACTGCTTCGGTTTTTTTGTTGCCGTCTCTTCACCTGCCTCGAAACGTTCGCGATCAAATAGATATTCTCTCTAATGGAATATGCAGAGGACATCATGGTGGTTATGTCAAGACATTTAGTTCGCGCTTCCGCACGGTGCAGCGATGGTTTGGTGAAGACGTCAATTTCATTACGCGCCTATTGCGACAGTCAGCTGGTTCCAAAGCATAATGCAATTTTCTTCGCTCCAATGACGCGGGGGGGGGGGAGTTCGATCTTCTCTTACGCTGGCTATGTTCGTTCTTCCGCCGACTGCTAAGATGAAATATTGAAAGGCCAACGTGACCTGTTCAGATTAGGTCTCGCGAAGTATGCGCGAAGTAGTGGCCGAGCAATGTTGAGCATATACTATGGTATGAGCATGCTGCCTGACGGGGAGTGGAGTTGCTGCCGGAGGGGTACGATCCCGATTGAATTACGGGTCGAACAGAGACCCCCGGACCACCAGCGTAAGCTCCGTAAAAAGGTTGACCGTGCACCCCGCCTGTCCACCATTATAAAATGTCATTCTATACTACTAGGCACTTTGAATAGAGGCTAGCAGAACGTAAGCGGATATGTGGCCGGGACGACCATGATTTAAGTGGTTAAGTGCGTCGGTTGCAGAGTTGGCATCTAGATAGTAATTGTGGTTGGCATCAACGGCATTTAACAACCAATATTGATATTCTACTGAATGCTTATGCTATGCCCAGAGATATGTACGAACTTGAATTAGAATAGAACACAAGTACGTGTCTCTGGGCATAGCATAATGCTTATGTTCCGGTGAGGTAAGCTCATCGCTGATGGATGTGAACTAAATCTAAAACCAAGATGTATACGATTTCTAGATTAATCTCGACGTACACGTTATGCCCTTTCCCGACGGCCAATCATATGCACAGCTTATTCAGTTTGCACAAACAGCACGCGAGTCAGCATTCGTAACCCATTCGTGGTTTGCTCATTAAAAACTCATCAAAAGGTTATGGTGCGGACACGCCTCAGTATTCATGGCATGCGTCGGACAAATATCTGTTTAATATCCGTCCTGTGCATGCTATGAAAAAGGTGAAAATATGAAAGATGCTATTTTTTGCACTTGTGTTCAAGAGATTATTTATTTTTGTTTCTATATAATGATCAGAAGTAAATCTAGCTTAAGTATATGCGCTTGGTATTTGTCGTTCTTAATACGCCCTAATCTTGTGTATTGTCTGTTTCGTTGGAAAATTATCGCCATCAGTTGATGAATAGATTGTACTTATTAAAGGCATACTTATAATACTGTTTTGCGAGCTGACCCTCAGCTGTTCCCCTATCTGACAGGCCTCAGCTCTTAACCTTTAGGTAAAGGCATACTTGTCCCAATAATACTTGCCCGTAGTGGCCCAATAATACTTTTCCCGTCCACGGCTTCCTCGGCGCAGTCCTGTTGACGATTTTCGAAGACACCGAGCACTGCCGTACGGTGCAGGGGGCGGTTCCATGATCTGCTCCAACTGGCTTCGGGAGACTACGACCACAGAGACGAGGGGTCTTGAGTTTCTACTTTGGTATTCGAAAGTGGATTACTAACCTATTGGATATTAGTTGAGAGTTCACCGCTTCTTTGGCCGGGGGGGGGGGGGGGTATAAGAGAAGGACTACGCAGCGGCAGAAGGCCTCGCGATGGCTGTAATGCTGACAGTGCACTGCCGAAATAGATACCACGTCGAACGAAACACTAGCTTCTGATCGGTTAACAGTCAGAAGTACATGCTCTGAATACCCGCAATGTAGATCATAGGAACGTATCGGACAGTGAGAGCGGCGAAGATTACTGCGGAGTGAGTAATCATTGACCACACTGTAATAGCAGTAGTACAGTCGTGTTTCCAAAAAATACAAATTGAACTATTAGGGGATTCGCAAATCAAGCTACTTGGTGACTATGAAAGAACACTTACACACTATACCTTACGGCTGCAGAAGGGGAGGCCTCGCGCCTCATCTATTTTCATCCAAGCTTCCAATTGCCGGGCATACCAGAGGATGTTTTGGCTATCCGCCGAACTCAAAAAGTCCGTAACTCTTTGTAAACACAATCGGCCAATTTGACTGCATTTATATCCGAAGACCTACTTAGATGCAATCTGGGTTTCTTTCCACCTTAACGCACTACAAGTATAGACAGTATTTTTCAATGATATCCATGCCAGTTTGCTCACCGCGCACCCGGCAATATTTCAATTCATCAGGGACTAGTAGTATTATTCGGAGCCGCGAGAGTCCCTCTCCCACCTCGCCATCGTTATGCATCCTATTTCGCCCTGTACAAGCTACTTTACTGTAGGAACTTGTCTACTCGCCGATTCACAAGTGCACTCTCCGTTCACTTGTAAAATGCACTTTTGTCCAAGTGCAGTAACCCTCAGCTGCGCATATTTCCTCATTATGAAGATATGTTGAGAATAGTGTACAGTATGTAAGAGAATTCGATATGTATTTTTGGAACAAAATCTTTATCCAAAATCCGGACTAGCTTTTGGTTTTGACAATATCCGGTCACATGCAGAATCCGATGAAATAAATGGGACTTGGTCTTTTACTCTCTTTCTATTAATAATCGATTTATTGAATTCTGAGTAAATATAATAGAATTGCACTTCTTGCTCGTAACACATTGGAAGTGGTCTATCTCGCGCCACAGAGATTTGAGGTGTTGAAGGTTTCAATGTTTTAATAAAAAAAAAACAAAGACAGTTTTTTCGACACGAATAATGGTAATACGTAAATTTTCTCTCGGTTAGGACATCTATTTTAGGGAAGACATTTTCCCGCAAGATGTAAAGTATCGAGTCCATGTATGTTCGAGAAAGAACGATCATCGAGCTGCATAATACGATTGGCTGACCAGTTCAAGCACGAGCGGGTCTTCAATCCTGCGCCCAGCGGAGCGAAAATCGACATTCGTACATTACTTATACATACCCCACTGAACCGCACAAAGACTAGTGTCAGTCAGAGGCTTAGAAAATCGTCGCTCTACCATGGACACGGACTTCTGCACAGGGCCGATTCCAAATACAGCGGCAGCTCGAAAATTTGTTCCAGCAAGCGCGAGCCCGGGGGGAAGGGTGTCCCCCAACGAAAAGTACTACTACTACTACTTCTACTACTCTCACGGTGTGGAAAACTGTAGGCGGTGACAATACACGGCCGCTTCAGAAACGTCATATACGTCGCAGGTCCGTTTCCGCATGATCGCTGGTGGCATTTGTGATGGGAGCGTACGCAGCGCGAAAACAAACGAAGAGACAAACAACACCGGACATATGCTAGAGCAACGATACCGGCGCGGTTACGGTGTACAAAGAATGGTCTGAGAAACTAAGTCGAATATACGAGCTGTAGCGGTCAGCTCAGGAATCTGAACGCACCGTAAAGTAACTCGGACGCGGGGGAAAATACATGATGCATTAACGCAGACTATATCCTGACTGTAATTTCGATTTGTTTGCGCCCCAAGTATGTTGACTGCTCCTTTGATATAAAATAGAAGCTCGCATAGATAATAATAAAAATTGCACCACGTCACTTGAAGAAATTCTTCGTTTATTTGTTTAAGAGACTATCGTTTTTATCAGCCATTTAATGCTTATGATTATAATGGATTGACATTTTGCGAGACTGTACGTTATAGTCGAATGATATCCTATTTTCTCGTGATATCCCCTCAACGCCAGAGTATATCTTTGAACTTCTCGTTTTGCCAATTCCTTGTATGCGATATGTTTATCGATTAAATGTGGCCACCTCACAGGACCACAGTAGATTACATTACAATACTGACGTGGATCTCTCACCGCAACGAATCTCATCTCGGTATTTAGCATGCCGGCGTTCGTAGTCTCTGTCAAATATGTCTAAGGCACTCAAGTCCAAAATGTGGTGGTGAATTCCTACGTGTTTGGTTGCCTTAGGAAACTGCCCTGCCAAAAATATGAGTCTGGCCGTACCCTACTCACCCCATCTATACTACGATGACAGGATGTATGTATCGTATCTACTGGTGCTACTATGGAAATAGATCCGACATAATTAATTCCGATCCGTAATTCTCCGATTTACAAAGAGCTTATCCACAGTTACAGAAAGCCGGAGGCCGCGGGTTCGAGCCTCGTTGCGTGATGACATATAAGAGAGCTTAAGCATTGTGAAATTGCAGCTCCTTTAATAAGCCAATAATGCTTTACCTTTACCCTTTAGGGCTCACGTCGTCTAAAAGGTATTTATCCCAGTCAAACCACAATGGCGGCAGTCTTTCGTTCTCAAGCTCTTTTCTCAAAAATTTCGAAACAAAGATACAAGAAATTCTACAAATTTTGATCAGTGGTACCTTTGTAATATCGTTTGCTTCATAAGCATGGCCGTTCCACGACGTTCCACACGAATTCCATTAGAAAATGGGCTGCTGCCCACACAACAGAGTATTTTTTGCAGCCATTATCTTTAAACTACATTAACCGGCGTTTTTAAGGTACTGTATATGGGTTTGAAGGAAATACTTGCGTTACCGGCCTGTGGGAACTTTCCAGCAGAAACCAGGTGTTCCCACTATTAAGACAACTCACTCTGATAATATCTCACTCTAGTATCCCACCAGCCCAAAACTATATAAGACACCTAAGGAAATAAATTTCCCGGGCTGACTCACAGCAAACATTTAAAGTTCACGGTACAACTGCTTTCGGAACTGCACTCATGAATGTACCACGCTACCGGGCTCGACATATATGGCATCTATATTCTATTAGCTATACCATTATATTAAATCTGATTATACATATATTATTTTCGTGAATATCTCAAACAGGCCACTGGGACGACTGAAGCGGAGATGCACAGTTTCGCCGATTCGAAACCCTGCGGCCGAATGAAATGAAGCGCAACCGATGGATTGAGTGGCAAAAAGTTATCCAAAGCAGACTGAGTTTGAGAAGTGAAACCGATTAATTGCGGCGTTAAGTGAACCTGAATAAACACGACAGTGAGCTCTTTTTAACTTTAAGGCAAACAAATACAGTACCATGCCACAGAGTGCGCGTTGAAGTTAATTTAGCTAAAGTGGATTTAGTGGCCTTTGTAAGATAAGAAGAACTCATGGCATAGTTGTTTAACTGGCCGTGAAGGCTACATCGCCTACGCATATTTGGTCCATCTATCCCTGAAATATTTGTCCGCGCAAATTGGGCTGTTATGATGAAAAAAGGGCGGTATTGGGGTAGGACAGTGTCTCGAGTCCAACAAAGATTCTTGTGTATTTTTGAGCCCAGGTGTCTATCAGGATCGCATTCAATAAGGTTGCTCTTCGTATCCACGGAATGAAACCAAGAACTTAATAAGGCTTATCGTCTCGAACGCTCAGTTTTCTCGTTCTCCAATGACTCATACTAAAGGGCAATCTTAATACGTGGCAGTAGTAATCGTAGTGTCTTCGACGAGCGAAGGAGTGAGTCAGGGCAGTTTTTTGTTTGCACGTCAGTCCTAATTCTCGGTCAGTGGCAGGCTCCCGGGTCACGGGTCGTCATTAGCCTATCGAGCGATGCAACGGGGATGGCCTTGCGGCTGTGAGGGCTTCCTTCAAGCATAATAATCTTCTTCTCCTAGCAGCTGCATTCGGAAATATCCCTTCCTACTGACCTTTGGCCAGCTACTCTCTCTCTCCCTCTGTATCTCTCGCTCTCTTTACCCACTGTTGGTTCGTCCTTCCTTTTGCCCGTTCTTCGGCATCTTGATTACCCTCTGCCGGCGTCGTCCCTGCGAGCCACTGCCGCCTTCTTCTTCGTCTATGGCAGCCGAGTCACCAACGTCGTTTCGACTCGACTCGACCCCGATTCTGGCGTCGTCCCGATCCTCCTCTTCTCTGGACAGCGGATGGCCAGTTGGGCTACAATGATGTCTGTCCAGGCAACAACACACCCGCCTGAAGGAAACCCAGCTGAAAGCTGCTGAACTCCTTCCACGGCCGTGTATGGACACCACTAGCTATACAGTCACTCGAAGCCAGGAGAGGAAGAACCTCTAACTCGACAAAGAGATATAGCAGCAGCTCATTTGTTAAGGAATGTGGTCATTTACAGCTGCCGCTGCTGATAGAGGATCAGCGGCAGAAGAGGTCCGGGGTATTTGAAGGGCAGGGGGTAGCAGGGATTGTTCTGGCTTCTTCGTATAGAAGCGAGCGTCAATGAGAGCACGCAGACATTCGCAGAGGCCCGAAACATAGAAGGCCCTAAGAGACCGGGACAGCCTAGGACTCCCAACCGGAACAGCAGCGAGGGGCACTCCAGCGAGCTACTAGCGACTGAAAGAATACCGAAGAAGAAGAAGAAGAAGCTGAAGGACAAGAAGAACCAGTAGTAGTGCGTCGTGAAGGAACTGGCATAACAGTTTACTGGATTGCGAAGTTGGCTCTCAGTTCGGAGTATTCTCATGGATGGGCCGCATCGCCTTATAACGCAAGCTGAGCGAGTTGGTTCTAAGTTCTCACCAAACAGAATATCTCATCCAGTGTTTACTATATATTGTATTACATGACGCGCTACCATAGAGAAAACCATTTGTAGAAGGACTACTTATACCTGCGCGATGACGCTCCACTAAGCCCTGTCTATTCTAAGATATCAAATACGAGGTTAGGCTCCACGTTGCAATTATCTAGATCACAGTATCCAAGAAGGAAGCTCAACAGCTGTTTCTTACATAATAGTAATATCACATTATAATTAAGACCTACAGCAAGCAAACTATAAGACAGCCGTTTTTACGTCCCAATTCCTACAAACGTCTCTGTCTCTACAAAATCTAGCATAGCTAGAATTTTAGAGATTCAACACAGTCGACACACCAGGACAGGTCAAGATGGACAAATTTTACTCTATACACACATCACAATATATTGTATTGTGAGAATCAGCTCATTTTATTGTTGAGTTCACAATACGTCCGGCCATTTACATCATCTGAGGGCAAATAGAACAAAGTGTCTCTTGAACTTTGACAAGGGGTAATTCAAAACCGACCATGTGGATAGGGAATGCATCATAAGTTATACCATAGTGGTACGATCTCGTTCATCGATGCAAACTTGTATACCAACACATTTGCTTGCGGAGTTACAATTTTGCATGGGTACATGTATAGTCAGCATCCTCTTGACCATTGAATTCAGGATCACCTCTTCGGGTTGCTGGGGAAGACGATCTCATGGAAAGCGCGCTCCCGTCGTTGACGCGCTCATCGTCGGACTACGATGCCATGGGTTAGATACTTTCGTCCTAAAATATCATGAGTTACTATAATCGATCCGTCGGTACTGGCTGGTAGATCCAGCGTACTCGTTGAGTCGTGTATGGACTGGAGAGTTTGTGAAAGAGAATATTTTGTTGTACAATTCGCTGCTACTGACCAAACGCTATAGGCCTTGTGCGGCACTTGCGAAGGGCATGAAATGTAATATATAAATAGAAGATTATCAACTACGTATGCTGTATTTAAAAATATCTAATTATAAACTATCTTTGCAAACACCCCAGCAAAAGGTCTAGGTATTTCAATTGTCAGTTTGGCCATTTAGTAATCTGTCATCGCCGAAAGCGGATACAGTTACACTGGCAGAGCGGTGAAGTTAAGCTGATGGGCTGTTTTGTGGTCCAACCGCAAACCGTGAACCACCGTGTTGTCGCGTGAATGTAATTATTATCGGTTACTGCCGTAGCGGCTTTCCTTGGATATTATTAAGTGTCGGAGACAAAGGCGTTACGCTAAGGCAGGAAGTTCGGAGTACGTGCTGTCGCAATACAAGCCGCAATTGATACTTGAAATCTGAGCGCAAAATGCCGGAACCAAAGAGCGCTTCGGTGCTGAACACAGTGAGTAAAGATGCGGTCGGAGTTCACTAATTGGATCTGGGCAGCTCCTGTCTGATCGCGTCACTTCAGTCATTCACGAGAGCTACAAGTTATGAGAATCATTACAAAACCATGACACAAGTCGTAGACCGACCACTTGTCGAACATGCAACTATGTGCATAGAATGCATGTGCGTTTCAGGTAAGCAAATATCGAAAGACAGGACTAAGTAACTTTTAGCGGTACTAAAGTTGAGGATATTTATAATTCAAGTATACTACGCATATCTGTACATAAGTCAACGTAGATGATTTCAGTTCGACAACATGAGAGTTCAGCTATTATATCATCCGTCAACAAAATCTCAAATTCATCAGTTCTAGATTAAACCATGAGCGAAATAAGTCTATGCACTGTGGGCTCAAGCCGGATCCGACTTCGCTGGATCTCGCCGCTTGTGTGTGGTATCACCACCTGACAATGGGCAGGGAGGTATTACACTTGACACCGCAGGGTTGTTCAAAGAATAAGAAGTAGCTCGTAAGCATGAATGAGAACAAAATACGCGTCTGGAACCCTCTCGTACTACCGGAGGCTCATTAAAGGCCAGGGAATAACCCCTATTGAATCAAGAGTCTTTCTATTGCCTGGCGGTTTCTTCTAGTTGATGCAGCCTGCTAACTTCATGAATGGGCAGCGCTTGTTACTAACTTGGTTTCGCAACTAAGTGCAGTTCGCGTGTTGACCTCTCGTATAGAGTGCATGCACGCAGACCTGTAGGTATTTTCATTCAGGGAGCGAGCTATTCGCATAATGAGTGTACAGGACGAAGAAAAAATGAAAACAGCAACAACGCATTGGCGTATGGATGTGAATCAAGATCACGCCTTACTCCCCTCTTAAGTCAATCACCTCAGATATGTAGCTTGCGATTTGCATTGCCTTCTTGTTACCCTGGCTTTTTATGAGTCATTACCTTATCGCTGGGTGGATATACTCTGTGCTAACGTGAAGCTAATATATAGTTGATTTCGGGTGCTCACAAAGCGACCCGGGTGGTTAAACCATTGTGTATCTATATTCCAGTAGACTGCAAGGATGGGGCTCATGGGTTCTGCCTAACAAGCGAATGAAACTTTAGGAGTCTAGCAATCGACTTGTCCGTTGAATTTGTGACGATA
Organism: Stratiolaelaps scimitus; assembly: GCA_019614645.1. Classification (NCBI taxonomy): domain Eukaryota; kingdom Metazoa; phylum Arthropoda; class Arachnida; order Mesostigmata; family Laelapidae; genus Stratiolaelaps; species Stratiolaelaps scimitus. The sequence continues at coordinate 3,977,322 of JABWDB010000028.1, forward strand.
AAAATATGAACGAGTTTGTCTCAATGACCGCCAACGAAAGGAAGACGAGGCGAGGGAGATGGTTGGGGGGGGGGGTATCAAGGCAGTCTGCCCTAGCGAACAACCTCAAGCGGCACCTCCATTTCACGGATGCATGCCAAGACATGTTTCGGCCTTCAGCTCGTTTGGCCGTGAAGGCTCAGTCATAAGGGCAGGTTCTATCCTATGAATATGCATGTCTTATCCAGTCATAGCCAACTAACTGCAGCGGCAACAGCCGCATCAAAGGCGGCGACAGAGCACGCTTACACATTAACCTTGCTTGACTGAAAGCCCGAGCAGCTACTCACATGGGAGTGCCAAGGAGGGCACGCTGCCGTGAAAGAAGAGGTTGGCGCATACGTGATTAGCACAACATGTACCATAGCGTAGCTACGATGGAAAGAAGCCGTAACCAGGGTCGTCGAGGCAACCAGCTGCCTGTGGGAAAAAATCAAAGATTACTGTTGTCCTTGCGGCAGGCAATCAACGGCAACCACCGGAGGGACTTGTGGCTTTTGGAGAGCGATCCATGGGAGGCAGAGGAGACTCCATAGCTTCAGATTGGATTGCGGCTATGGTACTTGTATCTTCATGAATAAAAACTTTATTAATAATAAAAATTTAGGGAAGTGGTTGCTTTGGACTCACATAAAGGAAACCAGTACCAGAAAACAGTACGTGCAAGAAAAAACAAAACTGCAGTACATATTGCAGACATTTAAAATCTTTAAGATACAGGCTTTGGCTACAATTTACAAACGACGTTTGGTTAAGATTTTCCGACATGCATTAGTACGTCTATAGAAGTGGTGTGGTGTGTATTAGGTTAGGAATTCGTGAATGAGTCGGATTGAATGCAGCTTACTTAGCACTCAAGATTTCCCAAAACCTGGATTACTGCACATTGGAATAGTTCCTGCGTCTCTATATAATATTAGGGTGTTCCGTTCGAACTTTCCCGCCTTTCGAATAGCGCACAATCCTAACTACGAGATATAATGCGTTCGTTCTTGGAGTGGGCAGGCGGCACGCGGCAGGAACTTGGCTTCCTTTCGAACGCTGAGTAGTTTCGATACGATCAAAAAAATGGACACTGCAGCAAAGGGTGCGAATTCCCCCAAAAATCAACGGGAGAACATCAGGTTTTTGTTTCTCCAAGAACACCCTCCAGCTGAAATCCATCGACAATTAGTGAACGCGCACGGCAGGTCTGTCTGATGCCTGCGAACGGTGCGACGTTGGTGCAAGCGATTTCACAGTGGAAATTTTGACACCGATGACCGTCGAGGCGGGGACCAGAAATCAGGTGTGACAAGGGACGAACGGATTGACAGAATCAAGGCAGCTTTTTGACCAAACTAGAGCTTGGTCCATGAGATCTTTGTCGGCTGAAACTGGGATTCCTCAGGTGACGTGGTGAGCAGATGAAAATGCGTGTGGAGTGTTCGACAGCTAATTTGAAGACTTGTACGCAACAAATCAGTCGCTTAGAACACACGGTGTCGATAGACGAGACATGGGTTAGCCTGCATGGACCTCCTCAAAAGGACCAAGCAAAGCAGTAGGTCCGACAAGGTGAAGCGGCAACGTCTGTGGCAGTGCCAGATAGATTCGGACGAAAGGTGTTGATGATACTCGCCCTGGATATCAAGGGTGTTTGCTATTACGAAATATTAGCAGCAAAAGAAAAACTTAATGCTCCCCGATATCTCGGCTTCTTGAAAGGATTGGTGAACCAATTGCGTGGGGATCGACAGTACCGAGTGTGGTTACTCGACGACAATGCACGCCCTCACCGCACTGCTGAGATTACGGCCTGGATGGAGGGAAACAATATTGAGCGATGACCTCAACCCCTGTATTCTCCTGATTTAAGTCCATGTGATTATGGTTGTTTCTATGCATTAAAAAGGGCAATAGGTGGGGTTCCGTATGTAACCGTCGAGTTACTCACTAAAGCAATAGATGACGAAATTATAAATGGAAATGCGAATGGTAAGTATTTGGCTATCTCAAAACTCCATCGTTGGCAAACGTTGTGTAAATAAAGCCGGAGAGTACATCTAACTCATACCAAAAGATCTTTGTTCTAACTCATTTAGTTCAAAAGTTATTGGCATTTAAGGAGGCGGAAGTTCGAACGGAACACCCTAATACATTGGAAGAGTATCACTTGCAAGAATCAAAAATAGATCTGTTACAAGTGGGCAATAACGATGTACCAAGATGTAACTGGGAATTAAACTCAGGGTTGTCCTGTCCTATTTTCCTGTACACCAATTAGGATTACACTCATTCATTAGTTGAGAACGTACTTCTAGCAATGTTCAATGACGAATACGGTAAGGTATGGTGAAGCTTTATTGGTTTATTAAATAATCTACACTTTGTACAATGCTTAAGTCCTCTTATATGTCTCGTAGCGGGACTCGAACCTGCGGCCTCCGGTTTTTTCTAAGCTAAAAATTTCATCCATTAAACGTTACTAAATTATATTATAATATGGGTCTTAAGATTCCTGTAGTCCAGGAGGCCAAGCCCATCTACCTCCAATAGAGTTTTGAGATGTTCGACTCACATGTGTCTTTGACAATCTTCGTTTCAATTAAACGAGTAAATATAGACAAACTATAAAATTCCACATGTATGCTAGATACCCAATACAATGCGCCGCACAAGTGGTTACACGCATAGTAACTTGCATGCAAGCAAGTAGCCAACATCAATGTGATCAGCGTGGTCAAAGTCGACAATGATACGCTATTATTGTGCCTGTTTCATCGTCCCGACTTGTGCAAGCGTGGATCTCCCCCACGTGCACACAATGGGGGAAGGTTTCGGGGGCATTCAGATTGTGATGCACGACCGGACGAGCCGGTCGTGTTCACGCATACTAATATTTATCACAGCCCCCCACCGCCTCAGTCCACTTCAGTCCGCTCTGCCCATTTCTACAAGGGGGCGCCGTAACGTAGGAGTTTACCTACGCTTACCGCTCTTCGCCTGTGACCCGAGCGGTGTTCCGTCTGTCTCTAATCTGCCTGTCTATCCCATATTCATATTTTGATAATTGATACGATCTATGCCGGGCCTCTAGATGTCTTGTATTGCTCTACCGGTCGTTGCTGTCGTCCAGCAGAAGCAGGAATTGAAATCAATGCTGGCTGTCACCCTAGAACATAAGCTAGAGATCACTAATCATGATGAGAATTGCTTGGTAATCCGTATCCTGGTCAGGTTTCAAACCGCTACGTCACCGAACACCACGGGAATGACCTGTCGGATTTTTCCATTAGAACTGCTCACATACCAACTAACCTCTTACGAACATCTGTGATTAGCCGTACATTTCCTCTCCTATAACAAAAAACTGCGCTAGAAAAAAATGAAAAAGACCCTTTGAATCTGTCCACAGCCTCATGAAATGCCTTCGGAGTTTCGTGCTGTACTCACTCTTGAGTTCATCTGCCATGAGTCGTGTTTCGGTACTATATTTTAGCGTGTTAGTGCCTTGAATTGGTGTTCTTTACAAATGGCACTCACCCACAATTCTAATAATGACAGTAATCATCATAATCATAGAGATCATAGCGTAATACAGATCACCAATGTATGTACACATATCATGATATCAAATGATTCTCGATAATAATCACACAAAGCTGCAACGCTTAATTGGCCACTCCTACCACAGTGGCGTTACATCCCTACGATTGAGTTGCGTGATTGAACATCCCCCCCCCCCACCAACAACCACCATTGTCAAGTAACTCTGAAAAGTTCAACAGCAACAATAGAGCGCCAATAGACTTACGACAAGGACAACCTTGCGTAGAATATTTATGTATGTACACATATTGGCAGTGTTCAGTTTTGACGAGGCGTATCCGAAGTGCAATGAATCATGTCACGTTTGCCCAGAGCGCATTTGTGTTTCGAGCGAGCGGATGAGCGACTCATTCTCCTGCTGCTCCTCGTAATTAAATTTAAACTTTGTATTTTCGCTCCCTCTCTCTCTCTCGCTGGCCTCTGTTCGACGTCATCTGTCGACAGAACTTCGCTTCTATGTCGTTCGTTCCCAGTGACCTCTTTGGCACCCATTCCATAGGAATGCTCACTGCTGTCGCTGAAGGCTGCATGTACGCATGTTGTCTTGAAGCGGCATGCCATGCTTTGGAGGACAGACGCTTCTGTTGATATATCGAGATACATCAGCCCTTTACGGACGGTGCTTCCGTGCGATTTCCATATCGAATTAGGAGCATCTTTTTTTCCATCATTCCCCCCCCCCGCCTCCCATCCCCCTCTTTCTCTCGCGCTCTCTCGTTTCGTAACAGTGCAAACCAAAGTTCGACTGACACACTACGCATTCTGGTGGCGCCATGCGCGAGAGCGATGCGCCGCCACACGGATGCTCGGCGCCGACTCGTTAAAGCCAATTAAATGTGTAATATGTTTTCGGTATAGCTCTGGTGACAGCTCCCTAGAAGCTACAAACTTAGAGAGGTTCCACCGGGATTCCACTTCCTAGCAGATGTCCGCTCAAATCAAATCTGTGTACCACGCCAAGCAAGGACGGTGTGTCAAATCGAGAGCAAAATCTTGTTGAATTGTCAGCGGCCGTGTTTACTAAGTTCACACAATTAAATTCCGAGTTTCTGATCACGCGACGCCCAATAGGTAGCAGAACAGCATCTTAAAACTGCTCCAGTGAGTGAACTCCGATATCCGAAGAGAAAAATCAAGTAACGATCATCATGAAGTAATTAAATGGCCTCTAAGGGTTAGATACAGGGACTCCGACTCCGAGAGAGACTCCGATATATCTGAAGGGCACCTAAATTCAATCTTATACCTAATGTGTATATTTCTCGAAACGTACGGATCATTGCCAAATCTAGTGATGGATTACGCCATTGTTTGCTCTCGTCATGGTGTCAAAGATGGGGGCATTTACACTTATTCCTAAGCGTCTATTTGATTTTATACCTTTTAGACTGTTGGCTCCCAGTTCGTAGCATATTTCTGTAGGTGTGTATCTGATATTTATAAGTACACGTATTCTTCATAGGAATGCAACATATATTTCGTGATGCATAGATAATAAGCAGTTCGCTTATGCACAACCTTCAAGAGGATACATACCTATGTATCTAAACTATTATTTAGTTGTTAATTTGTAGTTATTTTCTGTGATATGTTATTAGGAGCAATCAAGCCATATCACGGCACTGACATTGTTACAAATGTCGTATAACTGAAAAAGTATTTTTTTTATCATACTCTTGATATATCCGTTCATGACCAGATGGTATATATATATATATGTATATAATATATATATATAAGGAACGATGTTGTTCGCTCCGTCCGCGTCTAACACAGAACGCTGGGCTGAGACAGAATTCGATACTAAACGAGTTGGACGAGTCCGACGCAACACAGAGCAGAAAAGGCTAACAACACCTCTCCACAGGCTCAGCAGAGCGGCAGAACCACGGACGAGCAACGGCGAAGCTGACGCTGGAGCTAGAGCTTCATTAGCAGATGAAAGCTGTCCTTGTGCTCGCTCGCTCGCCCGCCCGCCCGGCCGCTGCTGGCCTTCTCCCTTCCTCGGCCCCATACCTCCCTCTGCCACAGCGAACAGGGAGGAGCGGCAGAGGACCGCCGCCCTGCTGGGGCCTGCCTCATTCGAAACAATATTACGTTGGCCGCGAACGTTTGCGGCCGACGTGCGTTTGCCGACGGAACGCCAGCCAGTCAGTCAGGCAGCTAGCGGTCCACACGGCCACGCCGCCAGCTCAATTTGTTGTGTGCATCTTCGCCCGAGGAGGAATTAGATAGAAGAGAAATTAATTACGGCCTGTTTATTCAACCTACCCAGTCTGCCCGATCCCGCAATCCCCAACAACAAACTCGCGAACGGCGAACCCCCTGACGCCGAGTCTCTTACCCGCCGGTCCAGCCCTGTTCATGCCGCCAGCCCCTCGTGTAGATCACATCGCGTTCATTTGACTATTGGCCCGCCACAGCCGCCGGTGGAAAGGAGTGAGAGAGAAGGAGAGGACCTCGACGTTCCTCGTGAACGACGCCGGAGCAGATAGATAGATGAACAAAGTAGACATATTAATTTGTCTCCTCTTAGCGCTGCTCCGATTCGACGAACAGAACGAGCTGGGAAGCTGTTGTGGTTCGTGAAGTCGTGGCTAGTTTTAGGGGAGAGTGGGTATCCGGCTAGCTTTACATTGACGAAGAAGTAAAGGAAGATGGAGACGTGAGTGTCTGCTGTAGATTCTCTGTCGGGGACCCGCTTAATGATATAATCTATGTATTGTAACAACGTTATCCGAGACGAGCGACGGTAGTAATCGATGTGGTGAATTCTGTGTAGTATCGGTTTGTTCTTTGAAAAGGCGGAAACGTCTCAGCAGGCCTACGCGGGCCGAATTGGAATACACACCACTGCGTTTCCGTGGTCTGCAAACGTTGAATCTAATCTGCCTTTTGCCAGTGCTGCGTGGACACAATGTGGCTCAGAAATTGAAGTATGGATTTGTGTGATCTTGCTAGAAATACAATAGATTTTGATTTCGGTCAAGCACTGATTAAAACTTCATCAGTGCTTGTGTTATTTCAAAGTTCGTCGGGATGTAATCATCTCAGTAAGTTTCAAAATCATCGTTTTAATTATTGAATTTAATTAAAGGTTAATATGAAATACTGTCCTATCGGACTGTTCCAGTTTCACCATCCGAAAGCTTCCATGGTGGTCGAAGATCGGGTTTCAGATCACCGGAGATCGACGTCGTCAACTCCGCATCCCCTTCCTGAATCGGTCCATGCTTAGGTTTAGTTTCGAAAAATGAAAGGAAACGTTTAAAACGAACGTTGACGATTTTCTAGAAGACAAATATGGACGAGTCAAAATCTACACTTCGTTTAAGCCTGGAGATGTATTTAGTGTCGACGACTTGTACAAAATATTACAGACGAGGGCGTAACAATCATCGGAATCTAGTCTGCGAGAGATACGGTCGCTATAGGAAGGGCACAGTAGGCATGCGGGTCGATTATTGTCCTGGAAGGGTTTTTTCATATTTTCTGCTTGGAATTGGCGTGTTTTTTTTTCACTAAGAACTAGTCTCAAGCAGATTGAAAAACATCGCTTCATGGCTGTAGCTCCAAAGAAAATGGACTGTTCATCGCGATAACGCATTCGCTGCCAATTTTCATTATTTTGCCAAATATATCATTCGCCATCTTGCACAAGGCTGCGTATTTAGCCGCCTGTCCTGGTGCCCTCATGTATACCTAATTTATGAGACTTGCGCATGATATCGATCAAGGATCTCCTTATAAAAAGGCCGCGGAAAAATACTAAATAATATTTTACAATAGTATTTAGTATTTTTCTTACTATATTTTAGTAGAACTTTTTCGTTGAACTTTGGCCCCTCGCCCTTCTCCTATCGGATACTACTCGGCACTTATCCGTATTATGGCATTACTGCGAGAAATATCAGATGGAATGCATACATACCTCAGGCCACGGCAATATTTGAACCTATTATATCCAGTCTATTTATTCAAGCTGTATCCCTTTATACTACCGACGTTAGCGGGTTTATTGAAAAAAAAACCTTTCCTTTACCGAGCTCGATCATCTCCGTAAGATATAATATTTGCTAAATGTACGGTATTACCAGCGTTCTTCTCTCTGTACCTGCTACAAGAAGGGACAATGCCAGCGAGGGAAAGACGTGACAAGTCACACGTTCAGAATCGACACCATCCGTGGATGATGGCTAATGATGTCGTGATCGTGCTGCAGCGCGACGAGTCGAATGGCTGTTTCTGGATTCGGACAATTTCGCGGATACTGGCGCGAGACTAACAATCAGGACCTCGCTAGCTCCATACGTTCGAAGGGTTTCTTTCTCCAGGGTGTCTGCAGAGACAGGCCAAGTCGGCACCACTGTCAACGCCATGGCCAGGCCACTGTTGCTGCTCTATACCTTCTGCTTGCGTGTCTCTCTCTCGCTATCACCACTACTGGTCGTTGTAGCGTTTCCAAATTCGGCCTCGTTCGCGGCCATCCTAACTCTGTCTTGCTGCAGCAGGCCAGCAGCCCGGTTATCCTAGCAAGAGCGTGGGTCGACGGGAGGAGCAATTTGCTGAGTCATCTGACCTCCGGCGGTCGGGGGCCGACACTGCGTTGTCACTCGACGTGTGACGACGAATCGGAAACACGAGGAGGCTGGCCAAATCGTTCGTCGTCGCGTCGGCCAGCCTCCCGGTACCGATTGTTAGTTGAGTCGTTTAGCCGTTTGGGAGCAGTAGTAGCAGCAGCAGCAGCCGCTGCCGCCGCCGCTTCTCCCGCCGTCAGGCTGGCTGCGAATGAGCATCGCTGCTCGCCAGTTGTTCTGTTTTGCCTGTGCCGCTAGAGACGGCAGCAGCAGCAGCAGCAGCAGCAAGAGCGGCGGCCTCAGCAGCGTAATGGCAACGGGTTTACCAATGGCAGTAGTGGTGCTAGTCGTATTGCCATTGGGTGTTAGGTGGTCGGCTTCGGCGGTTGGTGTGCAGCAGCAGCAGCAGCAGTTGGTGTCATCACCAACTCGTTACCCTGAGCTTTACCGCTTTTCTCCCACCGTCCAAGCACCACTACCTGCCCCCTTGCGACAACAGCCGAGCTTGGCCAGCTCTCTTATGCAATCAGCTTGAGTACTTCGCTTGATAGCAGCAATGGCAACAGGAGTGGCGGCAGCTCCACTCACTCGCTCTATGGACGTCTCTGATTATCCTTTTTCTCTACCGGCCCATAGACACATACATACACAGCATGTCACTGCCTTTCCGTCGGTGCCTTTAGGTCTTCCATTCGGAGAACTGCTATCGGGAGTAGGACCGAGTGGGACGCGTGAGGTATGCGCAGAACTATACGTACACCTTTGATCCAGACCGCGATAGACTGTAGATAGTGGACGGGTAGAGAGCAATTATACACCTCTGTCCATACGCGCTTCGCTACATTTAGTATGTACATAATTGCTCTGCCTACAGACACATCCACTGGCGCATGACTGTTACAGTGATGCTGGTTCCGCGTTGTACGATTACGCGCCTCGTATGGCCTCGAATCGCTGATCACTACTTACGCTAAATATAGATCGCTGAGGTGCGCTTATATTAGTGGAAAGAAACGTATTTTTTTCATGCTGAATGTTATGGTTTTCAGAAACCTCGATCAGGGATCTATGGATAGATTTTGGAGTAATTTATAGTTTGAGATGGAAAACTGGTAGATTTATTCGATAACTGGCAGATACACAGCATTTAGGTAATCAGAAATGACTAGAAAGAGAATGCAGGTGTTCTCGTGTTAGTAGAAAACTGTTGCTTACTGCAATCTAGTGAAGACAGAAAAAGTTTCTATTGTACAGTGGTGTGCATAAACTCAACGCACCCCTATATTTCAACAAATCGTTAGAAAGGATACACATTTGAGGCATTTATTCTGAATCAGATTAATGTACGTGTCAAATAACATACACAAAGAACAGCGCGTAAGACGTCGCATGCAGCCTGCTACAACAAAATGTGTCATATTTCGGTTGATAACACACCCTCAGTTATCGAATGTTCTCGCTGAATCAATCCAGTATATGTTGAGCATTCAAGCTGTACTGTAGTCGTGGGACAAGCTTCGAGCCTTACTGATGCAGAGAAAGCAGATATTACTGCTTTATACCGAGCAGGAAAGACCCAGGCTGCAATTGCCAGAGAAATTAGCAGAAGTCGTCCCGTAGTGCAAAATTATTTACGGAGTCCGTCAACGTATGGCACTAATAAGTTTAAAGGACGTCCACGAAAGATCAGCCAGCGATCTGCTATGCACATCTACCGAATGGCCTCGACTTCCACCATAAGTTGTGAAACAATCAGGTAAGAGTTAAACCTTCAGGTTCATAGCTCGACAGTTTTAATGCCAACGTAATGACAATCCGCATATCATACGGGCGCAAATGAACACAAGACCGCTACTTCAACAACACCACATGACTGCCCGACTAAACTTCGCCAGCAGCAATATGGCCAGAGACTGGAAATTGGTGAGTATTGGGGCGACGTTCTTTAAGAAGTGTCTTGAGCGTACACATCTATCTAAAAGGTACTCTGGTGTTTCAAATCATCTTCAGTGACGAAAAGAAGTTCAATTTGGACGGGCCAGATGGATTTAACGGCTATTGGCATGTTGTACGAAAAGAGCCGCAATACTTCTCAAAGCGCAACTTCGGTGGCGGGACCGTTATGATTTGGGGAGCTTTCACCTCTTTTGGCAGACTCCCACTCGCTTTCATCCCATCTCGAATGAATAGCGAAGACTATCAGCAGATGTTGTCCAACAATCTACTACCGTTTAGGAGCAGATTTCATAGATCGGTAATTGTTTTCTAACACAATAACGCTTCAATTCTTGTCAGCGCTAGTACACGTGCGTGGCTAGGACGGCATGACATTGAAACCCTAGAGTGGCCAGCATGTTCTCCTGATCTCAACCCGATGGAGAAACTCTGGGGCATTCTTGTCCGACGATTATATGCGTCGAATCGACAGTATACATCCGTGGAAGCACTACGAGAGGCGTTGTTGAAGGCCTGGAGAGGTGCCAGCGACCGGATCCTGCTAAATCTCGTTGGTAGTATGCCAAACCGAGTTCTTGAGGTTATAACTAGCAAGGGTGGGGCCACATGATACTGATTAGCACAAGAAAACGAGAATTAATTCAGCGAGAATACTGAGGGTGCGTTATCATTCTGCACAACCGAAATATGACACATTTTGTTGTAGCAGGCTGCATGCGACGTCATATGCGCTGTTCTTTGTGGTGTATATGTTATTTGACACGTACATTAATCTGATACAGAATAAATTCCTCAAATGTGTATCCTTTGTAACGATTTGTTAAAATATAGGGGTGCATTAAGTTTATGCACACCACTGTATTTCTATGTCTAGAAAGAAAATTTGATGACGAACATATGCTCTAACTTCAGGTTATGAGACGAGCAATATGACGCCTCAATACAGTTTTAATTTTCATAAGTCTAATCTTAAGCTGTCTATGTCCGAATAAGTTTCTCCAATTCAAATATTTTCTTCGTAGAACGTCAAGAAGCGTCTGTCTCACTTTCCCTAATCGACATAAACGGGTAAGATACGATCCACGCTGAGAGGACGTCATGGGGCGATTTAACGATGCTCGAGAACCCCTGGCAACCTACACGTACCGAAAGGCGACACGACAGAGGTCGTCTCACATCGCAGAATGTGTTCTGTGTCGCATGACATCTGGCCGAAATCGTTGACATCTCGTTGTAACCTAATTTTTCAAAAGTGCCGCATTTGTCAACCTGTCACGATGATATTGGTCTAACTAACTCTATTGCTTGGTCTGCAGACTTTAAGAAGTTGTCATTGCGGTTCTGGTAAAAGAACGCAATGATGTTTAAAATTTGACACCTACTATTGGATCCAATACGAAGCCGTTCAAAGAAATAGTATATTTCGACCTCTTGGAGCGTCTAGATCTAGAAAGATTGAGTAGCGTTCAATTATGGATTTACTTAGGTTGATTGACTTTAATTTTCTCGGTGCAGCTTCTCATGGGTAGTGTCTATCCATGAGTGCAATTTGCGGAGACCATTTGTTCAGCCAGTTTCGCTACAGGCACCGAAAATCGTCGAAAGTAAAGTCGAACAACTTTGCGAGTTCAGCGGAAACGCTTGCACTCCTGAGCGGCCGGCGGCATGAATCCGTGACTGAACAAGTATTTTGCAAAGCCGAACCCTTGGATGTGCAATGTATGTGCATCACACGCCAGCTCAACGATCATTTTGCCCCAATCGTCCATAACTATAATCACCTAATACACTACGCTTACTAAAGGACCCTACAACAACAGCACTATAGCTATGCCGTAGAAAATAACTGCTGCGCTTAAAGAAAGGTAGATTTAGGTGAGTTAAAGCTACCTTTATTTAATCGCAGTAGGAGAACTTAAAGTCCGCAATGTCTACACGGCATTCAGACTCTGCTATCTACAAAATGAAAACATCCGAACGAAAACACCTTGCCACCTCCTCTACTGACACCGCAGACAGCCTTCCCTGAAGCACAAACACGAAAACTCATAACGGAGGCCTGTAATTTCCGGTGGACATTCAACTTACATTTCCGAATTAGCCCTGCTCACCTGCTCCGTCTAATTTCCATGTAATTCAGCAATCTCCGCGGTTTTGATTGTGTATAGATATGTTTTGATTGTGCGCTATAGGCCCTCGGCTACGCCCTCGTCTCTGAATGTGGTATGTTCCAGAAGAGTTAGACGAGCTCTAAACGAAATACAATCGTTTCAATTATTGATACTGGAGCGATCGCGGGAACTATATTTAATCGATGCAATTTGAAAGTAGCTACAAATTTTCAATTAGCAGTATTTAATGAATGCCAGCATCGAGTATCAATTTGAAGTATAAAGCGCTTGAGGAGCACAGCGTCGATGCAGCTGACAGATGCATATGCTGTGGTCTTATGCGTATGCTCTTATATTATACAATAGCCCCCACGTAAGACAAAAAGGGTTGAAAAAGGTTTCTTCTATTTGTTTCTTCTAACTATCGCCCCTTCGCCATGACCTCTCATTAGCTAGATGCCGTTTTCTTGACTGGTCCCACTCAGGAGCCGGTACAAAATTCTAGAACCATCCGCCAAAGAGATGATAGTCCAGCCCTTAGTTTGCTTAAAGTCTGCGATAATTGTTACAACTCGTTCGCTCGTCAGAGGTTCTGCAGTGATGTATTAGCTTCTAGATCCATCTCTCTGCTAAAGAAACGGAACCAGTACCGAGCTGGATGTAAGAAAAAGATTTAAATTTCACCTGGCTATGCTTCTTAGTTCAGAGGTTATCAAAGTTCTCCAATGCACAAAATAGCGTCGAACGACGACCTAATGTGCGAGTTACGCCCCGCGTTGCACATGTCACAAGTATACACATCGGGTCAAAATCAAACCGCGTCGCGTGACTCCGATCGCCGTTCTCTGTTTAACCACTTACTGTTTTTTTCCTTCATCTTTTGTTCTGCTCTGCCCACTCATTGATGCCGGTCTGTCGTCATCCACTTTGATCGTCCGCCTCGTCTGTATTCCTTGGCCCTGTATCGTTTCGTGCCACTTCTATATCCCCTCAATGCTCGCCAGCCAATTACAAGGCTACTCCCTTCTCCCCGTATCTGCACCGTGTCATTACTACTACCCCGTTGGTGAATTACGCAATGCTGTAATATATTTCTTGATGGACGCTCAGATAGGTCTCTCTCCAACGGCTCCATCCGGAGTAATTTGCTCGTGCATTCAGCGTGTAAGATATCTCAAGGTGCCTAGGTAAGGAAACGACCCTGTCAGGCGGATGCCTATCGCGGATGTGCCCAGCCGCCTCAGGGACGAGGACCTATGAAGACAGCTTATTCCGCGCGGCTGGTAAGCGGTCCATCGCTTGCATTCATACTTCTTACACAAACCATACCGAAGTGTATTTTCCCTCACGTATCTCACAAAGCGCCTCGGAGCTCATTCCTTATTCTTGATTTTCTATGAGTGATTGGCCGTACGGGCTCGGCATCACTACCGTGCCTTGCGGGTGCCACAGGACGCGAGGCTCGAAGGACCTGTAGCCGGTGAGTGTCATCCATCACAGCATTTAGGAGCCGTATCCATACGCAGACGAGGACGATTGACGACCATTCTCGACTCGCCCCTCGACTTCCTCTGCTCATCAGACTCGGTTCAGGGCACTTACACTCAAACTGCAGCTGGGACACCTACTGCTAATGATTTTCAGCACTGCGTAATACTACAGGCAAACATGCGAAGCAGCGATTAAACTTCAGCTTGATTGAATTCACGGAACGCCGTTTTAGGACAGTTTATCTTACGCGATATGTGCCTGTTGTGAACAGGCCATACCGTCATGATAGTCACGTTTTCCCATTCACTGAGAAACAAGCTGTTACAGTTCAGGCCTCAAACACCCGATACTTTGATCCCTTATGGGTCGATAACATGAGAATTATACGAATTCAGTATTATTATCAGAAAGGCTCAACAGCATGGTTCTACGGACATTTATTGCTTAGGAACCTGTTTAAGCTTAGCCTAATGATGTTTTGTAACCGCCCCTGCTTTGACTAATCGAACATAAACGTTATTGATATAGCTTTACAGGCTGGTTTAACATAATATAGAGTATGAATTTTATATTCTATAGTTGGGGATACAGCGTCGTTCCTATTGGCAGTTTAAAGTGCAGCTCGCAAATAGAGGCATTATCCAGCTCGCTAGCTGCAATTTCTTATTAAAAAATACAAGCTCTTTACGATACATGAATACAAAACGCTTCTAACTTTCGTTTGGAACTTCCGGTAGTATTGGCCGACTTATCTTGAAACTTCGCATTCATGTCCAAAATTCGGTAGTTCAGCGAAGTATTGTCCAATACGCAAGGTATTATACAATACATGACGACATATCCTATTCTGGAACTAGCATAAAGGATCAGTTCTAAACAGCGTATAGATCTTGTCAAGCTTAACTTGAATGTATCTTAAAATATACGGCAAGGACTCAATATTTTTCATTTCTATCCAGGCATCTAAAACAGTTAAATATGAATGTATGTACGTTTTCAGCAACGATGTATCGCCGGATCAGGCATCGAATGGCGTAATCGAGCGTAAATAAATAAGGCGCCGGTGTCTAATCAATCATATATAGCAATTTTACGCATCCAGTATTTACTAGCCAGATAGTTGTCATCTTTTTCTTCAACAATCGATACTTTTATTCCGTTTGTCTGTATTAATTTGATTGACCGCCTGTACTGCGCAAATGCAGTAATGGGTAGTGGCTTATATTATTTACAGGCGCGACGCGCGCATGAGGCAGCGAAACTCACTCCCTGCTTTCGAAGAGGCTTTGCAGACACCTTATACATCTTTCGCGACGCGATGTTTAGCCCGAGGGCAACGCAGGGTTTCACACAGCGCTCCCATCTATTCTATACCGTCTTTGATCTCAGTCATCGGAAACTCGACCCGCTCACCTTACCACGGGCGTCAGGAGGACCGAAGTGGCGAGCGAACACTACAGCGAACCGGTGACGAAGGTAGCAGTTGAGTGGCTCTGAAACGCAACAGGCTTCCACTCCTGCTCATGTTAGGGCTTGTTTTTCAGCTGTTGTTTTTCTTCGTTTCCGTTGAACACTCGCACAATCCGGCTAAGGGATCACGGATGTGTGATGAGCAAGGGCTCGAGGCGCAGAAGCATTGTATTTTGATACGGCCGCCTTCCGCTAAATTATGCAGACAGGCGAACAGGAACTACAATTTAGGAGCACGCAGAGGCAACGCCAACCATCGAAACAATCGTATTTAAGTTTTGTTGTTCGAGTTTCACGGAGAGTAGTCACGGTGTGACAGCGACACAGGGGAGGATATATCGTATTGTGTTCATTGCAATAATGACCTAACGGATCAGACGTGACCAACGACACTGTTGAGCCTCAACAAATCAGCCAGGGTGGTCGTCGGACAGGCGTATCGAGGTATCGGTGCCATGAAGAGAAATCGAGCTAGTCATTGAGGAGGCTTTTAGAAAATCTGATTACGCACCCCTCCTACTTCTCGCAATTGACACTTCCCTGTCAACGCCATTCGGGGCAATCATTCGCGAGTGACTCAAATGTCAAACACTTGAGAAACAACGACGGATTTTCGAGAGGGACGAGGCAGTAAGTCTGATTTGAACGGTGCCGGCCTGTTGTGGATTTAAAAGGCAACAATAACACGAAAAAACTATTAACAAAAGTATGTCTTTCTCGAAACCCGTTTCATGTGAAGCTCTGCTGCAGGTCGAACATAACAAATAGACCGATGGGTTGATCAACGAAATTTAAGTTCAAGACTTTCATTACAGGCACATGTATATAGGCCTAAGCATAGCAGAGTTCCAGATCAACATGTGAAATATATATATATATATATATATATATATATATACACACACATACATACCTATATACATATATATATATATATATATATATATTATATATATTGACCCCAAAGATACAAATAACACAAGTTGAACAATACATGACATGTCAGAAATTTCACCAATCATTGTTTACTCCAATTTGTATTACTAGCTGCTCTCAGTATCCAACTATCTACGGGCTCTGTGGTCAAGTGCCACCATTACAAAGTAGTCCAGATGTCGAGTCTGGGATCATCGTGCAACGGGTCGCTGACTGAACGCGCACCGTTATGCATGCTTGTTATACGTAAAGGCTCATTTTGTAAATAAAATACAGGCGCTCTCTACTGTTGTGCGTAGGTTCTTATATGACCGGGCTATTCCTGTTTTCTGACCGTCATGGTTACGTGGTCAAGAGGTGAGGGCTTGGCGTAAGGGTGAGGGCTTGGCGAGACAGGTAGAAGGGCTCTCTTGCCGCTTGTAACACTATTGAAAGAAGATACGGACCGGTAAAGAGTGAAGCTTAAATGGAGCGCGATTTTGGTGCGTACGTCTACCATCACACAAAGCGAGGTCCCAGAGTACCATTAGCCATGAGGCTTGGTCTGCATGAGTATTCTCCGTCACGGACGAAAAAAAATAGGAAGGCTGGATAAACGTACGCTGAGTTGAGTTCCAGCACTCCAATGGGCCTAGTTCTATGTAGTACATTGTACTGTTGCGGCATCTGTATACCTGATCGCCATAGGAAAGCTCAGAGGGCAGCAGAAGATCCAACGCCAAGCTATGAGCGTGCCGTGCATTGGCAAAGGTGTACTGTTGAGGTCAGACCGAGTAAAAGGATTGTATGGCGGGCGGACGAAGATTGTAGTGACCCGTGTAAGTTACCCAGAGAGAGTAAATGAAATGAAGAAACGGTTCAAGGAAAATGGGAAAGAAGTGAACGAACAGGATTACAACGAATTCGCAGGAATCCGCATCTGAAGCAGATAGATGAGAGGATACCAGTTTATTTTATCACAAGAAAATATATATATGTATATATAATCACATACAGCATACAAATGTAAATTGAAATAAGTGAGAACTGTGGTGCAACGCACACAATAATATTGCCTACCTGTTCTTAAGAAGCTATCACTAAATGGCTGGGATGTCTGTAGGAAATGGCCTCCTTGAAAAAAACCAACCTTGAACATGGATTCTCTCCCCTCATACGCGTTAAGTATGTATACCCCGTCTGTGCAGACGATCTTGAAAACTGCTCCGAGGATTCTGGCAATTTTTCCTTAGGATGTAACTCTGCCTTAAATGAGAAAACACATTGGGAAGACACTTTGTCTGTAAAAAAATTTGGTTGGAAAAATCAATAAGTCCGAAATAATTCGTTCGTATTAATCTTTATTTGGCTAAAGGCTGAGAATTTTAGTGTTGGAGACGCTGACTATGACATATGTCAATCGTCACTTTAAATAACCAATAACCACCTGATGTGTCAATCGTCACTTTAAATAACCAATAACCACCTGATGTGTCAGACGTCACCATAAATAACCGATAGCCACCTGATGTGTCAATCGCCACTTTAAATAACCGATAGCCACCTGATATGTCAGACGTCACTTGAGGTGACAAATGTCACTTCAAGTGAAGATAGAATAGACCATAGAACAAGGACCCGTAGAGCGTCCACCATAATCACAAGTGTTAGGTAACCTGACGACACCCCTTTCCACGATACCTAGCCATCTTACAAGAATAAAAGCAAAGCAACCGGGCGACACAAAACAGTCCGCAAATGAACCGCACTTGAACATTGTTCTCATTTTGTCTCGTTCTACACGACCATCAGTGAAAGAACACAACAGTTGGCGACGAAGACACTTCGAGCTCACACGACCATCAAACTACCGTCATAATTGTGAAACCTTCTTGTGCTGTTTTTCTACTAAAAGTTTACTACATCGTGAAAAATGGCATCGTTCACAGCAGAAGATGTCCAACAAATCGTGGAGACCGCAGTAAAGGAAGCTCTTCAAGCTACATCCAGACAGAAGAACATCATATCCGGACACACCATCATGGAGCATCTGAACACAAGGATCCCACGATTCACCTTCAAACCGGAGGATGGACACACCTTCGAGAAGTGGTACACAAGGTACTTACCAATACTCGAGTCAGAAGGTCAAGCACTATCACCGACCGACAAAGGAAGACTGATAGTCAGCAAATTAAACACAAACGAATATGACGCCTTCATCAACTACATCAGGCCAAAAAAGGTGTCTGAACTGAAACCAGACGAAACCATCGAACAACTCAGTAAGCTGTTCTCCGTCTCGGTAAGTCTATTCAAAAGACGCATAAAATCACTCAGTATCAGACGTTCAGGCCGACCACTCAAAGAACTAACAGGGCTCATCAACGAGGTCGCGGAAGATGCTGAATGGGGAGGCATCTCCCTAGATGAGATGAAACAGTACATACTGATGCTTTCACTCATGGGTAGCGAAGACAACGACATCCGTGCAAGAGCAGCACGTCTCATGGAAACAGACAACGGATTCACTTTCCCTGAGATCTTGGATGACCTGGAACACTTCGAACAGCTCAAAAAAGACATCACGACGACCCAAAGAAACAGAATGGAGATCAATCAAGTGCAGCACAAACCATCAACAAGCCCCAAAAGCGTCCCATGCTACCGGTGCACAAGAACAAATCACCACCACAGTGAGTGTAGATTCAAAACTGCTACATGCACAAACTGCGCGAAAGCAGGACACATCGCAGTAGCATGTAAATCAAAACGACTGAACCAGAAACCAGAAATAAACAAACATGTTCAGCAAGTACAACTACATGAAGCTACCAACCGTATAATCAAGACAGTATTCATAAATGGCAAAAAGTTCAATCTGACATTAGACACCGGAGCAGAAGTGACATTAATCTCCGAGAGAATCTGGTTACAACTAGGAAAACCAACTCTCACGTCAGCAACAGTGAAACTCACACTGGCTGACGGCAGCCCACTAAACGTGATAGGAACACTACGTTGTTCTGTAAATATCAATGGAATAAAATTCCAGGAGGAATGTCACGTAACAAACAGGTGCGAACTCCTTGGGTTGGACTGGATCCAAAAGGACCCCAATCTAAAGAAGATTTTGCAAAACACACCTTCAAGAAAGATTCAAAGAATCAATAACTCTCTGGAAGAAACAAAAGAAGAGATAAAAGATAATCTCTCGAAAAAGTTTCCAGAAGTATTCACTGAAAGCTTGGGAAAATGCAAAACATTCCAAGCTACCTTCAAAGCAAAAGAAAACTCCACACCGAGCTTCAGAAAAGCACGACCTGTAGCCTACTCACTTCTACCTAAAGTGGTAGATGAAATCGAGCGACTAGTCAAACAAGAAGTCCTTGAACCAATTACCCACTCAAGATACGCAGCACCCGTAGTCATAGTACAAAAGAAAAATGGAACCATCCGTCTCTGTGCTGACTATTCAACAGGACTAAACAACTCCATTGAAGAGGACAAATACCCACTTCCAACAGCAGAGGATATCTTTGCCAAACTGAACGGCGGGAAATTTTTCTCACAATTGGATCTTGCGGAAGCTTACCTGCAGATACCAGTGGAGGAAAAATCTCAAGAACTTCTCACAATAAACACTGTGAAAGGATTATATAAAGTAAAAAGACTACCGTTCGGAATTAAGACAGCACCAAGCATCTTCCAACGATTCATGGACATGCTTACAAACGGACTACCGGGTACGACCGCCTATCTCGATGACATCCTGGTCACTAGCGAAACAATCGCCGAACACAAGGAGAGACTATACAAAGTCTTCGAACGATTACACCAACACGGTCTAAAAATCCGTGGTGAAAAATGCTCATTCTTCCAAAAAGAAATCAAGTATCTCGGATTCATCCTCAACGAGGAAGGACGAAAACCCGACCCAGAGAAAACGAAGGCAATAATAGAAATGCCCTCTCCAAAAGACATCTCAGAACTTCGTGCAGCTCTTGGCATGATAACGTTCTATAGTCAATTCATTCCAGAAATGAAAACATTGAAGGAACCACTAAACAACCTTCTCAAAAAGGACGTGAAGTTCGAATGGTCAGACAAATGCGAAAGAAACTTCCAGAAAATGAAACAATATTTGCAGTCAGACCTACTTCTAACTCACTACGATCCAAACATTCCACTCATCATCAGCGCAGACGCCAGCCAATACGGAATTGGCGCCGTCCTGATGCAGGAATCTGCCGACAGTTCAAAAATGGCGGTCATGCACATCTCACGCTCCCTGTCTGACACGGAACGAAAATATAGTCAGATCGAAAAGGAAGCACTAGCAATTGTTTACGCCGTACGAAAATTCCACAAATTCGTCTACGGGAGACAATTCACCATCAACACTGACCACAAACCACTACTAGCAATTTTTGGTTCCAAAAATGGAATATCAGCTCACGCAGCAAACAGATTACAACGATGGGCTGTAATACTACTGGACTACCAGTTTACCATCAACTACAAAAGCACAACAACCTTCGGAGAAGCAGATGCACTCTCCCGCCTAATTGCTACACAACAAACCGCTCTCGAAGTGAGCAATGAACTCCCAGACAAAGTCATTGCCAACATTGAATTGGACAACGACAACGTAGTGGACGAAGACATCTCAAACCTGCCGGTCACAAGAAATGAAATCAAAACACAAACCTCAACCGACCCAATTTTGTCAAGAGCAAAAAGGTTCATCAACGACCACTGGCCGAAAATTCAACGGGAAGACCCGCTTTTTGCTCTATATTCCAGAAGATCCGAACTGAGCATCACAGATGACATCATCATGTACCGCGATCGAGTAGTGATCCCGAATGAACTACAACAGCAAATATTAACCACACTGCATAACGGACATCCGGGCGAAAACAGGATGAAAGCATTAGCACGATCCTACGTGTATTGGCCAAAAATCGACACTCACATCCAAGACTTCGTCAGGAGATGCGACGATTGTCAACTTGCAAGCAAAAACCCCATCAAAGTCCCACTCTCCCCCTGGGAACACCCAAAAGGACCATGGATTCGCATCCACGCCGACTTTGCCGGGCCGATGAACAACACGTACTATCTGATAATAGTCGATTCTTTTTCAAATTGGCCCGAAGTGGTTCCAATGAAAAAGATCACCACAGCTAACACCATCGAAGCTTTCGAAAACATCTTCACTCAACATGGAATTCCTGAAGAATTGGTAACTGACAATGGTACTCAATTCACCGCACAAAACTTCATCGAATTCTGCCAAAAATATGGTATCAAGAAGTTTTTCTCAGCACCATATCACCCACAAAGCAATGGCCGCGCAGAGAGGATGGTAGACACCTTCAAAAGATCATTAACTAAAATGCAAAATGAAGGAAACACGTCGACAATCATCCGCAAATTTCTAAGGACTTACCGGACCATCCCATCACCAGCTCTCAATGGTAAAACCCCAGCAGAGGCATTTACCGGAAGGAAATTTCGCACCGACCTCGACATGATACGCCTGATACCAACGAAAAATATCGCTTCAATAACAACGACTCAACAAAATCAAATGAAACAAAACTTCGACAAACACCACGGAAGCAAAGAGAAAAACTTCAAAGTAAATGAACAAGTGTACGTGCGCATGCAAAAACAAAACAAACAGTTCTGGACGCACGGAACGATTCAACGACGAAACAACGTTATGTATGACGTCGAAGTCAACAACCAAACAACATCTCGCCATGCTAACCAACTAAGGAAACGGTACAACCCAAGACAACATAAAAATGAAGACATCTATGACGGGTTCATGCTGGCATTCGAAATGCCACTTCCATCTAGAAGAAGGACCAAAACTCCAAAGAAGGAGGAGGCCCACAAGGAAAACCAAACGACACAAACACCGAGAGTTGGAATCCCGTTTCTAACCAAAGTTGAGACCCTAGCGAAGAAACTTAGGTCCATGGAGGGCCGTCAAGTCTCAGGTGACGAAAAAGACGAGCTAATGGAGACGATCAGCCAATTGGAACAGGAAATCGGAGATTCAGACCCGGAAATTCAGGCGCTTTTAAGTCAAACTCGCCAAAACTTCAAACAAACTGAAAAAGAAGCAGAAGAGGTCTCAATGCTCCTACAAAACCTTTCCATAGATCCCGCTCAACAGCAACCATCTCCCAAACAAATTGCTGAGAAACTAACAGAAATCGCCACGACATCCCTAGCCGATGAATTGGTAACAGCAGAGAAACAGAACGATGGGAGAACTGAAACCACCATCATCAGGCAACAACAAGAACAACAACAAGCATTAATATCAGCCAGAAGACAACTTTTCATCCAAAACCATCCCAACGGACCACCCGAAGATGAAGAACCAAAACCGATCGAGTCCGTCGAAGAATTGGAATCACTGGAACAATCCATATTCGACAACGACGAGAGCGCTGATTTCGGAATAGGACGAACAAGCGAACAACAAAGCCAACCACAACAGGACCTACTTCCACGACGTTCCGAGAGAGTCCGAAAACAGCCATCGTTCCTGGAAGTTACGATGACATGCTCCCCAAGATACAAATCTTTAAAAAAGGACTAATTTTTTTTTTACGTGGGGAAGGTGTTGGAGACGCTGACTATGACATATGTCAATCGTCACTTTAAATAACCAATAACCACCTGATGTGTCAATCGTCACTTTAAATAACCAATAACCACCTGATGTGTCAGACGTCACCATAAATAACCGATAGCCACCTGATGTGTCAATCGCCACTTTAAATAACCGATAGCCACCTGATATGTCAGACGTCACTTGAGGTGACAAATGTCACTTCAAGTGAAGATAGAATAGACCATAGAACAAGGACCCGTAGAGCGTCCACCATAATCACAAGTGTTAGGTAACCTGACGACACCCCTTTCCACGATACCTAGCCATCTTACAAGAATAAAAGCAAAGCAACCGGGCGACACAAACAGTCCGCAAATGAACCGCACTTGAACATTGTTCTCATTTCTCTCGTTCTACACGACCATCAGTGAAAGAACACAACATTTAGAAAATCCAGCTCAAAAATGGCTTAGTTTTTCGAAATTTATTCAATATATTTTCGAGAAGAAAATGGTTGTTTTCGTTTTTGTGACATTGGATCCAACATTCTGAGCGTTACTTGCGTAAACGGTTGCGTTTATTTCTGAAATATATCTGTGGAAAATATGTAGATAATCGCTTACCAATAATGATATAATCGTAGCACAAACACATTTACACTTATATGGGACACCGCGAGGCTAGGACGAAATGACAGTCCCAAACCGAGCGAGGAATGAAAATTTAGTTGAGCATGAGTGACCTTTCAAAATTAGTTCGCGTCCAGGTCCAGGTATTGGCTAACCAAAACCAACTTAACTCCGCAGCAGGTTGGGAAAATTCACAAAGCGTTTAGACCACCTACCCGAACTTAATATTATATAAATATAAAGCTAGGATTAATTTTTCCCTCGAGCCGAAGACCGGTGCTCTCCATTTACAGTAACCACTTACAGTGCGTTTATACATGCCTGTATCTACTGCTAGTCCCGTGGATCCTCTAGTAGTGAGCGTCTTGGATTGCTAGATACGAGGGGCAAGTGGTTTGGGTTCAACTCCTGCCAGACGCTTAAAATCGTTGGATTTCTTTATCGGTGTATTTATTCCAAGTACGACAACGTGAAAAATAAAGCAAAGCTTACTCCGAAATAACCTCCCAGTGATATCTAAAAGTTCAGATCCGAGCTCTGTCGGATCAGGAGAACAGCTGAGAGTCAGCCCAAAGGAAGGTTTTTGTGTCTCCTATTACTTAGCGTGAGTCCTCGACAGATGAACGTAGATTTAACGTGGATATCCTTCTTAATGACAACAACATCCCTACGTTTGTGTACACCAACAACATTCCGACGACTGGTGGTGGTTTTGGTCGACAATTATTGGAGGCCTGTCGTACTGCTTGCGCGAATAGGCACATGTGCATTGATACCGAATGAGAGCTTCAGACAAGGTTCCATGACTCTCCCTATGATTATATTAAATGATTATACTTGCCTCTTCGATTGGCCCCAGAGTGCTCTTACACACTAGCTCCCTATGCTGCCTGTCAAAGCAACACTGCAGGAATTTCATGACCGCTTGTCATACTGTTGTTGGCAAAACGAACAGCGGACCACTTCGAGTCGCTGCAGACAGACGCCTTTGAGACGATCATCTTTTCCAAGCCACGACACCCAGCAGAATATAAAGCGGATAACCGAGAATTTAGGAGGATGTTGACATGGACACTCTCGATGGATGCGAATCGGTAGAGACATATTGGAGAGGAATATACGCTATAAAATAGAAGTATCCTTGAGAGTTCAACTGGGCGCGCGGAGACGTTTCTTCCTACTCCCTCCGCAGAAGGCGTCGAACGACCCAATGTGACCCAATGCTGAACAAAAACATCGGCTGTGAATTCTGCCCTGAAAATATATTCCGCAGGACAGAATAATACGTGTAGCTCACTGGCAGCGAGCATTCGCGTTTTTTTCGCACTGTTAAACAGTGCGACAGTGCTGCGACTGGTAAACAGTGCGACAGTGCAGGCCTGCTATAGCGTGTCTAACAATATTACCGAACAAGTCCCCGTACTATCGTATTAATTATCGGTATTGACTTACAGATAAATCGGCATATTGACTAATTGTATGTATACACATGCATTCAAATTAAAGCAAGGTCTCTGAAGCCGGCTCCACTATATAATCCTAAACCGTGAATGCAACGTTTTTCTCCTTTACATTGGCTTAAAGTAACCTCCCGTAATTGGCTCTCCTTGACGGGGATCAGTCCGTAGCGTCAAAATCGTCATCTTATCACGTTTGCCCCTTCGCCTGTATATCCGAATAGGGTGTAAGCAAGAACAGATGATGCAGAAAAGCCCCTGAGGCCAATCTGTTGCAATGTTGATAGAGATGCTCCCCCGAAGTTATCAACAAGCCTCCCACTGATCATAATCTAGCTTGATAGCAGAGCGCCCACCTTCGTACCATTCAACGCGGATATACAGGGCGGATTGCTTGACTAGATGTTTATCACCATGCCAGAGAGAGAGGAAGCTTGGACGGTTGGGGAAATGAGGTTCGCGTTAGCCTTGTCCGTCTGTCTGTCTGGCGAAATGTCGTGGGTAGCTCCTTTGTTCAGAGCCGTTGAATGTGCGAAGGTTTTCCGGCGCAGCCTTAGGGCCTTTGGACCTTTTGGTCTACTGAATGTACATCAGTTGGTAGGCTCCTCACGTCCTTTGCAATCGAGTCCCTTTTCTTTTCGGAGGCAGCGTTCCCCCTGGCTGCCCCCCGCCCCGCTGAACAAAACTAGGCTCACGCACGCCGACGGCACAAGCTTTGAATGCTTCCCGTGGTCAAGAACGTTCGTTGGCCCTCGTTTCGGCTCCGGCTGGATCCCTTCGAGGATAGATACGACCGAGAGGGGTCCGTATCTCTGTCGCGCACCTGGTATAGGTATAAACATCAACGCCAGAGAACTCACTCGACGAGCGAGATGATATTTTCACTTATCCTTGTATGGAAAATAACATTAGAAGTTGTTTTTACGATAAACATGCAACTAGGATCAGCAACTAAATAATTGTTTAATATCTAATTAGTAGCTGTGTTCTAGGTCGGATACCTGTGGAGGCACGCACTTACACATTCATGTATGACGGAAGGGGACTATTTTTATGGTCCTTACTATTCAAAGAATAATATCACATGCATAAACGGCAACACAGAAAATAGCATCCTGCCTACCTCCAACGACACATAGGCCAGCTTGCCAAGCGAGAGAGGTACTACTGCTTTTGTCATGCAAATCACGTTGTATATGTCCCCAGTTCAAGCTATAGTAGATGTTATCTGCAAACACACAGGTCGATATTCACAACTGTGCATCTGTCCACACGGACCTTCTCGTACTAAGCCGTTAGGTTATTTCATACACCGTTCTATAATCATTCCATTATAAAAATCCCTTCCTTACTCAGTAGAGAATCTATAATACATTCGCGGTAAGCTAAGTTACTAGGTCAACTAACCCTTACGCCTTGCATGGACTATTCGACGCCATATTAATATGGTATTTAAATTATATGAAGCAATGCCGAAAGCAGTACCGTGGACGTTAAATGTTGGCTGTGGGTCAGCCCGGAAAATTTATAAATTATATGCTTCTCCCTTTCACATGCGTAACGCGCTTTATCGCGTGCAAAGCGATGTTCCATTGAGTTTCTTATAAAAGGCCATAAACGAGCTGCATGAATGAATGCATGAAAGAAGTTACGATTTGGCTCAGCAAGATTCATTAGTTAGCGGCAAAAACTTGCTAAATATTTTGCCGGTAGCAATCATTGACATCGGATTTGATACGTAATACTGTACGCCTAGATTAATTGAAACTAGCCAATGATCGGACATTCGAAGCTATGACTCGAATAAAATGTTGACAAGGTGTGACTGTGTAACCACTTCCCAGAAAGTACTTGTTTCATTATTCTACCTGCGAGCCAGCAATGGGATGCACACGTGCACCTATCGTGTAGCAGTCTTCTATGATTTATATCTGGCTAATTATAACTGCCAATATTATTGGCTGTGTGAACGCACAACGAGGGCTCGGCATTGCTTCACATATCGACAACAGGCCCAGTAATATTAATGCTGAGCTTAGACTCGTTTGGTACAACAGTGGAACAAGGACAATCATCGAGAGGTGGAAGCACTCCTGTTAGTAATAGTAGTAGTATTAGCAAAGCCAAATGGAGCAAACGAATATTCCGATCGTTTCGAATAGATCGAAGGAACAAGTTTATCCCATGCTGCGATTTTCAGTGGGCGAGGCTACTCCCTTTGAATTTACCGATCAAGGCGAAACTACTCCCAGTGGCCTATCATAGCTCGGAGTCACGCGAGTGGTAATTATTAGAGGTGAAAACACAAGCGACCACGAAGGCAGAGATTCGATTTGGCGATTACTACTCTACGATGGCATTTGCCCTTCCAGGCGTACATCATCAGCTAGACGCTGGTTTGAATCTCAAATTTTGTATGGAGCTCCATTTACGTTCTCTATTGACGATAATAGCAAAATAAATTAATATGTCTTCGACTTATTTTCTTTTGTTATGATAATTTTTTCATTCATCAACAGGTTCATTGCCCCTCTGAAGTTTCACAAAGGTCCTGCTTGGGTGCCTCCATGTGATGAATTCTCGCTCCGGCTGCATTCATTAAAGATATCGCATGACCTATGCTGATGATCTACTATGATAATTCGAATAAATAACAATACCGTTAATATTAGGCAACAGCTTTTGATAGATCCTTTCTCGTTATGATGGAAGGGGAACAAAAAGAGATATTTGCGAATAATCGTGCCATCATGAAAACGTTCTCTGATGTTACAATTTATGTCAAAGTTGGTTAAAATCCCCTGGATGTGACGGGATCTAGTTGTCACCTCTGATAAGGACTTAAAATTCCAAACTCACATCACTGATACGGCGAAGTCGGCTGCTCGACTGTGTAACTTGATTCTCAATTTATTCACCAGGCAAGACCTAGACGCGTATTAACCAATTATATGAATCACTTATTGAGCTAAAACGCATCGTGCTCCTATTTGACGTCTTTCTGCCAAAAGGGCATCGTACTTTTGCAGTGTATCCTGGGGAGCTTCCAAAAAAGCGTTCCATGAGGCGCTTATGCTCCCAAGTATCGCCAAGCACCAACATCGAAATTCTATTCGGAAATATATACATTAAAAATCGATACATTGAGGGAACCGCAGGTCTGACATATGTATCGTTCGGCCAAACGACCATTGTAGTAAGGGGCTGATTCTATCTCTATTGTATGTCATAGGCACCTCGCAAAGGGTCCGCGCGAGCGTAAAGCTATAATAGTTTAACGCCGCCCATTTCGCAAGAGATATTCGATGTGGTATTAGATTCTTCAGCAAGTAAAGCTGAAACACTGGCTGCATATACAGCTCATACAAACATACGAAATTTGCAATAAACCTCAAGCTAGGAAGGTGTATTCCTGCGTCTAGCATTCTTCTATTTCGAAGCAGCGTTCACCACTTCGCGGTCGTATTAGCCAAGCCACTACTGGACGACAAAAATACGATGCGACCTGCAGTCGTGTGTTTGTCTTTCGGCATCGAGCGAAGGTCAGTCAACACGCTGGTCGCTGAAGGAGCCCACCACCAGGCAGGCGACGAAGAGTTATGCAGAAAGAAGCCGCTAGCTGCTGAGCAGACGAGATTCTCGCACGTTGACGAATAGAGGGGGTGGCGAATGCTGCCAGCAGCAAACAGCGGAAACGACCAACGTATTCTCCTGCTGTCTCTGGCCGTCCCGGTACACAGACAAAGGAAGCAAGTTCGTAGAGGACAGAGTCCGACGAGCGTAAGGCGTCGCCTAACCGAAGCAGCAGTGACGGAAGGTAAGGCACAGGTTTTCTCGGCCGAGGAGAAAGGTCAGGAAGGATATACTGAACGAAGATACGCCATGGCTTACCTGAAGTGTGAACCGTGTTTGAGCATTCAGCTTCAACAAATATAAACGGTGATCTGACCTATATACAGTCAACAGGATGTGACTATTATCCGAGAAACGATTACTATAATATTTCTGGCTGAAACGAATGCCTTGCCTTTAATCTTTTACGTGGCCTTATAGGATACCGCATAGAACTTCTAACTCTGTGGAAGCAACGTAAGCTTACCAGCCTTGTTTGCCTAGAGAACGTTGAAGGAGATCCTGCAAGAAGGTAGTCAGACTTTCATCTAGAAGAACCTATCTCGGAGACTTCGAAGAGACCCTACGGTATGATTCTGTGAGAAAGGTGACGTCTGATACGCCTTTCATTCTAACTGAATAGTTATAGAACCCTGCACAGTATATTCATATGTGTATCATATGAAAAACGTATTTCCCACTAACTGAGTTATCTTCAACCATGGCATTGCACTGTGTAACTAAAAGACAAGACATTTTATTTACTTCATGAGGGTGCTAGAGACTCAGATATTAGTCTGTGATTCAGCATGCCTCACGAGTTCAGCCTGGGGTGTTGAACTACAGAGAGCGCTGTCTAAAGCTTCAGGCATCCCGTGTGCAGTCAACGATCTCCCACTTCTGAGGAAGGTAGACACATCAGACATGCGGCCGGACCGGAGAGGGGATTGCGTTCGGTCGGACAGATAGACATATAGCTGGAGCATCAAACCAGCTGCCGGCCCTGTTAAGCATTTTAACGTTGCTAGCCCCCGTTTACCCCTTACGCAATTCGTTCATCCCTCGTTGAAGACCCCGCTTAAACCAGTCTGCACCCCTCGAGAAGAATAGCAAAACTCACATCCGTTCCCCTATTGCCCAGAATGAAGCTAAGCGCGAAAGACGAAGCGTGAAATTACATCTCTTCAAACCGCTCAACATTTATTACATATATGGTTGCTGCTGCTGCCGCCCTTGACTCCCCTCAGTGCTCCCAACATCGTCCTATCTCAGACTCAGACGCGATGAACGAGCTGCCGCCCAATACCGCCGCCATGAATCGCCGCTCCAGTCGTACCTTCGACATTGCCTCGAAGCACTGCGAAGACACCGGCCACTACTGCTGCTGCTGTTGAGGAATGGCACGGGGCGGAGTTCGAGGCAAAAGGAGAGGTATCATCTGCAAGCGCTATGATGATAATGAAAGCGAGAAGCTTTGCACTAGTGCACTTCACTCTCGGTATTGCCAGCGATAGCCCCGGCCGCCCACACTGCAAGGAGGCTGCATCCTCGTGCCTGCTCCTCTATCACCCGCGTACTGATCAGGCCCCATGTCGTGAGGTTATGGCAGCCCTGCGCTACCTCTGCAGTGGCAGAGTTTCCCTAAACCTTGGTTTTCACTCGACACATTCCCTTCATTCACCCATAGACTTAGGCTGCTGGGTTGCCCGAGCTGTCTGGCTTTTGCTTGTCGTAACGAGAGAGGGTTAAGGACGCCTGCCGCACCCGCCGCCGACGTAAGATCTGAGTTGCTTACGCTTGTTGGCTCTTGCCGAAACACGCACCGCCGCCGCTGTTGAGCAGGGGGGCAAAGCCTGCCCACGCAAGCTGCACAGAACACGTAAAGCGTTGGGGTTGCTGCTGAGGCCGTATATGCCGCGAGAGCGGTATAAGGGAAGAACGTGCAGTGCCCGCGACAGTCTTCTTTCTGCTAGGTCGGCCAGTCGGCCCACACCGGGCCCACAGTGGCTAGCGAGCGACACTATGCTACGGTACGCGGTGGCTGTTGGTTGCCCCCGCCGCCACCACCGCCGCTCTCTTCTCGAACATTTATCACGGCCATTCTCAGCGGGTGCCGCAGATATATCATTTACCTTCTTCTCATCGTCATCCTTACACTCCCTTCATCCCCCATCCTTTCCGTTCACGGCTTGGAAGTCTGCTTTCTCCTCCTCCTCCTCCTCCTCCTCTGCTTACACCTTACGCGTTATGCCCTACTGTGGACCCCCATACTTAGCGTTTCGTTCACTTCACTGCCACCTCAACTTGTCTTATGCGGCGGGGCCTATCTCGTTTCCAAGAATTCCTACTCACAATCAGCTTCGTCTCGTCTCTACGGGAGACACCGCCGCCCCGACCACCGCCAGCTACTGCGCACTGTACGCGTTGCTGTGGTGATAGCAGAAACGAGGGAAGAGGTCGTCGTTTTCAAAACGCGCTTTACGGTAGTTATAATCCATCGCTCTCTCTCTCTCTCTCTCTCCCCCACATACACTGGAGTCATACATGAGGACCGGCCGAAATCGCCCGACGAGCAGTACTGATGCCATCAGCAGTAACTACAATAACAAGAACCATTGATTTGTAATTATATATAATATATGTTATAAATTTATATAGATATATATGTATAGACTCAGCGAGCCCGACGAAATCTGAGGTATCACCAGTTAACATTTCGCATTGTCTACGACTGTTCCTCGATTAGTAGGTATTCATCTTTATAAATGAGCTGAGCTGATGAGTGTGAGTAACCTTGCAATTTACCTTCCTTAATTAATACAAAAAATGCATAAGCATGATCTTAATACAATACGAAATGCACCGCATTGAAACAGGCACTCGGCAGGCGTTTCAGTTGATTCTAATCTCCTAATCCGTCACGGGAATCCTCGTTTCGTATATTTTCATTCGAGGACATGGTAAGCCGAATTCATATACGATTGACGTTGAAAAATATAATCAAACAACGGGTGGCTGGATTATGGCGGCCTGATATTGAATGTTCCATACGTCCGACGAACAACTGGTGTTATCAAAGGCTGTCCAGCGTCATTGTCGACACATGTCGAGCTAGCCTGCGGAGAACGAATATCGTTCTGCACCAAACTTCGTCGTAGGTTTGAGCGGGTTTCCCAAAGCCTGCCTTAACTGACTACGCATAATAATCGTTTAAATTGATACTTGGTCACACCTTACTTAGTAGACTCTTTTTTTGAATATCCATCAAACCTCAGCCATCATGGCTACGGCTAATGGATGTTGTCACGGAACGACGAGTGATTCATTTCCAAGTATCCTCGTATATTATTGTCATGTCAGTGATTTCGAAGCCTCTCGTCGAGTTGAGGTGTCTCGACCTTTGCTCCGTTGGCGATCGTGGATGGCCGTGGACGATCGCAGCAGAGCGAGGTGAAGCTTTCCATATAGATTGTCAATGAGATTTCCTGCTGACATGTTAATACGAGAGTGGTCATTCAGGGTCACGGCTGTGATTCACTCAGAACATCTGTTCTTACGTTCGAGCGGTACAATACAGTACAACGTTTGATTTATTGACGGAATCATCCTAAAGTCGTTGTAGAAAATAATAAGTGAAATTAAGTACACCGTGCATAATACATTGGCAATAGCAGCGTTTGATTATAATTAATAACATTTTTATTAATAATCCCACAACATTTATTTACATATTCTTAACGATTGCGTCACCTAATAGCGGTGGGTGAATCTTTTCCGGTAGATGTATGCTAACGAATGGGAGCGGATACGCCGGATAACGGATAACGCCCGGTCCCTTAAATACTCTGTAAGTGAGTTCAGATTTAGAGTAACATATCGACGAATACTTCTTACGGCAGTATTGGCGACACATACAAATGGCAATTAAGATTTATGTACATGGACGTCTGATATAAAAACTACAAACAGGTGGCTATTAAGGAGTAGCTGAAATTTCATGCGTAGCACAAAAGGACGTATGGAAAATATTGTATTTCTTTATATGATTTATGCATAGAAATATATGGTGGTCGGAGAATCAACTCAGAGCCGTTAGGGTAGTGGTGGACAACCTTAACCACGTCCACTCGTTACAACTGGCTGAACTAAAAAAAATCTTACCCAATAAGAATAAATGAAACACACTCTTCAGCACAAAACAACAAAGATCGGTATGGTAGTGGCAGCGAACCGTAAGCCCGGGCAAATGAGTATCAACTCTCACGTATACGAAACGACGCATATCTTTAAATTGAATCAGATTGAAAAATATATATTACGTTAAACAAAAAAAATTGTTAATTGAAAAATGTCATGCAGAGTTACATCAAATAATACTTGGGCGAATACGATATTTCTTGTTTTTCAATTCGTTAGATAGAACGCTGCTGCCGGTCTCTTGTTCGCCAGCAGGTTGGTAAGGACTAGTGTTTGTAAACGCGCGAACCACCTTAGGAGATGACAGCCGTCGGCGCACATTCGCCCTACCATATACTGTCGTGTGTTCGCGATGTGTGCTAAAGCCGTTTCTCAACAGCTTGTTCTTTTCCTCCTAAGGGTTTGTCGTCAGATTCTCATACCCAGAATGGTCGCGGTGGTGTTAGATTAATTTGGCGTTTCCTTGCGCCACTCTGCGAGGGTAACCCCTCTCGTGCGACCCGCAAAGGATATATAGCGGGAATAGCAAGTACGCTCTTGTAGAGCAGAAACTACCTCAGCGGGAGTTCTCCCACAACCCGCACAGCCTAAATGAAAATTAGCCGAGACGTGCGGGATTAGACCGAGTCCAAGAAGGCCCAAGAAATAGAGTAATTGTGTAGAAGTGGTAGTAGACACTGCCGCCCCGCGGCGGTTACCACTGCTGAAGCAGACGGCTACGGGAGACATCATCAACAGCGCAGGCAGGGCGGTTTGCTAACGAGACGAGCAACAGATCGTTATAAATGATCATCGTGTGAGTTTGATACGACGACAGGAAAAGTTCCAGCCGTGTATGATATGTAGTTAGCGCGAAAAAGCTTGGTAACAATCATTGCCAATGTTGCGGTTGTGGGCTAGGTGGACATTGCTGGTGTATCCTTAATCAAGCTTCAAGGGTCGATCACCAGGCGGCGCTTGCTCATCATCCATTAAGATTTATTGAGTTCTCAATATCACCTCCTTATTTCGTTTTATTTCACTAGTTTGCACTCGGTTCGATGTGGCGATGCACAGTTGTATCTACGGAGTTGTTGTGGCTGGAAGTAGTGTTGGCAGAAAGGCGAGTTATGTCGAGCCTCGGGGCCGGCATGCTAGTTTACTTGAGAATTGATGAACTCGTAGGCTTCGATAGAAGTAATCCCTGCATTCTTTAGCGAGTTCGTTTTGTAGTACCCGAACTGAGTGTATGTCGCCATTGGATGCGCGTGTTGGACAGCTGATTCCAAACCTGCGTCTATTGTGTATCGGTTGGCGCTGTGTTGAATGCTATACCGATTATTGGTAGGTGTGTGCGTTTTTCAGTTAAGTAGTGTGCTTTATGTAATAGCCAAGGCTAACCGACGGGTCGCGAAGCCGTTATCCATGATGTTCCGCTGTAGAGATTAATCCGTCCTGCAACTTATGGCTACCGCTCGGCGAGTTAGCCTTGTGCGGGCTGGAAATGCGAGGGCATAAGCTCGACTCATTGTTTACAGACTATATGACGTGCAGCTCGTATATAAGCCGTGCAAGGTTCAATTAATGGTGATATATATATATATATATTTCGCACCATAACGTGTACGTTGAGTGTAAATTTTGCATTAGCAGGCAGCGCGAATGTAGTTAGTGCTCGGCGCGGTATTTGCGAGTGGCAACTCGTATATAATATACATATAATAGGGAAACCCCTTCTAAAAGGAATGATACGATCGGCAAATATGGCTTAAGTGGTTCATACGTTCATCGTTGTGGGTCAAACTATTATGGACGCGTAAGGTGGTCAGGCTGAGGAAGAGGTAGACTCTCAACAGAAGATGGTTTGATCACCGATTTTTTTTATCGTTTTGTAATTCACATCAACCCTGCACTAGTTTGGCTCACCTTTGATAGAGATCGAAATACATTTCTAGTAGTGTCCGTGCGTTTGAAGAAAATCTCCTCCTCTTGAAAAAAATGGTGCTAAAAGTCGTCCACTTGAAGATTTGTATGTTGACAGCACAAGCTTTGACAAAATAACAGATAACGCGTAGCTGATAGAATAATCCAAGAAGCGGGATTGGATGATAACCTGATATAAAAATCCTCCATACAAGCGATAAACGCTGGGTAAAGTACTTTGACTAAAACTTTAAAAAGGTAGATAAACTAGTTGTATGAAGGTACGAATGTCGTTGAGACGTTTCTAGCCAACCCCTTGAATGGAAAGGATGCTTTAATGCTATGTTTGCTAATCTTCCTGCGTATATCATACAATGGGTTTTGTGGCCAAGATTCAATCTCATATTGAGAAATATTGCGACCGTTTGAGATTTCAACACATTTTTCCTATGTGCGGTCTAAGTAGCAATCAGCTCATGTTATCCTCAAAATGGGTGCAGCACAACCCGAACCCACACCGCGGGTCTTGCGCGTTCTGAACAAAGTGTCTAACCGACTGGGCTGTACAATATGTAGTAATAAAATCAAATCTAGGAAATACTGTTTTTTTTCTTAGTTTAAATATGCAAGAGTACCGTGCCGAGCAGATAGATTTTTGATCCGGTAAACCAAATCATGGCTACGATTCAACTACCTTATGGGTTTATTGGCTTATTATTGGGACTGCAGCTTTACCGTGCTTGTCACGTCGCTGGCCTTGAGAGCACTATCTCGCATTGGATCCGTAAACTAGTGTGGTGAATAATAGCACCTGGAAATTCAATAGATTTAAAGGGCCCCACCCAAACTCTTATTCGCGCCACTCGACTCAAGACGATTGTTTAACAGTTTGCGAAACTCGCTGCGGTTCAGGAGACAATTTTCCGCATATTTGCATTTCTCAAAAAAAAATGTCCCACTGTGTCGCTGTCGTCTTCCGGATGCTCTTTCTCAACTTTTAGCAAGGTTGTTCCATGGCTGCTGCCCCCATACGGTGCTGCATATATAATACCTATGGGTGATTTGTAGGAAGCGGCCGAATTGCTCATGCAACGGGGGAGCCAAAGGAGGCAGTCGAATGACAGCGTTCGCCGTTTTGGCGTCATGTTTGTGTTGTGTACATAGTCCCTGACAGGCCGCCGGCAGTGGAAGCCGAAGTGGAAGGAGCATCGAGCATCGAGGCCGGTGCGACATGAAGGATACAGGAGGGGTACGTGGAACGGCCGATCTGCGGAGCACGAGGATCAAGCAGGCAATACATGTGTGTATGTGTGTGATGGCCGTGTCGTTCTCCTCTGAGAATACTCTCTCAACGAATGTTTCTGGAGGATGCAGGAGGAGGAATAACAAATATCACCACTGCCGCTCGTTTCCGCTCATCGTACACCGCTCTTTGGGGAGCGGAACACGTTTGAGTAGAAAACAACAACAAAAACACACACACACACACACGTACGCACACCTCATGCGTACATACATATACACACACGAAGAATACGTACGAACAAATAGTTTAAGGAAAGAAAATAGCTTAGCCTTAACTAGTCGAATACTGCTCTCCGCACGTTAGTATCATTGAAATCGATACGATGATTTTTATGCATATGTATGTTCAATTTGTTGACTGTCGTCATCTTTCTCTGCCCGATGATTGGTCGGGACTAGACCTAAGTGGCGTTCATGGTTAGGTCAATATTTTGAATGAGCAGTGATAGCGAGGACTGATGCGGATGACAGCCTTTGTATTTTTTTTTGACACATTGTCAGACTCATTGTTTCTTTCGTTGAAGTATTGGTTATAACGTTCGCTTGAGCTGCAAAGTCTAAATGAGAACTTCGCGTTCATATTTCGTTTGGAATATTTTTTGCAAGATGTTGGCAACGAGGTTTAGCAGAAAAAATGGACGAGCCAAAATGAACAAAACAACAAATTGAGAAGCTTTCCGGTGGCCCGTCGACTACCTGTGACGATGCTGAGATATGATAGCTGCACAGTGCAAGAGAGATAGAGAAAGATGTGTGAGCGGGAATTGGGGCCGTAGGGACGAAGTTATCTGGTCCGAGTCAGTCGACCATTCACGCTGTTGGGGCACAATTTGTATGCAGCAGAGATCCGATGACAACCAGCGACGATGCAGCACGTTGCACTTCAGTGTGGCATCTCTGTACTTTTGCCTGTTGACGGTAAACTTCTTTCTGGGGACTGGAATTTGCTGACCATGCTGGCTATGTGTGAACGCGATTCTCAGTTGCCTCCGATTGCCCGATCATGGCATTGTCATGTCAGCTGTCTGTATTCACGATGGATGGTTTGAGCCATCGACGGACTTCGAGGTTCACCTAATCATACTGGTTTTGTTAGGTGTGTCAGTCGTACGGACGCTCCTTGAGTCGACGAAGTCGTTATTGGTTATATTAGTTTTCCTGTTGTAGTGGTGGAGCTTACAAAATATTTTGCTGTCAGACAGCTCCCGCTATCCTCATGGTAGATGTTTTTACTATAATGTTCGACATAGTATTGTATACGTGTTCGTATACATTGGAATGTTCCACATAGCCTCAGCCTACTGGACAATTGTCTTTCGTTCACTGAACCAACTCGATATTATAAAACACTGTATTTGCCACTCACTCAGACCAGGCATATAAAACAACATCGTTTAAATTGGAATTCTCCATCTTTCTCTCCTCTCTCTCTCTCTCCCTCTCCCCCCCCCTCTCTAACCTTCTAAAAGTTAGAAAAATCTCAAAAAAGGCACTCATTTATCTACATGGTGGACCACGACATGGTCCACTATAACGTCGCTTAAACGATTCCAGTTTCGGTACCGACCCCAGCAGCCACGCCTCGGCCACTACCTTCGACTTTCACGTTGACCAAACGGTCTCGAGGAGGACCGCTAAAAGCGTTGCCGTTATCACCGTGGAAAGCTTCCTATCCGACTGAGGTGAAATTGATTGGGTTCCCATCTGTGATGCCACTGCCAGCCCGCATCGAATGCTTTGCACGATAAAGACCCGACCCCAACTACTCGTAAGCGATAAATAATATTCTGCGTTCCGTCCAAACGCAGCGCGTGACCCACCTATCTCACCTCTTCGATAGCGCCGTTTGCTGCCACGCCTTCACTGACTTGTGCAGAAACATTCTTGCCGCCTGTTCACATTGGCTCGCTCTCGGCTCATGGTCTCGCTGTAGTATATGCTGCTCGCTCTATGCCCCCATCCTAATGCTCCTCAGTGCCTCACCGGCACTTCACTTCGGGGCACATCCACCTCCGCCTCCACAGCTCCAGTGTGTCTGCACTACTGCTACTCGATTGCTCCATGCCAGTGCAAATATCGCAGTCCTATCGTTGTCCTCGGAGGTGGTGAACGCCAGAGAAGCATGGGGCAGCTTCCGATAGAGAATCGATGACTTCCAGCGTCGCAGACGTTTAGCCGCCATAGCCAAAAGCCTCTTCTCGCCTTGCCTTGTGCACAGCGCCGCCAACATCGTCGGTTCCTTGTTTCCACACCTACTCTCGTACAGCTGCCCTAGCTAGCTGCCAAGCTGGTCAAGCCAACGAAAGCCGATGCTCGCAAGCCAACATCTAGTGTGTAGATGTGCGGCAGTGCTAGTAAGCTGCTGCACCAAGTGCGGCGACACCCAGTGCGCCCCCGGGGGTAATTCGTTGACGTGCACTTTGGGAAGGCGAGGCGAAGGAAAGGCGGTACAAACGAAGTGAGCCGCCGTACAGGTCGAGGCAGGGCGTCGAACGCACGAATGATGGTAGTTTGCTCGCTGAAGCTGTACCCAATGCTTCTCCCCCCACCACCTCTCTACCTCTCCCTTTGCTGTTACTCTATCGCCTTCTCTCTCCACCTTCGTTTCGTCGTCGTCGTCTTCGTCGGCGGCG
This sequence comes from Stratiolaelaps scimitus, assembly GCA_019614645.1. Taxonomy (NCBI): domain Eukaryota; kingdom Metazoa; phylum Arthropoda; class Arachnida; order Mesostigmata; family Laelapidae; genus Stratiolaelaps; species Stratiolaelaps scimitus. The sequence continues at coordinate 4,015,847 of JABWDB010000028.1, forward strand.
GCGCCTCAACGTGAACGAACCGAACAAAAGTTTCGTCATCCACCGAACCCGGCTTTTCCGCACTCCCCGTCGTCATGGATCGCGCTCTGGTTGTCCACCAGCACAGCACACCAAGTCTACCATGCTACGGACACAGGCGGTGCCAAACTGATACACTACTCGTCTACCGGGGCTGTCACCGGAGAACAGGCATGCGACCGTAACTCGGGGGGTCAACACCCGAGTAACCCGTAACTCGGTAGGGGGGCTAGGCAGGCCGGCCAAGTCAGGGAGGGCCAACAGCATGCCGTAGGTTCTGCCGCTCTGTAAGCGACTCCAGCTAGACTGGCTTCACCGGCGGCGAGAACGTCCAGTGTCTTGTTGTGTCCTGTCGGGTCGGTAAACGCGATAAACGATGAGCAAACATAGCTACTACTACTTCTGACCCATATTCTCGCCTCTTCGACGACGGCAAAGGCAAACGCACATTGTGCTGGAAACAAACAACACGACCTCCTAGACAAGAAGTCAGAGACATACACAGCTCTCAGAGGGATCCGTACTAGCCTCTCGCGCTGTGTCGAATGGGGTTCCGTAAAGTCCGGAAAACGTCATGTGGCTTTGGTTGAGAGCAATGACAAAAATATCGATACGGCTTAGTATATCAATTGAATCGTTCGTCCTATATACTAATGACCATCGAAGCGGTTGGACAGGATCACTTGCGCAAAACAAGTAAGCTATTCAAGTAGGAAAGGCTGGGGGGTGTTACGTAACAATGATCGGATCGATGTCGACAATGTGATGAAGGTCGCTTGTGGCCATTTCGCAGAAGACAAACCACCTACAATGTTAATGAATTATTCGATGCGTAAACCCATTCTCGGCCTTTCTGGGTGATGTGTGAATTATTTTTGTCGTATAGTTTCAAGACGCCGATCGTCTATGTAAGTGCCATTCTGACCTACGGTCCCCAAAAAAATTTCCCCAAAAAAAAGAAAAGATTCCCCAAAAAAAACTCGCATCGTAAAAAAATACTCTAATACTAATACGTTCTGCTGCATGTGTTGTTACTGATGCGTATTTGAAAGTCGGATACTACTCTGCGGTTCTAATTACGCTTATCGAACTCAACTGGGTTGTCTACCTAATTGCCGCAAGGTAGGAACATTAAATGGATGACATGTCTCAGAAGGTGGAGAGTGACCTCAGAAAACAAATAGGTCAAAATGCATCATGATGCCTACCCCCGAGACTAGAGAAATTGTTTACTTACGTATCTAATAATACACAATGGAAAAACCAAACAACATGGTGCTCGTCATCACTGTTGCTTACCAAAGTGAACCGTCGATAAGGCTTCTGTGATAAAATGCAGATCTCGCTTTAGTCTCAGGTAGTTTATGTTACAATCCAATACAAGTGCACGTTGTACTGAAGAGAATTGCAATTTGAAGAAAGAGTCGGTAAACACTAGACTTAGATTTGTGAGCTAAATGTTACGACCCATTCATTTCTGTTAGCACGCACTGCTCGTGTTAACAATTATATGTATATATGAAGACACGCAATAGTAGCTGTATTTATACGATCAAGTGCGTCCTTAACCAGTGGCGTCCAAGCCCCACCAGTAGTCGAACGTGTGGGAGCAATGTAGCTGTGTTGTAATTGCTTCTTGTATCCTGTGAAGCTTGTGAGCACCTTCCTAGTGCATACTCCATAAATTTATGTTTTGGAACACGTTTTGTAGCTTAAAAAAAGGAGAACATTTTTGTTGTCATGTTGTTTTGGTACTTGCTTGTACCTATTTGTCGAACGACGTATAGTCCGTCTTACATTAAGGCCATTATTATATTTGGGAGGAAAGACAAACGGAAACGTGAAATACTTGGACATGAATAATCTTACGAGCGGCTCCTTGATATCTGCAGGGTTCTCCATCTGCTGTGACTGATGACTGCATGACAGTACAGATGTACTCACTCAAATACATGCGGATGCTTCTGCAAAAAGGCTAACTTAACACTACCATCACACGCTATTCGTAATAGTCTGCTTGCTGCCTATATGCTATTTATGTACGCCCAACAGTAACGTACAACTATATATATATATATATATATATATATATATATATATGTATATCACATGGATAGTGGTGGCAAGTAAGTATAATGCATAATTCATGAATTCCTTTGGCGACATGGAGACGATACAGGAAGGGGGTGGGGCGTGCAAAAGGGCCACAATGTCGATCACGAGGCTACTAACAATATCATCAGAGAAAACCGCATGCTACGAGTAGAATCAGCAGCCAGCAAACTTAACAAGACGAACAGTGCCACCTGTGCCGGACAATAAAGACACTGAGAAAGAAATTCCTACACGTTTGGTTTAGTTTAGAGCACTATTTTTTGCTCCATTTCACTTTCCACACCAAATCAATGCGGCTTCGTCATTACGTCAGGTTAAATCTTGTAGTGAGCGTCCCGTGTGGTCAGCCACGCCGTGGCAACTCCATCGAAGGTCTCATAGTGGGGGTCCTGCTTGTGATCGCGTTCGTTTCTTAAAGTTCGTCCTTGTACTAGTTGCAGTACTCGTCTTGGATTATCTTATCATGCTCGTGTCGGCGACACGAAGATTCAACGACGACGCATCAACAATTCGAACCTCTATGAAAACTACCACCTACCAGCGAGCAGAGTACCGCCAATGACGAAGTTGCCACAGTGAGGTTGATATGATATGAGGCTGTGTTAGTTGTGACTCTTTCCGGTTTTGCAATTTTATCAATTCGACATTTTCGTTAAACACATTTCTGGTCTAGCCAAAGTGGTCAACAACGTTTCACGGATACCAGCCACCAGCGTCTTTCTTAGACCCGCCGATACCGTCACACTTGACACAGTTCCCAAATCCCCTGCAACGATGCAGTGTGCTTTGCCCAAATGGTGATGTTCTTTCTGTACGCCGTTGCCGCGCTCTCAAATTACCAAGAGCAAGCGGTCTCGTCTTCGGTTAATCGCTCCCCACCCCCCACCGCCCCGCCCCCCGGTTGAACAACTTGTGTCTGCCATAAAAGCCATTAGTGGAATCGGTGCAACCCTTGCCATTTCAGTTGCAAACAACATTATAAAAGAATCAGACTCCGAAAAGTCATTTACTTCAAAGATTCAGCATTCCAACGCTGAACCCGGCAGGTCCGACAGTAATTGGCGTTCCGCAACTTGTCACTCATGGCATCCCGAACGAAAGGAGGGAACGAAAGCTGCTAGCCATTGTCCGTCGCTTCGAATACGACAGCAGAAACGCCTTGTCCACAACGATGAGGAGAGAGCCGCCCTTCGATGGCCATTCGATGCAGCCGACAGTCCACGTGAAGCGCAAATGTCAAACGCATGTTGCACCAATCGCGCTTTCGTTACGCTTAAAGTTTTTTTCTTTTTTTTTTTTTTATTTACGAGGCGTACGCAAGCTATCCAAGTCGCTGAATGGAATAACTGAAATAACATGAATACGTTTAGTTGTGTGTATGGGTCTGACATTTAAGGACAGCACGAACCGTCTTCCCGAAGGAGGGTATGTCGCGTACTTAAGTACTTTTTGCAAAGACGGCATATGCTCTTGACAAGACTACAGATGATAATGAGGATAGTGTTGATTATGGTGGTGATTTAGCTAATCAGAGCTGAGTCAGATAAAGGGAACATAGCTGTTAAAATGCTGCTGTGTATTGATTTCTTGCTTTCGGCGTGTGGTATTGTATTTCTTGCGCGACGTGCTACCATGACCATCATGAGAAACATCACGTGTACGAATATAACCATTATGAGTCAAGACCAAAACTTATCTGAGCGAGCCCATGGCACACCATCGACGTAGGCAGTCGCCTATGGCCGCCCTCGCCATGAAATGACTCCCTGGCCACGTGAGCCTTTTAACTCAAGCCACTCCTGCTTTTTTCGTCTCATCGTAAGCGGTCACGCGATCGGACGATTCGACGAACCCTTACAGGAAAAATACACCCTGTACTGTTTCAGTGCTGGCACGGAATATGAGGACAGTGCAATTAGCTAAGACCAAATGGCAACGATGGTCGAGCCCTGTAGCGTAGTGCATCGAGTGTGCCTTGCAATTGGGGAGGACACGGAGGTGCACGGGTTCAATCCCCACCATTGCATATTTGCATTTAAAGGGGTCTGTCTTATGGAGCCGCCCTAGACGTTCAATGTTGTCTGTGAGTAAGCTCGGAAAATTTACTTTTTTTTTAATGGCAACGATCAAGTTCTATCTAGCCATTAATATTTAACTTTAACTAATTCAAGAAAAGGTAAATATTCCCGACTACATTTGTTGACTAGTCACTAGTTAATGGTGTGACTAACTATTATAGCAGCACATACTTCAGCTTCCCTCAAACACGACAAGTGAATATCTCCAACCATTAGGAGAGGTCTCCAACCATTAGGGTGCCAGGTAGAATTGCGCCGATGTAGGTAAGTGCATGATGATATCAACGATACGGCCCCTTTTCCAAAATGAATTTTTGGTGTCCCAAACTATCTCGATGAAATCGGCCAGATAAGGTGTCCGTCTTATGAAGCAATGCCGAAACCAGCACCGTGGACGTTAAATGTTGGCTGAGCGTCAGCCCAGGATATTTACTAGATAATAATCCCATTTGCCGTCTGCTGAACACAATATAACACCAAACGTCAATCAGTAAACCGAAATACTTGTTAGAGATAGAACAGCCCGACTTGCTTTGGACCCGGTCTAGACCTTCTAATTTTCAAAAAAACGTCTAATAATTAACACAGTTTTTCTTTCTTTTGTGATCTCAATATTTGTTCACATGAGTTTCAAGCTTTTCGAAACCATACACCCAAGTAATAGAACTTAAGATAAGCCTCTCCGCAAAGTCCTATACGTCCGTAATATTCTGGCGGTTTCGCTAAACGTAAGCAATTCTATTATCGCGTCAGCGAGTGGTCAATCTTCGCTTGCCTCCGACTAATTATTTAGACTATCGTCGGGTGAGGGCACAACTGAGCAAGAGAGAGGTATAGGGAGTTCGGTGGGGGTTAGAAGAGGTAATCTATCATCCACTTCGCGCTATCCTTGGCTGCCACCTTTCAGCTGCACCAGGCTTTCGTTAGTCCACGCGAAGTGCAGCGGCACGAAAACACTGGGTGGTGTATTAGAACCAATAGGCCCAATACGCTTAGTAACTATTAAAAGGCGTTCGCATATGAACAGTACCTACCAATATCTGGTTTACATAAGGTAGATTTAGTACATATATATATATATATATATACAATATATTGTAGAGCGACGCATCTGTTACTGACTCAAGTGCGATTTATTCTAACGCAACAACGCCCTTGTATGGCGATATCACAGGAAATACCTAACGATTAATCAATGCTGGCAAGCGCCGTAACACCATGCCGCGATACCTGCATATGCTTCCAACCATACGGAGCGCAAGATTGACTGTTGTCAAAGGTCCCTGACAAGGAAGTTGCTTGATCATCACCTCTGCTTGAGCAGTACACTGTTCCTCGTCTTCTGCTGTGCCGCGTAAAAGCGTCCTGATTATTGCCTACTCCTACGAAGGAGCTCTTTAACGCAGACCACAGGTTCACATGCCAGGGTTCAAGGAGGTGTAGATTCTCCTCCCGACATTTTCGTGTGGTAATACCGTACGGATAAGTACCGAGACATGCCAGATGGGAGAAGGACTGGGAACAAGCCGCAATTAATAGATTATAGTGCGCGTATAGACGCTGTAGCTCCAAACATCAGATAATCTCTTACCGGCCTACCAACTTTTTGACCTGCGGATACATGCTGGGGTCTACATGGAAGCTCTTCAGAGCCTACCGAATGGTTGCCTGGACGCCCAAGTGTTCGGCGGCAGCTATTGTGGCGCAGCGCTATCGCGTATTTTTCAGAGATGGGCCCAATCAACAGCTCTGTTCGGTCTCCCTTGACTCTATACAGACAGATCAGTCAAAAACGTATATCAGCATCCCTATCGATTGTCAGAGCGGTCCTCCCCAAAGCGGGCGTTCTCCCCCGCCTTCTTCGGTATTACCAGAACTCAGGACACCGACTGGGTTGGGTTGAATGCAAAAAAGTATAATAGACTTGCCATTATAAAGAGATTAGATTACAAGGCTAGATTAGATTTAAATATTAAATTAGGAAAACTATGGCTTGCAATGTACCATACCACTTCCGAATAATGGAACAAAGCTTGCACTTTTTAGTTCTTTGTGCCAAATCCACAACCGTGTCTGGTTTCCTTGTAGTAGAATCGTGCTTGCCTATGGCGTATGCTGAGGTGGTTCGTCGCCTGAACTCACTGCGAATGCGGCCCAAATTCTTTACTGCGAGATACTATGGAATCAGCGACATTATTTTATATAATTTCAGCGACATTATTGTTAATATCATGTCGCAACCTAAGCTGAGCGTATCAACGAAACCTACGTTCATGTATTCTTCTCTGAGTGGTAAGGACTCAAACTCATCACCGATGGCCGTAGGATCTGCTTGTGGGAGGGGAGCGGCCTCTTTCCCAAGTCAGGTCATTTATTGCACTTTGTTCGATCAGACATTTCCCCATTCACCGAAGCCTGGACTCGCGAGGTGCTCCGGAAAGGACGATGGGACTCAGGCAGTAAGCGAGGACGAAGTCGACATCCGATATTGTATCGGTTTCGACTTTGAGGGGGTTTCCGCGGTTTCGACGGGATGAATCGCCAGCACAGCCTGATAGGACCGTTCTGTCTCACGTCGAATATTTTGCTGCAATGAGTTGGCGCGCTGGGGTACGGCCACGGCAACCGGCTCCCGTAAAGACGGCAGTTTAAACGGCGCAGTCAATCGGAACTCCCGAAGCACGATTTACAAGCCGACAACTTATTTTAGCTATTGGCACCTATCCTATTTAGATGGTGGGCGAGATAGGGAGTATACGCAGAAATGTGTCTCAGGATACAGTACCTTGAAGTCGTCGCTAATAACTGTAGCTAACATAGATCAACTGGGTTTCGGGCCATGAGAGACAATCTGAAATCGACTTGTGGTTCTGCATTATATTGTGCCCGTTCGACTGTTCTAGCTATTTAGCATTGCGCGAAAAACCTATTACTCAGTTTCAACTGCCACCTAAAATAGAGACGCCTTACGACGACAAACAATTTAACTGGTATGGATAAACGTCTGGCTTAGTTTTTTCATAGGTGTATATCAAATAGCCAAACCAGAATAGCCCCAAGACTTACACAAACACAAGGCTCCCCAACACAGCTGGAGCTCCCTCTCTGAGATGCTTTTCCTCTCGATCTGTTCTTATAATAGAAATATCACGTTTTTAACATGGTACTCTAACCTGTACGTAACAGTAGAGGGCTTATTATGAATGGACTTTAGTCCTTCCTGAAGTTGATATTTAGTTGCACTTTTGTCATTGCCCCCTTGGTAAGATTTCCATATCTAACAATGGACCTTCAAAGTGATACTAATAAAGATAGTGCCTACTCCATCAATGGTGTAAATACGATACATGCAAGACTAGGCAGTATTCCTATTTTTATTTGGTGAAAACCACTGTGTAACTATTTATTTCGAGTACGCCATTGAGAGCCCTGTGAGAAATACGTAGATAAATGAACACAATGTCTTCAGGTGTCTCAGTTCGACTCGCATTATTGATCTCCATTGTTGAATTCTATCGCCAGTGTTTAGCTCAAGCAGAGGCCAGATAGTGAGAGACAGCGTCCGGGAGGCCCGCTATGCAAGTACATTTTAGGAGGTCGTTATCCGTTTTAACGAGGGAAATCATGTCCCATAAGCGCCCGCGCTTTTGTCGGCATCATATATATATATATACTGCACACATCTATACTAAAGAGACTAGACTGTTTCTCGTCTACTGATTTGGCCTGGGGCCCATAGGAGGAAACTATTTATTAATTCGAATTTAATGAGTAGTTGATTGTCAATTATCCTTCCGCCTCCGAAATTTAGATTATTCCCGCTGGCCAGGCAGCCGCCTTCGGTCGGTGTGTAGGCTATCTAGAATGGCACCGTCGTCCCTCCAGTGGCGTCCATCGCGCAAGACTCAATCACGGCAAGGGTTGTTGTGTTGAGTTCGCTTCACTGATACTTTTAGCTGGCTGGCGGCATGATTGACAAAGCTTGCACAACTTAGCTGAATATACAACACGAGCGATGTTTGTTCTAGCTCGCTTGATTGGCGACCGAGTTGGCAAATGTGAGCGTTTCGTCACACGGGTCGGACCATTCGTCGAGTACCCACGCCCGAGTATATCTAGTCAACTCTGAAAAAATGATCCAGAGTGGCTGGCCGGTTCTAGTCGATTTATACCTCGCGTTATCCGACTATTCATTAAATCAGTAATCAGATTGCATACAGAAATACTCGTATTGTATTGGGAACGTTTATTCCATACAGATCGTAATGGACTACCCCCGAACCCAAACTCGCTTGCTTACACATATTCGTAAAATTACGAATTTTTACTAAGCTATATTACTGTACAACATTTGTGTCAGCCGAAGGCTATTAGTGGATGAATCTCATTTGCCGTACAACTCATAAGAGACTTCGATCTGCTAAGAGAGCAGAACCAGTATCAATCTGGAAGTAGTCTATCTTAAAACAGCGCTAGTGTGGGACTCACAAACCCACCAAACCCGCCTGCCCTCCCCCACTCAGATAGCTCGGAACGCTTAGCGCATTACATCGCCTGTTCCATCTGAGCTATCATACAGTCATCCTCTCAGCCACTGGGTGAAGGTGTCGAGTTCTGCAGAACGAATCATTCCCAGCCCCCCAGTACCTCCTCCCTCCCGGGTTCTGTGCCTCGGCCAAAACTCCTTTTTCTAGTGTCCTCCAGTTTGGTCTTGTTCCTCATTATCAAATCTATCCAGCCAACAGTCTTATTCCACTCCTCCTTGGAGCGAAGAATAAGGTCCACTGCCCCCCGCTGAGTGATCCCTTCACGAGATCTGCCGTTCCCACCTCTTTCTACCTTGAGAGCTTCACATCGGTACAACGTGTGTAACATGTCACCGACTGCTCCAGAGGAGCACAGCACACATATCAGAAGGGGCTTGCCCTATTCGCTAATACGCCTGGAACTGACCGTGTCCCGTGAGGACTTGTGTGGACCAGTAGACCACCCACTCACAGTCGTACAGTCGTACCATTTCATGAGGTCTGGTATTAAGGTCCATTCCTCTCTCCACCGATTCAGGGTGGCGACTCTAGCTGGCGCATCTCTACAATACTCTGTATACCTGAATTACAAAAACATCTTAGATTCATCATAACTTATAATATATCACATAAGCTCTGCGTGAGGGTATCATTCATTTTCTGGAAACGTTTTTCCATGAGGGCGGTGATCTGTTCAGCGTTCATTATATATTCCGCTTAAAGAGTCCTTATTTTTTTAGTGTAGTCCGATTCGTGCCTCGTCGCCAATGTTATGACCGGCTTCGTTGTATGGAGGATTGACTGGGTAATCAATTGGGGTACTAGAGCCTTTTGTACCGTATATATATATATATATATAACTCGCCAGATACGAGTGGAAGGGATTAAGCAAAGGTAGCCCCGAGAGGTCCTCATAGTACTACCTAAAGGTTAAGAGCTGAGGCCTGTCAGATAGGGGAACAGCTGAGGGTCAGCTTGAAAAACAATTATTATATATACATTTCTAATATCTGGGATCTTTTGATATCTCAATCCTTATTGGATACTATAATATTAGTCTTTTAGTATGAAGCCCAGATGTATTTGTCATAATCATAACAAAAGGAAACGATGCATTTTGTTTATAACATAAATAATTGATGATGTCCGGTTGATGTTGATTGTTAATCGATGGTAGTGCCACTCACAAGTTAATGCGTTTCACTTAACCCGGGTGAACGAGTGAGAGAACTTACTTTTGAAGGCAACATTATAGATTACAATTCGTGTTAAGAATGTGCGCGTGTATACGTTTTATCCCAGTAACCATGCAAGGTTCACAAAAATGAGTACTATCATGACAAAAAGACAGACCAAACGAAACCATTCATACCAACTAAGGCACAACACGACGCACAAAGGCAGCAACGGCCGAACCAACACATGGCCACGTCTCTAGCACAATCGCATCGACATCTCGAGACTTCATGATGTAACGAGGATACAAGAGCACGACGCGGTCTTCTTTTGATTGATGCGCTACAGACCGAAGGGTGTATAATGGGGTCATTGATTGCAATTCTTTGGCCGAATGCCGCTGCTAAAGGAGGTCCCCACAATTCAGCTCATATACTGCCGGTTGACTGTGGTCAGTCCAGTGCTTTCTTGTTGGTGCAAGTCGGATGTTCGCAGTGCAGCTGACGGGATTGGCTATTGGTGCGGCGCGGGCGGCGGCGGAGACACCGCCACTAGCCTCTTCCTCTTGCTTTTCAGCGAAAAGGATAGGGCCGCCGTTGCTGCCTCTACTCCAGCTGCAGGGGCCGAAGGATAATCGCGCCGCCTAATGACCTGTTGAACACTCCTCGCTCTACGCCTTTAGTTGGCTGGTACACTTTGTGATCGGCCCAGCGCTTTCTCTGGCTCCCTGGCGGCAGCGTCGTCGTCGCTAGCGTCATTGCTCTCTTCTCTGGTACTATTGCGGCTACCGTAGCTGCCGCTACAGGTCATTCTTCTGCTTGCGGACGGGTAGAGGGGGTGGGAGCTTGCTGCGCGGGACGTCCATAGACGACTGGCTCTTGTCTCTCTGCGCGGCCTGCTTTTGCCCTAACTGTTCCTTCATTGAATGGTCTTCACCCCCAAACGAAGACTGGCCGACCGACCGAACTCGACTCAATGATACTGAGCCCATGCTGGACCAGCAGGCAAGATTCGCCAGCTACTGCCGCAGATGCTGCACTGCGGTGGGATAAGGGCCGACAGCTCGCGGACAGTGCACAACCCTATACGCGAGGGTAATTAAACAAATTAGAAGACAGACGGAATAGTTGTTTCCGTCATATCTGTACACGCCGGTGCTAACTCCCCCTCCCCCGTCCCGAAACTCCTTTTGCACTTTCTGATCAATCCCTGGCTGGATATGGAGAGCAGAATGCAGAAGAATCAGTAGAACTACGCACGGATGTTGGAAGCCTAAGTACAACTATACCATGGATCCATTTGAACATAGCTAACTATCAATGCGTTTGCGACATGATTTTAATGCTAGATTATTTACAAAAAAAAACTGTTCTGCACGTGCACTCGGCGTGCATGGTATCAACTCAGGTATCTGATAATGTTCTGAATTTGTCTTAATAATGTTTACTTGAACTAAAACTCGTCGGTGTTCGCCAACTATAAACGAGGACACAGAAATTGCTTACAGAAGTTCAACGACGTCTCAACGAAAACCTGTGTTTGTTTGCCGTCCCACCATATATATGCAATATAAATGAACCATGTAGATTACGTCACTCTGAAACACCCAAACCGTCAAACGGACGGGCAAACGCTTGACGAACTCTGCGACAGCACTCTAAGAGGCAAACCGTACTTTCCATGATATTCTCATTGGAGCTGTGTCCAAAAAAAGATCAGGATTGTCTCGTCTTACCCACGACGCTCTCATTCAATCGTACTGCTCTCATGCAGCGGCTGACACGGGGTATCATAATTTGTTCGGGGTTTAAAGCTGAAAACCGATTATTATCCGCTTTAAGTGAGAAAAACCTAGGCTTTGCCGAGCTTCGCGGCTCGGTATCGGAGGACAAATCATTGCTGGCAATGACGAACAGTGAGAGTTAGCAGGGGTGCATACAAATCACGAAAAAAAAATATTCGTCGCTCGTTCAACGAACAAGGAAAAAATAAATCATCTATGGAAATGTGAATACATCGGAAAACTGCAAGAACTAACACAGCTCGTTGTATCACTTAGCAACTCTTACGCATACCCTTACCTCTAATCCCAATTGAAACGCCTTGACTCAACACAACATGTGCCTGACCTCAAACTGCTGGCCTGAGGTTTTATATTCAAGCAGACACTATATATATATATATATATATAATGTATATAGTAAATTGAAAAAATAGTGTTGATAGCTAGTCAAATGAGCCATTTCGAGCCAACCGATCACCCGTATGAAGTGCCAGTTAACCTGCGCCCGACCGCTATACACATACCAACAATTGACTCAGACCAGCGTAATATTGATTTTCAAAATGCTGACCTCGAAAACCCATATATATATATATATACCATATATATACCTGCGCCCGACCGCTATACACATACCAACAATTGACTCAGACCAGCGTAATATTGATTTTCAAAATGCTGACCTCGAAAACCCATATATATATATATATATAACATAAAACTTATCTGTACGCCCACAATATAGCCGCATATGGAGGTATGATAGGAGGCGGTAGCCTCGTAAAATATGTCGGTACTCCGTGACTGCGGACGTTAACTTTCCAAGTAACAATGTACTATTGCATACGCATATATATCTAGTTATCAGCAAAAGAAATCGACTGGACACCCCTCAGGGACCTGGCGCGCTTGGTGCCGTTCTGTCACTTGGCTTTATAGGCAGCTGCCTATGCTTGATATACATAGTAATGCCCGCCAACTTCTTATCTATGTTTCGCTTGAATGCACACTAATTATGGTCGTGTTTTTATGGCCATACTTTGTTGGAGAAAAAGAGAGAGGGAGAGAGACAGAGAGGGTAGTATTATAGAAATGGTCCTCTGTAAAACTTCTTCGTTCTTGTAATTCTGTTCAGATAAATAGCAGTCCAGTGTCGTTATCACTTTTCTATGGGTTTTTGTAGTTCTATACCTTTTCAACACTGCGTCCGGTTCGTTTTAAGAACACAAGATGTCTCATCACTCGGTTCTGTTCTTAACCTATTATGTGCGAACAACGTTTATCGTATACTGGTAATGGCAATATTTCTGTTCGTCGGTAATTTTGCAATTCTTTTTCCATCGTGCGCTCTTTTTATTATTATGACTGTTAAATCAACCATTTCATGCTTGTCTCAGTACGACCAGTAGAATACTATTAAATAAAACCGTGGACAGAGCTTCAAAGGAGATGTTTAAATGACCTCAACCAACGAACGTGATGAACGTTCACCATATGCGGCGTTACCCGTTAAACGGCAGTAACCGTTGTACCTGAGGTTCACTTGAAACCATCCACGTATGTGAGATGGAGTAGTTTGTTATTTCAACTTGTATGTAGATTGAAATCGATTCAATAAATAAAACCAAGTTTGGTTAATCCTCCCATCTGAGTCCACACGAGCTGAGTGCGACCGGCATGAAAATTAATAAGCGAATGCTGTAAGAAAAGCAATATGAATGCAAGCAATCTCTTACTTATATAGCCTCAAGAAGGATTAGCAAGACTCGATGCGTGTGGTGTGTGCAGCTAAGAGACCTTAGTCAAATACGCTAGTGGCTAGAAAGTAACAAAGGTCTGGGCAAACTTTATACGCCTGTCGGGTACCTGTGAAGCAACATAGTGGCCTATGTCATAAAGGGAGGAACAGGTGATTTTTCTAGGAACGACTGAGCTATATCCTATCTCGTATGTTAATCAGCTTCTATCAAGCGGACCTTTAAGGACACTTGAACACACTCTCTCGTAATACCCGAACATGAATGTAGATAATTAATAATATATTTTCATACCTCGTGAAAATAATGCAATCAAAAGGAATAATATTAAAATACTTCATTTTGAGTCCCGTCATCCACAAAATTGAAAGAAGAGCCCTCCTTCTTGTAACGTCATTAAGGCTCACTAAAATATTTTTCAGAGATCAGTTGTATGATCTGTCAGATCACGAACCATGATTCCGTCCCTCAATACTTGTAACTCAAAGCAACAACATATGGTGGGTCACGATTGCGTTCCATTACATTCGCGATGGTAGGCGTTAGCAGTGACCAAGAAAAATGAGAAGGACTTCATTTTCTATCTATTTCTCTCTCTCGCTCTCTCTCTCTCTCTCTTTCTCTCTCTCTCTGCTTTCGACTTCTTCTTTTGGGGTGATGGCCAAGCACTGCATGTTCCTTGCTCTCTTCTGGTGTGCATCTGGGACAAGGCAAGACGGGACGGCGAAAGGCCGAGGTGCTATAGAAAAAACTACGATATCAAAGTAGAAGTAGTGAGTCCAGTAGTCACTCACCAAAAGGTGATGGGTGCACGCCACAAGTTTACGTCGCTAAGATAGGCGCACCGATTGGTCGCACCGCTTCGACACAGCCCGGCCTATCACGATGGAGCGAAGGTAAGCGACTCGAGGTGTAACGTCTTTTGCCTTGAGACGCTGGCACCGCTGTGCCTGCCGCTGTTCTTGACACTTTTGCTGTAGTATGAGTTGCATTCGAACGTTCGTTGATTTTGCTGTTGGTGGGCGATGCCAATGCGTCGACGTTGTGGTCAAAGCGACAACCTCCCCTAGACGGCGCAGAGATCCGCTCCGGCATTGCGGTCCGATCCGATCGGTCTCTTGGAAAGTCATAACATGAATCTCGCAGCAGGCGAAGATCAATCATTGACACGTTCGCTAGACTGGGACACTAAGAGCTTGGGAATAGCGCGTCTGTCCAGCAACAGCAGCAGCAGCCGGCCACGATGATCCATCAGTGCAATTAGACCACTCCGCTCGCTGCCCTTGGAAGCGTGGTGCCCAACTGCCACTTGGCGGCGGATACACGAGCGGGCCCACTTGAGTTGCGGGTTGTGTCTCACAGGCCACGCAGGGTGAGATATAACAACCCCCTTAGAGGAGGCAGGTCGCCGGCTGTCACCAACGACTGACCTCGATATGTGATAGAGTCAGAGCGGGACAGAGACAGAGAAGAGACATAGGCCGGCAGAATGCTGTCGAGTGAAAGAAAACAGCTCATTGTTGAGGCTTCTTCGGAAGCACGAGATAAAGCACTTTCGAGAACGCAGATGAGCGAGCGAGCGAGCCGAAGCCTGGTGAAGGCCTGTCACGCAATCTCCACACAAGAACAACTCGTTGCAGCATCGGAAAAAAAGACGTGCATCGTCCGCGTTACGATAGACGAGGGTTCGATAAGGCATTGGGATGGCGAATGAAGCCTACTATGTACAATAGAAACATAGCTTAGCTGCAATGTGGTGTACTCGTACAATCAGTCGAATAACAACATGATCGAGATTTAGTGTGATTTCGAGCGCAAATACCAATAAATAGCTTCTCGACAGCTAGAGTCATTCTCGAATGCCTGTCTCATCGTAGATTTTCCTTAGATGAATACATTTTACCTGAGCATATTCCTCCAGCGGAAGTCGTTTTCACATATATATATATGTATATATATAATAGAGAGAGAGGGAGTAGTGCCCACTGCTATTATATCATTCTCACGTCATTCGAGGAGCGTTTATTTTCATAAACATTCGCAGATGTATGAGGTCTCAAAATGCAGCCCGACAAGCTCGCTTAATGTAGGCAAGATGAAACTATAATAGTAACAACACAATGCAATACACAGTCAATACGTCTATTATATATATATATATATATATATATATATCAAATCTTAAAAACGGCGATTTGCCGCTATCTGTTAGGTTTGCCGGAGCAGAACACTCTTAACTGAAATTGATAAATCAGTTTGATGTTCAAAAATAGCCAACAACTCTTTAGGACTGATGATGATAATAATACGTGGTAGCGGTTAATCTTGGTAATATTATAGAACGCGCCAATCGGCGTATTTCCTGTCCGATGCTCATTATGCTTACATACGGCAGTTGCCGTAGCTGATTGCGGTACCCCCGATTCCACCAATCTGTTGACACGCGGCGAAAGTTCGTTGTGTGTCTGCCATATGTCTTCAATGATGTTGGGAATAACGCGCAATGAAACACACATTAATGACAGAAGGTGAATTTTTGCAACAACTCCTTGATGTAAATAAAAATATCGCAGAAACAGTGGCAGAATAAGCGCGGCGTTGCGAACTGCCGTTGGAATCGGCTGGGTTATACGTACTGAGTAACAGTGACAGTGTTTCGGTACCTATTTATTGGGTTACTAACAATACATACTAGTTCCGTAAGAAGAAAAGAAATAAACCGATGATGAAGATTGATTCGTTTTCATATTAGAACTACATCTGCCCTTTAGAAACAGCACGTCGCTCATCGTGAACAGTCTCTCCTGATCGTGCCGCCCCGTTCGATATCGGGGAACACTTTCTCTGTAAGTTCTAAGGATTTATCAGGTGAGGGCCAATGACAGGATGGACTCGTTACGGGCCGCTGTCTGCGACAGATGCTTGCCTTCAGCTCGTTTGCTGCGCTTCGCTTTGCTTTTTCCTGTTCCGGTGGCGAAGCTCATTGTTCCGAAGTTACTCTTTGTTGCGGTGAACCTGTGTGTGGCTTCTAGGCCTCATTCACGAGGGTACACCAAGAAGCACGACTCGGCTCAATGAACATCAGAAATCCCTCTCGTGAACTAATGAGGAGAAATATTTTCAGCAGTGTATTAGAGCACGATTGTGTCCATTTTTCTCTATGAAATCGGCATGAAATCAGTGCCCGCCCGCACTCCAGCGTATTCCTTACTTGCTGGTGTCTAGCCAGCTATTACGAAATCTGTACTAGGACTATAATAGACAGCTAGGTAGGCGTCAATCAAACCAGTGTACGAAATTTCGCACAAATCAAACTTCAATTTCGACCGGCGATCTAGTTCAAGTGATTCCACAACATGCTTTTACAGTATTTTCCTTGAAAGTAAAATGAGTTCTGTTCATGTTTGCAAATTTCGCCACAATGAGTATCCAGAGCAGCCAACCGCGAGTAGCTGAATTCTCCAAGTAAAAATCGAGGCGCTCAGCCAGAGGTGCCAACTAGGCTACGTGCACTGTATATCATATATAGACTGGGGAATACGACCCGGGCGAGCAACGCGAGTCCTTCACTCTGTTAACCATACCGCTGCTGTACGTACAGCAAACTAACTTAATCTTTCTCATAACTAATTCTTATAATGCAAATGTCCCGTTGGGACTGACGGTTGGGAAAAAACAAAGCAGATGACGCTCAGTATAAATTAGGTGGGAAAACAATGTTAGCTAGACGAACAGAGAGCCAACCGCACGTCTCACATCCCACGGAGATATATATATATATATACCCAGGGATATATTTCTTCTGCCCTCCGTTGAGATAAAAATGTCTCTTGTAGAAACCGCTCCACTGAACCACACTGCGGCTGCTGCGCCGGACTCGCTAGCTAACTCGGGGTGTCCCCAACAAGAGAAAGAGGATCGAAATGTCCCAGATGAGTGTACAGATGCTCCACAGACAAGGGCACGTACGCAGTATCATTGCCTGCCTTGTGGTGAGGAGGGCTGGTTGATAGAGCATACCTCATGGTTACCTTAATCATTCAGCGTTGGCTTACGGTCGCATTCCGAATTCGTTTGCAATCCAAAGGCGAGTAGACGTTTCTGTTTTTCTCGTTCTGTTTTATGTTGTTTTTAAATTACTGTTCATATTGTAGGTCCCAGTGAGCTTAGGGGTGTCGCTAGGCCAAATCTAGCCATAGTTCGTTATGGTTCTAGCCCCAAAGGCTTAGTAGACGGTCCCGAAAGCCGGTCACAATGCTGTGTAAACGCAAAATTACGCTTTGCTGCTAGGCAGGTCAACGACGCTACCTGTATCTGTCGTGCGTTTCCTTATAGAAGGGATGTTGATATGGTGTGTGGCACTGCAAATACTATTAAATAAAAACAGCGATCCAGTTATGGTAGGTGGCTCGGGCTTATTGTTTCCGACAAATTGCTGTGATTCTATTATACGATCTGACTAAGAATGATCAATATGTATGTGTTCGTTGTTGTTAGAATGGAAGTGCTGGATGTATACGATTACAAATACACAACAAATTTATAAAATCGGTTAACTCAAATTCAAGTGAGTAATCTAGCCCCCGCCATTACCAACCCTTTGAAAGGCAAAAGTCCTTTCAATATATTTATATATAGTTTTGTGTGTCACCGTCCCTACCCTTTTTAAGAATGACGGGTATAAATCCGTCCTCTTTATCATCTGACTATCCATGAAGATGCGACCGTTTCGGGGAGCTGGAATTTCGCGAATATCTTCAGTGTATCAATCACCAAATACACTAGACGGTTTCGTATCGCGCTTTGAAGACCAAATGCAAATTTTGAGAATGCCGGCTTGACTCTGTCAATGGGCGTCAGGTCTCGTGTGCTTAGCTCCTCCCAGGTGGCTTGAATTCCAGATGGCACAATCCTCAAATCGAATACTTTGAAGGCGGTGTCCAACGATCGTTTTTTTGGATTGTGGCCTCCGCGACCGTTATCTCTCAGACCATTTCCTTGATGAACGCCTCGAATGATCTCCCTGTTTTTGTGAGAGTTACGCCGAGGTAAAGGAAGGTGTTGACTAGTTCCAGGCGTTCTCCCTCCAGGCGAAACGGTACATACCTTCCTCTCTTCTTGAACTCCGTGACTTCACTTTTTGCCTGTCTTTGAAGGCCGCCTCAACTGTCTAGAGGTAGGAATACCAGTGGGAGATGGAATCAGCCCTTACTATACATAACTACATCGTCGGCGTACAAAATCATCTCTACGGAGGGGTGTTTGACGCGTGCAGGTAAGTCGTTGATAAGGGGTGAGTAGACCAACGGATCAAGATTATCCGCATGAGGGAATCCGGTTATCTAGGCCTTCACCAGGCCGAGTAGACAGGCGGTTTACGATGACTTAACGGATCTTCTATTTCTTACATGAAGACCGGACAAACTGTCATTGTGGATATACCCGCACGGCATCCTTGGTATTTCCTTTTGTAGTGCACTGTTAATAAGAAACTAGGTGTCGTGCAAGGATGCTTGACGCAATTTCATAGAATGTAGAATCTCTAGGTAAATACACGATTGGCTAATACACCTTCATGCATGTAATGTAGCAACATACCTGTATATTACAAAGCCTGCGAATACTTCGTTGATATATTCTGTTAGAGAGGCTGATATATATATATATTAGTCAATTGCAAAAGTGGGCGGCAATTGTACCCGCTGAACGTGAAATACATCTAAGGACACCCTTTATATATATATAATTATATTATTGTTTAGTAAATCTACCAGGCTTCACTTCACTTAATCAGCTCTTGCGGAATTAGCCGACTGTCCGCTATTTTACAGTTTAATGGGGCTGTGGTTTGCAAGCGCGAATTTGGTCCGAGTCCACCAGGCTTGCACCGTTGCAAGTTTTGTAGAAAGAGACTACGTTCCCTTTTGCAATCAACGCTGGCAAAATCATTATACAGCCGGTTGCCAAATTTTAATTGTATGCTGCGGTCCTTCGTTAGCGGTTCGCACGTGACCCCTCGCTGGACTCTGGGCTTGTGCTGCTCGTGTACGCAATGAACATCTCCATGCATAGTCACCAGGTTGGCTTCAACCGGCAGCGCCAAGAACTGACTGAACCCGCGGTACGTCGGAATCTAGAAGGGACTTCGCTTCGACTCTCGCAAAATTGGACAAACTTCCAATGAGGTCCAATGAGGTATTTGTATGTTCTGACTTGTTCCAACATGTTCGCTACATCGATCGATACAATCCAGTGGTTCTCATAGCTTTCTTTGACCAAGGAAGAGCTCTCGGAATTTCCAGAAGTATATTCATTCGAGTGGTACACGAATGTGATCGTTATCAACCCTTCGGCAGGTCTACAACGCAGTCTGTATATAACACTGCTACTACTTTCAGCTATCCATTTTTTGATGAGGAGAAATGGGGGCGTCGTTCCTGGTAAAATTTCCGATTCAAGCTTGCACAACTGTGAGTAATATTCTTTCTAAATCGTTATAAAGGCGGTTAAAAAGTTTAGCTGATCTGAAACCTGAGTCTAAAAACAGTGTTTACATAGATATTCTATAATTCTAACAATCAATGTCAAAGTAATGAAGGTTTCAAACCTCCATTGTACCGTATCTCAAGTATTTCTTGTTGTATGTAGACGATTCTGCTGACCGTCTCGCTGACAAGGAGACGCCTTCAGTCGTCGAACGGCAAGCACGCCACGGTGAACGGGACTAACAACGACTCCAGCGGCTGCGCTTGCGGCGGCGCTCGCAGCGCTGGGTGCTACGAGAGTACCAGGAGGCGGCGGCAGCAGCAGCAGCAGCAGCGACAGCAGCCCGAGATAAACCGGCCCGAGGAACCGGAGGCTGAGCAGGGGCAAACGAACCAAGAGGAAGCATCCCTCGTCTCTCTCTCTCTCTCTCTCTCTCTTCTTTCTTCCCCTCCGAGGGGAGCCATAAATAACGTTAACACGTTAAGCTGCTGCAAGCGAACAGGGTAAAAGCAGGAGCCGGAGAAGCCATTGCGCTCGCTATATACTAGTGGTAGTGTAGTATTGCAGAAGAGGACTATGGCGTACAGGAGCAGCTGCTATACCGCGGCGAGAGGGTATGCGGCTGTCCCGCTGTTGCAGTCTCGCCCTTGCTCAGCGCTGTTCGTCGACGTGGTGTCCCTCTGCAGCTATTGCACCCTTCTGAACGACGTATGACGCCGACCTCTACCCGCTCTGGATGCTTGGATGCCGCTCGCTCCGTTACTGGCCATTTCTTCAAGCCTTTGCCTGACACAGCAGCCGCAGCAGCGACGACGAAGACGACCACGGAGCTGGAGAGGTGGACGAACCCAGCAGAGGGCGAATGGAGAAAGCCGAGTTTGCTTGTACGGTCGCATGCTGTTATCTGTTTACCTTACTGACAATTTATATAGTTACGCTATGCGACTAGGAAGCACGATGAGAGACAGGGATGGCTCTTGGGAGCGGGGTCTAAGGGAGCGACGAGGCGTATGACTTAGGCCCCTCTCTCTCTCTCTCTCACTTCACCAGGAGCAGATATATCGACGATTTTTTAGTAAGCCCATAGATACACAACAGATAAGCGTGTTACGTAACACGTTGTGTGTGTGTGCTATAGCACAAACACTGGAGGCGACCAAAGATGGAAGCCGTAGTAATAGTAATAATAATAAGAATAATTCAGCGCTGTGTCTTGCTATAAAAAACCGAATTCCGCAGGTTCGAGCCCCCGGAAGTGACACGCCTTTTTGGCTAAGAGGAATACATAACTAAACCAAAGTGATAATAATTATTATAATAGCAAACAATATTTTTTGGCAGAAATAGCTGCAGCACTTGATATGCGTCCGCAGCAAGCACTCTATTTAGTCTTCGCGAAATTCAAGACCGACCTCGAGTTCGGCCATCGTTCTGTTGAAGTTGGCACATCTAGGTGTTCCATTAAGCGTGTTGGATCTTCAAAAAGGTATCCCACAGAATAGTTCAGTCATCCTTGAAGATAAAGTGGCCGAAAACGTCGCCGTCTACTGAACTGGGGGATTCGCACTATGAAACAATTTGAGACTCTTGTCTTATTCCTTTTCATCAACGATCTCCCACCGGCATCATGCAGAGGTACCATCCGGTGACGTTGATTCTGTACGGCGACGATCACGTGCAAATCAAGAGGGCAAAGACAGAAGACATGAAGGGGTGGCCGATTGACAGCTACCGATTTGTTTCAACGGGATGGAGAACCTGTAATGTTGTGAACTCTTTCACCTACTTCGACGTAACATTGACGACGACGGGTGCCCTTACACGAACCATGTCGAGGAAAGAACGCGAAAGGCGATCGTCGCAGCTATCGCAATCAGCAAACCTCAGGACTTTTCCGTGGTCATTCCAGTCAATTTATTCAATCTGAAAACAGTGACTCCTACCGCTTAGTGAATTCCTAAGCGCACGCTATCTTTCAGTCTTGAACAGGGTTGAGCCTTCATTTCTGAAGTTAGTGTTGGGACGTCAAACGACTACACAGAATAGACTGGTTTATTTAGGCAAAACACCGCATTTTCGTACAAGATCTCTGCGCAACATACAGTCCTAGGAAATGACACAACACCGGTCCATTATGGACGTTGCACCAGCGGAAGGTAGCAGTAATATATAATAGTAGATCCCCATTCTTCCCTACCCTTAGAACTATGAGTATTTGGAGACCATAAATATCCCAGGATAACCTGAGATGCCGTGCTTGTGGCTGAAACATTGGCCCGGTAAGCCGAAGACCCCATGTTCGTGGATGTATCTGAGAAATGCAAATGTAAGTGTCTCAAGGCCACTCGTACCCCGAAGAGTAGAATATGAAGGATTGATTGATTTTAATACAGTTACGTTTCCCTGCTGCAGTAGCAACATGATCTGGCTGTACGACACGGAGGGTAACATAAGATTGGGGTCTTATATCAACCACAGTACCATTTGAGTTCTTGTCCCTGTAAAAGGGCTTCAGCATCAGTCCATCAGGACAGCGACCATCATCTCGGTCTAAGCCCGTGGGGTCTAGATTAAATAGTATCTGGGAACTAACGCCCTGGCCAACAGTTCGTTGCGCATGGAGTGTCCCTGTTCCCATGAACCTGAGTCAGGTTCTCGTCTAGTCGAATCTTCGAATAGTGTCATCAGGAAGTGGTGCTCTAGGAGCTCCAATGAATCAGCAGGTACTAGTCGGTAGGTGGGTTAAATTCCATCCATTATATCTTGAGCCATTGTAGTAAAAAGGGGTGACAGAACCTCTGAAAGACTGGCCGAGTGACCAACTCTTGGACAGTTAAAATAGATTAAAGGACGGGAGGCGTCTGTGCAGACGGTATACACACGATACCCCAGGCAAAAACTTTGCGGGAGAGGACTCTGAAAAGAGGACCCGCTTTGTGGCAGCTGATAGTTTATCCACACTCTTGTTTTTGACTCTCTCCAGTTGGATTACTCCTGTTTGAACCAATCCTTCAATCATTTGCTCCTCAGATTTACAATCCTATCACTTACCCCTAGTAACTCGCCGATTTCAATGTAAAACCTTAAACATATTCCTAGCTTCTATGAATCGGAATACCATATGTGCCGCGCTTGTCGCAGTAACTTTATTTGTCTTCTTAATAATTTTTATGCGAATTCAAGCCCAATTTTTTTATTTATAGCTTTTGACCCGATTAGCACAAGGAGCGCAGATCTTTTTGCAGCTACAAAGGGCTGCCAATACTGCGCGAATAGTTGCCATCATTCCTATCATTAAAATTGCATGGCATGCAGAGCCTAATTGTGTGGGAAGTCCAATACATCAGCCTACACATATCCTGACAGGCATACAAGGTAAAAACGTATTCTGCTTTGAATGTTCATTCCCCATGGATGGCAACTTATAGGGAACTGATACGAAGAACTCAATTGATTTGGAGAAAAAAACACGAAAAACCGACTTCATTTTTTGACGGGCCTACAGATACTTCCATTGAATATTTCTGGGCGCTTATCCGCTTATCACACAGATATACTCATCTAAGCCGTTACCGTGCCAGACATCACAGGACGTTGAAGAAATTTCTGAATCCTTGGGTCCTCTACTGGATTGGGGTCCATATTTTCGAGTCCCGTACCCTATCCCCCGAGCTACAGTGGCAGTTAAAGTTCATTTATATAGGCTTCAACGTACAGCGATGCTTTGATAAATTAGAGATCGCTAATGATTTTTGTAAATCGATGCAGTCTCAACCAAACCTTCCATAATAGGTTATGATCTTTAGAGGACACCCGATGATTGGTTAGCAAGTTGTAACCCTTATAAGTTGTTAATTTTGACTTTAAGACACGACAATATTGGTAGAAATAGAGACTCGGACTTTCACCAACAACAGTGTACGATCTGTGAATAGTAGAAGAGGATTCAAATGTTTCCCAAAGCGGCACCATGAAACCTGAAAGGTCAAAGCCGCGATCGTAAAAACACATGCATATAAACATAGCGATACTGTTCAAGAGAACGTTTTAAGTTCGTTATCGCCGCAGAAGCGCCGTAATTGATTCCCACTTGGACCTAATTACAAAGAAAAGAAACACACCTGTACGTAATGTAATACCCATTGTCCGCTTAGGTTTCTCCTCCAAAAGTTCGATACATGTATATGCATATGTAGATATATATCATAGGCATGTTACCAGCCGCGTTCGCTTGTCAATGCTAAGTAAATTAGTTACTGGATACCCATCTCGTTCCTCTCCTCTCGTTGCAAGCGGTCATCAGCTTGATTGTATGATACTACAACTACTACTACTTCAACTAATGACACGCACCAATGTTTGATTTTTGGTAACTACTATCCTCCTATCTTCTGCCATCTCATTTCCCGCTCTCCAATATTCAAGAGGTATGAGGCAGTGATTCTTCCCGCTGAGTTACTCCGCCCCCGTCTCTCGTCTCGCCTGCATGTGTCGGCAGTTTCCGTGAGCGACAACCAACCTGTGTGGAGGGGCGCTAACAACGGGGACGGGCAATGGTTGGGCAGCCAGTCGCGCTGTTGTACGCTGTACCGAATGGTACAACGTGGCACGAGGGGATGAGGAAGGTGACGGGGGCAGAGAGGCGTAGCAATAAAAATGGGAAAGCCTTGCAGCGCGACCAGCGGCCCATCAGCAGTCGGCGGCAGTCGACGCAACGGTCAATAAACTGCTTCTCACTCACCCTCCGGCGGCCACAGCAGCAGCAGCGAGTAACTGGGTAACGACAGATCGTTGTACTCTCTCCTTCGGCAGGGGCTGCCATTCGCACAGCCATTCCGACAGCATTCAAAGTGCCCAGTTACGTCGCACCTCGCGTCTCCGACAGCCTTTTGCCGCTAGTGGGCCCCCCGTACAGATCCCTATTTCAGCACTTTCACCTCAGGCACCTCAACCCAAGACAGCTGGCGGGCGGGCGGGCGGCCGCCGCCGCCGTCTCAAATGTAAACCATGTTTCCATGCCCGGAAGCGAAGAGCGTACAGGCAATAGGACGCACGACCCCGCTTCGTCAATCGCAAACTATGCTGACTGAGCACCTGTGAGATGATGTCAGATCGTGATCGACCTCCTGCGGAGCGAAGCAAAGCCGCGCCCTCGAGCTAAATTCATACGTACGACAATTGCATTGTGAACTTATTTAATATCAAGCATTATGCAATGCTAACTCTTGGGTAAATTTGAGCAGAAACAGTATGCAAATAGTTGTCGGGAAGCGTCTATTACATGTTCGCTATCTAAAATTATATTTCGCGAAAGAACAGCGTACGCAGTACAGAGATTTCTGACATTCTTATATACGTTTGGCTAATTGTATAATTATTCATTAATTATCTGTGGATGTCCTTGACGCCGCGTAAATGAACATTAACTAAAGTCAGCTTGATTTATGAATTTGGATTTTACAGAGCGTGGTTTACAAAGTTACACAATCTAATCAACTATTTTGTCCTTAGTATCAGGCCAAAGGAATTATAATAGTACTAACGTTTTTTTAGGGGGGGGTGTCACACCGCCAACAGCACCGCCCTTCCCGATATAGCTTAGCTAACCATGTCATGCCGTATGGACATGACATGGTTAGCTAACTCTCAGCTTCCCTTCTTTCTCACCCATACTTTCTCTCTAGGACCTCGGTCCTAAATGACTACTGTGGTCAATAAGGTGTCTGTTGAAAGTCTGCTCTATGTAAACGCGCAGTATTCATGACGCATACATAGGGTGTGCGGTGCCCTCCGCAGACCACATTAGCTACCTACTACTATTTTTCAAATCTTATTGCGGAGATACAGTCCATAAAAGTAAATATGGCTCCACTCAGACTTGAACCTCCGACTCTACAAAACTCCTCTTGATACTGCCACCCTTAGCCACCACGCCATGCCCGCAATACTGGCATGTCTACAAAATGATTAACAGGCCTAACCTATGGCATAAAAGGCAAAGCAATCTTGCTACCATACATCTAATTTAGGACGGGACATTTGTTGCAATCATGTGCAACTGCAGCACGCTGTTAGCATGCCGGACAACTAGATCGAGCATGCGTGAAGGTACAAGTGAATGCAAGTGACTGGAAATCATTTCTTTATTGGGATATCTAGTCATAACGAAATCATATAGTGTGTCCGCCAGAAATATCTTTGCGCGCCGTATACAGGACAAAAACGCAAACAACAAATTGATAAATAGATATAAACATTTAGCTGAGACGGTGGAAGGGGTGGGCACATGTGACACCTAATTTCATCCACAGATCATTCCAGTACGGCGTATGTCATTGGGCCCTTTCGTCGATGCGTCGAACATATTTCAGTACTTGCAACAGACATAACTAACGTGCGAGTCTCGAAAATCTATTATACATGGAGCGGCAGACTATCTCGTTTCACGCAACTGCGTCTAATCGAAGACTTCGCATTGCTTATATAACGTACTGACTGTAAACCCTGGATCAAATGTTCTCTTAGGTTGTTCTATGCTACCCCTAAACACGAAATGTTAGAAGTGGATGACTTTCCGCCCTCGACCACTACAGAAGGTTTGCTTAAATATAAATAAGTCAGACACTGTAGTGGCTCAAGTGGAATAAAGTCTCATCCGAGAAATCTCGAAGTACTTAAGGAAAGAAGTCGTTGAAGTGTGATTAATATTAAACTATGAAATGTTTTTATTGAGATAATATCTTCAAGATGACATTTCTTTGCAGCTTTTATGCCCAGCAAGGTGACTTTGCAGTTACCGTATATGTTCGTTAAAAACAAATCTTCACTGGCAGTGAATGAATGCCACTGGATATGCAAAGAAAAATTTGATTAACCTGGCCCAAACTTTGACATTGTCAGCGTGTAACGACACAGCGTACAGACCCAGATTTAGGGAGATCAGCGTTCACAGTTACGCATGTAGAAGAAGGGCCGTCCGTTAAATTTCTCAAACCATATTCTGCCAATGAATATCTGCGGGCTCAACCCAGTGTGCGATTTTTACACGTCTGCCTTTGATATCGTAATAAGTGGAAGGGGTGGTCGGTAGGGCTTCTCGGGGTGATAACAACTTCGAAGGCTTTGTCTTGTAGATAACGTTTTTGGGTCGTCGTATCGCCGCATTGAGTTGTCCTACAAAAACAACTCGGTGAGGGCTTCTCCCAGAATCCCCCGCACGCGGACCGCTTTTGGGAGTCACACGAGGGATAAAAAGAGAAATGAAAGATATATCTTTTTTTGCTCCTGATCGCAAAATCTGTGACGATCTTAGGGGGGATTACAATATGCTCAAACGTATCTCTTTACGACCCCTATAAAAGTACAAACTGTCACTTCCCTCGCATCTTACGAAAACCTCTAGATTCATTTGTCTCAACAGTCGAACTAATACGACACGTGTTCGTATATAATGTTTCTATTATATATAGAAATATCGCTCTACATCACGTTGAATTTTCACTTCGATTTGTGGTGACGTTAAGAGGCCGACTAACTGATACTAAGCATACACATACTTGGACATATTTAAATACAAAATGAGATATAAGTAGGTACCGTTATGTTTTGTAACCGAGGAACTGTCGCGCTTTATTTTCTTAAACGCATCGAAGACAGTGAAAGGACTACATACGGTACATAAAATAAAACATTTTGATGCGTCATGATACTGTATTGGATCGGAAAGCGTATAAGTGCATGCATTCATGACATATCGGCCAAAGTGAAGTCAGCTTTGGCATGCGTTTTCCGCTGTAACAAATAGCCCCAGGGCTGCAGGTAGTACAGGCACGTACATGCATGCAAATATAAATCAATTAAAAAACTCACCTCTCATTTGGTCGTTGCGGTATCGTCGTAGTGTAATGCTAACTGGATAGCCTTTTGCTCAAGCATATATAATACTATATAGACCGAGACATGCCCCACATAGCATCACAAAGGGACACATACAGACATATTAGAAGGTAGGCACGCATGATCTCTCGTTCGTCGTACCTTGTTGACTCTCTGCCGTCTGAGCTTATTCTCGACGTGGCGTTGTCTTCTTATTAGCCTAACAGAAGGGTATACGTGTGGGTGGATGTGTCTGTGTGTAGAGGCAGGGGGGCGTGGGCTTGTGAGCAGGCAATGAGGTTGTCCGTGCCATTTTGCACTTGCGGTAAGACGTTTCCTAAGTTGTCAGGTCAACAAAACCCTTGCCGCTTTGTCAGGACTCAGGTCCATGTCAGCCTGTTCTGGCGGGCGTCTCGGCTGGCATCGGGACCTGAGGTAATCAGTTTACGAGTAAAACTTAGACCACGGCGCCACCGTCAGCTCGCAAGACAGCTGGCCGTCTTATGTACTCTCAGCTTCAAGTTGCTGTTGACATCGGATTACGACGAGAGCGAGAAGCCGTCCAACTGCTGCTGCTGCCGACCAAAAGACTCAGAGTACGACGAGTGCACTACGCCGCGTAGTTCCCTAATACATGTAACGCTGGAACATTTGTGGCTTTCTGCCAGCACTTTCTCGCTGTGGCTCTCCGGCGGGCTAACTGGTTGGCAGCTTTATCTCGACGAGCCGGCGAAAGCTAGGGTAACGGGTTAATATAAGATTTGCGAAGGGAAAGTCGTGAGACGAGTGCGCAGGTAGTGGACGTAACCATTGTCAACAATTTAGTGAGTGAAGTTCGTCTGGTGATGACGGCTGTTGAAAGCTGAGCACGCCATGCTTTACACAATTATGGACCACGGCGTGCTTGCAAGGTGCAGCTATAATTGGTTAAACGGTTAAGTTAATAGCCGGGCCCACAAGGCTAACATGTTACGCACTATATATATATATATATATATATATATATATAGAGAGAGAGAGAGAGAGATGTTCAAGAATACATAAGAACAAACTCGTTGGCGTAGATCAAAGTATAATCACTTCAACCAATCGTCGCCTTTACGGCAAGTGCAGATAGCTGCAGATAGCTGCGGATAATGTCACTGCAGTGACTTAGACAAAAATGATTTTTTTCTCCTAACGCTGCTGCGTTATAGAATAAATTCCCTTATTACGACTGAACACCCTATATACCGCTGGATAACCCCTCAAAAACACTTTTAATAAAGTTCCCTGTTTGTGTTTTTATGAGATAGCCTTATGCCTAGCTCTGCTTGCTCCAGCAGAGAAATTGTCTCATGGTTGTACTTTTCCGGTTCTCCTGCCAGCAACATTCAGTGTCGTTATCTTTCCCTAAAAGTGCAACAGGAACCCGAAACGTTTACGAAATGGTTTACCTTCCCACAAAACACACCAAAAAACAAGTAGCAGAGTCTGTCGACGACGAGACAGTGCAGAGGCGTTGAGCGAGGAAGGGCAGCCAGTGCAACGTAAAACTCCTGCAGTCCCCCGACGAAGAACGAAACAACAAGCCGCTTGGGAAACGAGATTCGGGAAAGTAAAAAGTTCCGTCGCCCTCCAAGTAGCACGCTCACATACGCTTCTGCTGCTGGTGTTGCTGAGGGACTCATATGGGAAGGGAGTCCAGGTGGGTCGTTGTCCGTGTTGATGCTCTGGGGGCGCTAGAAGGGGACCACGCCGTGAGCTCGGTGCTGGCCGCGTCCTCAACTCGACACCATTCGCTAGCCACCGAAGGGGGGCTCGCTTCTTCGCACTACTAATTTGTGTCCTTTTTTTTTGGAACGGAGTGCTTCATCTGCCTGCGGGGCGTCCCTTGTTTGCTGGGCAAACTGAAACCGGAAAAGGAACGCGGGAGGATCGGGTAGGGCAAGCGGTCGGAGGAAGAAGCGGACGAGTTAAGGGATCAATGCGCCAGGAGTCAGGCCACCAAACGCAGACGACCAAGCACCAAGTCCCGCCAGAGTTCCGTCGTCGTCGAGCTATGCTACCGCTATGGGTGTCGATGTTGTCGTCGTAGCCGTCGCCACCCCTGTGAACGGTGACGCGGGGGCGCCCCGAGGCGACACTTTGGCACTCCCATCTTGGCCTGATTCCAACTATACTACCCTCGATTTCCTTCTCCTTCTTCTATTTGTGCGCCTCTGTCCTTTAATAACTGACGATTAAATAAGAGACTTCCCACCAGCCGGCTAGCCCCGTCGAGACTTGCCCTCCACCCGGACTTGTCTCGTCGAAGTCGATGGTGTCCAACTCGCGATCGACTCCAAAAGCCAAGAAGCGGCTCGGGACCGGATGTTGAAGAATCTACCGCACTACCAGGTTGTACCTTTTCTGAACTTTTTAGTTTTCGTACTCAAGCGATCTAAGGGTTCGAGAACATTTGAAAACTTCTGGATAGCACTGCTAAAAACAGAGGTGATATTCTTTGGAATATAATTAAGTTAGTGTACGTATTCTGATAATAACGAGCTTACGATGTTGTTATTATGATGGTAAAGATATGAATGTTTAGCTATGATGTGTCTCCTCAAGTATGATACCTTGGTTCTCAGGGGGTTCTTAGAAAAATTTGCAACTGCAGTTGACTCTATAGAGACTTAGTCCTTGATTTTAAGGCCAATGAGTGTTATAGATTGCCGTTATCGATTTGTTTCTCATCGAGCTTCCGCTCATGGGCAAGTTCATCATGGGTGACTTAATTCATGCATTTGGAAGGAATAAAAGCGTTACATGTATACAGCACTAGGGATCGGATGTCCATATTGATTTAACAAAAAGAAATAATGGTAATAATTAGAACATATTATCTACCCTAAAAACGCATACGTAGCAAAAACTCTATATTCAACATTAAGTGCGTATAGGGGTTGAAACGGAAAAAACTCCTACTGAAAACATGATAGTGCTAACGTATCTGAACGAAGGACACCCGAAGGAGGACCCATAGAAGACACGAGCAACTTCCTAGAGGTAAAACGGGAATGCCCTATGCAATTCTTGAATATTAGTAGTAGTAGTAGCAGTAGTAAGGTAAGTCCTGTTCATTGAAGTGTATACAGAAGTGTTTCCTGTGATCGAAGTTGCGCCCACCTCGACGGCATGGTGGGCTCGACCCAAAGATCGAGCCATAAGCAATAGCGGAGGCGCCATTAAGGTAAGTGATTATCCATGCCAAGTTGATGCCACGTCCTAGCGGTGTTGGCGCATCGCTCTCATACGATGGCATATGCCGTGTCAGATAGGAAATGGGGAAAGTGTTCATCAGCTAAAAGCAAACCCGGAGGGGCACACAGTCTGTGAGGAGCGTTACAATCAGAGAGCGGAGTGCCATGGGGAAGACCAAAGACCGAAGTAGCTCAACGGTCGAAATCATCGCTTAAATGGAGGCTGAACGCGAAGGTGCTTTGGTTCAACCCGCACCCGTTTTGCTCTTTTATCACTTTTTTTTTGGGCACTATGATGGGACGATATGGCTGGTGAAATCACATTCACACACACACACAAAGGTGGCTACTATGCGAGACCGAATGCTGCATAATCAGGCTATTTGCACTACTCAGAAACAACATGAACATCTAGCTATTTTGATACGTCTGATCAGCGCCAAAGAAAGAGATGATTTATCCTATCAAAAAGCTAAGCTGCTTCCCAAACATGCGTAAACGGCCATGTCGACCACATCATCATTTGGTCGGGACGCAGCTTGTGTTGGCTAGAGATTTGAGCAACTAGTTTTTAAATGCGATAGTGAACTAGAGGCAAGGAATCACTGCAAACTATCTATCCCATCCTGATACTGATAGAGACAAAATGATCGTTAGGGAAATTGGCAAAGCGTATTCGGTTCTGGAGCTACCGTGAAATCTTGTTGATGGGTGTTAGGACACTTGAGGGAGTGTCAATTCGTGAATACTGTTCAAATACGTTGTTAGAGCTATTGCAGTTAATAATTTACCATACCGAGGCATTACTTCGGTGCATATGTTGTGTTTGTTAGAGCTCCCAGAGGGTTTCGAGCCAAGGTAACCGTACCTTCTTTGGACACAACCCCTTGACCAGGTTGTGCCAACCTACCAGATTGTGCTTGGCAGAAGGTAATCTTAAAGCATACGCGATTGACACACTGCGATAGTCATCCAGCTATCTTGACTATCGGAATTCTCTCAGGATGTTCGCTTCTTATCTAGTATCACCTTTATGGTAGACCCACACATCGTTAGCAGGGCGAATACGTTGTTACGAGAACGAGATCACGAATTTGTGGAGTAATACAGGTACTCGTGGTCGAAGAGACGGAGCCGGTCAACGTCGAGATACAGAAGTTCGACCCGCATTAGACGATGAAAATTATACTGAAAAAAAAATACCGAAAATTCGAAACTGGAAGTACTTAAAATAGCTAACATTATTGCCAAAAGACAGTAATTACCAACACGTCCATCAGCATGAACACTCCGAAACTAGCTTTTTTTTATTATTTCGAAACATGATTAGCACCTCTCATAAAATGAAGAACATACTACAACCACCCTACTCATACCATCGTAGGCCATCGACTTCTAATTACGTGTCATTCAACACACAGCACTTGCAAGCCCCATAACCAATGTATCTCTCTCGCTCATATCGACTTTCCGTAAATTAACTCTAATCCACTCGACAAGTGCGCTTTCCTTTTCCAGTGACGATTTCCGAGCTGGCTCGGAGACCCACGATTGGTTGTAGGAGAGCGCTTGTTAAAACTAAACCTTTCTCTATCTCTCCCTCTCTCTCTCTCCTCTCCTCTCTCTGTCTATCGTTGCCGAGTTCTCTTTCGGCTCCCACCTCCGCGTTTGCAAACGTACCCTACAACCCCCGCCGCCGCGCTATAGTCGCCCCCGCGGTGGCTGTACTTCCGTCGACATGTCAAGATACGACGACAGTTGAAGACCGGATGGACGAACGAACGGTCGGAACGCGGCAGCGATGAACAAGTGACGGAGCCGCTACCGCCTACCGCCGCCGGCCGCGTCGGCCTCGAACTGAACGCAGAGGGAGAGCGAGAGAGAGAGAGAGCGAGAGCTCTGCGGCAGCGCCATAATATTCTCTCCCGTTTTCCGGCGTCTCGAGGGGCCTCCTGTTTCCAGCAGATAACACAGCAGCAACAGCCGTGCTGTGTAGTGCGGTGGTGGCGCGGTGCTAGTGGCCGAGGCGCAGTGGCCGTTCTCTTCCTCATCCCCAGCTCATCCAAAGAGTTCTCTGCTCTGCTCGGCACAACAGTCGAAGCAACGAGCGAGTCCTGGTATACCTTGCCCCTATTGTCCCGCTTCGCACATCATCCCCGATGTTTCCCGCGCCTCACTCGGAAACACCGTTAAACATCGAAACGTCGGCGGCTACGCCCCACGCCCCCGGTTGACCCATGGGAGCTACTGCACAACAGTCACTTCCACAGCTGTTAGCCACCCAGCCACCAGTACGACGACAACAACAATGACAACATGCTACTGACGGGCGCGTTTCCGCAATATGCTCCTGCATGTGCGTGCGCTATATAGTCGTGTGTTCCATTACACGGAGGGGCCTTGCTAAATCCTTCCACACCCCATTCTTCCTGGACAGGATGTCGGTAGGAGTTGGTCTCTTCTGGATGCTGCTATATGGAAAATTTGTTATCGCAGATTCTGTTATAGTTCGCTAAACGATAGGCTGTCGAGAGATGAACCGAAGGACTTGTAGACATCAACGTTTTGGTGTCAGGGACCTACTGGTATAAGGAACAAACTATGATAGACTGTAAAGAATTTGGGCGAGCACAGGTGGTGTGTAAAAATGATTTCACCAAACCCTCGTACGCGGGTAAGTATTGCCGGATCGTCTTCAAGTGATGGAGCACGCAGCGGCATGGCTTCGGTAGATCTAATCGGATCTTACTGGTTGCGGTTAGCACAGATTGTGAACATCGATTTGAAGCATAAAAATTGCGCCTTTCTCGATATGGTCCAACTTGTCCTGAAATCATAGAGGTGTGCTAGAGAAAGTTCAGAAAAATCGAACATGAGTAGTAAGTAGGTCTCATCGAGGTTTTTTTCGCTCGGTCGATTCTTTCAACCGATAGTTGTCTCAGTCATTCCATACAGTCGCAAGCATCCGTAAAGAAGTGCCGGGAAATATCTGATGGTAAAAGGGCTTAAGGCTAGCCATTAAAAAAATGCTTGTTTTACACGCATTTAGCTGGAACACCACACTAGATGTTCGTGGCGACTATTACTCGGCACAGCTTGATATATATATATACACATATTAATTTCCGCACATTTTTGTTGTTGTAGAATAGGCAGTCCCAGAATGCACAACTTCAGACGCGAGAACTACCATTTGATGAAGTATCTTACCGCACCTTGATTACTTTTCCTCATTGCTAGATCCTAATCGCCATCAAGTACTCTTTCAGATGTTCCGTTGTTCAAAGCCCGAGCTGCTATCTAACCGAGAGATCGGTTTGAAGTGCTAAGGGATTCTGACCTTAATCTTAGCTTGTCAGGAGCGAAAAAATGCCCTAAAAAGCCGTATGATACATCCTGTACGTCAGATCTCTGTCAGACGAAACAACGATGCACACCGACTCTATCTCGGCAGGGGCTATTTTTTTCATTATTCTCTGCCCCTTTATGAACTTTAATTGATAAGATTGTAATTATACAAAAGAAAATTGCCCCAAGAGGCTGAATACAAATTTTCGTCACAATTTATGAGTGCACATTTTCGTACTCCATTTGATCGACTGCTGTGCAGCAAGGTAAATGTTGACGACTATGAATATATGCGCATAAGGGGATATTGAAAGAATAAGTAGGGCCACTTCTGGCATGGCGCTACCGACCGCTATCTTTGGCGTTTTTCGTCGGCCTAAGCTCAAAAGCGGGAGGAACGCCTCTAGATATATCTGGAGGGAACTATCGGTATTAAGAGTGCCTACTTCCAATTTCTTTATTCTAGGACTACGAGATGGCCTCGTCTAGACAGATCTAATAGAAGCGGCCTTCTAGCCATCATCGTATTAAAAGCATTCTGTCACGCCGCGACAGCGATAGAGGTGAGCTGACACCCCGGGAAAGTACGAGCAAAAAGTGGAAATAGCTTTTTCTGCGAGAAAATCATTGTATCTAGCCAACCTAGCCTGTGTGATGCTACCGAAATGCCACCGCTCTATATTGCTTATCAGTTGGGCATACCTATCGTGTAACCTCGTGCCTCCAAATAGCCCGAAGTATGCTGTTTGCGGGCTGCATAGCGCTCTGTGATAAAGCAGCGGAATTGCTGCGATTCATGAATATATTATATCTTTATATGTGCTGCTGCTTAGAGCTGAAGTGTGGCAGGTAAGTAACAAGAAAGATCGGCTTGATGATGATGGTGATAGAATGATAACAAAGAAACGGGTGCTGTTCTGAAAATAAACTGCTATGAACTAACATGTGGGAAATATAGCCAAGACGCCAGTTTGACTAGATTACGTGATTAAGGATTGTTAATTCAATCTACGAGAAGTGTATCGTTCATGAACGTCTCAATTTATAGCAAAATAACAAATGGATAAGTATTTTTTGTTTATTTTAAATCAAACAATGACATATTATAATAAATGCTATAAATAATAACATATTAATAATAATAATAATAATAATAATAATAATATTGCACAAATAATTCGTCTACCTGTTCTGTATTTTAAGCAGAGTAGTTACTCTGTTGTTATCGGCTGAGAATTATGTTCGATCGAGTCGGTATGACGCGAAGAAGTGACACGCATGCAGTGTTGCTGTACACCAAAATATTGGCAATGATTAACAATCGGCACTTCTCACGTAGCCTACTCCCACTGCTTAGAGCGTTGCCTCATTGTATAATACGTCGAGCATATACTAGCGAATCGAGCAATGGTACAAGGGTATAATATTCAAAGGAGGCTTCGCCCTCGACGTAGATGTGATCATTCATGCAGGGATGGGAGGCGGTTCCCCGCGCTAGCATCACGAAGAGGATTCCTTTGTCCAGACAGACAGAAACGTTCGTCGGTCGTTGTTGTCTATTGA
Organism: Stratiolaelaps scimitus; assembly: GCA_019614645.1. NCBI lineage: Eukaryota > Metazoa > Arthropoda > Arachnida > Mesostigmata > Laelapidae > Stratiolaelaps > Stratiolaelaps scimitus. The sequence goes on from JABWDB010000028.1 coordinate 4,051,796, forward strand.
CCACGGCCGCAATTCAGTCTCACGTCGATATACGTAATGCAATAATCTCCTCAGATTGTTGTCATGGTCCATGTGCGAGATAGGGTAGAGATTGAAGGAGAACACAGCAGATGAGGAAAAGCACGAGTAGGCAGCGCATTGTTACTGCCACGTTGGTGTCAGGTTTGTTGCCTAATTAATGTGATAAGGATCCCTTTGAAAGGAGACCCTATGTGTTTGAATGCGACGGCGGCCATTGTAGACGAGGTGCTCCCCCAAGTATCTATAATATAATACTATATGGTAGAAAGCACCGGAGGGGAATCCATAACAACGAAGAGGATTCATAAATAAATATGATGGCTATCGACTAAAACGTATCTTTTGTTCTCGCCGTTCAGAACGAGATTGAAAAAAACCCGCGCCAACAATTTCGAACGCCGCGGCGGCGGTGGCGGGCGAGATTGCTATTTTCGTTCCTCATTCGTTCCTCCCCATACCGCTGACCGTTCCGTCTTTATTTCCGTCTCTCTCCCTCTCTCTGGGTCTTGCTCTAAGATTGGCAATCGTGAGGAGTTTGATTGCGCCTTGGCTAGTAGGCGGTGGCAACAGCTGCGACACCATCTGTAGGGATTTTTAAAAAACGCTCCCCGGATGCTATTACACGCGATTGACCCTAGATACATCAAATCAGCGGAGCAATAGCTGCTCAATTCTAGTGCTAGCGACGTCGACATGATCTGTTGAAGGGGGTCTATATGTTTGCTCTGAAATCGCCAAACGAAGCGCTTCGTACTGAAAACAATTGCTAGGTCAAAAGTCTCCCAGCGTTGAAACCTCTGAAAACTGGTTCCAACTGGGGACCAATTTGTATGGTTTACATGAAAATGAAATGTAATTGTGGATTAATTCCATATATCATGCACCTAGTTATACTGGATGCAAGCAATACTTAAGCTCCAATCTCGGCTCTTTTTCCAGATTCCGAAGGTATAGCTCCTCAAGCTGTTGATAGGGCACACGTTAGTATACCGAAACGAATATTAGTTACGGAACATTAGGATGCGAATCTCGTGTGTTGTTTAAAAAAGGCCCTAAAAATTTCTTATCTTGAAATAGTACCTTCTTTTCGTGATTATTTGTGATATCTTATCAATGCTCTCGGGTATCGCCTTTATTTTTAAATGAAGAAAGATTTTTGGTTTTATTTTTTGGCATTTACATTATTTATTGGTACTTGATTGTGTCTTGTCTCGAAGCGGAATTGGCGAGAAGAGTGTTTCAGTTTATTTTGCCGCACAAAACGGAGCCGGTCGTGGCCAAGGCCTCGACGATGAGTTATATTTCGAGGTACACAATCAGTTATCATATCACAGGCTCACTGGGGTACCCGAGGAAAATTGGTTGACGGCAACTTTTCTGCTGGCTTTTCTCTGTCTACGCATTAGTATAGCGATTACAGTGATGAAGATGAAAACCATCATGAAAAGGTTATCAATGGTAGCGGCCAGCGGGGATTTCTACTACTCCCTTCCCTCTGAAGCCGCAAGCTCCGAGGAGTCTGGTGTTCGTCATATTCCCCGCAGGTATCAGAGACAGCTGGGTCTCTGGCAGCGTTAGATGTAAGCACTGTGAGACGTGCATTGATCTGTGTAGTACTCTATGGTACAACTTTTGACATTCAATGCGAAGGCAGGAATCAACTAATATGAGTTTGGACTGCACCCGCCACACACACGGTGCAGCGTACTTCTTGAGCTTTCAAGGATTCAATGCACTTCAATGCCGTGTTATAACGATGGTCAAAATGCAATGTGAAACAACGATTTAGCCATGTGGCTCTGCAAAGAGACGTATGAGATTGTCGCATAGCTGTGTCACAGCCGGTGGTACTTATATTTCGCAAATAGTGATGCACGCACGCTAACATTGACATTTGTAGAATAATGAGTTGATTCGCCCTTGTGAGTCACCAATGTGGACCCAATGTGAAAACGGAGGTAATTCACATGACCCAGTGATATTTAATGGTTTAGCCAGGATTTCGTCATACATCGTCATACATTTTCAGTGCGGATTGTAAGAGCCAATACGCGAGATCAATCTATTCGAAAAACTAGTGTATATTCTTCAACTATTGCACGGGAAAGAGTGTAGTGTGGTCCAGCGGAACATATTTCGGGGGTCGAAATCTCAACGTAGCGGACCCATAAGTCCGGCACCTCCGACAGAGCGAATCGCCCCTCGAAGAAACTTCAAGTAGACTTAGCCTAAGTGCAGCGTTCTGGAGTCACGGGCCGAACTGAGCCTCCCGAAAACAATTTGATGTAGTACATGAACCCGTTACTACCAAACGCACATCTGTTTCAAACGGTGTTCCCCGCAATAGGGCGCATTTGTAACTTAATAGCTAGTGACAGGCCACGGTGTGCAAAGGTAGTGTGGCTAAACTCAAAAATATGGTATCACCATCTTCTCTGTGTAGGTTACGAAAGATAACTAGATGTCTATTTGGATGGTGGGGAATCCCAAAGCCATTATATGACGTCTTTATTTGTGTTGATGCGACAAAGCAGCCCTATAACGATTCAAAAAAGATATTGGCAATTATTTTTGCTGTCCCTTGTAAGAACTCCCTCAAGGTGCGCTCCACCTATCCATCAGCATTATCAATACGAGTTATGAAGACACATAACAATGTAGGAGAATGTTGCAACCCCACCAATCAATAAAATGGAATTAACGAAATATGCTGAATGCTGATAGACTCCGAAAGCCACCAAACAGTAACAATTGAAGTTTCATCAGCCACAAGCAGTCACGTATGTTCATTCTTTAACAAATCTGACGTGGAATTACATTGGCATAGAAATTATATCTGCTTCTACTCATGCTTTACAAATATTTGCCCTTTTGCGCCGTAACTGGGACCCGGTTTTTGGCCTTTGCCCTGACTGATTTGTCGGTAAAGGGTAAAGCTTTATTGATTTATTTAAGGAACTGCATACAATGAAAAGGTGAAAAGCTGGAACGGCTAGTTACGTTCCTTAGGCCCCTTCCGCGAGGTCCAGCACGCATCGTCCACTGCCCCCAATGCATATTTAAGCTCAAACGACCGACGCCCAGTCAGCGCTCTTTGTGCTGGTATATTTGTGTGCCTCTCGCTTGCTGCTTCTCTGTTGTTTTTTTTTGCCGGCCGAGCGACGCCCCTTCTTAATCGTGATATTAAATAACGTTTACCACACGAGTGCCCCCCGTGCCGACAGCGCGGCTCAGTGCTAGCTGGGTGGCCCGATGGGCGGACGGGCGGCCGGATGGCTTCGTCTGATAGGTGGTCGTTTGCACAAGCGAGCACATCGAGCTAAGTAAGGACAGAGGTTCTAAATAAGTGTAGGGCGTGTGACGTCGCCAGTGAGTGCAGTAGATTCTACTCGGCGGTTGGGTCAGGACGCCCAATTAGTTCTCTAAGCAGCTTACCCCCATCAAAGCCTCAACCTCCCTGTAGCCCCCGGGGGGGGGGGGTCCGGGCCGGCTGGATAGACCGACTCAGCCGTACTAGCCGGAAAGGCCAAACTATTCGCAGGATTACTCCAGATAAACAGAACAACGGCAGGATGTCACACCTCATTCTAAAAGAAATGACCTAGCTCCGTCATCCCGAAGGTGCGTGTGGGGGTATGTGCGAATGTACGTGTGTGTAAGTGTCTTTGCCACTTCATTGATAGCACCAACCAGAAAAATATGTGCAGACGCAATGAGACGTCTGACAATCAAATTGCTTGTGAATGGCAACACTGAAGCACATTTAGGTTGGCTTATTTTAATTGGACCTAAGACGATGACTATTATTTCGTGTTTTTGTTTTCATGGGGAAACTATCGTGCAGTTCTGTCCGATAGACGATGTGCGCTTTTCAGATATGAGACCTACCGAGCAATGTTTGTTCTCATCATTCGAACGAATGTAGCTAGATTTTCAAAGGTTCAATATGCGGTTGTCCTCAATATTAGCTACGCAGAATTAGCGTAAGCTGATAATGGTTGTTCTTTATGTTAGACGGGCATAATTCTAGTGAAAAGACAAACAAGTGCCGGTATAATTACGGGCCTGCGTTAAACGCAGTGTACTGTATCTGCCTTCTACCCGAGGAGCCCTGCGCCAACTGAGCTGCAATTTGCAGCACGCTCAACTGTTCATCGTATGGAACTTACTTGCTAAATGAACCCTTACCACTTACTTACATTTGGCGCATAATCTATGTTCGTTAATTGTGCTAACAACCAGTGTTATGGTATATTCACATCTGCGTACGATTACAATGTTTCGCTAATGAATGTTTCATCTACCAAATTTACTTGTACTAGAACAAACGTTGCTCCAGATCTTCAAGGATGATCTAGACATCTATGGTAACACAATCACACCGGTAACATCTGCATTTGTTACTTAGAAAATGTTTTTACGGAGAATGAAGAGAGTCATCACCAGGTTTGCGTCAATACAGCGCGCAATGGCGTTGCTTTAGTATAAACAAGAAACCTTAGAAATTGTACAATATAGCGAAATAAAATATATGAGCTTAGACGGTCTGAAAAGTCACATTGTATCTGAGCCCGTACTTCGTCACGACACAGTCTAGCGATATTTCCTCGACATGCATGATATTGATAAATTAAGTAATTTGATAATTAAGTCAAATGTTAACAACTACCCCAAACGCTTTAGAGGTTCAAGTAATTCTATTAACCACCAGCCCTGTACATACGTGTTAGAACTACGCGAACGTTTGAGTTTTCTCCATCAAATTCAACAAGAAGATTCCGCAAGAGAAATCTTTATTCGAAAATCAATAGATGTTGACCAGCGCCACCTAGTTAGCGATTCTGAGCTACTGTACGTTTAGCTGCTTTTATTATTATCAGCATGTATTACCAAACTGCTTTGCGCAATAATTAATTGCAAATAGGCACGTTTGACTATATGATTACGTAGGTTCGAAATCTCTGTCTGTTTTGTTCACCACTACAATACATTCACCCTTATCCTTATATAAGTGAACACCGCGTGGTACAGTGGACGGAGGTGTGTAGAGGACATGACAAATAAATATAAGCCGATTTCGCAATGTTGCTAGGGCACAGGAACCTGTGACGAGTTAATGCCAATCAGTGACTGCACGAGCTCTTAGCTACCTGGCCTCTGCCCTCCGCATACGTCACCGGATGACGCGGCGAGGACAGAGCTTAGTCGCTACGTAATTAAGCACACTGCAAGATCTAATCTTAGCTCGCTTGATCTAACACTCGTGTGCTAGCCTTTACAACATTATGTTGAAACTGTTCCATGAAGCCGTTCTGATATACCGGGGTGAAAAACCTATTCGAACGACCATCTAGAGGGCAGACTAATTGTATATATATATATACAATTTCAATGTGCCTGAAAACGGTCGGAGGCTACGTTTAATTGAAAGAACGGTGGTGGTGGTGATTTCATATAATAATACTAATAAGGGCTCTACCAGTTCTCGCCAAAATTTAGAAGTAGGCGGTCTTCAACCCGACCTCGTGACAGGTCAGACAACATTCGATACAGCCAATTGCGAGAAGAACGTGCAATTCTTGGCATTTTCCTGCGTTTCACACCAGGAATTATCTTCTTCTCTTCTGGAACAGTATTAGCTTCTGTTTTTTTCGAGCTGACCATCCGCTGTTCCCCTATATGACAGGCCTCAGCTCTTAACCTTTAGGTATTACTATGAGGACCTGTCGGGGTCACCTTTGCTTATTCTCTGGCTTACTCGTACCTGACAAGAATCCTCAGATAAAGAAACATGATAAAGAACTCCAAAGATTCTCCGCGTCCAACAGGATTTGAACCCAACACACACGTGTCCCTCCGGTCTGGTAGTCTAAGACGCCCACCACTAGACCATCCAGGGGACGGTACGAACGTGAATCAGGCTCCATCACGGCTTGTTATAGACTTCGTTGGGTCTATAATGCCTGTAATAGTATGATGGGGCGATACCCAAGTGAACACTGTGCAAACGACGCCAATGAAGACATCGAGTGCAAATGCGAAATCTCAACCGCAGAGAAGAGAGTTTCATCTCTCGCTCATAACACGAGCGAGTATTATAAGAAACTACCAGATCAGGTCCCCAGATTCGCCCGGCCTCTCGTGTGCAGGCTGGCCAAATTGGCAACGAAGGGTAAGAGTTTACCCAGTATGTGTGCGTGGAACGCTCAAAACTGGGTGTGCTTCGCCGGTGCAGGAATTGAAGTGAGATGGCATGCGGAGCAAATAGAAGCTGACCAGTTCTTGAAGAAAACTGACTGCCAGGCAGTCAACGTGCCTACTGGTACATCAACAGAACACACGCACACACACACATGCATATCCCTTGCCATTGCCGACAACCTGAGAGATGATGTAGATGTCAAATTTATGTGCATATTCTTCGCCCATTTGCTATCCCCGCGGCCAAAACCCTATCCTAGCCAACCCTTGCTCCGACGCTGTGCCGCATCGGAGCCAACACTCTCAGCCATGGACGAATCATTTGAAGTAGAAAAATAAACATACTTGTTTGCACCCATCTGGTTGCATGGGTATGTATTAGGCTGATCTTCATGTCCCTACCGCCACTTCAAAGGACTTTTGCTTAGCACCCTCCCCAAAAAGACCACCGTTGCACTGGCGGCGGGGCTCAACGAAAATGGAAAATAATTTTTATCAGAGGAACTTTTGTGCGAGAAACTTTGCCGAGCACTAATACTTAGATCGCATGGGTATCCTTGCATACCCCGCTTCGACATATCGACATGAAGTTAGGGGGAATTTAGCTAGTATTTACATATGTTTTGACTAAAACCTAAGGCAATGTATTATGAACTATGATACGGTTCAGTTGTCAGTGGGAAGTTTACAAGGCACTGGAGTTGTGAAGTGTGTTCGTCTGTCGCTTTGTACTTGTAAATTTAAACCAGATGAAAATGGTGGAGCAGACGAGGGAGAATTACTGGAGACTATTTGCAGAAGTATTCAGCTACTGCGTGGATTCGCCCGTAGGTGGATTACAAAAATGAAACGCAACCGTTATGGAAACTGACCAGCAATTTTTCACTTCCATTACACAGGCGGACGTACTTGGAGCTTATCTATACATAGGAAAAAGTGAGTCACTTTTTTCCACAAATTGCATACGCATCCTATTCACGGAACCCCTCTCAGTAAGACCGCGCGGGAGGCGCATTGTGCATATGGGAAAGTGTAGCCAATACCACCACTGGTACTAGCACGGCTACTACGCTCGTCACAAAACTAAGCCATGGCAATGAGTCAGCAGAAACGATGGCGCTAATTACCGAGCAGCCGAACACGGTATTCGCTGAGGTCAGCTTGAAGAAAGGTAAGTCCGACTTCGTAATCCTGATCTCAATTTGAAGTGATTCATACGACTCCTTCATTTGGGCTGGAGCGGGGTTCGGCGCTCAGCTCCGTCGGAGCGTCTCAGTCCTCGAAAGATAACGAGCTAAACCGGATGTGTCGCACTTGACTAGAAAGACCAGGAGTGCGGTTCTCTAATGAGGCATTTTTGACTCGGCAAAACGCAACATTGTTTTAAAACAAACTCGCGATTTCTTTGTGGCAAAGCTAACCGAGGTGGTGGCTTGTCGCTTTGTTTATGATGGATGTCAGTCAGTTTTAGTGTGTCGAATGTAGGTGACCTCGATAGATAATGTTGTTGTTCTTTGTGCCGCTAAGTGTGATCTATAGTCTGAAGCGTTTGATTTGCAAGTATTCCGAGCATTTTCCTTGATCGTACATTTTCAATGGTTACTACATCATAGAGCTTTGAACAAAGACCATTATTTTGATCAATGATAACACTGATACGCAACAAAATACGAGTGGTACATTGTTCTATCATCTGAATCATGTGCTCACTTTGCTTTCTACCGGCTGGATTTAGAAACGAGCGCGGAATCAGACCTTCCTTCCTCCGAGTTTTGAAACATAAGGCTGGAGAGCTGCAACATTTGTTGTCGTTAATTCACCAGTTGCGAGTCACATGGTTTGTCGAAGAAGTGCTATCTACCATCGCAATAAGTTCCAAGCCATGAAACGCACTATAACTGTTTGTAGAGGTTGCTAATTTGCTTAAAACACAATAATAACTTCAAGTATATACCTGTCACTAGACAATTTGCTCCGACTTCGGGATATATACGGCAGTTGCCTGACGTTGAGAAATCTTCCTGAACCTAGATTGCGACGTAACTTACATCCACACAACCCACTCGAGTGTTCTCACATATCACGTATCATGATGACAACGCACTTCCTAGAGGTATCCAGTAGAACTTTTTGAGGACGCTTAGTTCGCGTTCATACATCGAGCACGAAATTGGCAGTGCTTTCGCCAAGAACTATTACATAGTACAGCTAACCCCAGACATCTTCTATGAACCTTAGCATCTAAATAGTTTGGGTGGGCATTTGTGGCTTGAGGGCTCTATCTCGTTCGGGATGGCCACCGTTACCTCTAATATTTGTTTTATTCTTAGAGGACTCCACCCCATTCAAAGATTCCCCGCTTCAAATTCGTCGCTCCGTTGCCCCCCCCCCTCTCTCTCTTTCACTCTTGATTTTCTGGTCGTTGTCCCTATGCTTGCTCATAGTGTAGCTCAAGCAAAGCTCTTGTAATGTATTTCCTGCGAGCGACCGCATCCACCAGCCGGCGTGGCCAGGGAGCCCTAGCAGCAGGCTACACTGACTGACTGCGAATGAAAAATTCACACGATATATCTTCGAAGAAGTCAGGTGTCCTCTCTACGGCGTGGCGGCACCCGTTCCCTTTCGCTCCCGGCGCCTATCGCCAGCCTCGAGAGCGTACGTCTACCCGTCTGCCTTCTTTCGCGCAGATCCATCACCGGCTCTCAGGAGTAGATCTCAAGCTGATTTCGCGTTGCTGTCACCGGTCACGAGTTATTCAAATCGGAAACGATCAGTGCTTCTTTCTTTACTTTTTTTTTTTGTTGCATGCGCATACACTTGCGAAACGCGACAACGCTGCCGGCTAGAAATATCCAGCGGTACCGACCTCTTTCTCTCGGAAGAGCATGGAGAATACGCAAAATCTATTCTATAGAACGTGTACTATAGAACGTGAATGAGAGAGTACGAATGTCCTCTGGGGCAGACAAATCATCTCCATTTCCGTATCCTGTGTACGTCCTTGCACGATGGCTGTATCCGAGAAAAGGGCTTCGGACAAGTGCCCACATGAGCGAGCCCGACGTGAAACGCTGGGAGAAACGGAACAGGATTCCCCACCGATCATGGAATAACTAGAGATAACTCGCCACGGACGACACATGCGCTTTCAGAAAACGAAATTGATAGTCTTTTGGATGAAATTGAAGATTGAGGGCGCGCGCTGGATAGAGGGATGGCGGCCCCATGAATAAGCTTCTCGATTCCGTACCACGACCGGTCGCATCATCAAGTAACAGACGTAAAGGTTTCCATGAAATTGTATCAACTCTGAAGCGGTATTCGATTGCTGTCTTCGATAGCGATTAAATGTTGAGGTAAATGCTCGTAATTGGCGTATTTAGTGTTCATTGTTATTTGACATTAGAAAGATACTTGTGAAAATTAAACGAAAAGGGGTTAATGGTAGCAGAACAATATTGGATAAGGTGACATAATAGCGATTTTGGGTATTGAGTTGTGTTCATCATTAGTTTGTATCATTTGATGCAAAAAGCACCTCACTTATCTCACGCCCGTTATATGTTTCCGTCTCGGTGTAGGAGGGCAGATGGACAAAGCAGGCACAATATTGTATCGTATTCCGATAGTCCCCCTTTTTGTGTTAAAGAAAACTTGATTATTATGTCAGTGACATACACACACACTCACGCCGATAACGTGTATGTACCAAACCAGTACTCGAACGCTCCGGAGCTCTAAGGTTATCCACGTTATTCTGCACTCACTAGCCACGCCTTATTAATACGTCACATATTTGTAATCATCTTTTACAAATATTTCTATGTGTTCTCATAGGTATTTTTTTACTTTCGGTTTGAAGCCCTTCCGCCTTGCCATCCGTTTTATTATTGTATGCGGGCGCTGTTGTTATAAATGTTATATACATATTTAAAATGAACTCCTCGAAAACCGAATGCACTTGCTTCTGCAAATTGGTATATTTTGTTCTGATCTGGCTAAATATGATCGGAGTGAACTTATGAGAGATGGCATTTTTATTGGTAGTCATTTTGTGACCTGCGCTCCAGTTTTCGCCGATGGATTCGCTTCAGTTTGGTCAAACGATTTTTTTAGCTTTTAGATTTGGACGTAAATGATAGGTGTCGAAGTGTTATATTTATGTTCTCTTATATATATGAGTTATATCCTCGCCTTCTTATTCGCTATATTAGTGGTAGGCGTTCAATTTAGCCACGGGACCTACAAGTTCCATCAATTATCAACTGAACGTAACTGAACGACGAATTAGAGACTAATACTATCGCTCTGCTAAAGGTGGTTAGCCAATGCTGTTGCTCTTGAAGTTATGATTATTTAATGGCCGCGGGTTCGATGTCAACCGGGTTGAAAAACAACCGCAAGACAGTAAAGGGAAATATTCTATTTGGCATAAGCGGGAATCTTCAAATTCTAGTCGACACATAGCGTCAAGAAGTCGACCTCATTCGTTTAGGCTGGAGAATTATTTTAGGGTAACCCGGATGGGAATACTATGGCGGATCGCCAATAAATGCCAATAAGCTGTAGTACTTCACTATCGATGCATTGAAATCTCTACTCTTCTGATTGTGAGGCACACACACACACAGCCAGATCTTATGATTTATAGTTCAGCAATCAAACTAGGTATGATTACATGACTGGATAATGGCACCGTTCGATGACTGGCAAAGCAACAGATAGAGTAATCAGAATTTGCGGAACCAGCACACGATAATCAAAGTCTATTGATTTACAATATGCGCTGTTCGCTATGACAGCGTGAACAGTGGAGTATTAAGAAATAGCGGAGTTTCTAGCAAAGCCTATTCTAGCATTGCCAGCTTAAGAAAATAAATGATGATTTAGTAAAACAGAAAGAAAAATAATGGCATAGGCATTTGCCAGCAGCCGCAGAGGACGAGTTTCAACTCGGCTGAAGTTGAAAGGGTTTCGAAAGGCTAAGGATAACCCGTGCGAAAACGGCAACCACCCGTCGCGAGAGCTCTTGACACATAGCCCCGAAAAAAAATGAGAGAGAGAGAGAGAGAAAAGAAGAGCTTAAACTTACTATCAATCGCAAAGAGCTGTTCCATTGCTGTATGAATTCCAGCCATAAAGTTTCACATGTTCTTTCCCAACCAACGTGGCCACCGTCCATTTCGGCTCCCGCAGAGCGCCACAGCCTTACGTTTCGTTCTCGATTAATCCCTAGGGCCAATCTTGCAAAAGCTGCGCAGTTACGAAAGACGAAGTCGGCGAAAACAGCGGCTTAGCCTGACAAGGTTTGTTCTAAAAAAAAAAGGCACATTCAAATGAAAATGTGGAGTTTGCATAACTTGGCTTTGAATTCGTTATTTCGTTGTCTGTCACGGCTGTTGATGAACAACAGCTGTCTCATAATCAATAAGTAATAGATAAAAGAGCTGGTTTTAATAGAACCTGAATTATATACTCTGAATTCAGTTGAAATGCTGGGAATTGCCTCAACTTCCAGGGGCAACTCAGGGCTTGCCTTGTTAACGAATAGGCTTAGCCAAACGAGACAATTGAAGCCATCGAAAACAGCTAATAATAACATTAAGGGGGAATTATAAAAGACTGAAATTGACTTCGTCTATGTGTATATTAACAGGAAACTTGGTAGGGACGTTCTCCATATAGCTTAACAATTAATAATTACGTGTTAAATGATATGCTCACGATGACACTATTGTATTATAGTATATTATATTCATATATCGAGTCCATGTTTAACCTCCTATTACACTGCAAGACACATAGTGTTGCCTTGTCAAATTCATAATAAAAATTTTGCTTTCAATGAGTTGTGCAGCATATTTGGGGGACTTCAAATATTAATACTTGTACGCTATTTCTGTTAACTCGACTTTCATCAGTCTATTAGATATGTTAGCCAGGCTGGGCAGCGAGGCCTGGCCCTCGCCCCGGATCGAGTTCATGGATTGTGCATTCTACAGGGATCATTTAGTTCGCTGCATCGTACAGCACCACCACCCACGACAGCACTGGCATAGACAGCTTCTCCCGATCGGGAATGGATCAGGAATCTTGAACGCGATCGTGCGGGGAAGTGGGGGCCGCCGGCTGTCGATGGAGAAGATTTCTCGTCGTACCGCTGCTGCTGAAGACGGCTGCCTGGCCGGATGCCTCTGTAGCGTTTTACTATCTATCCATATGCTATAGACTTACCGCGTGCTGCTCCTAAATCACCGTTACCGTCAATTCCTGCTCTTGCTCTTTATCCCAAAAGGCACTTCTTCCGATTGGCTCAGACCCCTATCACTCCCCTGCGCCAACCCTCTGGTTAGATTCTGCACTCCTCTCACACACTTTGCCCTCCGAATGGTGCCAGCTACGGAAGCTTCCTCTTTGCGTACGCGGCGTACTGTGCGCCACGCTCGCTGTAGGGTAACGTAGCGCAGGAAACCCGGTCATTCCCAGGGAAGCGAGCCTTCCTGACCCCTCCCTTGCCCATCTGCAGATTTCTCCGGCCTGGAATTACCTCGGGGAAGAGGGGCAGCGATAGCAGGTGTTCGACCGGAAGAAGGAGGTAACCGATCTTCTTACCTGGAGACTGGAAGCTGGTGGCAACGGTGGAAGTCAAGCTGAAGGCTAAAATGTAGTTTCCAGAGCTCTCGATCGTGATGCCGGTCCACCAGCAGCAGCAACAATAGTACATAAGAAAAAAAGCCATAGGCCGGCAGGCAGGTAATGAAAGCCCGTACCAGTAAGATGAGAAAAATAACACTCGTTCTAAATAGAACGTCCGCCACCACAATCGGCAGGGGATCGACTACCACTGTTATTACTATCTGCTTTTGTGTGCGATGCAGCAGTTGAACCTCATTCACAGATTTGATCATTATATTAAAGGAATGACATTACAAAATAACACAAATTACTAGTCCACATAATTCAAGGAAATCTATGATTTTGAAAAATATGAAGGAACGATGTAGCGATTTATAATGATTTCTTATAGGATTAATGTATTGATGTTCAATGACACTGTATATGAGACGGCTGATCTCGGTAATTGAGGCAGTATGCCTTTTAACGAAATGCATCAATGAACATACACAGGTCGTGTTTGCCTCTTTTAGAAGGGGTTAGATTAGTTTCTTGCTTCTTGCTCTGGAACCTCTCAGGTTGACCTGTTCCCGTGTGTTTACCTTCTCTTTCTTCTAGCATCTAACTATTTATATCTATGGAGCGATCGTTGTGCCAGGTATTCTTTTTAAGCCTCTCGAAATATTGCGTTTCTTTTTTTAAAGATTGCAAGGATCACGTGGCTGTAACATCGCCATGAAGCGTGCATTCATGATACGTACATACGCATAGGCACACACACACGTACACTCCGACACAAATATTCGCACCAGAAGAGTATACGAACGGCGTGGGCTGGAACGTTGTCTGCTTGCTTGAATGCGCCGCGAATCATAAGGCGTGATAACGCTTAGAACGCCAGGAGCGATACCGAGCTTAGCCTCAATTACCAAGAAGAAAATGCGCCGCCGCCACCACCACTACCTAGGCGACTACTGCTACTGCCGCCCGAATTCCCCTTGTGAATGTTCTCCAGGGAGCTCTAAGTCACCAGAGTGGACGGGCATCGAGATAAGATTAACACGCCTCCTCCAGAAGCATCCTCGCTTCGTACTCCATCATATCAAGCAACTTTCCAACGACGATGGCGGCGGCGGCGACTGCTGCATAAAAGGAAAAAATGTCAGGGGCCTTTTAAAAAGAAAATTTACAAAAATCCACCCCCACAGAGCTCGTTCCCCACCCTCAAACTTCGCTCCGTTTTATCCACTGTCCTATGTAAGAAAATGGCTGAAACAAAGACCACTCTCCTTTATACCAAAGACCACTCTCCATTTCTCCTTTATATTGCTTATTAGCGACGCACTGAGCCACCGTGTTCCGTGAAGAAGTTCTAAAATTTTTGTGTTTCAAGAGGTGTCACTCATTTTGTTCGTCTACATATAATGTGTTATTCTAACTCGCTCGGGCGCACGTACAGATGTCGTCCTGCGTAGCTTTCGTATTTTCTTGCCTGTACCTGACGAAGGTGATAAATTAAGTAAAAAATATTGAATACAATATAGCATTGTTGAAAACATCACTTTCTCGAGTTTGACACATCTTTTCAAAGCTCACTCTACTAAACCTATGGATGCCTCTACCCCATTGCGCCAGTAACGTATCATACATGATTTCCCCCTCCGCTGTAAAATCCTCCTCGTCTCATTTCTCCGCTCCTCCACTCACCAGCGCTGCCACGACCAATGCCATATTTTTCTTTTCCCAGCTCGTCGGCTTCTCAACCTCCGAGTACCATATCTGGCTTCCGTTGCTCTTCCCCGTATTCTTCATTATCATTCCCATTTCACAACATTCCATTCCTTCGGAGAGCAATGGTAGAGAGAAAGAGGCCGGCTATATAGTGTGCAGGAGATAGAGAGATATATAGAGAGAGAGCCCAACATCGCAGTGCTGTAGCGCGTTTCGCTTCTGGTGACTGGAGTAGCTGTTCCTACTCCAGCAACAGCAGCAGCGGCCGCAGCAAGAGGTCCACTTGTAGCAGTAGTAGTAGTAGGAGTCGTCGTACCATCCGGCGTAGTGGTAGCGTCTCGGGCCGGAGCGCTGTTAGTAAAAAGAAAGCACCTCACCGTACGTTGGCCATACCTCTCCGACTGGACGTCCAGCAGCACCATCAGCAACAGCGGCCTCGGTTGTTCAGCTGTCCAGCTGCTGGTGCTGCTGCCGGCTTAGGACTTCATCGAGGTGCGGTTGCAGTGGCATTTGGGCGCCGCCGTTGCTCTTGTCGACCGGCAGTGTTCATTGCGGATTGCAAAGTGTCATGGCTGTCTGCCACACAGACGAAGGAGCTGTTCGCAGGTCTTCACACGCTTCGCTTTGCTTACAGTCGCCTGCGTCCGAAAAAGCGAAAGAACGAACCGCACACACACATACATACATAGTACGATTACAGAGCAAGCAAGCAAGCACATGGGTCAGCCATCTCATCATATTCATTCAACCACACACGACCCGCACAGACGAAGGACTGCAGATGATTCAGCGCTGGCATTTCTAAGCCGCCGTGCCTGCTGCTCAAAGGCCGAGCGCGGGCTAGAAAGGGGAGTCCATTAAGAAGTTTCGTGCGTACGCCACGCAAGTGGCTGCTGCTTCTGCCTGTGCCAGGAGATGGCCTGTTCCAGGCAGACAGGCAGGCTAGCTACCTTGTTCAGCGAGTGGTGCCTGTCTCGCTTTCGGTGTTCGCGTCGTTCCCTGGACATTCCGTGCCCCACTTGAGGTCCCTCCTTTTCAGGGCTAGTCTGAGAAGGAGAGATTAGGAGAGGTCTGGCTTGAACACTACGAGCGTTCACTGGCCGATGGTGCTCGTTGCGAGCGCAGCACATCCCTCGGTATAGCAATTCCATACGTACACTTAATGTTATTTTTTAAGATGTCCGTCTTTCACACATCACACAGCGAATATCGCTTGCTCGGTATCTGAGATAGTTTCGAAAATTAATTAGGGAAGTATACGTGCCTCATCCCAAAGATATACACATCGTGACAACACACTGAAATTTGATGAACTTTGTTAGAAAAAGTAACAGGCCGCAGGTAAGCTGCGGCTACATCATTTCCCAGTGGCTAAAGATGACAACAGAAAATGTAACGCTTGCACGTCATGTTATCTTTCACGATGACTCAGTTTAACAGGCCTAATAATAGTAAATTGTTTTAACCTAGCTTAACGGAGCATATTTCCGAGGTGATAAAATAAATTGGGCTGATGAAACTGATGCATTTTGAATTTCATGGGAAAATTTAGCCTTATTTACCTATCTAATTACTCAACCATAAATGTAGTGGTAATGGTAAATTATAAGGGCATTTAAGGAAACACTGCATTGACTTCTTAACTAGCTCGACTGCCAATACCAGATGGAAAGGTTAGGAATGATTAAGTTATGATTTCAATCTTAGTGTAAAGATCGTAGACAATCAAACAAGTGGCGAATTAATCATTCATTGATATCAGAATTCAGTATTTCCTTGTTCATTACGATACTTGAATGGTATGAACTGGCCGAATAAGTATCGTATGTCTTCAGCTTATTTATGATGAGATTTTTTAATTATTTTGGTTGCATCTATACAAGATAATATCATCAGAACGTTTGCATAACTACAAAGCTGTAAGGCGTAATACATTTCCTTTCTAATGCATAGCGAGTTTGTGGCTTTCATGATACTCAGTCGTCGTTGTTATTAATGTTTGCTGTAACCATTGTGGGATGACCTTGACCGATGTCGCCAGACTTCAGATATATATGCCCTTGCTTTGCATTTCCGGTAAAATGACGCGTCCTATCTCTCTCTCTCGCTCTACACATCTGTATATATATATCCTGTCTTCCTTGCGACTGAGGACTTGAGAGGCGGCCGGTCGCGACCAACTGTCATGTCGCCCACGATCATTCGTATCCGAATGATACCAGCCATTGTCAGCTACTTGTTGTGGCAACATCGCTCAAAGTCCGGTAAGCATGTGAAAATGACCTATAGTCGTGTATCGGTAGGCTATCCATAGATGCGTGCCGGGCATACACGCCATGTAGCGGTAATAATAATAGTATAAATAAGGTATTGGTCCCGAGCCTAAAACATAATATATATTCACTGGTTACACACATGTGAGCCACTAAGCGACTCAGTCGGAGGTTTGTGCGTAAGGAAAAAACGGAAGTATGAAGTAAAACGGACGTTTCCTTGTCTGCTCGTCAGTACGATAGATCCAGCCCAGTTTTCTTAGCTTATCTGGTCAATGCGTTCGTCTCCATTACATAATGGGATGGCAACTTCGTGCCATATCAGAGGTACTACTCTCAATAGTTTTCTTTTTTATATTTAACTTATTTCAATAGAGCAAAACATTCTTCTCTCTCAGTATGGCATTTTTGGCTAAGGGCAGTTTCCATACGCATGTAATATGACGCGCGTAAGGGTATAATTAATAGTTCCAAAACATGGCCTCGTCTTATTCGGCAGCAGTCGCCACTATCTCCAGCTATTTCTACCATTAGCATGCTTTGGCTACCTCAAGGTATATGATGATAGATGGGAGTCGAAGTAAAGCTTCAGAAGACCGAGATGATAAAGTTCCGCCAGGCAGGACCTCTAGCTGCGTTGGACTCACCAGGACTAGGCGATAGGCAATCAAGTATATCAATTCCTTCACTTACTTAGGGATGACACTCACCTCCACCGGCCGATCCTTTGGAGAACATGTAGGCCCAAGGATCTGAAGAGTGCTGGTAGCTGCTAGTTAGATCGAGGGGCCGATTAAGCTTTCCTGACAGACAGCGCTCGCCCTCTTAATCTAAAAGTTGCACCTTGTGCGTCCTACGGAGGACCACTAATTTGGGATCACGGAACAGTAAAGCAGCTTCGCGATCATGACCGCGAAAACCCTGTTTATCTAACGCACTCCTTCCTTGCATGTTCAAAAATAATTTGCCTACCAGCTGTGAAGAACGCCGCTACTCGTTGGGGAGTTGAGACAACGATTCGGCCTTCCGCGGACTGGAAAATAGGGTCAGTTCATGAACGAGTGTAAGGAAGTGAACGACATAGATCCAACGTGTTTCTAGACCTCAGGGCCAATGAGGGGAGTGGTGCTTAGTAGAGTGGTGGACGGACGAATCGATATATTAGGTTGACCCAAAAATAATTAGACTCCGATCGTCTTGCGCCGAATTATTGGTCGGTTTGAATTCAAATTTGGCGCGTAGTGAGACACAACAATTAGCAAGCAGGTGGCGCGAAAGCCGCTAGCATTCGGTTTTCGTTGGGCGTCCGAAATGGCAAGCGGCGGAGGAGGTCTCTCAGACTTGCATTTTCACAAGAAAAGTGACAGGTTTATGTTTCACAAAAAATGTCCAGCTGAAATCCATCAAAGGTTGGTTAGTGTGCACGGCCATAATGCCCTGAATCGACGACAGGTGTGCCGTTGGTGTGCGCAGTTTAGGTAAGTCTGCTCGCACATTAATAAACATCAGGGTGCCCATCCCTTCCCGAATCTCGATTCAACGAACGGATCGAGTTAATTGAAAAAACTTTTGAGCAAACTAGAGCGTGGTCATTGACGACTTTGTCGGCTAAAATTGGCGTGCCTCGTGAAACATGTCGTCGAACTATTAAAAGTAATCTGAGGATGCAGAAAATAAGTGCAAAATGGGTCCCTCCTTAACTCGGTCTTGGCCAACTGAAAATGTGTTCGCAAGACAATTTGAAGATATATAGGCCGCAGAAGAGTCGCTTAGAGCATACCGTTGCAGTGAGCGAGACATGGGTCAGCCTGTATAGGGGACCGGAAAAAGACTAAGTGAAACAGTGGCTACGACCAGGTGAACAGGCAATGGCGGTAGCAGTACCAAATAGATTCGAGAAGTAAAGGTAGCACTTGCCATGGATTTCAACGGAGGTTGCTACTACGAGGTTTTTGGCCCAAAAGAAAAAATGGACTCGGCTCGATATCTCGAGTTCTTGAAGGGACTCATGAATAATTGGCATGGCGATAAGCAGCATCGAGTGTGGCCGCTCGATGACAATGCTAGGGTCCATCGTAGCAATGAAATTACGTCCTGGCTTAAGGCCAACACGATTGAGCGGTGGCGTCACCCCCACCCCCCAAATCTCCCGATTGAAGCCCGTGTGACTATGCTTGCTTCCATGGATTAAAGAGGACTGTAGGTGGCAAAAGGTATGGAGACATCGATCTACTCTTGGAGGCCTTAAATAACGAAGTTATAAATGATAATATAAATTCCAATACAGCATCACATTGTGGATAATCTCTTGCATTACAGAATATAATTGGAATCTTGTAAAAAGGTCGGTTTTTTTTTTGCAAAGAAGAACATTTTCGTTAAAAACAGCGTTGTGTTTGTATTGTATTTTTGTATAAACTCAGTATAATCTTTCCATCTGAACGCTTCATGCTAGTCAGAAATCTAGCAAAGAAATATAGTGGAAACAAGATTCTACCCTCAGCTGATTTAACGTGTTTAGGAAATAGTCTACAGCATACCCTATGAGCATAGCCTATTTTCAACAACAAGAACATTATTGCGAATTCACATACGTAGTTTGTCCAAGGCAGCTTGGTTCACGCTTGCTTTCGTCATGCGCTATATCTTGCCCGTTTCTTTGGCGACATCTGTCAGCATCTGATCCCCATCGACTATCGGGTGTCACGAGGCGTTTTTCATCTTGCACATAGAAAAAAGACCCTTCACTTCTTCTTGGCCGCTTCTGTCATCTCGGTCGCATTCCAGCTCGATATTCGCGTCCATATTTTGCTGGACCACGGAGGCGTCCCTTGCACAGTGAGGATCGTCATAAATATGGCGTACAGCATGTCCCAATCCAAAGCATACCACACACACACACACTGTGCCAACTCTGGTTAGGTGTTTTGGCGTTCGTTAGCTCGAGATTGACCAGCTTAATTCTATCAGTTTAAAGAATAAGGTCCCTATTACAAAGCAATCAAATTCGGTGTGGCATTAGATCACCTGGCGCAATTTATCATCACTTAAAACTTGCTTGAGCTATGCACTGAAGTCTATCTTTGAATGAAAACGGTCGTGATTTCAAGCAAATTTTAAGTAGTATTATAATATTATATTTACATATAGAATTTCAGATTGTATCCGGATACCAGAGAGATTTCATGATAATTGTTAATTCAGTGACGGTGCTTTACCCAATGAGGTTTCCCTGTTTACTCGCACCAAACTCGTGACGAATAGGTTATCCTTTTTACGAAGCTATTTAATCTAATACAAACATATTATCGACCGGACGCATAGGATACCAATCTGATCTCGAAGATATAATAGAAGATTTTCACATAGTTAGGCAAGAAGCAAATGCATACCTATGGCCCATCCCACTGGCCGCTAGATAGGTGTAAATCTGTCGAAGTAAGCCATAGAAGGTTCAGTTATATGACACACTGTTGCCTGTTGTGGTTTCTCCACGCCTGCCTTCTTTTTCCTACTACAGTCGAGCGAGGCCCCGAAGGGACAGACGTGACCTATAATACAAGCAACCTTTCACAACTCTCACATGTCTCGAGTTGTCCTTCTGCTACTTCGAAATCACACTACTCGAGGGACCACTGGCCTGTGGGATAGGAATCTCTGGCCCCGTTTCACTTTAGCACGTAGCACGTATTTGCGGTCAGGTTGGCGTGTTGACACGCCAACAGCACTGGAAAGACTACCAGGGAGGTTGATCCACCTACCATATGCACATATAGAGGTGGGTGTTATACACTCGTGTGTACAAATACTCCTCTAAATGATTGTATTTCGGCTAAAGCTACCCGAAGTTAGTTCTAAGGGAGGTGAGGAGAAAATGCTAGCAATTTGCATCTACCAGTTGCCCTCATGCTCTCTCTAGGCTTGTTTGTGTGGCCTTTGATTAGTTCAACAGTTACAATCATTGCAATGAAGGATTATACACATAACATATAAATGAGCTCCATATTGATTCGTTGATTTACTTGTGGTTTTACAGGATAACCAGTAGGTATTCGATGGCTCGGCGACAACAGCCTGCTAGTTGGTTACCGGAACTCGGGACGCTGGTGGCTCAGTTAGACTAACTTACTAAAAGAACAGAAAGAATGACAGTGTGCAGTTCGGTGGTATGATCCCCATAAAGCTGCGAGTCGTAGTGTCTCTCTGCTAACTGCTTTGAGAAAGCTGCGAGTCGCAATGTCTCTCTGCTAACTGCTGTAGAGATTAGACGGTTTACTCTATTTGTATACATAGAACAGGAGAAACACCCTGATTTAGAGAGTGTTCCTCTGTGAAGGGATTATAAGGATTAGAGGTATTTTTAGCAAGAGAAATTGAGTAAAAAATCGCGAATATTCCTTTAACTATAACGCACTGTTGGAAAGGATGTGCTGTGCTCCAATATATATGGCAATAAATCACGGCTGCTCTACCAGCTGCCGGCGATAACTGTCCTCTAACCAAGCCACAGCCAACCTTTTTATTGAGGTAACCTCATAAATCTGGTGAAATATAGAGATTATTTAATGATTCAACATCTTGACAGTTTGATATTAGAAAGCACGTATGGACATTGAAAGGACAAGAGTTTCTTATTCAATTCTACACTTGTGTTTTCTTGCTTGAAAAAACGGCACGAGCACACACCTAGAATAAATTGAAGTGAATGAAATCTGGTTAATGTACTTCTTTTGCCTGTAATTGTTCAGGTCTAGGTCAATGTACCGGAGAACCTATAAGAACGGTTACTCGAAGGTTACTGTGTTGATTGAAGATTAATGAGATTTTTTAATTTTACGCCAATGGTATAGACTATCGTTTAAATTGGGCAACATCAAAGGAGGTGGGTCAAGGAGAGCGATCAAGGAAATTGGTAAACCGCCCCCTGCATTGGGAGGTATTGTGGCGGACTTGGATTGATGTAATGACGCCACAACGCATCAACACGTTCCAAAATGTGTGATGTGAAATGACGATCCTGCTACCATTATTTAACATTACTTCGGGGATATCCTTGCATACACAGGCAAGTCTCAGAGCTATATATATATATATATTATAATCATAATATACTATGTGTGCTACAGCGGGCTGGGAAACCAAGAACGGCTAAAAATCATTCGTTCTGTGGAGAGTTCATCACGCGAGGGACCTGTAACCGGTGGACAGGGGCATGGTGGTAACAGCACAGCAGCTCTGAGGATCACTGCCTACCTATAGCGTTATATCGCGCACGTGCAGTAGTCGTAAATTCGCGGGCTAATTTATGGCTAGACGTGCAAGAGCCCGCATGATACGTGATGCACAAAGAGCGTGAACCTGCCTGTTGAGCTACTGCATACTCCCTTACTGCCTTCCCCTACGGCGTTTACCACGTGATGGTCCCTCTAACCGCCCGTCTCTTATTAAAAATCACATTTACGTCGTATGGCGATGGCGGTGCCATTAATACCCATCGGCGAGGTCTGCAAGTTCAAATATTTATGAGGTGAGAGCGCAGCAGTCGTGTACAACGAGCTGCAATGTTGACATGAGAGTGTCCTCTTAATTTGCTGCTGAGCTAGACTATTGACGGGTAAGCATATCAGGATATTGGAGGGTCTAGAGTTGTATTCCTATTGCCTTTGCTCTGCCACGTCCCCTGCGGACGCATTTCGTTTAGATTCCTATGAGCTATACCCTACGATGATGAGTTCAGAAACGATATCTGATTGTAAACCTCTGTTAGGGGATACATTTAAGGCAATATGCATCCTGAGTCTGACATTGAAAGCCGGTTATGGCTGTCGCTTGAAGGCCCATTGAAATCCCTGAACTCGACGGTTTGCGGAACTGGGATCTGGAAAACGTCGTCATCTTGGCTCCTTGATGGACGCTATTATTCCACGACAGTCTTTGCGCTGGTATCATTTCTCAACTACGGAGAAAGCAGGCGCTCCTAGTCTTTCCCGTAGGTAAGGATGACCTCGCCTTTGCGGAAAATCACGAAGAAAACATTTGTTACAAACTACTGTCCTATCGATTGGCAAAAATGCTCAACAACTTTGTTAGGGTTTAAACGCTCTCCCAAAAAACCAGCATGAGTTCAGGATAGGGCGCTCGGCAGCTAAGTTGCAGGACACTGCAGCACGGACACACTTTCGAAATCCAGAATAATAGAATAACGATCGATAGAAGGGTGGCAGCCCTTTCACTGTTTTTACGAACAATAGAACTGATGCAAGGAAACAATCTGAGCCTGCTCCTGTTCTCAGTTTGATCTGAAGGGCCGATGAATCTCCTCCAGGTTCTACTTGACGCAGGAGTTGTATAACTCACACTAAATATGAACTGGTCAAGTGCAGAAATTGAAGCTAAAATTAAGATGAAATATCCTATATTAACGGAAGTTATAACACCTAACCATAGACCAAAGCTGGCGAGTGTGTGATATGTTTATGATGTGTTATTAAAAGCTGTGAACAGTTCTCCATTGTCTAAATATAAGGGTTACGACTGTACGTATTCGTTTTTGCACGTCTATAATGTGGTCAGATAATAAAGGGAAAATAGAACTCCGCACACCGAAATAGGACATCGACTTGAAAACATGGTTCTACAATAATCCTGCCACTAAAACCACACACTTACGCATATAAAATATGTACACCCTTAAAAACTGAGTAGTTCGATTTTGTCAGTTGTATCGGCCCCATACGTATCGTATACAGGATGGCAATAACTAATTTATCGCACTGCACCTAAAATGTATTTCTTTACGCAGTACTTGTCGATGACACTATCATGTCCACCACCTTAATGGGCTCCCTGATCTGGGTCTGAGCCAAGTCATTACCGGGTGTGATGCCGCCGTTTTCAGGCGGTGCTTGCTCTGAGCAAGCACTTGCGCCAACATTGGCGGTGACTGCGCTTGTCCCATTATGCTGATCAGAGTTATTTGCTTTCCCCTTGCCCTGGATGCCAATGGCCGATCGTTTCACAATTTCAAGGGACTCTAGTCAGATCGGAAATGATAAGTGCCCTTCAAAGGCCAGCAAGAATCTGCCCCATAAGCGTACTGGGCGCCAAGGACAAAAAGTGCGATCTAGAAAGTCAATATGAAAAATAGTCGAGTGCTAAAAAAGCGACCTCAAAAAACAACTACGAAAACACGCTAGAGAATAAGCGTAAATGAAAAGTAGGTTGATATACTGATCTAGCGTATCTTTCTCTGCCCCATGTATCTGGAGGAGATCGTGGAAACTAGATAGACGATTGCGAATTTATTTTAAACAAAAGTAATTATTGAAAATCACGATGCCTTCCGAGCGCCATGACTGTATCATTTGACCAGCTCAGAAAAGCTCCTTTTTCGCATGGCTACTATGAGGTGTGCGATTGAGACGAAGTTCAATGATTGGACAAAACAACCACATTTATTTCATATTATTTTGTGTCCTAATATACACAATAATTAGTGACTCAGTTGGGGACACGGTGTCAGGCCGAGGTCATCATGTTCCTTCCAGGGAGGCGATGGCATTGCCTCTTTGTACTTCGAGGGAAACGAGCTGCAAAAGGTCCTGCGCGCCGAGCATTGCATGAAAACGATTGGGTAGTTGTCAAAGTGAGACGACACACGTTGATGCTAATGACGAAATGTATTTGAACCATCGTTATAGTCCTGCATGTGGTATTTAATACATTTAACGATACAGTTAATCGTGCCCCACTAAAGGACATGGCCAACTTTATTTGCGGCGTGCACACATCTGCTTTCCGTCGTCTTCATAAGTGAATGAAGCGATGGGTGCGTAACGCCCATCTGGCAACGAATCCGTGTAGTATGTGTATGTCTGTTAGGCAGTTTACGGGGTGGTTCACAGAGATTCTCTGATCTCTATGAGTGGGCAGCATCTTTGTAAGGTTTCCACGCTCGATGCTTGGGATAGTATACAATACAAGCGATCGCCGCTGCGGGTCCGGCTACGGCTGCAGCACATCGGCGTATGATGTGATATGATGTGGGAGGATATCTATCAGACGGCCACACGCACACTAGATCCATCGAAAACTGAGGTCAAATCGGACAGATTCCAGATGCCTGCGCGTTCGGACCCCGGCCACGTCGTTTGATTAGATCCTGTTCTCTGTCGTCCATCGGGCGCGCCGAGTCCATCGCTCCTCTTCGATGTTGCTGCAGTTTCTGACCCGTTTCGCAGGCGAAGAATCTCCTCAGCCTTAGAACGGTAGGACGAACCTGGGGAGCCTGCCCTGGGCGACCAACTACGAAACAAGTAAGGAGAAGATGATGATGCCGGTAGCCGAATGCTGCAAGCTGATTGCTACATAATGCAATATAGTTAGCCATTGGCGTCTGATCCCCAGGTAGCTGTAGGCAGGGAAGGATATCCAGGCATAAATATACTCGTTCACTGATTTCCGCAGCAGCACATCGATCCAGCAGTACCTAAAACACCTATATGTGAAGTACAAAGAGTGTTTGAGTTGATCTCTTTTCGATTAGGCGTATATATTATAGTATATATTATACATTGCCTGCCTCAGCGCCGCTCACAATCTGCCAAATTGTATCTGTGAAGTCCGTAAAGTAACTACTCGAAGACGTAACTGAAGGATGTGGTTTATCTGGAGAAAAGCTTGTGGCGCAAAAGGGCGTTGGTCCATCTTTCATTTGGTTATAAGATGAGACATGGACTAACTCTCCCGGAAACTACATGCTTTATCTATTAACCGTATTTTAGAGAAGTTCCTTTGCGAAGTAGCTGAGATAATTTGCATGATTGTAAGAGGCGCTAAGGAAATGTTTCCTGCATAAAGAGGTTTTTGTACTGTGGCTGACGCCACTCAGCGCCGTACGGTTTGGGCTTTCACCTCCGCCATAGGCCTAATACCTGTCGGCATGATGTCGGCGACAAGATGCTAAGTGACAAAACACCAGTTTGCCACTTACCTTTATATGGTGTACGATGAGCTGTAAATGTAGAATACATGAGACTGTACCGATCGATTTATTGCCTCGCAGAACGGTCCGGTCCAATGCCAAGTCACCCCTTCAATGCCCGTTTTTTTACTGGTGTCCCTAGCAGACCCCTATATGGAGCTGGAGCAACGAGCATGGTACGTGTAGGTCAAAAGAAACGAGGTAGTCCTCTTGCAGCCTGCCTCCATGCGACGCCGTGGCTCCAGAATGCCATTAAGGCAAGTGATTATCGATACCAGGCCGTTTCGCTCTCCTGATGGCGGCGCCACATTATGCTTTGCTTCTAGGTAGAAAGCAGAAAGAATGTTAATCAGTTAATAGCACACGTCGACGCTTACCACTCTCGCATTGCACGGAGGGCATGACAGAAGGTAACAATTGGGAAACTGCGAAATACGAAAAAAAATTATAGATGTTATTCTACTAAATATTAGAATATTCTAATATGACTAAATTATAGCTGCCACGATTCTAAAAGGAAACCCTCCCCACTTTTGCTTTGGGACATTTTTTATGCAAAATTATTAACAAATGGCTAGTCTGTAGAGTAGAGCACCCCAGATGGTGCACGTAGTTCAGAAATGATACAACTGAAATACATCACCACTCAGTCAATCAGTCAACCTGCTCCCGTGATCAGAGCTTTGCTGCTTAGCGCAAACTCGATACTTGTCAACACTCGATGTTAAAGAACCACAAGTTATCAGACAACCTCGAAGAAAGCCTGAGGAACAAAAAATCGATTTGTTTACAGTTGTAGCAAAAGCATGCTCTTATTGTATATTGCAAATTTATTATAATATATTAAACGTTACAATAGGTCGGAATTTCTAGGGATTATGGGGGTGGGGGGGGAAGGGGGGGTGAGGACGACAATGTCCCGAGGAAGGCGATGGCATTGCCTCTCTGCATTGCCTCTCAGCATTGCCTCTCTGCATTGCCTCTCTGCATTGCCTCTCTGCATTGCCTCTCTTATTGTATTATAACAGTATATGCCAACAATATTGAACTGTGGTTAGTTTTAGCGTTTTTCAAAGATTCGATTTCTCCACAAAGTAACGCAAACAAACTGGCCGGCATGCTCTGTTTATAGCAATATACCTCTACCACGAGACAATCGTACACTTGGTTCGAGAAAATAACAACCTTCTCGATCGACTTATGAAGGACATATGTTTCATTGGTTGTTTTAAGTAGAAAAAATCCACCACCAGCTCAGTGCCCAGCGTTAGCAGTGGCAAGAAAAGTGCGACTGGCTCACAGTGGTTTGGTACAAGGGTCGATGTATAAGTCTACTGGTGCATGTAGTTCAGTATAGACAATTGTAGCTTCTGGGCTTCAACGAAATAGGGACCGATCGACAGATATGATTGTCAAACAAACACACGATTCTAAAATCTCTATAACTCTCGACGATACCACCGCCGCTAGCGTCTCTGTCTCCCGATTTTCGGCCTGTTCCCCTTTGTTCAGATGTCTGAAGAATTGCGCGTACTGGCTTCAAAGTAATATAGACAAAAAATATAGCTAGGCGCGCTCCATCCTACGAGGCTACCAGCTTTCACCCCGAGCCTGATTCCGGATTCGCGAGGAGGTTCTGGATTGCCGACGACCGGAAGGGGGGCTTTGTGCCTTCGAAGTAGACGGGCTTGGTTAGCAGTGAACGGCGAAGCGAAAAAGAACACTGGGCTCTGTTAGGTAAAGCCGGTAGAAAAACATCCGATCTCGACTTTTTTCCACAACAAAAAAGGGGGCGAGAGAAAAGGCCGGCCACGTTTGCGATTCGGAGTACTAAACTGGAGTGAAGTAAAAGACTGCCCCGAAATCGTTTCTCGAAAATGTACGCAAACAGAGTGCGGCTCCTTTTCATCTTTCTGACAAGTGGTGTTTCCCCAAATAGCCTGCGTCTATGCTGTCGGTGCTATTTATTGTCTTGTGTACAGCTGCCTTCTTCTGCCTGTTCAAGCAGTTGGACTAGGCTAGTTGGCTAGAAAGCCTCTGTTTCTGTCAGTCATTCCCCTTTGTCATACAGATTGCATTTTGTATCCGTACCGATGGCTGCGAGATGAAACTGTCACTGAAGATATGTCTGTCGTTATATAGCCATAGTATTTACGGTTTATGGAACAATGTGACTTGAAAATAATAAAGACATGGTCTGGTTATATTTCTAGTGATACAACGAAGTTAATTTACGTTTTATTAATATATATATGTATATATATATATATATATATAAATATTTTGGGTATATATATGTATATATATATATATAGAAACTATTGACGACAACACTCGTATCGGAAACTTAGCTAAGGGCAGCGTGGGCTTTACACATACATCTCCTCAATCGTATCAGGATAATTAATTCGCCAACTTTTCAACGTCTTCATTTGGGGTATGAAATATGATTATGGGAGTTTGTTACGCGAGTTTTCCAACGTCCTTTGTTTTGACACAGAGTAAAAAAAGTCCCAATGATCTCGGGATCGTGGCGGATGCCGCTGACGTCTCATTGAGTACGGTAATAGCAGTGCATGGCTAGAGTATACGTGTTGACGACGGCCTCCTTGCTGAAGCCGTTGGAGCACAAAGAGCAGAATGCTAACTTGTGGCTTACGCGGGGGGTATCCTGGGATGGAGGAATGTACCGGCGTGCTGGGTCACGTCTGGCCAGGGCCGAGCAACCACAAGGTAGCAGCCGGTACGTGCTCCAGCCTGGTTGTAACTCTCATTCCTATCCACACTCCCGGTACCCCAAAAACCCCTGAAACTACCCGCAGAAATAGGTGCACTGGCAAGACCCATTACAGCCAATGACTTCACCGAGTTGGGCAATAACAACAGCGGTTCTCTGGTTGGAATTCGTTCGCACTGTTCGCAGAAAAAAAAGAGCATACAGATAAAGGACATAATCAAAACGCTCAGCTTTGTGCTCGTCAGGGAAAAGAGTCGCATTGACCCCATATTAGCCGAAATTAACTAAATGAACCAACTTAGGTTGGTTCGATGGTGGTAGCAATTGAGTTCATGCCGTCAGGGTTTCAAGCACAGTATTTGAGGCTTTACTTAAGTTAAACCCTAAGTTAAGTTGAGTTTAGTTTGAATATTGTAGAGTGGAGCGACTGATGGTCTCGGTTTACATGTTCCTTGGGGAGCGAAGGCCACAATCAAATTAAGCATACTGTTGTTTACAAAGTTACTTCGAAGTAGTTCGTGATCCACGGGTAATGCCTTTTATAATAATTATGACTTTATTGAAAAATCTGCAAGCGCAACACCGTATCGATTTGCATATGTCATGTGGGGGCTCAAGCCTGAGACCTCTTACTTCTAGCTCTCTGACATTGTACCTAAGCCATCCACAACTGACGTTTTTAAGGTGGTTACTGGTGCTGATAGCTTCTCTACGCCATATCGATGTAAATACGGAGTGCTACATTATCCATCTGTAACTAGAGAAATACTAACTAAACATGCAATTGATCGACAGCAAAAATAGTAATGACTATATTGACAAATCTCCAGGTACAAGAGCACAGCGATTCACATATACCCTGCCGTATTCGAACCGACACCCACCCTGTGGTTCGAACTACCCGGCGTTATCTCCACGACATCCCGGTAGTTAATTATTGAGATCATTAATAATTCTATTAATAATATGGATAACATTTTAATATGGATATACAAGCTTGAACAAAATACGCAACATCAAGAAGCTTGTTGTTGTAGCGTCCTACGCTGGCATTCAACATTGATCCAAAACAATACGGTTTTTCAAATATACACAATAGTCCAGAGTCTGCTTAATACGCCAAAGCCCATAAAAAAGGTTAAATATTATTAGGTAGACGTAAATCTAACATGAACTGGGGAGAGCCACGAGTCATCAGTACCGATTCCAAATACAATGTATCACTTGGTGCCTTGAATGCAACGTCTGCAAACAATCAGACTGTTCGCACCAATATTTCTGAGCCCACTCTCGGGCCACGCGGAAGTTTGCTGGGGACAAGGTTTCATTCACTTCTGACTTCGTTTCCCCGCCACAGAATCTCACTGTAACCTTACCGCGTGCAGCAGCAGCAGCAGCACCCCAATCTCGCGTTGTTACCATCAGTTCCCACTTGGCCTTTATCCCAAAAAGGCACTTCACCAGATTGGGTCTGTGCACGCCTCGGCTGCTCTTTCCTTATCTACGCGGTCTCGACCCAGCAACGCTTCCCGATCCTGCCTCCGATAACAAGGACCAGGTCATTTCCCCAAAGTGATTCGCGCCCAAACTGCAGTTTCTGCGCTCAGACGAAAGAAATGCCGCACCCCCACCCTCCGCTGGCGGACGACGCCACCAAGTCGAGGGGGAGCCGAAGAAATGGCAGGTGA
The DNA here is from genome assembly GCA_019614645.1 of Stratiolaelaps scimitus. Lineage (NCBI taxonomy): Eukaryota > Metazoa > Arthropoda > Arachnida > Mesostigmata > Laelapidae > Stratiolaelaps > Stratiolaelaps scimitus. The sequence continues at coordinate 4,082,045 of JABWDB010000028.1, forward strand.
GCAGTCTAAATGTACGCCACCTGCGGGAGCGTCGGGTTGAGCTCTTAGGCTGGGCGGCGATGGGCAGAGGGCACTGCACCAGAAATGGAAACACGGAGACAGGTGGGAATAGTTTTATCCCGCTTAGACCTCTACGACACCATCATGGCAGAGCAGAATAGAATACAGGACGATAGTTCTCTCCTCATAATGCCATCTTGGGAGGAAATCCAAGAGCCTCCATAAAAAGCATTTGATCTAAGCATAAGGAATGGGTTGAAACGACGGTCTTCATCCTGGTCACAAAGGACATACAGTAAGAGCAAGTAAAGGCTCAGTAACTGAAACCATACCTGAAAGTGAGACGCGAACACCTCCTACATTTGTGTACAAATAAATCGCGCCAGCCCGCGTGTAGAAAAAGATGGCGTCTTCTTGAGAAGATCACGAGCCAACGCTCTTCGATTTCACTAGCGCTTAACAAAGAAAGAGCTAAAAAGGTGAAAATGAAGCCGATTTGTGGTATGTTTGTCGTTTATATGCGAGAGCACTTATGATCACTTACTCATTGACCTACAGCGAAACGTGTTTTTGTCTGCTTAGGGATCTGGTCTAAATGCCGTTACCCTTGCATCAGACTAACGCTGCGTGTAGCCATTTAAGCTCCCTAGTCTGCTCAAAACCTTATTATCGCTTCGGTAATAGCAACTATTATTGATACAGAGGTGCTCTCCAACGCTCGTGTGTAATTAATCTCTCTGTTCCACGACTGAATGCCGAATGGCGAAAACATTAGATATGGTAACGCGTAATCGATGGAAGTAATTTATCTGTCATTGTGATTTTGTTTACAGTTAGCGGAACGCAACCTCATGAGATGAGACACACTTGCGAGTTCACAAGGTTCCCCAACGTTGCCTCTCTAACATCAATAAATCCTCGTTTCTACTACCTGAGACTACAGTTCCAAACGTGTTCAAAGTATTGTGCAGCCATATAGTTCGTGTAGCTGAGGCGTTCCATAAAAACCAAGACAGAAGTAGTAGTATCACAAACTAGTGAACGCCCCAGCCCGGGGTCTGCTCCGCTTCTATTACAGTACCCGCAATACTCCTGTGCACTGCACTGTTAGCAACGAACACTTGTACATTTCGTCGGCATTTGCTTCTGCCAGCATCGAATAGTGGCATTTGCTGCTCTGTGTGTACATCCTCGTACATACTCGTACTTGAAGAGCAACTGTACAAGCCACCCTTGTTTTCTCCTTTTCTTCATCACCCTTTACCCTACTGTCCAATGTCTATCGGGCTGTTCTTTACGAAAATGCAAACAGGCCCCATAGCGTCCTTGTTTTTCTTTCGTTTGCGCTTTTGTCCTGTTACCATCGCCGCCGTCCCGTGTAGTTTGATTCTTGCAGGCCATACTTCGTTATTTCTCCTCCTTCTGCTTCTTGCGACGTGATTTTATATCAAATGGGGAATATTCAAGATACAAGACACAGACACGACTGCCTGCTCAACTCTCCCAAACTGAACCCAACTCTGCATATACCTACCGCACAGCATGAAACGAAAAGCGCATTAGGGCGCAAACCTAGCGCGTCCGCGCCGAGTCCTGCCCAGACGCTGTTCAGTAACGCAGCAAGCTTCACGTGTGAAAGGCTTGAACGACGCCACCATTTGCGTTGCCATTCAATGCACAGACAGCCCCCCCCCCATCCACACACGCAACTTTCTTCGGCTGTGTATTCCCCCCGAAACATTGCCGTCCGTAACTGTAAAAGAAGGAGAGAGCGTCCTTAAAGTTTGTTGTTGTTCGAAAGTCCCGTCGCATACCAAGCTCGCGAATTTTCCTGGTCCTGCCGTCCCGTTCCTGGCCAGCGGTACAGTTCAGGACTGCTCAGGACTCTGCTCCCTGACTCCCTCGTGCAGCTAATACAGCAGAAGCACTGCGAGGACGACGACGAAAGTGAGAGGCGAAAGAGAGAGGGCGAGCCCGAGAACGAATGAGAAGGCGACTGATAGAGTATTTGTCTGAGCCCCTGCTCACTAATGCCTCCACAAGCAGCTGCAGAGGATGAGAGACACCACAATGTATTCGAGCACACAACATTCTCACAGAATCGCACGGGCGAAGCGCACGGGCGAAGTGCCACGATGGAGCACGACGCGGCAGTCAGCTGGGCGGACACCAGACATGCGAACAGAGCACAACAACAAAGTCGGAATCCGGAATGTGAGGTTAAATTCTTGTTGTACGCATGGAGTTGCTGCAACTGAATCGCCGTAGAGGAGGCAGCGAGCGAGAGAGGGAGCGAGATGGAGGGAGAGAGAGAGACACGGAAGAATCGAGGCTGACAGTCACGGTTATACAAATAATCGTATGATCCGGCAAATGCTGCAGTATATGTTCATTCACTCTCACGACAAGTTACGCTACTAATCTCAAAGGTCACTAAACGTTAGCTATGTCTGAAATTTAGCTTGGGCGTGAAGAAGTACTCCGTTTTTATAGACGGAATTTGTACCCCATTGCTGAAAAAAAAAGGTCTCAATACATATGTCCAATCAGTTAGTTCTCTATGCATTCGTTTGTGTTTTGGTCTCCAAACGGCTTATAGTGAACTCGACTGCTCTTGAATAAATTACTATTATGCACAATGTGCGCTTTGTTTTTAATGTTTCTACATGGAGACACCGCAGGAGTTATATAAAATACGATACAATACAAACTTCAACTCATTTATTCAAACGGACCTTTTCAAAGAAGATGCCCAATTGTTTTGTACGAAATAACATGGCAGTCAATAAATCTAGATGGAATACGCGAGTTTTCGGAAAGAGAGCTGCGATATTCGCTAGAATAAGTTACGTTCCGCGAGCATTTTACAAGCACGTAAGCCGGCCAGGTTAAGGAACGCAACTCGTTTGCCATAGGTCGTCACGATGATCTGCTGGGAGCAAGGATTTTAGGTGAAAACGCAACCTGAAAAGTACTGATGTTCTTTGAAACTTGTTCGAGCAGGCTTGAGGGGCAACCTTCGAGTGATAACACAAAGAAGAATACGCTGTTTCAACTAGACCCGCAGCTTGCGCCGGGGAAGGCGTTGTTCTGGTCTATACGAAACCTCCACGGAAGAATGAGCTTCACGTCCGCGTAGTGCCAGTAACGTTGGAGTACACGTAAACACATCACGTGCAAAACTATCAAATATTCACGTATGACCATAAAAACATCACTTGTCGAAAATATTCGCGTGTCCCATATAGTCCTGGGAAGTGAAATTTAGAGTGAACGCGACGCTCATCGAGTAAATGGAGAAGAAGTTCAAATTTACCTTTTTGGTTTGTTGCTTTTATTGGCGCATCACCATGGCGCAATAGGTTCTTCTTGTGTATGCAACGAGCTCTACCAGCGAAACGCAGGCAGGGTGAGCTTAACTTAACCGTGTTTTACTCGTGGAATTATCTAGAAGTTTGGAAAAATAAAGGGTATCCCCTAATGTGATGTTTAGATACACCAAGCGTCACCGTATAAGGTTCAAGAGCCACGAGCTTTAATCAACCGAATTAGTCGAAAGGCAGTTCCATATTTATATGCAGGGTAGAGACGAATCCGTTTATTTAATTAGACAGATCGCCGTAATCTTTTCGGTAGTACCAACAAGTTCTAACGAAAAATAAGAGGCACATAGGCGATACAATAATAATTATAAGCAGTCACGTGGATCAACTTACCCATATCGCACCGAATTCTCAACTTAGCAGTATTGCTTTTGGTCTGTCTCTGAACTTTCTCTTTCACGTCCTTCATTCAATGCATATCAGGCAGGGGATCTGAACATGTTCTAATTGGTCCTGTACTATATAAACCTCGATTCAATTACAATAATTCCTTGAGCTATAAAGGAAAAGCATTATCCATTGTCTACTTGCATGAGTCGACTTCTTTTGTGCACGTCGAGCGAGCTAAGTTGACGCAATTTCTATGAATACCTGTAATAGACATCGTAGGTGAGCTTCCCCCCATCATCGCCCTTGATATAGAGGTGTCTTCTTCTTCGTAGCTATTTGCTGAGATCCTCATGCTAAGATAACCCATTCACCCAGACCATTCCGGGTCTCAACTCCCCCTGTTGGACCCCTCAGGTATCTACTAAACCATAGCTTGGCACTGCCGACCCCGTTTCTCTAGTGGTCCTACGCCTCTAATCCGCCAGCTCGTCTTGGGTTCGTTTTTCTTGTTTCGTTCTCACTTACACAACTGCTCCTCGCTGTTCACTACCTACCCCCGTAATCTGGTTAGTTGTTATTCGAGGAAATTCAATCTACATTTCCCGAAAGGGTACTGCACTCTCCTTACAGTACTTAGGAACCCTGCGGCCGTCGTTTGAACAAGGCTTCGTCGCTGTAGAGTCAGTCTAGTCACAGAGTCTACAGAGTAGCCACCGTCTCGATTGTAGGCACCGCCGTGACATGCACTGTCTGAACAGCAACACTAGACTTGTGAACAGCGGTCGAAAGTGAATTAACATCGATCGGTACTGCGATTGGTAGACATCTCTTCAGTTCAATCGTGGATAAAAGATATCACATTGTCTGGCAAGCCAATACAAAACGAATGGACGAAGACACCCCACGCTCGTCAGCGCCGTGTGTGGAGATTCGTAGAAATTATTATTATTGCTGTACGAACTTCAGAAATGCCTATTGTCATCCACACTACGCCAGCCGAGATGATCCCTTGGAGCGGACAACGTCACTTCGATACGTTTCTAACAATAGATCAAAGCCTTGTTTATTTACATGCCAATATTAAGGTAACTGTCCTATAACCCACACGTTCTTATAGCTGCAATCCAGAACCAGTCGAGGAATAATTTCAATTCAAATCTTATAAATCGAGCTTGTATTGCACTACTTGCGAGGTATGGTAAAAATTATTGACAATAGGCACTCCTCATATCCCGATAACGTTTACCTATTTTCCAAACATCCATAAAATCCTAACAACTGCATGACTTATCATGTTTGTCCAAAGGTTAATACAGAAGTGGGCAGAGGTCTGCTGAATGGACAAATAACTAGTGCCAAATACTGAATGTAAACATCTCACCATAAACCTGTCTTCGTGTAACGGACACAAAAACGGGTCAGAATTCACTCTCAGTCTATCGGTGCGAATTCACTGTTACCATCCGGGTAGCTTTTCTGACCTTCTGCAACAGATGGTATAGAGTATTTCGTGATGACTCATCAGATGACAAACATCAGATTATTTGCATGACAAAACAAGTATGAGTATCTGCCTATGCATCCGTGTGGGTCGCAAGTTTCTTTGTACTTCCTTGTTCTCCTATTCGATTCTCCCATTTTGAGATTCATCCCGATGAATGGCATTTAGTATATTAATAGCAGAATGCTATGAGCTGTCTACCTGCTGCTGAAGTATCCGGACAAGGGCCAAAATGGGCGACCGACGAAAGCTTCGTCTGATTCGTTTGTCTCCCAGCTGGCCGACCAAGCTATAGTCGGCGAATAGCAGGGGTAGGAGAGCTTTCGGAGCCTAACACATAGACGTATATTACGAACGAGTTCTTTGAGTAATGAACGAGCCATGTAGCTACACCTGGGCCACGACAATGGCCGACAATATGCGATGTGGAAGTGTATATGTGTGTGTCTATCTATAATATATAATATGTCCGTATGTGCGTTCGCTAGCTTGAAGTGGTACTGAGCGAAGCGCTTTGAAACGCGCATGCATCCATGGGAAATGTATGAACAAGCAACGTGCTGGCGGCAGCGGCAGCAGTGGTAGTTGTTCAACCTGCGGGACCCCTTCATAACCCAGTCCTCTGCTGCTTCTGTCGCCGTCGGCGCTTCCCAACGAACGGTTCCTCCTTCGGGACCCTCCATAACTCTATTTATCTTGTTGCCTGCGTGCGGGCTGCTATTATTACAGGTTGGACACAATTACACCGCTACACGGACGCTGCGGCTGCCGTCGCTGGTGAATGCACACAACACGACAACGTCGTCGTCGTCGTCACCACCACCACCACTAAACAAAGCACTCTCTGAGATTACAACGCTGGTGAAGACCTCCCACCTATCGCCATCTTGCAGAAGCTGCACGGGTACTACTTGCTGCGGCTAAACCAACCTAACCACCTCCTGTGACTGGCAAATTCATGAAGCGACCGCGTCGAGTGCTTCCAGAAATCCTCCACGCGCTCCCGTGCTAAGGGAACAGGCTCCCACTGCTGAACATCATCAGCATTTAGCTACTCTTAGTTGACAAACAATGTATCTTCGTTGAAGAGAGAGAGGAGACCGCGAAGGGAGACGATCTCGCGGGTAGTAGTCGTTGTTCCGCACAAGAGCACATCGTCAGCATACGAACGATACAGAGAGAAACAAAGGGAGAAAAAAGAGATAGAGAGAGAGAGGGGGGATGGGGCAGCGAGTTGCCGCACCCCCTCCATGTGCCATATGTAGATATATGAATAGGAAGAGGCAGGAGATATTTCCGAGAAAGATGAATGACTCGTGAGGAACACGTGGTGCGAAACTGAACTCCTCTTGAATGTGTGAGAGAGTTTCGAAAGTTCGCCTGTTGTAGAGGGTCGCGGACGGACGCTCACAGGACGAAATAGCTGCTAAAGGTAAAAATCTGCTGGATAGCAGTACTTTATAGCAAACAAATTTGATTCATATTATAATTATTATCGCATCATTATTGCTACTCAATTTGCCAAACGATTACCGGGTACTCAGGTGTCGATCTAGTCGATCCTCCCTTCCCCCGGCGACCGCCAGGAAGGGTCGATTTCATCCTATTCTCAAGATTCACTTCGCTCTTAATCCCAGTCTTCTGGAAGCAGTTTTGCGAAATTAAAAATATTCATCAATCAATTATATTTTGTATGGTGTATGTAACGGTGTAGTATTAGTATTTGTTTTTTTTCTATTTTTAGCACCCGTCTTTTGTTTGTCTATTTGTCTACCGGTCGATCTGGTTTATAAACCGTTTAAACATTTGCCGCTGTTAACTGGAAAAGCATAGGCGACAAGTTCGAACGTAAGCAGTTCCAGAAGTCAAACGAAATGGCCTTCCAGTTAGATGGCGAAAGCGTTGTTATTGTTTTAAAACGGAACTGCTCGATCTATTTTGGTGCGGTATGAGAATAGTACATGCTCTTTCAGCATTGGCTCAGATTCAAAAAAAAAACTAGAGAACTCACCTCGATCAGATCAAAACAAGCCCTCGGGATCGTTGAAAGGGACTGAGAAGAACCCGTTTCGTAACACAATTCCCATCCACTTTACTGGAAGCCGATGCTGTTCCTATCATGTCGATTTCCTGTATTGCTTCCGAGAGAGCTGATTGTGCCTTCCACAACATTGACACTTCCGTCGCTGCTTCTTCTACTAGCTCTGCTGACATGATGAAATGAGGTACCGTAGCTCCGTAATGTACAATACTAACGGTCAGGTCGCCCCCGTGTTATCCGGTCCGAGAAGCAGAATGTTTGCCGTTTGTTGAAAGCGTCGCAAAAAAATTGATTTTAGTTCTAGTTGTGTTGAGGTATAAGTCTAAGAAGATTAGATGTGGTGTATGCACAAGGACAGAAATTGGCCCGTTCCAACAGATCATAAATTATATATATATACAGTATATAATGTTGTAATATATACAATTATTATATAATATACAACAGATAGGCAACATTTGAGTTCAATTTTTAAGCACTCACAAGCTCCCGTTCACATTAAGTCGTTTTATGTGATATGATATGATGATCTGAAAAGCAATCGTAATTATATTTTATTATACCGTTATAATACCAATAACATAATCTCGTCGCGTAAAGCGATGGCACATATTATATATCCTTTCAGGTAGTTGATTTCACGGAGCTTGAATCTCCGCTTACAGAGATGTTTCTATCTTCTCTAACCCAGGGTCTCTCTCTCCCTATCTCTCCCCTTCTACAAGTGTGCAATATCTGGTGGGGACAGTAAGAACGCTAGAATTCCAACGGGGCGCGGAAGGTAAATTAACAAGATTCTACCGCCCCAAGGCAGAAATGCTCTATCGGGGTACGCGTGACACGTAGTGGTAGTAGTGATGGTGGTGGCGGTGGTGGGTGTACACTGTTGTGTAGTGCATCAGTAGAACCAGAAAAGCGACCGAAAAGTGTAAGAGATGCTCCGGGCCAAACAGGCAATTTACTACATGGCATTCAGTGGGATGAGACGGTCTCTCGGTCGGTCCCACGTTGAAGAAGAAGCCGGGGAGAAGACGACGTCGCGAGGCTGTCGCAGAAGCAGCAGCAGCAGCAACCCTTGGAGACAGCAGGCAATTCGGGATAGCCGAAAGGCCCTACACAGAACTACCAACAGCATGAGAGCAGCAGCAGCAGCCGTAGTAGTAGCAGCAAGATCTTTCAATGGCCTCCTCGTGCTGTTCTTCGTTCTTCTCGGCAGCCAAAACCGAGACTGCACATTCAGGCAAAAGGAAAGGATGGGGATCTCTCTGAATGCAGCCATGCCTTCGGTCTTCTTCGGTCGGCTATTCATGCAGCGTTGACTATTGCCGCGCCCAGAAGCACGCAAATGGAAGTATTCATAGTTGCTTCACGGTAGTACGGCAAAGCACCGGGGGCAGCAGTCTCAGCCGCCGCCACCGCCGCAGTGAAAAAGGAATATCCCTTATAATAGTGAGGCGTGCGAGCGGAGGGCCCGCGACCCAGTCGTCCCATTGGAGCTCCTTGTACTAGATATTATATTGCACGAAGGTTATTTAGGTTTGTGGTTGGCAAGCAACCGTGTTGACGATGCCCGCGTGTGGAGTCAAGCCGAAGTCTTAGTCTATATCGAGGCCGGACTCCCAACCATCCTGTGTCCACTACTTTTCGTCCACTTCTACCGATGTGTAATATGTAATAGCTATTAGGCGTGCACAATTGACTGCAGAGATTAGGTGAACGCAGCTGAATGTTTACCCGCAAGAAATAACGTAAATACAGCATTGGAGACAATTTACCCTGGTGGGCCTATACCCACAAAGTGGAATTGCTATATATATAGATATATATGTATATATATATACATTCACTGATGGAATAAAAATGGTATTGTGTCAGCTAAGCGTTATGAGTTGTCATAGTTCTCAAAGAATTTGTTGTATTCAGTAAAACAATTTATGGTTAACAAAATGGTTTAACATATACATCGTGACGATCTTCATGAATAGACTGATGTGCCGTCTTTATTTCACAGTGTTTCCTTGCGAGACTGCTCTTCATCAGAATTAGTAGCAGTATCTGACTGCACCGATTACGCGATTCCACCATTTCGGCGAGGTCTGCGAGCTCGAGCTGCCTCCTAATTGACTCACTGACCCAGTCGTTGCGGCGTTGAGTTCATTAGGTGTACAATAATTAACAGTGATATTGTCACGTCGGTGAGAATATCACTGTATTGCTGTTTCATCGTAAAAAACGAAATTCTCAAAAGTATTTTTTTTTCGCAGCCAACAACCTTTTAATGTCGCGCAGCGCCATCAGCTCACTATCACAGCTTGGATCGCCATCGCTTGGGACCCTCCTGCTACAGGCACACCCATTCCACTATAGCGAAGCCAGCGTGTGCTTTGCATCGCTGGCAGTTGGGGGAGTTAGATTTACGAGTTCAATTTCCCAGGCCTCAACTTCAATATGGTCACTGCGTTCCCATATATCACATAGGCACACCGCTCCACATGGTAGGCATTTTACGTACGTATGTGTGTATGCTAGCCGATTCCGAGATTCTGAACGGCTGGCGCTTGCTCAGAGTGGATTCAGATTTGCTTTGTTGGTATCTACGTATTGCTGGGGCGTTCTGAATCCATCGCATATCACGGCGGCACAACTCTGCCACTTAAAAATCAGCGAGCAACGACATCGATGGGTAATACAGGTTGGATATGTGTATCGTATAGATAAATCTAAAATTGTATTTGGTATTATAATACTCTATAGGATGTGAGTAATACATAAGAGTTGCGGCTCGGCGATGTCGATGAAGTAATGTTTGCGTTTGCTCAGGAACGCATAATCTGTCGACTTGACGTTCAAACGAGAACGTGCACAAACTATATTAGCATATGTATCCCCATCAATTCCTCGGCTGCATCTTAACGATCGAATACATGGTAGTGTCAAATCTCTGCCTACAGTTAGGAAACGATTGACTCACAGCTGACAAAGACGTACGCTTACAGTTTACCCTAGAAATATAATGCGATATAGTCGTGCAACGTCAATCCGATGCATGTGGTACAGATCAGAGACATTTTGACAAACATAAGCACTTGTATAGTACTCGGCATAATGGTAGGACAGCTGCCGAGTTCATCCAGTTATTAATACCCACGACATTCTCATTTAGCAGATTCCCCCGTTTCAGTTGTACCAAAGTCCGCCCTCAGATAATCTATATAGACAGAGTGTAGATAATAAATAGATTATAATCCTTTCTACTTCGCTATATTGGTCCGCCTCAACGGGTCGCCGTCTCGTTTCGTGTTTCTATCATCGCGTCGTCGTCGTCCCGCCAGTGTAGCGGAGAGTGGACTGTGCTTTCATGTGTCTCCCTTCAAGCGAAGAAGCGAAGATGGCACGGAGTTGGGGGCTGCAAGTGCCACCCCGTAACCGCCCCCGAAATGGGCTTTTAATCGGATTGCGTTGTTCGTGTTGCTTCGTGTTTGCTATCTCTCCGAAACCTTCCCCACAAAATCTCAAATCGCTCCGTTCTCAATCAGTTTATGATTCAATTCAATCTCTTATGCCTTTCCCTTCGCGGAGCTTCGATCTTTGTCCAATCGAAAATCTAACACCAGCCAGTTCCCTCAAGAGTTTGCCACCGAGGAGTATCGCAGGACCTCGTCTCGAGTTGAGCACCGAGCAATAAGTTGGCCTCTGTGCGGATCGGCTGGTTGCTGTAGAGCAGATCAAAGTGAGCCACATCTGTCACAATTAACTTCGAACTGGCGTTTTTTTGGCGCCTCGATCGGTCCGATTACCTCGGCCCGTTCCGTTAGTGTCGAAAATTCCATCTGTCTAACAAGGCTTGTTCTTGTCGAGTTACTTTTTATCGATTCAGTTTCGCCGTACGGTTTTGCAGCAATGCGTTCTTGTTCGCTTCGTCATATACAAGACACAAACGATACATTTCGTACCAGTGACGTTATTCCATTATTTTCTCTATGCTCGCATCAAAAGCGGAATAAAATATGTTCGCATTCGTTGATCGATTGGAGATTTCATTAAACAACCTTCGATTAAGCGTTGAGTGTTAGGCATTCTTGGCCACGAGGTTCCAAACGAGACCGGACCGTCGTTAGGGATTCTCGCCCTCAATCGCCATGACCCTAACTAGTTGCCCACCTTCCGTTGACGTGACCACGCAATACCCGGCATCAGTCAATCGATACTGTTTCTCTGTGTGTCTTTGTGCTCTTTATTACGAAAAAGTTTATTATCAACTCACAGAGATGATTTCTGTGCGGAGCGCCACAAGTATTCCTGTTCTCTTTTCGAATGCAACTAGTAAAAAAGATTAGGCCATTAAATATTGTCAACCCGAAATTGGTTTAGCGATTTTGTCAAGTTTTCAAGTTATCAAGGGGTTAGAAAAGTTTACCGAATCAAATATAACATTCAGCTAGTTTCTGATTTAATCTACTACTTCGCACAGAGCTGAGTATTAGTCCCCACGACGAAGGGAGGCAACTGTTGAAGGTCTCTCTAGTTTTACGCATTTCGCCTATCGACATGCTCTGACATCAAGGCATAGGGGGAGTGCGTGGTCTCGTTATGAAGCGCCACAGCTTGTTTCGACATCCAATCCCTCGCGGAGACTTCTCCTCTCTCCCTCCGCAATTCGCACTTTAGCCCCACTCGTGCAGCACGTCGTCCAGCTCGGTTGCCTCGTTTTTCCCCTTGGCGCGGAATCCTCTTGCGCACACTGACACATCCACTCTCACATCCACGCACCCGTATAGGCTCCAGATCGCCTTTGACGAAGCATAAGGCGGCGTTTACCCTCTGTTCGGCATCCCTCCTTATTGGACGGTTATATATTGCCGTATCGTGGGCGACCTTGCCCAAATCAGCCTTGGGCGGTAGGCCTTAGGAAAGCCAACGTCGACTATGGCCCCGATCTTCCACAGACCGCCTCTCTCTCCCTCTCGCTCTCTCTCTTGTGCCCCTTACAGCATCCCCCTTATCACAGTGACTATATCGTAGGCGGTGGTGAGCAGTAGGCATGCCCCTCTCGCCCTCTCGTATTGGCATTTCTGTCAGCAACTTTTTATCGAATGTATAGGTGGCCTGATTGTGAGCAGGCCTGGCCTTCTCCTCTGCTCAAACTGTGCGAGAGAGTGCACGTAGCGCCAGCCAGCAGTAAAGATACGTGCGAACATTTTTGACCTGACATCAACTAGAATGATAGGAGAGTCACTTTCACAAGTGACAGCCAACAACTACATTTGCTTTGAGTTCACTCATTCGGTGTGGGTGTGCCTGCCTGTCTGCCGTCTATGTCTGTGTCCTTGTATGTGTGTGCCGATGCATGTGCGAATGTTTCCTTCGAGCTGCTACTTCGCTCGGGCCGAATTGTCGCACAAGTGGTCGCGCTCTGTCGTCAACTGTATGGTGCACACTATACACTATCTGTCAGGTGAATCACAATCGCAAAAGTCGATTGCCAATATGATGCTAAAGCCGTATGAGAAAGAGCTCGAGCATTATAACTAGTCCTTAGAACAATGGTGTAACGTCGACGTCTGTACGCTCTGTTGAGGTTGTTATGTTTTCAAGCATACAGCCATGTCACGAGCAGCGAACCAAACCGTTACGTTTTGAATATTTATTCTAGAGGCTATTGCGTATTCAGGGCCTGTTATCGGAGGAGACGGGTTTCGATGCCAGCCAGATTGCAGTGAAAAATATTTTGAACCTACAGAGTGTGCAGACAAACTATTGATGGAAATGTTTGTCGTTCAGAAATAAAGGGTGTCAAGTAAAGGAGAGCATTAAGATTCACGCCTGTACAGTGAAGTTTGAAATACATGGCTCTGACACTCCGTCTGAAGACAAATGGGAAATTACGACAAATGTACGCATTCTCTTTAAGTATTAATTAAATAACCGTCGTAAAATCCAGTTGGTAAAAAATAAACCCACACAGCCTGATGAAAATGTAGATCAGCACGGGCATTGATTAATCCACAAATGTAAATCTCGAGCAGGTTATTTCTAACGATTGTAAGATACGTTCTATCATCATAATTGGGACATACCGAAAAAAAAAATAAAAATAGATCTATGTCTCAATGACAACCTCTTCGGAAATTGTCTCGGCCGACAGATATTTCTATCTGTCTCAATTGTGTCCCACAAGGCATAATCTACAGCGATGTTCACGAGCAGGCTCTCGACAGGCGGATTGAACCACAGGGACGCGCTCTAGCATACGGGTAGAATCCTCAAGCCGCGAAGCGGAATAAAGAAAGGTTCGGTTCGAGAATCTGGAGCAGCAGCAAGAATGGAAGAGTCCCCTACTCTTAGAACCCCGTGCCCTTGGATGAAGTACAGTGGAAATTAACTTCGTGGCAGCTGCGACCGCAGCGGTAGCCGAAAGAGAATTGAAACTCGCCGGCACCGATTCTGCCGTCGTTCACAGCACAAGTAAGTCTCGTTGTAATTTTATATTTGAATAGACAGACCACAGTCCTATAGCACGCGTAGAGTTTCGGGGACACAACTAAAATGGTATTTGGTCAAAGACGGATATTTGAAACGGAGTATAATGGCTAACCAACTTTATTGGGCACGATGTGAATTTATTAGCAGATTTTATGAAAAGGTATGTGTTTGATAGATTTCCATAGGTTATATTACAGCCGAGGGTGGGATGCAAGTCGCTTTCAGTTACCATTGCATGAAACTCAAGCCATCTTCAGGATGTTCGGGAAGTTGGGCAACTCAATGAAAAACGAATCTAAATTTTACAAGTACGGAGGTCACTTTGCCTGCTGACATCTTTTTGCGCTTTCTGTTCGGTTTTAAAATACACGTCATGATTTAAATACGTGCCCACAGAAAGCAGAAGAGACACAAACACTTACAGCTTACCTTCGAAAGTGTCAAACTTCGGCCAGTCGGCCTATAGGATGCAGACGTTTCCCAAAACACTATAGATAGCTCCTATTCTGCGAAACATGTTCATGTTCTGGGTCATATTTACCCTCGCACAGACAGATTTGATCTCCGCCGTCCACAATAAGTTGCCTGCGCGGTTGTTCTGTTTTATGCCTGTTCTCGTCGTTGTCGTTCCTCTGCTGGTCTCGCCTGTTTGAGACCAGATGGCTTCATCGAGATTTAGTAGCAACCCATCTAAACAGGAGTGCCCAATGTGGCTAACGGACCCAGCGTGGCGTTCTGCCCCAATCGGCCATATGTATGCTGGTCTACGCTACACGTAGTGGCTCATAAAGACAGCAGTGTGCAGGGCCAATGGAGAGCCGTGGGGTCTGTCCTATCCACTATTTTTGTGGTGGACCTGAACCACCGAAAGACCGATGGCTCGTTATCGTTCAACAGAATACCGCGGTATGATACTATGATATAACCTGCGTGAATCTGGCAGGTGTATTTGTGACAGGGTGCTTGACGCGTTGCCGCTTGACCTGGCATGGTTAGGCTAGACGACGCAAGCTAGCCCCCTCTAGCGGACCGAATGAATTCGACCCCGTCGTCTATCTCCTGAACGCAGCACCGGGCGGCCAAATCTACGACAATGCCGACGTCTCGCACTCTGGTGCCACAACAGCTGTGTGATCATCCGGGATGTTTCCCTGCCGAGATGAGGCGAAGAGGTTTTTCGAGCCTAACGACAGTGGTTGTGTCGGTTGGCGGCCGTTGCCGCGGCCGATGCTGCTGCGCCGATATGCGATGAAATAGACTCTTCCCTCCCTACCGACGTCGTCGCTGCCCGATGGACAACAGTCGAGATGAGCTCAGCAGAATGTGACGTCTTTTGCTGCCCCCCCACCAACCCAGTGAGCCTTGCTTCCCACGACCGTCTTTCCCAAAGCGCCCTTCGGCAGCAGGCGCCCCCCTGTCATCGTCCTCGGTCTGGACAGCGTGCCGAGTTCTGCGCTAATTAGTATCATCATTCTGTGGCGATACACGCACCAGAATCTCCACCCGACTGCACTGCGCCCTTAGCAGAGAGGGGCCAAGACATAAACAGCGCACCAAGGAGCCGTAGTGTCCTGCAGAAGGAAGGTGAAGGAGCTGCAGGCAGGGCTGCCGCTGCCAAGAGATCCTCCAACTCACCCCATGATCTCGCTATCGCTTCCAATAACGTCGCTCAATATTTATATACGTATTGGGCCATGTAACTCTAAAACTTCGTACGTGGTGATCTTATTATATTATACATGCTGTTACATGCAGCATAATCTTATCCCATTGCTGTAATATGTAGTTGATCACTCTCCATGGGCGTATAGCCGTTAGTATTTGAGAGTGCTAGTAACTCTAATATAGAGGGGAAATTGATCTAAGGATGGTCTTAGTTCCTACCAAATAGTAGCTAACATCCACTTAGTTAAGTTATGTGAACGCTGGTTTTTGGCCTAATTGCAATTATGGACCTATATAATCAGCTCCGTGCAATCGGTACTGCGTATGGACGTTCTCCTTGTGCTGACCCTGTACTATAGGCTTGGATTAATCACTCAAGGATAAGAATCAGTGCTTTTTCGGATAATGCCAATATTTTATTGAAACGAATAACTCAATATAGACAACAACATGGCCTTGGCTAATGCTTAGCTGTGGGTCACATTGGCCACTTGCCTGATTGGTGGATACCCCAGATTATTTAACCTTACTAAAACGGTAAAGGTAAAGCTTTGTTGATTTATTAAAGGAACTACATACAAAGCTTAAGTTCTCTCATGTCATGCAACGGGATTAGAACCTGCGGCTTCTATAGCAGATAGATTTAAGCACCAGTAGCATTGCTCCGTCGTTCGCTTTGGCTTAGCCACTAAATAGATCTCTGACCCGATTTATTTGTTAAGTTTGGAACTCCACTCTAGACTTCCATGGCCATATTGCCATGATTCACTTGTTCCAAAGTGATTGTCAAATATCAAATGAAATAAGTTATAATTGAATTGACTTGATATACATCATAATCAGGCAGAATAATGAGGGCATGAGGTTTGCTAATTGTTGTTGTACCGTGTACGCTGAATGAACAGCAATGGATGAAGTGTACTATACTTTTACAAACGTTCCGCATAAATCTTCGTCTTTTACATGTTTCGGCTGGGCGTATATTGGATCGTAATTGGTGCAACTCGCAAGACTTGTTTGTAAACTAAACCCTGACGACACACTAGCACACTTGTATTTTGATAGGCTACACGTCGCGTTTATTTTTCCTGTATGAATAGTTCCGAGCATTTTTTCCTGTGCTAATGTTTCGGAGTAACTATTTTTAACAGGAATATCTCAGAGTAATACTTTTTTATATGAATATTTCAGGGTGTATTTTTCTTGTAGAAATTTTCAGGGAAAATTCAACTTTCGGTTTCTTTAAGTAAACCGAAGTAAACCGATTTATTGTAAATTGGTCACAAATGAATGCCACATATCGTGCACATACAGATGCCCAACATTACCGACGTCCTACGGTGATTAGTACACATGTGATTGCTGGCTAAAAATTGCCACTCGATTAGACAAGTCAGTATTCGGTCTCATTTCGCCTTTATGTATCGTCATCCTCGTCTTCCTCCACTCGAGGTAAACGAAGATCCTTTTAAGCAGCCGAATTGTGTGAAGGAAGCTTCTCCTCTCACTTCCTATCTCTACAGCGAAGCCCGCCTTGTGGCAGTTGGCAGTAACCGAGGGATGGGGCACCTACCATAGATTCCTCCCCAGCGCTTCCAGC
This sequence comes from Stratiolaelaps scimitus, assembly GCA_019614645.1. NCBI lineage: Eukaryota > Metazoa > Arthropoda > Arachnida > Mesostigmata > Laelapidae > Stratiolaelaps > Stratiolaelaps scimitus. Next base: position 4,099,048 of record JABWDB010000028.1, read on the forward strand.
CGAATGGAGCGGGGAAAACGCAAAAGTAGGCAGATGGAGCAACGAACCTAAGATGACGACCAAGAAGCAGTAATCGTCCTTCAACTGCCAGACACACAGTTGCCAAGTATCCACTGCAGACCGAAGCTACAGTCCGCCTGTCCGTCGGTCTGTAGTGATGGGGAGAATCATCAGCGGACGTTGCAGCAATCGTGGCGTTCGTGCTGCGAGATAGCGTTGCAGCCGTCCATATGTTGTCGTCGTTTGTAATCATCATCGTCGCTGTTGTCGTCACCAGCGGCGGTGGCAGCGGCAGTAGTGGCAACCCTCTTCTGACAGGTCCTTGAATCAATGCTACAAAGAGACACCGAGGCTGACGATACGAGGCTGGGTTAGCTATAGCCGTGGGTTAGCTATGGAAGAAAAAGTAGTAAAAAAGGGGCTAAAGTGATTTTCGGGCTGACTCTCAGCCGACATTTAACGTCTACGGTACTGCAGTACCATGGACGTTAAATGTTGGCTGTGGGTCAGCCAGGAAAATGAATTTATTATAACAACGGGGTAAATTTATTCCTTGGCCAATTGGTGATGCAGCTGCAGCCCGCGGTCGTCCCTGTGCCACCTGCAGATAGAACGCCTCACCTTCTCGCTAGTCCGTCCCATTCTAACGTCCGTGATTCCTGAGACCCTCTTCTTATAGTCATCATAGCTGTAGTGGGAGTGGCGCGGTGCCCGTTCCACTACAGCGTTTGTAACTGTGCAAGAGGGGACGTTAGGGAGAGCAGCACGGAATAGCAAGAAGCGGTAGAAGCAGCAGCAGCAGCAGCAGAATGCCGGGGGTACAGCCGCGTGAGCAGAGAAGAACCGAATGGGTTGTTCGTGCACTTCGGATGAGTAGCCGCATCCCCGGCCCTCTAGAATCAAGCTCTCCGTACCTACCCAGACAGCGCAGGGCAGCTCGCTACTTTCTTGCCTCGTCTCCCGCACAGCTCATTCCCCACTCCTCACCCTGCTACCAAAGACGAGGAAGGCGGTGGACTGTACCGACTGGGGGGTCGCGCTGGAGCCAGAGGAACACGAGCAAAAGGCTGCTCCTTGCCGTTGGCGTGGTCGCCGCCGCCGCCGCCGCCACTCCACAAGAAGGGATGCGACGAGGGCAATTCTCTTATCGTCCACGGAAGGAATTCGATGCGATTTTTATCGACGATGGCTCCGCCCTCTCCGCGCTGATGTGCGTTCTTTTGCCGTTGTTATCGACGGTGGCGGCCGTGGGCGAAGCCTGGCAGGGCCGGGCCAGGAACGAGAGAATGGGCGACAGAGACAGAGCGAGAGAGGGAGAGAGAGAGAGAGAGGAACACGGAGCGCGCCTGTTTCGACGGAGTACGCGCCGCTTGGGTTGTTCGAATGAGCTGTTCCTGTTTTCCAGTTCATTTCTTCCACTACCAGTCGCTGCCGCTGCTACTCGCTCGCTCGCTTGCACAGTTGCCTGTTTCCCACTGCACTCCTCACTTTTGGCGGCGGCGGCGGCGGAGGCCGGCAATGGTAGCTAGTGCGCCGCGCACAAATCGGAAACGTCGTGGATTGCGCACAGCCTGAACGATTGCTGGCATAACGATGGGGTTGGGAGCCAGCCCAAAGCGAAACGGGAAGGCTACGCTACGAGGAGAATGGGACCTTTCCTTCAAATGCAATGAGTTAGGGAGGGTCCCACAAAAAGCGCGCGCGCGCGAGAGAGAGAGCGAGCGAGAAGAAAGGACTTGGGAGACACCTGGGAGATGTGAATGTGACCCGAAAGATGTGAACACCTGGCGACATATGCTGCTTGGAACACTTAGCAAATTCTGGTTGGGTATATCAATGAATAGGCTATCATATTCCCAAAGTAGGAGAAAAGGAAATATCTACATAGAATCACCTTTGGGTCGCTAGTCAGGCGGACGGGGACGTGCACTTGTTGGTTTTACAAGAACAAGCGTGTCCTCAGAAAAAAACTCAAGATCGTTACAAGGGGCAAAAATATGTAACAATTAAGTGCTGGGTGAACCCTCAGGCGCCATCACCATGATTTTCATCAAAAATAACGTCAAAAATTGTTTCGTTGTCAAAACTTTTCGAAAATCCAACTAGCCTCATCTAATTTACACCAAAGTCCATCCTCATAGCACATTCTCCTTCTGCTTCGGGCACACAAAATCGAAGTGCGAATCCAATGCCAGGAAAGTGGGGCCCTTCTGCATAAACGGTTCCGCTGTCACACCAGGGCTCGCGTTGGCGGCTACGGCTGCTCTAGCGGCAGCGGTAGTGGTTGCTTATCTGCGACTTTTATCGGGGCGCAATAGTGCGGCGATGCCGGTGTCTATACCGCCAACCATAACCAACGACCTGCTGCTCCGGCCTGATAGCGGGCCAGATGCATGCATGACGATATGAGTCTTCCACAACGAGCGCGTGTATATAATCGTATGCACCTCTATGTCCAATAATAATAATAATAATAATCATAATATCCCAGCGTAAAGACGAGGCAATATTCCGTTGTATCATCGAGCCTCATTCACGTTGACTTTTTCACCTAACGGCGTCCACGATAGGGATAGGATCAACGATTACACTGCCCAACACGCCTTTGTAGGAAAATATATTCATATATAGCGGGCAGAGAGAGAGAGAGAGCGAGAGAGATGCCATAATGGAACTGGGATTCGTGAGCTCTACGAGCTCGAGTAGAAGCGATATGATTTTGGCCAGATATTTACAATATAGGGCACTCGTGGTGCAGGTCGTCTACGATAGAATGGCTCGACATAACGCAAATCGGTACAAAATAAATACAAATCTACTAGAAAAAAATGCGAGTCATGAAAAATGTGCGGGACGAGCACTGTTTGGTGGAAATACGGTGAACGTTAGAACATCAGTTCAATGTTTCCTTCACTAACCAAACGGTATGGTACAATTTGGATTGTTTTATTATAGATTATAAATGACGGAGCGCGCAGCTCTCTCCAGGCGAACATGTTGCTTATCCGTTCCGATCTGGCTTTTGTCCTCGCGCGCACAGGCCGCTTCGCGAAGTGCTTGTATAAGTGTCAAGAAGTTTGGCGACGATGCAGTTGTTTGGCAGCCTTTGGCGAATCGAAGAGGAGCGGCATATCATATCAATTGGTATTCGAGGGGAATGAGATCATCCTCATGATTTTGCAACTCTCCGAATAGAGCTATTGACTGAACTCGATCAACTGCCACGATATGCTTCCTCAGATACGGTCAGATTCGGATTGTGGAAAAATAGGAGTATTTCGAAACGACCAGATTCCTATACTGTCCGATGGTAAAAGTTTGAATTTTTAACGATAATGCACCTAAATGTTGTATTACATAATCTAGGTAACTGTAAACTAGTTGTGCGCGACCGTCATTGAAGGCAGGAAGTGAGGGAAGGTTATGAAGAAGTAGAGTAGCTGTTTCTGAATAAAATGTTGACACGTTCACTTTGGATTTTCCTTCACTAATGACAGAGTCTAATGTGAGGCTTTGATCGTGCGGTCGAAAGTGCCGCCGAGCTTGAGCTCGGCTCACGTAAATGGCGTGGACTGACTGACTGACCAGAATCAATAATCTAGAAACCGTGCGGATGCTGGGACAGGGCTTGGTAGATGTGTGGTAGATGTGAGGTTCGGTAGCGACAATAGCACATAGAGCGGATATTGCAGTCATCGTTTGGATACATACAGAAGCCACCGTCGGCGGTCGGTTGACGCTTTCCCGTCAACAGAGTGATATCTGCCCCATTCGAGCTTAGTGTGCACATAGAAGGGGACTTCATCACATATGCAAAAACGGTCAGCCGGGCTCTAAAGAGGACAAATTAAATGTATGCCCAAAGAGCGAGTGAGAGAATAAGGGCGTTTGGGGTGTGCGAGTGGTTCAGAGGGCCGGCCGACGCCGAGTTCAGTACCGTATTCGTGTAAAGCATCCGGTGGACAGCCGGACCAATAAGCCAACCACGTTCAGGCATATAGTAGTTAGTATAAGGCTCGCCAGACGGCAGGATAAGCATAAAATAAACTGAATCAGCAATCCACTTTAATATCCTGCAGGAACCTACTCAAAAACGACAATCCCGAGTGAGTCGAATAGAGTTCAAAGCCTTGGAGGACGGCTGCATGGCGGATTTGAAGTAAATGAACTAATTTCTTTACTAAACGATTCGATTTACGCATGTTTTCAGATAGTGCGTAAGGGACACGTACTGGGTGTACACATCTTTATGAAATATTGATCCTAATCATTGATGGTTCAGTTTGCACCATAATCACTCACCGTAAGTCTCGCTTGTTGTGTATGACGTCAAGTTCTCGTGATCTCAGAGACGTTGATAGACAACCGCCACATTTACGATTAATGTGGAAAGTTGTTCAGTAGCGGATTCGTGTTCTTTCGTAAACTGATTTTGGATCGTTGCAACTGAATAAACAATGATGGGAATGGTTTACAATGATAGGAATTGTGCAATATAATAGGCCGCTGGTCCTTCAGTTTGGAAGGACCTAGCAGCCAACAAAAATTCAATTGGAATTTGACCGCCTAAAGCCAGCATATATTAAGGGTGTGCGTAACCCATATGTATCCGTCCCAAAAATGGCTCGTATAGCTACTGCTCGTCTCCCAGTTCGCGTCCCCGAGTATTTAAGAATAAACCACAACCTGCCTCAAAACGTACTCTAAACCTCGTAAGAGAAAAATTGAGTTCTATAATGCGTCGATTATACCGACATTACTTAACGATATGTTTGTCATGCATTACACAATTGAACCGTACGTGATAATGATGGTTTCACGAACATCGTATTAGCTACTTATCTTCCTCGACGGGCGCTCTTCCGCCTTTGTCTTGGGAATGTTCTAGTGTCGTCAGCAAGCATTAAATTGTTTGGTATCGTCGAGACGTTTCGCTGCATGAGAGAAGAGGCTTTTTCTCAACCGAGCATTGCTGTACATGGCGCCACGGGTGGCCAGTACTAAATAGGGTTTCTGTAAGTCGAGAAACAGGACCGGCTTTTATCTGCTGGAAACAGGAGGCCTCTCGAGACGTTAGACAACGAGAATATTATGGCTACTCGCGTCTCATAACCCGCTCCACCACAGCGACGCTATATATACGTGTTTCAACATTATTTTTTTATCTGCAAGGGACTAGAGGAATGAAGGCAGCTGTCCTGATATACACAGGCTTAATGCTTTGTCTAACATGACGACAACGATGCCATGATCGCGTTAACGTTGTCCATCCGAAGGCCACTCCGGAAGCTGGGACCGGCTGAGGTGGGAGTAGGCCATGATGCATGTAGCCGCTGCAAGCAGAACACCATAAACATGCATTACTCAAAATGACGGCAGCCTCAGAGCAGCCTTCCTTAATTATCCTTATTACTGTGACATTGTTACACATTTCTCCTATTGATAAATCGATGCAATTTTATTCCGGTCATTATGAAGGCCTCGGGTCCAGTGAGTATGGGGAAAGACCTGCCAAAAATCTCAAACGGGATGGAGGAGGAGTAGTGCCGAGGACTCAAAACCCTAGGGTCACCGGTTCGAATCCCACGGGACACATATGGTTTGAAAGAATACGAATGTAGTGCTACCAATGGCCCAAGTAACAAGTCCTCCAAGGTAATCAAAGACCTGCCAACTTTGGAGACCTCGCAAAACGTATTGATACAATCACTAGCAACTGACTCGAGAAAACGAGCTTCCAACGGCATTGTCATTATCGGTGTCGAGAGGTAACACGCCTCTATATTTGGCTTGACGAAAATGTATTGGCAGAAAATGTATTGGGATTGAGACTTAAGGTAATAGAAGCAATTGTGGATCATATTCTTGGTACCCTCCTGGTGCCGCTGTATTGCAATACCGATACTAGATCGTAATGCTTATCAATCGGTTGTATAGTTAGAAACGTTCATTTCAGCTACTTAATTTTGAGAACAAACAGCATAGCCAAACCAAGCTATTTGAGTCAGTCTTAATATCCGTTCGCCCAGCGGGTTCTTACGTCGAAGCAGGTTGACTACAATTATATTTGAAATTGGCCAGTAGCCCCTACCGTATCACAGGTAACATTACCCATTATCGCGATATTGGTGTGTCGAGAGATGTCTCAGCCCTGACAAGAAAATTAGATCAAATTAGAATGACTCAATGTTCAGACAAAGTATCGTCACTCCCAACAGGGCGAACGAGGGCTCTAACCTCGAGGGGCTGCTATACCAAGCTCCCAACAATTTGTTTCATATTTAAGTAATTTTTGATATTCCATACGTTAACTAATCAGACTTACTGAGTCTGAGTTAGCAAAAAAGAAAGATAGAAGAAGAAGAAAATATATGAAGGAAGAATATGTATCTAAGCAAATATTGACTGCTCACCGCCGCTGTCCAACTCGAGAGCATTTCTTATGATGATTGTTGTCAAGTGACAGGAACAACACTGATGGGTAAGGCGCGTATACACCAAAGCTGTATATCGAGCATTTTAGTACATACGTTACTAGCTTGAATAAAGCAGTGAGTCCCAACTTTGTGTAGGCTACAGTTTCCGCAAAACGTAACTTCTAGCTTCTAGGCAATATGCTTAGAGAAGTTCTCGTAACAGATAAATAGGCAGAATTCGTGGGTTACTCTTAGTGGGTACCGATCTGGGGACTGACGTCTGAACACAAACGACCTTTATCTAGGCCATGTACAAAGCGACATTTCTAGTTGCTCTTCAGCTTCTCTCTAGAATACCATTCAGACCGTGAGACGGAGATTACCTCTACTTCGCCTGACCTTTAACAAAATTTTCTCCGAATAGCCTACGTCATTGACTATTAAGCGTAAGGGAAGCCCTGACATGTTGTCCTCTGGCGCGTATCATAAACCCTACATTTTATTTCAACCGCGCAAGGATCGCCCCAGTAAAACTGAGAATGCTCGCACCGAAGGGCAACCTCTCTTGCAAGAAAACTAGAAGTAGCAATACACGAAAGCGATCAATTTCTATATACTTGCATATACTGTATGCTTGCACGAGCCCTCGAGATCGTCATGTTTCAACACAGATAAGCACTGTTATGACGTTCCCTCGAAATCAGAACAAAGTAACAAATATAATTTCGTATTATTGTATATTAACCCCGTTATTTTCGTTATATGTACCCATATTATTTATGAGAAAGGAGTACGTTCTAACTAGCTCACCGTGTCCACATTGTGGTTCTGCGCTTCGCGCAGTAATAACCATGTAACAGTGAACTGCTGAATGGAATTGTGCCACTGCTGTTATTGCTGCTTTTCGCTGTGGAGCCGTCTGATGAACGGATACCTCATCATCATGACCATGACACTGCGGATGACTATGGGAGCCATTTTCTCCTAACGGGATCATCGCGTGGGCAACACAGGGGCCGTTATAACACACCTGAGGCCCTGACATCCGAATGCCCCCTCTCTCTAAGAATAAAATATCATCACGCAGCTTCTAGTCGCACATCTAGTTGCCCTTAATATGACGCCCTTGGGGCCTTCTCCGAGTCATGATGGTCGGCGGCGTTCAGCGCCGATCACTCAGGCCAACAGTTCTAGGCCGTGATGCGAATGTGCGTGAAGCAAGTCTAGCTGGGCAGAGAAACAGCGGCGTCTGACGAAGATACTGTAATCAATTCGCCGGTCTCAAAGGAATCGAATGACAGAACGGACACGTATCTCTCCTATCGCCGAGAGGCGCGAAACGAATACACAACACGTCGACACGCTCTCTCTCCCTGAAAAATTGGCCCTATACTATTGTTTGCCACTGACGAGTGGGGTCGCGACCTAGAAGCCTAGGAAGCAACGAGAGAGAAAGACAAGATCTGTGGGCCTCGCCTAATACCTGTCGGCGAACAATAATCGTAGCACTCGATGGGAACGCGTTTGTCAGAACCCTGTGTCTTATTATATATGGTTCATAGGTGATTTATAAGAGCACAAAGTGAATATTGAAGATTAAAGGCGATTATTCGAAGTCACGAAATTATTTTCGGTGTGCTGCCCTGGTCGGCTGAGTCACTGGTCGGCAAAGTAGCATTTACACAGGAATATCAGTTTAGGTATGAAAATAAAAAAATTCAAGGACTCTCGCTTAACCGGAAGGTAGTGGCAGTGCCCCATTTGAATGGTAAACGGGTAGCGAACGTCTTTAGCATGTCAGCATCAAGCGGAGCAAAGATGGTGCACGTCCAAGATACCGTAATGATGAAGTGGATAGAGATAGTTAGCATTGCTACTTCCCAACGGCCGCAGTCCGTTTGCTAAAAGAACCTCAACCTCCGAACGAGATAGAAGTATCACCAGTCAAATCTTCACTGCACTACTTATTTTGTTCAAACGCACGGACACCACTAGAGGTAATCCAACCTCCATCGAATGTGGGTCTATCTGGAGCAGGGTTGACGTGGATTATAAAAAGTCCACCTGCTAAAACCATCCTCTGTTGAGAGTATCTAGTCACTAGTTTCGGCACGCTTGACATTATTTCGATGTCTAACAAAGGTGCGTAACTGTTTGGGCTGCGTGCTGTGGCCAGGTGTTTTAGCCTCTTACGACTAATTTGTGTTTCCCGGTTGGAATCCTGCCGGGGGACGCTCCATCTAATCGCGAGCTATTGTACTAAATATTAACGTTTAACTACTCACCAACTATTCAATATTTATGTACTCGGTCGAAAAGTACTAGTCCAACAAAATGACTTAGGAAGGGCACCGGGCACTTGGAACATTAGCAAATTGTAGATAAGTCCACGCGGCTTTGAATTTGCAGATTTGTCCCATGACATGATTCTATCATTATTATTACAGCTGCTGTTACCTGTTTAGCCTCAACTGAGCGGTAATTCTGGCTGCTTGTACGCAGGTTGTACCAAGCATTTAGAGGTATAAACAGTAAGGCTGGGTTCAGCCTTCAGCAAAAGGGTCGGATCCGATCAGACTTCTGTAGAATAATTGCGGCCGTCAGTAAGAAAGTTTGCCGCTGCGACTGGTCATATGTATTCAAGGCGAGTGCCAAGACAAATCGAGAGCTGCTGTCAGCTAAGCAGACACATAGGGGTAGTGGACTTTGGTGGAGCTACTGGCGTCGCGCCAGCTAACTACTACATGGCGACCGACACAGTCAGAGTACGTTCCAAACGCCTTTTGAAGGTCAGAGGTCCCAATGTGCCCCAAATAGGCTAGGGCTTCATTTCGATGTCGACGAAATGCCGTTGAAGATTAAGATCCGTTTCCATGGGAAGGAACCACATGATCGGCTGGTGGTGATATTGTGGCAGTATGAAGTGATCAAACGTTATCGCAATATTGGGAATGCTCAACAAGTCATTGTTTGTTTCGAAGTTTACTGTATACCTTACGGTGATACCAATAGCACCGTTGTTAGCTGCTGGTTAGTGCATATTTCTATAGCGTGCGTCCGTGAAATGAAGGTCACCAAGTGCACATAATCAGCGAGAGTACATTGCCAAGTATTAGCCACCAAGTCGGATTGAGCCAAGGTCGTTGGCCAAGGACATATCCCACATAGGCAGCGTCGAGACAGCCTTGACCTCCTATTCCGACTGCTAAGTGACTGGAGCGACAATTCTCATTAGGCACTTCTTCTGGATCGTGTTGGTCTTAACTATATTTGAAGTTTTCCTAATTTACTAAAATCTTCTATCCGATTGCGCCTCGCAAAGTGCTTTACTTATTGGATGCAAACTATGGATCTCGATTCTCCATGTGTGTTTGGATCAAACATTTGTCCCTTGCTGTGATATCTCGCGACCTTTGCTTCATTGTTCCCCCATCCAAACTCTACCTTATCGTCCCTTTCAGCTACAGCAAATTATCTGTGTGCCCATAAATGAATATAGATTGATATCAGACGGCTGCCTAAACGACAGCTATACTCATCGATACGAATACGCTCGAAAACATGAAATACCTGAAGAACACCATACAGACCTTACGGAAGTGCATTGGTGAAAATTATTTCCATTTTCTTTGTTTCCACAAACGAACAGTAATTCATAGTTTATTTCGGGCAAATTAAAAACCCAAACATCAACATATTACCTGCAATAGCCATTTGGGTAACGACCTTCTATGATATTGTAGTCGATCTATTCGCACTGAAGAGCACATACACCCCATCACAGTGTATGCACCAGTTGCACTTGCAATCCAGAATCACTGCCTTGCTCCATTTGCGTGAGCGTGGGGCGTCGTTCTGGGTTAGGCTCGCCCTGTCCCCGGTGTTAATGCACGGTTTTTCTTGTGGCTGGTCAGTTCCCTCTTTCATACAAAGGTCTTCCTCGTTGTTTCTCCTTCTTTCCTATACCGCGTAACGTTATCAGTAATGTAGCGATGGCAGTACGTATTGCTGCATGTATTGCACCATCGCCTGCCTCTCTGTTTCTCTCGTTCTCTCTCTCTCTCTCTCTCTCTCTCTCTCCTGCTCAGTTAGGCGCTCGTCATGTTCCGGAGGATGATCCCCATCAGACTCAACTCACCGAGATACCCGCGCGCACACTGCTTGGCCGCATATGTAGCTGTTGTCGCCAGGAACCGCTTCGGCTCCCAATGCTTGCGCCTCTGCACCAATGCCCCTTAGACCGAGCGGGCCTCTGGGCACCAACAGCGAGTGCCATTTGCAGCTCATTGCCCCAGTCCATTCCCACACTCTCCCCGTTCATCTTCTTGGTAAAAGTGGGCACGAGAGTGGGTCGGTCGTCGGCCCGCAATGAAGGGTAATGGAAGACGCGCACCTCGGTGTGCAGTCCTTTCCGCAGCAGCAGCAGCAGTAGTGAGTAGCATGGCATAGCACGATTTTGCTGTGTGCTTATGTTCGGAGAGTGCTACAGAACACTAGCTACGGAAGATGACGATGACGGCGGCGCCAGCGACAACAATGGCCACCGATGGCGGAGGCTATGGCGGCCCTCTGGCACTGATGCATTGTGTCGATGCCTGCTTATGTGTAATACTACTGCCAGTATTGGCAGCGCTGCTTGTCTGACTTTGGTTGTGGCATCTCGGTGTTGGTCCATTGCTCGACCGACCTTCGGTCTCTGTCCAAACCGTAGCCTGAGCTTCTCTATTTTTCTCTCCTTGTCGGCTCCGGCGCTGTCGTTCGTTCCTAGTCATAGCCATTAAGTGACACAAGTCAACATCGTGGACTTCTCCCACTCTGCCACCCCTTGCTGTTGTTCTGTCTTCCTCTCGCCTCCTTCACTCTAGTTTCGTACCACCCACTTCAGCGACGAAGCATAGCGCTCTCCGTAGTGGCCGCGGCATGGCAAAGGCGGTGGTAACGGCGTCAGTGCCAGTTCGGCCGGCCGGCCGGCTGACTTGCATTTAGGCGAACTCCGCAGCTCATCAGCTAAAAGCATCGCGTCGTAGCCCTCGTTTGTTCCTTTCGTCGCTCTTCATCTTCGTTTTACCCACGCCATGCACACGCACCGTTGCCAGAGAGCGTAGGGGTAGCGAGAGAGAGAACGAGAGAGAGTTCTGAGAGAACACTGAATGAGGTCCTCACAGTGTTCACGCTTAAGTAGTGTAGTCCAGTAGAGGACCAAATAGTGATGAGTGCACCATGATAGACTAGGATAACACAGCGTACTGTAATACTGGCAGAGCGGCACTTGCAGGACCAGAACGGCGATCAAGGACAAGATTGAATAAGCTGGAGCTAAAGCTTACTATTCGATTTGCAGTACGATACAGCACAATCGACTGTAAAAAGTCCAGCATCCTGCATCAAGAAGGTTTTTCGGCTGGGTGGTAAGAGGTCGTATGGTTGCAATGCGCATGCAATGTATTTCTGTTCTATATATCGTCAAACATTGATCTAGTGACCGCTCGCGAATAGGCCTATGAAGCTAACAGGTGGCAACGAGTAGCTAATGAGCTCATGAAAAGCGCATGTTTCTCTGGATGGACACAATTTGGAAATTCACTCGGGAATGTGTCCAATCATTTTCAGGCATCGCATAGGTTTTGCCAGAATGGCCCGCGGGTTCGACATTATAGAATTTCCTTCCGAGCACCAGTAAAATCGACAGCTGATCAGCCGGCGCAGAGCTGGAGAGCATGGCAAGTTACAAGACGTAAGTGATTTTCTCTTTTACCCTCTCTCTACACTGCTGCTGTGCTTTTAAATTGAAGCTTTGTTTTTTTGCGCGGAGACCCGTACGCGAACGTCGGCGCCGGGGCGGACAGCGCCGTAGCAGCGTTGGATGTGCAGTTCGTCAACGCGGGAAATACGAAACCCCAACGGATTAAGTTTCATTGGCCCCGCGGCCGCTGCCGCCGTCGCTGCCGACTGCAGGGCAAAGATCGTCTTTCTTTGCTGATAGAAACGATGTGGATATTGTGGGTTGCGCTTTCATTAAGGCCTCAAATAGAGCAATGGACTCAAGGCGGCGCTGGCGCTGGTCAAGCCAGCTGGCGGTACTAGGCTAAGTCGGCAATGCCGGTCGTCGAGGTCTAAATCAGACGCTTGCGAACGTCCGCTGACGGGACTCTATTTTGCTGCAGTCGACACAGATCTCAGAACAGGTGCTGTGTAAGATTCGCTAAGCTTTACATGACGCTGCGGCCTTCACGGTGCTGGCTGGTGATGGCGCCTCGTACCCACGAGGCTAACTGCAAATTTATTAACTCGAAAGTCAGTGCAATGTTCACATTTGATGACATGGTCGTGAGTGAACGGATGTCGACAAACGGTTTCGTATTCAGTGCCATCTGGTCTCTTGTTACGTATAGGTGAGCGTTGATACTCATTTGCGCGTGGTTCCGATTCGCTGCCACAACCCACCCACACGTGTTATTGTTAATATGGTCGCGGTCGTCGTACAAAGACGACAACCATATCATCTTGACCCAGTTTCCAAAGAGTTTATATCTCGCACGATCAGAGTTAGATATGCTAGACATAAATCTCAATCAGAGCAATAATATGCCAATAATATGCAGAGCTGTACAGTTACTCATATTTCATTGTTCACACAACGGAGCGAACCGACTTGGAGGCGCGGCCGAATTCCATTGACTCAAGTCTATCCTTGTCCGAACGCGCTTGATGAGGATCCCTTGTGTGGGCATTCGCCGGCACCCGGCGTTCTGTTACTGCCACGGGTACTTCGGGGCTGGATCGTTTCGAAGACGTGCGTTGCTTGCAAATAAGCTCTCCGCAAAGTGGCGGCACAGCTGGAGAGATACGTTACGACGCGTTATATTAATAGCAGACGATGAGCGGAACACAGCAGAGGAAGGGCAGCGCCAGATACGGACTGGCCAGCGTTACAGCCAATACATACACAGACAAACCCACACCAGCACACAAGAGACACAACAAAAGACGACGAAGCGACCATCGACACAGATGGGAAAATTATTCGCGAATTACAAGCTCTAAATTTGTTTTGGACACAGACATTATCCCTAAGATACGGTGCACATCGTAGGTAACTTTACCTGGTGGGCACTGCACGCCTAAATATTATATAATACTTCGAATCGTACATTACAAGCATCTACCTATATGTCGGATGCACTTGAGGTCCAAGTTGAACATGTATCCAATTTTCTGAGACATATTTTTTCTTAACATATAACAGACGCGCGACCAAAAACGTAGATCCAGCAGATAAACATATGCATTATATATATATAATATATAATGTTCTAGTGGTGATAGGCAATCCAACACGCTGCGGCGACACATGCTGCTGTGTCTATACATTCGACGCTACCTGATCGTTACGCGTACGCTGCAGGCCGAGCCCCTCTTCGTGGCTGCAGTCGTCTCCACTTCTTCACAATATTCTCTAAACGGACTATTGAGTAGTTTCTATCGCCTTGGCAGTTTCAATCTCTACGCTTCTTCGTCGTTTCCGTATTCTCCTAATACTCCGAATAGGTTTCAGACTCCTTCTGCTAGGATTGGCATTGTGGTAAATCGAGAGAGGGAGAGAGAGAGACGGGGACCTTTCCGTTTGCTCTGGCCTTTTTGTCTTCGTTCCCACACTCTGCCTGTAGAGGCTTTGGCCTGCCGGCCCCGGCCGAGCAGGACAGCAGGCGATTGCTCTGGCGTAGGAGGCATAGGCAGGGGCTGTGTGTGGCTCGGCTCGTTCGCGCAGCAGCAGCAGCTTCTTCGCGCCCTTCTCCCACTGACTCGTCGGTTCTCTTTTCTGGAAAAAAAGAGGAGATAAATGATTCTGCTCGCACTCCAGAGACTCCTTCCAGTCCCTAGAGCGGCGAGGAAGTGAAGAAGCTATTCACGTAGCAGTGCAGAAAACGTCGGAGTGGGTCTGGGGGCAAGGGTCCCTCACCCTAAGCTAGCTAGCTAGTGACCGAACGACGAAGAGTCCTGCCAAGTTGCAGGACTTCCTTCCCGCCGAAGAGAGGGGAAGTGATAGTAGGAAAGACCTCTGTGGGTTGGCTTCTTCTCCGCTAGCTTCGTTCCTTTCAAGTTCGTGCGTAAAGGGAAGAGTGGTTGACGCCGGATCTGCCATCATTGCCACCGCTTTGCCGTCCGCATTTCCAGACGTCGCCGAGACGCTCGTGCGAGCCTCCTCTACGCTCATTTCAAGTCATCATTTGCTCTCTCTCTCTCTCTCTCTCTCCCCACGTTTGTCACACGATACAATTGCTTCTCTTTACTCTACACTCAACTTCGCTTCATCCATCCCTTCTATTCTATCTCTACTGCTCTGTCTCTCGCGCTTCGCCTTCGTTGTTTAGTTCTTTTCGTTGGCAGCTATTTCTGAATGTCGATTCCCAGCTGTCTGGGCTCATGATTCGTTTGTCGGGAGGAACGCTCGAGTACAAAAAAAACTCGCTGTCAGACATCGGCAGCGGGCATCGACCTTACATTAACATTATAGTTAATAACGCCTGTTCTATATTACGTAACTGTTGCAATATACCGCCTTTATGTACGACCTATATGAAGAAGGGCGGATAGTACCTGTTTCAAAATGAGCGTTTGTTTGAACCTGTGGAAGATGCTTAGGAAATAATTCGATTACATGCTAACTCAATGCCTAGCGTAGGTGATCGAGCAGTTTAAGGCAATTTCCATCTCGCTCGCAGCATTTAGTTGAAAATGAGTTCCAGAGTTTAATTTAATAATCACATTGCATAACCATTGTTGTTCGATTAAAGTATGTATTCTCTGTACCAATGAGGATAGTATGGGTGGGTTTGAGAACAACCATCTCAGCACTGCACAATTTACATCAGCCACATGCCGGCAATCGATCATCCTCTACGGGCAATTAGTACGTTCCTTCGCAATATTCCTTCCGCACGATTCATCGAGGCAACAACGTGCATCGAAAATTGCAAATATCGTTATTCAGTTAGTGCTTCTGTTTGCGTTGCTTGCTTCTGGAGCGGAATATGATTTAGTAGTTCCTGTTGCCAGCTAGGCTAGCGAGCTCAATTGGTAAACACGCTACGGCAAACTTTCGTGCTTGTTGAGGTGTGTTGAGTCGTCGTCACATGTATCCTGCGTACTATTATATTTCTCTAGGGGTTTTATGGGCGATTTCTACTCAAAGCTACAGAAACCCTACCGAGCACAGCAGGGGGTCAGCAAGCTCCGACTTGAGAGAGAATAGTGGCTCACGCACTCTCGTTCCGTTCGTTCAGTGTATCTCTCTCTCTCTCTCTCTCTGTGCATTGGAACACAGAAATGTCATCGGGTTGCGCGGGCTCAAGTAAAAAGATAAACGCTAGGAGCGGTTGCCCTCCGTCTGGCGTCGGCTAGCAGCGCGCTCAGATCCCTCTAGCGAGAACAGCAAACGGAGAAGCGCCACAGTGCGTACAATGAAGCCTCATGCGAAGCTTTGCCAGCGAGGCCCTAAACTACCTTGGAGCACTGCTGTTGCATTTGACAGTTGCAGAAGAACACTCGGGCGTTCACCACCACCGCATCGCTGCCGCATTGTTCTGCCCAAGCATCGCCCTTCTGGCGTGTTGGCCTCCGGTGGGTAACATATGTCTGTGTGAACAGTGCACGCACGTGGTCGTGGGCGAGGTGGTGGCAAAATCTGAAGTGACTACAGCGCTGTCCTCGCTTCAAGCCCCTGCAACGGCGGTCGCGGTTGCTGGGGCTGTTCCTGCAGAAACAGTTGTTGGTCGACACTGAACCTTGCAACGGCTGCCGAAGCGGCGCAGCCGGTAGCGGCGGTGAAGGACGTCGAGGGAGCGGCGCGACCCGTAGACATCAACCCAAAGAGATAGACGAGAGCAAACATCTTGCTGGCAGAAAGAGTAGGTAGAGGGGGGGGGGGGAGGGGCGTCTGCCTGAACGCCCACCCGCCCGCCCGCCTGACACCTAGAGGCCACACCGGCTTTTAGCCGCCTCTTCCTCTGTTCGCCCTGCTCCGGAAGGAATTTTACTTGTGGAAGCAAGAGTGCAAGCAACCCAAACAGACACACACTCACACGCACACCATGGCAGCGCGGGCCCCTACGTGCTCTCTTGCTTGCTGTTCCTACAGCTGCCGAGTTGAGTTCCGGTGGATACGCGTCGAAGCCGAAGTGCGAGAGAGAGAGAGAGAGAGAGAGAGAGAGAGAGAGACAGGGGCCTGGATCGCTAGCGAGTGCATTGGAAGGAGACAACAATGCTCGAAGGGCACCATTGTGTATTCATATTCGTTCAAGTGAAGAAAATGCATTGGCCTGCTCAGCCGTTGAATAGAGCTGTGTGAAGAATAAGTCTTACATGTTGCGGGCCATGGTTCGCTTACAAACAATCGCGATGGGTGGCTTATTTAGTAGGAATGAACGGGAAATCCTTCGACACATAAATTTTATTATGTAGATCCTTAAGCGTTGTTCAGAATCTAACCGTTATGATACTGATTGCTATAGGCGTTCTGGTACATCCGGGGGGAATTCTTGAAAAATACGAACATTTGTGATGCTTGGAAAAGAGACATATAGAGAATAGTTTTACTGTAAATTGTAAAGTATTCTGAATGGAGTTGGTTGCTGCCGAAATTAGAATTTACTATTCAGATCTTGAAACTGGTAGCGCCTAGAAAAACCTAGTGTCTGTAAGATTTTATGCTGAAAATGCGGCGCGAGATCTGAATCAGAATAGAAGAGAACACATTGAATAGAAATATCTTCACATTACTTAGGTCGAAGCAGCATTCGTAAGGCTGGTTCATACCATTAGCATTATAAGATCATAACAAACGTTCGTTGCCGTGAGCATTGCTTTGAAGTGCATTGAGAGTTAACGAAAACAGATAAGTAGGTGTTTGCGTCCTCTAGATCGAGCACCGAGATCGATTCCCTAGGGCACGGGAACTGCTTTTTCATTGAAGTGATCGACGTGGATTTTGATTATTTGTTAGACGAGCACATGTACACTGGAACGCGAAATGTTGGTTCACAAATTTCTCGGTAGAGTAAATCTGAATCAAGGGTTCATATCCCATCCAGCTACTCAGCAATGTTCACAGTGCCATCGAATCGACAAGAGAAACTGTCTGATCATTGGCTCAGCCTAATGCAAGATGTGTTCTTAAAGAATACGTATTTCGTGGAAGCACGGATATTGCTTGTGTGCTCGCAAGTTGTGGACACGGCTGAATTGTCTCTTCCTGGCAAATCCCAAGCATTCGATCGGTCATTGAAGCCATTTCTCCTACTTCGCGACGTCATCAAACGATAATGTTTCGCTTGGAGATAGTTATGTAGACACGCTTCATATATATCTAGTCGGTTATCCTGTTGTTTATCTAGGCGATTCTCCTCGAATGCCCAATAGTTTCAGACTCGTTAACGCAACGGTCTCAGTCACCTCATGCAGTCTTATACACCACAATAAACTTCACTCTTAAACTGCATGAGTATCACTCGGCATGCCCTCGGCAAGTGGGTGCATCACGAATCCCAGCACATTGTTGGTCGGCGTAGGTCCCACATCCGCATGGTGAGCTGGAACGACTTGGTGCGCGGATACCTGGGAGGCCAAGGGGCCTGTGGCGAGCAGCATTCTTCAGAAATGTCAGCCAGGCAATGATGAAGGGACCATGACGATGCCTTCTTGTACCGCGGTCTGGCCATAGCAGATAAGTGCGGCGGCATACTTGTCTGTCTAGGGAACGCTGCCCACACCGCAGCGTGGTCGAGGTGCTTTCAGCAAGCTATTCGTCAACGACGCAAGTAGGCTGAGCGTCACAGCATCGCTCGTATAGCAGAACAAGGCTGACACCACATAAACCTATGAAACAGCGTTGCACGCGGGAGCCATTTCTTCCACTGCCAGTACGACTTTGAGTCGTTTTCTGCTTCGTACAGCGTTGTGTCCCTGTGGATGTTCCATTCCAGTCGAATCGCTCGATCAAGATCATCCCATTCAGCTGTTGTTGCCAGAGCTCGCTCATTGCATTTGTATCAATCAATATTATGCACGCGACAGCATGGCGGACACAAATTAAACATATTCGCAGATACAAATTCGTTCAATTCAGCTCGCCACCGGGCAACTCCTGTTTGCCACAACGCCACCCCGAGATGATGAGCATGTGCAAAGTAAAGTTAAAATTGGATCACACCGACATACGGACGCGTTAACTTTCGAAACAATCATGTGGTGCACGAACGTGCTTGCACTGCTCGGCGTTGCACAGTCGTACATGCAGCACGCATTCCATGATGCCTGGAACTACATCTGTCTCTCCCCTTCTCTCTCTCTCTCTCTCTCTCTCTCGAAGTCAAACTCAATCGTCACCGTTGTCGTGATCTTCCTCTTCCCCGCTGCGCTATTCCCCCGCTCTAGCCAAATCCCCTTCGTAATGTTTCAACCCGTAGCGTCATCCACCAAGCCCAGTCGTCGCCGTGGTGACTGCCGTGAGTTGGCCTAGCGGATGATATCGTTGGAAGTTAGTTGGCGACGACCGGTAGGATGGTAACAGTGATTCGTGCTTCGTGGTTGTGTCGTTCGTTGCGGCGGATTGTTGCTGGAGGAGTAGAGCAACTACTCGACCGTCTGTCTCCCGGTCCGCCCGCGTGAGGTTGTGAATCTCCTACTTTCTGCCCCCCCCCCCCCTCTCACTCTCTCTTGCTCCCTCTTGCCGTAGGACGTGTGCACGTATAATGTGGAACAGCCGAACTGAGAGCCGCCATGCGGAGTCGTCTGTTCCCTCTCATCGCATACCACTGCCAGCCGTGCGAGTCGGAGTTCCCAAACTACATTCGCTATGCGGCCATCGGCGACGCCAGCTCACTTGAGGTTGACAGCCCGTCTGCGGGGTCGTCACCGACTACGCTGCTCTCACTGAGTAGAGAACACGATGAACTGCGATGAGAACATGGCGCATGGCCCCCGAACGATGATATATTCGGGCCTTGCATTTACACACACACACAGACACACCCACACAGAAAGCAGGACACCCACACATGAGTGCAGGAGTGAGCACACGACTGGAATTTGTGTAGGACCAGCAGGACTACTGGAAATGGGCCGAGTTGCTATACTTTCTCACAGTACTGCTGCGCTCATCAGTAGCAGTTGAGATATCTACACGCAAGCTCTCCCTTCACTTGTATCATGTTTTCTGGTTTGTTTCTGTGTTGAGATAATGTTTTTGGCTCATGTGCTGTACTCGTTTGCTTGTTCGACTTCGATACCTTGCTAATACCTGGCTGTAGTTGTATCGTTCGATACACTGCATCGGCTCTAACTGCAGAAGCTCATCTGCATCGAGATAGCGAGCGCGAAAGACAAGCGAGTGTCACAATGGTTTCATATTTGAGTGGTCGTCAATTTCTCTATAAATAGGTATGAGGCAGATATCTTGTTGTATTTCTATTAGAAAAGCAACACTTGCTGGTTACACCCAGACCCACAGACTAGCATACGCTCTTCGGAAAATTGATTCTTCATCATTAGACTAAAACAGGATTCGGATATACCCGAGCCAACGCTCACAGAGTCGATAGCGTCCCTTTTCCCGTATTCATTATCTGAATTGCTTTCGAAAAGTCCCAGGGGTGAGGTAGTATTTTCATCTTGTCCCCACTAACGCCATTTGGTGTAGAACAGCATAACTAGTGACCATTTGACAAATGTGTTTAAAAACCAGTTTTAATAATACGTTATTGAGATAATTGTGTCTGCTGTCAAAGTTGCAACTCTTAGTTATCTTCGCATTTTTCATAGAAAATTAGATAAGGCATACGTCTATACGTCCTGGCTTCATACCCACCGTGGCGCACCTGCAGCTTATTTGTTATTATGTTCCTGGTGTTGGTTTGGCTCTCTTGTTCACCCACCATGAAGACCTGGGGTGCAACCCCAGACGAGCTAGACATCTGGCAAGATTGTGATAAAAACCAGGGTATCTAATATATGGAACTGAAACACACCTGGCAAGGTTCCATCGCCGGGCTACTATTGAACACTTAGCCCTTACTCTTAATATAACAGAAATCATTCAACTTCGCCGGACGTAAGCCTTGGCAATGTAACCTTCTTACGACAGTAGTGAGAATTGCCGATATTCACAGCTGAATGCAAAATAGCTTAGAGAAATTAGAGTGGAAACGCAACGCAGTCGGTCGATTTGTATTGTATATCTATGCAATACATATGTATTGTATAGACCGACTCAGGGCAGTAATGGTTGCCTAAAAGCAGCTAAGCAATAAAGTCCGTTTGTTATTTTTCATTTTTTCTTGACATTAACTTCTGCCTATTATTGTTCCACGGTATCTGATATTGTAGTTGGCTAGCGCTCTTGCAGTGTGCAGTGTTCACTTTTCTCTATTTTGTTCGTCTTGAACAAGAAGCTCTCAAGTTTGCTTTCTGATAGTTCTCTTCGAATATATAAAATAATGTACGGGAACAATGATAATTAAATCACTTCTACTATTATTATTATTGTAATCACCACCATATCTGGCACATATACAGCCGACATCATCGTACTAACTAATGATGGTGTTAAAAATGAGTTATTTATATTTTTCCCATTATTTGTACTAATATGGTGATGTGTTGAAATAGGCGGCTGGCCAAGATCTTGCCAAATCATATCTTGTGACGAGCCTGCTAACGAAGCAATTAGGGCATCATTATGTAAACCCGGTCCGACAAGAGGAGAAACCCGGGATCAGCACAGCATTGGGCAGGCGGGTGGGTAGCAGATGTCACTGTGTCATCATGCGCGATGACAGCAAAGGATTGACCAGACTCAGCTATAATCCCGCTTCGTCTTGACGGGTTGGTCTGGCTGGCGTAGAGAGATACAGAGACGGAGAAAGGGGGTCCGTCAGCTTAGAGCTGGCTCCAGCCAATGCAAGCTGCTGGATGTTTAGAGGTAGCAAATCAAATGTAAGTCCCCGGTTAATGCAAGGACAGCCTACAAAGGAACCAACGAGTGGCCTTGGTTGGACATGAGACGAGTCACGGAGCTGGACTCGTTGAGGGCAGCCAGACAGGCTCGGGGACAGTAGGCGTAGGGGAATATCGCACAAGGCAAATATTACCGTATAACGGACACACATCACAAGAATTCTGAGTTTATCACGAGCGTGAATGAACGCGCACTTGAATTACTCGAATTACAATATAACATTATCATAGTGTTTAAAATGAGTGTATACCTACTATTTGGTATATGCCTTCACACGAAGACACGCGTCCAATTTTTGAGAAGAAGGAAAGAGGCGGAACCTCATCAAACTGAAAAGTGACGTAAACTGCAAAGCTTGTTTTTAGAGTCGTGGTGGCATTTGTAGACGGTGATAAGGCTGTATAGCTGGCCGGGTTCGTACTAAAAACCGTATGTGAGGTTTGTGATCTGTTAATACAGAACTACTAATCAGCCCCCTTGGAATTTTAACAAGTAATTGTGTAAAACTGTCTCAGATGTCTTGTTAGACATAAATCTAATTTTCGAAGAGGACTAATTAAGAAGCATCGAACTTAGTGTACTTGATGAACCAGAGAAAACGCCACCGTAACGACTAGTATGTCTAATGCATCGTGAAACCTGACGCACCTCGCAAATGTGCGCTAACCAATACCATTTTTAATGAGGCCTGTCTTTATCCAGATAATGCAATCGACAAAGTACGTTTTGCCAATAGAAGAGTATCCGATAAGATGGCCCATACAAAGACGAGGAAGCCTCTGCTATGTCAAATCAATCAAGCTAAATATATTATGCAACGCATTTTTAATGAGGCCTGTCTTTATCCAGATAATGTTTTCATACTGAACAAAAATAATCCGTCCCGTTTAGCCGCAGTGGCTTATTGTGGCATTGCAAGACATCCGGCAAGTTGAATGAAGCTCCAAACGACGGAAAAATTTTCCTGGCTGAACCCTTGCTTCTCGCGACCCTTCTTGGGGCGTTTCCTGTAAGGCATTTTGCTTGCCAGTGTTCAGCGATAAGTGTACACTAGATCCTCATGTTTATCTTTTGGGTCAGCGTGTTCAACGACGAAGAAGATCAATAAGCGACCCGTTCCACGCTAATGGGGTTTGATGTCTGTGGTGACATGAGCTTGAAGGGGGCCGTGGCCGTGCCTGTTTAAAGTGGTCTAGTAGCTTTTGGCCAAGTCTGGACGCGAAGGCCTTAGTCAGACATTAAACCTTGTTCCTTCGGGTGCTCGCTAACCGGGTTTGAGTGGATGGGCAACTTCCGGTGAGCACGGGATCGTCAGTGGTGGCCAGCCTGTTCTCTTTGCAAGGAGATTTAGGAACGACCCTAATGGGACACAGGCTCAGCACCGCACAAAACAAGAGCCATTCACTTGTACTACTGGTTCTACTACAACTAATACTGGTAGTAGTAGTAGTAGTAGTAGCAGTGGACAACCGACAGAGTGCGCTGTAAGACGAAACAGCGGAAGCAGGGAAGATTTGCGGTATCCATTTGCCACTTGCGTTGAAATGAATTAAGTAAATGAATATGTTGTTGCTACTGACATTTCACCCAGTCCATATCTCGCACAGATATATATATATATAATATATATAGGCGAGCCAATGTGTTACAGCAGAATCCGAGTTATTACAGGGTTCGATGACCGTATTACCTGAGCGAACCTTAACCGAATGATCATTTAAAGGGGTCCGTCTTATGAAGCAACGCCGAAAGCAGTACCGTGGACATTAAATGTTGGCTGTGGGTCGGCTCGGAAAATTTATTATTAACCGAATGATCATCTATAGGTAATGCTTTTTTGCCTACTGCCCGAGAGAAGCCGACTTGTTGGTTACCAATGACTGTTCCTTTGACCGTGTAGTGGTGAAAGTCTTGGACTCCTGGACAGGATAGACATATGATTTGAGAACAAATCCTGCCAGACGTGGAACATCTTTGCTTTCTATATCATCTTTTATTGTCGGTATATCCTTGTGAGACTGAAAAAGCAAAGATGGCCTGTTATGCTAGGTATTAACGAGACCAAGGTTGAGCAGTGACTGATCTTTATTGTGGGCTGTCACTCGGTGCCCGTGTGTTGACATCTGCCACTAGGTGGCGTGGCGTCTGCCGCGGGCGCCTCCAAATATTCGTGTCTCCAAACATCCCCTTTCCTTTACAATTTATACAATGAGTGATGTGGGAGACTGATGATTTTAGTAACAATTACAATATACTGTAGTGTGTCTGTGACCCATAACGTCGTAGCGTTTAGTACAAGTGCTACAATGTTGGGTTTATAATACTAAAATAATATGATTAAAATATGACTAAAACAACTAAATGACTCATTACAAACAGCCATTTACCGTACCGACGTACTTGTTCTCTTATTATTATTATTGTATTATTGTTATTATTATTTACATTGGCGATTTTTGCTTGTTTTATTTTTTGGTATATTCTCTGCGGGTCTACGAATATCTCCTTGCTTTCTACCAATCTTCCCGCCTCCTTTTGCTCTATTGTCTAATTCGCCTGTTGCGCCTTTGCTGGTGGTACTAGCCTGAGACGTCGCGCGTGTGGTCTGTGTTCGTTGGTTCTCTGCTCTCTGTTCGAACACTGCCGTATGTCTGTTACAAATCCTACGCGCCGTGTGCGCTATGTCAGACTCAGCTCTGCGCTTGCGTGTTTGAGGTGGTGGAGTGACCTGCGCCTTTAGTGTAGACGCCCGATTTTTTGCTGTTGTCGCTCTTGTAGCGTATCTGATGTGCACGGTCGCCATTTTACTTGTACCGTGTGTACTTTTGCTGACAGTGTTCTGTGCAGTGTTGAGTGGGCTGGTGGTGTTGGTGGTCGGTGGTGTATTTGTGTGTGTACTAAGCCCGTTTTGTGCGTCCGATGTCCCCTGTCGCCCCAATGGGCTCTCTGGCGAGTGCATCGTTATGTCCCTTGGTGTCGATTCACTTTCTGGATGTTCTCTTGGAGCGGCCGGCTCTACAGGTGCCCTCGGAACTATTCGACCGCTGACAGGTACGTGCTGTGAACAAACAGAGTGCGCCTTATTTTCCTTATCACTATGAATTGTGCTTTGTGGGGTGGGAACTACAATGATGTGTTTTCTATTCCTGATTAGTTCGTTGCCGCCTTCCAGGCGTATTTTGTATGTTCTTGGTCTGATTTGTTCTATGCACCGACCCTTGATCCATTCGTGTGATAAATCCATCGGTTGCACTCGAACCCACTGCCCTCTCATTATAGGAGCGAGTTCTCTTGTGCCGTGATTATACGCTTTTTGTGCGGCTTGTTGACGTTTACTGATTGTTTCGGTAACTTGTTTGTAATTGGCTGTTTGCAGTCTGTTTTCTTTCACTGGCAGAAATGTTGCAATAGTTCGTCCGTAAAATTTTTGTGCTGGTGAGAGCCCCTCGATTTGTTCAGTTGCTCGCCATTCTAGTAGAGCCATGTTTATGTCCTCTTTACTGTGCCCCACCTTCTTCACAATTCGTTTGGCTATTTTGACTGCACTTTCTGCTTTTCCGTTTGACTGGTGATGGTGTGGTGCGCTGACTATGTGCTTAACCAACCATGTGCTGCAAAACTCTTTGAATTCTCTTGCCATGTACCGTGGATCTGAGTCCGTGTGTAGTTCGCTCGGTCTTCCGTGTCGCCCGAACTGTATACTGGTCTTTTTAATTATCTGGCTTGTAGTTGTGTTCCGGCCCAGCTCATCTAATTCAAAATAGTCACTATATCCATCTACAGTGACCAAATAGTTCACTCCTTCCCATACGAAAATGTCTTGATGAACTATTTGCCAGGGCCGTTGTGGGATACTCTTGCTGAGTAGTGGTTCTGCGCGTTGTTTTATTTTGTAGGTCTGACAGGCTGTGCATCGGTTTGCAAAAAGTTTAATGTCTTCCTTTATTTTTGGCCAGTATATAGTATCTTTGATACGGCGGCACATGGCATCGTATGCGAGATGCGACTTGTGTGTGCGGCGCAAAAATTCTGCTCTCAGGTTTGGTGGGACCACTACTGCAGACCCACGATATATCACACCCTCGTCTATACTAAGTTCGTCACGTATACTCCAGAAAGGCAATAGTTCGTTTGGGACGTCCTTTTCTTTGTCGGGCCAACCCTGTTGTATATTGTTGATTAAAATCTGCATTTTGGTATTTTGTGTTGTCTCAACTTTTACTTGCTCTATCAAGGGGTCGGAAATTCTGTTCTGGTCTCTCTGTCTTGTTTCCTCTAGTTCCAGCCTGCATATATGGTCCGTTGTCTGCTCGTATTCTAAGGGGTGTCGGCTTAATAGATCCGCAATTATATTGTTTTTTCCTGGTATGTATTTCACGGTTATGTCATACCTCATTAATTCGAGCCTCATTCGCTGTAGTCGCTTTGGACACGAGTCTAAAGCCTTGGAAAATATACTTTCCAACGGCTTGTGGTCTGTATGGACTGTTACGTTCTTCATCGCGTATATGTAGTTCTCGAATTTCTTACATGTCATAAGAATTGCTAAACATTCTTTCTCAATGACAGCGTAGTTTTTTTCTGTGGAACTTAACGAGTGAGATGTGTACGCCACTGGCCTGCCGTCCTGTATCAGAACACCTCCTAATCCCATATTCACTTGCATCCGTCTGTAATATGATTGGTTTCTCTTTGTCGAAGTACGCTAGTATCGGTGTTTCTGTAAGTTTTCGTTTTATTGTTTCGAAGGCTTCTTGTTGCTGGCTTTGCCAACTGAACTCATACTGCTTTTGTGTGAGTCTGCGCAGTGGTTCCGTGAGTTGTGACAGGTTAGGGATGAATGGGAGCAGATAGTTGACACAACCCAGAAAGCTCATTATGCCTTTTATGTTTTTGGGGGGTGGCATGTCTCTGATGGCCTTTATTTTATCAGTGTCGACTTTAAGTCCCTCTCTGCTAATCACGTGGCCCATGAATTTCACCTCCGACATACCTAGACGTAGTTTGCTTTTGTTGAAACGTAGTCCTACTGTGCGTGCTCTCTGAAATAAGGCGTGTAGACTACGGTGATGGTTTTCGGTGGCCTCGGCTAATGTTTTGCCCTCTCCCCATACAATTGTATCGTCAGCCACCACGGCTACGTTCTCAAGTCCTTCGTATGCCTGTACTTGCCGTCGCTGGTATTCTTCCGGAGCCGACGCAATCCCCTGAGGTACCCTACAATACTGGTATCTACCTATAGGTGTCCAAAATGTAGTGTAGTCTCGACTTTCTGGGCTCAATACCATTTGATAGAAGCCATCCCTAGCATCGAGTACTGAGAATATTTTTGCTTTACTAAGGCGGTGGAGTGTGTCATTAAGCGTAGGCATTGGATATCGTGGCCTGTGTATAGCTTTGTTTAATGCATGTGGGTCTAATACGATTCTCAACTTACGTCCTGGACGGTGCACTGCTACGAGATTTGATACCCATTCCGTCGGGTGGTCCACCTTTTGTATGACGCCCTGATGCTCCAATTCTCGGACGCGTTCTACGATTTCCTCGACGAAAGCGACAGGTGGGGTGCGTGGCGGCTGTTGCACGGGCCTCGCTTCTTCTTTGATGTGGATTTTCACCGGTTGCGGTAGTTTACCGAGCCCTTGGAAAATGTCTTTATATTCCTCGATGAGGGCGTCGATGCGATCCTTGTCTTGTTGTATCACCACGTTCACGTTTTCAACTTCTTGTGACACTTTGATTAAGCCTAGTTCTAGGCAAGTGTTCGCCGACAGTAACGTTTCTACTTTTCCGTCAATGACTTGGAATTTGATCGTTCTTTTCATCTTCCTTGTCTTTACGGTTAGCACAACGGACCCCATGGTGACTGCTCTTGAATTGTCGTACATTTTCAACAGCTTTCTGTCCTTGTGGTCCAGTTGAGCGGCTTTGTTGACGCTATGTATGGTCAAGTATGTAGACAGTCCCATGACGTTGCACGTTGCACCAGTGTCGAGAAGAGCTCTGATTTCTATTTCGTGTTTAGTTCCGGTCCGCAGAGTGGTGTATAACTTCCTCTTCGGTATCCTACCGATAGTTTCAGTCTGGAATGTGTCGTCCGAGTCGAATCCTTCGTACGCTTCCATGTCCTGTTCCTCTACTGCCCTTATGTTGTGCTTCTGCTTGGATCTGCACATACGAGCGAAGTGGTTGTTTTTGTTGCATTCGCTACACGTTTTCCCTGCTGCCGGGCATCTTTGTGGTGGATGTACTCGTCCGCAATTTGGACACTGTCGGTCACGGGGGTGACGCTCCTTTTCTTGTCCTTTTGCGTCCGTTTTGTGTTCTGTACTGACGCACCAAGGCTACCTCCTCTGGACGCTGCTTATCACGACTGTCTCCCTGTCGATCACGTTCAATAACTGACAGTGCACGCTCGTTGTCTTCGTAAGTCTCCAGCGTGAGCATGACTTGCTCGGTTGTCAGCTTTTTATGGTCTTCGTGGCGGAAAAGTGCTTCTCTCGCCATTGCCAACCGAGTTCCAAGGATCAGTTTGTCCCTGAGCATAACTTTTTCATGCTCTTCGTACGCACACCGTTTTGCCATCTGAGTCATCCGTTCTCTGAACTCCTTCACGGTTTCAGCGTCCCCCTGGCCGGCCTTCAGAAACAGATATCTCTGGAATATGATATTCCTGTGACACTTATATCTTTTGGACAGTGCATCCAGGAGTGCTTTGAGTGAGAGGCAAGGTTCTTCGCCGGTCGGGTCCTGTCTGTCCCCTGGTACCATCTCAACTCCGAGACCATTCAAGAATATGCGGTGCTCGTCTCCGTACACTGACCTGAAGTGTGCCAACTGTCTCCGGGGGGACATCTTGTATACGTCGTTGATTAGAGCGTAGTCCGTCCAAGCGTCCAAGAAAATGGTCCAATTTTCGCTTCGATCACCATCATGACTCATCGGCCGTGGTGTGTTGCTTCGTTGAGTCATCTTTCCCTGTTGCTGTTTCTTGGTCTGACGTTTCAAAATCCTGTCTACTGCGCCATGTTATGCTAGGTATTAACGAGACCAAGGTTGAGCAGTGACTGATCTTTATTGTGGGCTGTCACTCGGTGCCCGTGTGTTGACATCTGCCACTAGGTGGCGTGGCGTCTGCCGCGGGCGCCTCCAAATATTCGTGTCTCCAAACATGGCCACTGCAGGTCCTCATAGTAATACCTAAATATTCAGGGCCAAGATCTGTCACATAAGGGAATAGCTGAGAGTCAGCTTAAAAAAAATGTGTTTGGTCACCAATTATTCTTAAATTTCTGGCCGCGGTGGCCGCTAAACGAAGGGTATACCATCCGCTATCAAACAACTCATTAGAACGAGCAACTGTTTTCGGTGACTTGTTTCATAACGTACGATAATCTACTGCGACTCTAAGCTCTCACATGTAGTCAATGCGTCGATCGTTTTTAAAATGAATTTGCAGTGCGCGTCGCTTATCTACAGCGTCATATGTGCAGGCGCAAAATGGGCGATGTTGGAACTTCTTAAAACGCTCCTACTTCTCTGATAGAAGGTCGTATTTTCGTGTTGTCAAACACGGAACCTGCAGTCGTCCTGCGCTTGACGGCGATGTGCCAGGTTTAGCTGGGTCTTTACTACCAGCCAGGGAAAAGTGTACGGCGACACGATACATTCTAAAATTGCCTTCGCTCTCGTCTACGATGTGCTTCCGTTCAGAGGGGACTGACAGTTTGCTCAACGTCAAGCGAAATCAATGAGTATGTAAGGGTACGGCAGTTTCCAGCTTTCCAGGCGAGCCTCCCTAGTGGGGAGCAGTTGAACGCTCAAATTGGGTTTTTGAAGTGGCCACTAGGATTTGATGACCGATACAGGATGTCTGTGCGAGCCTGAAGCTAGCAATGCAAGCATACTAGGCTAACATCGTGACCGAATCGGATCGAGACCTATCGGATACAACCCATAACGATCGCTCTGGCAGGTCTGACCAACATGGTCAATTTTAACGTCAGGTTACCACTATCATATATGTACATATACGGGTCGGGATTATTTTGGAACTAAATTCGGCCTGGGGATACCAATGTAGACCCTCAGCTTCGACACAGCTACAGTCTCAGGTAGAATATGTCTCCAAACACAAAAATCTACAATTGTGAATTTAATATTAATTTACAATTATGTTCAAGACAATTTCAACGAAAGTGCGCAGGTAAATCAATGCCAGGAAACTAAGTTTAAAATTAAGAATAGCTCTAAATACATAACTCTAATGTTGGCGAACAGTGGACACGACGAGAGCGCGTGGGAAAACACACGATGTACTTAATCGTTTGTCGCAGAAACGACATTCAATACAACTATAAAATTGCCTAACGTGTTCCTGGAAGCTCATAGAAGCCTTGTATTTATTCAGTACCTCTGGCTGTCTGATTTCCTCAACTCAAAAATGCGTCTGGGAAAACTGTTTGATTTTCAAAGTTCATGTAGACGTTGCAGAGCCAATGAACATGGATATTAAGCAATCCTGATTTTGATCTACTATCATCGTTTTCAAGATCACCGCCAGTGAGTAACAACACAACGGTTTGTTTTACACTGGCTCAGCATTAGCGAATCGTTTCACGACCTCCTGGAGTCCTTCTGAATCTAACATCTAAGGTGGTTAGCTCGTCTCCAAATGAATGTCGACAATTTGGAGGGCAGGTGCGAGCGAAGGGAAATTTTCGCCAGTCTGTGAAATGGAGAATTATAGCTGGCCGTTTCATACAGCGGTCAAGGCGCCGCACTTTCGATGAAGTCGGGAGATCCCGAGTGGTTTCAGGCTTACCAAGGATATTTTATAATCCACAGCCCGAAGTCATATCGATTTTCGGCAGATCGGCCTCCAATTTCAAGAAATAGTGCAGTTCCAATCACAAAGTGTGCCAATGAGAAACTCGAGGAACGTGACAGGGAAAAGTATTATAGTGAATAGAAGCATCGAGGGAAAAACGCAGGTAATGTCAATTAAAGCGCATTGTGTAACTTTTAGGGTAGTTGTGGGATGAGGAGTGCGTGAAAGTTTCATTAAATGTTTTAAATCGACAGCAAACGCAGGCACATACTAACAATATCGAGAAGTACCACATGTGTATGCAACGTATGGGATAGAGTTCCAAGGTGCCAGCCTCGTCCCTACGACATCAAGATGCGCTATTAATTACAACCGTCTCAATTATAAAATGATAAAAGAGATGATCCCTATTTTTGTAGCTTACTATTCTCGTCTTCCGAATATTGAGCGCGACTATGTTTTACAGTATATTTCACTGGATATCCATTTGAATAATCTTAGCACCTAACATTTAATATCTCGAAGTGTTATAGGCGGCTTGGCTCGGGAAGTTCTGTAGGAACCTTCGTCGTCGTTACTGGCGCGTGCAAGCAGACCTCCCAGAGGCCACAGGCTTTCCAAGAAGCTATCAAGCAGCTATTAATGACCCTCTATGCCAGCGTATAAGCGTAGATGGGCCATAGTCATTTGAAACAATAGGTCCGCACTTGGCGGACCAGTTGCCTCGTCCCATTCGAGGACCTCGATGTAAACGCCTCACGGCAGAGGGTGATGTGCAGCTGTTGACTCTATTTCGTTGGGTCCTGACAGCCTACCTGAACTGTGCTCTCCTCGAAGTGCTCTTTAATTTTTCTTTCATCGATCGAGCCCTATTCTTAAAACTTGCTCGACAAATTAGATGCTGATCCAATATGCCAATACGTTCCTTGTCTATAAAGTGGTGAAAATTTTCGCTGCTTCCTGCGCCAATATTCGCAGTGTACACATTTGAATATTGAGTTTGTCTTGGCTAGTTTAGTTACTACTGAAGCCGTCGCTTAAGGTTATTACCCTACCAAACGATGAGGGTCTGTGAGGTTGATCGCCTTCGAACTTGTCGGCACGCTCCTATTCTGCAGTTTATTTTTATCAGCTGTAGTACAGCTGACACAGGATCCATACCGATGGGCAATATGAAACTCATCGAGTCTCGTCCATACAGGGATAACCACTTGAGCCACGCCACAAATGAACGGTTTGGGAACGCAACATATTTATTTATATCTTGATCCATATAGCGTAAGGTATTAACAAACAAGCAGACATTTCCAAATTCAGGTGGTCGTACCTTTTCAGCAATAATTGTGTCTCCATTTTCTTGAAAGATGATAGTGTTATTTGTATATGGAACACCCTTGCATCTTCAGGGTCACACAATTCTTTTCCGCTCTGTGAAGGCGCTCTTCTTCTAATGTCGACATACAATTCCACCTGGAGGTGATCAACTTATATCTAATATATTCTGACAAACTGATATTCTCCCCAAAACGAAATCGTATCTACCCTAACCCTTTACGGTAAATAAACCTACGATACGACGAATTTACTCACAATTCTAATATTAACACCACGCTTTGCCCGAAATATTCACGACAGTCAGTTCCCCGTGTAGAAGGGGCAACAGTGGGCAAAATATCGCCTTCCCCGCGATCTTCGCTGCGTTGTGTTGCGACGCGGCGACGCAATACGATGTCGAAGTATGACGACAGTTTCAGCCTGCTGCGGCCAGTCGACGTACTCGAGAAGGGTCGACGGAGTCAGCATAGTGTGGGGACTATTCCCAATGAGGCAATATCCGCTCAAGCCGAGCGTAGATTGGAGGAAGCCACTCGGGTGGAATAGGTTCGCCTTTTTCGGCTTCGTTTCATGCGAGAGAGAAGGAGTTGTCGTCGATCTGGCCGGCTAGCAATGCGATGCAACGCAATACGTCAAATCGGAGATGCAGCCACCATGCAACAAAATGCGAAATAGACAGGGCGAGAGATTGATAATCAGATCATGTAATTAACATATGAAGCATGAACATTAAGAATAATAATAATAGTGTGCATTGTCGTCATCATCATCATCCTCATTATTATTTTGTATAATTACTACTGTTATTAATATTGGACTGGATTATTATTATTATTATCATGATTATTATAATTAATGTTCTTATTCTTATTATTCTTATTTTAATCCTAATATATACATTATGTAGAGGGAATGCGTACTTATCACTCATTGCGACAAATCGCCGGCAACTCAACAAAACAAACACAATATACTTTTTCATTTACTGGCGTAAGAACCACCGTTTATATTCTATTGGGACACTGGACATGTATAATTAAAATACTCATAGGGGAATGCTCTTATTTGATGTGTACAATAATCATTCATTCGTTTTCATTGTATCTAGCCTTCTCAAGTATTCATATTGTAATTATAATCATGTTCTCAACTAACAGATTCGTTCCATTTTATGATATCGAAATAACAATTACTCAGTATATGGGAAGTGTAGAAACAAAAATTCAGCCGTATAGCAGCCACGCAAAGCTCTTGTTAGGCTTATGTTGAAACCTATTGAAACCATGTGAGCAAGCGATAACAAGTTCTAACTTAACGAGCGAAATGTCATTCTAACCCTGAATATTTCTGAAGTTAAAAACAAGTTCTCATCATTCTTTTGTGTTCAAAAGGACCAATACACGAGCAGCAATGAATGTACCGGCGAAGACCGTAGCCAGAAGGGAGAGTGTGAATAACATAACATAACATAACATTTGCGGTTTATTTCCGGAATAGGAGGTTTACATGGCGTTGCACAAGATCCACGTCTCATTTATTGTTGTGTGCTTCATCCAATTCTTATAACAATCATTAAAGGTCGCATACCCCTGTGTAAATAATATGTACTGAATAAAGCCCCCCCCCCTGCATAAGGGTTTGAAAAAGAGTGATAAGGGCTATGTTAAAACACCAAGTTCTACCGATCTTTGGGTGTGTTCCTTCAATAAAAGGAATAATCTGATAGCAGGCTTAGTGTGGGCTGAATGGACACATCATTTTCAGGCATAACTCGATGAAAATACGAAATACATTTCATATTCAGTATCATCTCTTTGAACGTATATTATAAAAGTACTTCAAAGGCTCAACCCGTAAGACCATATTATTAGACGATAACCACAATAAAGATCAACCAACATATTCATTTTGGTGATGAAGCGTTTGATTTATTTCTTCTATTTCGACATAAGTAATTTATCAAACTCAGTGCAATAATAATAATTAAACACGACTCCAGGCCAGCGTATAGTTCCATATGAATTTATTGGGTTCTTCTGTGACTCGGTAGAGGAGGTCCCATAAAGCCCTATTCAAAATCCACTATAAACTTGTGAGACGAGTTCAAATTTTACTCGATTACAACCAGAATTTAACACCACATGTGTAGTGCTTATAACCAAATAAGCAGCAACCTAACTAGATCATCAATGCAAGTGTTGAATAGCGATGAGTGTACACATACCAATTAGTACTTTGAAAGTTATCCTATTCTACCATCTCACAATCTTACTCTAATTCTTTATGGTGATGATTTGTTTTAAGCCTCTTACATCCGCAACTAGCTCATAATATACCTAAGCTGTATTTCGGCGATCACGCCCCTTCTCACTGCCACTATTCAAGGGAACATACATTGTTGTCTGAAGATACGGACCCATGACAAAAAAAAAATGTTTGCAGCGTAATTGAGTTTTTCAAACTCGCAATCGACTCGACGCAAACTCGACTATACGATCGCTGCTCCTTCTCTATGTAATGATTTTGTATTGTCCTTCCAATACGCTGGAATCTGAGGTATGAGTATAGTTGTGTGTGCATTCCGATTTTACTGCTAATTTTATTTCTAAATAAATGTATTTTAATTTCTTTCAAATATATGGTTTATTGCAGTAGGAAACGCCAGGATAGCTCGTTCGGTAGAAACGCCAGTGTCCAATATAACAGGTTCTCTTACCAACGTTTCACATTGTTTAAACTCAACATTGCGAATCACCGCTACAACAACACCAACGTAATCATCACTACACAACGCCAACGTACTTCACGCTCTCCATGATTTCAGAATTAATTTACGATGTATAAGCACTCACCCAACCTATAATACCAGTGATGCCATCGTCGGGTCCATAGTTCGGAAGGGCCGAGTTTTGGAAACAGTCTATGTATAACCTGCTCTGGGTGGGTCCGGTAGACTAGGGATGACCGAAGCAGCAAGACTGCTGTAGTCCCAAGCACGACAGACAGTCAGCCAATTCGTTTTGGCAGCTCATCCTCTCGGAGCACGCAGCCAACGCGGAACAACCGGATGTGATGTAAGAAAACGGAGCCAGCAACGATAGGGATTAGTGAGCGGGCAATGGGAGAAGCGCCGGGGTCGGGATAGCGCAGTGATGGTACGAAGAAGCAACGGCCGGAGCCCGTCACGAGACGCCGAGCGTATCGCTGTACTCCCATAGCCGCCGAAAGTCGAAGCTAACGACCGACGGCCAAGTGAACAGACAAGAGAGAGAGAGAGAGAGAGAGAGAGAGTGAAGACAAGGTCCTAAATGGGAGTGCAGGATAAAAAGGGATGGATATTGGCTGGGCAGAAGCGTGTGGCTAAGGGAACCACTGGACGCAAGTGGTCGGAGTTGTTCCGGAAATACTAACCGAGTTGTCTTCTACTGCACGGGAGCAAAAGAGGGTGAAATTGGGGGATAGAGAGATAGAGGAGAGAGAGAGAGAGAGAGAGCTATGAGTGAGTCACTGCTGTGCTCCACAGTGCCGTATACCCTGTGCCGCCAGACTGCGGCCAGAGCAATGTCAGCCCGAGGCCATCGTGATGCGGTGCGTTAAGTTGCGGGGACGCCTCGACCGCCATAGGAGAGGAGTGGAATAGCGTGCGGCGGCTGGGTAGATGCTGGCGGAGGCGGCGGAGGCGGAAGCACGAGCAAGGCAGGACACGCTGCGATACGGTACTACGATGCTCATACACAACAAACAGAGAACGTCGTCCCCTCGACGCCTGCCTCGCTTTCTCTCTCTCTCTCTCTCTGTCTCTCCCCTTCGTCGTCTATCTCCTCGTGTCGTGTTCCTCGTCGCTCTATCCCTCTTTGACTGCTGCATGTACATTCTCGTACTCATCTTGATGATAGCCATTCGCCGCTACCGCCAGCCGTAGCGTGCATAGACGCTTCCTTAATGATTTGCTTGAGCTCGAGTATGCGTGAACAAAAGAAGGAGAATGACTGAGAAAGGGAGAGAGACAAACAGGGCGGGTGGGGTTGGGTAGAAGGTGAAGAAGTCTTCTGATAATGATAACTTTGTTACGCAGCCAACGCGTGCAATGTTGTTATATAGTCGGCGGCCTTAACTCGTATGGCCGGCGACGATGGCACCAAGCGATGACAAGTGCTCGTTTATTGGCTTTCCCCAGAGTGAAGTCTATGTAATACGGTGAAGAGAGAAAACGCATTGGTTTACCCGATTGGGATCGCTGTGCACTGTGCACGTTATACAGCGGCGTACGTAGCTGTATCTACGACTGGAAGGTCGGTACAGCAAGTTGACCGTGAACACTTGTGCTGTTTGTCAAACGTGGAATGGGTGAATTGGGAGAACCTTTTATTTGCGAAAGTCTTTCTATTTTACTTGATTTGTTCAAATGGTACAAGTTACAATAATTCTTATTTTTTATAAAATGTAACATTAGGTCATCAAATCCTATTAATCGGGAAATCCGATTAAATGCCTTGCAGCAACATACTGCTAATTTTCGTTTATCTTATTGAGTATGTTTATTCACTTGTTTCGCCCATGCTTTCGACTATAAAGTATAGCTTGGCTTGTCTATGTGTTAACGCACATAGACTCGATGTTATCTCCTCTCTAATGAAAAAAAACAAAGGATGGTATATTTCCTATCCGCAGTAATAGGAAAATTTATAATAGTTTTAACGGTTCTAAACGACGAGTCGATTTGTTCAGTTTGCACTCAAGTTGCACCCACCATCGACCTCATGATCGGAGAAACAAGCCAATTTTATCCATTATCGCAGCCAGGGTCTGGTCCGCATCTACAGATCGAGATGAGAGGAGAAATCACCAACAATGTAGAAATAATCCAACGGGGACCATTTGTTAGAGTTTGTTTGGCACTCTCCACTGGGTTAACCAGCCCGAAGCGCTGTTTCTACGAAATGGGCTGAATCCGAAATTTATTTTTATCAGAGTTTTAGGATTAAATTAGATTAAATTATTTGCCGCTAAGCATTGACGGCCCACCTGGTGCATTTTCATTTGATTACCTTAAATCAGCACGTGGTCCTTCAATGGGCAACGCGTAAGACGTGTGTTCAAGAAGTGCGCTGTATTCTGCGCGGACCGCTCACAGCTATTAGGGCAATTGAAACAATATTTTAGTTGTACGTTCATATGGAAATAAAGCGGTTAGAGCATACGATATCCATTTTGCCCCTCGACGAATGCTTGTCCCCCGTAAACACTGTTAATTGTTCGTTCCGTTAGTTGCAAGGCGACCATTAGGACAGGGTGGACAATTTCGTCAGAGGCGAAATAACCAACCTGATTTGAATATTTAGGAAGGAAGCAATAGAGGAGACACTCTCTCTCTCTCTCTCTCTCGTACGATCTCTATTCCTTCTCAATTGGATTACGCATTGTTTTGGGTGATGAGCACCTAGAGGGAGACAACGGCATCGTTGGCCTTCAGTGCCCACTGTAGAGACACGCATAGACACTTCACTTAGAAAGCGGAGCTGCTCCAGAAGGGCGTGCCGATAGTAGTGGTAGTTGTAGTCGTTGTAGGAGTAGTAGTAGTAGTAGTAGTGGCAGTATGGGAGTTTCGAAATAAATAAATTAACATACAATTTTTCTTCATAATAATGTCGCATTCAGAACGATAATGCGACGACTGCGATGTCGACAAGACGACATGGCCTTGCCTTGTCGCTACCAAACAAATTCGATCCATTGTGCACCATTCACCACTGTTCAGCGTCAGTGTCAGCGTGCGTTGTGTGTAGATGGCGGATGACGTTGACTGCGGGCCCCAACGACGCGAGTTGAGAAACCCTTCTCGGACTAACTACAGCTGATCATTTGTCATCTACCAGTTAAGAATCGCACAGAGACACGGGCGAGGGAGGACTGATGTTTGCCGTCGACTCCAGCTGCGCCAGTGAGCTATAACCAGAGTGGTTAGTCCTCTGCAGCACACCATCTGCATCAATATCAATGCCACTGTAGTCACTGCAAAGTCAACCTCCTTGAACGTTTCGTAAGTGCGGATGCCGTTCTTATAATAATCCCTGTGCATGTACCACGTTGTGTTGTCACATACCACGTGACATCAGAGTATTGGCTTTTTCTTTTAACACGAATTCCACCTCGTTCGGGGTAGAAGCACTGTGAGGAAAGAAAAAACGAAATAACATATCCCCCCCCCTTCTCTGGTTATTGCATCAGCTAGCAAAAAGCCGATCTTATACAGCATCTCCACGAAGTATTTTATAGTGCGGTTTCGAGCAAACCTGCCCAGATATCAAGGGCGGCAGCAACAGCGGCATCGACCCGACACCTTCAACGACCTCTAACGTTGGCACCCAGTGGCGCCAATCTTCTCTTTGGATGCCGCTGCTGCTGTTACAGCTACCTTTCGGAAAAGCACTAGCGGCATCTCGGCAGAGAGCAGTCTGTTTCTGTGTATGGCTCTCTCTCTCTCTCACTATCTCAATCTCTCTAACACTCACTTTCTGTTTCAAAGTTTTCGAAGCGCGCGGACTACCTGCTTCTGTTGCTGCTGGTTCAGGCCGTGGGGCATACAGCAGGAGCAGGAACAGGGAAATGCGGCGTCAGCCGAGTCCGAGGCTGTTGAGGAACGAACGCTACAACCTCGGGTTGTTGCCTTGGGGCTAAACAGCTTCTCTTCCTTTGGTCTCTCCTCTTATCTCGCTGTTCGCTCTCCCATATTTGCTTCGTTGGGGCAAGCACCTTCTGTGTTCCGCTGCCGCGGGTGGTTTCTCGCTGTGTGAACACGACGGCAGCAGCGTGAACGGTATTTTCTGCACCCGCCGCGAAGCCGCCACTGTTGGCGCTACTTTTCACGTTGTCTTTTCACCATGTACGCGAGTGTCAAACACCATTGCTAACCGCCGGAGCAACTCCCGCTTCCAGCAGCGTTACGGCGGGCCAGTTGGCTAGCGGAACCGTACCAATTGTTCCAATTGTTGAAATTAGCCGCACAAGTAGAGCGCCAAGGTAGGGTGAGAGAAATTCAACAACATAGGATATCGAAGTAGAAATTTATATGGGTCACTACACCTTTTCAACCTGAATCAGCTAATGTTATGCGGTGTCAGCAGGTAAATGTTTGAATACGTGATTCATTCATGGCTAAGAATAGCCACTTAAATTGATGGAATCGACTTGTTTTTTTCGTATACAGAAGGAATACTTCTACTATATATATATATATATATATATATATAACCATTGGATGTTAACTGCATTTTCGGCTAATATAGCTATCCTTGTAATATTGATATTATATATTTATTCAATGGGAGGGGGGGGATTAACTGGGACCGGGGCTGAGGCAGACATTGTCCCGAGAAAGGTGATGGCATTGCCCCTCTGCACAGCGAGGGACAGGCGTTGCAGAAGGAAAGATCCTGCGCGCTTGTCCCCGGTGCCTCCGGCAATGCTTATTATAACGTAAGGATAAGTCGAAATCTATTTTTACAATTTTTGATTATGAGTTGCTTAAAGGGTCATCGTTAATAGTCACATGGTTCGTTACCGTGCAAGAATGGTCCCAAGTATTTAGTTAGTGCCGCGACTGAGTGGTTGACGCCACCTGAACTATTGATATCCCTAGCTTTTCGGGCTGACTGTCAGCCAACATTTAACGTCCACGGTAGCGCTTTTAGCATTGCTTCGTAAGACGGAGCTATTGATATCAAACCTCGCAATGCATAAACACATAGGCGCAATTCTGACGGCTACGGATAACCGTGTTGAAGTACTTTTTCATTCCTATCTCGATATGCTCCGCACTGTACGGGCGCACCGCACACTACCTGATACTAGTCGATTCGAATCTCCTACAAGTCCGTTATCTTGTTACCCACGTTGCGCGAACTCCATCGCTATATATTGCACTGAACCCCGTTATTCAGTCTCATTGTAGTTGTTTCATTGCCTATTTCAGCTAAGCAACCCCATGGTTTTGGGTACTACGTTACCTTGCCGCAGCCGTTGTTAGTTGCTCGATTGTAATATTCGAGAAATCCAGCTACTTGCCTGCCGCGTTCGGCTGATCCCGTTCATGCAGCTACGGCTCACATTCTCTATGAGAAGTAATCGTTTCTTCGCGACAGTTAAAATCATAGTGTTCCAGTTCTTCCGTCAGCTACTTCTAAGTAACCTATTGCATTGTTCTATCCATTCAGTTTCCTTAATGATGCTATCCCGCTGTCCTGCCTCAGTTATTCGATTACATTGTTCCGTTAGCGTAATTTCGTCACGAAGCTGAGGTCACCCAATGTGTCTATACTTCACTACCTTATTCTAGTCATCCCGCTCCGCTTTAGCAGGCATCGCATTCACCAGTATTCATTGTTGCGTCTCCGCATTACAATATACCCGTTACCTTGCAACTGCCAACATGTCATCTTGCTCAATTTCCGCGATTGCGGCTATTTTCTGATCTCAAGGGGCAACGGTCAATGATGTCCATGATATCTGAGACCATATGCATTGAATAATGAGAATTATTAGCAGATGTTTTTTTGGCGTTTCCAAACATTTTCAATGCTATTTTTGCAAAAACCACTATATTAGGCACAATTGGTGTTTCACGTCGGCAGCAATATTTCAAATATCAGCTCCTATTTTTAATAGAGCGGGAGGAGGCCCTAGAGAGAGCGAGCCTAGGGACTATCTATCTGTTGGACGGTTACAGAACTTCATATCGGAATGGTTCACATACTCTTGCCACAAACAGATGTCTTCATTTAGTGTTCATCTTAGTGTAGATTAGATCGTTTAGTGTGGATTCCCATAGGTGCTTAGTAATAGAATGGTGCTGTAAAGAGCAGAATGATTTGGAGGAATGCTAAATAAAATTACACTAATTATATTGAGAACAGGCGAGCACCAAATTAATTTATTAATGCGTTCTTTTATGTCTATTTTGTGTTCACTGACATCAGAATATAGCATAATAGTGCCCTATATCATAACCTATTTTTGCGATACTATTACAGATATCCGTCTGTGTAGTAAAAGAAATCGCTGGTTCTCGCTCTCTGATTCTAAACTGCGCACTAACATACGTTGTGATAAATTGCGCGAGTATACGTTTGGAAAAACTGGGGAATTAACGATTTTACTTTGCGAACGTTGTAATAGTGTTCGACCGAGATAGATTGGGCGGTCTATTATGTACAATATTTGTCTCCATGGTTCGAGTTTAGTGCATCAACCCATTATGCGAACCAATGATAAATTAAACTTATAATCGCGGCGCACAACTCTTGATCGTCGTGGAGGTGGAATTAGTCGAAGAGAATTGAATTATAGACATGCCCGTCGTAGCTCCAAAGTCAGCAATGGTATTTATCGTTTGCATATATTATAAAATCGATGGCTCGATCATTCGAGAATGTTAGACGTACTCCATGCATGGTATGGGAGTCTAGAGCTTTTGTTTTTCCATAGTTGAAATAGCAGGTCTCGGTTTTCTGCAAAATGATGTAGATTTTTTGTTGGGACTGCATTGAATACAAGCTTAATGTACTGAGCTAATTATTGATCCCATAATCTTATGGGATTAGCATTCAAACCACTGACAGTATGTTATTCAACTTTGTGCTCTTATTTAGATGATGAAGTGTTTCTTGAAAAGCACTATTTTATCAGACCCTAGTTTATAACATGCTATGAAGAAGTTCCCAATGCGCAGTTGATGAAAATTTCTGGAAACGAATCCAGCCCAGAGACATTCCAATCTCCGTAAAAGTGGGCCTATCCAGTGCAGGGTTGACGTGGATTACAAAACGCCTCTGCCTGCTAAAACCATCCTCTGCAGAAAGTCTATCGATCCGTCAAATATCTATTATAAATTCGCTCTACTGATCTGGTGAAGTCCAGACAATTAGAGACAGCAATCGTAATTGTGATGAGTCCGTCGTGTCGTAGTGCTTGTCGCGATCCTTGGACCCCTAAGGTTTTGAATGCAAGAGGCGAAAGATGTGAGTAGCCTGGCCTGTGTCTGCACGCGATACCGTCTAACTACGGAGTGGTTGCACAGTAGTTGAGTTAACTGATATTGTTCGCCCTGTAGCAAATTCATTACGAAAAAGGCTAATTTATATTTTATGATTTCCAGAAATCGCAAGCGTGAAGTGTGAAGCGTCGGTGGTTCAGTGGTAGGATACTCACCTGCCACGCGGGTGGCCCGGGTTCGATTCCCGGCCGACGCACTGATTAATTTTATTGGCAGCAGTTGCCATCTTCTTCAGCACATAACAACCTTCCGGTTACATGCACAACCAAAGAGGACGTCAGTTCTATAGTGTGCGAGAGAACGAGGCATTTTTCATTAATATTCTTTATAAGACTGCAATCTTTTTCGTAGAGACACCGTATCCGAGCCAAATTACAGAGAAAAATGAATTTATTCTTTCGGAAATTCAGTTTTGTGTATATTGGATTGAGCTTAAAAAACTGAGCAAGTTTTGCACATCCGGTTGCAAATCCTCAACCATTATCAAAATAACGGCCAAAAAAGTCACACATTTTCTGATTGTGACCAAGTTTTTCATATATCGTGAACCCGACCTTTTCAAGACGGTCCATACATAAGGATTTTTCTTATATTTTTATTTTTATACATCAACCAATTTCTCCGGGCGTGTCTCTTTTACCACAGTGTGTCGTCAAGCCTAGAGATAAAAAATGATTACAATCTCTAAGCTCTTTTCGAGGTCATTGGCACATGCGTAAGCGCGCGTAAAAACAAAGTTAACGCGTTTTAGAATATGGGACATACTTTTACGAATTCGTCGTAGATGCGCTATACAATCTGCGAGATTGTCTAAGTATTTTGGACTGACTCTCAGCCTTAAACATTTAACGTCCACGGCATTGCTTTTGCATTGCTTCGTAACACGGACCCCTAAATACAAATCTACTCGAATGGGGATCGAAACAGTACACCCGCGTGTCTACTCCTATGCCGTGGTGCATTTGTGTGCGATTTACAATCTGGAAAATTATCTACACGATACGCAATGTAGACCAACGAGTGAAGGTCTTACCGTACATTATAAAGTTCACCGAAATATTTTGGCATAGTCTGGAGGATCTATTATAGGGCTACTGACAAAGTATATAATTTAAAGTTTGGGCTTAGGCCTCCTTGTACCTGGGAGTACCTAATACATGTAAGAAAACACTAAGCTGTTGTATCTCCTCCTATTTAGTTCATATGTCCGTGGTTGATCCACGGCCTGTCTACGTCCGGTATTCTTCGTCCGCTTTGATAAAATCGACATAAAATATCAACGCGCCGTATAATACGTGTTCGTCTGACTCCACTCGAGAAAAAATACTCACTCCCTTTGACGGCGACTTCCAACCTTCGCTGAAACACTGATCGGTATGCTTTGCCCTCGTTGTAAGCGCAAGCACAGCACATCTTGTCCGGGTATCTGAGTATAAAATATTAACTATCTGTCAGTTGCATACATCTCGAAGTGGACTTCTAATGCATAAATCACATTGTTTCAGACGCATTAGCTCAATGGAGTGTTTTCCTCTCGATCACCATCCACGACGGCATTATTCACTCCGTGATGGACACTCACTCAACGAACATCAATCATTTAGGCCAACACTAGAATGTCTTCATCAATTTCTCAGGTTCTTAGTACAAGGGAAAGTATGTGGGGGACGGGAGGGAGAGAGAAGACTCAATATTGCGTTTCATAGAAATATGATCATGTTTTGGAAGTCGCAAACTGAAAATGCTAAGATTATTCTAATTTTGCCAGCCGTTGTTCACAAAAGACATCTCACATTTAGCGGCTGTGAAATCCCTAACAGATACCCGTGACTGACGCCTCAGCTGACTTAGGGATGCAGCAGATGGCGGCCTCCATTAGTCGTCGTTGCTCGACCGTTCAGGCTGTCGTGACGGCATATTCCGAAGAAATTTGCTCACTAGACAGGTAAATTGTACCCCTTGGTGAGACTGGATACCTATCCTGGCCGTGTGAACGCGTTAGTAACAACAAACGGGGATTTATATATATATATATATATATATATGTATATATATATCACAGATGTTGTATTGTTGTCACAGACTTACGTTGTATTGCAGATACTGAACACATAATTTTGTCAACGAAAACACATATCCGTGCACGGATCCAGCTGCAAGCCGGCACGTTTAAGGTGAATAGCGCTTCCATAAATTGAACCAATATATCATTCTAGTTAATCTTCCAAAAGGAAACAAGCATTACATCGAATCCCTAAATCCTGTGCGAAAAAACCACATTAACACACGTGTTGCTTTAGGGCTAAATGCTCATCAACTTCGATAAACGTAGCAACGCAGTTCGGTCGCCTAAACGCATCATCCGTTCTTCTTCGCTTCGGCGTTCGGCGATGCCAGCGACGGCGCCAGCGGTGGAGAACACAATTGAGAGCCGTTTCCACAGCGAACAGTTTCTACCCAGGTATAGAGAAGTCGGCCGGGCCTGTATCGAGTTTGAAGCGATACGAAAACGCGCGCGATTTCTTCTCATTCGTCGTCTTGTTCGTTCTCGTTGATGTGGACGATAATCACTAATTATTGGGTTCGCAATGCAGGTAACCGACCGACCGACCTCCCTTGCCTGTACGCCCGCCTACCGGTGTACTACAATTCTTCGATCCATCGAAAAGAAGGAATCCCCTCCCTGCCGGGCGGGCGGGCGGGCGGCCGGCCGGCCAGCAAACCCAGCGGAGGCCTGGAAGTGTGTGTGAGCTTGTGGAGCTCCCCACATGAGGCCGAGCCGCCTGCAAATCTGAGGGATTTCCGCTGTGTCCTCGCGGGTATACGCGAGGGAGCTACTGCCGCCGTCGCTGCTGCTGCCAAATCGATTTTTCCGATTTCCGTTGTGGGTGTCTTCCGCTCGCGGCCGTCTGCATTGTTCCCTCTGTTTCGAGCCGGCCGACGCCGTCGCCGCCTCTGCCGGATAACCGCAAAGAGGGCGAAGCAGCGGCATCGGTAGCAGCCGCAGCAGCCGCTTTCGAAGCGAGCTTTTATCTCACACTAACGCAGTGGTGGAAATCCGCCATCGACTGGGTGAATTCTACAGAGGTACGGTATTGTTAGACTTTAGTTCGCTCAAGCTCGAGCTGCCGATCTTCTGCGAGCTACGAACGCTAAATGTTACATGCGACCGTTAACGAAGCGACGATGTTATTAGAATAGAGACAGCTATGTATTAATATATACGGCACTAAC
Organism: Stratiolaelaps scimitus; assembly: GCA_019614645.1. NCBI lineage: Eukaryota > Metazoa > Arthropoda > Arachnida > Mesostigmata > Laelapidae > Stratiolaelaps > Stratiolaelaps scimitus. Next base: position 4,143,927 of record JABWDB010000028.1, read on the forward strand.
GAGACGCCGTTGCGTGCATACACATATTATTATTATTGTAGTTAGACCAAGGTCGCTGTAACATTAAGGGTCAGATAAGCACGTCCTATGCGTACGTAAATGAAAGCTGAAACAATGACTCCTTAGATATATTGGCATTGGGAGCAAAACCGACCAAACGCTTACTGATCAGCAGCGATGAAGACCCGTTGTTAAACCTATTGTTGTAAAACGATAAGCATTCGAATCAAAACGAGAAAGCATGAGCAATTTGCTTATAATTCAATATTCGAACGATTATTCGATTTTTTTTACTATTTAGTGTTTTATGTATTATACTAACAACTCTTTATCCATTTCTTATATTTGATTTAAGTATACAGATCTCATACTTATCTATGTGAATCGTCGGTTTTTCGTCGCCATTTGGCCTCTATTCGAATATTGTAGTTTCAAATGCATTTACAATGAGCCTGTCCGGAATCCTTATATTGAGAAATTCGCACACATTTTAAATTATATTCTAATGATTTTCAATTTCATTGATAACCCAGATGTAAGAACGTTTTTCTCTAAATACTAATAAGATAATGTCAATAGTAGATCATTTAGACGAAGAGCTTCAAGCACTATAAGTTATTGCTTATCTATTTGTCCCTATCTGTCTATTTGTTAAAATCTGAGGCCTGTCACATAGGGGAACAGCTGAGGGTCAGCTCGAAAAAAACAGTTATCTATTTGTGGGTACCCATCGCTCACAGCGGTTGAGCGCGCCTTGAAAGCGCTGGATACCGCAAGAACACTAATTTTGTAAGCAAAGCCATACAACTTTGTTAAATAGGAACCTAAATCCGTTATCTTTTTCATTTCAAACTTTCAAAGAACTACTTCGTTATTACCAACCGGAGTGCGAATTTATAGGTCTCACTCCCATGGTATAGCTATACCCGTTTGAAATGGTGGCAAAATATTACTGTGCGCATCCCACATTTGCAGTGCGTTCATTACGCCAGTGTCGCCTATTTACCTACGGATTCTATAGAGTTACCCAAGGTAGACGGCTTTTACAATAACAGCCACAAAGGAGTACTCTGATATAGTAGAGTGCACTATGCCGGTCTCACTTAGCTCGTTGCCAGCTGATACAGACCGGGAGGCAGAGCCGGCGTTGGTGACCTGTACCGAGATAAGTATTATTCCACCTTGAGCTGCCTTCGTTGTATTCGTTGCTATCTTTGTTTCTCCTTCGTCATATGTGCTCGTCGTTGTCGCCGTCTCCACTTCCCGGTCACCGGCTCATCCATAATGGCGGTGGTCTCCTTTTCGCGCTGACACCGAACATCTTGAAAGCCGGCCCGAATGTCAATCGGTCATTTTAACGACGCCACCCATGGACGCCAGCCACTCCCGTGTCTTCCTTGAAGCCCGACCGCAACTTGCTTCGCCGCCTGCTTCTTTGCCGCAGCCCGACGTTTGCCCTGGTCCTATAGAATGTTATAGGATCGCGCGCTGTGTACAGGGCCGTGCTGTGACCCCGGTTTGAATGCTTGAAGGGAGCGACGGTGGTCGCGTCGGGCCTGCGTTCAGATGAACGACGGACTAAAGGGTGTTAATGGCAAGACACAACTTGGCAATGCGCCGGACACGAGTGCAAACGAGGGTGGGGTTATCTCGGAACGCGTGCGTGCGTTGCCTTGCTTGGATCCATCGTGACGACCATTAAACCGGGGGATAGGCGCCCCATCATTCTCCGCTATTATGATTTCAACCGTTACAAACAATATAAAAAGGGGCTCATCAGCTAAAAGTGGACGACTTCTGGTAATAGCGGCTGGCGAGAGCTGCGGCTGCGAGTCATCGGGACAAGGAAGTGCTGTGGAACGCTTTGTGTGTTTGTATCGATGTGGCGATCGAGAGATGTCAGAGTGTAGAGTATAGACGCATTAAGTAATTCCGGGAATTTCTTTTACTCATGATGGGTTCATCATCGGTGAGGTCATGCAAGCGCGAGTTAGGTAACGCTTTTGGATGCTGGCCCGCAAACGAAAGCATAAGGTAGTTTATGTACGTGTACTCGAACGTACATTGAATGCAGCGAAGGATGAGTATCACAGGAAAGCGTTTGCTGAAGAATCGTTTGGCTGTCTTTTTACTTGAAGAGCTCCACGTGTACATCGTGTTTATATATTAGTTTATGTTTTAGTTTGAGTATGTGTGTGAGTGTCTCTGTTGTATTTATCGCATTGGATAAACGCGCCAGTGAATTGAAGATGCTATACTTGGAAGTGTTGTTCTTGATACATTAGTTGAAATTGAGGATGGAAACACCCCTTACACGTTGTTGCAAAATTTTTCCGGGATACGCGTCACAATATTGGTTCAATAGTTTTCGATGCTCACGAAATCCCCTCACGCGCAGGCGGTAGCGCGTATCTTCAATGTCATAGCATTCACTCAATGGGTAGCATTTCTAAAGGGAACTCCTACATCAACTGGCCCTACATCGAGCTGGCGCTATCAACAAATGCGATATGTGTTAAAAAGATCAAAGCTCAATCACACAGAAGCGTGTCTGAAATCTGATGTGGCCAAAACTTTCGTTTGCTTCCTACAGCGGAGTTACTTATTTCTTAACGCCTACCGCTTGTGTGTAGACACGGATTAGCTACATGCCCCCGCCCCCTCTGTCGTATCTAAATATCGCGGTATCGCCACGTTTTTACAGGGATACAACCTCTGAGCCCTCCCTGCCTATCCATTACCCCTGCAACCCACCCTACTTTCACAGCCCGGTGTCAGCTTCATGTCTCCAAAGCTGTTCGTTCCCGATCGCTCGTCACCGCGTTCCATCGTGAGAGGCCATGGGATCGTTGACTACCAGCGCTCGAGCTAAGCTCTAAGGAACTGTTACCGTCTTGTGGTTGCCGTCCGCTGCAATGCAGCGCCCGCGAATCCCCAGATCCCCAGAAACGCGTATCTTCAGGAGCTGTACAGGTGTCGGACGTTTGGCGTCGGTGGTGGCACGCAGGGAGCCAAACAAGCGGTCGGTCGGTCAACAGTTTGATGCCACACATCGCCTCGGGCGGAGTGACCACAGGAAATGGCGTCATTTCGTCGTGTAGGGAAGGGACCGCCCGGCGTCAACGTGAGTTTAGAAAGGCGATGTGGATGAGCAGGTCGCCGGGCAGGCGGCGATTCGCTGGTGATGGTGGAGTTGAGGGTGGTGGTGCCAACAACGACATGGGATACAGGGCAAGGGAAGGCCCAGGGAGGCTGAGCAGGAGCCGGCGATGATGAACACATCGGTGGCGGTGGCGGTGGCGGCGGCGGCCGCTGCTTGAGCAGTGATGCCCAGCGACGCTTCGGTCGCTGGTGGTTGGGGTGGCGCGGTGGGTGGCCGCATAAACTTTGATACGCTTTCGGCGACGGGGAAGGGTCTGGAGTAACATCCGGAATAGGTTGTGGTTCAGCCGACGATGGATCTCACGGGGTCTGTCGACTCCCTACACAGACACACACACACACACGCGCTTAGTACGCCGCGTTCGCGAGAGGGTGCACAAGGGAACACAGGTTGGTGGGTCAGGGAGTGCACGCGGGACAGCGAGCTAAAGCTTTATGACCCCCCGCCCCACAGCCCGCCGACAAACGCATACCATATATATAGTAAACTGTGCCGTTACACCAGCTGTCCAAAACAGCAGGGACGTTCTGCGCTTAATTTCCTGATCACATTAAACCCGCTTCGCAGTAAGTCGAGACGGACAGCAGCCCCAGCAAGACTGAAGCGCAGTCATCCCACATGAAGTTCCGGCATGCGGACTTGACTCCGGGCCTAGCCGGCCCAAGGCAAACCCAGTTAACCTGCGAGTTACCCCCGTGCAGTTTGTCGGTATCCAGCTCCTTGAGAAGAGCCCTTCCCTTCTGTCAGAATCGTATGCTCTATCGTCAAGCGAGACTAAATGTTAGCAAACGCAAATATCCGAACTAGTGCAGCTATGCACACTCGAACAAGAGCGGTACAGGTGATATGGACAAAATACCTAGGGCTCGATGTTTTCACTTAGAAAATACAAGTGACTCTTTTAGTAGGCAACCATCGCGTTGCAATTGAAATTGGCTTTGGCAGTTGTCTCATTTCAGCTGTACGGTAATGGTTCAGATTAGGTCGAATGTAGTATTATTTTGCTTAATTTGAACTCACAAATCGTTCATTATCTGTTTGTTGCCTCATAGATCGGGCAGCAAACATCGAGGCTGACCTAACTTGAGTTTATAGCAGTATAGTTTCGAACCCGGTATAGTTTCGAATTTCGTACGGTTTACGGGAAGGCTCAGAAGTACTCATGGGATTGTCATGAGGAGCGCTCAAGATTCGAAAGCAATTAGCGTGTGTTATGCGTACACATATAAACATCCTGTTTACCAATACGAAGAGTATTTAGAAGTTGTTCGCATCAAGGAACACACCTCATGGAACATATTATGATCTTTGTAACTAGTTGGATTATATAACATGAAATATGGAAAATTCAAATATAATTTTGTCACTAGACAGTACTCGTGCAGTTACCTGTACGTAAAGTAGCAGCGACTGTTGCCAAAAAAGTAGACGTTGGGTCTACACTCGCAACTCCCATGGGTATTACGCCAGCTAGAGCTATAGTGCCCCTACAATGAAGATGAGGTATTCTACAATTTTTACAAAATCAGAGTTCACCGAGAACTCATAGGTACTCATTCAAGTGTATCGTAACGATAACCGGTATTTATTCCTTACACGGATCTCACGCCCCGTTGGAATTTTTGTTTGTTGCTCGTGGTAGCTTTGGGAAGTGATTTCCTCCTAATTTCATCACTCTAACCAGGGAATGAGATAGCCTCGAAGTTTTCTATGAGCCGTTTGAAACGGGCGACGCCAGGAGGGTAGGAAATTCTAGTATTCTATGAATGGCAATAATACAATTGGGAAGCATTGTCCACGATGTCTATTCTACATAATATTGCTGAACCTTCTCAGACAGCACGATCGAGCGACTGTTTGCTAACCACGAATACTTGCACTCAATACACCCCCCGGCTGGTTAGCATGACACAACCATATGCCGTGCTGGCCAGTGAGAACTGTCTGCTATATATGCTTGCATATCACCCACCCACACACACACCGTTCTCCGGCTTTGTTTTTTTTGCCTCATCAGAGATTGCTTTTCTGCATGATATTCAACCACCTCTGCGGCTAACGGGCGGAAGTTCATAATGTAATGGAAAATTTTAAAACGATAGCGAGCGCACCCCCCCGCCCCCCCCCCGCACACAAGTCCCGCAGCGAAGTTCGTGCCTCGTCTTCCCTTAAGTTCCTTGCTTCCCTTCAGGATAAACTGCTGCCGCATAGTTGAAGTGCTGCGATGAGTCAAACGTTGTATCAGTTGCTTTGCCTGATGCGCTCGTTGAGGGGGTTTGCCAAGAACGAGGGTAAGCGGCACAGAGAGAAATAGAAACAGAGAGAGAGAGAGAGAGAGAGGATAGCCATGCAGCGTTTGTATGATACGTAATCAGCGCACGTCATTCAAGATAACACCTGCAGGCTCATTGTGTCTTCATAATAACTGAACATATGCAGGAACGGAGAGGCCTGGTGTAATCAAAGAGTGAGTGCGCATCAACGATACCTAAAGTAGACAGATTATTCGTGAGTCTTTGCTCGGAGCAGAGAAAAACAGAAAACAAAGTAAGTCACGTGCACGTATATGCACTCACACACGAGGAAAAGTCCTCCACACCTGGCATTGCGCCATGTCGCAAGAGAAACTCAGTGCCACCGGTGCTCGGAAACGTAAATCAAGACATCTATGATGCAGTCAATAATACAATCGAAGATGATATTGTAACAGGTCTGGTAAATCAAATATAGGTGCGTGAACGTTTGATTCGATTTGGAAAAAAAACGGCCCAAATTAATTACCTATGATATATTATAGGTTCACAGTTAAGAAGTTAAAAACAGTGGAATAGGGGAAAATACATTTATGCAAAGAGGCCTTATAACCTAAGAAGTACCGGTTCTTAGTGTAAAACTAGATTTATTGGAACTGTAAACCCAACTACAAGCCTATTTTTTCCATTTATTGTATATATGTTATATCCTTTTATTATATTATGTTATATATTGTTTATATTATATGTACATATATATATATATATATAACAGGCTACACACTCGGTTCGATAAATATGACGTGACATGTACCTTCGTCCTTTATACATGATAAACGTCTTCTAAAATGACCCTGAACAGTTGCCATTGACTGTGATGCATATCGAGTATCAACTCTTGGCTCGTTGTATCTGGAACTTCCTACCGTAGCTTCAATTTGTTAGCAGTCAGTCTACCGGGTAAGCTCGGGGCCAATACTCACCTTTCAGGCTATATCTGCTGGGCAGATGAAACCGATACGTATCATCTACGGTTAATCCATCCACTGAGGTTGAGAGTTCCCCGTGAGTATTAACATCCATAAATAGAGATGTGAGTATCGGCATCATCAGGTTGAAATTTGCGCAATGCCGCGCCAGTGGAGTTCGAGATACCGAGCTGAAAAGTCGCCGCATTTTCTCTACGCGTGAAGGCTTTTCTGTAAGTAATAGTTTCGAAATACTGTTTCCCACCTCATCTAACGGTCTCGACATATGCCACACGTGAGGGACGCATATCGATTGGACCGACGTCATCTACCACCGAGCCTCATGAGAAACGTATCATCATAGCATTTAATGAACGTACCTGAACGAGAAGTCCTCGAAATACGGCAATGAATATTGCATGCAGATGCACTGGATGTGACCGCAAGGTCGCGTACGTTTGAAACGTGACGAATCAATTATGTGAAGGCATTGATGATAGACGAACCTGGGGCTATGGTTTCGACGATCTGCCACCTAGCTCACTGCGATCGTCTGACATACTTTCCGAGGCTGATTTCTATTTTTCGATGGTGCATGGTAAAGCTCGCTGAATGTCAAATCAATTTTCACAGTGGTGTAAGATCCCCTTCATCCGACGCATTGCTTGCAACCTAGATCTCGTTTCTCATCCACATTATAGGATTGTGCAAGGCCACGTGGCTTACCGAGGCCCACGGAAGGAATAAATCCGGGTCGAACGTTCGTCGTCTGGCGAGCTTTCACTTGGTTTATCACTCAGTTCACACGGAGAAACCTTGTTTATTTATTTTGATTATTTCCAAGTGGCTACAAATAGTATATTACCGGCTCTGTATCTTATGCTGTACAATATATGATTATATGGCACTTAACTCTGATGCATCAATCGGTATATTCAAATGAATACAATCGATTAAAATAAAGAGTAATACAGAATCCACGCTACATGACTAATACCATGGAGATTCCGAACGCAGTGGCACTCATTAAGCTATAAATAGAAGTTAACCTTCAGGACTATGCCCAGATTGTGGAACGGAATATATATGCTCCAAAGGAGATAATCTATTATCTAAGCTTCACTCAAGTTGCTAAATTTTCAGCCTCTAGAACAAAAGACTAAGCTATCCATCGAAGCGGTACATGTCTGTATGTACGCAGGGTTACGACGGGATGGTACCGCAAGACGCAATGGGACTCTGGGCATACCAAAGTAGTCACTCGGCCCGCTAGTAACGGGTATGTGATGCTGACCTGGTTTTGATCGCATGAGTGATCCCGGTTTCAGGAGGGCATCGGTTTCACCATCAGACGACAGCCGGCGCGTTTTTCCTTCCAAATACGTCAATGTGTGAAGGTCCTTCGCCCGCTTGGCCCTATCAACTGCAGCCTCTCAACCTTCATCTCAGTCGTCTTGATGTGTCTGGTAGGCGGCTCACGTCGACACGGGATGCTTCTCCTCTTCTCAGCCCAAGCCAAATCCCCTGATTTTCCCGATGTTTGAGGATACGTATATGGTTCCCACTTACGCCCTTATCCAGTCCACGACCTCAGAGCAGCGAGGAGTCATCACGCAGTCAAAAAGTCTTGCCTGAGTTCAGCGTTACAGCCAGATTTGTATTCGTTGAAGGAAGTTACCCCCAACGCTAGTTCTCATCTTGCACAATGAAATCGACGGAATGGAGCGCACAAATGTTTGTTAGTCTTCCATTTTAACTGGCTCCAGTGATCTAGTTAAGGCGAGTTGGTGTAGATAAGCAACTTACTTATCACCGTTGGTCGCGCATTGCTCGTACGGGATTTCAAGCGTTATATGTTAACAAGCAGAATAACTATAGAGTAATATAGTCCGGCATAATGGGAGAGAGACAACGTTACTTAGAAGCGTGTCTGACTCAAAGGCAGCTATAGTACAGTGAAAGCAGCCTTTAAATGAGGGGTTTTTTATAAACTAATCTATGTTAACGAATTTAACAGGACTTTCGGTCTCTGCATCCTTTTTACCTTTTTTTTGAGCGAGGAGGGGGAATAAATTATTCGCTCAGAACGATGGGACTTGCATCTGCTAAAACCAGACTCCTCTAGACCAATAAACACTCGGGCTACGCTAACAGTAATTGAGTGGCATTCTATGTGCCTACTGTCATCAAAGTGACCTAAAATTGTGGAACAATGTCCCATGTTAACTCGCAGCATTTCTGCTCTATTCTTTATAAATGAACTAGAGCGAGGCGACGAATCGGCATTAGAGCTACATACGCTAGGCTGGGCATTTAGCAGGCCTTGGCAGGCCACCCAGTAAAGCAATAGGGAAACTTTGTCAGCATTTTCCAAGGATACTATTACACTTTCCTTCAAATTTGATAATCAACATTGAATAGGCATGGTATTAGCGTTGCCGGCGAAATCCGTTACGGCAAGTGTTTGTTATTATTAGAGAGGCACACTTCGCGTTCTACAACTTTCTTTCGAAGCGACCTTGCTTCTTTTGCAAACACTGACGATAACGTAGAAACAGAAAAGCAGTTTAATTTGATAAACCACCACGGCATGGGCGGGCGACCTAGCAGGCCTGCGTCAAGCTGCTAATGTGGATGACCTTCCCGATGCTGGCACGGGTCTGAACCCGGTCACGTCTTCGTGCACTAGACCCACGAGCTGTCCCAATACCTTAGATACTAGCCCCTCTCCTCATTGCTCTCCAAATTGCGATGAAAAGTCTACTTTCCTTCCATCCAATTCCTTTAACGCTATTGTCCAGCGCCCGCAATCCCCCAGCTCGACAAGCTGGGAAACTACCCCCTGCCTCCGCCGTGGTCTCCTACCAACTGCGTGCGAGCTCTTCGTCGTTGGGAAATCTTCGCCGAGTCAAGCGATTCCACCGCAAGCAGCAACCCAGCGACCGGAGATCCAAGCAGCCTCACGCCGTCTGTGGACCGTCAAAGAGTTTCGGTGAGAGAAAGTTTACGCAGAGCGCGCGAGCGAGCGAGCCAGCCAGCGCCAGGAAGAAGCTGTGGAAGATGCTCCCATGCCCACTCGCTCGACCGACCACGCGCCCGCCGGCCATGCATGCTCACACGACGAATGATGAAAGTTTGAGCCGGGGCGAGGGCCGACCGGAGGGGGACAGCAATAGGGGCGTATGGCGGCCGGCTCCTTTGAGAAATTATGCTCACACTCGTTCCGACACGCCTCAATGAAAATGCAACGGCCGCAAGATGTGCTGGGAGGGAGGGGACCGGCTTGCGGAAGCTGGTAACAGGAAAAGCGCGAAAACAAGCTAAACAAGTTACTACTAGAGGTAGTGATATTAAATGATGATAATGACGTTATTAAATGTTGAAAGCATGATCGTTGCAAAGCTAGATGTGTCGCGTTATCACGGCTACTACAAAACAAACAGGGGCAGATATATTGGTTTTTTATTGAAAGCGCCAATGGGCGTGAAATTCATGAACAAGTTGGACTGCAGAGCCCACGGTTTTCAAAATGTTTCTCGTCAATACGTGACTTAGATACATAGATACATGAAAGTATATATATATATGTGTTTGAAACTGTACAGTTGTTGACGGTCGTTACCAATGGACAGAGGATATCAAGAAAACGCATCCGTTTGTCCATTCGCCGCATGTAATATTAGTCACGAGATTCACGCCGTATATATCGCAAAGCTACGATTTAGTTCGCAACAATTCTATGACTTCAAATGTGACTGTTGGAGAAGATGAGACACGGCATTTTCCATTTGAAGATACAGTCTCTTCGATTCGATGTTTCCCCTTAACGTCCGTCAATTGTGCTTCTTTTATTCTCTATACAGCAGTCAAGTATTATAAAATAATAATATCAATTTGCTCATCGGGACCATCTGAGCTGTTTTGCGTCGTTAGAAATAAATACTTGAACCGGCGGACGAGAACGTGTTTGTGAACTCAAGTATTGACTCCGCCATCCCGAAATAGTTCCGTGACGCCGAGTCGTCCGAAGTCGAAAAAAAGGTTCGTTCGTTTAGCTCAACGGCGAGGCGCGCATAGGGACACACGCACAAAAACGTTCCCATCAATTTCTTAGATGTTTCTTATCATTTTCGGAGTCGTTTGAAAGCAGACTCGCACTCGGCAGAGCCATGTGCTAAAACTGTCGAAAAGAGATGGCGCGAAACTCATCCCGCCCGTGCAGATAACGTCTACTCTCCTCAATCGAGACATGGTGGCGAAGAGGGCAAGACATTTAGCTTGTTGACCGATCTCGGGCCTTTTGACTGGAGCGAACGCCGTAATTCGATTGAAAATGTTTCTTCTTTTATATTTCACGTCCATTTTAAAGATGTGGTATAGATCATTGAGAGATTTTGGCGTACTTTACGTCCGTAGGTTTTTAAGTTACCGCCAGGCTCCTTCGTGTTTCTTGAATGAGAGAAAGAATCTGACCATTCTGCCACGGCGACTGCTAGATTGATGCTAGATACACTAACAACTATGTGGTTACGAGGATGATTTGACCGGCTGGTACACTTCTTGGAAAGGGACACCATTATTACTTGTCATACATCGGCATCGGATTGGGGTCCAAGATGCACGTTTCGAGTTTAAAAATAATAGCATTTTTTATTTTACTGCTGGTGAGGCTTCTCATGCGAATATGTTTTCCAAATTCTCTGCGTGCTTAAAATGTGACTGTCGTCTTGAAACTCACCATTGGGAGCTTCGGGGTGAAGCGTCCCACAATGCAGCCCCGTCCCGCACAAGGCTATCCTGAGGGACCTTGCTTTTCACGGTCTCATGGTTAAAAATCGTAAACACTGCGGCTCTCCTATGGCATCTGCAGGATTTTAGCGGCAGAACAATGGAGCAGCGAGGAATACACATCGTTCCCTTGGCAGCGGAAGCCTTGCGTCACATTTATCTGCCCTTGTGGATCGATCAGCAACATTTTCATTGTGTTCCGACGTGCTAGTTGCATGCAGTTGTTCGTCCGAGACCTGACAATGCGTCGTTAGGTCAGACTGTTGTTCCGCCGACATCGTGATACATGTCGGTGGCCCTCCGGCGTTGGAGCCAGCGACCTTGTAGCCCAGCCGATACTTCCAGCTTCCAGTGTTCGCGGCGCTTTTCTCATTACCCCCCATTACTCCCCCAGCCTCAGCCAGGCGCGTAGCTACTCAGCGTTTACTTCCGTCATCGCATAAACAGCCAACGAGTCATCCTGCTTTGTAGTGGTAACAGTTCTCCTTCGTAGCAGTGTACTGGTGGTGGTGATGGTAGCGCTCATAGTGGCGGGGCCACACCCGCGAGAAGCGGATGAGAAGCCCCAGCAGTTCGCGGTCTATGCCTTGAACGCCTGTCGATAAAGTATACTATCATCCGCCTAATACCCGTCAGGGAACGTATTGACAAAGCGGGGCGCGAGGAGGGGGAGACAGAATAGGTGGTGCTACCATGAGAAATAACCAGCAGGGTGATCGGGGAGTGCGTGGTGGAACTGGAGAAACGATTGAGTAAAGCACCATAGTCGGGAGATCCCAACGCAAAGTACGACGTACTTGTCAGAGCCGCTACCATCTATGATAGCTCCTAGCATGCCCGCAACTCGCACATGAGAGCTCTTTTCCCACAGGCATGCACCCAACTCTTTCTGTGTTCCACCCGTACTGAAATTGGCCCGTAAATGGCTACGATATGTCGTACGCGAGTGAGCCCGCCTGCGTGCGTTGCGACACACGTGAGAATGTCATGCATATGCCGATATGCAGATGAGACTCGCCTGTAAACTCTCTCTCTCTCTCTCTCTCTCTCGCATTCGCTGCCTTTTCTCTGAGCAAACAGCCAGGCATAAACAGCAGCAGCGCGACATACTACAATACGAATTACGCACAAACACCGAACACGAAGAGAAGTACAACCATCAAAGTGAACAAGATAGCGTTATTTTTGTCAAGTCCAAATAACCCTACATTCCGGATAGAGTGATATGTACAATGACAACAGATGAGATGCAATTTCTTTACAGGGGCACCAGAAAAAACATGAACGGTGTTTCATTTCATAGTGTATGGTACGACACCGTAGTGATCTATGATACACAGGTCATCATGGGAAAATCATGAATCACGAGTTCGTTTTTCTAGCGGTAATGTATAGGACTAAAAGCTACATATAGTATTTGATTATGTTTGAGCGTTATTACGTTTCACGGATTGATATGAATCCCATTCTACTCGTAAAATGTGCCACCGCACTGAATGACGATCGTTTTTAGGAGGAGACAACATTACTCAGATTATGTCGCAACTCGACATAATTGTCCTTGCGCAATGTTGCCTCCCATGATGGCGCAATGTCCTGTAGTGAATGACAGACCCTTTCACACGGAGTCACAAGCAAATCTGAGAGCCACTGATTTCCTCGCTTTCACTACGGGAACGCCGTTAGAAAGCTTGTGGGATTGAAGTTACGCTATAACTACATTTGATTCAGAATGTGATACACTGAACGAGCGTAATGACGAATTTAATGTTCAACGATATTTGCTATAGAAGTTCACTTAGACGAAAAAAACACGACGAAATATATATATATATATATACAAATATATATATATATACAAATATATATATATATATGGAGTCCGAGAAAAGATTTGCAATTTTGGTCCCTCCTTTTCGTCGGATTGAACTGCACATTGCTTTTTCTTCTTCTTCTTCTTCTTTCTTATTTAGCCGACTACCATTACAATACGTAGTTTCTATTGTGAAGCCATTGTGTGCAGTGGTAGCGCCGTTGCAACCCGAAACCCAAGTACGTTTATTGCTTCTAGCTCGCCTCCTTGCCTCGGGTTGTTGAGATGTCGCCAGTAGGTGTACTCCGGTTCGCTGATGTTTGTTCGCGGATGCAGATGAGCGAGTGTGTATGGCTGTGAGGAGGCCTATGTCAATGTGGAGCGAGTTTCGTTAGGTGGTCGGATTACCATTGTTTGTCAAGCTATAGCAGCAGTTATAAGACACAAAGTGTCTAAATGGGTCGGGTTGCCAAAGGTGCGTCGATTTCAACTTCACACATCGTCCGGTGCTCAGGTTTCAGTGTAGAGGTGGGGGCACTTTAGGTTCGTAGTCCGTGCGCGCATTACGCCGGCCTCGCTGTTCTGTCGTTGTTGTTTTGACGAAGTCGAACCAGTACTGTCGGGATGTCTCGGGCTGTTCGGGTTGCTAGAGGCTTAACAAAAGAGAAAGTTGTTTCTCGTTCTATAGTTGAACTTCGGTAACCATGAAGAGCGGTCGTTATTATTATTCTTATTAATAAATAAGCAACGATACTGCACTCATAATGGGGAGGAATGATCTCGCTGTAGGATTGATCGTCCTCTGGTATCTTAGGTAGAGGTCAAGTATTCCAGATCGCCAAGTGTTTTAGGTAGAGGTGAGTGCGAGACGAGTTCTGTGTTTAACAAAAGCAACAACAGCGAAAGAATATCAGCATCATTTCACTCTTGGAAGGTCACACAGAAGAAAGAATCCGCCCTTAGATTAGTTTCCGTCAATCAGCAATATTTCTTCACATATTATTGTTTCGATTCCGAATATCTGTGTAGATATTTTCTTTTGTGGCCGATTTAGAACAACGAAGTGTGACGACAGTATGGACAGTATAGGTGAAGGCGTTAAAGCGTACATATAGAATATGCGTTTAATTAATACGACACTATACGATAATCATAAGGTTTGTATGTAAGCAAACTTGTCAGTAATAAATAAAACTGACCAGCCGTACACGGAATAATATCAAAGCTACGCACAATGGGATAGTCATTAATATGAATAAAATGATTATACATCCTTATTAATATTCCTCAAAAATATCCAGTTTACGAGGTGGATTGTTAGGATCGCTATTCTTATCGGCAACATCACTTTTTATTTGAGCTTGACAACTATCGCGCTATCCCTGTATTTGAAATATCATCGAGCCACCATTTCACATCTTCACGAGGACCCACTAGAACCCTACATGTGAGAGATCCTGAGTGAGCCTTGCACGAAAAACCAGATGAAGGATATTGCTCAATACAACATGCTTGTAAATGAAAATCATGTCGGCAATGGCGGATGACCTAAACGAATTAGACTTCAATCATTTTCCCGATAGCTCACGACTGATCTCGCCTGTAACAGTTAGTTTAACACCTGAAAGGTACCACCTAGCTGCGCAACAACAATGCTGAAATGCGATCGAAGGTGGCTCTATTGGAAATATTGAATTGATCAGTAGCAACAACAGAAACCGACGCAGCCTGAGCAGAGACGGAAGCCTAACGAAATTCTAGCGCAACATACTTCACACAGTTCCTTGTTCTTGCCGCTGTTCGGCCCCCCAACGCAGCTGCCCCTTGGTAGCATGTCGAGAGAAAGGCTCTTCGTGAAGACTACCGCTCAACCGCTCTCTATCGCCAGATCTATGGCCCGCTCGTGCGCAAGACCTTTTTTTCGGCAGTCCTGCGTCGCTTTCGACAGCTTTCCATATAAAACGTGCACCGCGTGCAAACGCAGCTTTCGGAACACCCGGACGGCCGAACAGAGCCGAGCCGCCGCGCCCCGCCCACCATGGAACCGACACGTTACGAAGTTATGCACGCATAAATAGAGCGGGGTAGACCTATAGAGCCTAGTCTTGTCTCGCAACCCGCAATGAATATATGCGAAGACGACTACCACTACTACTACTACTACCACTGGGACTACTGCTGGCACCACACATGGAGACTACGGCTTGGAGAATAAGTCTCGAGCTGGAGAAGTCCACTGAAAGGAGATGTGAGTGGCTGCTACTGCGCGCGCGGCGAGTGAAATGACTAGCGAGCCAAGGAGAGCGACAATGAAACACTCGAACAACGAATACACAGTCGCTGACATACATACCCCCCCCGCGCTCCCAGTCTCAACACACACACACAGACAGCCGATACATCTGCGCACTGCCTACGTAGACTTATCCCGTCGGCTTGCTTCGACACCACAGCATTCATTGATTCAACAACCGTGTCCTTTATTAAGTGCGAACATCGTGAGTAGAATCGACAGCGTTCACAAGACGCACAGTCTGGCACAATTATCGAATGGTGACCATTGGAGTTTGTTGGAACAAGGATATGATCACCCCGTGCGGGTCAGGGAGTAGCTGAACGATTGGCAGTAATGCGTTTGGCTGTAACTGTGTGAAACAGTCCACTTTTCTTTTAGGAATATCTAGGTTAACCTGACATAGGTATTGTACTAGGTGAGGTAAGGTAACGCTATATTGGTTTATCAAAGGAACTGCAGGTATATAATTATTGTGTAAGTTATATGTTATAGAGTACCATTATTTGCCAGATAACATTAGCGTTTGAGAGCGTATGGTCCTATATGATCCGACCGTCTCCCTTGTTTGCGAAGGAGTAACACAATACTACAAAACTGGTATGGCCATACGGCAAACTGAAAAGCGTGATTGACACTCACTGCATTGATAATGACATCACATAGGTTGGCTTCTCAAATGACCTTATTATAACAGAAAACAGCATAGCAGCCCAGTGCTACAGGATAAAGTGCCTTGAGAAGCTCTTAAACGGAATTATCTTCCGATTTATTGCTCGAAATAGTTTAGGTATCATTTCATTGGAAATCGCTCCAAGATAGAGTAAACTTATGGTTCCGGGGGCACATGATTAGACGATGATAAATTAACCACATATGGTTAATATGGCTCTTCCACATATTATTCTTGTTACTGAATTAATTCGATAACAAATTCACTGGGGCTGAATCCACTTTTCAAACAGTCTAAACATGTACTTGAGTATTTCGTGTACAGCACATTTCACCAACTTGACTAACAGGCCAGAATAATGTTAAACTGTTTGTGTGACGAACCACCTAGAACTGCGCGTTTACACGTTGTATCGACGTAAACCCAACGCAAGATATGCCACACAAAGAAGACGCGTTCAGCTATGATCCAGTTCATAAATAATATACCAAATTTCAAGACACCCTATCGCATTATACAACGCTTGTTATTTCTCTTACTTTATGCTGTTATCTACATTTAACTGTAAGTTGGCAAATATTTTGTCCGGCCGTTTCTATAACCACATTTTGATCCCTGTTAATTGAAAATTACCATAGACATTGGCGTAGTTGGCAATTTTATTAACGCCCTACGTTGATGTCCTGGGTGCCACATGCACCCATAGGACCCTAAAGTATAACGATTCATAACGCAATCCTTCTTTTCTGCGCGAAGACGAACGTCTTTTTATGTGCTATGTTGACGAACGTAAATGGTCGAAGCCCCATCACCTGCCTTGGCTCGTGGGAGCACTCACGTCACTACATACGCCGTCCATATTACTCAGATCGAAGCCGTATTGGTCTGTAATCGTCCTGCGGTCCTCGGTCGCCACCTTACCGTGGTCTCGCATATACAAGTAGAACTCGCATCCTATGCGAGTGCACTCAATCTAAATGATCACATTATTGTTGCTACTCGACGTCACAGGGTAAAAGCTGCCCGGGACACCCGAGCCATGCCACTTGTCAGGGTAGTCCCGCAATACAACGCCGCTTTCTTCTATGTACTTCTACTCCATGGTGTTGTTGACAGTGTGGTATACATGCGTTGTTCCATCGAACGTAATTAGATAAAGGTACCTTTATTACGTTGAACGACCAGGTCCAGCTTTCTCCGAACTTCTTTACGAGATCATTTTCCTGGGTCTTTGCTTTTGGGTCATTACAGAACGCCTCAAGCTTCAGCCGTGCGGACAAAGCATTTTGTCCATGTTGGTTCGACACTTCTGCCGATGCAGGCGAAGCAACACAAACCGTTATCAGTTTTATCAGGCAGAAATTGAAGGTGCCCTCTGCAGTGTGAATGATTTCATTCTCTCCGTACTATATATATATATATATATATATATATATGACTAGGTTAACTTGATACGATTCTAAATAACATGCTATCAGCTGAAAATGCTTTCGTACAACGGGTTGGGTGATATTCAGTGCGACTTGTAAACCTCAGGGTACACAACAGTAAATTGCGGAAACTACGAGGGCTTAACTCTCCGAGACCAGCGGCGGAGAATACGAGCGGCGTTATATAATGACCTCTTGTATATATACGCTTGTGCAGTATGAATACCAAGTTAAACAAACATAGGCTACCCTGCTTAGAACTACAAAATGCTGCTAATGACAAATAACAGTGCGGCAAATTGTAGTATAACTCGCCCCTGTTCCTTTTTCGTGCAATCAAAGTCGAATCAGCCGATAGATGTGCCGATGAGGATTGCAACTTCGCGTGTCCAAGAAGTGACGAGTCAGCATGTCGCCACGGACCCGTGTCTTCAACTCAGCTTTCCTAACGTCAACAAATGACAAAGGCCGAAATACCAAACAAAGAACAAACGCACTGCTTGCTACTATAATAGTACTGGTTAGCGGACAGCTGAAGACTTAAACAGCTCGCGAAATACAATGATAGCATCCTGAAGAGAAGCAACAGATCGGTGCATTGAATATAAAACATTACCGAATCAATGTCTGGATCTCTTTTAAAGGAGGAGTTACTATTAGGCTGACCCAAAAAAAAATAACACCCCTATCGGCTTGCGCCGTATTCTTATTATTGGCCTGTTTGAATTCAAATTCGGCGGGTAGTGAGCACAACAATTAACAAGCGTGAAAGGCGCTGGCATTTGGCTTTCGTTGGGCGTTCTAAATGGCAACCGGCGGACGAAGTCCCTCAGACTTGCATTCTGAGAAGAAAAGTGTCAGGTTTATGTGTCAAGAGAAGCAATGTCGAGTTGAGATCCATCGAAGGTTGGTTAGTGTGCATGGACATAATGCCCTGAGCCGACGACAGGTGTGCTGTTGGCGTGCGCAGTTTAGGCAAGGTGGCTGGGATATTATAAACATCGAGCGCGCCCACTTTTTCTATTATCTCAATTCGACGAACCGATCGAGATAATAGAAAAAGCTTTTGAGCAAACTAGAGCTTGGTCACTGACGACTTTGTAGGCTGAAATTGGCGTGTCTCGTGAAACATGTCGTCGAATTATTAAAAATAATCTGGGGATGCAGAAAAGAATGCAAAATGGGTCCCTCATGAACTCGGTCCTGGCCAACTGAAAATGCGTGAGGAGTGTTCGCGAGACAATTTGAAGATATATTGGCAGCAAAAGAGTCACTTAGAGCATAACGTTGTAGTGGACGAGACCATGGATTTCAACGGAATTTACTGCTACGAGATTTTGGGCCCAAAAGAAAAATGGACTCGGCTCGATATCTCGAGTTCTCTTGAATAGTTGTCAAGACAATAGGAAGCACCAAGTGTGACTGCTTGATGACAATACTAGGGCAGAAAGATTCTACCAATTTCTCTATTTTACCAATTTGAGGCTGTGTGACTAAGGTTGTTTCCATCAATTAAAGAGGGCTATAGGTGGCCAAAGGTATGCAAACCTCGATTTGCTCAGAGAGGCCTTAAATAACGAAGTTATAAATGGGAGCCGTCGCAATGCTGCCAGAACTATGGGACCAGTGTATAAATAAAAGAGGTGCATACCTCTAACTGGTACAAGAAAAGCTTTGTTTTAACTCACTTAGTTTAGCTGATATTGACATTTATATGTGTGCCGTTTTTTGGGTCAGCCCAATATTATTCACTTCCTACTCTATAACATATTATGTAGTAGTAATACCTAAATGGTTAAAAGCTGAGGCCTGTCAGATAGGGGAACAAGTGAGGGTCAGCTCGAAAAAAAAAACATATTATGTAAGGTATTATATATTGCGAGAATCCTGCACTGGCAGTAAATAACAAATAGCGCATGAATGTGAAGGTCTGCACACCCGCACGCCGGGAAAAGTATGGCGCTAAAATTTGTCTATTTAACGTATGTATTCAAAACGCTGGGTTATACCTATTTATGCAAAACGCCTGGCGAAACCTATTTATGCGAAACGCTGGGTGGTGATTTTTCGATGAGTGCGTCAACGGTTATCATGTGGCTGACTCTGACTATTTTGAGTGAAATTAGGCCGCGTTTCATTGGTAGACAATATGCATGTTCCTGATGAGTAGCCAAAGAGCATATTTCGAGGGTTTAACTATTTTTGTGACTGAAGTCTTGGCACTGATTTAGAAAATGAATTAGAACTTTCAGTCAAAAAAGCAAGGGAAATTTCTCTGCGACCGAATAAAAGACATTCCATGCCGAAACATCACAACAAACTATAATAAATATTGATCGTATGGTTAACGTAGAAAACAGGTTTCTATGCTCCGATATGTGTTCTGTGTACTTGAGACCTAATTTTTAAGGACGAAAAGTGCCTGTCTATAACAGAAAAATAGGTTGATGTTCAGACATTGCTAGTAAATCCTCTCAACTAGCCTAAAAGATGCTGCTTGACTGAGTTGAATCAAGTTTGTATTGATACTCAAAATCTAAAAATTAGCTGATGTTCTGAACGGGATGTGCACGTCACCTGCCGCTTATAATGCACGGGCATGTAATGTTCGCGTTGACCCGCTGCAGTGGTGGGTCCAGAAGTTAACATGCAAAGCACCCACTGAACCTAGACTCAACCCCTACCCCTAATACGTCATGCTTGGACATGTTTCCAGCACGATGCTATGTGTCTCATATTGAGCGTTCCAACAACGATATACTTACAAGCACTAATACTAGAAGGTTTACTGTCACCGTTTCTTATCTTCAGCGATGAGACGTTGCAGCAGCCTTGCTATATTGCTTAAGATCCAACTTGTCATATTTTTGTTGTTCAGACGCACTTTAATATACCAAATGCCTGTATGTATGTGTGTATGTTTATATATAGAATATATATATATATATATATATATATATATCGCTATGGCTCTCTATGGTACGTCTTGTCTCTTAGCCCAAGCCCAATCCAGCCCTTTAGCTTGCCAGGAGGCTTCCGAATGCTTTAGAAGTCAGCGTCGTGTGATTACACTCAGGAAAGGAAAGCATCCAAAAAATGCGGAGGCACCCAGACGGCATTCGTAGCACGGGTAACGCTTCCCCCACATATGGCTGGATATGCTATCGTTGCGTGTGTTGCCTCTGTCAAGAGGACGAGAGCGCCGCCCGTTCTCTGGCATGTCCGATATTGTTGACAGGGAGTTTTTATTAAAGATTCAACCCCCTTTGCTTCAAGCAGATTTTCCTCGGACAGATGAGTGGAAGACGAGGGAGAGCGAAAAAAAAATAGAGAGAGAGGAAATATCAAAGAGACCAGATGCCTACGCATCAGTTCAAACATTCTCCTAACGTACACGACTAAGACATCCTTTGCAGCCTGAACTTCAGGTACTTGTGACTGAACTGTAACTTTTTAATAGAACATGTCCACAGGCTATGCGACAAAGGATAAAAGCCTGCGCCGTCCACAGACCATCGCCAGCCACTTGCTCATATGAGAGACTATGGCAATTAAACTGAGATAATCGTGGCCTGACTCATCGAACTGATAGAGACAATATCTCAAGGAGACTCATCAATATGACTCAGAAAGGGGTGAGAAGCAAAAAATGACCCGTTGAGTTCTTCTGTACGTGAAGCAGAAGGCAAACAGTATTTCCGGCAGCGGGTATGGCAAACAACACTCAATTTCGATAAGCTTGATTCGATATATTGAAATTTCCATAGACGCTTGAACCTATATGGCAGTGCAGAATGATGATAGAAGAGTACATGACAGGCACATAGAGTTTCAATGTTTATATAATATGTATTATATTCATGTATGATTATGTTAAATTTACCTATAAATTGTTATACAGGCTTTCATTTCATAACATGCACAAAATGCATTGCCTCCCCCGAGAAGTTTCCATTGGCATTTAGCATGCAATTTCATGTAACAAGATGTATATTTATATATATTCTATATATATTATATAATAATTTGTTGGACAACCCATCGTCTAAAAAAGCTTCTCCTTTATACTGTTTCTAACTAGGCGTATCTTCAGATGAAACTTTTACAGATGAACCTTCTATGACAAACACGCGAGCTTCTGCTATCTAAATAAAGCCTTGCCAGGCACATGCTGCATAAAAGCGTCTCGATGCGGTGAAAGCATTGAAAACGCAGCAATAGCAAACGAATACTTCTATCACGTCACATTTATCACGGCTAGTGCATTGTACCACTGTTAATGTTAGTACTGTTAATTCGCAGGAAATGCGAAAGCATATAATTTGCCGCAGCAACAACAACAACAACGGTTCGCTACTGACCCTGGGCGTATGCACTCCCCAACCTCGTCATTACGACTCACCCACTTGAATTTACGTTCACACCTTCAATAGGCTCCTTTCAATCTCCTTGGACCTCACTCAAACACACTATGTCTTACTCTCCGAATGCTGTTCCGATGATGTATTGTGTCTCTTTCGCGTGACAGCAACGCTCGCACATCCTAATATCCTTCTTGTGAAGAGACAGATTCACTCACTTTTCCGGGAAGCCATGCCAAGAGCTGCCTGCCTTAGAGCAGGACAGCCAGACGCTGTCCTGCTGCGCATATACATGGGCGGTCCAGTGGCGGCAGCCGGCTGCCGCGTTCCCCCTGAGTCCATGTGGAGACCACAATAAATACATCATCACATTGTTCCGTATGTTGTGGCAGTGGTGGTGGTGGTGGTGCTTGTGACGGCTGCTGGCCACGCCGCTGCTATTATAGATATGCTGAGATGCGCAACGAGTTGCATGAGCAATGAACTGGAGTTCGCCCCTCCCACGCAGACGATGTCCCTTCGCTGAATCGGGCTTCTTTTTCAATCAGAAGTGGAGCTTCGTCCAAATAGCATACACACTGAGGCCCACAGACACACATACGATGCCCATAGAAAGGCATAGCCGTACCGCGTAGTGGAAGGGCGGCCGTACATTCTAGTACCTACATACGTGTGTTTGGGCCGTGGGGTTTCGCTGCCGGTCCTTGTTGCGCTCGATGGATGGGCACCATCAACTGTGTGATGTGTGCGTTAGTGCAGTGCTGTTATGCCGCGGTGTAGCGGTGCTCGTGGTGGTAGTGATGATGGCAATAGTCCCCGAAACACGCTGCTGTTCGCGTGTCAAGCGCACGTTATCAGCACCGTGACACATATATACGATGTACTGTGTTGTGCGGGCGTAGCCGTGAGCTCTGTATTCCCCCGCATACCCTATATACGCTGGCTGTACGCCGCTGCTAGCTGGCACCCACACACACACATACTGGCAGGCAGGGAGGCAGACCGCCGAGCACACGTTGCCTGCTCAGAGCAAAGAAAAAAGCAGCCGTGAAACGTTGTGCATTGTTGCTGTGGCGTTTGCTACACAAGTTCGTCCGACGGGAGCGGGACCGGCGTCGCGAACGCATCCCGTGCATCCATATTTCTCTCCTCAGGGCCGCGTGCTGCACGCGTATGCTCCCTCTCCTGCTTCTCTTCCCGCGAGCGATTTCCTACTACTCCGCTTCGTTTCTATACCCCGTCGCCATGGTCCTAGCCCGGCGGCATTTCTCTGCCGTGTCCTCGCTCCGGACTTGTCCTTCGCTCAGGCGCCTGTTTACGCCATGACGCGTCGACGCACTCCCCACGCCCTCTCTATCTCGCTCTCGCGCAGACCCAGTCAGTCCGACATAGTCGCTAGCCCGGCGGAGCCGTAACGCCTGGCAGGCACCTCGTCTATAAATCATTTGTGTGCATTTTCTCCTCGGATGCGCACGCGGGCGACCGCGACGCGCCGACTGCCGGCTTGCCAGTACGCGGCCCGTTCTAGCGTCGGCGGCGTCGACTGCGTCCCAATGCGTTCAACCATCCTATTCACATTAAGACAATTCCTGCTTTCTATTGATTTGTGTTCGCACCTTTCCCAGCATGCACTTCGTTTATTCAAACGATGCGACAAGGCCGGCACACTGGAGCACACGGAGACAATAACTGTGCAGTGTTGGACGCTCAACCATAGACATTGATGAGAGTCGGCCTATCTATGCGTGTTGTTTGGTGCCTATGTAAATATTATAACATGTATGTGAGTGTATGTATGGACCAAGTGATATATAATAGAATAGAACTGCGCTCCATAGAAACGAACGGTCCCCGAACAAACTAACGCAGATAAATCCATTTGAGGGATCGGAATCGATCGGACTTGTCTACTGTACAAAACTGTACACAACTAACTGAATGCGTATCGAGCTATGTATTACGCAATTTGGGTGCAATCATCAACGATTTAAATAACACCTTTGGACACAGATATGTATATCGGTAATTGTTTGTGGTCAATTGTTGTGTACGCAGAGCCTCTACCTTCCCTTATATGCTTCTTATACTTCACTTAATATAGTAATAATCCAAATAGTGTGCGAGGTCTCAACAAATTGTTCGAGCACGTTCATCCATTATCAAACATAGCTGAACGCCAAGCGTCAAGAGCTGATCCATGTTAGCTCCTGATATGAAAACTCGTTTCTCGCTGCATAATTCAAACATAACTCAAAAAGCGATCCGTTCCGTTCAGAATCGCTGTCGCGACAGACTTTGAAAGAGATCCCCTCGACAGAACAACAATTCTCAACCAAGTCCACCCTGAATGCTACTTCCTTGCGCAACGTAGTGTGAAGCTTTAACCGACCATTCTACACCTTAGACAGTTTAGTCACAGTAGCTCTTGTTATTATAAGCAGCTTTAGAATCAGTATGTCTCCCCTTAGCGTTGCTGGTCAGAGCGAGATTACTCTCGGCCTGAATGGGCGAAATATGGTCTCGTGACTTAATCGAGACTTCCTACACTAAAGCCTATAAGTTATATAGCACATGCTATTATATATAGTACTACTGTATAGTATAATATAGATATTACGGACGCATTGTACATTATTGTACATTACCATCTGGCTGGTAGCTCTTGCATAAGCTTCATATGACCTCGCTGCCAGATGTCAGACACTATTTCTCTAAGTACTTACTCGAAGTAGCTCCAATTTGGTGGTTAGTTTAGTAGCTCTCACTCTCCCCGTTTATTGATCAAGACAACAACAGAAGTTTAGCGGACTTTATATATTAGGAGCATTTGACACCGCTCGTGGATAGGGCCAACCCTTGGCCAAACAACTTCACCAAATTTAAGAGAATTAGGCTTACGCTCTGGTCCCGGAGTTGTCTAGCTTGATGAAACATTGTTGGTTTTTTCAAGGAAATTGACACTTGAATCTATTTTCTTATAATTCATTGGTTTGTTATGGTGGAACCATTCATAATACACATTTTAGCGGGGTCAATTTGAATACATTCAAACGTGTTGGTTTAGGGTGACGCTTAGAATGAAGGCTGCGTGATGCCATTGAAAAAAGCAGAGAACGTTCTTTCAGATGGGCAATTTACTATGGAGGAAACATAGAGGGCCTATTACCATTGTGTTGAAATTTATAGAAGGGATTTCGACGGCGCATGGACGCTGTGTGAGTGCATTGATACTGTTTAGGCTTGTTTGCTAAGATATTCTGCAACAAGCTAAGTGTGAGCGTTACGGGCGAAAACCACACGGTTTTAAGCTACACGAGCCAGAGATATCGCATCAATTTCGTCTTCATTCTCTCGAAACGTGTATAAGAGAGAAAAATTTATAGCTGCAAAAAAAGCGACCTCAGCTAATTTTAGAAAGGCACTCACTCTCAGTTGGGGTTGGATCAAACCGGCCTCACGTTTGTGAGATCGGCGCCCTATCTATCTCGCGGCAGTCAACCAAGTTGATTAATCGTGGAAGCGTTTTTTTCCGCCGGTGAGGTTCTATGTAGTCTTATTCCCTGATATTCATGAAGTTAAGTGCTGTTGTACAAATCATCAGCATCCGCATCATCGTCGATCGTCTGCAGCATCGAAATAGAATACCATAACGCAATGGTATTAGCGGATTTCCTGATGTCTTGTTGCTCTTCTCCCCGAGGGCCCATCCCGATGCTGCCAGTCAGGGATCAAGCCTTCGTCTAGCTGTAAGCTCTTACGCATCGATTGCGAAAGCTGGAGCTAGGGCGGCGTGATGAGCTGGCGCGCCGCCGCATGATTTAGCTATCTGCCGATATGGATCCTATGGAGATCCCGTGTATGCCTCGTTCAGATGTGTCCAGGAGACAAAGCTGAACGTGGCTCCTGGAAGAGGGTGGATGCGCGCACAACGCCTACGCTAATCATAACAGCTTTTGTGCAACGTACAAATCATGTATGCTATTCATTTTTGTTATATGATAGTAATGATTTCGTTAACAAGAAACGCGTGCTCCAGGTAAGTGCAATTGGCATCGAGCAGAGGCTTATGCTGCAATGGTGTGCTATAATCACTCAATTATATAATAGATGATGCAGGACCACGCAATTGGGGGTATTTTAAAATATATGAAGATAATGTATATTATGTTACAACAATGGCGACCCAAGACGAATTATTCATAGTCTTGTAAAAGCTGTAACGGATGTCGAGTTGCTTTTTATAATTGATCCGCTGATGTGGTTCGTTATGTATGCTTCGTTGAATTTCACACTGTTTATATTTTAATATGTAGAAGTATGTGGTTGAGGATCATGCAGAATCCGTGTTGTGACACCATCATTGTGAAATTGTTAATATTATATCTTCTAATAATAGTTAACTACATAGCTATCTTATCCGCATATAACAGTTTATTCTGTATGTTTGAATAAAACACCCTTATTTGGGGTAATTATTAGCCTGTTTAACTCTCGCCTCTGCTTTAACTTTTAGTCTACCTTGGTTTCAACTGCGAGCTGTATTTTATATGTATATATATGAGTTAGTTCTTTAGATACATTGATGAGCCCTCAAAGTAATCCTGTCTTATAAAGCCATTGTTAACAACTCCTGCTTATATTTATTGGTTGCTCCGCAGAAGGGATCCGATAATATTAATTGGTCTCTTGACGTGGTGTATCTGTCACTATGATGGCGTTAGATCACCACTTACATTTGACCGGTAAAGATGCTTATTATATTGAAACTTTGCAGGCTATTGAAAGTAAGCATACACGGCAAATCTGTTTGGCTACTCGTTACCTAGACGCGTTGAATGATCAAACGACGGCCAGAGCAACCGTTACAATTACCTAGGGTTGGAGAAAATGCACTAGATCCCGTTATGGACAATTGCAATAGTGTGATGAATACGGTTTTTTTAAAGAACTCCAATTTCGTAAAGCAAGCCAAGATCACCACTTCTCGATTAAACACGGACTCACCAAAATGCGCAAATACAAATAGGCCCTGCCAGAGAACTTCTGCTGAAAGGGAATACTTTCCTGACCCATCTATATCTAAATCAAATAAGGGAAAAATGGTGGTTCGCTTCGCTAGAAAGATCAGAGAGATCACGGCGAATCATCCAAGCGGAGGGCTTCCACATGTTTTACTGGCTTGTTTTACTAGTTAATGGTTTACCAGCATGGCATACCGAATCGATTTGTGACACTCGGGTGCCTTTGCATGAATTAAGAGAACGACAAAAAAATATTTCGGGACCAGCAGGTTGTCGAGAAGAGATTAGATCAAACTGGCTAAGCGCCCGCGACTCGCAGCAATTATCGTCCGTACTGATATTAATAACTGGGTGTGTTCGACATCTGCGCGCGCCTCGGTACAGGAACGTATGGCGCATGCACAATACAAGTAAGTTGGATCAAGTAGCTTCCTTCAAGGCACTGGTTTAGCGCCCGCGGTCGTTCTACGCGTCCCGACAGTCCTCTCCTATATCCTCCCTGCTTTTAGCCTTGTCCCGTTTCTCTGCCGCACTGCGAAAAGTGGCGGAGCAACAGTGAGAAGGAGTGTTTGCCAAGAAGTTGGCAGCAATGCTGAAGCAGAAGGACTTGTACAGGCATGTGTGTGTGTGTGCGTCTGTCTAGGGAACGCAACGAGTGCTCCTTTGCCGCCGTAGGCGACCTTGCTTGGCTCACTTATCCCCCTAACAGAGTCCACCCGCTCTCCCACTGTCCCATCTTCTGCTCCCCTGGAAGCAAGTATAGCCATTCTCGGGACGCTAAAGAAAACGCAACCACCCAGTCAACCTGCTGGGTTTACTCTGCCGGTGCTTTAGGAGAGGCAGGGAAAAAGAGAAGAACCAGTAGCAGGAGTAGCAGTTGTAGTAGCAGCAGTTGAAACGCCGAATCTTCTCACGGCTGCGGACGAAAGTGCCTTTCGGTGGTTGTGGACTCCAAGCTATGCTGCTGCCCCAGAAAAGGCCCAGCCCAGCCCGCTCAAGACCAGTCATGCTAAGCCCGTAGCTCGTTGCACATCCTACAGTCTGTCGCTGACTGCACAGATATATATATATATATATATATATACGTAGAGGTATAGGGCGACACGCAGACATATGAGGAAAGGGGACGTACGCTAGGAATGGGGTAAAAACCTTCACGTTGTCGAATTCGCTCCAATGAGCATAGCGACTACAATGGAGCAGTGGGAAGAAGCGTTTCTAGATGACTGGGGACAACTTGCCAAGGGGCAAAGAGTGCCAGGGAACGAGGGGGGGGGATAAAGAGAGAGAGAGAGAGAGAGAGACCGAGAGCGTAGATACGAAGAAATAAAGCGATTTTTACAGCGTTGCGCAGGACAGCTTTGCGCGGCATAGAGTAT
This sequence comes from Stratiolaelaps scimitus, assembly GCA_019614645.1. Taxonomy (NCBI): domain Eukaryota; kingdom Metazoa; phylum Arthropoda; class Arachnida; order Mesostigmata; family Laelapidae; genus Stratiolaelaps; species Stratiolaelaps scimitus. Next base: position 4,172,068 of record JABWDB010000028.1, read on the forward strand.
AGCACCGTGTGACGCAGAGTCAGTCTACAGAAACGCTAGGGTGAACAAGCCTTTCGTTTCGACAGAAGAGAGAGAGCAGAGAGACGAGAGAGTTTGGCCACGATTGGGTACGACGACAACAGTGATTTGAGTCAGACGTCACCTCACCGGCGTCGGCAGATCCACACAGACACACATACTCGTGCACGCTCATACGGGGCAGCAGTGGACGGCTGCATCAATTGAATCTGATGATTTCTTCGATAATGCAGTTGCTTGAAGGTGAACATACTGCGTGAACATATTGTCACGCAAATGTATTATGACAAAGGGCCGTTTCATTACGATACTGTGCCGTCGAAATGGAGAACTTGCCTTTCATCATGATAATGTTTGTTATTGGAATTTTTTTTGTTGCAACGAGACATATTGGAGCATTGCGAGTACGTACCTACGTGGTTGATATTCTGCGCGAAATAGATTGTATCTTGATTTCGATCGTGGTGGATACAGATACGATAGCAATACATTTCCTGCTTGCGTTTGTCGTATTAAAAGGGGCGTTCCATTGTGCGAATGGCGCTGTTACCTTCCCAAAGCTTTCCCGTTTGATAAATCGCTCCCGCTTCGAGTGCATCATACTTTGGACTTTCTTTTCTTCTGATCCTTGGTAAAAAAACTCACTTCTTGACTGTACGCTCATTGAGGTTTGACTACTTCGATATTGGAATTGAGTGAAGTTACATAAAGATAGCCTCTCAGGTGTCAACATGTGAAATTGTCCGACGAGCTCTACTGAGTGTTCAGCAGGCCACCTCGGTTTCCTCTGTTCGAAATGATTAGATAGCCTATTTTGTTAACTGTGTCGGTTTTTCATTCTTAGAATTCCTCTTATGTAATGATTTTGTCTATACGATATATTTAAACGAAATTTTCCAGGCTAACTCTCAGCTTAAACATTTGACGTCCACGGTGCTGCTTGCGTTTTGTTTCATAAAACGGATCTGTTGAATGCAAATGTACACCGGCGGATATCGAACTCGTGCACCCAATATCAGCAAACCTGACTTTTAATAACGTTTTTATTTATGTCGGATTATCACCCTTACGAGCAAGACTAAAGAAAGCTTTCGACAAAGATGTTGCATCAGAATATATTCGCGAATGCGAAATGACCTCCTGTAACAAATATTTATCTTGCACAACTGTTCACTGAGCGTGTGCGTTTTGCCGTGTTGACCGTGACACTGACTTTAGGATTTCTTCACAGGCTTCCTAGAGGTTTCACTCTACCGCATGAGTAGTTCATAAAATCATCTTTTGAACAGATTTCACTAAAGGGCAACCTACGAAAACCCTTTCGAGGATGCTTCTCGGAATTACGAACTGCATATAGCGCAAGCCCAGTCACACGTCCGCAGGTAACCGATGAGAGGAATCAATCCAATTCTGCATTCTTATTCTGTTCGTATGACTTCAGCCGAACTCGGTGTACAAATATCAGGGAATAGTCAATTTGGATAATCGTCATTGTACGTCGAAGAAGCAAGCCAATTACTGCAAATACGAAAAAAAAATATCGAAATTGTTAGCCTTTCACGTCAGCTAATGGAAATATAAAAACAATCCCAACATGGCAACAAGAAGCCCAGCACGTTCTCCCTGTGGTAGCCTAGACCGAGGAGCGGGGCCAACCAGCCGCCAAGCCGAGCGACTCGTCCATTGCTTCTCGCGGTAAGTGCAGTAGCCATAGCAGTGTGTATCAAATTCATAGCCATGGCCGAGCGTGCAATGAGTGCATAGGTAACAGCCAACCGCCTGTTGGTCCCAGCTTCAAGAAGCTCTATTCCTGCCTATTTCTGTGGTCTCCGACCGACGTCGAAACATCGCCAGCTTAGCCATTTCGATCAGGTAAGCTAGTCGATATATCGAACTTCAATCGCGAAGATCAAGGTGGCCTCCTTCCTCCCGCCACCTTATCTAGATGCTAAGCTTCTAATTGGAGTGAGACGCCAACCAAATCGTCGAGGTGACTTTTTAGTATCTTAGACACGAAACTACGCACTTGATAATCATGCTTAAAAATAAGAGGTGATCTTTTTTAATCACGAACGGTGCAGTTGGTTTTTAAATAGATGTTCACTTGCTGCACAGTACTTAGGAGACTCGTTTGGCGGGTCTTACTGTCGGACTCTGCAGCAGTCGGCACTTGAGATGGTTTTGAGCAAAAGCTGTAAACATTTTGTATAACACTTGTTCATAACAAGGCACTGCTCTAGACAAGCTTTGTGGTGAGCGATGTATTCAATGTAAGATTTCCAAATGATGAGACATGCCCCAGGGTCAAATTTATTATTGGAATAACTGCAGGTCAAGCCGACTATACTTTGTGCTACTTCTTCATTGAAACATGAATTTCGAAATGTTTTGCAGTCCGGCGATGCTAGTTCTATCATATACTAAACTGTTTATTAATAGTTGTCTTGTTGAGCTTATGTTATTTTTTTAATTAGTGTACTATGCCGAAAAGAACAACGTGTAGCACAGTCTAAACCAACACTACCGCGCTCAGCGGTGTACAGCCTTCACGTATGCACTTCACGATGTTACGAAATCACGGTTCACTGAACTCACACAATCTCTACGCCGTTTAGTTAATTACAACCGTTGCTAATTGCCTAGCTGTGACATTATCAACTGGCTGAGGTCAAATATGCTCATGGCTCAGTCTGAGATACAAAATACCTCCACGTACTTATTGTGAGCGTCACACGTCCTGTCCGGAGTGTTTAAGTTGGTATTCGATGGAGCGCTCAGAGGACACGGTGAAGCAGTGAAATGAGCTGAGGAGTTCCATACGCGAGCCCGAGCCAACGCGGGGCGCACTAAGGGGCGCGATGGTTTTCTGGGGCGCGGAGCTCCGCCTGAATCACAAGCAGACAATGACATACACATGTCGTTGACGCGGATGAGGCCGAAGCAGAGCGGTTCATGCACTGAACGGGGGCATAGGCTACTGCGGGCCAACATGGACAGGTGCCGTCAGTGCAACGACGTCAACCGCAACACAGGAAGGACGTGACAAAGTATAGCACGACGACGAAGCGACAGCGGGTCGGGACGGGTGGCTGATGAGATTGAAATAGATGTACTGCCGCTACTTTCAACGCTACCGAGACGATAACATTACACAGAGTAATAGTGAACTGGAAGTTGCGGCGACGGCATCACCGGTAGTGGTAGTGTAGCCCCAATAATCTGATCCTCAGGGAGCCAACAGGTAGGTTTAATAGGATTAAACCTGTATCGCTAGGGTAGAGTTTGCGAGTGCGTGTGCGTGCCGACAAGAATATGACTGAAAATAACCAACCCGCTCGCTCGTTCAAGACCCGCAACACAGTGTAGACAATCGATACACGGCTCGTGTGAAATTATTTAATATGTAATAGGTAGTTGATTTATAAGTGACTACACTTTATAATACTTCTCAGTTTTTCGATTATCAGCGAAAAGAGTGGCGAGGCACCTTAATCAGGGATTATTGACGTTGCCTCACTGATAACTTACGTCATCATTTTGTGAGTAGTCGAAAGCATTCGAGCATGCTTATTCATTGAGCATGACGACGCTCAGCTAATTCAGAGCGGAAAGAGCTACCCGTGACTTAATTGTCCATCGCAGAGCTACCGTAAAATGCCGCCATTATGAGCGCCTACAAGACATTCGTGAAGGAATCCGGCTGCACGGTTCCAGTATTCTACAATTTGGCATTTTAAACAACTGAAGCCATTCGACAGCGGATCGGCATTCGTCGAGCATTTAGCGGTAGCAGGGTGTTTTCTCGATGGCCGGTTTTTACGTATAACATAACGGTAGTTGCTGCAGTGTGTTCACGTTAGTGGTCGTTTTCGTCATAGTAGAAACAGTAGTAGTCTGAATGCTAGCAGCGGCAGCAGCAGTAGTAGTAGTTGTTATAGCAGTAGTTGTTGTGAGCCAATCTAGATAAAGAATGAGTAAAAGGCAGACTAATTCCCAGTGGAATGATAAGCAGGATGGGAGTTACACGCGCGAGACTTCATCATATCGCAGAGGCAATAAATATGACGCAACGCGCGCGGAAAAAGAAAAGATATATAGCGGAATTAGGGGGAATCACCCTAGAGAGCAAAGATGCCGAGCGAAGAGAGAGAGAGAGATAGAGAGCGGAGGAACTTTGTAACGGCAAGGCCTGCCGGCATCTCTGACTTGGCTATCATCTGCCGAATGGTGGGTTGTGCCAGTTGAGGTGGGGTGGCTAGTGGAGGCCGTCTTTGAGATGAGACTACGGGTGCGCTTTGCGTGGCGAGGGTCGTGGCAGCCGTTCGCGACTCGTTACGTTCCTCTTCTTTCGGGTAGCACCAGAAGCAGGCAGTGGCACAAGTGGCGAGGAGAACACTAAAGTACGAAGAAAGCTTGGAAGCAAAGAGTCTATGGGGGAATAGCCCTCACATTGAGGCTCAAGGGAGGGAAAGTGGCTCAGAGATAAGATCGACGTGAGGAGAAGCAAGTCACCGCAATTGATCTCTGCTACTTCCATCCCATGGGCTGTGCTGGCGCAGCTGCTGCGACGACGTATCGTTAGTATCATAGTTGACTGCAAGCAAAGTTTGCGAAAGCTGTACGACGGCGCCTTTACGCGATTTCCTTCCGCTCCAGAAATGATCACAGAAGTGTGCACTCCTATTGGCGAACCCTGTCAGTCTTTGTCAAACGAAATTTTTCGGGTTAAGCTAAACCAAATTGGAGTGAAAATGAATAGTGGAATATAATAATACTACTAACACGAGTGATATTTACGGATACGAAAGCTGTCCACGTTTAGTTTTTGGTTGAAGCTGGGCGACAACTAGACCTCATAGTCATATAGAAATATTAATCAAAAACCCACGTTAATAAAAACTCAAGAAAAACCCCTTTCATATATCCTTAAAAGAATATTTAAAAGAGCTGGGTCCCTCTTCCCCAATCTAATGATATCTACTTATGTTCTAACTAAAACGTGCTGCCAATGTTTCCTTTGGCAATATTTCATTTTAAGCACTGACGGAATAGACTCGTATGATGGTGCCCTTGAAAGCGGCGCCGACAACAGCTCACCGTTTCATAATTGGAAAATAGTTGTAAGCGAATTTATACACGATGTATGGATTTTTACCTGAACAACTTTTTATATCCTACAAATACCACGAAAACCTGAGACGTTGCCCATTACTCCCGTACCCCTGACGCAGATTGTCCGCAGATCGTTCGTCTGCCCCTCCGAGCGACAACACAACTGAACAGCTAAATATGACGCCGTATAATTTTTTCTTCATCTATATTTCTCCTCTTTAGAACAATAACCACAACAACAATAACAACTTTTGTTGAGGGAAAAGGCCGTATCAAGGCGTCTCCTCTATTTCCAGCCTATCTGATTCAATCTTAATCTGCCGCTGACAGGCGCTCGTTTTGCCGTCAGGAACTAGGTATATTCTATTCTACCAGCTATTTCTTACTCGCTTTGTATATATATATATATATATATATATGGTGAGCGCATTGGTCTGTGAGACGGTATTTCCTTCGTGTGTTGCCTGGCGCTGCTCGATTGTTCGTTGTTTTAGATTGACAAGTGCAGCCCGATGCGAAGCGGCTCGGTCGACTGAGATGTCACGCTAGGATGTATTTGACATCAGTAGAACGGCACAACCAGGTGGCGTGTCATTGACATGCAGAGGTGAAAGCACAACCATTTTTTGACTCTATTATTATCGTATTGGAACGTCAAATCTGTCAAAACGACCTGATTGTCTAGACAAAAAAAGGTGCACTGAAACCGTCACTAATCGGTTCAAATGCTAATTCCAGCTTCAAGCGAGGCAGTAATGAAACACGCCTAGTGGAGTAGTCGTAATTATATAATCGGAGTTCTAGTTCTAATTAGGACTTTAGCAGAGCGGCCTGTTGGATAGCATTATAGAGATAACCCCAAAGTTAGCTGCAGTGCTTCTCAAATAATCATTTAGCTTGCTGTAAAATGATACAATTAGCAAGGGCAATTATTATTATCTGAGTATAGATATTCGCTGTGATTTCTCGAGCATTAATTCCTCCTCGAACGGTGACTCCAGTTGCGTTGTTAACGATCATTTTCGCCAGTGAAATGCCAGTGGCCGACCAAGTAAGATTTCGTCGGCAATTTTTAGTCCTCGGTGCATTATGCAAGGTTCTGGAAATATATATCTCTTTTTATTCACACGAGTTGTGTAATATTATAATATACCTATTTTACAAACAGTGTGGTGGTTTATAAATATGTTACAACGTGCTTTCGCCAGTGGCTGTGGCGAGAGTTCGGTCGTCGTTGTTGTTATTATCTACACTCAATTTCATCAAATGGTTCAGTGATCTTATTTGATTGCACTCTGGAAATATTGATTTTGAGGGCTATTCTAAGGGACGCCGAAAGCAACGGTTAATCACAGAGCATCACTTCGCGAGTAGAAAGGCAAGGAGTCCATCTGATTGTCGCGCTAGATTTATTTAATGATATCGAATTGGTAACAAATACCAGCATACTTATGGACATTCGCATATTGTGACTTCGAGACGGCCCCTCACAAGCTGTTGTTGTCCTCATAACACACTATAGAGGTCGGTGGAAAGGCTGTTCAACGAGTCTCGAATCTCTTAAGAAATCTATCCTTTTATATTTATAGTTGGTGGCATATTCTCAAGACGAGAACGAGTGTTTGACCGGTAGCGCACAAGGTACTGTTCTGACGTTCTTCTTGCATGATACATGCTATTCTTAGACTAGGTCAAACAGACCATTTACAGGCCTGTGGAATTTGTGATCCATGCAGGCGTCAGGTGTCAAGCTATCATCGATTGCGAACGGGCGGAGTCGAACGTGCTCAAAGAAATATTCGATGATTTTTATGAATGTACAGTCAAAGTAGGCTTACTACTAATAGGGTTATACAAACCGTAGCGTAATACACCTATGTATGAAAAACTCCAGGTGGAATTGCAGCCCCTGAGGACAGCCTCTCGAGCAGCTAAATATAGTCACTGATTTAGGGCGTACGCTTTTCATTAGCGTCAAACTTCGTAGAGCAAAGTGAATATATGGCCATTAGAAATTCACTGATATATAGCTGAATAGCTAATATTCTGTGTATATCAAAAGTCGCGAGTCCCACTTTATTATGTGCCACCAAGCGCTCAATTATTACTTCTGCGGCATGATTGGTCGTTTTCATTGGAGTACCTCAGTGCTAAAATATATACTGTTTAGTGCCCCTAAAAAAATTTAAGGAAACAGACAGGAGAAATCCTCGGGGAAGGTCCCTGATCGATTTACTCAGTCGCTTCCGCGTAGTACTATGCAATATGGCAGGTCAGATCCTGCAAAAGCTATGTGCGAGAAGTTAAACTTCAACTTGAACAGTTCAAGTGATCGGACGCATCTAAAGACTTTGACAAATTCGATGAAACAGAGAAGTGCGAGCCACCATGATCAATTTGGGATAATACGAGGTCACTTAGAAACACTACAATTTGGTCGGTTTTGATTTGTATTTGCTCCCAACATGTTGTCTGTTGCCTATGACGGGGTTCTGCAAACCGATATGCCGGAGGGCGCCGGGCTCCTCGCCTACGCGGATGACCTAGCGGTGATGGTTACGGCGAAAACGGAGGACACCCTAGAGGGCACGGCCAATGAAGCCTTACGTAGGGTGGTACAGTGGATGGATTCCCACCATCTCCAGCTTGCACCTGCTAAGGCAGAGGCAGTGTACCTAACAGGCAGGAAGAGGACACGGGGGATCAACCTCCTGCTCGACGGTCACCCGATAGAAATCAGGCGGGAGGCGAAATACCTCGGAGTCATTCTCGACCAAAGGCTAAGCGGCCTGGCGCACATCAGGTACGCCACAGCCAAGGCACAGCGAGTTTTCCTGAACCTGGCGCGTCTGATGCCTCGGGTGGGGGGAGTGTCGGAGGAGAACAGGAGACTGCTGGCATCGGTAGCTGAGTCGATGGCCCTCTACGGCTCACCAGTATGGGCGGACCAGGCGCTCCGGACGGCGAAGAATAGGGGGATGCTGAGGTCGGCCCAACGGACGCTGGCAATCAGGGTGAGCCGGGCGTACCGGACGGTGTCGACTGACGTCCTCCTGGCCCTAGCCAGAATGCTGCCATGGGACCTACTAGCTAACGAGAGAAGCCTCAGGCTCCCGGCTGGGAATCTCCACCCGACCATGGCCCGGAGGGCCACCCTCGACACCTGGCAGCGAGAGTGGGCCCAGGTTACTCCGGGAGTGACGAAGGGGTGTTGGACCAGAAGCCTGATACCAGACCTCAGGGTGTGGTTGGAGAGCAACATGGGCGAGCTCACGTACGAAGCGACGCAGGTGCTTACGGGCCATGGGCAGTTCCAGACCTACATGGCCAAGATCGGAAAGACCCAGGTGGACATATGCGTGCTGTGTGACGCGGGAGAGGTGGACGACGTCGAGCACACAGTGACCCGATGTGCGTCACTAGCGGCAGCCAGGCAGGGGGGCTCGAGGGAGGTTGCGGGGAAATCAGTCCGAGAGCTCGTGGCCCATATGGTCAAATCGAGGGAAGCCTGGGCGGAGGTCGTAGATTGGATGGGGGGGATCATCAAGCTAAAGGAGAGTAAGGAGAGACACAGAAGGGCCCGAGTGAGCCACCAAAGCCCCTCCCCACGGGAGGTCTCGGAGGCCCGCTTCACCGTTAGCTAGATCGGCTTCCCCCGCGCATTCCCGCTCAGGGCCGGGGATCGGTGGACCGAGCAGCCGGTACCTCTTGGGTAGATTGGCAGGCCTGTCACGGGGGCCTCCTCCTTCACCAGTCTCTCCCCGCGCATTCCCGCTACGGGCCGGGGATCAGGTGACCGAGCGTCCCCGTGCAGGACCCCAACACGGAAGCCACAGTAGTCATAGGAGACTAGGGCACCCGGCTGTAGAACACTAGCCGGAGCAGTACACACCTTCCCCAGAGATCGAAGTAATGCCAAGCGTGCCGACTCTGGGGAAGAGGCACACTCTCAGCAGAGGATGGTTTTAGCAGGCGGAGGCGTTTTGTCATCCACGTCAACCCTGCACTGAGTCGGCCCACTTTCGTGGAGATTGGAGTGTCTCTGGTGGTGACCGTGCGTTTGAAGAAAATTTCCTCCTCTATAAAAAAAAAAAAAAGTGAGGCGCATAATGGAATAATATTTGATTTTGACATACAATACAATTTTTACTAAGAGCTCGCGCAGTTTTATTGGTCACGACTTTTGTTACCAGTGCAATATCTATTCTGAAATAAAACATATTCAGCAATATCTATTCTGAAAGAAAACAACAACAAGGTGTATTCCTCACCTAAATAAAACAAAGCTGCGCCAACGCAGTGGCGTTAGGGAAAAGGCTTTTCCCTAACGGAACTGTGTTGGTGCAGCCTTATCTGATGTCCTACCACGTTTCGCTTATGTCACAACTAAACGAGCACAGTAATCACTCGACGAGCTTCGACGTGCAAAGAGGCCGTCCGTTTATTTGCAGTCGTTTTTATACCTATCGAGTACAGCGCCACCCTTCATCCGTCAACGCCACTCGATGGCCACCCTTTCCTTTTGGTCGATCTCAGCGGCCTCAATGTTTTCGCTGATATGTTATTCTATCTACTACATTCTTTCTTCCATCATTCAACGTTTCCACGACCATCAATAGATAAGCACCAAAAGGTTCGGGTCGGTTTCGAATTCTACTCAACCTTCTTGGTCTCCCATCATTATCATCCCCATCATCATTGGCATGGTTATCCTCCTTGATAGGTGATGCCTATTACCTACACCTTGATTCTGTGACTCAAAAGCCTCAAAACTACTCATGTACTCTAAGCAGAGCCTCGGGAAGTGCGAAATGAGGTAGCTAACTTAATACGGGAACACCTAAAATTCGTTATATCCGTTCGTTTGTAGCTTTGCAGAATTGAGCTAGCGGCGCAAGCGTTCCATATTCCCATCGTTTTTCGTTGAGAAAACCCCGAAATACTATTAATAACGAATTACTGGACAATAGTGTGTAGGGAAGACGCTTATTTGCAAAAGTAACGAACGTAAACACTATGGACTTTCGAGCAAATTTGCTTACAAATTGTCTGATAAATATATTCGCACCGTGTGATGATTTATATAGTGTGGTTGGAAGCTTTAAACGAGCACTTTGAACAAACACAAGATGGGGGGGAGGGGGCTCCATAGCTTCATATTTGTTTAATTCCGCCCAGGCGTGCGTACACGTGAAAACCGACGTGGATGCCAACGTTCGCGGAACGAAGGCTTAATAGTAACTTGTGCAAGGCTAAGTGAATGGTGATAACAAACGATGAGAGCTGGAGGAAACGGCCACAAAGAGTAAACGAAACGATAAGCGCGAAGAGTTGATAAAGCGAGGAGCAGCCTGTCAGACAGGTTCGGTAGAGAACATCGGAATCTAGAAATTACGGAGGAGAAAATCAAAGGAAAGGTAAGGGCAGCAGCGAAAGAAAAATGGACACGTCTGCCACAACAGTGCTGTGTGTCTCTGTGTGTGTGTGTGTGTACGAGAGTAACAGGAACTGACCCCTGGTGGCGTAGATGCGAGTTGTAGAGATCTAGCGTTGTACCCTGTGTACTGAGAGATAGCGAGAGGAGTTACACGGTTAAAATCAAATAAAGCACGGTTTTTCTACTAGATAGCTTATTATTAGATGTGTCAAGAAAATTGTATCGCTTAGTAGGGTACGATTTTCTATATTTTAATATTTCGTACATGCGTGCCGAGCTACGCACTCCTGGGAGGAATAAAATCGTGACATGGTTGGTTTTCCCCAAGGCCTGCCCTTGATCCAACTTTGCGGACTTAAACGACTGATGTGCAAGGGGTTCTGCATTTTCGGAAATTACAGGTAAGTTAACAAACTTCCCAAAAAACGGCGTCAGGAAAGAATACAACCCGTTACAATGCAGCACGCCACTACGATCCGAACATTACGGCCTGCCAGAGCTGGACCCTGCGAAAAAACCGCCGAGTAAGTTTTTACCAAACGCGTGCTCTGCTTAAGCTAGTTTGTTCTTCAGAATACCACATCTTTACGACCGACCGATGCCTTCGACCGTGGACCTTGCTCAACATAAGCCTGAACATCCGTTGAATGAGCACAAGGATAAACAGGCACCTTGGAAAATAATAATTAACGAGGTGCGGTTATTTAATTTAAATATATAATCGAATCCATGAGTCAGGTATTCCAACAGTTGTGTAATCAGCGCGCAAGCGAAAACCGCAGTCAATGACCGTGAAGGGCCACTAGGTCGAGAGGAGTAGACAATCCCAACCAACATAATCTGCAAGACGCTTTGACGAAATATCACGAATATTCCAAGGAAGAGGACATGGCGGTTTTAGCTTGGCAACCACCGCCGACCACCGCAGTGAGCCTCACACCAACTACCCTGCAGCCCAAAGCATCACCCTGTCCCAGAGGTGTGCGCAAATGAATTTATGCATCTCGTTAACAAAACAGGTTAATAAATAATAAAGGTTGAGCCCCATACGACAAGTATGTTGTGAATCTGAGACGCATTCCCTACATGTGAATGCTGTTTCGATTAGTTGTTAGAGACGCGAATAGATAACGGGATTAATGCCGTCGTAGTTCATTGCCATCTCCATCCGTATTCCTACCTCACAATCGTGTGTGCCACATTCACAGAAATGGGGAAGACCATACACTCTCTGGAGTTATTAAAATGTTTATCTAATATCGATTACAGAGAAATGAAAATGCTTTCACACAATGAATTCATATTATTTACATGTAGTTATAGACTCACAATCTCTTCGTAGTGTGGCTTACTTTTTACCCTTACGAATCAATAAGAAGTGTGTACTGTCGCTAGAGGCCCGGCAAGTCCCAAAAATTTGCGAATGCGCGCAGCTCACAAGCAACGTTCTCGCGTTTCGGAAGTGCGTTTTCTTGATGAGAGTGTAAGGTCACGGTTAACGATAACCCAATTTAACACAGTGGTCGTGATGCGTTCTATCGAACAGGCCTTCATGATCGATCACCTAAGGACCTACTAGTGTCGTCGATGGCACGCTGCAGACAGCACGCATAGATGATGCCCATCACCTCAATCACTGCGATAGCGATCGCAGCTATTGCAAAATAGATATATTGCTGCTTTAGAAATTTCTCAATTTTATTAGCGCAGCCAGTACCATGAAATCCGCTAACAAGAGGGCCGCATTGCCGGCCCCGTTCAAGGCCGCAGCACGACGATGGTATTTGAAGAAGAGGGTAGTCGAAAACGGACTTTGCTCCGCAACATGAAAATGTCACCTGAATTTCGTCCCACGCATTTGCTATAATTTGGTTCTTGCGCGCGTCCCTTAGGGATTCTCTCGCCTTCGTTTGCACGAAACTCCTCAGATCGTCCTGCTTGTAGAAGGCCACCACGGCGACGGCTACCTCCACGATAATGACAATGATGACAGATATCATATACGACGTAATCAGGCAGGTGCTCTCTGTCATGGCGCCACAGCAACCCATGAATGAGACGAGACTGATAAAAGCACCGACCGATATCACTGCCGCGTTGACGCCGGAGAATCCACCCAGTATCTCTTTGACAGATCGATCGTGTTTGAGATCGATTAAACCCAGCACCATGATGGACAGTCCGCATAACAGAAAAACCACGTTGAAAATTGTCAGCAGCGCTTTGGCTGCCTGGTCGCCGCAGCGAGTCACCATCGCTTCGTGTCCTGTTGCTCGTCAACTTGATTGTCGTCTCAACTGCAAACGACAATCTAGACGATCTAGCTTCAAATCGTACAACCTGACGCCGTAACTGACCAACGAATCCTGCGGCTGTCGTATGCGCCAATCTCTCGACTGCAATTCTCAAACGTTCCACAGCAGTGACAGAGGTACTGAGCGTTAAACGAAGTTATTCGTATATGAGCTAGTGAGCCATATAGTCATTTTGTGGCCATATAGTCATTTTGTATTCTGCAAACGGCAGAATCAATGATCACTGTCAATAGCGACGACAGATCGAGCAACGAATTATCGAAAAAATAACAACAAGGTGTCCAGAGAAACTGTTTCCCTGGCGACGTTCATCTGCGCTAATTGCTGTGGGTCTCAGAATTGCTTGACTGACTTGCCGAGAAAGTGACCTGAGACTGTACGAAGAAGTAGAAGTTCGTTTCCTCTGTAAATCCAGACCCGTTATTCAGGCTAAGATTATGGGTATGGTTTTACGGGGAGATTATAGCGTACAGTTGCAGCCATCAGCGTGGGCTGAATCACGAATTTAGCCAAAGAGCGCTTGCCGTTTGAACACACGATTCACCCGGGAGGGGAGCCATAGAGGTTAAGAAATATTGTGTTTGCGATCTCAGATCCATAGTTTCTCTTAAGATTTTTTAATTTTGTCGATGTTTCACCAAACCAAAAGGAAAGCAAGGATCCACTCTATAGCTTAAACCACACGGCTATCGGCACCTAGAGCAATCCGAGAAAGCAAACGATATTGACTCTACCAATCGAGTGGAGTTGAGCGCGGCGATGTACGGAATATTTTGTCACCTCAATTGCCTCTTCAGCTTGGAAGTCAACGGCGGGTGCCATACTTTGACAAAAATATCTGTAAAATAACATGTGATGTGACGTAATCTCAAAGATAGGGAACTTGGGTCCTTCGATTTTTTGCGAGGTCTTAAACTTCTCATGCTCCCTCTAAGCGCCTGTGTCTCTATACTTAGAGGAGGAAATATGAATAGTATTCCGTAAGTATTCGGTGAGCTGAGATTACGAACCCAAATAACTCAATATAGTCACCGTGCATCGGCTGGGCATTGAACCCATCGGGACCTCATTGTTGCGGATTGCTGCATACTCCCGTCATCATGGCAATACAATGATCTTCAATCCACAGTGTATAATGGTTGCTGCCCTTAAAAAGGAGTTAGGGTTCGACAGCAAAATCGTCGTCGCGAGCGCCTCAGATAGAGATTAATTAGCCATGACCAGAACGTAGCTCGACTTAATGTTATTCTACCGAAACAGAAATATGAATGATGAAGTGAAACCATGCCCCACCATGCACAGTGTGTGATAGATTTTTAATGCATCTCAGAACATGTGACGTACCACAGGGCCCTTCACATATATGAGGGGTTGCTCCACTGCCGTCAGAGCTATCAGACGACCACGAAGTGACGTAAAGACTGCTACGCAACGAAGGGAGTTCAGGCGTCTATTGTCAGTGTTAAAGGCATATCAGAGACGGCCGTTCTCCGTCTCGGCATGAATACTAAACCAGGAAGCCGTTCGTGGGGGGGTCTTGATTGAATTAGCGCCTGTGCAGTTTCTATTAGGATTAGGACAAGGGCAAACATTATCCTCGAGCAAATGTTAGTGCCGGCGATAATTAGATCGTTGACGATATGTGACACCGCAGCAAGATGCTTTTATGCACGTTTTGACAACGCACATCCCTTTTCCGACGTTTTATGAATGTAAATCACCACCCGTAGAAAAATGTTATCTAGAGCTTAACCAGCCACTGCAGCCCAACTGCTGCTCCTGCAGTACGACATAATTCGTTGGGTTCTGTTGCATATCGACACGCTGTAGTAATGGACAGAAATGCTAGCTGGTAGCAAATCGTATCAATGAACTGGGGAAGGCATTAGCTGAAATGATCAGATTTACGCTGCTGAACACGAATAAATAAATAGATTGTAACGAGAATAAGTCATGGTAGCGGTAACACACGAATGTACACTCTGCTTCGGGAGAACAACGACCCATGAAGTAGACGGTATTCTGTACTACACATGTCTTGTAAAATCGGATAACTCTATCATTGTTGAAAGAGAAGTTGTCTTTATATTCGAATTCGACACTGAAACGCGTCTTCTACGAAGGTGCGGCAGGTTTTACCAGACGAGGTATTTTTTTCGCAAGATCAGGAACACCGCGCGTTTCGTTATCTTTCCCCGGTGTCAACGTGTTATTTGTTTAACACAAACGTTCGGTTGTTTACATTTAGCACTTGCAATACTTTATAAAATAATTGCCACACCAACTGATAATATGGGAGCCCATCGCAGCCTGCCTCGGGTCGTCTGTCTTCACGTGGAGGGAACTATGGGGCCTGAAATGATTTAGCTTGTTCCTTTTCCTCCTCGCCTCAGGGCACCGTTGTTCAACTGGGGTTGAACTAGAGGGGCCCTCGGCTTTCGGCGGCACCGCCTGCACCGCCGGTTGATGTTCAGCCCAACTGTTGCTCGCTTGTGGGAAATGCTTCAAAGGGTACAACAATATATTGAACATCGAGCAACACCTGCCAACGCAACAGCATCACCAGCAGCAAACGCATTTGTATTCTTGTGAACACACACACACGCACGCACCCACCCACACACGCTCACAAGACTGCGCAAACTGACCACAGTATATTGTATGCGTTCAACCGCTTGTGAAACGGTCTGCCTCACAACTGCTCTTGTTCAAAATACGCATCGTCTATTCTAATGTTGCTAATTGACTTGAACGTGCACTGGATTACAATTCCTTGAAAAAACGTCACATTTTGGTATACGATTCGAGACTTCTTCGCGTCTCAATTCGAACTCAACTCGACTAACGTAATCAATGTTTTCGATTTAATTATTCAAATAAAACAAGCGTACTGCTTAGCTCTTACGAGCTAAAAGGAGTCCCGTTTCGAAATACCGGAGGTGTGTGAGGTTGGCTAGTTTCGTCATGTGTGCCTTCATGTACAGCGGCTCCCGCTCAGTTTTATGCCGTGCACGTGGTTGGCCGGGGCAAGTTATTATTATTATTATATAGGTTTGAGGGATGAAGAATCTGATCGCCTACGCTCACACGCGCGTTCACCCGTCGGTCGCACAACGGGTCACTTTGATGCACTGTGCTGACATGCGCACCCTAATATTTGTTCCTTTCGGCGGCCGTCGACTCCACCCAGTTGAGACCTCTCGTTCTTCTTCGCGTCTCTGCTACGCAGAGCGACCTCACCGACGAAGTCAAACTCTGCCGTTGATGGTGTGACTGTCATTTTAGACTTTTGCCGTGTTTGGCTACTGGTCGCTGAATAAGCTAAACTGAACACGCATCAAGGTAAGTACGTACAGGACAGGCACATTGTCAAATCACCTCAACGCGACGTTGGATGGTAAAAGGAAGCATTGATTTGTCCCGTGTTGTGTTTTATTGCTACAATGAGCAAATGTCAATACACAATAAAAAAAAAAATTACACTGAACATTTCCACTGCGGCCGACGCCGTGATCCTTACCTTCTTCGACGGTCATGCAGAGACGTCCTTAACGATCGAACAAGAAAACACCATATAGAATTTATGCATGTTTAACCCTCATCTTAACAAATTTAACCAGCATTAGGTTTCTCTGTGTCTCTCTCTCTTTTTGTTGTAGTCGTTTCGTCTACACTTTCTAAGGGTTTTCGTATATCGTTGCAGGCTCACAGTATTAATCTCGAAGGGAGCTTGATGACGAAGATCCGCTCAAGCACCGTTTACATTCGTTGCTATAGATAAGCAATTGTGGACGTTTCTCATTCTATCTGCATCAATTCAGCAGCATGAAGCGCAACTGTCTGTAATAATTTTACACTTTAATAATATATATAATTTTATAGAAGGTTCTATAATAAATTATTATCCCAACTATATGCAACGTTAACTTTCAACAGCTTGTCTGATTGATATGATACTTCAGTCATCAATGTTGTCAATGATTACCGCCATATCGAGTTTACGCATAACAGCACGTCCTAGTTCGATTTCTCGCGTTTCACCAGAGTTATATATTATTCTAAATTTAGCAATAATGCATATTTGCAGACGATTCTAACAAACGCAAGGTACGAAGATTTTTCCCAAAAGTGTACATCTAAATATCTAGATTATCCAGGAGCGCTACACTGAGAGACTGTTTGCTTATTTCCATTTTATTCAATGAACTCTGTAGACTTCTCCGCCTAAACATGGAAAACTATAAATATGGAAACGCGACTATGGACCCAATAGTGTAATACTGAGTCAATATTTTGACCTTTCTAGGGTATATTCTTCGCCGAACTCAACCGATTCTAAGCAGATGGAATGACCAATGGTTGCGTATAGGGTCACAACACGCATTATTGGCGCAAAGAAAGGCCTGTGCGATCGCTAACTCAGTGGCGGTCCAAGATGCACTTGAGTTGGCACTACATAAAGTGTAATTTGCACTTGGAATTCAACACCTAACGGCGTTTTACGGTGAACTTCAATGTAGACTATCCTAAAAACATTTTTAAGCCGACTCTGACAACCGTTCCCCTGAGTGACAGGCCACGGATCTAGATATTCCGGTATTACTACGAAGACAAGTCTGGGCCACATTTTCTTTATTTGTTATCGTTAGATCTCGCCTTGTACAGTAGTTTCCGTGATAGCAGCATGAATTGAACTTCGACCGTGTTGCACTTAAGCCACTTTACTCAGAAAGTCTATGTACGTTTTATCAATTCACCACATTCGCAAGGTAGCTACATTAGAGATTGGTTCAAAGATGCCGTGTCTGTACAAAAAAGGCCCCATATGTATACTAATATGAACTTAGGTGCACCGACACGACAAAACCTTGGAATTTGACAGCTTGTGAAGGGCCTGAAGCGCGGAATCTGTTCATATGTATCATGTGATACCATTTGATGCCTTCTTGATTATCTGCCTTCGGTAGCACGCGCATATACATGCAGTAGGTGTGTGCAACACAGAACGCATAGAGTGGGTATTTCGCATATAGTGGGTTGACGGGCCTTGCAATTGTGATGCTCGCCACTGCTTTGCAACAGGGGAGAGAGAGAGAGAGAGGCTAGTCTGTGTCCTGTGTTATTATTAGCGGCTGACGGCCATATTCTTTGAGGACGGTTGGTGGATGTGTCTACTGGTGGCGCATGGAGAACTCCGCGCTTGCCACGCATGTCTGCCTGCCTGCCTAGCAGAGGCCGAGAGCGGGTCGTCTAACGCAGTCATCGCTCATGGTTTTGCGTTTCCGGAACGAACCTTCTGCCATCTCCGACACGAGTTAGCGACTCAGTCCTCTGCTGGCATCCGCTAGGGGGTCGCATTTCCGTTTGTGCTCAACTTGTTCCCCCATTAGCAGCTAGTGCTCTACCCACATCCCTGCTCGCGCCTGCCAACTCGCCAGCCCTCCAACATCAGCAGCAGCAGCCGCCGCCGCCGTCGTACGGCAGCAACGTCACACGCGTCACCTCTTGTGGCAGGCCGTACATCGCATGCTGTTGTATCCGGTCGTGGATGATGTTGACTAATGTGACAACAACAACAGCTGCCGCCGCCGCAGCCGCCGCACTAGTCTTCCCGGTCCCGTCAGGCCAGCACATGAACGCACAAACAGCAGCAGCTGAGAAGGTCTTTCTTCTTAACCAACGGCCTATATACAGAGTTGTCGCTCCTGGCATATATATATATATATATATATATGCCTTGGCAGAGAATCGTATATGTGCACTAGATGTATGTGTACTTACATGTTGATATTTGCATCCTCCTCGAAGCGGACATTGCTTTCACGCCAGTAGCAATCGTGGTACCGTTAGCACAAAAGCGTTATGCTGTTTTGTGTTGCTGTCATCTCTTGGCCGTACACTGAGATGGTGCTGAAATGAGACTGAAGTATTCCAGTAGACGCGTGGTTGTTTTTCTTAATAGCAGGAATAAAGTAGAAGTAGCAGTCGTTGTTATAGTTCCAAACGTATACTGCGGGAAAAAGATGACGTTGTTATAAAAATAAACATTCCTCACGATAGGCAGAACAAATTGTGCTTGATCTATGGAATGAAAAGGGACGTGCTCAATATCGCTGTGGCTAAACGAAATCGATGCATTTATTTTTCAAGCTGTCTTAAAATCGCGTCCAGTAGCTACCGGTTGCTTTGTTTCAAAGGATATACGTGCACAGTATACCTGAAGGCCAGACGCACACTCATCATTAGACATTATTGAGTGAATATGACATGGAACTATGTATATGTTATCATCTACTGAATATGACCTAACTCGATCCTATGCTCCGATACCAGACAGGGATAATAAAAGCAAAAGCGAATGAGATCGAGTATTAGATAGTGATTGTGCAATTCTTCCGTTAGGTGGTCGCTGATTTAGCTTGTCTCCTATAACGAGTGATGCCTGACACACACACACACAAATTGGCTTCGTTTAGCTTGGCTTGATGAAATGAGAGAAATCAGTTCTGTAGGCTTATCTGTCCCGCAACGTACGCTCTCTTTCCAAACACCCTTATTAACATGATTAGAAATAACGCATTATTTATCGACACAGTACCAGTTCCTGTAGTTTTGCAGCTGCCCCAGCACTTCATATATAGACACCTAATTAAGGTTACTGCGGCTGATGTATGTAAGCCCATACTACTGCGGGTATTTGTGCTTAGCCAGCTTGCAGCTAAACGGTATTTCGGCTAATTTGGAGAAATATGTTTCAAATCACGAGTTTCTTTGGCTTAGTGCTCAAGATGTGTACAGTCACGATGCATCTAGCGGTTATAGGGATTCTCGCTTTCGCACATACAATTATTTGCGTAGTCACATTTGTATCAAAATTGTCAATTCCCTGTTGAAAATTGGAACGATAAATTCATCGAATCATTAGAACAATATAGAAGTTGGCATATACAATGCCAATCAAACGACAGGCAACCCTACTCAATTTCTGTTGCTTCAGCTGAAAGCTATCATAATTTTTGTTAGCTAGCTCACCACTGCGCAGGAACTCACTCGCAACAGATAGTACGACTATATATATATATATATATATAGAATTGGGAATATCGCGCCTCTGCCGGTTCGACGGCCGGCACTGCTCTGCTTTGCGTCGTAGAAATCGAAATAACTGTTATGCAGCGGTTTCCTGATGTCCCTGGAGGAAGAGGCGGAACTTGGAGAGGTTGGAGCGAAGCCTCGGCGCTTGCATGCGTTTAGAGCTCACATGTTGCCCCCCCCCCGCCCGCTCGCCCGACCCCCGACACCAGAGCGCTCGTCGCACATTGTTGTAGCGCAGCTCCCCTGATTGGGCGTTGCAGGAGGCGAAGCGTCGAAAGTTCTTATCGTGCGGGCACTGAAGCACATCCTGGAACCGCTAGAAAGCTTCGTTCCGTTGCCGCCGGCAGCGATAACTGCCTACTGTCTATGACCACAGAAGGTCATGGAGATTACCAAAGTGTGAGCTGCCAGTGAAGGCCGGGGCAGATGCGCGGGAGCTAGGCAGAGTAGGGCAAAGCACTTGCGTCGGAACCCACCCCGTGTTAGGCTGTTAGGGCCTAGCCTCGAAGCTTCTACGTTTTGTATGTCAGAAGTCTCTCAACGAGAAAGTTTAATATGCGGACATATTAAACTTGATAGTTGAAAACAGCACAAGACATATTAAACCAGGGCAAGAGCGGTCAATACGACAAGGCGCGATGCGCCAACCAGACAACAAATACACTGCTGTGCCATGTTACGTTATGTCAGCCGTTGTGGAACATCTCACCTACGGTGCTCCAGGGACATTTTAAATTGTTGATAAAACAGGCACGGCAATTGTACAGATATTCAGTGTACATTCCACAATTGTGCTACGGATTGTTCTAGAACATGTTAAATGTACTACTATTTTAGCTCAGCGATCAATTAGGCCTACACGGCATTCTCGGTTGCATCTATTGACCAAAATGCGGGTAGGCTTAATTACATTTAGCGGCCATGTATGCTTAATTGATCGCGGAACTCCACACCAAAGACCATTCAGCTCTCATATTGTTTCCAAATGGCTTGCAAACAATTGCGTTTGGCCTGTATCTAATCGGGAAAGAAGGCCAGGACGGAAAGTTTCGCAATATACACTCATTACTAATTAATATATATAAGCAGGTTTCAATAGCTTGTTTCTCCTGCCGAGCTTTGTTTAATCATCAGGGAAGTCTGACAGTCGGTCGGTGGTTTATAGTCGAATATAATCATGCCCACATACTTGCTAGTGAATTCTGGCCATTATATTATCTACGCCATAAATCATAGCTTATACAATTTGGGAAACAGGTTGTCTGGTGATTCGCGCATTTCCACCTGGCGATTATTTGTAACAAAACTAATATTTAATAGCGGACTTTGAGAAGTGCTATCACCCGACGCAATCACTAACATAGCTCGCGCGGTATCGAAGATACACTATGAGGGAAGATATTTAGGCCCCGGAGAAATTGTATAACTGCGAACGATTGAGTGATCATATTTCCTTACCATTACTAGAAGGAAACCTTTCTTTTGTAGGATCCGGACCATACTATACTTTTAGGTGGGTCAAGGCACTAACGATCTTACAATATTCACGTCCACATTATCCGCATCATGAATCTTGCAAGTAGTCACAGTCGACCGCCACATACAAAAGTACACACAAACGAATTTTGTAGAGCGCAACACTGGAAAGATTCGTCTCAATGACAAACAAACGTGTGACACGCATCGCTACGATTGACGTCTATGCTGTCCTTGACATCCCACCACTAGAGTTGACACTTGGTTACTGTTACCCGACAGTCATTGGTGGCTTAGTCTGCCTCCCTCTCTCTCTCTCGCTCTTTTCAGGGATCTTCCGCCTGGCGATCTGCGCCTCGAAAAAGATAGATCCATCGAAATATCATCATTATCATCGTGGTCGTCTTCATCGTCTGCTCTCCGTCATCTCAGGCCAGAGCGAGCTGTCCGTGCCAATTCCCCTCCAACGAAAGCTGTAACGAATCGACTGCCAGCGATCTCCGTGGCCCCGACGGCGGAAGAAGCGCGCGATGGACGAAGATGGGGAAAACCCAGCCAGAGGCCTGCGATGCGTACGCTCGTAGAGTCGTGCGACTCTGACCACGTGATTGGAAAATAAAATTAAAATGAAGAATGGAACAGCGGCGACGTTAGCGACGTAATAAGCAATACGAACGCGAACCGACCGAGAGATAGAAATATAATGGATAGGGGGCAAAGGGAGACCGAGAGGGGTCATATTCAACAAAGATTCGTCGCACACGTTTCTTGAGCTCTATGCTGTGACTCTTACTGCGGCGCAGTTATTTGACTTGTTTTTTTTTTGCTTTTTTGAACCCTCAACGTCGTCCGTTCTCCCTCTCTCGTTCGCTGCTCGCCACACGGCTCGATATCACAATAACTAAGAAATCAGCGACGGTGGTACGGACTTGGTTTATCTAGGTCTGCTCTCGAGTCATCGCCATGTTGAAACTGAAGGAAGGCCCGAAGCTCGCGAGTATGACCTATCGCGTTCTAGTTCTCGCTTCTCGCCTCTACCATCATACGTCGATGTGAGTACAATATTACACTATTATATAACTAAGCAATGCTTAGGCCGTACAGATCTGCCGTCACCTCGACACTCAAGGTCTGTCGTGTACAGGAAACGTATATCCCAAAACAGCCTAAATATGATGATAACTGATGATATTACATCAGAAGTATTCAGAGGGTTAGACGAGAACTAACGCAATCGACATGGTAGAGACGATGACAGGTGAAAGAGGCAGTTATCCGTTTCGGCCGCATGTATTGGATTGATGCGTAGATCTGTAGTGAAAATCGAGTAAATCTTAAACGCAAAATATTTGTTGAAAAAGTGATTTTAATTAACTACATATGTTCCATTCTATTCGAAGACTTTCTGCCATCGTTCCGCGAGCTTCATTGTACCTCTTTCACAGACGTCCTGCAATATATGGGCAAAACATATTCCAAGGTATTTTCGAGTTCGTCTTGGTGGAACTCAACGTCCTTTCTATTCTCCAATCAGGGCTGCTTCTGATCGAATGCTCACTTTAATTTGGCCAAGTGTAATTGGTCGAATCAATTGTTCGTAAGGTGGCAGCCGCTCATAATAGACGATTCCTTTCCAATTCCACCAGATACAGAGTATAACCTTCTTCGAGTGTAATTCCGCGTTTGCTCCAGGCTGAGCAGGCTCCCTGCGTTCCGACCGTGGGCTTCGTAATCTGGCGTGTCACATATCGACATCTATTTTGGTGAGTTCGCGACGCCGTCTTTGCCGATTTCAAAATCAAGAAAGAGAAATTAATCGATTAACACGTTTTTTCTTTCATGTTGAAAATTGAATTTAACCGGATCCCGGTGGATATCATCTTAAAATGTCAGATATAAATATCACGATACGACACTTGATATGTTTGACACATACTCAAGCGGAAAGACAACTGAGAACGTACAGCTAAGGACTCACGCATCAACCCACCCTACTTATGTATGGTAGAAGGGGAGTTTGCCTTACTCTTGTAAAACACTCGGCTCTTTAGTTCGCGTTTTATTCAGGCGTCCGCTTCACGGTTGGATATAGTTA
Organism: Stratiolaelaps scimitus; assembly: GCA_019614645.1. Taxonomy (NCBI): domain Eukaryota; kingdom Metazoa; phylum Arthropoda; class Arachnida; order Mesostigmata; family Laelapidae; genus Stratiolaelaps; species Stratiolaelaps scimitus. Next base: position 4,195,616 of record JABWDB010000028.1, read on the forward strand.
TAGGATGCTACTATACCGATATTTGTCTGCATAGGAAGGTGAACGAGGTTTTCCCCTCGCGTATGAAAAAAGGAAATAATGGACGGTTGTTCCATGAATGTTTGTGTTCTGTGAAATACAACAACTCATTTTGCTTTCATTCTATGTAAGTGGAGAATAACACTCCTAGGGGTGTGCCTTGCTATTTGCTACAAAAAGACGAGCATGCAATGGCTACCCCAGTGACTTGCCTGTAACAAATCCGTCGTCACACGGAACCTCATCTTGCGTTCAACGGTTGCCATGAATAGAGATTTCCTCAACCACCGAGAAAGTCTATGTTTCCTTTCGTCTGATTTTCCTTCACTTTCACATTCCTGCTTTGTCCTGGCTTTGCTTTTTTGCGTTTGTCCCAGCTCGAGCTTGTCTGACCGCTCGTACTCATACCGTCCAGCTACCTCCCAGCGCAAGCTTGGCAATGAAGTTCGTTTTCCTAACCTCCAGCGTGAGATGGAAATCTTGCTAGACTCCGCTCCCGGGAGAAATTTTGAGTGCGATTGAAACTGAAGCGCATACGAAGATCTGAAGCATCCTCGGGTTTGTCATGGCCATACGCCATAGACAGACACCATGAGCACCTCATGGCTACAATGTGATACACACATAGCAATCGTGATTTTCAACAACAATATGATATCGTAGCAATCGTGATTTTCAGCTGAATGTGATATCGATATTAGACAAGATTACGTCCGTATTCGCCGGACCGTTCATATTCTTTGCAAAGACAGTAACACTTGTTGGGGGTTTGCCGTTTCGGCAAAATCACTTCGAATAGATGCTTCTGTATCGAATACCTAAGTAACAATATTTACTAATTTATCGTTAAATCTAACCAACACGTTCTATGATCCAGTCACGGCTTAAACATTTGCAGTCTAAGTTGTTCTGCTAAAACGTCTAACCTCTACACTGGTTAAACGCATTTATGAAATAAATAAAATCTATTCGAAAATTAAAAGGGTTTCAAACACTGCGAAGGGAGAAATAACGAAGTTTAGAAACTAAATAAGTAACTTATTATATTTTAAACAATATGTTCTCAGAATTCATTGCTAATCTCTATTTTGAATTATATAGTAGTAAATAATAACATTGTGAAGAATGTTCCAAAGGCACAGTAGAGGCATACATACACAAATCACTTTAACTGATTCGAGGACTAATTTGATTCCCTTCTCCAGGGGTAACATCCTGGTTTGGACATGGACCGTGACTAATACTATAGTACCTCCTTAGGTCAGTCACGGAGCAATACAACCGGCCTATTCCGCCAACGCTACCGAATAGTCTGGGAATCGAAACTACGCTACATTGCTTCACACCTGTAGACTTCGGATCCCAAGCAAGAACTGGCGTTTACTCTTCGAGTTTTCTATAATACATTACTGAGAGAATGATTATCAACTGTTACAGGTTGGGTATCGTCTCTTACAGGATATCCTCATAAAGGAAAATCTTCAATGCAGTAATGCTTAGTAGATACATAAAGCGGCAATGCAATTCTATTTTCGCTATGCTTAGGTATCGAGGCGATGGAGCTTTCTTTAAGAGAGGTGTTACATTTTAGTGAATGTGACACCTTTCTAAATTATCAATATACGTTCACAAGAGTCTAATTATTGCCCAGATTATATGAAGAAGAAATAACAAACGCTTCGGGTTAGGATTTCACCGGATTATGTCGCGCTTTCTAAATTAGTCATATTTGTTATAATTGAACAACTTCATATAAAAACGGTACGCGTTTATCAAATCTAAAGTTGGCTACACGCCGAAATAGAGTTTCAGCTCAGAATTGTTAGATCGCTTGCACATTTTTGCTGAAGCCCGTAGACGTCCCCACACCAATACGTAGGCTATATAGACGAGACCGTGGCGACTCTCGGGTTAACCGGATACAAAAATTCAATCTCCTTTTTATGGTATATGTCAATGTCGAGAGCTACCTTCCTCACAGGCATTATCGTCACAAGGTGCAAGGGTTCCGTAAGAGACTCGACTGCTCATAGCCCGGGGCAAGCTCTACGTCAGCTGCTCGTTTATTGGATCATCGCTTTTGCGAACTTACTACTGCTCACCCGTTTATCGCCGACTGGAAGAAGTTGATCACTGATCATATCTGTTTGACTTTTCATATGGATTACTCAGAGACAGTGACGGTGCTCACTGGGTAGCAGAATACGTCCAGGCAGGGGAGTAGGGCTGCTGGAGAAAGGTTGGTGGAGATTGTAGAGAAAGTCACAGTTAGTTGCAACTGCCCTTTAATATACGGTTTTGATGAGGCACCAAAGTAGATGACCTCTCATAAATGATTATAGAAAGCCAGCCATTGAAGCTTCATTGAGCGGTGGCCGCTGGCCGGCAATGACTTGCTCTCGTTCATTACCAGGGAAATCTATGTCAGGTTTCAATCCTGGACCAAACCACAGCAGTGGCCACCATTCGCTGGATAGCTTGAAAGGCTTAATGGATTCATGTAGAGCCAGGTGTGTTTTAATTATAGCTCGCTGATAATATTATCAATGACATGAGTAAATGGTTTGTACATTTTTAAAACTTCTACTTAGCCATAATGTATTGGCTTACAGCAACTTCTTGGCTAACCACTGCTGTAACTAGCCAACAAGAAAAATAATACAAGTAGTTAAATTCGACAATTCCCTTTAAAATGTATTATAGATTCCACGGGGTAAACGACATGTGCGTGAGTCCTCCAGTATACTGCGCGTAAGGGGAAAATAAGGCAACTACCTTTATCTGCTGGAAACAGAAGGCCTCAGGAGACAACCTGGAAAACGTCAATATCCATTCAACTCTGGTTTCGATTTTGCTGTACCCATATCCCCTTTGTTTATCCCCACATTATCCCTTAAATGGCGACAGGGATGGTCTCGATGTGAAGTGAAAGGTGTAGCGAGCTGCACGATTGAACCCGCAATCATCTGCGCATCCCGCGTGTGTCGTCTAGCGACGGTGGTGGCGATGACTCGTCTGTAGAATACTGTATATTCGGTGAACGCATCGAACCCACGACGGGGTATTAACCCGATTTTATTATTGAGAACGAGTGTAGTGTTTTTAATCCGCACATTGCTTCAACCACATACGAAATTAACATATATATATATATATATATATATATAATAGGCTGACCCAAAAAAAAGGCACTTCTATCGTCCTGCGCCGTGTTCGTATTATTGGCCGGTTTGAATTGAAATTTGGCGGGTAGTGAGACACAACAATTAGCAAGTGGGCGGCGCGAAAGCCCCCAGCATTCGGCTTTCCTTGGGCGTGCGAAATGGCAACCGATTCGACGAGCGGATCGAAAGCTTTGGAGCAAACTAGAGCTTGGTCATGGACGACTTTGGGTTTCAAAGGAATTGGCTACTATGACATTTTGGGCCCATAAGAAAAAATGGACTCGGCTCGGGGCGGGGCTCATGAATAATTGGCATGGAAACAGGGAGTGGGGCTATTTAATGACAATGCTAGGGCACATCGTATCGATGAAATTGCGTGCGTTAGGAGACCCCAAAGATGGACAAAAGGCAGACCACCGAGCAGATAAGTAGCGATGTTTAAACGAAAGAGCATGAGGCCATGAAAAGAAATTTCTTCAACAAGGCTCGAAGACTGTTGAGGAAATTTCTATATATATATATATATACGTGTATAATATTATGAATATAAGTTCGACTACAAATCTACAAGGCCATATTCGCTACACTACCAGCACTACACTATAGACAAGTTTCACTTATCGCGGCAGATGGCCATGCGCGTGGTGGTGTATTTTTTGCAGGGCAGAAGCTCTTGTTTTGCTCGGTCCAACGAGAGATAACAACTTTCCTCGTATCAGCGTCTATATGAAGGGAGCCAGGCCGCCAGCGATGTTGGCTCTTCCTACAGCGCGTTCTGACGGAACAATGGGTCAGTCGTATACATGATAGTTTCCTCAGTACACAACCCCCATTTGGGTCATCGAGGACGGAGGCCTGAAACAACTGCTAACAGCTGTTAACTAGGATCATATACTAGTAGACTTCGGGCGCAATGTCCCGTTCCGGTGTCAGCGGGAGGCCGCGATAGGGTAGGGGGAAAAACACGCAGTCGCAAAGGCCTCCGAAGTTCTGGCGATGCTTTGCTAGGCTCCGTAATAGTTCACACACGCCCATGTAGTCAGTGTCTGGCGCTAGCTGCGCACGGTGTTACGACAGCTTAGGATGTGAGGCATTCCGAGACTATGGTAGAAAAAAACGAGCGACGAGCTGTCCACTGTCAGGATGCGGGTTGTCATTAGTTGGAACAACAACATTGGTAGAAGAAGAGGTAGATGTTGTGCGGTTATGGGTCTGCTTGAAAAATGTTAAGCTGCCAACCGGCAACTTGTTTATTAGCCGATCCAGTGGTCCATTCGATTGTCGGATTGAAGGGTGGAGTAGCTAAACAGAAGAAGCATGAAATGGCGATGTTCGTTGATAAAGTCGAAATCGAGTACCGTGATTAGTCAGTGTGTCGAAACGGCGAAGGTGACAAGGTCTCATCCAATGTTTCCATTAACGAAATAAAGCGTTTCGTGTACAGAGGCTTGCAGGGGTCTAATGGAAGAAAGGGAAGAGCAGAGTTAAAGAGTTATAGACAGAAAAGCACGAAATGTTAATGCGACATTAGTATATTATTTTAGCATATATAGGAGAACGCCTGGAGCCCAGCCTTTTTCTTTCAAAATGCTGCAACCTTGGTAGCAGCGGTCGGAAAGACGCCGAGCCCTGTGTGCCGGACTGCCTACCAAGTTAGGTTGGTCAAATCGTCCGTCAGACCGTCTGGCGAGTCAAGCCACCAGTCAGTGTCGTCATCTAGGGCGTTCACTACCATGTCGCGAAAAAGCTCAAGACCCGAGGGACCAGATAGAAATCTGGTCCCTGGGCGTTCTGGGCAAATAGAAGACACGAAAGCTATTATACATAAGCGCCTATTTGAATTCTTGCGCTTCCCATGCCTTAAATAGATATAAAATTCCAAACACCAACAGCATCCGAGATGCAAGTCGATAAAAAAGCCACCTGAGCCCGAATGGCACCCTATGCCGCGAACGAAATAACACATGCATATATATTCGCTTGCTCGAAAAGTGCGCGGATATTTTGTCTGTATGGTTGCTCCGCGCCCAACGTCGCTTATCTTAATCATCGAAGTAGCTTTCAGCGCTTGCGAAGGTGTTGCGCCAACGTTCTATAATCACAAATCCGTTATGTCTCGATTTAAAATGACCTCGTTTTCGAACTCGAACAATTTTTTCTATTCAAACGAGTTCGTCATCGGTCTGCACAAGTGGTAGCCGGAACGAGCAAAGTTGGGAGAATACCAGCATAAGTCACGGATTTTTTAACCCGATGACTAGCGCTCCCCCTTAAATTCCCTTCGTGTTGACGACTAATGGACGTGTTTTGACAACTTTTTCTTGAACTCATCAAGTTACGCACGGTACAAAGCTGTGCTGCTGTTCTTTACTGTAGCTTGGCTTTACCGCATCCTTGCTGAATGCGGGTGATATTTGGAAACATTTTCGCGGCAGTGCTAGCTTCTCGGGAGTCCTAGAAAAAACAGTTTTTCAGTGCAGTTCTTTACTACTTAATTTCAACGCAGTTTTTCAGTCCTAAGGAAGCATTATCTAGTGAACCGTTCCAAACGCCCCACGCTGTCTATTTGGTGTATAAAGAAACTGTCTCTCTAAAATAATGGTAAAAGGTAAATGTTTATTGGTTTATTAAAGGAGCTGCAATTTTACAATGCTTAAGCTCTCTTATATGTCACACAGCGGGGCTCGAACCTGCGGCCTCTGGCTTCCGACAGCCAGAGACTTACCCGTCCAAGCCACCGCGCTGACAATCTCGCCTGGTGGCGCACTTCAGGCGCCACTAGGCAAGAGGAGAGTTAAAAATCTGCACAACTGCCGAACAACCCTTTATATATATATATATATATATATATATATAAATGAAGAACCTTAGAGCGCCTTTCCATTGCTGTGCAAAGAGGCAATGCCATCGCCTCCTTCGGGACTGTGACGGCCTCGACCTGACACCCTGTATCAAAGTGTGTCACTAATGATTGTATATATAATATTAAGACGCACAATAATATGAAATAAGATAATGATTTTATATATATATAGTGTCGAACTATTTCTTTTGTGGCGGAAGTGGGCGATTCCTGGCTTTGTAAGTAATTACCTCCAGACCATACAGCTCTGCTGATATGCATCGTATATGAGTGTATACAAGTACATGTGTTGCACGATGTGACAACGATCCGCAATAGGGCTGAGCCTTGAGGAGGTTGGGGGTCTGCAATCTCTTGCAGTGCCTTGAGGCTAAACGGCGAACAGTCGAGGGGCATCGAGGATGTCGGCGATATTTCACCACCTTCAGAGGCCTGCTCATTGAGCTCAGCTATTCTGGCGTTTCGTGTTTTCGCCTTTGAAATGCATGACTCTCTCTCTCTCTTTTTCTATCTCTCTCTATCCGACTTTCTCGGTCTTTCGTTCGAGTTGGGTTGCGCCAACGGCGGCGGGCCACACGGACAATGTACGCCGTGATGATGAAAGCTTGTGCGCACGGAAAAACGGGAAGCTCAAACAACACGCAATCACCCGAGTCGAGCAGCACAGTCGGGGTGCCGACACGAGTCGAGTTGTATAGATAGATGTGTATATTAAGGGTTGGTATATTTGCAAATAGGACGTGGAGCTGCTCCGCGAAGCTGCGAGCGATGAGGAAACAGAAACAGATTGGGTGATAGTGGTGGTGGTGGTAGTAGTAGTAGTAGTGGTAGCTGTAGCTGCAGTAGTGGAGCACAAACACAAACATCGTTTTTGTAAACATCTCTCTCTCGCTCTCTCCAGCACTGCCCGCCTCCCAGCGCAGGGATCAGGGCACTGATGAGCGGCACAGCGGTGGAGTTCAGTTCGAAGTTAGTCGTACAGCATCGGCAGAAAACGAGGTTTCGTTGTGGCTGCAAACATCTATGAAAAGAAGGCCAAGAGGAGGGTGGTTTCTGTATACTTCAACCCTTTTCACTGCAGCGGCAAGCTTACTCGATGGTTTTATCGGATGACGACATCGGACGCCTTGTGCTAAGAAGCGATGTCTCATGCCTTGTCCATAGCTCCGGTCCAAAAACACTTGATGATTTTTACTTAAAATATCGTTGTGTTTTTTTGTTCAACACCTCCACCTCAAATCATCATCTATATCTCTTCTTCTTCTTGCTTCTCATCGCTGTTACTCGGCTGACGTCAGCCGGTAACAGGGAACGTCAGGTGCTCCACGTCGGATATCGTACACAGAGGAAGACGAAACTACTGAGTAGCGATCGGAGCCGGCCACAGTTCCCTCTGTCGGTGGCACCTATAATTTCGCGAATTACTTCCTACTATCATGGTGGTAGCCTCTGCAGTAGCTTCAACATGTAACGCTTCCGTTACTATTTCCGCTGATTTTCAAGTGCGATCAAATGCGGCGTTTCTGTCGTAATATAGTAGTGTTATTTTATAATTATAAGTCGCTGCAAAGATCAAAGTTATTTAAATGTTATGAAACTAAAAATTTAGTCGCTCTGCCCCAGCAATAAAACTAACTGTTGAGTGTGTGTTACCACCTGTGAAGTGTCCGCTTTATATACTGAATATTGTTGCTTCTAATTGACTGAACTCCTCATATGCACACTACGTTTTTGACCACTGACATAGAAACGAACAAAGAAACTCTTGACGTTTTCCATTACTGCGTATGGCATACCGTGGAGGCATATTTCGTTTCGCGTTTAGCACCCACCTCCCCGCGCCGGTCTACTGTGCATGTCAAGGTAGACTAGACAAATCGGAAGCTTGCCAACCACCATTTTCTAGACAGGCAAGCAAGCAAGAAAAAACCAGGCATGCAGCCAGGGCCCCGCTCTAGTTTCGGTTGGCATGGAGGTGGGGGGTGGGGGGGTGACGGTGGTGACGACGGGTGGTATTTTAAATTTTTTTCTCTCCTTCTTCTTCTTCTGGCCCACAGGCACCGTTGGCTCGGCTGCCATCGCTGCTGACATCGCTAGTCGACTGGCAAAATGGCACAAAGTGTTCACAAAACGAACTAGAGACAGCAAGACGTGCAAGAAAATGATTTACGAGTTTTGCTTCGAAGAATAGAAGAGCTGGCCGTTTCGGCTACCCCTTGCACAGCTTCAGCAGCAGCGGCAGCAGCTGCTACCGTTACTAGTGGTGGTGGTGGTGGTGGTGGTGGTGCTGCTGCGGCTGGTCCTGCCGCTGCTACTGAAGCTCCTCTGCCACAGCCGGCGAACGCCTGGGCTCTGCAGGCAGCCGACGGCCAGGCGCAGCCAGAGCCGTCCAACGCAGCCGCCGTGGTGGCGGCAACTTGTGGAGAACGGGATGGAAGATCTAGGTGACGTAGAAGGATGGATACGAAAGTGGAAAGTACTGGATTGGCGTGCCCAGTCCCCTGAAACCCCCGTCCCCGACGTTCTCCTCCACGTCTTACCCTCGTTCATACCACGCACAATGTGCCACCAAGGAGAAGCTGAGTGGCCGGAATACGAGGCGCTTCGTTACCCACTGTTAGCTACTAACCTAGCCCCCTGCCTTGTTGCTTCTATGTTTGACTGACTGTACCTCTGAGCACGGATGTGTGTGTGTGTGTGTGTGAGCGTGTGCTGGGCTGTCTGTAGCTCTGTGATTGTGCGTCAACATTCACCCCCAGCTCGTTGACTGGTGCGGGTGTATTTCTATTTTGCAAGCGATAACGTGCTGCTTGAGACATGCAAATGGAAAATGGCATGCATACCATTCGACGTTACCTCATTGCTCCATAAGGCGCAACACAGCTTCAAGTTTTCCAACCGCAGCTGATGCTGTCGTTGCCAATGAAGCGGCACAGTGTATCCCAATGGCTCGAGAACGGTGTACATACTTGATTGGAGCCAGATGTTTTCCTTTTGATTGAGCCTGGGGAAAAATAAGTAATTATGTGCCAAATTATGCGGTGGCACATATGAAACAATGCGGGGACAACATGCCGGCTTGATTAAACTACTAGTGATCATCGTACAGTTTCATTATTCACAATAATAGTAATGGTTAGTATTAGCACTAGTTGGTATGGAGGCTTGTCGATTGGTTGGTGTGGATTTTATGAGTATATTAACAATACTTCTCCTTTAGAGTAGAATGCTAGCTCGAAACGTTCACCTCTCCCGGGCGAACATTTGGGTACGTTTGTGAATTGGTAATATTAACAGTATAACTAATCAAGGCTAGCCGATTGCGTCACTGAGGCCACGAGGCCACGAAATATACACCAATCATTACCTGGACACTACCCGAATCGAAGTCATCTCTGAAGAGCACGCACATCGAATAACATACGAACGATCATTTGTTTTTTTGGATCGTTCGTTGTCAATTGTTGTTGAATTCGATGAGACAGGCAAGCCCACTCTCGGCGCTGTCCGTGGGTCAACTGTGATCAGCAATGCATAGGTTCAGTTACAGGAAAACGGAGAGGAACAGGAGATATGAACACCGTTAGAGAGGGAAAAACCAAGGCTTTTATTTTTGCGTCATCTTGTGGAAAATTTGGCCGTTCCCCAATTGTAAATGCGCCGAATATAACCACGCCAAAGCCACTCGTCGCTTAGTTGGGCAAGCTATATTCTCGATGCAATCACTGTCGTTATTATCAAGCTAGCTAGTTACGTTGTGTCGAACGCACATGATAGAGCTGCTTTACGTTCACGGCAAAACACCCATATATTGGTACCATATCATGCTCCAGCTCGCCCTCATCAACAATATATATATAAAGTTATCTTTAGAGGCGTCGCCCCGAATCCACTCAGCAGTTGCATATTGTGAATATGCGTCTAAGCAGCATTTATATAGACACATGTACTCATACGAACTGCGTAGAAACGTCTTGTTTGCTTTCAGTGTCGAAGCATATTCCATGGATGGCCGTTCGAGGCTTTGCCACACCCAACCGGCTCTGCCAGGTATGCCATTTTGAAGTTGAACCAACCCACCGCCAATGTCTTTGGTCTTCCTCAGGAGCCACAAACTCTCAGATACCTTTTTATCGAAAGTCGCAGCTTTTTCGAAGCTCCGGGGCGCGGGGCTTCTCTGACCGTGAACTCTGGGGTGACTCCTTCCGGCGTCAGTTCTCCTGCGAATGCCCTGTCTCCCCCGACACCTCAAACCGCGGCCACTCGCCCTCAAGTTTCTTCTTTCGCTCACAGAACGACATAGGCATCGTCAGGTAAGCCAACGGTCGGTGATGTCAACGAAATGCTCACCGGAGCGTAAAACGTACGCAATTTGAAGTCGATACAAAGTCCCGCCGAATACTTCATTCGACGAGCGACTTCGAAACAGCAAAGCCACCTTTTACTACAGCGCCAAAGACAGAAATATTATACCTCGCTGAATATACAACTTCGAATTTTAAAATGGAAAGTAAGCCTCTATGCTGCTGCGACCGCGCAGCAGTAGCTGTGAATGTACATGAGATCAGTGGTTTATAAGCAGTTTCAGGTCGACGATGAACACTGGTATAATGCGAAGCAATGGAGCCGCCGGATATTTTACCGTTCGATTCGTAGGAAAATGTTCGAGTTTGCATCTCATGTTGTTGAAATTTCACGGAGAGTAAACATTCGCTTTTGAGCAATAGGTCAGAATACAAAGGCATATACAGAAAAAACGAATGGCCTTGTGTTTTTGAGAAGAAAATCTTCTGTCAAAGTCACGGGTTGATGTGCGATGTTTGCGCAAATCAGATTACATTGCTCCATTTCATAAGCATAACAGTAATATTCGACAAATGCCAGGAACTGCCAACGGATTGAAGCCGCCAAATGTAGCTAAAGAGCCTAGTACGGAGGCAGAAATACAAGATCTCAGTTTCTTGGCGCTGTAAAATAGAAAGTCAATGTTATGTAGCGGGCCCCTTTAAACGTATAGCTGCCTATAACAATATCCCGGTATAAACTTCGTAGCTCTTTCGAAATAATAGTAAAGCCTAGATTGAACACGTAGAAATTAACAATATAAAGGAAATTTGTCTATACTGGTATATAAGTAAATTAGTATTATATTAATATTGTCCCTTTAACTATCTTCGTGAACGCGACATTTGTTACTGTCAGGGTTTAGCCATACTTATGGAAGGTTCACCCCCGTTTAATGTGTGTGTGTGTGTGGTGTGGGGTTTAGTAAACAAAGGGACCGTTTTCATGGCCAGCCGACTTTTTTTGGGGATTACGGAAATGCATAATGCACATGCGCACTGAGCGGTCCATCTTATAACAGCGCTAGTGTGGGACTCACAAACCCACTAAACCCGCCTGCCCTCCCCCACTCAGATGGCTCGGAACGCTTAGCGCATTACATCGACTGTTCCCTCTGAGCTATGATACAGTTACTCACTCAGCCAGTGGGTGAAGGCGTCGAGTTCAGCAGAACCGAACCGTCCCCCCCCTCCCCGCATCTGTGTCTCGACCAAAACTCCTTCTTCTGGCGTCCTTCAGCGTGGCCAGCCGTCCTGTAAAGTGTTCTTATGTTTAACGGGACGTGGTTGGATTACTCAACTGTCTGTACCACCTGACAACCTGAACAAATATCAGGTCCGCGACTGTGCCACTGTGTCCCCCACGCAACAAAGAGTCCAGTGCTCATAACGAAGATCAGCCTGCTAGGTTTCTCGGTTTGCTGTTGCTGCATGGGAATCGTTTAAATTACAGAGTCTTTTTCTCAGCTTACCAAACACACAGTGAAGTGTCAAGCACCTTTTAACGAGTACAAATATAAAATTAGCCGTTTTCGGTATGTAATTTAGTCAGCGCGGAGGCTTGGACGGCTAAGTCTCTGGCTGTCGAGAGCCAGAGGCAAAGCTACATTGTGAAATTGCAGCTCCTTTAATAAACCAATAAAGCTTTACCTTTACCTTTTAATGCCATTTCTAGTGAGATTCCTTGTTCAACCCCCCCCCTCCGGAGCACATGAGCGTTTGAACAAGGAATAGGCCTACTGAGTATGAGTTATAAGGCAAGGACAGAAGGAAACCACATGAAACCAAGGACAGAAGGAAACCACAGGAAACCATGTACAGTATTACCATACTGTACAATATAATAATAAGACTTTGTGAATAGTTTGAACGATTTTTTTCCATTCATTCCTTCTGCAACGACTGTCCCTCGCTATGCCGAGAGGCAATGCCATCGCCTTCCTCGGTACAATGTCGGCCTCTGCCCCGGTCCCCAACTAATCCCCCCCCCCAAATAATCCCTAGAACTAATTCCTAATTATTGTATGTTTGAATAAATATATTATTGCTTGGACGATTCAGTCACATTGCGGAATTCATGTTCCAGATATTAATGAGTTGCAAATCCGAACTGTTGAGCCCCAAATTGAATCCGCCAACTGATTTGACTCTAGATATCTTTAAGACGTAATCAAGTTAGCTCGACATGTGCCTTATATTTGCTGTATGTTGGTGAAAGGTCGGAAGCCAAAAGAAATTTTATCAGTTGGAAAGAATATCTCATGGTTCAGGAACCCGGCTGGCTAGGAGCTTGGTTAATAAAGCATATCTTCTCTATCGAGACTCCCTTCACTGTAGATTAAAATTGATCCACTTTGGTAGTTTAACGCTGAGACCACACATACATCTGGTTTTGAGATTCGTGATGAGGTGCATGCTTAGTGAACTCACAGGAACGAACCTAAAGAAGTGAGCTGCATTGTGGTATGTACACTTCGACCCCGAAATGTTCATGCTTAACGGATGTTATGTTCGAAACAATTCGAGCTTATTTAAGGAACCTATTCCCCTATTAAGACAAATACTAATATTCTCCTCTTCTACATAATATGCCATATATGACAAAATCTACAAATAGAAGATAGCAAGGAAAATCGGCACTGATGGAGCGGTGGCCTCAAGGCAGGGCAAGCAGTCGCAACACATTTGACAAACTCATCATATTCCCGAGGGCTCAGGGATCTCCTTTGATATATGTACCTCTGGCGCCAACTAAAGCCGACTCAGGACAAGCACTACTCTACACACTGGGATCCATCCTCTGAAAATTAGCACTTAGCCGCCAGCAAAGCCGTACGGATATGTACGCTGGCTTGCTAGTCAACCTCAGGGGACGCTCTGGAAGGTCACAGAAAGGCCGCTAGATTGGAGCAAATTGAGGTGTCCGGAGGGAGTTAAGGTGTTAGTGGCGTTACGTAGGTAGCTGTAGGCCATCGTTCATCATGTGGCTTAGATGTGTCCGCTAGCCATCCCGTCATCTAGGAGTGGTGCCTGCTGCTGTTGTTCGGAGAGCTCAAGCCTGTATAGTAACTGTATCCGTGAGAGCCTATGCTACTTCGATCGGTGTACGTCCACGAGGTGGAAAGATCCCCTCGACCTGTAGACAGAAACTGCAGTATTATAGGCCACCACCTGTTATAGGGAAGAACTACGATATGGGGACCAGGGGATAAAGTGCAATAAGCGAGTGTGCGGTGAGCCATATAAGGCAATATCTCCCGCCACGTGTCTCTAAGATTGGAAGGCCGTAATACTAAGGCCCCATCAACTGATAGAGCCAGTGAAGGGCTATGAGTTACTGTGTCCACCATTTTTAGACCATCCGTCCCAACAGCTTCAGTGTGGGTGATGCTAGTCAAAATATAGTATCATTCAAAGTAAATAGAAAGACCTTCATTTATCCATGTATATTACCGTCCAGAACATATTCTTCCGAAGGCGATGAGATTGTGTCTCGTTGAAATTACGTTGAAGTTGAAGTCCAAAGGTGCATTAACACAGAGAATACAAGTCATAGACAAAGACTACGTTCTTGTACCTTATGATAAGCTAACTATTCAAAATATGTGTTTTATCTAACAGCTTAATATAGTCTTCGGTTGAGTTCAGGGATTGAGACTGCTATCCATAGTTTTTACTATGACATTTTCGGTGGTAGAGAAAACACGAGAGGAAACAAGTGCAACTGACAGCAGAGTGAGCTCGGGAACTGCTGGAGGCGTACTAATCGCTGATATCATGACGGCAGCAATTCTATTTTCCAGCTTTTCCTTTTTTTATAAGAGGCATTATATTTTAAAGATGACTAGCCTAGGTCACCCAGAAAAGTATTACTTAATCCAAGTCCCCAGGTATTAAATAAGTCTTTCCTCTGGCGGCGTTTCGGTCGTGGTGCACTAACAACAGCAGCAGTAGCACTAGTAGCATTGCGACAAAGATTTACTTCCTTGGCTTCGATTGGCTAAATTGACGCAGTGATATGGTCCTAGATGGGGGTGACAGTAGGTGAAAGGGCTTCGTCGTCGCGGAGGTAGCACGGTTAGCACGGTTAGAGGAAGGGGACAAAGAAAAAGTAGACGGTGACGTGGGGAGCAGCTAGGTAATGTTAGCATGCGAAAAGTAACAAAAGGACAGCGCCACCTCCACCAGCTTTCTAAGTAGCATATGAGGAATTCCTTACTGACAGGCGACAGATTCGGTACGAAAGGTCTCCTAAACGTCCTAAGTAAAGGTCGACGCGAGAGAAACCCTACCATGCCGCGTCTATCTAATTTGAACACCGCGGCAGGAAATATGCCACTTCAGCTATCGGTTTTCTGGTTGTCAAGATAAACTAAAGCTTTTGTAGGGGTCCTCCAATAGCGATATACGTACCGTACGTCGAAGTGTGAAAACACCACGAAAGTCAAACAAACAGACATGCCTGCTTCTCCTCGAAGTTTTAACGCTTACTGCACCCACACGCACTTATTTCGCACTGAACAATTTGTGCCAGCTAAGCGCTTTCGAAGAATCCGCTAATCAGAAAAAACGTACAAGCTACACATATGTACAATGCAAGAGTGAACCGCGACATATCGTCTCTTATCATCGTTTTTCCTTTGATCTCTAAATCGATCTGACCTAGAAGGTTTAATAACTGACTTTCAGTTCAAATCATTGTAAGTGGTGCACAACTGCAGATTTTTGTTTGATGTTTTACTGAACGTCGCCAGGTCATGAAAAGTGATAAATCTAACTATCGCTACACTCAATGGCTAAGATTATGTTAGTGTCACGAGTGACTACGAAACGAATGCTCATTTCTTGTCTGTAGTCCCTCAGGCTTGGCTCACGTCCAGTGAACTGACAAACTGTCTGCCTGAGCGTTTGTGCCACCATATTCGACGAAATGGCGGCAACAGCCTCTGCCTTTGCAGCCTGGTTATGCCTCGTCGATAATCTTCTATCGGACTGTATTCTCTGTCGGCGGGCACGGGCAGGGTAGGGGGTAATGGGAAAATGGAAGGTCTCTCTCGTTATCATTGAAACGATTGCTGTCGAATGCACTCAATGGCAAGCCCGTCCCGACTTAGTAGCCTGCCGTCACCGCACTGGTGATTCTCGCTGTGTCAACGCGGGGCATGTCCAACTAGTTATACCCAGCGTGAGAAAAACAACAACATCAACAACAGTAACAACAACAATAACAATAACAACGAGCAGTTTCACGCCAGCTCGCCTGTCTGACGTTTGCAATCAACAAAATGGGCTCCTTTTACTCATCACTGTTGTATTGCCTTGTCGTATTAGCTGGTGCGCTGTCTTCCACCGTCAGAGATAAGTAACAATGCACTACCCGTGTTGAACTACATGAACATGGATAGGGTCGTCTAGGCCTTATCTTCAGCACAGAGGGAGTCTGAATGGAAGAAAAGACCAAAGGCTTTCGACGCTGAGCATGGAAGCAAGACAAGGGAATTTCACAGTTCGAGATTGAAGTAGTATAGCAATGTTTTGTGCACAGGCTGATATTATAGCACAAGTGGTGCTGAGGGACCGGACGTGACGAGAAGATGTATTCGTACGTATATAATGTTCTAAAAAGAGGACTCATATGAGTTGCATTGCGTTATATAGTATGCATGGTTTAACTGAAGATAACGCGTCAATTAGACGACCTTAATAACCTTAATTTCATTCCGCGACCTTTACTGTTGCTATTTTTTGCAGGATGCTCAACAGCGGTTTAGGCTGGTTTCATTAATAACACGTTGTTGGATTGCGGGAGGAAATTTTGAGATTGCGAATCGTTTGTAGATGATTGATTTCTGAAGGCTCTACAAAAAAACGAGTGACGTCAAATCAACATTATGGCAAATGGACATTCGGCAGTTTTTGGCTGATGATGCGGCTCGTAAACCGTTGCGGCAATAAATCAACTACATGTCTGAGCGTATAAGATGTTTCGGGCCACTCTCGAACTGTGTGTGTGTGTGTCCGATATCTGTTTCATACGAATGATGAAAAAGACACCGCTTCGCAAGGCAAACGTGCGTAGGTGCGTTATGCTACGCTTGGTTTGAAATTTAGATTGTCGACTAATCACTAGTTCCAAACGAGCTCACTGCAAATTAACAAAAGACTTTTTTTTTTCTGGAGCACATTGTAAAATGCATACGCACTCACCCTGAGCTTCACACAAATGGTTTTTGCCCGAGAGTGTGGCCCATTGCTGGGCCACCACTAACGGCAGTGGTGTCAGAACAGAAATCTACCTACATATTTTTCTAGCAGTGTGTTTTATTCGAACCGGTGCGTACTGAGCCGGTATGTTTGAATGTGGTAGATTTGACTCTTGGATCATTTAAAGCATATGTGAGAATTCTTGTATCATCCGAGTAGATTCGAATGATTAGGATACAGAACTATTGTTTACGCCAATAATAAATACTTCGCCAAACTTGTTTTGGCTTTCCCGCCAGTAGGTGATGCAAAAAGTCTAGATTTTTTAAGCTATTAGTGGTAGCCTTTTGACGATACTGATGAAATCTCTTAAAATTTCACGGTTGTCTGGTATAAGAGTGTTTCTTTGAGTTGTTGATTTTTGCTTTTCATGTGTATGGATCTATGCATCTCGTCGCGTGTGCGTTAAAAAAAGTGTTTGATATTGGCTAGTCCACCACAGCGGTAGCAAATGGACCCACGTGAAGGGACCGGAGCTCAAGGGTAGCGGTCACAGATGGGTATTCGAATCAATTTCGCTTCACGCGTCACACCCACCACAACGGGCCACATCGGGGGTCTAGAAGTGTCAGCAGACGACAGTCCCTTGGGAATACGGGGAGTAAAAGTTTGCACTTTTGAATTTGTTGGACATCCCGTCAGTGCACCTCTCTGACTTAGTATTTTGTGCAATGGTTGCAATCTAAACAACTGGACTTCAACGAGTACAGGCAACTGGCAAATTCAATAAGTGTCCGTCTCGGTCAATAGAGTCCAGGAATATACCCGAAGAGTAACGGGTACGGAAGACTTTGCCCATTACTCGAAGCCAGCGTTGCTATGGCCGTATAGCTTTCAGTTTACATTTCAAGGTGCTCATCCGAAATGGAGCAGTGATCCGGTGCAAAGTGTCAAACCTCAGACTTTGACCAGAATTTTGTCCACTCGGAAGAGCATTTTCACGTGAAAACGAACAGGTGAAAAAGGACAAACAATATAAATTTGTACCGCCTTCCTCCCTGTACCCAAATCAGAGGTCATCCCTTCAAAAGTGATAAGCATCAGTAATTCATCTGCAGCTAACGAAAACATAAAAATATAAAACCACCTGTGATAGTCCAGTAATATTACTTAACAACAAAGATCGATTTAGCCGACTGCCGATGTACGCTCTTGCTCATGCGCACCATGTGGCGTGTGTTAATTACCATACTTGGTTCCGGATCCATTTTTTGAGGGAGAGGCATCTATTTTTTAGCCATTTTTTGAGGCATCTATTTTTCGTTTTTCGTATTTACTGGTGGTGGATAGCGCAGCTGAGCAAACGTCCAGTATTCCCAGTTGAGCGTGTCTATAGCGTGTCTATATGCAGGTTAGGTATAGAGCAGACCGTCGTCTCGGTTCGAGCAGGCGAAGTTGGCTTCCACAGAAGTGATTTGTGGGGAGGGGAGGGAGGGCAGCGCAACACAACGGTTCGGTTGAGTCAGACCATGCATACCCAATTGAAACTATTCGAGACAGCGGGCACGACCCACATTCACGGCAGGGAAGTCCTGGTTTGCACAGCAGGACTTGCCACTGTCACTGTCTCTGTGAGTGCTGCGGTGGTCGCCGTTCACGCCGATGATCACTGTATGAATAGAAGGGCAGGAGAGATAGAATATCACGGTTTCAATCCTGTGTCTATTTTTAAATGGACATTGTAGACGAGGAGCAGCTGTATCAAACAATGTACCTGTTATTAATACATGCTTAGGAGAAACCATGTCTGCAAATCTAAAGGTGGCCGTCTATAGTGCAGCACCTGGTGGCGGCACGCTGCTTTATCATGGATATATGAAAGCCTGGTCTTACTGAACCGTTTACATTGGTGAATCATTTATCCGTGTTGTGCCCTCAATGCGAACAGGTTCAGGGTGGCATGGTAGGGTAGCTTTTAATCGCTTAATTCAATTATTGCATTATCGATATATAATACAACATATGCCTATACTGCAGCTATAAATAGATGGCTAACCCTGATACAGATTTGCTCACAATATTCACGGAGGTGCATGTCATCTACCAGATGATCTGTCAACGGTGATCTGGTGGTCGCCGAAGGCCGGGCAGACTTCAACTCCATGGTGGATAGTCAGTGCCAATCGAGTTTAGTTGGCCTCAATTTGCTTTTGCACGTTAAAGAGAAGCGATAACAGCGATACTCGTGGCGATTTCCATCAATTTACCACGGTTAACTCTAGTGCCAACGGAAAACAATGAATGAGCGA
Organism: Stratiolaelaps scimitus; assembly: GCA_019614645.1. Classification (NCBI taxonomy): domain Eukaryota; kingdom Metazoa; phylum Arthropoda; class Arachnida; order Mesostigmata; family Laelapidae; genus Stratiolaelaps; species Stratiolaelaps scimitus. Next base: position 4,214,517 of record JABWDB010000028.1, read on the forward strand.
GGAAATGAGAGAGAGAGAGAGAGAGAAAGGGTCGCTTACTAATGACACCACATCCTAAACAAAAAGGGCGCTCTACCCACGACTTCTAGTTCTCCTCGCTCTTCAAATAAGCACCATCCATGGAACAAAGAGCGCGAACACACCAACACACATCCCAACCCGTGGTGGAACGTCAGAGAGCTTTGGTTGACACGTCAACATAGAGATGCACGCATCCGTTGATTACCACCTCTTCCCTACAAGGTACAGAAACAGTTAAGCTCCATGGCTCTATGGCTTGGCTGGCGTTAGCAATGGTAACCACGTCCTGTCTAGGCGTAGCACGTTGCTCGGTCGAAGCCATTATTTCCTGATTGTTCTTTAACGGTTGAAAATGCCTCCTCCATCACTAATCGCTCTCCTTTCAAAGGAACTTCTAATCCTGCTGCAGCCATCATATAACTAACGGCACGAACTGCTAGATTCAGGACTCGCCAAGGGGGAACGCAATCATCAACGTGGTATTATTTCAGGTGGCCATAGTTTTGCCCAATGCATCTGCACTGCTCCAGTGTGCAATTGCCAACTTGCATTATCCAGTGGACGGATATGAATGAGCTCAAAGAAGATTTAGAAGGTTTGTGGTGTGTGCATAAAATTGCGGTATACGTATGTATGTGTGTATGTGTCCGTGCATCTGTGGCTTCAGCATTATAAGTACGTAGCGAAGTTCACCAGGAAATGGCAGTGGATAGATGGAACTAAGCGCAGTGCGACTGATGGAATTGCAGTGTGGTGTCGAGAGATAGTAATGTCTACGACGAAATATGCCACCTTGTGCTCTAGACAATACAACGATGATAAATATAGTATGGCTAGAGAAATATTGAATTCGATGTAAGTGTTTATTTTTTGTAGCAGTGACGCCTGCCCTCGATTTTAAGCTTTATGTGAAATTTTGTTATTAATTTGGTTATGAAATGTTTTCTATCTGCTTCTCTGATTTGCGAAACCACCATCAGATGCTTTCCGATTGTGCAGTCTATTTACAAAGACATTTAGCGAACGGTGTAATGCGCAAATGGAGACAATTCTCCTCTCCATAAGTGAGTGGCTTAACACTTCAGATATCCATATGTACAAACGGCTACAAGAGAATAGCTTTACAAGAAAGAAGTCCATTAATGTCGGAATACAAAATAATTTTGCACTGGTTACTTGAAAATAACGGTTTTCATGAAGGAGTGTGGCTGCCATCCCTCATTCGTGGCATGCTTTCAACCTATAGGGATTTTCGCAGAGTCTAATAATCACCCTCCTCGAACTTGTAACATACCTAGGTCGTACGGCACCACCTACTGTGGATAACAAAGGTTTATTTAAATGGAATATACACCTTTCTTAAAGACAGCCTTGCACCTCATTATAATGCATGAATCTATCTGTCGGAGTAAAGTTGGTAAAATTGAACACCCGATATGGAAACAAGACAGATAAGGATAGGACTAAGTAAGTTTTATTCATGGTGAGTTTGGTTATAAACAAAACAAGCGATATGCATCTCCACGTAGCCAAGCCAGGGAAAGGTGTATCTCGGCCCTCCCTCTCTCTACTCCTGTGCTTCGTCTCCTGGTGCTGCTCTGGCCAACAGCGTGTGACGGAAGATGCGTACACCATATGTTCTACTCGTGTGGCGCCGACATTGGGGGTATACCATCGTCAACAGAACTGAATACAAAAAAATTGAGTAGCGCTCAAAAAACTTGTAACGTGCGGCAAAATATGAAAGGCGCCCTCTGGGAAAAGCAGCGGACGTGAGATGGAGTGCCTCCGAGTTGCAGCGTACGTGATAATTATTCGTTTTATTATTTCTTTTCTGCGTGACCTTCATACTGCGAATGTTGGGGGGTGGGGGAGCAAAGGCTTAGGGATTCATCTAGGCCTCGATCAGAGTGATTAGTTGCTCCGTTTAGCTTCATTTGTCGACTAGATACCTCCTGATCAGGCTCTGCGACTGTCTATGTCGAAATGAGAGCTAAATGTGACTGGGCAACCCAATTGGTAAATCACTTTTGCTAAGTACGCCAGCAGAGCTATTGTTTGGGCCGCTGTGAAAAGTCACGAGCCTCCGAAAGGGGGAGCTGGCAGCAGCTATTCATTAATCATGTCAAACGCTCTCCTCACAGATAATCACATGTTTGGAACTTGGGGCGAACAGTTAGCCGACCATGCTTCTTTCTAAAGCTCCTGGATCGCAGAGTTCAATCATAGATGGCCGTGAGTGGCGGCAGCTTGAGTGGTATATTTTTGACAATGTAGCCTTTCACTGTTCATCAGCTCAATGATTCTGCTTTGCCAAACTAGATGTTAATTCCACGCGGAAATTCTCGAGCTTGGCCTAGAATCATCAGGCATTATATTGATAGATCATGGTTTCTACGATGAAACCATGATCTATCGACCCGGCGCCCGACGGCGTTTATGATGCCATTTACCATCAAAGAGTCTAGCTTATTGTCTCCGTGCCTTAGCTTATTGTCTACCGTTCGTCTAGGGCTCGCTCCCTTGCGAGATTCGTTCCCTCACTACAGCTAAAAAGTTTGCCTGTGAAGTGGGGAGGTATTTGGAGGGGAAGGACTGATAGGTGTATAATGCGTGTTAATTTGCGCGCGCTTCTTTTTTTTTTTTACATTCTTTTTACTCATTTTACTTTTTTTTACAACCTTTTTACTCTTTTTTTTTTACCGAGAACTTAACTACATGTATGTATATTGCAGTTCCGAGAATAAACATTTGATTATGATATGGTATGGCAATTCTTGGAGGGTGCGTGTTGGCATGCGTACATCCTCAGCCTTTCTCGGTGATTCTTTTCTTGATGCGTGTCGCTTCGTTATAATAATTGTTCATCTCTGATTCTCCGTTTCGGATTCCTATCATGAACACAGCAGATGCACTGCTGTGGCTTAGTTTCCAAACAACTCGGTAACGATTATGTCACCAACGTGCCCTGCATACTGGCAGACGTATTGACGCACTGATTTATTGACCGACTCCTCGAGATGCTTGGTGGGAAGGATCCACTATGACACTCCTTACTGCTCGCCGAGGAGCCTCCTAAGCTCCTCACACTGCGGATGAAGCCACCCACTACTTATATCGAAATTTATATCTTCCAGTTTTTCTACCTGAACCATCTGTCCTCACGTTAAATAAGAATATTATTTTTATCCCCCCCCCGTGTATATGCTGGTAGCCTTAGGCTTTTCTCATAAAAACTACGCTTCAACGGGGGGCGCGTGTTCGTTCAACTTCGCCAGCAGTGTTTGTTGGCAACTTTGAGGGCTTTCTGAAGTCGAGGACACGTTGGCTCTGACCCCTTTCATGTCAGCTTCAAGGAAAAATGTATTGCAACTTTAGTAAAAACTCCCGATCGGGATCAAGGATACGCCCGAGGCGCTGCAAGAAACGTATGCATATGCACGTGAGTGCATCGAGCAATCGAAGCGCATGCCGCGCTCAGCTCACCCTGTGTCGTTTTACTGATGACGCAGAATGCTGACATTTTCTGTCTGGGGATTGATGACATTTAGGTCACTACGAATGCTGGGCAAGGCAATCGATGAATCGATAGCGTATTGCCAGTGAGATGTTTCAACATTTTTCATGAATTATAATAGTATAAGTCCTACCAGTTCTTATACATGGGACATTTCCAAAAGCTGAACATTGAACACTTAATCGCATAAAATGTTGTTAGATGCAAAAACGGTATTCCTTCATTGGCTTATTAGCTTATTCATTGCACACACACACACACACACAGGCTTGTATTGTTTCACACAGTCCATTACTGTATCGCCCTATTACTCTGCGAAAGCGGTGCAAAATGGCTCTGAAGTGAGGCTCTATTTTCTCCAATGCTATTGTAAGAATACGCGCGTGACGCGACCTTGGGGGGATGACAAACACAAACTTTGAAAAGCCATTGTCTCCCTATCCCATAGAAAAAGCGTGCTTTTCTTCCGACAATTGGGAGCCACAGTGGCAATTTTTCTTTGCAAAGGAGACCCGGAGATGCCTTTACTTGTCTCGATCACTGAGCTCGTCCCCGCCCAAGCATTCGATATGATTTAAGGCTCCTGGGAGAACCGTTCCTACTGGAAGCATTGCCGTAGCCTTTCTGACACTTCTTTTGCCTACCTGAGATTTGGCCAGTGAATGGTTCATTGCTACATGTAGAAGTAAATCTAGACGCAGGACTGGGGTGAGCGCACATCGAAGGTAATTTTTCTGACCTACATATGCGAGTCGGTGAGTAGGTTTCGAGTGACATAGCTGGCATAAATTCAGACTCACGCCGTTCAGAACCATCCCAACGTTGAATTTTCCCTATCCGAGAGTTATTTTTACTTGTGGGTACGTGATGACAAGCATACAACCGCGATAAATCGCTGATGGCCTTCCATTTCCGTATAGCTATACCACCTGATTGACCTTATCGAAAGATTGGTCCTACATTCGTTGTATGATATCGTTCCATAACCGATCGCGATTTATTAGCCTTGGTTGTGCAGCCCCACCAATATAGAGATTAAATCCCTGACAGCTTTCTAATTAGCCGCTGGTTTGTTGGTCATCGCTCATATGGGATTCGGCGTGGATATCTCCATATCGCCTCACCGCCCCACTGCAGCTGTCCACAGGATTACAGATCCTGCGTATATCCTCATGATAAAAGGATCATACTTTAAGGGATCCAATAGATTGCCCTGTATCTCCCTATGATACGAAACATTTTCTTGTTACCTTCTCCATAGCTGTTCACACCCGAAGAGCTCGAAACGATTCACTGCCTCATACGATTTTTCAGCTACGCCCCTCTCAAGCGGCTTTCCTCTCTCGGACTTGTATACGACACCCATCGAATTTACTTACTCATTTTTTTTTTTTCATTTATATATTTATGCGCATTCCACCACAAATTCGTTTGTCATTTGTTCTCCTCCATTATCCTCATTTCTCATATTTCTACAGCCCGAATACATTGTGCTCATGGAGGGACACAAAATCCTGGCTTTCGAAGCATTATATTCTACGAGTGAATCTCGAGCTCCTAGTTGATTGTGTCGCGGGCGGGCGGGCGTCCGTCTCAAATCTGAAAAAGCCATCGAGTCTGCGCATGAAAATGCTCGCGATCTGTGTGTGGTGCCCAGCCCTCTTGTTCGCTGGCATAGCCCATCTCGCTCCGTTGCCATATAGTCGTCTGTGTATGCGCTGCTATCTTTCACATACGCCGACGTGTGACAAACAGCTCCAGTCCTCATTTACCATTTTGTCTGTCACGAAAAATCGTGACAAGTTTGCTCCGAATTCTGTTGACACGAAAAGCGACCACTATGTCGGCTATATGAGGGCTAGCGGACTATGCTGTGGAAAGGACTAGGAAGAGCATTTCGCCTGCTAGTGATGGAGTACAACGCCGCTCGGAGAGCGAAATCGTTTGTGCAAGGCAAGCATCGCAGAACAGTCCACTCATGACAGAAGCCCTGTGGTTTCCCCCACACGGCTGTCGCATCGTCGTAGCTGGCTAGCCAGGCATACCATACTCTAGTATAGAGTATTTCTTCGTCCTTCGAATCCAGCAGAACCCACTAGGAATGTATCGCTATATGAATTTGGCAGCGAAGTGCTACAGAGAGTATATATTAATATGCAAGCACAATTACGGTAACGGTTAATATCACTAACAACGAACTCGTATCGCGGATTAAACCTAATAAACGAATAAGCTAAACTTACAACGGTGGCTAGGTTAAGCTGAACGTTTGATTTCGCTCGGATTTTGAAGGGTCTGTCCCTGTAGGGGCAGCAGGAGCCATGCGACTGCCATGTAGATAATGGTTGTTCGTTTGGCGACAAATAAACGGAGGAAAGCGACATATACTGTCGTGGCTGTCCGTTGATATCTGGGCTTATGCTGTGGCAGCCTACTTTGTCGCTAGCTGATTACGATCTGAAAAAAATTGACGTTTTGGTTCTTCTGCCTTTACAGCCGCTTTGCCGGCCATCGACTACGAAAAGTAGTCGGAAAATCAAGTAGATTTTTCGAGTCGTCGAACACTGACAAGGGGATCGCTGTACTTATTGCAGCCTATATCGAAAACGAAAGCAGCCAGATAAACAAGAGCCGTCTTCTAGAATGGGCCCTGTCGCAGAAGGGCACAAGGGTCAAAGGGGAAGGCCGGAAGAAAAAGTAAATGTTCTTTTCCAGACGGCTGGCCACCTCGGCGGTCCAGGGTTCCAGCCCCGAGTCGGCGAGGTCGGCCGAGCGCTTTTCGAGCTTTGCTGGACATAGGTCATTTACCAGGTGCTCTAGCTAAGATAACCAGGATCGCGCCACTCAATAACGGTTGGGTCTCAATACTGGCCCGCTGATCGAGAGGGCCGCCGGTTGGCTGCTGGCAGAACAGTACAAGACAAGACGCGACGGAAAGAGGCCAGCGCCAAGATCGAGGTCGTTCACTTTGTATCATGAAAGCCGAGCCGCTCGAGCAAATGATATGGGTTCAAGAACAAACTGGACAACCCAATGACTCTTGGCGATATCGTGAAGCAAGGACAATGTCGATTGGCGCATATATACGCACAAGGACATGTATGGTTGACACAGCTATCGACATACTCGTCCTCATTCGATATCTCAACGTTGGCCATTGCGATCTCGTTGTCTAAACGTTCAATGCGCTTTCAAGTACTGAAATGAAAAACAAACCAACGATTTGGTGTGACGATCACGCTGCCAAACTCTACCGACAAGACATGAGCGATTTAAAACAGATCTCTCTCCAGGATCGTATACTGCACGTTATGAATACTCAAGTTGTTTTTTTCAAGATGATGTGCACGTCTAATTTTATTCCGACAGACCAATATAATGGCACCGGCGACTCCCAAAAGTTAGCTCTCTAATGGAAAAAATCTTCCTCGAAGGCATGTATTGAACGATATTGTTTTATGAAAAAATTGGCTCGTTGTCCATTCTCCCAATTTGTGTTTCATAAATTTTCGTCGTGCCTGTCCCATCCTGCAGGATAATTTTGATCTCTAGCGCCTCAAACTCTAATAACTAGCAGAACGGTCTTGACGTTGGGCATACTAACGACTCTGTAATAGGGCCTGGCTAAAGTGAATGGCCAAGATGAATGAAACTATAGGCGAGCCGTTGTGAAATAGCCGCTGTGATCTACGTGGCAGCGAGCACCTGCTCTCGTACGAGCTGTTCCTGATAATGGAAAGCTTCGTCTGAACTTCGCTACACTTTTTCTTTGACGAACATTTCGCACTGCGAAAGCGGTCGTTCTGAGCAGAGGCAGTGCGCTCCCTTTGCTCAGAACGACCGCTGCGCCGACGACAGACACCATGGACGACGACGATTATTATCATGTTACAACTTGTGATGCTTCAAGCCTCAGTGTAAGCTGCGGTCTGTTTATTTCAACACAAACAATCAGTTGACGCGGCCGATAGTGACACATAGGCGCTATATAGTCCAGAAGAATGAATTATTTAATTTTACTTAGAAGACTAGAATGGAAGACCTTATTTCAGAGATTTGGCGTTATCTTCCGAAGTGTTGTTTAAGAAGCCACAGCGTTGTCCACTGTCACCAAAGGACACCAGGGCCAAATGATATATGGGGAGGTGGGTAGATAGCGCAACATATGATCCATTCCTGTTTGATTTTCGTTTATATAAAAGCAGCCCCGAAATCACGTCCGAGAGCCCCTGTTCCATCAGGAACTATCATTTCTACTATTTAGGAGCAGAACAACGACGAGAACAAGTAAGAAGATCGTTGCGGCGTGCTGTATCCTGGCGCCTCGTGGCCTGGGAAAGATGTGGGCGTTTTCCTGTCTCTGCCAGCTCAGCGCGGTCCTGCCTGCGTGGCCCATGATTCATGGTCTCGATCAGATCTCGGACACGACCACGACCCCGGTGCACACGCCGCTAGTGTAACTAACTAGCTCCCGTAAAAACAATAACACGAGCGAACGCGGGAAGTCAGCTATCGTTACGCTGCTTGCTGTTTGTTCTAGCTGGCTAGAGCCGCTAAGCTTTACTCTCATCATCAGCATCAACACGATGATCACCATCACCATAATGATAGCGACAAACGGACAGCCAGTCAGACACGTATACAGACACAACGGACGTCGACGATTATTATCATGTTACACCTTTTGATGCTTCAAGCCCCAAGCTGCGTTCTGCTTATCTCATCTCTACATTCGACGATAATATGACATATTATTTCAACACTATTATAACGGCTTCTGCTCCGCGACAGAGTAGCGGCCTCGTTTCCATCTGCTGCCTCCGCCGTCACCGGGGGGGGGGGGGAGAGAACACCAAGAAAAGTTACGCTTTTTGTGGTTGCGCATTTACGTATGTAAGTGATTATGGCAATGTGTGGGCGTATGTCTGTATCACAGATTTGTGTGTATGTGCACAAATTCACAGTGCAATAGGTACTTGTGGGATCCATGCAAAAATAATTGTGAGAGTAAATAGTGACCTCAACCCTTACCAAGACGTGTTTCGTACTGCTCGTATCGCTTAGACTTGTCGCGCTTTGTGATGGTGCTAATTTTGTTGTGGAAACATACATAGGCAGTTATCGTTATCATCGTTACATTATATTTATCACGCCTTCGTATAGAATTGAATAAACCTGTTCGACGAAGAGGGGAGTGTATTCGAGGAGATAGACATGGCGGTTTCTAGTTTCGTTCGATGCAGCCCCGACACATTTGAGATCGGATGCTTTTATGCGGTTGAGTTGCTCCAAGCCCGTTAGGGTTAGGTCCTTCCAAATGATTTCCACTCCGTAGGCGGCAATGCTGGCTAGCTTTAAGTCGAGGAGGCGCAGCGCAGACGAGATAGAAAAGAGCCAAGGGTTCGTAATCGACGTCACATCTGGGAGCACCTTCCTGCACCTATCGGTGACTTGAGATAGAAAGCTGTTGCCATTTGGTGTTGGGAGCAGCCCAATATATGTGGGGCTGGGGAATTCCCCTCGGGCTATGCGGGAAATGCCGGTAGCTTGAGGAAATGAAGGAGGGAATACGTATAATAATATTTTCTTTTCTGTGTAGGATGATTACGTAGGGATTCAGGGGACTAGAGGGCACTCCCACCTCATGCATGATCCTCCGCAATGTGTCCAGCGGGGTAGTGTCGACGGGCGCCTTGAAATCTACAAATACTGCAAATAATAATGGCTGTGAGGGCTCTCCGAAAGCCCTTTCTCTCCAAGGTAACGATGAGGCTACGACCCACGGGGAAGGAAGCGAATCTGTGCAAAGACCCTCCTTGAAAAGCGCCATTCAACGCGGGGCCAGAATGAACGCGTCTTTCAAGTGCTCACTTCTGATTTGGTCCGGACCCGCCGCTTTGTTGGATGGTAGCGCCTACAGGACTAGCACGAAGTCATGCGCAAGAGACGTTTCTCGTCGGTAGTGACCTCATCCATGCCGCTTGTATTGCGGGAGCCTTTTTAGGAATCGTATCACTGGCCCAGACATGTCCGAAAAGTGCTCAATTAAGGTAGACAAGCTAACCGACATGATGAAGGGCTCCGAGGGGGGAGTCATTTATATGGTCGGGGTCCTACCGCACGAAAAAGGAGGATCTCTTGTTGGTCATAGTACTTCTGTCTTTCCGTGGCGTAGAATTTTCGACAGGTGGTCCTGGAAGAAGGATCCCGAGGGCATCAAGCCGGCGGCGCCGTTGCCAGGGCGCGGCACGGGGTCTAAGCTCTTTTGGTGAGACGGCAGAGTTTGTCGAACTACGATCGATGACCATCTCTGGAAAGGACAGAGCGAAGGAGATGTTGCACGTAGCCCTCGATTTTGTCAAGCTTTTTTATAGGGATCACTTCGGGTACCCGGTCGAGGAGTATTTTAAGTCTAAGACCTAACGGAATTGGCTTTACTCTGTTCTCGGCGGTGGCCAGGGATTGCAACTCGACATTCACGACAACGGGTATGTGCGCTCGGATATGAGCTTCCTTTCTGACCGAATGCTTATACACGAGAAATTTTATTCTGATCAGCACGACGTTCGTTATGGAGATGTTGGTGATATAGTTTCCATTGTGACCGAAGATTGTTGTGTAGGGGGTTGGACTGACGATGCGGAAACCGAAGTCAGCCAAAGTCACACGAATTGGTCAACCCACACAGACGTGGGATGATCTAGCCGAGCGTTATAGTCACCACATATGATCAGGGGAGCCGCAGTCGAGACTTCCGCAGATCGTCTAGAAGTTTTTCTGCCAGATGTAACGACGTCGTGCTCCACTAACCCATATATCAGGCAACATTATGAAAATAATATAGCTATAAATATAAATACTATAACACACTATAAACTATTGTACCAGTAGTATCCCGTGTATTGTACATGGCGGCAGCCTCCTGCTTGCATACAGGCAAGAGTGAATTGCAGGTGAGAACGTTTGTAACGAAGCCCTCAGCCCCAATTTGAAATAGTTTCCATTTTTATTCAGTTTCTAGCCACTTTTGAAAGTTGGAACTTGGTCGGCCCAAGTTCTTCCTCATGCATACGTTTGCTTGCCAAGGTTGGGCCAGGATGGGCTAGGTTGGGCTATGTTTGGACATTTGAGCGCACTCCGTTAGCCATCACTGACTTGTCACTTAGCTGCTCTTCTTGCTTGCTTTTCCTTTCGTCGTAAAAATCCTGTCCCGCTCCCGCGTGTACTGACTCTGCCTAGACCTATCCCCTTGCCTCCCACGACAATGATGAGTTCCACCAAGAAGCAACAGCTTTGTGACGGCATTCGCCCTTTGCCGCCAACGTCGTCTCGTTTTTTTTGGCAACTGTCGACTACTTTCCAGCAAGGGAACTCTGTCCATTCCGTGTCGGCCTGCCAGGGATGAGTGCATCCTACCAAACTCTCTGCCTACCTCGTATTCTTTCGTTGAACCTACAAAAACTGCAGAAACGTTTCTGCTTGTCGTCTAACTTTTGCTATGCTTATTCTTAGTATGTATATATATGTATATATGTATATATATATATATGTATATACCTGCCCGGCACTGTCATTATAGAAGACTCTGCATACCGGAAAAACACGCGCACACAGGCAAACAAACATGCACTCAAGATGAAGCTATGTCGAAAATGAAATATCTATTGTACAATACAACTGTTAACCTGCATAGACGTAAAACAGGGAACGTGAATTTTCCCAAAGGTCAAACATATTTTCCTTGAGTTGTTTGTATCATATGATATCAGGATTTTCAAAATTCGCTGTATTGCATTGGTAGCCATAACAAATGATATTATGAGCCTTGTAGCATTGCAAGTAAATTTTGTAGTCCTAGCGCCTTGCCAATCTGTTCTGTCTCTGATCAATGGCTCAATGCTTCCCAGTATATATATATATTTTTTTCTCCTTGTTTTATTGGAAACTAAGGGTAAGCGAAATAGTAGAAAGATGATTCCATATCAAGGGTCGAATCCTTTGTGTCCCGGCGTAACTGTCGACTCCCTGTTTCGAATGTCCGAACGCATTTCGCTTGGATTAGTAGGCCACAGTTGGGTAGGGTGTGCGCGAAGAATTCCTCAGTTTCCAAATTCACATAAATCATCTGCACAAGTTACAGCCATTTCCACCTTCAAGGGCAAACTATACTATGAGGAATTAAGAAGAATCTTGGGTATGAGTGATAGGCTGTCCGGATTTAGAGTAAGCCTGGCCTAATAAGACTCTATTTGTTTGTGTAGCTGTCGTGCTGAATCAAAGGCACCCGTGGGTTTAGTCCACTTCGTGTTGATAGACCACATTCTGGCAGCTTCGTGTCCATGAAGTTGGATTATGTTGCGTTTCCCCTTAAAGCGATTGGGCACGTTCAGGAGGATTGCACTGTGTTATAGACCACCAAGACGAGGGCGTCAAGCACCAGTCATCACGCACAAAAAGGGCATTAAGATCACCTTCATTGAGAATTCATATTATACAATGAGCAAGTGCCTCTTACCCCATTTGAGTGGATCTTTAGGTGATCCCATCAAATTCATTAAAATGAATTTGAGTACCAGCAACTCGACCAGCTCACTGAATTTGTTTTGTCTACTTTCTTTAACCGCACTATTATTCACAGCTCTGGCAGGACGCGACTATTAGATCTCGACAACGGATTAGCCCTTTGTCAATATTTTAGTTCAATTTCTACCGAATTCAGGTACAGGTGAGGTAAAGGGTTTATTGGTCTAATAACCAAGTCGAGCCCGGTGGCGTGGTGCATTCGCGTGCGCCTTGCAATCGGAGGAGACACGTAGGTGCGCGGGTTCGATCCCCACCTCTGCACATTTGCATTTAGGGGTCCGTCTTACGAAACAATGCTAAAAGCAGTACCGTGGAGGTTGGCTGAGAGTGTTGGCTGAGAGTCAGCCCGAAAACCTTTGGTCTAATAACCAAGTCGAGCCCGGTGGTGTGGTGCATTCGTGCGCGGCTTGCAATCGGAGGAGACCCGTAGGTTCATGAGCTTGATCCCCACTGTCGCACATTTACATTTTAAAGGGGTCCGTCTTATGAAGCAATGCCAAGAGCAATACCGTGGACGTTAAATATGTTGGCTGTACGTCAGCCGGAAAATCTACTGGTCTATTAACGGAACTGCAGTTTTGCAATGCTTAAGTTCCCCAGTTGTCGCGGGACTCGAACCTGCAACTTCTGACTTCTTGCAGCCAGAAACTACGCCGTCTAAGCCCCATCAACTGAAATCATCGATCAGGCTGAACAGAGCAAAAGGACCGAGCACTGGCTTTCGATAACTATTGAACTATCATATTCTATAACGACCGGACTAGAGCAAATATCTATTTCTGGCTCTGAACCAGGTAATATCTGTAATCTCGGGTCGACAACTTACAATTTGTTGAAAGGCCATAGATATTACAACGCGATGTATCAGCAGAAATCACTTGTTACCGGCTGCAGAAAGGTTGACCCAACGGTTTACATGTGGGGACTGCTAGATTGCGCTGAACCTCATTCCTTATCCATTGACACGACATTGGAGCTGCGATGCTGATCCGGCGAACATAGGAACTGTTGAAACCTGAGTGGCTAATGTCACCTGCTCATAGGCATCTCGAGGGAGTGCCATCTGACTTGCTTTACTTCTACTAGAAGCTAGGAGTGTGGCTGATACGTGATCTGACCCCAATAATGTACATAGTGGTTAAACTGCTCAATAGAAAGGTCAATAACGAACAGATATGGGGACCTTACATGGAGTAATACAACGAATAGTACTCCACTGGAAATACTCAGTTTTTATTTATTTTCCTGTACTTCTAAGGTCGACGATGCAGAAGTAGCTGATCCTGAATTGACTGCAGAGCAGTTTAATCTATAAGGTACCTTTTGCGTTGACTTGTGTTGACCTGGTTCTCCCCTTAATCAGGCACGTTTGTGCATGCAAGGGTGGTAAGTCGCCATTCCGGGAAGTCCATACCTATTTAGGGGTATAAGTCCTCGTTCCTGGTGGTGAAAGTCCGAAACAGGGATTCGATAGCTCCTGGCTTGGAATTCTCCCTTGCTCGTTTCGGGGCCGCGTCCGGTCTATTGGGCCATGTGAGCTTGACATTCGCTGATCCCAACCAAATTCCCGCGGTAGCTTATGCGATCGTAGTCGTTTCCGAGGTTTGCCCTTCGTAAATAATTTGCCCATTCAAATATAGTGATAAATGGCAGTATTCTAATTACCAGCCTATCTCTACTTCCCGACGTATTCCAGTTAGTTGTTTTCGATCAACTTGATGATTTGGTTTCTAGGTTTACTATTTTGTCTGATAAACAATTTGATTTAGCTAACAATCGCCACAGCTTGCATCTCAAGAGTCAGAAAATTTCCCGGCGCAAAAGATTTATTTGTTTTTGCATTTCTCTGCTCAAATGTGGTTTAGGGCTTTGAGCACTCTAATTGAATTATAATGGTAGAATTCAACCCATTCGGAAGGCAAAAATTATGCTTGCTTCGCCTTTCTCTGTTTCCAAACATCTATGACCATAGACTTTCCAACGACCACACATGTGATACTCGCTCTGGTCTTCCTGTTTTGCTCTCATCTTGTTTCAATAATTTCGGCCATCGCTGCGCCCTTGTGGATGGTTTTTTCGTGTGAAACCCTCTCCCCAAGAGCCTTACAGGACCTCTAATGCATGGAAGTATTGCGAAATCACTTATTCAGTTGATTGTAACTATTTTGAATGATTGCATACACGACAAGTTGGTTAATCATTGTGCATGAATATTATCGCAGTATGGCTGTCTTATACTGCAATGACTGGCTGATGAACGAATGTAGACAATTTGGCTCTAGCTACTCAAGGAATATGGTATAATTATAATGATAATAATAGTTACGATAGCAATACTATTAATAATAATTCAATAAGATTCTGTACAAATAATACGGTATGATTAGGTTTCTGATGTGTTCGTAGCTGATTTGTTCGTTTATGCCATAACAGCCACTTCAGCTACTCAAGCATCTCCGCTGACCGAAACTCAAAGGAGCTCTGATAACAGCTGTCTGTATGTATTCTGTGCAGATTTCAACGCCCCGCCCCCAAGAGACCCATGATTTTCACTGCCAAGTTTTCTCCACACTCACCCTTCTCGATGTTCTTTTCTAGTAATTTACGAAGTAAACGAATTCCATTTTCAACTCATTCGCGGCACGCCAACTCACATAACGGACACAAACACACAGACATATACATCGAACGCTCCTAGATTCCAGATTCTAGCAGTTTGATGGCCGGACAAGTCTATAGATTGCGAGCAAATTTTGATGAATTGTACCCATGCAAATAACTTCTTGGGCAGGCATTCCCGCAACTTGCCACGCGAGCTCAGCGTTTTACGTCATGTCAGCTCAGCCTCGCAAGCACAATCCAACGAGAGCAAGCGAACCAACCGTCGCAAGTTGCAGAAAAGTTTGATTAAAATTTTAGATTGGAGCCATCGCTCATCCTCAGAAGTCGATTCCTCGTCTTTCTTCGTTTTCTTCTTCGTCGTCTTCTTGTTATGCTTGTGCTCTCGTTGGGAACGCGACCTGGCCGATCTCGGGGCACAACCCACCATTTGATGTATTGAAAGGGTAGAAGGAGAATAGAGAGAGAGAGAGAGAGAGAGAGAAGGAAATAAAGAAAAGAGAGAGGGATAAGGATAGAGACCGGGTGAGGGAAAATGCTACAGCTTAGTGCTAGTTCCTTCACATTCCGAAGTTATGCTATTCCGGTGCATAGCTGGACGACAGGGTCTCTTCTAGCGGACTCGGGCTTGCTGCATGACTAGTTAGTGCTGCTTCACAGATCGAACGAGGGGTCCCGCACAAGGATGTGGTGCCAGGAATCAATGACAATACTCTTGAACAGGTTGTACCGATATGTAATCGGCGTATACGAGCTTGCTTGACACGCCGCCGATGGCTGTCACTGCTAGCAGGGTACACTCTGTGAAATCAAACTCATTATTGATCTCAAGTACGAATGTCGATATATTAAATAATAATAAACAAAGAAAAACTTATTTATACTTCCTCGTCGAATACAGCACAGTCTTTAAATCTTTAAGCTTGTTTCGTTTTGACTAAATCGCTGTAGTACATTTTGTTGATTCGGCTGCTTCGCTGGTTCATTGGTAGAATCTTAAAGTGTATTTCATAATTTACGAAATACGAGTATCGTTGCAGCGTTCACAGTCAATTCATCTTTCTTTTCCCTTCAACGTTGTAATTGGACACTTTTATGTGTATAATCCACTGAGAAAAAGGCAGGGTTTTGGTAAAACAACGACGATACGATCCAAGTGCATATTTTTGATACTTTGGTTGTCTGGAAAAGGGCCGAGTAACTAACCACATGCATAGCCGTGTATTGCCTCAACTACACAAGAACTTGGAGATTACGACAATTAAAACTGACTACGGCAATAAAAATTGCACGATAGAATTTTTTTACGACAATAAAAATTGCACGATGATTTGTAGTGTTATTTGAACTAGAGTTATCTACGTACGCTAACGAATCATGCACTTTCCTCTGTGTTTATAATTTCAATTGTAATACTAACAATAATAAAACATGAATTTGCAAATCAATAAGTAAGTACTGAAGAAGATATTATTGGTGTGCAATAAGAGTTCAATACATGCTTTGGTTATTTCGAAAGACACCTAGTGTATCCCACACCGTCTATGGTGATGAAAACTTAGTGAAACTAGCTTAATTAGAAACTAATTGTAACCCGAAACCGGATGGTAAAGCGTCTCCAGTAGAGTAGTAACTTCGGAATTAGCCTATCTTTCTTTGTCCTTAAAATTACCATTTGCGGGTCCTTGACAGTACTTAAACAGCTTACAACGAGTACGTGACTCAGGAGAGAGAGAGAGCTCCTTTGGTGAACTCAAGAGAGAGAGAGAGAGAAAGAGAGAGAGAGATAGAAGAATACTTGCCATGCGTTAGCAGTACGAGCCATAATACATTGACGTTAGAGTTTAGCCGGTTCCTCTTCGGTTGCCGCCAAGGACGTATCCAACTCAACTCAGCGATCCAGAACTTAAAAATGCGACAGAGCATTCACTCGTCGTTGAAATGGGGCGATTCCACTTCTAGGTAGCCATTATTCCGCCTCGACGGAGAATTCTGTCACAGCATCTGCTCTACTGCTCTCGCGCTTATTCAGTGCTTCTACCCCGGCTCCTCGGGCTTCGTGGCCCAATTCTCCAAGGGAAAAGTATTACGACGACTAGGAATGCAACTGTCACTTGATCCTTAGATTTCACTAGGTTAACAAAAACGCCGTTTCACTAATTTAAAAGCCACCTTATTATATACTGCATGTTTATCAAAAGTCGGTGTTCTGCCAAGAGTCGCCGTGGCAGGGAAATGCGCCTATCTTTATGCGCGTTTACCTTAGCCAATATGGCTTTCCTTGTCAACAAAATAGCGTAATCTAGTATTCACACATGATCGTCTCTTGGGTGGTTGAGGCAAGAATCACTTATCCACGCTTGTTATTACAGCGTTTCTGTTCGGTAAACTGGTGACTAGCAGTCCTGCAGCAAAGGATCCTGAGGTGAGAGTCTACACGGAAGGGAGGAACGTAGTCGTTGTAAGGAGTCGTGGGGATGCGATCATTCACGGTATCATAGGCGACAACCAACGAAGGCAGAGTGTGAGGTAGGAAAATATTAAACGCAAGTAAGGAGCAAAGCGAAGGTGTGCAGACGCTGCAGCGCGTTTGTAGATAGAGCGAAACGAAGCGATGCTTGCATGTATAGGTGGGTATCTAGCTGTACCTGAAGAATCCATTGGTGCCTTGATGCGGTCGTTCAAGGCAATATCCGCGTCACTCAGGCGTGGATGAGACGGGATCCGTCACGTGGAACGACACCCAGTCGTCGACTAAAGGTATCTCGCTCGATGTGCAAAATATCCTAAATTGTCAGATTCGCGCACTCATAAACATATACAGTCGCCGGCAAAACTATTGCACATCTGTAGTTGAATAAACGCAATAGAAAAATAGATATTAATCCAGTGGGATATTCCAAGGTATAGAGGCATGATTCGGGAATCTAAATATATAATGCATATTTCGGACATCATCGGATTAATCGAAAAAATCGAAGCTCACCATTTAAATCAGTTAGAAGTATTGCATCTCAGACACATAACTTGTAAGTATCGAATGACATTTAGTTTGTGCTTTGTGGAGCCTCTGTTCATTCGAATAAGTTCGAGTAGTCGTCCAGACATGATTTTTGGGCGTTTTTCTATCACAGATGCCTCTATGTCATTCCAGACTCTTCGAGGCGAGTTCTGGAGGGCAATTCGTATGCTGCGGTCAATTTCCTCTCAGATATGCCTCATAGGATTCATGTCTGGGCTCTGAGTGGGTCACGTTTGTACAGAGATGCGATTTCTTTAAATAAATTGCTTAGTTGAGGCTGAATAGTGCTTCGGATCATTATTTTGTTGAGAGATTTGATTACAGGGCGCGCCACTACATCTCATAAATGGAATTAATTCTTCTTAATGAACATCTGAATAATAGTATATTTGTTTAAGCTATAGACATAAGCTATAGACATTTGTTTATGATTATACGTCTTAAACTATTTAGTCACGATAAAAATTTATAAGAAAAAGGTTAAAGGTTTGTTTAAAAAATTAGCGTTGAAAAATTTGACTTTGAACAACATATTGTCAAAGTCAAATCATCTCCATTAGTTCCAGAAATGGCTAAGCTGCTGTAGTGATGAGTTTTGCCATTCTATTCTAAGCGGAAGCTAACCCTAAGGTTCTTCGAAGTGTATTGCAACGTTACCTCTATTTCGTGAATGCAGGTCGCTCGAAAATTACAAGATTGGTGGCTAGCCTTCTTAGGTCTTCTCCAAGTTTCACCGAACAATGTACGTATACGTGTTGCTAATAGATGTTCACTTGTTTGCTAATTGGTACTAATCGTTTTCTGTGTAGCGAATGTAAATGCGTACATAAGACTATATGAATCTCCAGTAATTCCAGTGCTAGTGTATGTTAGTCAAGTATGGCCCCTATCGTGAGCAGACGACCTTCTTGGAAACATTCAAGAAGTTATATGAGGAAGTTTTTTAAGTCGTGTTGAACGAAGATGTGAGATTGAAAACAGCTCTGTCGAGATGATATCAGTCGCTGATGTAAAATATTTTAAAAGAAGAATCAAAAATGAAGAAATGTTCAACAACACGAGTTGTACGAGACGAGGTTTCGTCTTAAAGATAAAATATACGGGGTGCACTTTCTCTTACAGTGACAGTAACTTTTACCTAGGAAGCGTCACAAGAATTATGAACTCGCAAAGCGACGACTAACACTGAGCCAATTCAGTGCCAAAATCATACCTTTATTATAATAAATAAATAAAGAGATTCTCATAAAAAAATAGGAAACATATTCAAATTGAATACCAACACACTAAACATGATTTATAACTAGATTAAATGAGGATATATGCAAGTCGTAATTAGTGTGTTATAGCTTGCCGCATTTTCGACACTCCATATTCCCCGTGTTATACTATGAGCGAGTGTATTTTGAGGTATTTGAGTCAAGTGATTATCAAACTCGATGACCAAAGCGAAGTCTCATAAGCGCGAGGACCTACGTAGTCTACCCTTGTCCAAACTGCGTGTTTCCCAGTCTTGTCTTAATATACTCTATATCCTTAAGGTGTAGATCCCTAACGACGAAGAGTAGGGTTCAGTCAATTTGTCCTTCTTTGGCAGAAGCCACAGGCCCTACCACTAAGGAAAAGGCGCAGCACCGGCAGAAACCGGCGGTACGGGAGTATAAGGAGCCAGACACTCCCACAAGAGCCTAATGAATCCAAGGGGGAAATAGGCGCTGGTGGGAAGCCGAATGGGATTAAGTATAGAACCGAGACATGTTCGTAGACAGCGTCTCAAGCGCTTGAACTCGTTGCACAAGACTCTCCCCTCGGAGTAACGTTAATAATTTGCTTCAGCTAGTACCGAACGTCCAGGGTGTCAAGCCTAAGCGATTTTCATGCAGCTATCTATGAGAGATCCTCCAGCGGCAATCTAATGTCGAATATGTCGAACCAAGACGAGAGGTAGATGCTTTAATGTCGTTCATGTCCTTAATAAACAAGATGAAGTTGAATTGCATTGCGGTATACCGTATGAGCTATTATATCATTTGCCCGCAAATGCAATAAGGATTTCTTATATATTCTAATCAAAAGGTGTATATATTTGATCAGCTAGGTGCGCGTATATGTATGTAGACGGTAATATATTATAAATTAGAACATTTGACCTGACTGTTGGCCTTGTTGTGCCGAAGATTCTCCACGTGCACTACTCTTGTTGTCCGGCGCGCGAAGTGTTCCAAACAAACTAAAGATCAGTGCTCTGGTTTTGTGTCCTTACCTGAACCTACCTGAGCCGCGAGTGACCTGCCAAATCCGACCTGGGTTAACCCGAAGGATAGTTGCCAGGCTCGCTTCTTTTATATCGACGCAGACCCAATTGACTTGCAGATACAGACCTTTTAGGCAGCAGTTCAGGCGCTTGACGTCCCTAATTTCCAAAAGAATATTTTTACGATATTCCAAGGCTGAATACCAAATAAGCTCTATCCGAGACTTGAGAGACCCCAACGCGACGGCTGCCGTTGCAGCGGCCCCCTCTTATATTTGGTGCGCTTTTCGTACGCCTCTCAAATATAAGTTTATATTTATGTGTATGCTTACATCCATGCTGTGATACGGTAGCGTAACTCAATATTTTTTGATCCACAGAGACCAAGCTCAACGACAACTAACCCGGTCAAGACTATCTGTGAACGCGCTTGTGATACGTTTGCATAGTGTTATTTTGACGCATAACTCTGTTGTTCAGTTCAGCTCTCATAGTAAGAGGCACTTAGATAAGGAAATAAAAAAAGTGCCATCGTTCCTAGAAATCGTCGACCGTATTTTGACGACAGCCACAAACGAAATAGTCATACGGTGTCTGTGTGGAGATGGCAGTGGACTCAGCGGCTCAATTCGTCTCAGCTGAGACTCGGTGACTTCTAAAACTATACGATTGCTTATTTTTTGTTATATGGTATATTCAAAACGACTGGCTTATATAGCGTTATGCTCGGTGGTGGTGCTAAGAAGTTTCAGGCCGACAGGCAGGAAACAGATTGAACAATAGTAGTTAGTCACCTTTGAAAGGTTCGACTGCTGTGATTTAGGGGCTGGAATGACGTTACAAATGATTTCAATATGCTGGCGCTTTCAGAAGAGTTGTGGAGAAGAAGCACGCTGTGTCACAACTTCAGTGTATGCATTTAAAAACACTGTGTCAACAAGATGGTTATATATGCTACGGTTACACAATAACATATGTCTGTACACAGTCATCGCTGGTGTGAAGTTCGCTGGACATGGCCAACGTGCGTCCGCCTTTGCTGTTTGGCCTTAGCATAAGGATAGTTGTGACCTATTATAATAGAGCAAATGGCTGCACACGACCAACATGAAGAACGTGATACCTCTTCAGAGAAGCGACATCACTGCGGAATGCTTGATGATAATCGAGTGCTCAAGCAACTACAGGAATCTCGACAGTCGCGTAGTGAGTGGCTTACTGCAAGGCGCGAGCAGCGGCATCAGTGAATAGATAGGTTTCAAAGGGCCGTTCTCGAAACTACGAAGTGTCTAAAGCCGCCACAGAAGCGGAGGTAAGACGTAGGGCGTTGTACAAGATGTGATGGGTTCTCACACACTGGCCACAACTAGGAGTACAAGCGCCAGCTAGGTCCCTTGATAGACCATCCAATTTTCCTGGCCCTCACGTGGACCTCGAGAAGAGTGCTAAGGAACCGGTAAGATTGGACTCCGTCACTTTATCTGCACCTGGCACAAACTCAAAGGTTGTGGGTGTAGCGGAAGTCGACGGCAGTAAAGCTAGTAAATAGAGGGGTTGCATGGAGCCTTTTTGGGTGACCAAGGAGAACAAATTTGTCCGTACAGCTACGCAGCAAATTATTATAAAGAGATACGTTTAATAATATATTAGTAATACCATAGTAGTAGTAATAATAATAATTACACAAAGCATGACATAGCAGATTAGGCGAAGCCGATGGCGGGTTTGTATAATTACATGATTGTGGAGATAACGAGAACGACTGTGCGCCCTTATCCTGAGTATGTATACATGGCGCCCATTGGTTACTTCTGCTTGATTTCATACTTACATCATCCTTATCTCTCTCCCTTAGATTTTGAGAGAGTTTCGTATGGCCCCATATCTCAACATGTTATCTGAAGAAGGTGAACAAATGAAGACCACTTGGTGACGAACAATACAAGTAGGCGGTAGTTTTATCTTCGACGACATTTTACCCGAAGGCTTCACCCCGCGACGCCGGCGGCTGCATGACTGGCTTGCTGTGGTGTCTGATAGTTCATCCTGTGGTCCTTGGGTCACTCCCGTTGTAGATATAGGATCATACCGTTGCGCGCTGCCCACCACCGCATTGTAATTTATCCCTGATCTTACTTACAGGTTGCCCTGCTGCAGTCATCCTGAGATTCGTTACGGGTGTCTCAGTAACCAGTTTAGTCATTCTTGTACAGTTTTCCCGTTGGCTCCCTGACAATTAACGTGTCGGCTTCCGATTGCAACTATTACACGAATCTGTTATTGTTGTAATCTCATTTGTAAATAGCTAGAATTTGCAAAACATGCCGGGATAACAGATGTGCCCGCAGTAACCGATTCACGGTTATAGTAACTTATCACGTAAAACCAATTTAGCTATCTGGTTAGTGTTTACTATTCTAATAATCACATTGTGACAGTGAACGTCGCTGATCAGTGCTATAAATCCTGTTGATGTTACGTTCCTTTAGTTATATTGCGATAGCTCCACGCGTCTCCCGTCATGCATGAGATATATCTTGGTGCAGTTTCTTTAATAGTTCCCCTATTTTGGTGGCCAGTTGCTACCATTCCTACACTTCTTTGCAGTTATACCGTTCCTTCTAAACAGTTATAACACGTGGTATTCGAATTCGATTAATAATCAAAGAGCTAAATAGTTCATATGTACATTATTAATGTAATGCCCCAATGTCGTCTTGAATGTCATAGCTAACATCAGCGGCAGTTGAGAGGACTGATAGGCTGACCGTGTCCCCGTAGGGACACGGTATGTACATGTATACCGGGGTAAGCAAGACTTATTTTCATATTCTTCGCGTTATATGAATTCCAAGAATCGTCGAACTCATCGTGACTCAACGCGTCCTTTCACGGACAGTTCACCATCATGCATTTCGACTCGTACATACCTACATACAGTGTGAGGTACCATACCTTAATTAACGTACACAGTGGAAGAATACACGTTTCAAGTACAGCATATCGCTCAAAGCATGCAAACAAAATTACGGAAAAAGGAAGGTTTTACTAATAATAGATTAACTTAATTTATGGATCAACCAGAGGTACTAGGACTAAATAATGTTTTCGGGCTGATTCTCAACCAATCTTTATCGAACACAGTATTGCTTTGTAATACTGTGTTCGATAAAGATTGGTTGAGATTGCCATAAATTGCCATAAATGTAAATGTGCAACGGCGGTGATCGAATTGCAAGGCCTAACATGAATGCTCCACGCACCGGCTCAACAGATGTACTAAGACCTGCCAACCGTCCAAAATGCCCCAGCTAGTAAGCAACGCAACCTAATTAACGTTCGTGCTCAGATTTAGCTGTGTCATTATCCCTGCATATCCTTTATTATTATTATTTTTATATATAAGAGTCAAGTGGACCCACCAACTAAATCTTTAGCATGCGCATTTAGTAATAGGAATTAGTGATCAATGCGACAACAGACTCTTCCATTTAACGGTTCATATTAAATTATTGAGTAAATCAACCGATTTTTATTATTTATATCGAGTGTTATAACGTATTTAATTATTAAATTATGTTTGTATGTTTGTATTGAGTAAATCAACCGATTTTTATTATTTATATCGAGTGTTATAACGTATTTAATAAATATCTACAAAGTAAATAGCACAATTTGAATAAGATGCTTGGCATCTTTGCAGTTGTGCTGTGCTTCGTCCTTCCATGGTCGTTGTAGGACAGGAGTGGCTCAGTGGCCGGCATAGAACTCGTTATGCATAAACGAGCCACTGTTATCGTTATGGTGCGAGCAAACGGAGTGCCGCCTCTGGCTTCGAAGCCTACACTTTGCTGCGGCTGTGATAAAAACTTCGTCCCCTATCACCGTTTACGAACCAGCTTGGAAAGTTGTCAGCCTCTCGATGCGTACGGAGTTAGGCCTGACGAGCTAAACTTTCAAGCATCATAGATTCGCGCAAGGAACAGCCTTCTCAACGCTAGATGACTGGATACGTTGCAAGCCTTCCAAAATGTCCTAACTAGAATAGAAGTAATGTGATATCAACGCTCTGTTAGATTTAAGGTGTAGAAAAGCAGCAATACTTCCGTGGGAGTGAAATGCATCAGCAAGATAGGTGGAAGAACGACAATTTTTCAAGGACAGTGGTTTAATATAAGGTATAAGGTGCTTTGCATGTCGTGTTTGGCTGCATCGATCTGTCCATCAACATGCGAAGATATGGTAAACCCGCGAGTGAACGATCCATCTTCATTTAAAAGGAAACAAAGCTTCGTTAAAATATTATCTAGTTAAAGACATGGCCTTCCACTCAAGTGCAAAGTGAAAGCAATGACAAACCCAGCCTCGACATCACATCAATTGAAGACACTGTCATCTCCATGTATCTTTTAATGGGTAGTATTGCACTAAAGTCAGCTCGGGTCCTACGATGCCTGGTAGTTGTCCTGAGAGGGGCATTAAGGAGCGTTGACCTCACCTTTTCCGACGACATCCAAGTGTGCGTGGCAAGCATTTCACCTTAAGGAGTCGACAGCGGGTTAATTTACATCAGTCGCCTTTGCCACAGCACATAACATGGTTTTTCATAAGTAATTGCTGAGCTGCCTCAGCTATAGATAATTCGAGGGCGAAAATGTTAACCGGTCGCTTTGCGAAGCATCGTTGAAAAATCAAGCAGTATCGCATAGGGGAATCGCAAAAGTCGTAAATCAACGACTGTTGTGCAATCAAACAGAAAGTGTCGGCATCAACGGGTCCCAAACAGACTGCCAAGCGTTGTCTACCTAGCGTTGTGTTTGCGTAAACCAAATGAGGATCATTAGTTAACGACGATGATGATGATGCAAGCAGCGATTCGTGCCTTTGCCAGACAAGCGACGTCGTCAGCACTTAGGAGGCCTTGCTCAACTGGTAATCGACTGGTCAGCAGAAGGTTAGCAGATGCACAGGTCGCATCCTAACGGAACCAGGTAAGCCTGCTTCGAGTCAGCAGAAGGCGTTGGTAAAAGAGCTGGTCAGGTCGTTGAGAGTCGGGTTTGCTGAAAGAAAACATATAACGGTGTTGAAGGCTATTCGTTAGCGTGGACGTTACAGCACAAAGGGAAGGCGCTCCTAGACCCCCCTAGGTGGCTTTGACGCCAGCCTCTTGTTCACCCTCTGTGATGAATACCAATTCCGCGTACAATAAGGCATGCCATTACTGCTTTCCTCTGTTGAAACAAATACGGTATTTTTTTTAAATGTTCAGCGGCCCAGTACCAGCAATAGCAATTGGAGTGAATCCTATGCACTATCCACCCTAGTTTATTCCTTGTCTAATCTACACCCTCTTTGTGCTAGAGGTTTGCGACTAATATCCATCATGGATGCCGGCTTTTGTGTCAGGGCGTGCTATTTACCACAGTAGTGTGAGACTTTTACTCACTAAAATCCTGGACTCTGCCTTGGGCCGTGATTTGGAACTTATTTAATTATCACTTCAAACCAAGGCCTGCAGGGGCAGCTTACCGGTTAGCTCCCGTTAGTCGACCCGGTCCATGACAAGTCTTGATACTCTAACTCTTGCTATTCGGTCTACTTGGACTAAAATTTCCCTGACCAATTTAACTCTTGTTAACGACTGCTCACTACACTTCATTATGAACTAGACGAATCGTTGGTCACCTGCCTACTCTCGGCGTCGAAGTCAGTTTTCCTGACTTCCTTTGTTTTCAGTGCCCGGCGGGTCGCTAGGTGTGTTGCGGGTTGCCTTCAGCCCTCCTTCGCAGTGTACACATATGTCCGAGGGAGCCTTTCCAATAGACATTACGTAGGACTGAAAATTCGCGTGTCCTGTGATCATCTGTGTGTGAAAGTAAGAGAGTTCTTCAGCTCCGGGTCAGTCAATCCAGTTATTCCCCTTCTTTTGGGATTAGGACCACATTGGCTTTTTCCAATGAGTCCGAGAAAATCCTTCTCTTAGGCATTTTGTTGCTGTCTTTACAAATATTTCGGGGAATTTTTTGAGCACGGTTTTCGCCGCTGCAGCAGGAATGGCGTCAGGACCTTGCCCGCCTTGATCCTTTCTCCTGTCTTGCGGACCTCAGCGACTCTAACCTCAGGAATCTCCTCGTTGTTTGTAGTAATAATCGCTATCAAGGTCCAGGTGATCTGGGAACAGCTTGCGAATAACATTTCCCTTGTCCTTAGGCAGTATTACGCTTTGTCTTTTGCCTTGCGATGTGCCCCTTACTAGTTTGTAGAAGCGCCCCTAAAGGTCAATGTCTAACTCTCCCAGAAACTCCTTCCAGCATTTCTGCTTGCTCTTGACAATTTCGTTGTTGAGAACCGCTTTCTTCCTCAGAAATTCCAAGACAGCATCCGTTATGTTTTGCCTCCCTCTATCTAGTCGAGCTCTCTGCATGCGTCCTGAGGCTGCTAAGCATTCTCGTCTTGATGCTTCAGTTTCGTGGTTACACCAGTAGCGTGAGAAACTATGTTTATGCTCTTGGAGAGCATTCGAGCTCTCTTGCGGGCCCTTGACCCTCAGTGTCTTCTGGAATGCCCCTCTCCTTGATTGTGGCTTCTATCGCTGTCTTCGTTGTTTCCTTGCATTGTAACTTGGGTTGCGTTGTTTTCCTGTAGACGCCCCTTGTTTCCCGGAAAGACTTCAGCTCAAAGCCAGTGCAGTAGTAGTCACTTCCGTTTTCTGCCTCTTCCAGTATTTGCCAGTTATCAATCTAATTCGCAAAGGAGGTTATACATATGGTTAGATATACGCGTCAGTAGTTTTCGCTTCTATGTATCTAAGGCAGCATTGTAGTCTGCAGCGAAGATCGCGGGGATCTTGTCGGAGTCTTGAGTGGAAGCGATCCGATCGTCCAATAATTGCCCGAGTTCTTCAACGGAGCCGTTAGGACTGCTGCAGCAGAAATAGAGTCGGCATACGTTCTCTAACTACCCCATTCGAAATACCTTGACCATGTTCATTCTCCCCAACTTGGCATTTTCTTTGCATTTTACGAGAACAGTATTAGGTTCACTAAGTAGTGAACTGTGTGCCTCTGTGCCTCTGCGCGAAGTAATTTCTTGCAGAAGGCTGTTGTCAGCTACGTTTGTTTTAATGATTTTAAGCATTTCTGTTGCTGGATTTCGATTCAAGCTGGCCAGCAACATTTTTAGTGTCTCCTGTTTTCTCTGCTAATGACCATTTTGAAGTCTTCGTCCCCAAGCAGTATGTTCCTGCTCATCTCTGTCGTTGTTTTTATTTTTACTTGCGTTTGATCTCTCTCGATGAGAGTCAGTTTCTTTCGCCATACCAGTATGCGACAGCGCCTGCGTTGTTCTTTGGCGTCTCCCTTCTTCTTGTTTTGGACACCGAGCAGACCGTGGTATTAGCTGAATAATATTGAAGACCGCAGTTTCAACCGCTAGGTGAGCGTTGGCATGCATTGGCGATGTCTACCAAGGTTCCGCACCTGTGGCATTGCTTTTCTTTGACTGCGTCGTAGTTCTTGGCAGTGCGTCCAATCCTTTGACATGTCACGCAACACGGATGCCCATGCTGCTGCCGGATAGAACGTGCAGCTAATATTTAACCATCCTAAGTTCGTTTGCGGCCCTTATGTCCGAAAACTATATGACTATAGATTGTCTTCCTGGGGTTTCTGTGACCGGATGTCTAGGTTGTGTGCGTCTTACACTATTCCCGGTGCATTTCACTAAGGCGCGGGGGACCGGTTATGAAAAATAGCGAAACACACGTGAAGAATGCATCGCCGGCACCATGGACTGCTGGCAACAGCAACTCCCGGGCCAATGACAGGGCGGGCCAAGCCTATCGTGAGCCCGCCGCTTGCTTCAGCGAGCCGCCTTGCTCTCCCCTCACATAAAGTGACTGCCTGGTCGTGGGTGGTCTATAGAATAGTACCATGTGATGTGTATTTGTATGGCGGATGTGAGTGTGTGTGTTTGTGTCCGTGTATCAGTGTCTGTTCGTGTGTGTATAGCTTGCTACTATATGGAAAGTGTGTATCCAGTGGGCGCGCGAGGCTGCTCGCCTTTATCTGCTGGAAACAGGAGGCCTGTCTCTCGAGAGACGGCCAGCTTCTGCCCGAAACTGGAGCAGGCGTCGAGGATCATATGGCGTCTCCGAGGCCCCCATTGTAGCGGCGCTATGGCTGCCGCAATTCCCCTTGACGTTCGCGGTTCCGCTGCTGGTGCGCCGCCAGCGCCTGTCGCGGCCATTCTCCATTCGGCCTTCAACTCCTCGTCTCTTCCACTGCACCCCACACTCGCGCCCTTGTTGTTTCTCCCTTTTCGGTTCCACACGCTCACTCGCTTCGCTTCTTTACTCTTTCCCCTCTTCCTCCTAGCTCTTATCTTGAAATCGCGTGGCAGACGTTCCTCCGAGTGAAGGAGCAGTACCGAGTGAGGGGGGACTCACTGAGTTGTCGGCAGCGTCAAGGCAACGGGGTGCGTTATGGGGGCAAAATGGAGGTATGGTTGGCGCGCGCGCGCGCTGGTTAGTGAATGGTGGCAGCGGCAAGTGGGCAGCAGGACGGGGCAAACTGACGCAAACTGCGAGGCAAGCACCTACTACCAATCTAATCCGCGGCGACTGGCGACTATCCCCACCACTGCTACGAGTAGTGCACGACCACCTCCACCTCAACCATCACAATCACCATCGTGGTGGCCCCCTCCTTAGCTGAACTTGAGACTCCCTGGAGCACTTTGGGCCCGGAACGACCGAGAAGCAGCTGCAGACCGAGCCACGCGTAACTGACGCCAACCACGTTAACGTTCCACCCATCCACGACGCACGGAGTTCGGCACCGCTAACAGAAATGATTAAGGGACGAGTTGGATGATTTACAAGGACGACCCGATGAGAGGAGGCTTGGTTAAGGAATGGAACATCGGCGGAGCAGCGAGAAGAAGCGGTGCAGAGAGGGTCTGCAGGGATAGGTTGGGGAGATGTGTGTTAAAGCGGAACGTAGCGCATATGAAGAACACGATGGGCAAAGACCAAGAAGACTTGGGAAGGAAATTAGCCATCATTCCGGCCAGTTAGACGGAACATGAATTGGATGCTATGAACACGGAAGTTGGAATGGTTATAAATTATGGGTAAAAAGTTTAATACAATTAGACTAACTGATAAGATCTCGCCCTTCGAGCATTTCATTGCCTTTACGTATTTTCATTTTATTGAAGATTAGATAATTGTCTTTTGTCCAGAAGGAGAGAGAAGAGGAAGATGGCGAAGCAGATTCACAGTTGGAAGGAAAGAGCACTTTGGCGGCTGGTGTCCTTCGATGCTAAAATTGCCAGCTGAGGTGGTACAGGAAACAGCTTAATTAAATCCCGAAGTAATGACTTCCACAGTCGGTCCCGGGATCAAAATGTACTCCTATTTTCTCAATTAAAAAAAAAAGGAAACAGCTTAAACCGCGCAGTATTATTGGAGGGCGACAATTTCGATCCCATATTGTGCTAAGCCTAAACCGTCCTTATTTCAGCTAATTATGTCTCGTATTATTATCATTAATTAGCAAATGTATGTGCTCCGCTTGGCTTAATATAGATAATATTTACTTTTCACTCCAAGTGTGCAGACAGGAATACCCATATGTGAGTTTGACTTAAGGAAGGGGCATTTGAAGGGACCTGAAACCATCGGAAATTTTAGCAGTATAATCCGTATAGCAAATCTGCTTGTTTTCTAAACGCTAGGTAACAATATACATGATTTTTGGTATGTCTTGGTTGTATACGCAGTAACGTCTCAAAACAAGTACTATAAAGATATAGTTGGCATAGTTTGTACGTCCCTTTACATTTCGTTCTTGCCATTTACAGGAGCCTCCGTTAATCTATGAGCTCAAGAGGTAGTTTGTCCTTTGGAATATCTGGTGTAAAATATAGGTGATTTCTAAATTGCACTCATTTAAGTAAATCAATCACAAGTACTCGTTTCGTATTACTCAAACGCACTTCTGTGATGGTTCGACCTCTTGCCAGTCATAGCACGATGAGAATCGATTACCCGATCGATTTCCCGGGTTAGTAGAAACAGATAGTAATCACAGTGAATCGTGCAACACCTCCACGGTTAACAGTGAGATGAAGACGTTCTGTCATGCGATAAATTCACGACAGAACAGTTTTCATTATTCGAGTTGCGGATAAAGTCGCGGTAACCGCGTGGAGCTGCTTGACTCGAGTAGGCCTCACGCACTATTAAATGTCAGCCATTTTCGTTCAGAAGAGTCGTCCTTCCTCGGTCATTACCCTCGGCGGTGATTCGTAGTTGAGAAATCGTTACACTTCCTTCACTCGACGATCCCATCTCAAATTGTCAGATTTGCGTCAGCCTCCTTAGAAAGACCGACAACTTTCTCTCGCTTGGGCCCACGCTGCCAAAATAGCACCACGCTGCCATTTTGCAGCTTGTTGAATGCGACACATCGCGTTCCCCAGTTCGGCCACTCAAAGTCCGAGGGCAAACGATTCGGCCACCATTGTCGAATCTATTATACTTTTCACTGAACGCAGCGCTAGCCATCGGTCAACGATCGGAGCCGGGACGGTAGGCCGCTCTAGTGAGCCACTCTAGCCCTGACTCCTTAGTCTCGGCTCAGACACCGTCGTTGTCCGAACGGTTTCTAAATGTGTTAAAATGGAAGACGATTCTGATGGACACAACGCGAGGCGCGAAGAAGGAAATTAATGCATAAATAACCGAACCTTAGGTTGAAAGGGGATGTCTAGCAGTTAGCGATTTTGACAGTTAAAAGTGTCCCAAGATATTCAATGTGTTTGGCAAGTTTGCCGAACACATTGGATATACACTATTGTCCTCACTAAGACAGACCAATTATTATATTTTGCTAAAACTTACAAATACGAGCTCGACGTAAATATTGAGAACTGTTGGATTGTAGTTTACAGAGGCGATAGCTCAGCCATTATGTAGATTCAATGCGTTTACTTGCTAATTATGTAGATCCAATGCGTTTACTCTTAATTCAGGGATAGTTGTGGGAGCGTGATAACAATCGGCTTGTGCATTCAGAAACTAGCCACCTATGTTAAAATCAATCGTTCTATAATTTCGAAGAATATGACAGCGATAGTGCTCATTGGGGGTGCACTGCGCACCCAAGCGGATTGTAGAAAGCAAAACGACCCAATAGAATAATTACAGTTTGTATCCATAAGAAAAAATTAATATTTACATTATTCACATGTTTATACATTACATTATTGCTATATCCTTTCCTAGCCTCTATATAAGTCTCGTTCTTAAAAATGCCTAACAAGGCTATTATATTATTAGTATTCCACGAGCCTCAAGGCGCACACGAATGCACCACGAGCCACCGGGCTCGACAGCAGCTCGGATTGTCCCTTGCAGTCGGAGGAGACACGTACAGGTGCACGGGTTCGAATCTCTCCATTGAACAATCCTCTCCGTTGATAAACCAATTATAAAACCCTTTACCTTTTTAACTTTTATTTTATACATTACGTCCTTCCTCTTAAGTATTTTGGTTGGTGGAGTCGTAAGTTTCTGGTAGTCGTTTTCATCATGTGATTCGATGTAACGCTTGGGATTCGATCGTTTCTGTTTGATGTCTTTGAGACATGATTAAGGGTAGTTCTTCAGGTGGCCTTGGCTTATATGGTGTATTATATTGTGCTCTGTCTGTGGAGCTATTGATACTTGTTCTCTATTACGGTTTAAAAAGCTCATTGGCTGTGATTTAAACACTGAATCTCACCGTCTCAGTTGGTTAGTATGCCGAATACAAATGAAATTCTCACATCTTATTTCATAACGAACTGGACCTAGTTACACGTCAGTACTACATGTCAGTTTGTTAGGTACTCTATAGTCCTTAATGTAGGCCTCATCTCCGACTTAATAGTTTTTTTTGTTTATTAAATGAACGCTCCATTATATCATGTCTCTTTTATTTAAAAAAAGGTTTTCGGACTGACTGTCAGCCAACATTTAACGTCCACGGTACCGCTTTTAGCATTGCTTCTTAAGACGGACCCCCAAATGCGTATTTTGTGTTTTTTTTTGCAGTTTAGCTAAATAAATACAGTTATCAGTGAATCTAAATTTTACTTTAAACTTTATTTTTCTATAATTCATAATTTTCGTTCCATGTTCTGTTTTTATCTTTTTTGTTCTTATTCGCTTCATTTTCATATATAGAATCGTTATCTACTTTTGTATAAGCACTATCACTAATATGCCTACGCTACCTTGAGAGTGTGGGACAATATTGGGATACACTTCGCTAAAACCTCATTTACAGTAGCATAAGCTCAATTTAAATTAAACTTAGAAAATAACGCAAATAAATAGAGCAGCAGTAAGGTGACAGATTATAGAGAACGTGATTATAATTATTGACGTCGCCGGATGTACATCATATACACATAGTATGTCATATAAGCTACGTCTCGCCTCCACCGTATCAGAGGTCACCCGATTCATGCCCACGGCTAAAAGAACTAGACTGACACGGTAATTAACTGTCGCTGAATTCTGCTCTCGGTGACAAGCGTAGGCGTATGAGCCTGATGTTCAAGGATGAACTAATTGATTTTTAATAAAAAGACGCGTGACGCGAAGCAGTCAGTCGGCACGTAGTTCCGAACGAAAGCATAATTACTTTCTGGCAGTTAAAAACGATACAGTTATACATATTTGTCTCTCTCTCTCTCTCTCTCTCTCTCTCTCTCTATATATATATATATATATATATATATATATATATATATACAATATGCGCGATCACTAAGGGCAATATGTATTACTATAATTGTTGCACGTTTTTTTTCCGTATTGTGGAACCGTTTGCAGGACAATTCACATGTCAGAAAGGTGAGAAGCTTGCGGTCGTTACTATTGCTCATAGCTTTAATGTCCTTTGGTCAGTTTTCGGCTTCTACAAATTTTCGAATATTGTTATCAGCGACTTCTGGTTATTTGAAAATCACAACAACATCTCGCCGCGGTTTAGTGGGCTCAACTTTCTCTCATTCTGGTGCTGTTGCACAGGGTCGAACTTGAAAGAAATCGGCTAAAGGCTATGTCCGCAGGACCTATCTATGATCGATGAATTTCGAGAAGAGGGTTCTCCCATCTTCTTCCTATCTGCACCTCACCGATCTCTTCTGTAACCCGATCAAGATTTATGGCTAGCCGGGACCTGCGTCCCGAACGCTGTTCCCTAGGGGGGTCAAGAACGCGGCCGGCAAGGCGACGTTCTTCAGTTGGCTGGAGCAACGCCTAATTGGCCTGTGCGGTTCCCGACCATGATAGGACCGAGGCCTCGTTGGCATCATCGGTCATACGTTGACCTTGATCTCCTGGTTTGCTTCGCGATCCACTTCGCTTCTAGTCTCCGTCATCCACGTTGAAAATATTCGTCTCGCTGCAAAAGCCAAGAGCTAAACCATTTTTGTGTTATCATTAGCCACTTCATTTCCATATAGATGATGACACCATAATTATACGCGGTCGGACTCTCTGCACATTTTTGTGCGTCCCTCAGGACACATACAAACAAGCGATAGATCTGGAAGATCTTTGAACAGCATTTGCCGCTCCGATTCGATTCTAATATGCATAGCTAGCTAAATATACATATATATATATATATATATATATATGGTAGCCAAAATCCGGTGTTCACCAGGAACAAAGGTAGACTGGGCAGTATTGACAAATATGTCTTGTCCCTAGAGTCTCTAAGCCACCTGATCATTGCCGCGTGGACACCAGCCTCCTGTAGATCGGTATATCGTTAGCTCACTTACCTGGGGTAAAACGAACTCCTGCTTATGCACTTCATCGTGAATGAGACGTTAGCATCTTGAGATGCATCAGGCACGAATG
Source organism: Stratiolaelaps scimitus (assembly GCA_019614645.1). Lineage (NCBI taxonomy): Eukaryota > Metazoa > Arthropoda > Arachnida > Mesostigmata > Laelapidae > Stratiolaelaps > Stratiolaelaps scimitus. Next base: position 4,248,457 of record JABWDB010000028.1, read on the forward strand.
TGTGGAGTAGCCTTGCTCTTCTTATCACATTGAGAAATTGCCGGTGGGGAGGAAGAGGCCGACTTCTTCAAGGGGTGTTTTTTTATTGTAGAGCGGGATATTTTACCTGATTATAATACACACCCACTGTATCGAACTGTTTTCCGCCTGCTTAAGGGGTAAATTTGCTAAGAAGAACTACGTTTTCGGTCAGTCAAATGTTAGCCTACTTCTTTTCCGATCGCGCAGTAGTCTTTGTCTCAGTTCTTCTCTCTACTCTGAATGATACACGTCAGATACCAAACGAATAATGTGAAGACAATCCCCCTTCACTTATAGTTAAGCCTGCCAATAACTGAAAATGAATTTCGAAAGGTTATATAATCGCTCTAAAGCTTCCTCTCGTCTAACACTCGAGTCAGTTCCTGTTCAATTGTCGGAAGGGTGTCCACATAGTACTCTACACACCTTTCCCTCTTTTTCGACCGGTATCCGACTCGTATTATATTAGATATTTCCGCTAAAATAGCTCCACTGCTGCTGCTGCTGCTGCTGCTGCTTTTTCCTGGTGGCGATGTACAAGTGTTGATCTTCAGGCCGACCTCTCGTTCACAGTCTTTGGGTAGGCGACGGCTTGTACGATGTCATCTTTTCCCGATAACGATAGCGACCTGAGAGTGCGACATCATTTCCGCTTGGGAAACGAAAATATACCTATAATACTTCCTCCTCAGAACCGTATCGAAAGAGAGAGAGAGTGACAGGGCGAGAGAGGTGTAAACCTATTTGAAAATGGAAAGAAACCTGTCGACCCGGCCACTGGATGACGGAGGGATCCTCGTTTGCTGACAGTCGAAGGAAAATCCACCGTGTTATTACACGGCTGAACGCCAATACAACACCAGGTTTGTGCTCCTTTCAACACCCTGCGTGAACGACAAGACAATGATGATGACGATGACAACGACGACCATGATGATGGGGACACGGGAGAATACTGTAAAATCCATTGTCAATATGATCCAATGTAGGGTTTCGACGGGTTAGATGGTTGGACCCTGAGCGAATGGGCTCACGAGAAGGATTTATAGAAGCAGAACGCTCTGGCGGAAGTCTTTGACTTTTCAAGATTTTGAATCATGGTACGTGTTACAGTCGCCATCCTGCTGCTGCTCTTCGCGGCAATGGGGCGTGTTCATCCTCTTGGCGTAAATATTAAGCAGATTACACCACATTAATCGATGGATAGGTGAATTGAAAAGTCGTAGATATTTATCACGTGAACGCTGACAGAGGCTGAATGAATTAAAGTCCAAACGCTAATGAAGAGCTTATCTTGGCAGCTACCAGCCAATAAGGATGTTAATTCTCGAACGCAGTAGCGATGTAGAGCTGCGATTGCAGCGACGCGATAACCACTTTTTGGTAAACCTGCACTACTGCATTTTTATGTTTGTCTGTTTTGTTTAGCGCTGTTCGGTGAGTGATGCCAACCAGGCGCATTTATTAGCTGTCGGCAGCTAGATCTGTCTCCCATAGGCTGAATTCGGTAACGGGCATATGAAGCAATTCCGTAACAGTCGGTATATATATATATATATATATATATATATATATATATATATATATATAATGGATTGGTGCCTTCGATTGCGTAAACGCTTCATTTGTCGGGTGCCGTTGCTTCTTCATGCGGCACCTGGAACCAGAGTCGTGCAACGGCAACTTATTAGCTACATGTATTACGAAATGATGAAGTTAATCTTTTTATGCGACACAATTGCACAATGCTGAACTGTGACAAATGTTGTATAAGTAGAGAACTTCAGCAAAACATAATGTACGAAGACAAAATCTTTTATGAGTGGTTTTCGTAGGTACATTCATACGTCGATGTTTCGTATGACACCAGAAGGCAGAAGTCGGAGAGCACAATCTTCATCAATATCTTTTATTGTGATCCTTATTTGGTTGTAGACAATGGAAGTTCAGACACCAGAACACATATAATAATATAAATTATACGGGTGTGAGCTAAACAATTTCGAATATAACGCATCGAGCATACGAGTCTTTGTACGTTCGGCAGCGTTTCACACAGTCGCTACATTAGCTCAGGTTGGCAGGTGTCCGCAACACCCTTTCTTTTTTAGGATTGAAATCGACTCTTTTCAATGGTGTTCACAGGATTATTGAGCGCGGTTTAAGGGTACAAAATATCACTGCTAGGGCAAATAGGGTATTACACGATCTGCCATTGTCGGATATGCATGCATCACGAAACGAAACGCGCTTTATATATCATTGTCGCCATCTCTTTCTCTCGCTCGCTCTCCCGCCTATTGTTGAAATATGGTAGCGGGTCCAATTTGAACAGGTGTTCACTTTTCGAGCGTGAAAAAACCATCGGAAAAGTAGTTCAATCCATTCATACGTTGGAGCGAATAGTGCCGGCATTTGTCAACCGAATGAGCGGTGAGACCTCATCGTACAGCCTCGGGTCTGCCGGGGTCTGGTGTGGGAGGGTGGGTGGTGTAGAGAGAGCATCGTTCGCGTTGGAAGCAAATGACACTACGCACATAATCACGAGCCAAATCCCTCTCGTTGCTCTCGGCCTCCATTCGGGCGTCAGGCGTAAGCGACAAAACACCGACGTTGCTTTTAGTCTAAAACTCCTATCGTCCTGTACCCTTATCGTTTCGTTATTTGCACCGGTTGTAGAGAACGAATGAAAAATCGATTAAAGCCCGAACGTTTTTACCGCCTTGTGCTCTTTGATAGATTGAAATAGAAGCACACCGAATCGAGGGCTTGTTCTTCGGTCGAAGCGTCTGCTTCGTCGAACGAGAAAATCGATAAAAAGTCGTGCCCTTTTAACCACCACCAACGCCAGGAGGCAACACTTGAAAGGAAAACCTATGACGCAATGCAGGGAGGAGGTAGGTTATTAGATAAGAGAAATCAGGTCGTGCGGTTATCGTATACATATAATATGTGCATCGGCTCACATGTTCTTACGTGGAGTTACGAGCCACCGAGTTAGTTATCTATTCGTCTACTACAACAGAATACACCACAACCTACGGTATGAACTATTCCATGGCGGTTCCAGCTGTATCCTATAAGGCTGGTACTTACATTTTTTTGAGCTGTCTCTATCTGACACAAGTCAGCACTTAACCTTTCGGTATTACTATGAGGACCTGTCGGGAAAACCACCTTTGCTGATTTTCTCTACCTTACTCGTTACGCTGCTACTTGTCCTAGTTATAAACTTCCATTCTATTTCTCCACTCCGATATTCCTTACTTTATATGACATAATCAGGGATTTGTGGCCGGCCTGCGCAAAGGGCCGTTTTCTCGCTGAAGAATGGTACAATAGGCAGCACTACGCGACTCTGTGGAAGATGATACTCCAAAGCAGTAGAATAAGTGAACGGTGTCCGATGACATCATGGGACCGTTAGGCGGGAGCGCAATATATCTTGAAACAGTCATACACCGAATCACTTAAGTCATTTCGCGGAAGTGGTACCAAAATTTTCCGAAAGTGAGAATATTGTCCTATTCATATTTCACTCCCATTACCGCGTTCATAACTATTTCCAATTTTAGTTTCCCACAGCTAGTATTTGACATAACAGGCTGCTGGAATGGGTGTCTGGGAGAATCGTCAAGTTTCGGGCGTTGTCGTTTCCGTGGCATGCTCAAGAGGCTAGCCTCTATATCTGATTTCGCTATCTGGGTGTCATACATTCATTCATGGCAGACACCAAATGTCCAATTTTACGCAAGAGCATTTCATGTATTCATATCATTTTCGCATGCGACGAGTAGAATTAGTATCGCTTGCCGTGAACCTCGGTCAATGCCGAACCTTCTATTCTACGAAAGTTCTATGTGTTTTTGGCTGCTCCGACATGTCAAGGTCGCCGCCAACTAGGCGCGCGTGAAGGCGACTCGCGTTTGTCGTTGATAATCACTTAAGTTAATAAGGAATACCACTTCGTCCTCTTCTGTGGACGAACACCAGCAAAGAGGCCGCTCGAAGAAAGGCGAAGTGTAGAGCAGGGTATAGTTGTGACCAATTGTGAAAGTGTGCATTCCCCACACAGGCAGGCGTCTTGATTGACCGTGGTTGGTCGATAACCACCAGTCTGTCCGGAAACCATCAACAACATGGCAAACCACTGGCTCAACGTCAACCTGTACCGAGTGCAGCCGTCAGATGGAGGATGGCAGAAAGATGGGGCCGGACGGGTGGTGGGGGGCGGGGGATTTGGGTCTTCCTGAGCATTCACCCCAAGAGCTATTCATCGACACAAGGCCAAGGCGAGCCGTCTGCATTCATGTTCCAAGGCAAGCGGTAGGTGTAGTTTTGTCGGTTGTAGAAGTCAACAGCGTTATTTCCTATGTGCCTCTAGGATTTGGCTACCTCGCCTCTAGATGGCTTCAGCAATCATCGAATGGTGTATGTCCTCAATCAAATACTTGGTCTATTGATGTTATAGGTAGATTGTCATGAACATATCTTATGCAACATCGCAAAAAAGTCATTTTTGTAATATGCTGACTACTTAAGGGATAAACGCAAGGTGGCGTCAATTTACGCTAAAGTGAATCAACGGGTATTTTTATATAGGTAACAATGCTACACTGGCCTCACCAGCGGCAACACGAACGAGCACTAAGCCTCAAAATGATTGTTAAAAAATATTTATCTTTCGACATACAACTGTTATAACTATAGCTCATGGTCACTGTCCGCGGAAATCCTAACAAAAATTAAAAGATTAGTTCTAGGTAGAACTTGAAAGAAAGACAAACTTGATTAATAAATACTACTATAATTTATCAGCAAACAGTCGTCTCCAGGCACCCACACAAAAAAAGGAAATCGCAATTTTCTAATTTGCCGCTTACTTTTCTAACCTGAGCATGTGAATCATGCTTACTAATGGCTAGCTGCCGGTCAAGGCACGGGTCGGTCAAGTTCTCGAATACAAATTGTTTACGTTTGGTGTAGTTTGGAGTGCAAGCGAATTAATTCAGCTCATTAGAGTGTAACACTAAAACTCGAGCGTCACAGTTCGTCTTATTCTGAATAAACAACACCCCTCAGATTAAGGGATGCAACGGAGCAATGTGAAAGGAATACTAGAAATATAAAAAGTCCTTAATATTCCGTTTGAACTTAGCACAACACACTATCCTACGACCGACTTTCAGATGTGAGCCGAAATTTCACAAAGAGGACATTTTCCAGTCCGCTCCACCAAGGCTTCTATCAAATTGTTATCATGTTGAACCTCCTTTTCATGTTTCCATCCAACGAGCAAAATATATCTGCAAATTATAATGCATACATACAAACACAAATGTATTTGTATGTATAACCAGATAATATAATTGTTCTATTGGTCCCGGCAGCGGCGTTTCATTTGGTTCGCCTCGAGATCGGCGCTTTGGAGGAGGAGCAGAGAGCAACGTTTCGAAGGAGCTCAGCGAAATCGTTCATTGGGCTGCGCTGTGAGAAGCCCACCTAATGGGGTAATCGGGGTGGGACAAGAGCCGTCAGGGCCGTGGCGTCACTCGTACAATTCGATCCGTTCCACTTCGTCGTTTGATCACTTTCCGATCGCGTCCGCGGTTCGCCGGATTTCCTTCCTGCTGTCCAGCAGCAGGAAGGGTCGACTTCCAACGACCCCATGATCGCCGAACCCCAGCACCCCAGAGCACACTCTCCATACCGCGACTACGGCGGTCATCGACACGACCCTCTCACGCTAACGCCGAGTCACACGCGAGGCTCAAAGACACCCAACAGCACACACACATAGCACCACACTCAGAGAGACACTGCCAGAGCCTGGCCCAGAATCGTGGCAGAGCCGCCGTTGCCGCACCATCCAGGATCGGAGGTCGAACACATCGGAAACGGCTGAGTGAGAGTTGGCCCTTGCGCGCAATACAACGCGATCCAATCGCATTGGCCCGTTAAGTTGGGCTAGCCTCAATGCAAAAGCTACCCTGCCCGCGTAATGCCCTCTCAAACATCGCTCTGTTGCACTCTCTGCCTCCAGCATCTCCTTATCTCTCGCTCCGCTCTGCGTTGCGGCGCACGCAGGGGGGCATATGGGTTAGCAGCACTGAAGCTGAAGAAAGCGTTTGTGGGTTTGCGAGCCGCCGGGTCGCTCCGTCACCTAGCTCGTCCTCCACTACCACCACAAGTAGAGAATGCCGATGTGCAGAGGCAATAATAGGGTGTGCTTGCGTTAAGGCGGACGCATGCTTCGCCTAACTTGATAAGCTTTTTCATATATAACAGCCCCATTATTTTATCACGTTATGTTAATGAATGGCGCTTGCCTTCTCGCGCTGATTCGGCTGTTTCCTGGCTAGCTGCGGTATTTTCGCGGCTGGGATCGTAGCGCTCGTCCTCGTCGTTGCATGCTTGGTCTACTTCTACTATGACTGCGTTTATATGTGACCCCGTTCTCGAGCACTGGGTAGATCCAGCGCTGACATCTACGAACGCTACCATCGCGAACGAAGGACAGGCGTCATATCAACTATGCGGGCTAGTGCTGGTACAAATGACGGGAGCGGGTAGCATTCGAATTCTGTCGAAAGTCGAATTTCTACATTTTCCGGAAAAAAAAGTTTAAAATGCGAGACGAAGTGGGAGACCTGCGGAGAGTTGCTATCGTGTAGCGGAACGTTAACGGATCGACCTTTTGGTACAATTACACTATGCGACTAATGAGTTGCCTCATAGTTATGAGTCTATCTCGAAATGTTGGATTTAAAATATAATAACTCCAGGAAAGTACCGTCCCCATTTTGAGGTATTTGTGGTAGTTTGAAGTAAGTGTTCTTTTCTGGGATCTGTAGCGGAAAAATCAGATACTATATGTCACTAAGAACGCGTTATTCTAAATGTAAACACTCTAAAGTGTCAATTATGGTATGTCAAGGAACAAAAATGGCACATTCAAAGGTCGGGAATACTGGAGACTTGTTTAATTTCATCTCAGCTGTCGAAAATATTAAGAATAATATTAGAAATACAGAAAATCACACTTAATAGGGAAATGGGAAATACATGAAGGCGGCCTCCTCCTTGCTCTACGACCATCTGGCAACTGCCTTGTTTGCATTCTGCTGTATCGACAAAATGGCAGCAATGAATTTAGGAGAAGTCAATATTAGGCAGCATTTCCCAACCAAATTTCCCAGGCCCCTACAGCAGCTCTGTGCTCTACCTGCCTCTATCCAGCTGCTTTAGGCCTATCTCTGTCCAGATATCCCTGACTGAGATTCGCAAAGGCGCTACATTTATTGTACCTTTTCATGCATTGCTTGACTCAATAAGAAAGGCCCTATATCTGCATGTTCGTATGTTCAGATGATTCGCGCCCTTCGTACGCCGTTTAATTGATGTCGCAACTTTGGTTGGGATGCTTCGAGGGCCTGGGATAGGCCCCATTTGTTCGTTGTGACAACTGAATGCAGCAAACATGAACACAGCCACCCTTCGTCTTCGCTGATCGAGATAGGACACGTTTTGCCTCTGTTAAGCTTTCGGCAGTTGCTCACGCTGTGGCTGCCTGACACTGTCAACAAGAATACGATTGAGCCGGCTTAGTGAAAGTCATGTCCAGCCGTAGTGATATATGATCAAGTTTCAAAAGCCTTTTATGTAGCGTACAGTGAAGAAACGGAAAATAAAAATTACTCCTCGCACTCTGAAAAATTTGTTGTTCGTAATAATGAGCACAACGGGCTCCTCAATGTATATCCGGGTAATCTGCGTGACAAAGGCCATACAATCGACCCAAATTGCAATTCTTGATATTGTGAACAATTCCTCTGTACGGCTCGTGGCTCACTGCGGCCGTAAACGCGACGACTTACGTATCATCAAACCATTTTTACTAGAAAGGAATGATTTGAATTGAATCATATTAAAAAGACGACAATTCGATTATTTTAACATTCAAAAAAATAAATAAAGTAAATATTTTATTTTGAACAAAGTATAGCCACTTTCATAGACGCCACAAGAACATACTGGCAAATATCGTCACTAAAAAATAATAGTAATTCTCGTTCATTGAACAGCGAGCGTGGCAAAACAATGCTCTTTATCAACCGTGCTTCATGAATTGAAACATATAACAAACTAACGATATACGCAAACTATATTTCGAAGGGCATGCGATTTGAAAAGCCTGCAATAAATCGTTTCTTCTAATCGAACCTTATCCAATTTCGGGTCAGTCGCCATATTAGACGTTATCACTAAAACTTTAACTCATCACAATGATAACCTTACAGCTTCAATATTAAACTTGCTCCCTCAATACTGGTCCTGTAAAAAAAAAAGACTTGAGATGTCTGAATGAATACCCGCGGTGTTCATTTACCATTTTAATTACTATCTGGTGTCTTTAAATTTGCACCGCCGCCCTGAGGCGTATGTCATGTTCTCTATAGCATCTGATGCATTACCCATTTCACACGGATCACATTTGGTGTGGTACACCCTACTCGCGGATTGCTTTTCTTCGTCATATTTTATTTCAACGTAGCAATTAGGAGCAACTCTACAACGTTCATAAAACGAAACAGGCATGTCGGGACACCTCAGAGAATCGGACCGGAGAATTCCGGCTGTTTCTGTGTCGAACGCATGATATGAACTTTCCAACAAGTAAGAACAACAATCTGTCAACTCGTATCACGCTCTGAAGTCGTACTCCTGACAGAACGAAACTGAAGTAGGTTGGAAAGCAAGTTTGGCCCGACCATGTTATGCCGGCCCGTGCTTCTTACCTCCACAATAGATGATGTCTGCCACATATGCTATCAACAAGCATCAACCGAACCAAACCTAAACGGACTTCGAGTCTCAAAGGATTCCCGGGGGCCAGGCTTCGAGGACGGGTGCTCCAGTTCAGATCCACCGGCCTCGAGAGCTCCAAGAGGAAGAGTCTTACGTGCACCCACAGGGACATTTTCCTACCTGCACTCCATTCCGCTCCGCGCTTCGGCACCGCCCCTGTTTCCTCGGTGAAAGACGAGAACGGAGTATAGAGTACCGCATAAAGCATACAGCGGGCGCGAGGCACGGCCATGACCGAGACTGGGTATGGCTGCCTGACAGGTGCGGAGGGATCGCCTCCGCATGCTGTGGTTCTGGAGGCAGCGATAGCGTCGCTGCCTGCGAGTCTGGCAGTGTTTCAGTAACGCTGCCCCAATTGTTTGTTGGCCTGGCGCAAGGGGATCTGTTCCCGTAAAGAAGTGAAGAAGACAGAAAAGAGAGAGTGGGGAGAGTCCCCTGGGAAACACTTCCTGGCGACAGACCATCCGCAACTTCCGCAGACGCCGAAACGGCTTCGGTTACTGTTCTGTGCAGAGCAGCATCAGATATGTACTGCCTATACATATAAATGGCTTTCGCCCATCTTCCTCATCTCATTCTTCTAATATTCCTTTTTTATCATCGTACTGTATAATTTGGGAGAGCACAAAGTGGTTTTACGGGGTGACAGTATGTGTGAACGTATGAGATAGATGCAGGTGAGTATGTAAATATGTACTGCTGAAAGTGGACAACGTCGTAGCGGTACTTGTTTCTTCTTATGGAATGATTTGTACTCCAGACTTGCCATTACTGTATGTGAAGACCTCTGTACACAACGCTTCTGAGATTGCGTCGAGATTCCAAGATTGCGTGTGTGTATGCCGGGCGGCCGAGGTGAAAGAAACTTCGTGATGTCGCTTGCATATTCCACGGGATGCACAAGAAGCAAACCCTCTCTGGAAACCTCGTCTGGCGCTTAAACTTGCAGATTTCACAACTTTACTAATCTTTCCTTGTTTTCTAGCCAATGTAAGGTAAAAAACTGGGTTCTATGTTTATGTAAAGTGTCAAAACCCGTTTAGTCTTGTCAAACACTTCTGTCAATTTATTTATATGAATTTTCCAAATTAAAATTGTTCATATCAAGATTCATTTGGAGAAGTTCATACGATCAAAAGTAGGTCGTGAGTCAACACTCGCTTCCAACCGCTCAGCTTCGTAGGAGACGCGGTTGGCATAAGTGACACACTTGCTATACGACACGTTGAGCCATCGAACCAACTAAAAGAAACAATGTATTATTGGTAAATCGCTCTGTTACTAAGCTATTTATGTACATCATGCTCCAACTATATGCACACCCAATGTACAGCGCCGTGTTGACCTGATCTTCTTGAAATGATTGAGTCATAAATATGCATTCCGCCGATGAATTTAAAAAAATCGATCAGCATGCCCAGCCATGCCCAGTGATTTCAAGGATTTTAGGGATTTTTTCGACGCGAACAGCGCATCTTATAAAATCCCTATCATGAACGCTGGGGCGCGGAGTGAGAAAACACATTTAGCACCGATTGCCCACAGTCATAAAAAAAGTGTGTGTAAAACGTATCATAGAAAAACGAAGAGAACTTAGTGAAGTTGTAATTCGATTGTATGCATCGTACGATACTGCACGAAGGGGACAGGTGGACATTTCCAATTTGAGAACCTTTACTCAGAAAGTGTCGAATTTTAGCAAGTAACGTCTTCGAACCACTTTAGGCCACTTACGGTGAAAGCTTCGGTTGCCGTGGTAAATGCGCTCTTACTGCGGTCCTTCCTATCAGAGTTGAGCGTCTCGGGTGGAAAGTGACATTTCGACGTGACGCAAAAATATTTCTTCAAACCAAAGTTTGAGCTTTGTCTGCTTTTATATTTGAGCGCATCTGTCTCATCGAAGTGGACAGACTCGCGCTGAAAATGTGCATATATTGCTACAGATTCGCTCTGCTGAATCAAGTCGAATCCGCCGTTAGTAGTAGCAAGCCACTTCAGATAAACAAGGTTATAAGTAGACAACATTCAACTAGTGCTCGTGCTGAAATCCATACTATAAAGGTTACTAGCAATGATGTTCACAGTGACCCTGCTGAGGCGAAAAACCAGAAGGTTTCCACTATACGGAGGAGGATTTCAAGAAGTTGAGCCTCATTGCATTTGCACGTTGTCATCCGATAAAAATAGCTATTGCGTCAGTCCATAGCAGCATTTTCGTCAAACTACCTCTTTTCATTTCGAGGTATGCGTTACGTATTGGTACCAGATCAACATATATTTGCTGCTTGTGCTAATTCAGCAGGTTACCAGGCGTTCTTTGCGGCCATCGGATACCTCATTCCCACGCTGTGTCCCTTAGTGTACATCGGCTCTACACGGGACTTCATTACATCATCTCCTGCCCATTGTTTCTGCGACGAAATCCATTCTGTAGCGAATTCTCAGATTTGCATACCGATGTGGCCTGTTGCAGTCGGCGTACAGGGCTCGGACAAGCGATGCGTGCATGGTAAGTGGCCCTGGGAGGCTGTGAGAGAAAACGCGGAAAGGACAAAATCGTGGCGGGGCTGGCAGGCACCGTCGTTCATCTCTCAAACGGTCCCACTAGAACCCAGGTTCTTTGTATCGGCCCGCGTATCCCTGTCGGTGTGCGAGTGCAGGTGATGTCTGTGTGTGTATCGCCTGTGTTACTCTAGCCTCTGGCAGTTGGCCGCCGCTATGAAAGGATGACTACGCTCGGCGAGGAGTTTCCGAGATGGTCTGCCGCCTCGTCGAGCAACGGGAACAAAGTGTACAGACGTGGCCTTCCATCTCGCTGCATTATGGGTGGCCGGGGCGGCTGGTGGATCAGGGTGGTGGCGTTATTCGTCACGTATTTTCGATGCACGGCTGGATGGATTTCTTTAGGATTCACCAAGGTTCCGGCGGCCGTATTAGAAATTCAGAATTCCATTGGCGTCGAGCGTCACCTGGATATTCTCATGGCTCGGATACGCAAGCGGCTGGGGGCGAAGGGAATCGAGGCCGTCTTGGGGGGGCAGCCACGGCCATGGTTTTCGTCCTACAAAGGAATATTCTACCATAGCTATCATCTTTATCCTTATGTAGGTGCGTTGTCGCAAGCATCGAATAAAAAAGCAGCAGCTCGACGGCGGCTAACCCCCTTTTCCAAATTATGACCCCGCCTCCATGCGGCCATCAGCAGCAACGATGTTGGGGGCCTCCTGAGCTGCCATCGATGGATCATAGCAGGTTCGCCAAAGGATATTTTGATAGTATTTGTAGAAACCCACACGTGTCCGTATGCATCAACGGTCCGTTCATTTAAAAAGCACATCTACCCGTTAGGACAGCGTAGACGTTACCTAAGTTTTTCCGAGTGAAGAAGGAGGTTCGTTTTGTGTTGTGAATATGCTATGTGCTCTTTTTTTATACACGGTTTCAATAATTGTCACACACACACACACACATATATACTGAAATTCACCCATAGAATAGTAAGCAGAAACGGATTATCCCAAACGCTTGTAAGTGCTTACTAATGACTGGCACCCATTAGCATACTTAAGTATGAGTGTCTCTCATCCAATTATTTGTCGGATCTCTTTCCCAAGTGAAAAGAGAGGACTCAGAAGACGAAATTTTCTACCCACTGGTTCGCAGAAGTTTTCGACCGGGTCACGAATATAGAAAAATACATGCATGCATACGGGTGAGTCTAAAGAAGTCTGTGTAACTGAAACTCCTGTCCCCTTTAAATCATCGTTGAGCCCATTTAGGGTTTGCTTTGTCGTTGTCATTTCATTGTGTAAGCGGCTCAGCTATAGCACGTGACTCAAGGTGGCCGTGGCTTTGTCGCTGACATGAACAAAATGCCAAACTATCCTCGCTCTGTAACCCTGAACATGAGCCGTTTCTCGAAGTGCGCCGTCGCTGTCGCCATGATTGGAGATGGACCCCCCCCAATTCTGTCGGGTCGTCCTCCAGCGCGCCTACCTTCTCTTCCTGTTTCTCTCTATCCAGCTCTGCTAATGGACTTTGGGAAGGCTTTCGAGTTGACTTCGTCAAAGAAGTCTTTCCCGCCCTTGGATAAATGACTGTAACCCGGCCGATCAGTCGAGCGGTTGGCTCCGCTTAATCAAACGGTTTAATGGGAGGTCAGTCCTTCTTTCTCCCGTTGCGTTGCGGACGCTTCCAGCAGGCTCCCTCCACTTCTCCCTCAAGTCCTCGAGAACTAGGAGCAAATAATAGGTCACTTGGTGTGTAGTGTAGTGCAATGACGGCAGTAGTGATGGTGGTGCCAGTGGTAACGGCGGCGGCGGCGGCTGCGGCAGAGGCTGCCGTGCTGGAGAGCAACTGGGGAAACGTTGGCCGAGTCATAATGGTCGGTTGACGAAATGCTCACACTTCCCTCCTCTATCGGACCAGTGGTGTCTTGAGGCTGAGCTAGAGGTCAGTTTACTGAGTTTAAGTGAAAAGCAGAAACTTTGTGAGGCAAGCGACAATTCAACGGGCGAGGGTGTGGAGCGCGGAATCGAGGAGTAAAAGGGGACGTTCGCAGTTTCCAAGGTAATCAAGACGCCGCTCGGCCTGTTTTCCGAGATCTGGTCAAATGTTCGGTGAGATCTCAAGTTTGCCCCAATCAGGCGTAGCTATTATAGTTACTACATGTGCAGTGTATCATCATATTTCTATGTTATCGATATGTGACATAGTACTGACTATGTTGTCGCCGTTGTTTTAAAAATTGGACTGGCATTTTCTACTAATTAGAGCACTTAAATTCGAGCGTGGTTAATAACTGTTATTAATAGTTAATAATTGTCATTATTATGTCGCTGGCCTCAAGTTTCGAACTTCAGTTCCAAATTGTTATATATTCCAGCTAGTTTGGTTACGTTGACTATCCCGACAAGATAGTCCTTCAGTAGTTGTCTTTCAGAGCGTAGCTTTTTGCCTTTTGCTCGCTACCGACTACCCCGCGCATTTCCTTCCTCACTTCGCTCCTCCGTATCACCCAATGGACACTGTTGTAACTACACTCAGTCATTTCAAATGCACCTCAACCACGATGTCCAAGTTCCGTCGTGTACATGGAAAAAGCATTAGGCTCGACCTGCTCGCCCAGGCAGTCGAAACGGTGAACCGCCAAGCCGGACCGCCAGTGGTTCGATGTTCAAAGCATTTTCCCGCTGTAGCTCGCCATACGCTGAGCCGGACACGAACGTCGTCCTCTACCGTAAGACGCCCGCTTGTAGCGTTATCGTCCTCGCTATGAACGGCATGCTCTTGTAAACGGCCGTCCAGTGCTGCCTATATGCCAAATTTGTTTCGTGTCAAATACAGGTGGTTGGGTTTTGCACAGCGAAAAAAAAAAACATGTAAATACCAGCCAGCGGACGAGGGACTGCGGCACTTTTCGCGCCTTCTCTGTGTAGCAGTAATGCGGCGTGGCGTTGCGCTTGCTTGCGGACACGTAGTGCTTGAGTATAAATATGCGTTTCCAAAATTCACCAACATCGGGAAACACATCCCGTTTCCTCCGCATTTCGCACTTCCGAAGAGGTAACTGGCCACAATAAATTTGCTGGATTCGCTAGTTTCACAGCTATTTACATTAGCCAATGTTGTATATCTGACTAGGTATAGGTTAGGATCATTCGCTTGCTGAAGCTTCAATGAAATACCCGTAAGTGCTGACCTGCACGTACAAACGTATCGCTATGATGGAGAATCCACCGTTTTAACACCTGTGGTGCTTCAGTGGCATTTGCCAGCTAATTGTGACATTCCCGTGCTTAGCTTGTGTCATACCAACATGATTTATTTAATATGTGTACTTCATACATTGAAGCATACATCAGCAGAATCTGCACAATCTGTTCAGATCTCTTTCGCTCGGTCTCTCTCTCTCTCTCTCCTTTATCTCTTTCTCTCTACCCACCACATTTCCTGCTAAAGAAAAGGAGGGGTGGATAAATGCTTCACCTTAATACAGCAGCGGTTAAGGCTTGTTGTACTCTGGGACTCTAAGGTAACAAGGAGCGATAGCGGCGGTCGCATCAACAGCAGCTGTAGCTGCTACTGCTGCTGGACGGCGAAACGGCAGTCAGACGACAGTCAACCTGGTTCACCTGTCAGTTCCGTGGTCCATCCACTTAGGTGGAAAACCGGACTCATCGGCCAGGAACGACGGTTGAGACGCACTGAGCGGGGACAGTCGAGTGAGCAGGCAGTAGAAGCGTGTGGGTCGACGAGAAGGCTGCGAAAGCATGGAGAGTATGAACGGAGTTCATACGCCGTCTTGAGACACGCAAGGGTTCATTTCCTCTTCGGACTCGACTTCTCGTCGTCGTTGGTCCGCTCGTACATCCCCATTGTAATGCAAGAGAACTCCCCCTGCAAGTAAGCAACCCCCTTCGTGTCGTTTCTTGCCAGCTTCAATCTGGTATCCTCGCTTCAGTGCCACCAAAACCACTTTGGCGCTGGCGCTGGCGCGACGGCTGTAGAGAGGATGAGGATAGGGGGCTTGTTGGGGTCGCAAGGGGAACGGTGCCGCGGCGGCCACAGTCGGTCGCCTCTGCTGTCTCCATCACAGGCAGCAGCAGCCTCGAAAAAAATCGAGAAGACATTCGTATTCCTTCTCGGTTTCCACTTGCTAGCACCCCTCCGCCCTTCTGCTGCTGTTGCTCCTGCAGCTGCTGCTGCAGTCGTCCGGTCCTTCGCGCCTGTTTCTATTTTCGACTTTTTCGTTCTTCACTGACGCCTTCTCCTCCGATTTCCATTGAGGAGAAAGGGCGGAGACTACTTGCGTTTGTCCTAGGATCGTCCCTCTGCCTTCCGTGGCCTCGGCTTCTTCCTTCAATCCCTCCCACGTATTTTTGATTAGCTTCGGCGACAATCGGGATGAGGGACAGACCTTACAGCGTTTGACTCCTTCGTTTCATGAGAGAAAAAAAACCAACAGCATTAAGGGAGTAGTTCTGGAGTACCGAGCGGTCCAACAGGAGGTCGTTCACCCCATGGACAGAGAAAATCCACACCAAACCAACCAGATTCGAAGAGTGATTGGCAGGAAGTGAGGGATCCTCGTAAATGGTACGCCAATCATCTCTTTCTTGACACCTCATTTTCACCGCGAGGCATTTCGTCTGCTATAACAGCAAAAAATCGTTATGTATTATTTATCTAAGGCTATTCATACAGCGTCAAGTCCCTTCAAATATAATATAAGACGAACACATTGACACCGACTAGTCACGATCAGGGATACAATCTACAATATTATTTTTCTGCTATCAATTGTTATTGACCACTGCGCCGGGACGCGTTAAGCATGCATTTCAGTGTATCAACCCAAATAGGACAACAAGTAGTGCTGAGACAAGAACAATACAGGAACAAAGCAGTGGACAAATACACCAGTCAGTTAACTCTGAACTCGGACAGTCCACGCGCACTCTGGTAGTAGTCAATTTATCAGATAAACATCTCAGCTTTACCACATGATTCAATTTTTCAAAACCTAACTGAATTCCTGCGATCAAAATGTTCTCTCCACCGGGCGGATTCGGACCACCAGCCTTTCGGTGATCAGCCGCACGCTATAACCGATCGCGCCACTGAGGCGATAATATATAATCTACGTATCTAAAATAAAAAAATATGAATTTCAATTCAAATACTCCTTTATTGATCAAAAGGGGTTGATGTGCCACTTGAAGGAGCCGTGGCACGAGTCATCTGAACTAAGGACATTGTCGATCCTGACAAAAATGCTTTTAGAGTCCATATTTTGAAGCTCAATCTATAGAACAAGTAAAAAGGCATATATATGGATAAAAAAGGCATTACTGACCCGACCGAAGCTTTAGAGAAATTGAAGTATAAGCGGCAAAAGCCTGTCTCGATAGATTCGTCTCTTGTAAATCTGTACTAATCATTATCGAGAAGCTCGTTGGCATCAAGATAGGTGTATAAGTGGTCAACGAGCATTTGTCAAAGATGAGACACGCGATGGGCCGCTGTACAATTGTCTTGTAATTGTCTACATTGTTCTCTTGAATTGTATTTACTCATCTTCGTGCACTTCGCTGATTTTCCTTGTCCAATAGCCCTGTCAGGAGTACGACCCAACTCATCGGTCAGTAATTAATTATAACCGCCAGACAGGAGTGTGTCGCTTATTTTCGGCCAACAGCTGATTCACCTGCTGAATAGTACTCTCTCTAACTAGGGTTACAACACACCTGCTTTCATCGAAGAAAGTGATTCGGCTTCCGTTTGCTATTGCTGGCTATCTATGAAACCTCCTGCAGGTTGTTTCGTACTTTTAACACGCTTTCTTGTACAGCGCTATTGTGTGCCTGCTACCATTTCAATGATATATTTATCTTAAAGCCGCTGGCATAGTGTGCTTGATGTAAAGCTTGCAACGTCGACTTTTGTGTGTATTAGTGGATCCGCAGCTGTTTCGTGCAATCTCAGTCGTTCAGCATGCCGCCGTGACTTTGATTGCCCGTCGCTTGAATCAGGCTCGCCCGAGGGTTCGCACGGTGGAAGTAAGTAAATTGGCCGAACAAGTCAGGAGACGATGCAGTGCTACGCGATCTCACAACACGTTCGCGGTGGAGGTGTCTCCAGATCTCCAGACGAAGACAGTACAGCTTTGTTTGTGTGCCTAATCATCCCTTGCGTTTTCAGCGTATACGTCGTGCTCCGTCTCCTAGAGAAGATTGTCGCGGCTGGCTAGCTCAGATAAGGTATTCGGCTGACCCAAAAAAAACGGCACACATGTCTCGTCGACTGCAACGGTATGCTCTAAGCGACTCTTTTGCTGCTTATATATCTTCAAATTATCCCGCGAATATTCCTCACGCATTTTCAGTTGACCAGGACAGTTCATTATTTTTCTGCAGCCTCAGAAAACCCACCCATTGTGCATTATTTTTCTGCAGCCTCAGACCAAGCTCTAGTTTGCTCAAAAACTTTTTCGATCATTTCGATCCGTTCATCGAATCGAGCTTCGGGAGGAGGGGTGGGCACGTTCGATGTTCATTGACGTCCCAGTCGCCGTGCCTAAACTGCGCACACCAACGGTCCACCTGTCGTCGACTGAGGGCATTATGGCCGTGTGCACTAACTAACTCTCGAGGGATTGCAGCAGGACATTTCTTCTATTGAAACATAAACCTGACACTTTGGTTTTGAGAATGCAAGTCTGAGGGACCTGTAAGTCTGGTCCGCCGGTTGACATTTAGACCGCCCAACGAAAGCCGAATGTCGCGCCTCCTACTTGCTGATTATTGTGTCACAAATTTGAATGCAAACCAGCCAATAATAGGAACACGGCGCAAGACGATAGCAGTGCCGCATTTTATAGGTCGGCCTGCTGGCCGGTTAACAACTTGGAGTAAATGAATTGATCCAAAACAGCAGAATCCATTGCCATCCAATGTCATATCTTACCATAAAAGTTGAATTAGATCTTTATCGTATCGAAAGCTGCAACTGCAAGTCACGCCCTCGTGGAAACTTTTTCTCTGGTCTCAACCAACAACAAAATGCAAAGTCCTTGTCATCGTTATATATCGATCCTATAGGCTTTCCGCTAAACGCCCAATGTCGTCCATCTGTAAGATACCTAGCTCGTATATATGTATTGGTCACACATACTATATTTAGTGGAATAGTGGTTTCCGGCCAGTCGATATCCGGTACTTTCGATGTCCGGTGTGACCTCGACGCCGGATTTGTAACTTCTGATAGCCTCTCCAAAACCTTTACTAAACAGGAAATTTCTGTCTGGTAACACCGAACTCTGTCATAGCCCATGCACGAAGCCAACTCTCTATACGTCGCAATCTGCTAATTGTGTCGTCTAATTGTTTTTTTTGACGACCTTCTAGTTAGTTTTGTTTGTTTGCTGAAGTCTTACCATCAATTTTCTAACAACGTAAGTAACTAAGCATGCAAACGTAGCGACGAAAAATTTGGGCCTATCGCATACAACCGTTGCAAATAGTTCAAACTCTTGATACATTCGCTCATCTCTCCTACAACCATTGCTGCAAATAGAATGCACTGGAGGCCCCTAATTTTGATATCAAACACATTTCAACGAACAGCAAGCGACCCGTTTGTTGATCGGCGCCGTTGTAATGTGAGATCGTCACCGGTTAGCGTCTGTCGCCTTTCCAGTCGGGTAACGAGTCGCATTTTTGTACAGGGAGGGCGAAACCAGGAGAGTGAGAAAAACTAAAGAGTGAGAGAGATATAGAGAGAGACATCGCTGCTGACACCGTCTGTAATGAAAGGGGATGCATCCCATACCTGATATTGGGTATCGACATTGCCATGAGAGGGTAGCCATCAGGAACGTGAAGAAGGTAGAAAGGTGGGAGAGAAGGCAGAAGCGGGAAATCTCCGAAGCAAACGCGACCGCATCGGTGGCGTTGACAAGACTCCTTGCTGCAAATTGCTTTTCAGGTCGACGACAGATTTCCAATCGTTGCTGTTCCGTCAAGCTGCTTGTGTTAGCGGGGGTCGTGCTGTGCTTGTGTAGTCGCCTTCGCCACCATTTAGTCTGTTCAACGAACCACCGAGCTAAACACGTTAAGAAGAACGCGCACTTGCTCGCTTAAAAGATCTCTACGCCAGGGAAACGCTTAGGCCGATAGGGGTAGACACGAAAACCTAACCCGCCATTCTGAGCTATTCAGTTATGCGTAGACAGCGAAATAGGGCGGGTTCAAGAGCGAATGGCGTGACGGAGGGGTAGGAGTGGGTCCACCAAACAAGAACCACCATTACCAGAAGGGCGACGAATTTGATTTGAGGTGAAAATGCAAGCTGGCTGGTGCCTCGTGCTATGCGCGCTAATTCTATAAGCATGAGAACGTTCTACATTTGCGTAGCTCCCCGCCCCCGTGTCGGTCCTATTCACCTTCACCTCGAGCCAGTGTCGACAGAACGTCACATCGCATATATCGAGTGATGTAACCCCCAGCTCTCTCCGCCAGCTCTCTCGATTTCCTCGACGAGGTTTCGCCGTGACAGGCGACAAAATTTGAACGTTTTTATGATTCGAAAAAGCGCGGGGAAGTGCTGCAGAAAGCAGCTGGCCTTCGTCGGCTGATGGGGGCAGGGCAGGACGTCGCAAACGGGATGAGCTAAAGGGGTCGAGCAGAGAGAGAGAGAGAGAGAAACAGAGAGGAAGAGAGACGGTAACAGAAGCCGTCATCGCTTTGCACCAAAGACGCCCGTTGCAGCAGCATAGAGCTTTGCTCTTTCTCTCGTTCTCTCTCCTGTGCCCTTTTTGCTCAGGCAGATCTCTCGTCGAGGCAACCAGGCCGGCAAGCAGTCCGACCGTGATTTCGTCCTTTAGCGCAGCGTCGACTTTCCACGAAGCAGCCGGAGGGTAAGAATGTGTGTGATGGCCACGTTTTTACAGCTGCTCGCAACGAACGTTATACGACAGGTTAGTCATGACACCAGCCAACCACACGTTGAAACATGCTGCCTGACAAGATGATACAAGCATGCCCTCGTAGGACGAAGCAGCAGAGAGGGACGCAGGGTAGGCAAACTATCGCAGAAGCTTGGACGCTCCCGTTGTTGGCAAAAATAATGTATATAGATTACTTTTCTGCTATTGCACTTTTTACAGTGGTTGAAGCCGTAAGTCCGCTAGGCAAGACAGCGGAACACTCCGCTAATTCTTTCCATTATAAAACGGGGAGCATCATATTTATCACATCATTCGTTCCGGAACAATGTTTAAATAAAATTAAATCCTTTAGATCGTATCCTATATGGAGCGGGAGAACTCTTCTTTCTTTTGAAGGAAACCTACGGAAAATGCCCGCCCATCATAAGAGGTCAAGGTTCTCTTGAGATCTAAAGCAGCTAGCAGTGAGAAGTTGGTAATAGTTTGGGGTAATATAATAAGCGATTAAAAGGCTTATGCTTGAGATGTCCGGGCGTACCAAATAGTCATGATAAACTAATGCATCATAACTCTACGCTCAGCCACAGGTGAGAGGAGGCAAAATGCTTGCTCTGCACATTTTGGTACCGCGTTCTTTTACACCTTAGGGCGTGTGCGATATGAGGGTCAAACTTGTTGAGTACGTAGTCACCCATCACCAGGTTGGACCCAGAAACAGGAGTCACTAAATTGGTCAAGTCCAAGACGGTCGAAAGGTAGGCCAAGGATGGTCTCCTTAGAGCGTTCCAACACGTCTTAACTAACAACAAGGCACCAGCTATATTTCTTCACCAAAGTAGTGAACAACGTAGTGAAATGGGAATGACAGTTTCTTGCTGAATACATTAAAAGAGAACCCAAATTCACGACGACTAAATGAACTCGCATTAGCTAACCTACTGCTATGAGGCTTAGTTAGTTGGGACTCGTGCACGAGTAACAACTTGTTTCCATATTACTTGAGCTCGTTTGCTCACACAAATGATTAAAGAGGAACCGTTTTCTATATATAAAAAAGTTCGCACATTAGCTGGCACTATGACAACATCATAGTGTACCAGCTGTCATGACATTGGGGTTATACATGTAAGGTTGCAGCATGGATACCAGCAAGGTTACCATGCTGCAGCCTGCCAGCACGTCACTTCGTTTAACAACCTGGCGAGATCATCAAGAAGCGGATGAACCGCGCCCAATGCCTTCTATGTATGGTTTTATTTCTTATATATGTATATTGTATAGGTATTGTGGGCTCTGATCATATATATAATACATACTTGCACGTACATGTGATGCTTGTGAGTTTTTTGCCTACCACCTAGTGTGACATATTGATGTCATATTTGTATTTGTACATTTTGTTATATTGCTACCTAACAAATGTGAATAAATGAACGATGATGATGATATACATGTAAGATTGTCTTACAGTTAAAACTTCTTTTAACCACTATACCCGTGAGCCAGGTCGTTTGGAGGTCTTCATCACAAAAACAAAAAGGCCAGAACGGTCTCATTCAGTTCTCGTGCTTTCTAAATGACCGTGTGCAAACAACTCATTCGGCACCATTCACAGAGAGCTCTCGCGGATAACTCCTCACTTGGATCTCTTATTATAGGCGGCAAAAAAAATTATGAGAACGATCTTCTCTCATAATCGTCCCTTGTCAGAGGTCCACCTTCTGACGTCACTATTCTGTTCACCCTCACTATTTCGATGCGTCCTCAGCGATCGGGAGCCACTTACTAGGGAGAGGTAAGGGAGAGGCGAAAAATCGTCCGAGATTAAAATACGAAAACGAACACTCCTCATTGGTAGATTCGATTCGAGTCTGCCGCAAAGCGAATTGAGAAAGAGAGACCACTGGAGACCAACTACAGGAAACAGCCCTGGGGTGGGGGGGGGGGGCTATGTGGCAACAGGGGGTGGAGGGCCGATGGTGTTGGATGGAATTAATTCCCCATTTGTCAAAACCTGCAGTTCTTCCTATGTTTCGTTTCCACTCTCGCTTTCTCTCTTTCAACGAATACAGTCTCTCTTCTCCGCGCCATCCGGATCCAGCCTGGCTCTGTATCTCGGCCGGGTCGGTGCTGAACCAACCCATGGGATTTGGCGCATCGAGTGCGCCGACCCACAAGACGTGGCGAAAGCAATGGGGCAAACAGGGACACGTAGCTGGCTAGCAGGTTACGGCCGCCGACGGCTTCAAGGGTCGGGGAGGTTAAATATGCACGCTGCCCGCTCGTTTGGTGGTCGCCGGTCCAACTCGGTCCGGTCTGGCCACCTGTAACTCCTCCCAATCCGTACACTGGACAGCTCCTCCGTACTTCCGAATGCGCTGGCGAACGGTCCGGTCTAATTTGGCTCGGTGATTTCAGATTTCATTCCCTTGCTCAGGATATGGAACGCCACACAATGTCTCACGTGCCTATCGTTCTTAACGTGAACGAGGACGACGATAGAGATGACAACGACACACGATGAAAATGATCACGCCCAGAGCGTACATTTCTTGAGTTAGGTTAAGGATTTTCTCACACGTGTACTAACGACAGTCAGGTCTCAAAGAAGATGACTGTTGCCGGGAGAGAGCATCGCTTTTTATATCTAAAAGCAGGGAAATTCGATATTTAGGAAACAACTCCAATACGACGCACACGGTGAACTCGAAAAAATTACGCATTTCGAAACGCTCGAAGGCCCCCTACAGCATACATATTTTGACGTATTTAATTTCCTTTGCTGCTTTCCGTTACTAGAATAGAACAGGCCTAAGTCACACCTAAGAGTTTCCGCTCTCGAAATTAATTTTCCTCCTGAAAATTAGGGTCCCCACACTTTTTCTTACTTCGTCCCTCTCCGGGGGGGGGGTCCTCTTAGGAAGGGTTTTCTCATATTCTCTCAGCAAACGAGCAAAGCGTGGTATTTTATTACACCTCTCATTATTGATGAAAAACTGACATTTGTCAAATATTATATATTCCGTATTGCCATTGCAAACTCTCGACTAAATTCGAGTAGCCTATCCATACAGCAGACCCTGTATTAGGCCACAATCGTTTTGCATACTAGAGATAGCAAGGGAGAGGGAGGTGGTAATGTCGCTGTTGTACCGACCAGCCGACATGCTCGTTATGAGCGAAGGTCCTTCAGTGATGACTTTCGGCCAGAATACAAGTGTTGGCATGCGCAACAACGCCCCGGTACTCTCCGCATGGATAACCCAAATGAATATAACAATAAGTATCCAGAATTTCTGCTTCCGTCGATAATAATATCTCAATAGACGATAGAGTAGATACGACGAAGCGTCCTGTTGGCGAACTCCTACCCGATCTAATTTTGCATTAAAAATATATAGTGTTTATGATTCGAAATTCACATTGCGCATGCATAAAAACATAATGGCCAAGGTATGCCACATGAAAAAGCTATGATTCATCCACGAGGTAGACACCAAATAAGTGATCGCAATCTTTGCTACTATTTCTCCTATGTATCAAACCTAATTTCTATCTTAAACCGCTTACAGGATGTTTATGGATACGGTGACATAGTGAAAACGTCCACTCAATATTTCATCAAGTGCAGCTAATCGTCCTACGGGTAAATTACATGAACAGCTCATAACGCGACTCAGGTTAAACTCATCAACGTCGGCAGCGCAAATCTGATATGTATAATACATGTGTACGTTTTCACAACTTGACGCAGATCATAGTGGTTGAAGCAAAGGATTATCGTTGCCATACCCACCGTCCGTCGGCGATCATCGCCGCCCTATATTCGATTCAGATATCATTACTAGTATTATTCATCTTCTTCTTCATATGATTATTATTATTATTATTACGAGTTGCATAGCTTAGTGTTCATTATAACACAGCTTATCACCGTCCAGCAGATAAGGTAGGCAAAAGCAAGAACACACGACGTGTGTTCGCATAATATTTGCTGTCGTCGTGTCAGTGTGCGTTGTCTATCAACAACGATGCAGTACCCCACCTTCTCTGTGCCGGGACAGCAGAAGCAGCCGCAGCAGCAGCAGCAACGGCACCGGTGACCGTCCTTTCGGTTGTTGGTGATTGTTAGCGTTTACGTTTTTGGTTAGTGGCTGTCTGTCGCCAATTGTCGCGTCGGTGTCATTGAAGACAGCAGCCACACTGCCAGGTGTCGCCGTCTCTGCTGTTCCTACCGGGACAACAGCAACGGCAAATTCAGGCGAGGCCCCCAGATCCTCCTCCTTCCCCCTTCGCGAGTCACCTCTGCTTGGATCGTGCGTGGATTCAGCTGATCCGCCGGGTGGGGCGGCTAACTGCTTCCACAATTTTTCCGCGCCATGTTTGGTTTCTTGTTTCGTCATTATTTTGTTTTTCATCACGCAGTGACAAATAGCGATGGGGGCAATGAAGAGAATGATAAGTCAAGGGCTGGCGGCGCGGCTGATTGACTGGCTGAGGTGACAAAAATGCAAGGACTATCTATCCACTTGTGTACGTTGATGGGTGTCGCGCGTACGGCGACGCTCGACACTGTGAAGATGTGCCCATGACTGCAGCATATGGCTACACTGATATATGATATTGTATGCCACGCTCGTGGCCTGTGCACATTCGTGGCTGTTGAGGCGGAGTTGAAGTATTGAAGTCGTATAACTGAGCGCTGTGGTTCATTATTATCCGTTTGCATCAGCAGCTTTAGAGCAGAGTTGTCACAGCAGCTTCATCCCACGTTTGCTAATGGATACTGCCGTCCAAAGAAGACGACGGTAGAGAGCACAATAGGCTTTGGTCATTATCCTCATCTTCTCGCTATGAGCATGTCAATAAGCATACACGATTGACTTGGTGGAGTGAACAACCTAAATAACCTCTGCTGCTAGAGCAACGATTTACACCGGTAGTAAAATATTGTACAGGAAAAACGTTCTGATTTTCAATATCCGCAGTCTGGTGGGGTAGGTTAGTGCGACCTGTGCGTTGTCACAGATCATACTGGAATTTTGGTTTGTTCTCAAGAAGGATTTACTTTACAATTTACCCAAGTGTACATACAACTGAGTGTATGCTTTAGTCGCCAGCTGCCGTGAACTGCTTTCGAAGACGAGTGTATTAAAATTATCATTGCTGCATATGTGCTGCCCGGATGACTGGATGGTGAACAGAAGAGATCGCTCAATCGATAGCTAACCTCCATGATACAGGAGGGAACGATAGGAGACTATACAATGGATAGATCACCTTGTTACGTTTGGCCTATTTCGGGACCGAGCCTGAAGTCACTAGGGAAATTACCTCTGACGCTTGTACACTCCATATAGGAAATTTATTTAGCGCAAGCAGCAGTTGGTTAAACATCCATTTACAGCAGTTGGTTAAACGTCTACTTAAAACTCTCCATGTACAATATAACGCCTACTGCACTGCATCTAGCCTCCCACTACTATCTAGCTTGCAGTGTATGCTCGGTCTTTTATAGTTCACACTTTCCCTCAACTGTGTCCACATATTTGGCTCTAATGCAGTTTATCAATTTATGATTCTTATATACACTAGTACGCATGTACGTTTGGATCAATGGTTATCTTTATTTGACTCGTTTTGTAGGCTCATTCTTATCTAATTGAGCCCAACGTAATCTGAAATGCTTCTATAGCTGTTTCCGAAATGTACAATACATTCACTACGAAGGAGACGTAGTAGAAAATTAAACAGGAATATACGACCATTATAATCACATTTTGGCCTATGAACAGATGGATTCCAGCTGTCTGTTATCACAGTATGAGGTATCCTTGTTCCTGTTAACTGCGCCAACTCATTGAGAAAATCGTCACAAACAAACAACAAGCATAGAAGATAAGCCTAGCCACGAGTGATAACCGCGCAGGGTCCTTCCTTCTGCAGAGCCTTTTTCTGGCTTTGCAGAAAGCCAATGTCGTCGCCTCCTTCGGGAGTCACCATAGTCCCCTCGATCTGAAACCCTGTCTCCCCCCATTCACGGCATGCGCGTAAGAATCGTTTCTATTTACAGCATGTATTTACAATTCAGTATTTATGTACATTGTTGGCCACTTCAGATGGGACGCAGATCGGGTCTGACAGGCCAATAGATTTTAGCAAGCTGAACACTTAAGGAAAACGTTCATGATCTCGTCCGAAGGTTCAGCAAGCTGGAGCGCGGAGAAGATGAGAAAGAGAAGCACGACTGATAAGGTAGCTAACAGAAGGCTGCCCAAGATCATGGCTGGCGGCTCTTGGCTATATCTGTGATGATATCACCGCACTAAAGGGGACTCAACGCATGCGTCGAATGTCTTGAGCAACACAGTCACTTTGGAAACGTTAGTGGTGAGAATCACTTGATCTGGGTAGGCTGTGATGATTTCTGAGGGTGGGTATACACTACACTTAATAACGTGAGTTCCTCTTTTTTTGGGTAGACGATCAAAACGTTCTCACAATCTGTTGAAGCGAATCACGACTGGCAAGGTTGTCCGTACAAGACTGTCCGCGATCATTACTGACCAGCGTTAATGAGGCGAGTGTGGTATCTCGGTATCTCGTTGTCCCGAACGTTGTTACCTCGTGTGCTCACGGTGAAACACTCAGCTGGAGTCCCTTGCCTCGACTGACGATGACGGAAACGGCGATGATCACTTGTTCTCCGTATCCTGGAACGTTTGTTGCTTTTTCATGCCGTGTACCGTAACTTTCATTAGAGTTCTATACTTAGCGTCCATACGCCCTGTACACAGCCACTGTCACTTTCATTGTCCTCGCGAGGATGAAACCGCAACGCACAACTTTTTAGTTCATTGTCATCTCCGTCGTCATCCACAGTAACTGCAGTAACTTGTTGTTGTCATGTAACGAACTGTCCATGAGTGTATGCGCGTGTGAATGTCTGCTTAGTTCGGCGTCACCTATTCAACCGGATGCGCGTTGTCACTTGATCAGCTAGCTATGATATGTTAGCTTGGCAGTAGCAACACCATGGTGGATCGTCGTCTGTGCTGCCAACCTGGTGTGCAACTAGGTCCAGAAGTGCCGCTCCTATGTCCGCACCGCATCTCTCCCCTCCCCTCACCTCGTAAAGAGAGATAGGCAGATAGATCGATGCAACAACCATCAGGCAACATGCATGTAGTGGGATAGCCGGCTGGCTACCGGGTGGTGCCGGGATCCAGGCGATGCCCGTGCGTCGTGTTACTCAGTATTGCCGTTTGGGGGCCAGGGCCATAGTGATGCAGTGTGGTGCGCGGATCGACATCGCTTCGGAAGAGAGAATCGGACAGCGGCGTATGGGGCCGGTCTTTGGGTGAATGCCCACCTGAAAGAGCCGGCGACAGCCGAAGACACACACACACACACACGAACGCAAACACTACACTACGCATCGTTGTATTCATGCAGCTCCAAATGCCTACCTACCTCGTTAGATAGCTAAATAGGCAGCCACCAAACACCGGCGTGAACCCAGTGGGAAATTAATTAGCAGTCGTTTATGGGTATTGTGCACGGAATGACCTCGACTCGATTTATCCAGCACGGTAGATGTCGATGTGATTGTGAAGCCGCTCATGGGATCACGAAGCCTAAAGCATCGGTTGAAACATCTAGCTAGCGCAGCTCTCAGCATAGAGTTGTGCAAACGGTAGAATCATGTGTAGTGGCGAAACTCAGTTTCTCAGAGGAAGGCAGAATCTGTCGTTCTATTCGAACGGTGAGAAAACCAGACATTACCCCTATGGTATAGCATTCGAGTTTCAAAGTTTTTGATTGACAGGTATCCAGAAAACTATTAATGTACGAGTTGAGCTCCGCGTGACTATGGCTCTGGGACATCATGGCAAATACATATGTCCAAAACGGTCTTGTTTTACAGGCATTTATCATTCGATGTGTCTATTCACTGTATCGCAGTTCCAGCGGGACGTTGCAACGTATACTCTTAGACTTGTCTTAAACTGGATGAATGAGGAGGTTCGTCTCATGTAATAGATAGTATACTTGGCTGAGCGATATTTCTATAGTCTGAGTGGAACTGTAAGTGCAATTCGTTCGCCGGGTATGCTTCGTTGACCAAGTCAGGAAGAGCGTGAAGCTTTGCGGCCACCGAAGTTAACTCTAGTCTTGTTCGCGTGATGGGCGCGGTTGGGCAACAAATAAGCGCTTCTCGCATCAGTAAGTTCCTTTTACTGTTTAGTAATCTGATGCTCTGACTGCGATGTTACGATGGGTTACCCCGATATTCAAGGATATGATATTTCAGTTGAAATTTTCAACATTAAATAGAAAAACTGTTCCGTTCCGAGTGCGAAGTCAGAAACCTTTGAAACTGTGTAGAAAAGAAGACACGCTCAGTAGACCCTTTGAATTCTTTTTTTTGCTATTCACGGCACTGATAGCTCCTCAACAAATGCATCAGTCACACGCCCAGTGCCGGATCAAGTATAAGCCAAGCTACGTTTCTCATTTGAGGTGGTTTTTTTTTGCTCATATTCAATAGAGTTTGCATCTTTGTCATTGTAGAATGGGCACTGTTTAGTTCGAGAAGGAACTGATGTTTTCTGAAAGATAGTGCTTCCCTCCTGATCGTTTTAACTCTCTATTGTATACATGAATATCTTCAGCTTCAAGTTCCAAGTCTATTGAAACCTTAACTCTACATATAGCTACCCATTTGAGTGGTATGCGTTTAAGAATGCGGTTGATGCTTTCATCGATCGTTAAGATACGGCACCATACTTTGCCTTGCTGGCTACGTTATTGCCTCAACGGTTTAGCGAGATTAAAGATTAACACCAGCCTACACTGCGTAAAAGTAGCGAGCCGAAATATCTTGTGCATTAGCATACCATAATAGTAACTATTACAGAGTAAACTATTATAGATGCATACCGAAGAATCAAGAAACACAGCAGAAAAACGAGTGTGAAAAATACAACGTTCAGTTGTAACTTGTTAGCGCCTTCCTATGAATAATCTACATACATTTTACGGGCTGACTTGCAGCCAACATTTAACGCCCAGGGTACTACTTTTGGCGTTGCATAATATGACGGACCCCTTTAGATATAAATGTTCAATGGTGGGGATCGAACCCGTGCGCCTACGTGTTTCCTCCAATCTTGCAAGGCGCTCACGAGTACACCAGGCCACCGGGCTCGACATTTCAAAGAGTAATCTACATGAATACGAAAAATAAGACGATGGCGCAGGACAGGGTCGTTTTTATTTAAGCTGATGATAGTACTTAGTTGATAACGCGCAGGCTCGTTTGGGAAATGCTCAGTTATCCGATCATGCAGACTTGTGTCATGACGTACACATTTATAGTCAAAGATAGGATAGGCTCAGTTGTCTAGTGATTTATTGACTGTGCGCTCCTAGAGGTCGTCTGAGTCATCTGTGCCAACGCGGCTTCCTCACAACAATCATATAAGTAATGAGTATAACATTATTATATTTCACCTGTCCAGAGTAAAACGACCACCGACCACTTACATACACGCACACAACGTTACTACAGCGCCTTAGTATGTTGTATGCTATTGTAATCAAGCTGTACAGCTTTCGTTAGTGTCGTAGCTGCTGTTATTATTATTATTATTGTGCCGGTTGTTGTTGTGGTCCTTGTTGCGTGGCTCAAAGTAAACCTGTAGCCCGTTTCTCGGCCTGACAATCACCTCTACGGCTAGCTCGAGTTCGTCCCGCTTCTGCAGTGATTTGAGTCGGAATCTACGCATCACTTGCGACAGAATGGTCTTCATTTCGATGACCGCGAACTTCTGCCCGATGCAATTGCGCATGCCGCCTGAGAAGGGGAAGAAGGCGAACGGCGGAAGTTCGGTTGGCGCTGCCAATGCAACGCCGTCGGCACGCAGAAACCGTTCCGGCCGGAACTCCAGAGGCTGTGGAAAGTTGTCTGGATCTCGGTGGACACCATACGAGAAGAGGTTAATTGTTGCTCCTCGAGGTACTGTGTAACCTGCAACCTCGAAGTCTCGATCAACGCGCCGCGCAATGACGGGAGCCGACGGATATAACCGTTGCGACTCCTTAATCGTCGCGTCTAAATAGTTAAGATGCTTGAGCTTCTCAACCGTTACTGGCTCGTTTTCATCCTCAAATACGAGATCGAGCTCCTGATGAATTCGTTCCTGGACTTCCGGATGTAGACCCATCATGTACAGCGCAAACGCCGTTGCGGTCGCCGTCGTATCGTGGCCGGCGAACATAAACGTATGAACCTCATCGCGGAGATCAATCAACGTCAGCTCTTGCGGCTGTTCGAGATGGACCATGATGAGCATGTCGAGAAAACTCTGTGTTGCCTTCGTCGGATCCGCCTTGATGATAGCTAGCCGATCGTTAATCACTTTTGTAACAAATGCATGCATTTCATCGACGGCACTTTTAAACTGTCTGCCAAGTGGCGTCAGGTAATAGATGGTGTTATTCCATAGCCAGGGTCTCGTCACCCGATGCATGTGGGATTGTGCGGCCCGATAAACGGCTCGCACGTATGGCTCGTCTGGTTTAAGTTGAGCATTGATCTCGATACCCATTGCTGCCTCGGTGATGATATCGAGGCCGAGAACCTGCGAAAACCGCATTACATCGACCGCGCCGTTCAGCTTTGAGCAAAATACTTGTCCGTGTTTCTCCATGACGGGCGCAAGATTTTCCAGAACCTTAAAGTGGAAAGCTGGCGTGATCAGCTTCCTCCTCTTTCTGTACGAAGGCCCACTGCCTGTGAGAAGCCCGCCACCCATCCAGGGCTCGAGCATGTCATAGAGCATAGACTTGGATATATTGTGTGTATCCGACAAAACCTTGGCAATGCCCTCGGCAGTTGAAACAGTGACGAACGGTGTAAGACCAAGGTATGCTTTGAATATCTTATGCCGCCGCATCTGGAAAAACAGTCCGTCCATAGTGTTGAATACTCCAACGTTATAGTCAAGTTGGGGTCCTGCGTTGACGATGGCAAAGTGCGCCACCAGATTCCATACCAGAGGTATACGGTCGAAAGGCCCCTTCATAGGAAGTAGAAGCCACCACATTCGTATCCACTCAAACAAACCACGTATTGTACGGTCCACGTTCTCTAGCACATGACAAATAGCGAGAAATGGGTAACGCAAAACGCCAATTCGATGAATTAAGTGCTGGCGCACATACCGCCTAATGCGTTGAGGTTTTATATTAGACATGGCTTCCGGGGTTCGGCACTGGTTGGGTGCTTCCCAGAAGGATATACGATTTAAAAAAAGGCGATAAACCCACTCAAGCGCTATCTCTAAATGGCAACCATAACCAATCTCATGACGGCCTTCATGTCTTCCTCGGAGCAAACTTGAACAAGAATCAGCAGCACGATGTAGATCCACGCTCCCACACAACAGTCCTCGAGGGTTAGCCCGATCTTAGAACAAACGAACGCTAGCAGGATCGTCCTCAGTGCTGAGGCGTCCGTCGCGACATGCAGATGAAGTCGAGGAATCTTGAATACGAATTGGCAGTAATGAGCAAGTAGTGACGAGCCCAGGGGTCTGAGCTTCAACCCAGCATGAAGTTCGGTACCGTCCACTTTCACTGTTCACCAGCCGTTCCTATCGTGGCTGCAAGTTTCTTCTCAAAGTCTCAACGTCAGTCTGGATCGATCGGTACAGAGTAGAGGTATGTATCAACGACCAACGTTCTATAGCCAGCTTACGCCGCAGTTCAATTGTGAGGCACGTCGTATTAATGTCTCGACTTCTTAAGTGTAAATCATGAGGTTCTTCTGGGGAGAGGAAGAGTCGAGCAAACACCTCAACGAATCCGGTCGCCAGATAAACCAGGATCCTTTGCAGCGGCGGCGCACGGCGCCGATACTGCCGATTTTCGTACTTACGCTATGCGGCGATGCATTTGCATTCAATAGAACAGCGACGATGGAGGTCAATAGCAAAGTAATAACCGACGAAGACGATAACAACGTAGAGGTCCGAACAGAAAACACTACTGAAGCCAGTTTGCCGGCAGTGAGGAGGGCATTGAGGGCCGTGTGAATGTTTTACTGAAAGTACTGTCAACTTAGCCCCAGTCCTTCCTCCCCCTTAGCGTCCAGCTGCTGCCGTTGCCACAGCTGCCGACGCTGATGCTGCTGATGGCAAACTTTGAGCTGAATAGATAGATGTAGATAAACAAACCCAAGGAATCTATAGCCGCTCTGCGCAATCCTTCCCCAACATCCTCAAACTACGAGCCAAAATAGCACGCGCAAACGCGAAAGGCAATGCGGGCTGTCGGCCGGGCGTTTGGCACTCAGGCAGCTATACGGGCGCTCAGCCGGGGGCAATGCTGTCCCGTAGGTAGATGCAGCAGGGCGACACTTGAGCGGGCGAGTCGACGTCCGCTACCCGAACTCAGTGAGCCGGAAACTACTGGATTGCTCCCACCGCCGGCAAACATCCTCTATAAGCAAGAAGGCGCTGGCGGTCGATGGCGAATAACGCCGCCTCGCGTTGGTCATCGCCGACTAGCCGTCGGCCGAACAATAGACTTACACGGAACTTAGTGACAGAAGATTTTTTATTCATTGTTACGTTCGGCCGCGTTTGTCGGAGAAGGCCCCCTGCCGTTGGTATTAATTCCCATCGGAACACCGGATGGAATTCGCCGCAGGATTTATTTTCTATTTACATGTCTCTATCATTACTGTGGCACCGGATGCGTTGATGAGTCGGATCACATCACGGTGACGGATTTATTAAGTGCAAATTGCGACCAAACAGTGTTTGTCTAGACTTGATGAGATATACTGCTAGACCAGAATAAGTCGTAGGCGTGTTTTTATCCATCACGCCCGTGCGATGTTATCGATACAAATTTCGTTTTCGTGGTAAAAACGAAAGTACATTTCGTGTAGCAAAATACATTGCTATGCCACGTGCTGACCGAGTTTCGGCTTAACTAGTTAATTACTATACACTAGTAGAGTGGGAATCACGCAAAAATTAAAACACAGAAGCCAACGATAGCCCCACCATGCATTGGGGACGACACCAATAGCTACTGTTTGGGTAGCCTGTTAATTAGCTACAAGCAGTAACGCGAGGTACAATCAATATTTTCTGTATTTCTGTATGCTAAAATAACATCGGGTTCAGCGATAGCAACCAAAGCTTTAACGGTCAAGATCTCCTACAGGGATAGAGACATTGCAGTACTGGCTTTTGTTCGGTTCCCATTATAAATTGTACTTCAATTTGTCTACTTTGTCAAATATTCATACCGGGTGCATATTTGAAAGTTCGGTAACCCTGAGTGCTTTCGCTCGTCATTGTTTTCCATAGGTTGGTGCAACCTTAGCTCGTAGTCTCATTTGTAAATCGAGCGTCTTCTGAATGAATTTCAAACGAGCCTAGTAGTCTTTCATACGGTTGCGACTGAGTGCGAGCGTAGCCAGTGGCAAACACGAGCACTTGTCTGAACAATATAAATCCCCCCGAGAAGTCGAGAAACAACAAAGTCACGCATTTCATCCTGTATATGCACATAGGTTAGGGTTGATCACTCGTTGTTTCCGACCATTTCTTGGCTGTTATGTATGCTGTTTTCGAATTTACCCCTTTAAGTGAATTTTTGTAGTTGGTGGTCCGACCTTTTTTGTTCTATAACGTGGCCAACGTTCATTTCTCTGAAGTACAGCTCTGTTCTAATCCGACCCCGAATGATGTCGTCGACCAGCACGCTCTGTCTAACAAAGCCACGCTACAAGTGGTGGCAGCACCAAAGCAGTCCTTGAAGCACCGTTCATATTTCACGGCTCGCTAACGGAACATCGTCGGGTGGCACACGTTCAGTCAAATGCCCCAGCATTGGTTCTCTCTCTCTCTGTCTTTCTTTCTCTTTCCTAAAGGGGTTGGGTCTTCAATCAGTAGGCCAGTAAATAGTGAGAAGGGAAAGTTGATTATCCAATCGAAAATTCAGTTATCTAGCAAATGAATTTTGGCAAAGCAATACCCTAGCGATTTCTAAAGATGCTAAAATTATTAATTTTTAAGAAGTGCTATATCACTTACCATATACAATATAAGGTCTTGTATTATAAGTCATCAATGGTATTACTGTTACCTTTGTTTTGCTGCCTCGAAAAGAGTGTTATTATCAAAGTATACTCTATCAATCCATTATATTATGGCTAAAGTTGGGCAACAATTTTACCCCATGCGTGACTGTACTTCTACTATATGCCAACAATGACGAGACACTTGTCTAGGAGAATCAGATAAATTCATTATACGTTCTTAGCTTTACAACACGAAAACTTCAAGAGGTTGGGCTCATAGTAGATATAATAGCTTTTTACGAGATCATTCTTGATTAGAAAATATCAGCTTATCGATGAGGAAAACCTTCGCGCTCGTTTTGCTCCATAGACTTTGTATGTTAATTGACACCATTCGCACATGTTCCTTCTGGCTTCGCCGACTAATGGGGCTCGTCAGATCGTCGCGCGACATGACAAAATGATCTGTGGTAGATGTCGTCAGCATTGGGCAAGACAATGGCGAAAAGAGCCATGACACGTATAAGTCTGCTTGATGCAGATGCAGATGATGAGGATGATGTCACGTGTGGATCATGGGGTACAAGCTGACGTGTATGTTGATCGATTCCGAATTCCGTCTTTCAGCATATTCTGCCGATAAGTGCTAGCCAAAACGAATAGGACCGTGCTGTTAATGATTTATACATCGATAATGGATAACTCGGCCTTGAAAGTGTATGACCGCGCCAACGACCACTAGTTATGGAAGTTATAGTTTAGATGATAACGTGTTTACTATTAGACGGCCGAATGTATGTATAGAAGAACGATTGACTCATATATTAGTACAACTGTAGTAGCAATGCTTGCCTGTGGCAACGTTTAGACAAACACGAGCAAAAACTGCATAATTAATATAATTGGTCACTTTCCCTTACAATTATAGTTGGTAGTGTCTCTTTCACTTGTCAGTGAGCAGCGTCAGCTGTGCCATTTCGGTTGTGTTTAATTAACCACTCACGTCTCCCTAAAATCTCTTCGCGTCATCCCTGTGGGACCTACCACAAACAACACAAAAAAGCTGTGATTAGTCTCGCAGAACGCTGCCAATGTGAACTTGATGAGCTGCACCGTGAGAAGGCAGAACACACTATTTGCAAGTGGCAGGCAACTTCGCCGAGAAAGCAAGTTTCGTCCGAACCCGCTTAATAGAGACAATCACGGCAAATGTAAACAGAATCATATTTGAAGTGAGGGAATAAGCTCAATGTATACATTTTACTTTTAATAAGTATTGCTATTATAGTCTTTCGCGGACTACCTTCTTATAATACGCACGTAAGATTGAGCGTGAGATTAGGGTGTTTAATAATGCACTTCCAACTCGAGTGAAATACTCGTTGAAAGATGAAATAATCAGGTTGGCTTTATAAGTAATCATCGACATATTATATTTGAGCCAGTTTTCAGTGGTAGTTACACTAAAATATGCGTTATGGTTTTCAATGGGTGAGGGTGTTTTCTTTCTTATTATTTCCGAATCAGACCGTATATTTTGGCTGGATGCCTTTGCGGCAGTTGCCTGAGCAATCGAATGGGGAGAACAAAAGCCTGCATATCCGACATAATCTTCTTTACTATTTTTGTGTTGGAATAAATGCGGCCTTTCTATTAGCATGCAACACGGCCAACAAGAAAGAGTTCTCGGTGAGCAATTGTTGAAATCGGGACGTGAAAAATCGATTTTCTACGATAATCCCCAAATACATGGTGGCTACATGTAGGGTTGCTTTTCCGAATTCTGCTTGCCAGAATTTATGCCTCGCTCCCTTTTGGCTGTTAATCATTCATGGAGTGTGTAATTGTGTTGTATCATTCATAGCCATATTCAGAAGGGGATGGTCGATTATGAACAGTTCAAATCTGGAGAAACGGTTGACGCAGACCGTTACGCAAATCAATTTAGTAAACAAAGGTGAAAGTTGTCAGGAAACGGCCGCGGAGGTACAAACGACGGCGGAAAACGATATTGCTGCTTGGTCCATGTTACTTTGGCGACTCGCCGTACCGTAACCGATCTTGGCTGGAAAATTTTGCTCCACCCGGCGTATTGGCCAGACGTGGCTCTATCGGATTACCGCTTGTTTAGACCCGTGATACACGGCCCGCGGCAGAAACGATTCAAGAAGAGGCAGAGATGCGACAGAATCTATGGATCGCCTCTCATGACGAGATGTGTCTGTATGTCCGCGGATCCTCATTCTATGGGATCGATGGCTGAGAGTCGTAGAAAGCGAGAGACATTATACTGATTAGGTTCCGTCCATTGTTTCAAAATATATACAATAATAATTCAATGCAAATGAAATAAAAACGATCTTTCCTTATCGGCTAACTTAACAATTGACGTAATCACACCTTCAGTCGCATCTAGTACCGTTGTTATTGC
This sequence comes from Stratiolaelaps scimitus, assembly GCA_019614645.1. Taxonomy (NCBI): domain Eukaryota; kingdom Metazoa; phylum Arthropoda; class Arachnida; order Mesostigmata; family Laelapidae; genus Stratiolaelaps; species Stratiolaelaps scimitus. The sequence goes on from JABWDB010000028.1 coordinate 4,285,330, forward strand.
TTCAGGAATTATAAGGAAATAGCTAGAATGGAGAGACTTTTAAATAATTAAAATTCTGTGGATAAGCGTTTATGTTATATGCCACTAACTACCACTTGAGTTATATCAGCATCAGCTCGTGGGGTACTGAAGTTTGACCAGCGTGAACGTTCCCATGCATGGCATATTGAACATTTCGTGTATCATGCCCCTGGCAATGAGCCCGTTAACGAAGCCGAGAGGGTGGCGGAAAACATTATCTCAAACAAGACAGCACCATCGCCTGTTGTCTAGTATAAGGTGTATAGCCCTTCAGTGTACAAATGGTTGATCTGCCATAGAATCTCAGGGCAATGAAGCTACCCCACGGATTGAACAGTGGATTTAGCCTTCTGGTAGCTGCCATTGATGCGTTCCTTTTCCGATCAACTGTTGCTGCCAGCTCGTAACAGAAAAGTGGTCGTAAATACATAAGCTTTGCTATTTGAGATTTTGTGCAGAAGCTGTACAACAACATCAGAAAATAGAGGGTCGACAACGTCAACCAGATTGAACTATTGCAGTATTTTATTGTGTTGGGTTTTAATGTCGTTTTTGTATAACCGCTGTTTATGTGCTTTCTTCCTGCAAATATTTTCACCTTAAAGGAGCACCCAGTGCAGGTGAACTCTATTTTATTTTATTCTTCCAGAGCTGATCCAACTTTGTCGCCGGCCACACCTATAGTCGTATGCCAAGTCATATATTATAGAAAACACATAAGTAGAAGTTACGACAACCAGGTCGGTGTTTTTAGTCGCAATATATTGTGTCCATGTAAGCCCAATTTTATTGTTTGTACATAGCCCGAGATACGCCTCAATGATTTGTTGCTATTTCTAAAAGATAGTCCAAGTGTGAAAGCTGTCCACTTTGACCCCAGCCTCCCTCAGTAAGCTCAGCACTCAGCACAGTGTCGCGCCAATGCAGCCCTACGAGTCCGTTCACGACGAACTTGGCTATCACAAGCTCATGATTTGGACAACAACAGATCTTCTGCTGCTCTCTCTCTCTCTCGTCGTCAGCAATGTCTCAATGGCGAGTCGCGATTCTCTTCACCATCTCTTCTTTCTGCCTTATCTTAATACACTTGTCAAGCTAATACGAACCGTACGAGATAAGGCAATGCAATGTCTCACGGGTAGCACGGCGTTAAGCCGACTCGCTCTCTTTCCAGTTTCTCTCTCTCTTTTTTGTCGCTCTCTGATAGCAGCAAAAAGCGATAGGCTATTACGGAAGTGAAACAGGCTGTCAGCCACCCGTTGGGGGAGAGGGCCTACTATCAGAGCATTGGTCCACTTGTTCTCACAGCAAGAAAAAAAACGCACTTGGAGGATCTTGCAGATCTTATTCGCGGCTGTCGTCTCAACTTGCCTCGTCGTATGTAAAAATGTTGATTGTCGCTGGCCAAGCGATGATCAAGCACGCTTGTGCTTTGCGGTAGCTTCGGCCCTAGTCTCCACTGCTACTCGAGACGTTCCCTGATTTCTCTGCGAGGTGAACCCTGCATGTTGCTGTATCAGCCTCAACGCCCACTCGACATTTTGCCGTATGCCAGTGCCTTCGTATTACCTGCCGTCTCTGATTAATGCTATTAGTTAGAGGGAACGCACGATAGATATTTTGTCATTAATGCTGATTAGGACACGAGCCTTGTGCAAAAGTCACTTTAAAATGCAACAAGCGGAAACATTGCCTGACGCCTGATACTCAATGTACACGATTTATCGTTCGTCACGGAATTATTTCTTGTTAGAATAAATAAGTTAGGTGAGTTGTGTATTCAGTAGGTGGTTATTCATCGCCTCATATTACTTGTTTTTTAATTGTGATCATGCTCGCGCTGTTACTTAGTAAAATAAATACTATATACGTTACAATTGGTTGTTTTACAATGAACATTCAAAGATGTACACTGCTTAATTTAATTTTGCCTATTTTTTTAATCATTCAGATATTATGACTGTGTCATATATATATATATATATACATACGTATACATATATATATAGGTCTTCTTGAAGTTTCAGTGGTCAAGCTAAAATAAGCAACCTGCTTATTTTAGCTTGGGTTAGCAGTGTTTTTCGAAGAATTACAGGGTGCACCTGGTCCGTTCCTGTACACGTGCGAGATTACATCATATTATTCATGGCTGCTGCGAGTTTTATCCAATACACGATTTTCGAAATATGTAATTGTATTGCTCCTAGATCCACACGGACCGCAACTCTAATCATTGCCGTATTTCGTCTTGACTATCGGTAAGAATAGGGTGTATGCGTAATCAGGATCTGCGCTTTGTTATTCTATCTACTGGCTCGACTTGCACTCTAGCCATTAGGACGGGTTATAACCTTGGCCGCCACCAGCCGGCAATGCCACAACGCTGCTCAACACACCTGGAAAGGATCGATACTCTGCGGTATGTTAGACGGTTGGCCAACATACGTCACTATCTACCTTGGACAACTGGCAGCCATCAGGATTCATATGGTGTTAATAATGATGATGAAGGTTTATTTCTCCATACATAAGCAAACAGGATCACACATACACATATATTGTGGTAGAAAAGCGAGCCTTTCCCGATATTCCATATCATACTTCACTTTATATATTGTAAAATGTATGGAATCTCACCCCAATGTCGATCTGCTATTTTTTTAAGAGATTATAGTTATTATTTACCATAGCTATTGGTTCTATTACCCGTATTGTGATTGTGGTTGCAGCAGCATCATGTGTTACAAAGCTCTATTGAAGAGAGCCACCGCTTGAGAATCTTCAATTCCGAGCTTGAGGTAACTTGGAAGAACTTGTTATGACAGTTATGTCATATACATTGTCTGACGTGGCTGGCAGCTGTCGCATATCGTATATGTCGTATGCAATATCAATTTTGAATCGAAGCAAATCACATCGAAAGTGTTGAAGCTGTCTGGTTAAGGAAAACCAATGTTGACTGCTTAAAGCTTTAAAGTAAAGTGGCCCCATTTTTCAGCTGCATAGAGGACAGAAAGGAAGAAACCTTCAGCCTAAGGCCCTGTTACAGTGTCCACGCTAATCCGGCTCCCAAACGACTGTGCTCCCAGCAGGGATTCAGCCCGAAAAACTTCTGCCCACTGATATGAAAAGATAGATCAGACTTTATTTTCCATTTCCCTTAGGATCGGTAAATCCATCGATTTCGACGTAAAAAAAAGAGGGGGCAGGGCGAAGTCGGAGATACAACATCGTTGGACTCGTTTGCGCAAAGGCAAACTACAGCAGACTCCCGTTCACTCTGTGTCCCACAAATACTATATATATATCACGGGAATAAGTTCTCTCTGGCCTTCTGTCAAATGTACATTTGTTTACACGCAGTCGTTTGCATTGCTTTAGAATTGAAAGTGTGAGCATCAACCACCACTTACGAAGCTCTAGAGGTGAAAGATCAAAGTCAATATTATACGAGGATAATGAATAGCAGTCATTAACAAAATGTTAAACAAAACTATACGCCCAAAAACACTACGTGACTTACATTCTCCAACGCATCTCTTATAACAGACAATTTTAGTTATAAATATAATCGCACTTAGTCGCGATCTCTGCGGCTCGATCTGGAAGTCCTGTCGCCTCTATCAAAAACTATCACCTCTTCCTGCCAACGATTCCCAATGGATAATTTTGCATACGATAGACACACATACACACACACACACACGATGCATGTATTATCTTCCTGTCGCCAGGCCCCCCATGGAGACATAAAGCACTAAGGAACAGCGGTGGCGTGAGCGATGTCCCGAGGCAATCTGAAAGACCCGTTGCCGTTTCTGTTAGTGTAGCCGCTCCTGTCTCCGTTTCACGAACACCTCCTTCTTAGCGGCTCCCATTTTTCGTATCGACGCTGTTTCAGCCGTTCACTCCGTTGCCTTCTCTCTCTCCCTCTCTCTATCTGCGTCTCTGTAGTTTGCTTTCTAATGCGGCTGTGCTCTGTCCTTCTCTTTTCGTTGCTGGCCTGCATCGACATCTCTCCAGCTCGGCTGCCTATCTTCGCCTCATTGTGCGCTCTCTCGTGGATGTATCACAGCTCGCCGCTCCTGCCAACCTCTGCAAATCCCCAAGCTTACCCCGCCGCTACCCATCCAGCCAAACTACCTGTAGTCGGCGCCCCGCCACATCTGGCAATCTACATTAGTAACCGGGTCCGACTCAGCGAGCGACGACCATTGAAACTAAAATGGAGCTCTAGCTGTAAGCAGACAGACAGACGGTACGGCAAGCAACGAAGGCTGCCCAGCCCAAGCAAGCGGCCGAGCGTTTTTTTCCCTTCTTCTCTTTGACCATTCATTCATTCATTCATCCATCGATCCATTACCATCACTCGTTCGAGGAGAAAGCGACTTCACTTCCGGCGTAACGGTGATCCAGTTTCCGCTTTCGTTTTAGGAAAGCAGCATCGGCGACGCTGGCAGAGGCAGCAACGGCCGCTGCAGGACGTAGCTGTAGCGACGGGTAGACGCTCGCCGCATTCGGCTGTTCGGCGGCCATAGTAGCGAACGGGGGCTGGATATGGCGGAGGCGGCGACGGCGGCCGCGGCGCATCCAAATCAGACGTGGTGGTCCAACCGTGTGGGGGTGGTGCGCCGGTAAAACAGCCACTGACTAAAACTGTCTCCGAGGAACAAGAACTCTCCGAAAAAATCAGAACAAAACGAAGGCGGATAGCTGCTGCTGCTGCCGTCGCTGTCACACAACGACAGCAAAACGCCATCCTCTGCCGGCGTACACTGTGCACGCTCAGCGCGACTTCCGCTCGCCATTCGCCTGGAGGACGCTGGTCTTTGGTAGAGAACAGGACGGTGGTGGAGTCGCGAAAAGGGGTAAGATTAGAAATCAAATGAGAGCAGGATTCAAATGAACGAACCGGCAGAGGGAAGAGTACGAACGCGAAGATGAAAACAGACAGGAAAATACTTCTGCCTCGAGGGCAAATGAAGGAGAAATGCCACCAGAAGCGAACAACAGCAACGGCACACAATGAATCAAAGCCGTGTGCCCCGAGTGGGAAGCGAGAAGATAGCAGATAGTGGAATTAGCCGAAGGATTCCACGAGACCCCGCGTCCCCACCATCTCATATCGTCTTAATGCCGATGTCGGGAGTTATCAGCTTGCACAATCAACACCGACGAAATGTCACAAAGAACAATACTGCCAAGTCGTGAATTTATAATAAAGGCTGTCATATTTGTAAAGTTAAGAGAGTACTGCCCAAGAATCGATAACGCTTAACGGCGTTAACTTAGTTCTGTTGACTCGTTGCGGTGGACGCGCATACGTTCCTGTGACGATTAAAAAGGATGACAAACATTTGTTTATAAAGGTTCGGCCTCTTGGTGTCCTATTAACGAAGTAAATAACTAACGATCGCCTGTTTTAAACTGCCACTCGTGGTAGACGTTCAGAATTTAGTTTACGCTTTTTCCGACCTCCAGCAGAAATACGATAGCCCCGTTCATGGACACAATAGGGCAATAAATCGCTTTCCAAAACGCTTCGCGATCTCAACACGGCTTCATAGGCGACCGAATCAACGGCCACAAAATTTGGCTGCAAAACGAGCGCAAAGTGTGTGTGTGTATGTGTGTCTACGTGCAACGGAGATATGTTGCCTTCGCCAACGAAGGTGACGAAGAAGCAATGTGTCTGGTTGAGCCGGCCACGCCACTCGGTTCGTGCAGACAACAGAAAAGCCAGCCTGGACCTTCGTCAAGCCTTACTGCACCACAACGGTACAACATCCATAGTATGTACACGCACACACACACATCCATACGGAAGTTGCCCGACTAGCTGCTGCTGTTGTTGTTGTTGCCTACTTTATAGGCGGAAATAGCTCGGGGCGATATATCCCCCAGCTCATGGTGCTGCTGATATACGCGAGTACAGCGGCTGACCAACCGGAGGGACTTGCCTGGCGGAGCCGTTGTGCTCTGCCAGCTCGCCTTGTCCGTCGTGGTAACGCCTAACGGCATCACCCGTATACACCCAGACACGCAACTCACACACACCCACGCGCGCGCGCGCCTAACCAAGCTATGTACCATACTGCTGCTGGATGTACAGGGGGACACAGTGCGGTGTAGTACCGAGGTTGCCGCGGCGGTTGGCGCGGACTTTTGGCGCCCAAAGTCGTCTTATCCTGCTCTAGCTTTCTACCGCTGTGGCGGCAGCAGGAACGCTGACTGCATCGGCCCGGTCGGATCGCTGGCTTGGCTCCTGCCTGCTATGTAGTGGTCTGTGTGGTAACAGATTGCCGCTAAAATGAGCTCGCTTGCACAGCCCGCTGCTAGCTAGCCGTCGCCGCCTGGTGTGCCTCTATACGCGGTGTCCACCAAGTCCAGCGCACGGTTGGCGACGGTAACATGGTGAGTCGGTATGGAAGGAAGGCCGTGTATAGCAAACGGGCTAGGAAAGGACCACTTCTTGGTTATTTGATACCTTGTTGCGGCCGCAACAAAGCTGACAACATCTTCATAGATGGTGGTGGTGGCGGTGGCGATGACCGTAGGCAGCTGCGGCTGCTGCTGCTGTTGCCGTTTTTGCTTCTGCGGCGGCTGTTGCATTGCTTTATATCATTCGCGTTCACGAGCGCAGCTGTAGCCTAGAAAAGCAATATGTCGCTTGTGGAGGGACATTCGAATGGCCCGTGTCTAGTGCTATATATTTCCTGGTAGATTTGGGCCACGAAATAGCAAGGCGTTCCAGCGTAATACGGGCAGTTAGAGCTAGCCTTTTACAGCACGCAACTGATTTGTGTGTGAATGTCAGTACCGGCGTTCGAGTCGCCGCCACCGGTGATAGCGCCCCCGCAAGGTTAACGACAATGAAGAGCATTATATGGCGACAAGTCCATATTGGTTTCGATAGCCATAGTCGTAACATACGTAGCAGCAAGAACATCAGGGTATCATTTCTTATTATTCCTGTCGTATAGCACAGTAACACGCGAAAGTATATTCCATATATAATAATAGGTGTTATCAGTGGTAATTGTTGTATAGTCGAAGATAGAAGATATCTCAGGTCGTGAATCGGTGAATCCAGAGGTATGTTAAAATATTTTAAATAGCGAATAGCTAACGCATAAATTGTGCAGTTCAGCTCTCGTATAGCAAGTCGGCTCCGGTGGCGTGGTGCATTCGTGTGCGCTTTGCAATCGGAGGAGACACGTAGATTTACGGGCTCGATCCCCACCGTTGCACACTTGCATTTGACAAGGGGCCGTCATCTGAAGCAATGCCGAAAGCAGTACCGTGAAGGCTAAATGTTGCCTGCGAGTAAACCCGGAAAATTTATTAGTACTGAACAATGAATACATGAATGGCGTACCCGACAACTAAAGTCATCAGAATAATTTATTCAAACTGACAATAATTAGGAATTATTTCTAGGGATTATTTGGGCGGGGGGGGGATCAGCTGGGACCGGGGCTGAGGCCGACATTGTCCCGAGGAAGGCGATGGCATTGTCTTTTTGCCTCACAGCGAAGAACAGACTTTGCAGAATGCAAATATTGTTCGTTTGATATTTAACTACTGTAATATATACATATATAAGTATTGATTATGTACAACCACCATATAAATATATACATTGTATGCATGCGAGTTATGTTGCATTCAGAAATTCAAGGAGTCCAATGGAAGCAAGGCGTAACCGAAAATGGCCCTTGGCATATCTGAGCATCAATGGCCGTTTCCGTCGAATACAAACAGATCACAACGCTGGGCTTCATCAAGAGTTTAGATTTCGTCACGTCGAAACAATTACAATCGGTTTTTGTTGTTATGATTTGATGCGTTTTCTATTGAATAGCTAATTGTGTGTAGATATATATATATATATATATATTTTTTTTTTTACATCCACAGTATACAGTATATTTAGATATTTCGAGTTATTATACTTCATATATATATATTATTATTCATTTATATATATATTTTTTAAAAACCTCATTTTTGTCATTATTATTTGGCCACTGCCATATCCCGACACTAGCCCAGCGTTGTAATATTTAATTACAATATAACGAATTTACTTTTATAGTAGAATTTGCCCATTCGAACAGCATTATTTACACCTTCAACTGAAATTATCCCACGTCGCATTCTAATTGTATGCGATGTCCAACTATATTTGATAATGCTATATCCAAGCTCAAGTTCAGCTATCGTATCCTACAGCGAATACTGAGCTCAGCTTTTTTCTAGTGGCGACCCAGACTTCGGCCATTCGATTTCAAAAACAATAGCTTCAAAAGTAGATGCTCTATTTTTATAAACGTTGATCAAAACATTTTACGCCAAGTACAAATGCTTCCTCGAATCGCGCCCAGGTCCGTATAGAGAATAGTTGCCCTTCCTTCCAATTCCTTACAATACTAGGGCACAAATGCCTCTTTTTGTATATCCAAGGAATAGCTTCGATCCCCTACAACTTCAAGTATACAGTTTTGAAGGTCAACGTTAGCAAACTTGAGGCGAGTTGGAAGCCTTCAGAAACACAAGACCTGCTTGTTTGCGTAGAAGCTGCAACCGTACATACGACCTGACAACGACATCCTCTAAATTCATTTACTTTTATTCCTCAAATAAATGGCGGCGTTGTGATGTATCCTGCTTGTATTATGAAACCCAGGTTATCAAGGAGACCTCCTATAACAAATAGTCTGTCTCCTATCCTGTCTCAAGTCGCTCACAGCTTTTGTACATTTTTTCTCTGGAGAATATACTTGTTTGAAGCGATGATGAGACGCCGCTGCGCCGTCATGTTCAATGTCGCAGGGTATTCTCACGGAATACCCGCGACGCGGAGGAGGCCAATGTGGATTTAAAGCTGCAGCAGAGATGAGAAAAACCTTTTCCAAGCTGAAAACGTGTTCTTGCCCCAAGAACAGATATAATTCGGTTTACCCCCTAAATACGACAAGTAATCTCGATCGATTGAGCGGCTTTTCTAAATCAGATCACCAAATTCTCTCTGAGCTACTGGCACCACAATAAATGTGTCTTTTGCATTTTTTAATCATTTAGTGCACAGAGTGGTGTATCAACCACTGATTCCTCGCTCAAGGAGCATATTAAGCGAAACCAAATTTCTGGAACATAGTCGACATCAGCGCAATACCTCAAGCGGATGCGGTTCTCAAGAATTTTACATTAGTCAAATCTTGAGTTAGAGTTGGTTAAATCCTGGAATCTGCTTGGGACATATACAGGTGGAGCACTAGCGCACGGCTTTCCTCTACAACTCGTTCCACTTGTTAATTTTGTCCTCAGTTTGTCCAGAATTTTGCGACAGCTATTCATTTATTCTGTTAGGAAAACAAAAACTAAGCGCCCAACGTGGGGCTCGAACCCACGACCCTGAGATTAAGAGTCTCATGCTCTACCGACTGAGCTAGCCGGGCCTGTCGCAAACAATCATCCACAGAAATTTGAAGGGTGTTGAGACAATTTGTTATATTAATCGGGAAACTCTCCCGAGAAAATACGTTACAATTTTTTTAAGAAACACCTCTATAATAGTCAGTATCAGTTGAATGACATAACATTCCTACTTTAGCTTGGGTGCAAAGTGAGACGCGCGAAGCCTAAACTATACTCACGCAATGGAATAGCTTGATTGCACTCACTGAGTGCAAATATAAATATAATTTTATCTTCATACTATCTGTATGTAGGTATTCACGCAGATTTTATCACAGACACTCGATCGATAGAAAGGGGCACAAACATGCCGGAACGGAAAGGACGCCACAAAAGGAAAGACTCTGCGCGTTTATCTTACATTTATACGCACGAGACAAAATACGTCATGCCTGCTGAATAAGCCATGTCAAGGTGTTGTCTAACATACTGCGTTTTACGAAGATAATCACAATAATAGAGATAAACTTTAATCAGCTGTTCTCTGATGGGTGATAGGCTCATAATAGCTGCAAGTACAGCAAGACAGCATCAACATTCAAAATCTTAAAGATAAACCATCTACGTTCCTCGATACTATATTTTGATACTGTATTTTAAGTTGACAAGAAAACTTTTGCCCCGAGTGAGGATCGAACTCACGACCTTCAGATTATGAGACTGACGCGCTGCCTACTGCGCTATCGAGGCGTGGTAGGAACCTGAAGAGTTCTTTGTTACATGCATGCTGCTATAATAACTTTTCTTTTACTCTCTGGTATTTTATATTTCACTTTTCTTCCTATTGTAGAAGTTTCCTACTACGAATATTATCATTTTTATATATGCTATTTGTTTACCACACAAACAGTGATAATTAGTAAATCAATCAATTATATCATAATGGTCTAAACCACTACGTAATATTATATGTAATTTTTTTTACTTTTTGGAAATTGATGTAAATTGTGTGTCTTTCGCGTCAACTGAATATGCTAAAATAATTACGCCCCCGGGTGGGCTCGAACCACCAACCTTTCGGTTAACAGCCGAACGCGCTAGCCAATTGCGCCACGGAGGCCACGACTTATATCACGTTGATATCTACCGGTGCGGCTAATCATACTCGTGGATGATTCGATATCCTAATAATTGTTCGAGCTGACCCTCAGGTAAAAGGTAAAGGTAAAGCTTTATTGGTTTATTAAAGGAACAGCTATTATGAGCCTATCACCCATCAGAGAACAGCTGATTAAAGTTTATCTCTATTATTGTGATATTACGGTATTACGGGTACAGGTATTATAGTATTCAATATCCTGAGGCAGAGCATCTAATCCTACAAGCATACTTGATAAGAGTGCGAACGCTGAGAAGGCGCGGCCTCGCACGCAGTGCAGGCTCACTTGCTCACCTGGTAATAAACACTAATTTATGTCCAATGTATAATTCTGTAATCGCGGTACTACGCGCCTGTGATTGACCTATTTTTTATCAATGTGTACAAACACACATGTGGTTGTGTAGTATGTATAGCACCGACAAGGATACCCGTTCCAAACTATCTTGATGTTGTTGGCAATCTAGCCAGTAACCGACTAATTAAAACCATTAGGTAATAACTATACAAGCGTCCCGATCAACTTTTGTTGGGCACGAATACTATTGAGCTTTTCATTAACTTCATTAATTTGCTTCGATGTATCATTAAGACCGCAACAAGCTGCTTCGTCTTGTATCGCTGTAAAAGAAACCTTTACCTTCGACCTGTGGTAGATACCGTACGCTATATCGTGGCGCCGTGGCTTAGTTGGTTAAAGCGCCTGTCTAGTAAACAGGAGATCGTGAGTTCGAATCTCGCCGGAGCCTAATATTCTTTTATGTATTTAGCACATTGCCATCGACAATGTTTCAGTGAGATTTACCCTACACGTACCCTTAAATAATATTATTATTACTATGATAAATAAATAATTCAGTAATGCGCGTTTATTGGCGTGTATGGTTAAATACTTGAAGTTAATCCCCTAATGAAATTATATCAGGTATGCTCGCTGTATTCAAGGAGAAATTTCAGAACCTGCAGGACTCGGTGGAGGCAGTACACTTGTATGGGCATCACATTAAATGTAATCAGATCGTCGCGAACACCAGGCCTTTCGGGCCACAATCACTGAGATCAAGTCGATATTCCAGTTTCAAATTGTGGCTTCCTGACTCGGCGCTAGTTTCCTAAACAATATTCAAACAGTCAAATAGACGATTAGCCGTTATTAGTAAATAGCAAGTGGTGCGAAGGCGGTGCCGTGGACGTTAAATGTTGGCTGAGAATTAGCCCGAAAAAGTTTAGTAAATAGCAAACACTATTTGCAGTATTACATAATATAAGTTATTAAAATGCTTTCTACTTATGGTATAAAAATGCACTATGCCTATTCTATTAAAAATATAACACAACCTCAATTGTTTAAGGAATCCAATAACCGAAATAACATAGAGTAACAATGGTGAAGGAATAAACCAAACAACAATGAAACATAAGAATTATGGATCAGTAAGATCGTTCTGCTCTTCAATCAAATATAATTAATTTACTATATGCGTATAACATATGGCGAGAACAACATAATTAATCTAATAGTGAAGCTAATATTTATAAGCAACAGTAAGCAAAAAGAATCGATGAAAATATCTAGAAAATACACATCCACTTTACAAAGCTTTACATTCCCGCTCCTCCACTGCCACTGCACCATCCACTCCCCATTGATCCAAGAGATCACAACCACTCAAGTCTACCGGACCCCCAAATACCCCTTAGCCATCTTCGTCTTCTGTCCCGGAAGTCAAAGGCATACAAGTGGATGAGAATACTAGATTTCGTGAGTCAATGACACATTCTGATGAGGAGCAGAACCCGGCAATCGAGAGCTCTGTTATCTGATAGTACCGCTGATTGTTCCGCTCAGCAGACCTTTTATTTCTGGTTTTCACATATTTGTATCTCAATCGTTTATTCGAACCGTTTTCAATATGCTTTTCTATGTGCTTATTGAATATTTATGCTTACTGTGTTATACTCGGGTACACTTGAGTTGAAGTTATCTAGGTGCGATCTTTAAGTGTGCACTGGTTTGTCAATAACGTTACTGTTGACCTATTCGCGTTTAGCGTTGTCTGTGCCCACTGTTGGTGCTGACTGTAGCAATTTAACGAATCGTACTGCAACACTATGGCTTTAACTTGACGTTAGCGTCGGTGGTTCAGTGGTAGAATACTCGCCTGCCACGCGGGTGGCCCGGGTTCGATTCCCGGCCGACGCATTTTGGCCCCCTACAACAGTATTTGGCCTGACAACAGTTAGCACTTACGTTTCAAAGTGCTATAACCGAGACCGGTAGAATATTGTGATCTATAGTCAGAAAGCTTCCCAAAGCGAAATTAGGCCGGATGCATATGCTGACAGCTGGTAAAGTAACTTACTCACGATGGCGATAATTTCTGCACCTGGATAAAAATACTCGCCCTTACCGTTATCATTTGATCCAATGAGCGACACGGCAAGACTACATATGCATATCACCATCGTGTTGTTTTAATCAAAGACCTAATTGCATTTAAACAATTCACCTAACAGATGTATCGTAGAATATTTCACCAATACATGACATTTGGCATTTTCGCTCGTTTGGTGCGCTCACTTACCTTCACGAACTCGTCAAAATTTAAATGCACCCAAGTTCGCTAGCTTTATGTATATATATGCTGCAATGCCTACACGGGCGATATATGTTTCTAATATCGACAAAAATACGATTTATATAAAATATCTGATCTACTATAGTGGATGATACTGCGGATGAAAATCTCAGTGGAGGGATAATTGTCGGCTAACCATCTACTTACCATTTTGTAGATGCAACTCATAAACACCTTGTGCAACATACAGAACTTGATAAAAGAAGATAGATAAGATTATATAAGGAAACGACAAAGATCTATATTTCCATCTACATCTTCATAGCATTTTTAAGTCGTTTAAGTATTGCACACAATTATCGCGTCGGTGGTTCAGTATATACAATTATATTCATTCCACCACTGAGCCACCGATCTGTGGGAATCAGAATTATAGTCTACTCATAATGATCTCACTTCAGCATATTATTATAGGTCGCTTTATATATATATATATATACATATAAACGTTTTCGGGCTAACTCTCAGCCAACATTTAACCCATATATATATATATATATATATATATATATATATATATGTATATATGGAAACTTACACGTAATACACTAATTAATTAAAAAATCGGGAGTAACTACCTTGTAGCGTCGGTGGTTCAGTGGTAGAATACTCGCCTGCCACGCGGGTGGCCCGGGTTCGATTCCCGGCCGACGCAGTGATCATTTTAATCTGTGGCTACGGAGTGATTATATGGTCAGGCAAAAAGCCCAACAACCATACCACACGGGTTGTGTGACATATGGAATATCAAGTTTCGTTTACCTCAAGTAGGTATGCTTAGTACCATCGCTTGTGTACGTTTCGAGAATAAGCAAAGGTGGCCCGACAGGTCCTCATAGTAATACCTAAAAGGTTAAGAGCTGAGGCCTGTCACATAGGGGAACAGCTGGGGGTCCGCTCGAAAAACAGACATATGGAATATCATATCTATACGATCAGAGCATAAACGAAGAAATGAATGGCAAAAATTGAACCGCACATGCATGTCACATTCCTTAATTTATTTTGAATAATATAAACCTTTATATTATTCTAAATCAATTAAGCAATTCTAACTGTTTGTGCCTGTTCTAAATAGATCAGGAAATTTTAACTGTTTGTGCCTGCAATAACTCCACAAATTAAAAAGATCACTGCGTCGGCCGGGAATCGAACCCGGGCCACCCGCGTGGCAGGCGAGTATTCTACCACTGAACCACCGACGCTGCAAAACTCTTATTTTACAGACCATTTTACTTAAATCGTCTATTAATAACTAGAAACCGCGTCTTCAACAACGCCACATGACTGCCCGACCTAACCTCGCCCGCAACAATATGGCCAGAGACTGGAAATTGGTAAGTATTGGGCCAGCGTTTTTTAAAGAGTATCTTGTGGGTGCACATCTATCTAAAAAGTACTGTGTTGTTTCAGATCGTGTTCAGTGACGAAAAGAAGTTCGATTTGGACGGGCCAGGTGACTTTAACGGTTATCGGCATGACGAGATCATTATGTTTTGGGGAGCTTTCACCTCTTTTGGCAGACTCCCATTCGCTTTCATCTCATATCGAATGAATAGCGAGGACTATCAGCAGATGTTGACCAACCCCCTACTACTGTTTAGGAGCAGATTTCATCGACTGCTAATTGTTTTCCAACAAGATAAAGCTTCAATTCACGTCAGCGCTAGTACACGTTCGTGGTTGGGACGGCATGACCTTGAAACCCTAGAGTGGCCAGCATGTTCTCCTGATCTCACCCCGATGAAGAACCTCTGGGGCATTTTTGTCCGACGAGTATATGCGTCAAATCAACACTATACATCCATGGAAGCACTAAAAGAGGCGTTGTTGGAGGCCTGGGGAGGTGTCAACAACCAGATCCTTCTAAATCTCGTTGATACTAGCGAGATGTATATATTATTATATAATAATTCGCAAATTTGGATTTCTTTGTCATCTCCTTTATCTGTGGATAATTATGATGCCCATATTATTAAAAAAAAACTCCGAATTCGAAATGCATAGCGTTCATGGCAGTGAAACTAAAACACTTAATGTGTAGCGATCATTACTTATCGGCCAACCTAATGTATATATATATATATATATATATATATATATATAAGGTTGGGAAATGGCCACAGGGTAATGCTGTTGTTTCGATCTGATCTGGTAAAACGATCAACACAGACTGTCACACAAGTCAACACAGCAAAGTAAGCCGAAAAGTTGACAGGAAATGGCCGTAGAAGGGCAAAGGACAGCGAAAAATGAAGTGGCAATGTGGCGACCGATCTTGGCTGGAAAATTCTGCAGCACGCGGCGAATAGCCCAGACATTTCTTTATCAGATTACCACCTATTCAGATCCATGGAGCACGGTTCGTGGGGAAACGCTTCAAGACAGAAGCAGAGATCCGCAGTTGGTTGGATGTGTGGATCACCTCCCATGATAAGATGTGTTTCCGCAGCTGGATCCACATGCTACCTGATCGATGGGCGAGAGTCATAAAAAGTAAAGAATACTATATTGATTAAGATCCATTCATTCTTACAAAAGATACAGCATACAAAGGTAAGTAAAAGAAACATCATTAGTTATCGACCAGCTTATCACGGTAGTATTGCGAATCAGCTAGTTTCTAATTTTAGCCAATTCAATGTGTCGTTGAATAACTTTTGCTTCTCTGACCGAGATCTGCTATTGGAAGTAATCAAAACAGGTTATCCTTAGGTTTTCGGGCTGACTCTCAGCCAATATTTAACATCCACGGTACTGCTTTTAGCATTGCTTCGTAAGACGGACCCATTCCTTACTCCTTGATCCTTACTAATCGACCAACCAAATATGTATAGATTCGATTCCCGGCAGATGCATTGATCATTTTAATGGTGGCTGTTAAGAAGAACTAGTATTATGATTATTATTATTATTATTATCAAATAGGGGAACAGCTGAGAGTCAGCTTAGAAAAAAAAAAAAAGTATTATGATTAACATCTGCTCCGATATATACCACAAGGGCTGTGTGAAATACTATTACAAGGATCTTGTTCACCATATATATATATATATATATATATATATATATATATATATATATATATATATATATATATATATATGTGGGAACAAATAGACAATAGTTCACGTTCTAGTTATTAATAGACAAATTAACTAAAAAAGTCGGTCGGACACGTTTTGTAGCGTCGGTGGTTCAGTGGTAGAATACTCGCCTGCCACGCGGGTGGCCCGGGTTCGATTCCCGGCCGACGCAGTGATCATTTTAATCTGTGGAGTTATTGTACGCACGAACAGTTGGAATTGTTTCATCTACTTAGAACAGACACAAACAGTTATAATTGCTTAACTTATTATTTAGAGAAATATAAACGTTTATATTATTCAAAATAAATTAAGGAATGTGACAAGCATGTACGATTCAATCTATGTCATCTCATTTCTTCGTTTATGCACTGATTTATGATATGATATTCCATATGTCACACAACCCGTGTGGTATGGTTGTTGTGCTTTTTACCTGCCATATAATAACTCCGTAGCCACAGATTAAAATGATCACTGCGTCGGCCGGGAATCGAACCCGGGCCACCCGCGTGGCAGGCGAGTAT